>CM019167.2:38027097-39424919 GCA_009739505.2 Apolygus lucorum | reverse complement strand
CTTCTCTGTTGACGGCTGACCCTTCTAGATCCTTTTTCTGGTTTTAAAACATCGGACGGATCCGACATTGGTATTCACAACATAAGTAGTGTTGACACATGTCATGCGGGTGTAGAAGACATAGGAAAATGGGGATGAAACGCTGCAAATTATTACACAATGGTTTATTATTTTCTATAAATCACTCGTCTGCAAAGCCCCAACCCTCCAACATGAAAAAAACATCGATCGCATTTCGGTCAGCTAACATTTGGACGGAGATTAGGCCTCTTTTGCGATTCACACTCGTGTTTCTGATTTATCGTACGTCCAAAACTCAAATTCTCGTAGTGAGCGAACGGTTTGTCCTACAGAGCTCCGGGTGTTTCAAAAAAATTCTAAAAATTCCATAGAATCTTAAATTGAAGAAAAAAATACCTTTTATCGACATTTTTTGAGTTAGGGCGTTTTCAAAATTTCAAAATTCATTTTGGAACCCTTAGACGTAACCTACATCAACCAAAATCTTCAGGGCACAACTAGACCCCAAATGGAGCCTACCTACATACCAAATTTCATCAAAATCGGTCAATGCTAAGTGGCAAAAGTGCCGCGTACGGCGGACGGACGGCCAATTTGTATTCGATTTTTGGAGTCTACGTACCTTGAAACGTAAACCATCAAATTGATTTGAGGGGTGTTAACAATTTTTTTTCTTGGTCGATTTCAAAGGTTTATTATTGAAAATAATAAACCAAAGCGAACCTCTCATTATTCACATATTTAATTGGTCTCAAAAGATCTGGACTTGGGTGTTTATTGAGTGAGAGTAGACTCTCTGGAAGGATGATACGAAAAGGACGGTAATGCTAACGTATGGCAATATTCAACTCCAAACGGACACACTTTTTTTCCATATGTCACCTATCTAAAACAGAACAACATTCAGTAATACAACTCAACAATATGAACGCCCGTGAGAGCGAATATCGTTGCTGCAATGAGCTAGATAAAATTTTCTTGCACACGATACTAAAAATTATTAATGCTATGACATCGTAAACGGCGAATAACGCTCATGTGAGAATTGCTCACAATATATCAATCGATTCTTTTTGTCTCATATACTTGTTCCATTTTTTCAACTTGAAACTTTTATAATGGTAGTATTTAAATGACATGAAGGTCGGGAAAATATCTGGGTTTAAAAGTTGTCCACATTCTGCCAACTTCAATAAAGGAAAATAGGAGTAGTTGACAGTAATTGCAGGTCAATAAGTTAGGTTTGCTTCCTGGCCATAATGGTTGAAAGCTTTATGTATGATCGCTTGCCTCAATCCACCAATGAACGTTTTCTTTCTAATTTCAATAAACGTTTTGTCCACCAACATGAGTTTTAGGATGTATCACAGTGAGACATGGGCGTCCTAATTATTGCGATTCGTTTGGGGTGAAGAAGGATAACACACTCAACAGATAAAAAATAACCAGGTACTAGTCCGTTTTACACCATTCTGAATTAAAAAAACGAGTAAAAAATGTATGTGTGTGTAAGTATTTGACAAAATCTTGAGTACTCTGCCCAGGTCTCAGTTTGAGCTGATAAACTCCACAAGACAGCTTTTTGAAAAGAAAACTCTTGACACTCCCTACTATCGTATAACTTGAGTCTAGTGTGCTTGTAAAGAAATATCACCAAATAAATTATTCCAGCCGATGTCAGTTCGACCACAAACACTACAGCACCATGTTTAGTGGTTCACGAAGGGAGTGAATAAAGCCATTAAGGTCACAAGCATTTCACGAGTCATCTGCCTCAGTTCTATTTCCAATAAGTCCTATTTTTATTCTAGGTCAAGTTGAGAAAATTATTGATTGAAACAGGATTTTTTCTTCAAGTTCAACTGAATTATTGGTCAACAAGAACATCGCTCTCCTTATGATTTTGTGTAAAGTTCAACGTCAAATGGAATTATAATTAGCTTAATAACTATTGATCTGACTCAAGTGCGCTGGATATACTTAAAAATACGAGAATATTATTCAGAGCGTTCCACCGAATGAAAGATGAGTCTCAAAACAGGACACCACCTTTGTAAACAAGTTGATATCCGCCAAGCGTGTCGCGTCTTTTGGGAGTTAGTCAGCGTGTCATATTTTTTTCCGTACTCAAGTATAACATGTTTTTTGTTTTTTTGCTTTAGTCAAACCACTTTTTGTACCGCTTCTTGCATTCTAATCGGAGAGATGAAAAAATGTGTTTTCCGGTGCATCATCTACCTTGGTTATGGACGCCGGTAACCCTAGAATGTGCCCCAGGTCGTAACGGTAGCAGACCTAGACAACAAAAAAGAAGGTAACAGCCTTGAGGAAGAAACAAGGACCCCGACCGTGAACTGAGGCTGTGTACCAATTAGTAAAGTCACTTAATCTTGATAACGAAATAGAATGCAGGCGTTTAAATTGTAGTTTTATGGGTCCCGTAGAGAAGCACAAACATGAGAAAATATTTTCAGATGAGATCAAGCTTCGATGAGTTGAAAAAGAGGAAAGAGCCGACGATGAGGTATCAACCAACCTAATGGAGTGAATCCCAAACAAAGATCTCATGGGAAAACGATGTCACATTTTTTATTTTGGAAATGACAACAATAATTTTCAGTGATGTACCAAAAAAAGTCAATTTGTGCAACATGAGTGAACGAGCGGATTTTCGAAGAACCTTCCAAGCCTCGAATGTAATGAGTCCCATTCAAAGGAGTGTAATATACTTGGCTGACCAAAATAATGAAACGACTCAGTTATCAGCTTTTCTATTCTGTCTCACGCAGTCAGATATGCTGGGCTGATTCTGCAATTCACGTCCAATCATTGTTTTGATGGAAGTCGTTCACGTTTTGCGTTTTAAGGTTTATCTGTGAAGAAACCGGTCCACAATAATAACTAACTAAACAACTCAACGCTAACTCAATCCAACGCTAGATTGAAGTATATCTGCCAAGGTTGGAGTGATCAATTGTGATTATACTGCATGCTCAGATTTGGGAACAATTTATTCCCCTTCAAATCTGATTGTTTATCTACGTTTCAGAGTAGGTACGTAAAATCCAATAATCAAACACAAATATTTTTTAAAAAATTAAAAAATCAAAAAATAGCGAAGTTCCTCCATTTGAGGTCCAGTTGTGCTCAGGAGGTTTCGGTTATTGTCAGTCACTACTGAGGGGAGAAAGTGGGGCTTGACATTTTCAAAACGCCCCAGCTCAAGCCTATAGTATGAAAGGAATTGTATTTTCAATAATTTTAGAATAAAGACGATATTTCAGAATCGAATGATACCACCCAGAATATGTGGGATTAACTGTTCGCTCCCCTTAAGTATTACTAATCAGGTACCTAATTACTGAAGGTTCATTGATTATCATAATTTCTACGGTGTTGTGACTCCTACACCTCACCCCCTGGTGTGCACCATGGGGTAAGTTGGTTGTGGTCTCTTCGTTTTGCCTACCTCCACTGTTAATAGCTCAATCTCACAGGATAATTATAAGTTAATTAAATATAAAATTTTTTCTCAAAGTCTAATTCTTGTTTTTACGAATATAACTTTACTAGGGATCCTAATCTACAAAAAGAGGGGTGTGGGCTTATTTAAATGGGGGAAGTTATCTTACTTCTGTATTGACCAATGGAAAAAAACCTTGTTCTCTGGTGATGTCTGATCTATACAAAAAATTATGAACTGTTAGCATATAATAATTTGCAGCGTTTTTCCATTGTGCAGTTGAATTATAAGTGAAAGAAATCCTCTTGTGAAGAGGGATACGTATAGATGTAAACAAGTGTCGACACTCTATATTATTGGGTGAGAGTATCGTTACCGAAAGGAATCGTTCCAAAAGAATGTTGAAGTCTTTTAGAAGGCAACAATGAGTTGTTGTTTTTATGAGTTATTCATTTGAAAATCCCTCAAGAAAGTCAGAATGCTTGAGTCTAGTTACAAGAGGACTGAAAAAGTCTGGCGTTCTCTAGTTTAAACTAGTTTAGCGAAATACGTGTAATAATTTAATTTTGAACGTTTTTTTTTTTTCTTTCTCCGTACAAACAAACTCTACCTTTGGTAAAGAGGGAGCAAAAGAGGGGGATCCCTATTACTGAGTCATGCTGCTTTGGGATAGATTAGGAGTACAAGACTTTCAAACACACTACTTTCATTACCGTCATTCAAGGAGACAACGGTTCTTCTACTTTCCTCCTTATATCATATTCACGCGCATTGTTTGGCAGCAGAAACCCATCATCCGGGTTTTTGAAAGTTTGATGAAGCTAATCTTCGAGGTCCTGAAATATTGAGAAAGAAGGTGTATCGAACCCCCCCCCCCCCTCCCCCCATCGCTACCACATTCACCAAGAGCAAGCGAATCACGCGACCTATTTATAAGCCAGTTCGTTTCGAAAAGTTTTCCTCTTTGGCAGAAGGTAGTGAGATGAAAGAGGTGAAGGGAGGGGGGTAAGTGCTCAAATGTACTCAGATCACGTGTGCCGAAACACTGACTTGAGAGGAGTTTGACTTTTTCACTGGAAGAGGGTCGTTGTAGGTTTTGCAGTCTTCTGTAAACTAACTAATTCCAACTGTATCCTGCCGAACTAGTGGAAGTTTTATGTTGAAACATTCAGTCACTCAATTGGTGGTTTCAACAAAAGGTTTCAATCAGCCTATATTGTATAATTAATTATCGCGATCCACGGAATAGCAATTTGCTCGTGGACCTCGAAAACATCAACACGAATGGTGACCGGTCAGAACATCTTTTTCTCATCTCATTACAAAGATTTTATAGTAATGAGGATCCTGAGCATTCTATTAATCAAACCCCGAGTAATCTGAACTACCCTGAACAATGCCTATTTGTATCTAGATCATCAGACCTAGAAGATTCCGTACCTCGATCAGCCTCCTACGAGACATCCAGATTCGTCCAGAGCAATGGACGAATCTGGATGTCTCGTAGGAGGCTGATCGAGGTACGGAATCTTCATGTAATGTAATCTTCAGTAATGTCATTACTGCTCTATTTGTGTATTATCAAGTACCTACCTATCAATACGGTTGCATCAATATTAAAATAGCTCTTACAAGTGACTTGTCTGAAGCATGAAAAAATAAATAAAATATTACTTACAAAAAATGGAAACATAGGAGAATCTCAACAAAAATTAATTTATTATTTTGCATATTTGTAGTAAGGCAAACAGTGTTTGCTATGTTTGCCTGAAGGAACGCCACATCCAGCGGAGACAGTTTTTACTATATTTATCAACAATAAATATTAACTCTGCTTTCATGACCTTTGGTTACTCACAAATTACATGTTTATAAAAGTTATGTGGATAGAAAAAATAAAAGCGGTTGCTAATAAGCACGCTGGCTTCCTATCTGCAATCTAGAGCCATTCAGAAGCTCTCAACGTCGTGCGTTTTGCTGATTTTCCGAAGATATAACTTACATCCATCGTGATTTATACCCTGACGTACAGTGCTCTTGACTTGGGTGGACGAAGCTGATATATGTTCGTCAATTATGTGCCTTCTTAGGTAATTATAGAGAACTGGGGCGTAAGGGGGGAACAGGGATACTGGCCCCAGTTTCTATACTGGCAAGAAAAAATAATCCCAAATAACTTGAACTAGTAGAATTTTTAATGGAGAGTCAAGAAACTTCACTTATGTCACTAAACAAGTGACATATCTTTGCTGAGCTGCATGTTGTACACTACAAGTTCCCTCGGTCGATAGCTTGGTTCCATGGAAGTATCCACGCTTATATTATTTCTAAGCAACATCATGGATGATGGACTTAGTCACGGATCAGGATATTTTGTTACATTACTTTACTGACGAATTCTTGGTTCACCAATCAAATACGGGGTCAGGTAGGATTGTGGAACAAACTCCGAGCCAGTTTCCGTTGTTTTACTCACCAGTGACTGTGGAGAGGTCAGGCCTAGTGAGGACAGGACCTCCTCTAAGCTTAAAAGTTCTACTGCCTGCAATACAGTTTCTAGAGTTGGTAGAAATGATGGTTTCTTTGTATTGTTTTGGTTCTATATTTGTCATAACGATTTCTTTTCTTTAATGCCTGTCTCAACTCGAATATCATTATTTCAACGTCTGAAATTAATTTTATAATATAGTGAAATCTATAAGTTCACTTTGAAGTTATCAGTGACAGTAAGTGTTGTCTCCAGTGATCTGTGATGTTCAACTCAACAGCAAAGTCAGTCATACAATTTGCCAAAATCGAAGCTCTCAACATCTTTCTTTGTACTATTGACATTCATCCTAGCGTTATGTTTGCTAACAAAGTATTTTATGTTCTGCTTGCTGTTGAGAAGCGATGCTTTGAGGACCTTTTTGTGTGATTAATCTGAAGCATCTCAATGAGAGGATGAAGTCACACGTATAAAACATATTTCGGGGCTTCCGTAATTAAACAGTACTTCAACCGGCAATCATGTTTATAATTCGCAAATCAAACACAATCATTCCTTCGGTATCAAACTTTTCTAACAATGATAACTTCTTAGAGAACTCTCTCGCTAATGTGTCCTTGTCTGTTGTTCATGGATGCTATACAAAACTCCATGGCTAGTGCGTGAAGAGGTAAGTAGGTGCAGTGCTCAGGCTTGGCGGAATAGGTAGGAACTATCCAGTTTCCCGCGCCCGCACGGCCAGCCTGATACTAACTGCGCCCCTGAGGTCCTGAAAGTAGAGAAACTGACGCCAGTATCATTTTGTAATAGTCAAAAGAAGCACTCAGATTAGGTCCCTAAACGATTTTTGAGAATACAAGTATCATGCAGAAAAGGTTAGTGAGCCATTGATAGAAAAATTTACACCCACTGTTGGATGCTACACTACGGCGTGGATGCCATCGAACACCTGGAACGCCGTCTCAGCGTTGAGCGTGCGGTCCGGCTAGCCGAGGGGTTCCCCCACCCCGTGGGGTGTACCCATGCGCCTACTCCCATCCAAAAGCACTGGACATTTTCTCTCCCCTTGATTAAACTGGCTTGTCATTCACCGGGAAAAAGTTGACCCGTTTTTTTTTCAGATACCTTTTATAGCATCGGGAAATACTATTTTTCCATTACATGGTACGTAGTGAGGATCTACGTCACCGTAAAACTGATATCACGTCATGCGACACGTATTTTTCTATTTCTAGTGAGTCATGTATCTTGGTGCATTCGACACCGAACCTTGCCAATTGGTCCTAAAATCTCAAGTTTTGAGGATGTAGGTTGTACCTATCCACTGCACTCTAAGAATGTACTGTTACTTGTGTACTACCTACTGTCAGTATAATATAGGTACTTAACTCATAATAGAATAAATAATAGAATAAATAAATGCAGTGGGTCATTTTCAAAACCTCTTTGTGAACGAGGTTTTTTTTACAAGTTAAACTCCGTAAGTGAGGTTATTTATCCAGAGCCTCTATAAGTGAGAATCATGCCCATAGTCGGAATTCGATTTCGGGGGGAGAGGGGGCAAATTTGTACGGTAGAATAACCAAAATTAGGTTCAATATTGATGGATTTTTAATGATTATCGTTTAAGCGACACCACTCCCCCGAAATTCCAGCAACCCAGTACGCAACTATGTGTGACATATCGTACCATTTTGAAACGTTGGATAGGAGAAAACTCTGGTTGAAAATCCTAAATCATGGTCAATAATAATAAAACTTGCAACACATTGAACGTTTTAATTCGTTGGAAATTTTTATGCGTTGGACTTTTTGAGACCACTGACATTTTGATACGTACCTACATTAGACATTTCGATACGTTGGACATTTTGATTTCGGTACCTACATAAAATGTTGATACATTAGACGTTTTCTCCCCTCTCTCTTAACTACTATCAGTTACTCCTCCTTATCAAGCGTGAAGTTATGTCCACCAAGTATTCAGTTCTAGTAAGTTTTAAACTTGTAAATAAAAGTTTGTTCAGTTATGTAGAAGTGTCCTTCAGCCACCTCTAGATACAACAAAAGGCTTTTGACAAATTAGACATTTTGATATTCATACGTTGAATATTTTGATACTTTGGACATTATGATACCTTAGACTGACATTTTGACACATTTATTTTATTTTTATTTTTTTTTTGTTTTTGACACATTGGAAATGTTGATCCAATTACGTTGAACATTTTGATACTTTGGGAATTTTGGTACCGAAGTTGAATATTTTGATAAGTTGAACATTTTGATACGTTAAATATTCTGATTCGTTAGACATTTTGATACGTTGAATATTCTGATTCGTCGAGTATTTTGAAACTTTGGATATATTTTGAAAATTGGAAATTTTAGTACTAAACAGTATTTAACAAAAATTATATCAACATGAGAAGAAATCATGAGCAATTTACACACAACGCATTCTTCGCCGGTAAACCCCCTAATATTGTTCTACTTTCATCTGTTTCTTAATCAATTTATCGGTTTCATTTTGATGAAATGATTTTTATATTAGATTTTCGGAGTTCAACAGAATTCTATCTCAGATGTTTCATGGCCTGCCAAAATTTGAACCGTATTTTGAGTTTGTACGTCGAATCACAAACAATGAATGTGAACATTGCAATGTAAACACGGCACGCGACAGGTTCAGAACCCCCCACAGAGTGGGGGTAGGCCGAAGGAGGCCCGACCGCCGGGGCCCTATCCCCGCCCGCCTAGATAGCATTCCAGGTGTTTTAGTTCGATGGTGGATGCTAGACAACTGTTAGCAGTCATCTGACGTCACCATTTGGAAGTAGATAATATGGAAGCTATGCAATGTTGGCAATTCTTACCAAGGTGATCAGCTTTAATTCTGTTATCCAAATCATGTCACAAATGAATTATTATTTTCTCAATTTAGACATTGGGTTATTGTAATTATTATCAAATTTTAGTGCAAGAAGGAATGAATGTTATCACTCCAATTTTTCTTTTATCTAAGTGAATCCACACCTAATGTTTTATTATGTTTTATTTTTTTAGAGTTATTCCATACCTTTTTTATTATTTTATTTTATTTTTTTATCAGTTTAAGTGATTTCACACTTATACTTGAGCCTAAGTGATTCCAAACCTACACCCAAGTTTAAGTGATCCCACACTTACACCTAAGTTTAAGTGATCCCACACACTTACACCTAAGTTTAAGTGATTCCACACCTATACTTAAGTTCAAGTGATTCCACCCTTATACTTTTACACTTATATTTTACACAATTATATTTTACACTTATATTTATCTCAAATTGGCTTTGATCTATACAGGGTTCGATTCTATTACTAATTTTCAACAAAAAATGTCTCGTAGCAATTTTTTAGAGAACTCTTTTTTCGAGTTATTTCACTTTTAAGAAGTTAAAGTTTACTTTTTTAAAGGAGTTTTTTGATGGTGAAGTAAGCTACTTATTAAAAAAAAAAAAAACGCTGCAAATTATAACACAAAGGTTTATTATTTTTCTATAGATCACTCGTCTGCTTTGCCATTGCCACCACCTACCCACTACATACCTACTACACAATGAAGGTTATTTGAAAGAAATAAACGTTTCACACACTTAATTCGAAGAGATGAGGAGTTGTGGGTGCCTTCTTAAGGAAATTTGCCTTCTTTAGCTAAACTAAGTACAACTCATAGAAACGATCTCATTCTAGTCATCTAAAATTTGAAAGGATATTATGCCTCTTTGTAATTCACACTTGTGTTTATGATTTATCGTAAAACCTACTCTAAAGTTCTTATTCTAAAAATTCAATACCATTTTAAATTGACATCGACCAGAAGCTTCGGCGCACAACTAGACCCCACAGGGAGCCGATATACCAAATTTAATCGAAATTGGTTCATGGGGAACTGAGGAAAGAGCCGCGTACGGCGGGCGGACCGCCGCATTTTTATTCGATTTTTGGATTCCAAGAACCTTGAAACGCAAACCAAAAAATTTTGGGGGATGGGGGGTTTGGCCGATTCCTAAGTTTCTTTATTGAAAATTATAAACCAAAAATCTTCAATTTATCAGAAAATCTAGAAATTTTGAATGCGTTTTCTAGGAAGTTTTGCTTCTTGCTGTTACTTGTTTGCAGTGGCCAAACTCAAAAGAAATCTTGGAAATATCCATTCATCCATAAGAAACACATCAGGGATCGACTGTTATGTGCGGAGCTGCTAATAGGATGATCAACTCAGCGCGAGACATTTTAGCGATCCAGATGGTAAAGTGGAGCTTCAAGTACACGGTGAAATGTGCACCACTAGAATCATGTAAACGTCACGAGTGACACGCATGATCGAGACGTAGAACGGAGCATGAGATCGGCGTATGGCCTGTGCGTGACGTCGAGGGCGATTAGGGCGGCGCGCCTCTCAATCACACACGTCTGAGTATGCGGGCTGAGCTCAGCAGTAGAGCTCCCACGCTCACCTTGACCTTGCATTTCCTTCATTACCCACCTCCGATCCCGAGATGATAAAATTCAGTCACAAGATAAAATGAGTCTTTGATCATTAGGCGTCTACAGGTCGCTAAGGACATCCTCATTTGAATCGGTGTTCATGAGAAGATCCATGAAATTCTGCATTGGGTTTCTTGAAAACTCGATTAACTTCTTCAGTGATATACCTAAATATGTTTTAATTACTTCAATAAGTCCTCTTTCAAGCAAAATACGGAGTTTCAGACAACTTCACAGAGATTTTTTATGACTTTCAAGTGCAAGACCCACCGATATACTCGTAGATGATCCAGAGGATCGTCAACGTCAATCACTAAGTGCCCTCCAAGTCGACTAGTCGGTTTCATTTTAAAAATCCATTCATGCAGCATGAATTAATGAGCGAATTTTCAAAGAAATCTTTCAGTTGAATTTATGGTTAAGAAAAGGAACAATGGTGTTGCAATTTCTTATAGAGAGGTTTTTTTAATAAGATTCTTGGTGTTTTTGATTTTCAGTATAGCATACCAATATACTGTTTCCACAGGGCATGCTTTGAAGATGTTAGGAGTCCATATTCACGTTTTTCTCGCTCAACAAACTCATTGAGTACCTACACGGCTATTGTTGGTTTTTTCGATTTTCAGTAGGTATACCTACCATACCAACATGCTGTATGCACTCGGTATGCTTTGAAGATCTTAGGAGTCCATCTTCATGTTTTTTACTCGTCTCTACGAACTCATAGAATGCCCACACGGCTACTGCATTTCTGGATACAACGAATGTACACACGTATTAATTATATATATAAAAAGTTACATACTTTTCTTAATTTTGGACAATTTTCATTTTTGAAATCGCATTGACATTCTTCCCTCAAGTTGTCACGCGGATGTGTCTATTTTAATTTTTCGCCAAAAGTCCTTAATAAAATAAGTTCTTCAGGCAATTTCAACTGTTTGGGAGACATAAAAGAATTTATTACCTATGAGCGTTTCCAAGTATGAGATATCCAAGTTTTGAACAATTTTTCGTTTCAGGTCCAATTTTCACCCGGTTTTTCCGATTAAAAAAAATGCTTTTATCCATCAAGGAGATACAAATTTTTACTCTCTTTCCACCACCGTCGTAATTAGATTTAATTTTAATGAAAATGAGAAATTTATACCTAGTCGTTTCACTGAAATAAGATCCAAAACACGAAAAATCTTAAATCTTAAAAGAATGAAAGACTCGAAAAGGAGGTCTCTAAAAAAATTGCGACGAGACATTTTTTGTTGAAAATTAGTAATAGAATCGAACCCTGTATAGAACAAAGCCAATTCGAGATAAATATAGGTGTAAAATATAAGTGTAAAAATATAAGTGTGGAAAATGGTCTAAAATGGATTACTGTGCTATTTTTTTTCTGTTAAGTGTTGTCCACCTTCACCCCGGATCGATCGCATAAGGACGCCCAAGTCTTACTGTAGGACGTCCTAACAATAAACCAAAAAGCCATTGAAAATTGAAGCAGGAGGAAAGTCAAACATTTTGTTTGCTTCGCTCATATTTGTATTTGGACTTTCTGTATCTCTAGCCTTACATACCTGTCAGAAAATGTAGTGCCTACTTTGAAATGTATTAGAGGACAATCTATTAGACTTTGAACAAATGGTTCAGTTTCACAATGCAACAGTGGAAAAGGTAAATTTCACGCAGACGTGATCCTTAAACAGAACTAAATTGTCGAGGGACTGTATAATGCAAAAGATTACGAAATAAATCAGAAACGAGTTTGAAATGAGTGCTAAAAATGGGTGAAACCGCACAGACAACGTGAAACCATCCTGCAGCTCACATCCTTGTAGAATAGACGCTCTTTTTGCGCTGTGGAAATAATTTACTGAAAAATATTTCTTGTCATTTCTGTAGTTAAACATAGCGTGGCTGGGGTACTGCAGTGACAACAGTATTACCTGGGGATCATTAAACCTAGTGTGAGATCCTTTAATAGAAGACTCAACCACTTACATACAGCTCATAAAAACTGTTAACCGTCACTTTGCCCTTCCCCTATCAGTTGGAGAAGGTGACGCTGATTTTGTGAGAAAAAACTTCGAAGTTGGATTCTTCATTGAAAATTCCAAATATTCGTATCTTCGCAGTTTTCCTAATCGCCATGACTCAGCTGAGAATTCAGCTCATTCACCCTTTTTCTACATGACTACAGCAAACCGACTAGGAGGTTTAATGTGTTTGCCCCGTCCGTTTGCCTATTGAACAGTTGTAAGAGAAAGCAGCAGAATTGATCTTTGTATGTGAGGTGTGAAATTATTCGTTTAGATTTCTATATGGTTTTATTATTGTCAACGTTTTGAATGTTCACTAATATAGGTCAATATCAGTGAAAATAAGGTGGTAGATCCGCCTATAGGAGTCATGTCGGGAATCATCATGCTACTTAGCGGCTAAACTCAGGGCACTGGCCCTGGTCCATATCCAGGCGGGGAAACAAATCCTCAATAACTTGAGTAATTGGAATTTTCGATGAGGAATCAAGAATCTTCATCCAGCCATAGCCACTAAACAATGTATTTGCTGAGCTGGATGTTGAACACTCCTACTTTCATGGTTGGCAGTTCCCTTTGGTTCATGTACTCACATGTATTTCAAAGAATTATCCTTGCTTATCTCATTTATAGGTAAGAAAGATTAATACTTTCAATATCGAAGTCTCTCACGGTGGAGTTTTTTTCTCCTTATCAGGGGTCCATCGCCACTCCCCCTCCAATTTCCAACTCATCATTGAAATTGCCAAGGAGTGGAAAATTCACACATGGATTGTAGGATTAATATGTTAACTAATTTCTCACCTGGAGTTCCTGCTTTTCTTCCTCAATAATTTCACTCCCTTTACAACGAGGCACGTAGAAGTGAAAATAATTTAATTTTTTCATTTAAAATAACTCACACGTATTTCCTGATGGAAGTACAGGAAAAGGGATGCGACGACTGAGGAAGTTGCGAAAAAGGGAGGAATTTCCCCCTTTTTTACATTAAGGGTGCTTGGTTTTAGTATGTGTGAGTGAAAAGTGTCGGCCGGTGGTGTAAGTTCCCTGTGTGGGGGATCCGTGTGTTTTTCCATTCTCTGGGCCAAAAAAAAAGGGAAGGGACCGGGGAATGGGCGAAAGGGCTCGAGTATATGTCATTCCGAGTAATTGAAGATAAGGCTTTTTACGCGTAGGCAGGCACACTGATTCATTCTCGTTCAAATACACTTAGAAGGGCGAGGGGAAACTTCAACCCCTCCTCCATCTGTAGACGCCCGATGAAGCTCTTACAGCTGCAAATAGGGAAGAAAGCGAGCGTGAAATAAAAGGCGTCAATCCGCTTGAAACCTCCTTTATTCAAAGTAACAAGACGGAAGTGGCAGTTTTCTCTCCTCGCCGGATATAAACCGATTTCATAGTGAGGTAGGTCCATCCGGTTAAAAGGGCTTGTAGCCGAAATTGTCTCATGGGTGAGTCTCGGAGGACGAATAAATAATTGTGGATGGTGCGAGAGAAGAAAAATCCAGTGGAAAGAAACGGTGAAAAAAATATGTCAAGTGGATGTAGGACATAGCTTTATAACATTCAAGACACGATTGTACAGACCCGAGGCATTGAGGATTATCTTTACAACAACCTACAGTACGCTCCAAATCTTAGCAAAATAGGGCAAGTTGTGGTAAGATTATGTTTCACGGCATTTCCACGTTTGCGCACGCTGAGTTAAAAGAGCATGTTTTCACGAGAATTCCAGCATTGATCAGTATTTTCACGACCACTCGAACGAGTTGTTGGATACTGGACGGGCACTAGGGTTGAAAACTGTTGAAGGTTTTTTCGTTGATAGTCTTTAAATTGTATGCATTCGCAGTGGCTATTATAATGGTGATCAGTTTTCTATCGTGATGCAATTACATGGTGACGAAACGGCAGTGATACAGTGATCCTATCACGATACCATCTTCAAAATAACATCATCTTTCAGGGCTCGAAAAGAAGAGGGAGGGTTATTATGTATTATTATTATTATTTTTTAATGAACTCCCCTGAAAGACGCAGGGGGCACGCCATAAATAAAATTAATAAATTAATCAAATATAATGGGGAGGACGCCCAGGACTCACCCGACGCCGGCCCTAGGGATGAGGGAAGATGAGGAAGTTGGGGGTGGGAGAGAGGGATGAAGGGAAGTGCCTCTATAAAACGACCACCAGTTCAAATATGAGCCGAGCAGGACACGGGTGTTGATACCACGGAGTACGCCTACTGAGATGCCCAACTCGCGCAACTCCGTGACTCTTTTCCCGCACCACACCCCGCGCCACGACAAGGTTGCAGCCGTCACCCTGATGTTGTTGGGTGCAACTCCTTTTAGCTCTGACACTGCTTGCCGTAGATCATCTCTATCATACTTTCTTATCTTAGCCCGCCAAGTCTGCTCCATGTCCAAGCTGCCATTGACAACTTAGACATCCAGGAAAATGCAAGACTGGTCGGGCTTGACGGCAACGATGTCGGGCTTCTTACCCTGGTCACTTGGCATGTGACAAAATCTCTCCCTCTTAACATCCCAGCCGCTAGATGACACAGCACCCGCTATCTGCTTGGCGACCGCATCATGACGTAGGATGCGGCCCCCATGAGTCCGAGGACACTGCTGCACCACATGATACAGGTGTTCATGTCCACTCCGACAGGCACGGCAAAGGAAAGGAAGGGTTTATTTTTTATTTTACTCAAGTATGTGATACAGTAGTCATTGACTAGTCGTTATTATTTGTTCTTGGTGCTTTGGAAATACATTAATTTTCGATATACCTACTCACAATACTCACTTTATGCAACACTCTTCATGAGGCACTGGACAGATGTGACATGGATACACGTCAAACCTCTCCAGAAAAAAAAACATGCTGAAAATCTGAAAATCTTAGATTTTCGGAAATGAAGATAAAATAGTAATCGTGCATAACATTTCATTGAAGTCGGGTTGAAGCTATAGAAGTACTTGACAAGATCAGTCCGAAACTGCCACTTCAGTTTATTCGATCAATCAGGGAGAGTTAACATTAGGCCTGGAAAGTTGAAATTTTGCATGCTAAGGTTGTTAACGATCTGAAAGCTATGAAATCGATGAGACACCACAGGCACGGCAACCTGCACAAAATCCTAGAAGGTCTCACCTGACTAAGTTTTCCCAATTAATGGATTTGCGGATAGACACACAGACAGACATACAAGGTACATACGTGCTCTAGGAATATCTGAAACGTGAAAGGCGAGTGTAAGTTGAGATTTTTGATGATTTTCTTCTTCAGCTATTCTGACAGACTCGGAAGCTTGAAATTCTAGAACGGTAAATCCAGTAAAATTGTCTATGACTCAGCAGATTTTCAAGTAAATGTGACAAATTGATTCACTTTAAAAAAAACGCTGCAGATTATTAACAAAGGTTTATTATTTTTCTATATAGATCACTCGACTACAAAGAACCCGGCTTTGCCATTGTTACCACCAGCCAACGTGGAGAACAACATCGATTCAGTCAGCTAAGAGGAGGTTAGGAGCTAGGAGATTAAGCCTCTTTTGCGATCCACACTCGTGTTTCTGATTTATCGTAAGTCCAACCCTTAAGTTCTCGTAGGGAGCGAACGGTTTGTCCTACAGGGCTCCGCGTGGTCTAAAAAAATTCTAACAATTCAATAGGTACTATCTTAAATTGATGGAAAAACAATACTTTTATAGAAGTTTTTCTTGAGTTAGGGCGTTTTCAAAATTTCATTTTATTGAAGATAATAAACCAAAATTTGGCCGTCCGTCCGCCGTACGCGGCACTTTCCTCAGTTAGCATTGACCGATTTTGAAGAAATTTGATATGTGGGCTCCATTTGGGGTCTAGTTGTGCCCCGAAGCTTTTGTTTTTTGCAGATCACTTCTAAGGTTTGGAAAATAAGGGTTGACATTTTGAAAACGCCCTAATTAAAAAAAAAATTCGATATGAAGGCATAGTTGTTCCACCAATTTAAGAAAGTATTGAATTTTTAGAATTGTTAGAGACCTCACGGAGCCTTGTAGGACAAACCGTCCGCTCCCTACGAGAACTTAAGTGTTGGACTTGCGATAAATTATACGTACTTTGAAACGTAAACCAACCAATTTTGAGAGGGAGGGTAAAGAAAATTTTCTTGGTCGATTTCAAAGGTTCAATATTGAAAAAAATAAACCAAAAACAGGTCATTGTTGGAAATATCTCACATTAGGCATTTCAAATGGCTAGTCAGTTAATGAATTGACAGTTTGAGAGTAAACAGCTACATATCCCGAAATAAAGGCGCTTTTCTCGTGTTGAAATGATGCTCTCCAGGTCATCGGAGGTTACCATTGAATTTTGTACGAACGTTCTAATCCTGTTCTGTGTTCATGTCGCAGACCATAAAAAAGGTGTAGAAGAGGTACAGGACGGAATGAATAAACCGGAGACCTAATGTCAATGAGTGGTGAATGAACTAGTGTGCACCGTTCAATTCTCAGAGTTCGTCCAGAAAGAGAAATTCCTCACTCGAACGCAGAAATGATTATTATTTATAACTGATATATCTTATTGTTTCCTCGAATCCCTGAAGTGAGATCCAAGTTTCCAAATATTGATGTGACGTCTCCACATCAGGTAGGTGATTTTTTTGGTCGCGAGTCAGTCGTCGAGGGAGAATTCGTGAGTATCTCTCTCTCTCTCTCTCTCTCTTCAGTGTTCATGGATGAATGGAAACGCATTTACAGAATTAGTCGAAACCAATATTCTTTCTCTTTCAGATTTCCTATTGCTTAGGTTTGACACGCTGGGGACATGAGGTGGCATAAGATTATTTTGCTTTATCAGCGTTCAACCATGAAACTATTATCTGTTATAGAACCCATTTCCTCGCTGATGAGGCTCTCCAGGTCTGTCATATAAATAATATACATTTTTCGGATATTGAGCAACCATTTCTGAATAATAAGAAAAGAGAAGGACGATGCTTTGACGAACCGATCAACCGAGCGCTTAGTGAGGGATTAGTCTTACCCGGAACGAGGAAGGAATAGCGACCGACTGAGACCCCGTTCCGGACCGACTGGGACCATTGATTGGCGGAGGAGGGAAGAGTGGGCTAGCAGATAGATGGCATTATTGTCACTAACAAGTGGGTGTTGGGATTCTCATAAATTTCAAAACAAATGCTCATTTTATGATAGTTGATCGTCTGGGTGGTTCCATTCGTTTCTGAAAATTGAACCCTATCTCAAACAATTTATTCATGAAAATGAAATAATGGATATGCGTGGTATCTGCGTGCACAGTTTTCCCCTTGTTTTCCTGTGACGTTCGAGCTAGAGGGTTTAGCACACCTCAGCGTCCCGCCTTGAATATTAACGTCAGAAAGAATCTGACAGATTCACCGCGCCTTTGCAGTTAATTTCTCCCATTTATGCCATGACATAAATGCGCGCCTTTTTTCCCATTTATGCCATGACATAAATGATGATCCATGATCGAAGACAATAATATGTTTTAGATTATAATAGAAATAATTCATGCGATGCCAATGTGAAAAGTAAATGTTTATGCACTGAAAAGGGAAATTAAGTTTAATTTTTTCTATTTTCCAAAATTTCAATTTTTTTGGATTTTTATTATCTCGGCTAAGGAGTTGGTCGATTGAAAAATACAAAAGATGTTTTGTGCTTCAAATTAATAAATATTTGGTCTCGTACTAATTTGTTTGCCCATTTTCATTTATTGCCCATTATATTGGTTAGTGTACCTATCTCTGGGATACACCGCGAGTATCAACGTTCACACTCCTAGACCGCGCGTATTCGAGGATTGATTAGGTGAATTATAATTAATAATTATCATCATCGTTGAGCTATGGGCAGTGACATACATTTTTTAGGACGTCCCACAGTAAGACTTGGGCGTCCTTATGCGATCGATCTGAGGTGAAGGAGGACAACACTCAACAGAAAAAAAAAAATAACCACAAAGTAATCCGTTGTAGACCATTCTGAATCCAAATCCGTGAAACAAACCATAGGTGTATGTCTGTGTGTGTGACAAAACCTTGTGTCGTCTGCACAGGCCTTAGTTCTCAATCGATTTTCCTGGTTCTTTTTTCGTTCGACGCGGAATACTATCTAGTTGACCACTACGTCCCCGGAATTTCGAAATTTGCCTTTAAAGGGGGGGGGGGAGGGGGTTAAAGCTTTAAAAACGTGCGTATGCGGTCTGCCCAGGCCTCAATTTCAAACCGATTTTTGTGTGTTTCTTTTTTTGTTTGACTCAAATAACTTCCAAGTTGTTCATGACTTCACCAGAGTATCAAAACTCGCATGGGGAGAGGGCGAGTGGGGAGATAATTTTCACAAAATATCCGATTTTTCAATATTTCGGTTCCTTTACTGCTTACTAATTGTACCCAAGCTTTGAAATTGAGAAAAAAATCTCATTATATCTCCGGATATTTATGAATTATTCTTTGTACCACCATGGAACTAATAGTGGTGCCACCATGGTGCCAGGACACCATAAACCGCATGTTTCGTGGGTTTTTTTGTGTTTCACCTTGAATACGGATGTGAACCTCGACGGAATGCCTACTAAAACTAAAATATGAAATTTCAATGTTACGGCGTATTTCCGCTCTGGTGCCAGACTAGCACTATTGGTGGTGGAGGTGGGGGGAGAACTCGATTTCGCATGTTGGGTATCCAAAATGGAGCCGATATACGAAATTTCAACAAGATTGGTCCTCGGGAACTGTGAGGATGAACGGAAATTTCCGGTTTCTACATAAGAAGAGGAAGGTTGATTTTTTTTCTCGCTCAATTCAATTTCAACTGTTCATAATTGAAAAAAATGAAATCGAAATTGTGATATTTCTGTCACCTTCAGATCACAAAAAACTTCAGCCGTTCAATCTATCTTAAAATTGCAGGAGGCTAGACATTTATTTTCTGTGATTAGATACGTCCATCATCAGCAAATATCTTTAAATGTTTTCTTCAGTAGAGCCTTGTGGATTGTTTGACAGAATCACTCTTTCCTATCGTAAGTGACTACGAACTTCTGGCATCAGCGGCTTTCGTCCATCTCCAAGCGTAGGACAAAGTTCATACTGAGTCAGAAATATTCATATCCTCAATTAATGAAGAGAAGCCAATTGTTCGGTAAATATCACCCATTGCGACTGTGTTGTCTCTTTTATCCTATTCCAACTGCGGCGTTTTGAAATCATAATTTATGTGTTTTTTTCATCTCTTTTACATACTTGAAATATTCGTTTCCTAACACCGACTCTTGTTCACGGAGACTCGATCGAGACATCTTCTTGCGTCTCATAATAATCATATAAATCTGGTTCTTATGTCTCCCAGGTACCCGGTGTACACCTGTACGATCTCACAACAGCCCCTTACACCGCCGGCACGTCACATTTGTCCTTGTTAGATATCTATAGCGGGAGAGTGGGACCACAGCGCTTCAGTCCTAATGAAACAGGTTCCTACGGGGACCTCGATCGTCTTATTGGATGAGATGTTTGCCACAGTTTCTCTGATCATGGTCCTCTGATATCCAATCACAATTCAGGTTTCGCAAGTCAGAACACACCACTCGTAACAACAGAAGTAACATTGTTTTGCACGAAAAAGGCTCTTGTTTGAGCTTTGTGTATTTCGTCGTACTCGCTTAATGGTGCTCTGAGTCTCTCCAGAAAGTATGGTTTCGAGGTCTTGTAAACATTTTCGTTCTGAACAGTAAACTTTGAAGTTCTGTAGGTAATTGAATGAAAAAAATCTGCCGAGGGGGCATGCACATCCCCCAGTCATATGTAGTCATATGTATGTATGTATCTTCAGTACTCAGTTCTCTATAGGGCTATTGAAGCGTATTTTGTCTAGCGGTTCGGGCTTGGTTCATTCCATCCGTGAAAGTTGACATCTGTTTCATAAAAAGGAAGATGGAGTTCTAGTCCATCGTACTATCGAATCATCGCCACACATACAATTTTAAAATAATATACACATCGTATTTTTTCGAATTTTGGCCATCATTCTGGTCAATAACAGTGTCTTAACAGTGAGAGTATAATACCGCAGGAATTATTTCAGTCGAACAATATTCAACGTCTCATTTCGCTAGGAGGGAACACTATAAAAAACCACCCTGGAAAGAAAATGATAGGTTCTTTTTTGGTTTATTATTTTCAATAATGAACCTTTGGAGTCGATCAAGAAAAATGTTTTTTTAACACCCACTCAATTTTTGTTGGTTTACGTTTCAAGGTACGTAGTACGTAAAATTCGGCCGTCTGTCCGCCGTCCGCCGTACGCGGCACTTTCCCCACTTAGCATTGACCGATTTTGATGAAATTTGGTATGTAGGCTCCATTTGGGGTCTAGTTGTGCCCGAAGATTTTAATTGATGTAAGTCACTTCTAAGGGTCAAAAATTAATTTTGAAATTTTCAAAACGCCCTTACTCAAAACATTTCCATATAAAGGAATTGTTTTTCCATCAATTCGAGATTCTATAGAATTTTTAGAATTTTTTGAGACCACGCGGAGCTCTGTAGGACAAACCGTTAGCTCCCTACCAGAATTTAAGGGTTTGACGTACGATAATCAGAAATACGAGTGTGAATCGCAAAAGAGTCCTAATCTCCGTTCAAATTTTAGCTGACCGAAATGAGATCGACGTTTTTCTTCATGTTGGACGGTTGGTGGCTTTGCAGACGGGTGAGTACTCCCCAACCCATCCACCACCACCTACCGCTCTCAAAGTCTTTCTCAACACTGACGTCCCTCGGAGCACAACATCTACAACTTTTTTTCCTTCATCACAGCGGAGAAAAAATCTCCGACCCCTGGTAAAATCGTTTCACTTCCACTCCCGCCTTATTTATACTCCATAAAACTCAATTTGTGGAACCCAAAGGTTTCTCGATGAAGAAATTAAAGTGAAATAGACAATAAACGTCCGGTGAAGTTAATTTGATGGAACAAGTGCGAGTCTGGTCGTTAACTGGGATGGAGAATGTGTGTGTGAGTGTGTATCACCGAATCAATTAACACCTGGAACGTGTATAAAGTGGGAGGGGCGTTCATCAACCGTGAGAGAGAGCTTTTCCCATCGCTACTATGAATATTAATCAATGCGATCAAACCGCCATTGTTGGATTGTTGTTCCAAAAAGTGATTGTAAAATATTTCAAATCCGACTATTCATTTCCATGTTTCTAGTATAAGATTTATAGTCAGTGTCGATAAAATTTTCGTGATCATCCTTCGAGACTAGCCATTGTCTCATCAAAAACTTACTGAAGCTTATTGAAACCCAAGTATTTCAATGAGTTTCCTCTTTCTTTTCAGAACGCACACATCACATGTTCGTGATCCCTGTGCGTGGTATGTAAAGCGAGATACATATTTCGATTCAGCTTGGAAACTCTGTTGATTCTGGTTTCAAAAGTTCAAGTCGTGGTTTTAACATACACACTAACAAAGTGCAGCTTGAGTCTACTTAGGAATGTCGTGTTCGGCAACACTCAAGCCTTCAGAGAGGGAAACCACGACTAACTGGAACCATCACTATCCGGCTCATCTAAATAGAAGACAATCCTCCAAATAAGAAATCCCGTCTTCCTCTTCCCACCCTCCTCCAGCCAAATGAATGAAGTCTTTCCAACTCGTTTGTCGTTGACAGCCTGTCAGTTCCTTGTCGAGAGGACTTCTAGCAGAAAGGAATTCTTGCTCCCCATAACATCCATAACTTCCAGATAGTTATTCGAGGGTTTCTGAGAATAAATCAAAACCAACAGAAAATATTTGTGGCTGTGTTGCTTCGAGTTAGGTGATCAGGTTTGATAAAACAAGAGTGGTTTTGGATTTGACCTCGAGGTTGACAACCAGAACAGAACACTATCCGTACTGCAAAAATCGGGAAAATGAAATCACAACAGCATTATCATTCTTACGACGATGACAGGTGGAAAGAAATTGCTATTTGATGTCGATAAAATCAAAACAACGTTAATTAACAGAATTCAGTTTAACGTGATTAATGATTGAAAAAAGCTAAAAATTATTACACAACGGCATATTATTTTGCTCTATAGATCACTCCCTACAAATAATAAGTCTTTTGCATTATCAGTAACTAGCTAACTCCCAGGCGCTACAGGACGATGTGTCCCCTTGGCCTCCCTAACAACCTTCTTCCACTCATTTCGATCGCAGGCTTTACTCTTCCAGTTTCGTACATTCATCTTTAGCAGATCCCTTTCCACGTCATCCATCCATCGTGTTCTTGGCCTCACCTGCCTCCTTCTTTTTTCAAGCCTTGATTTCCAAATCATCTTAGGGGGTCTTTCATTAGGCATTCTTTCCAGATGTCCAAGCCACTGAATCCGACTGGCTTTAATGAAACGTACAATATCTTTATTTTCGAGAATCGCCTCGATTTCCATATTGTTTCGGATTCGCCAGCGTCCCCTTTCGTATAATGCCCCATAAATTCTTCTCATAACTTTTCTATCAAATATTCTTAGCTTGTTGGCGTCAGTGCTCGAAAGGGTCCATGCTTCGGCTCCGTAGCAAACCACCGGTCTAATCAGCGTCAGGTATAACCTTTTTTTAAGTGCCCTGGACAGCAGTTTTGATTTGAAAAGCTTAGCGTTGGCGTAGAATGCCCGGTTTCCCAGAATAATCCTACGGTCAATTTCTGCTGTCATATTGTTGGTACTGGTAATACTCGATCCAAGGTACGTGAAAGTATTCACTTCCCTGAATCTGAGTGCCCCTACGTCCAAATAACCAAGTCGATTATCATCGTGGCCGGGATCTGCGCTCATGAAAAGATACTTGGTTTTTTCTTGATTTATGTTCAAACCAATTTTGCGACCCTCAGCGTTCAGGATTTCCACGACTGCTTTCAACTCTTGCTTATTTCTGGCTAGCACAGCTATATCGTCAGCATATGCGCAAATCTGCCACATTTTGTTGACTATGGTCCCTTTATTCTCAACTTTTCTGACCACTTCCTGTAATGCCACGTTGAAAAGAGTTGCCGAGAGCGCGTTCCCCTGCCGAACCCCTGTCCTAATGGTGAATTCCTCACCAATCTTTCCAGCTATTTGCATTATCAGTACCTATCAACAAAATTTTCGTGCAAGCTTCACTGGCAATATTTATTTTGGCAGAAATAACCGACCAGCAAAACATCGTTATCCGAGGGTTGGGCTCTCATATCCATAACAAAATTTGAGAATTGTTTGCTGAAGAAACTCTACACGAAGAAAGAAAAAAGATCGCATTTGATCAACCGAAGTTTGAACGGAGATTAGGCCTAATTCCGTCAGTTTCGGCAAACATTCATTTGCGATTCATCCTCGTGTTTCTGCTATATCAATCGTACCAATCAACCTTCTAGGGTGAGATCGGTTGGTCCGACAAAGTGATTGATTATCAAAATTCAATACTATCTTAAATCGATGAAAACGGTGCAAATTATTACTGAAAGATTTATTATATTTCTGTATAGATCACTTGCCTACAACTCACTCACGCTTTACATTGTCATTACCAACCAACTATATTTACGCTCAAATTTCACTTTCAAGATTATTTAGTAACAACCTACCAGAGAAGCATTGATATTGGGTTGTTGGTCGTTAGGGAAGCACTTCTGAGTGACATGAAACTCTTCTAGAAGAAATAAACAATTAAGCATTTGAAATTTGAACGGAGATTAGACCTATTCACGTTAGTGAACAATCTTTTGCAATTCACTCTAATGTGTCTGTCTGACTTATTTCACGTCCTTACCTTGAGTCCTCATAGGGAGCAAAAGGTCAGTCCTACAGAGCTTTGGGAGGTCTCGTTCAATTCGAAAAACTCAATTATAAACTACATTTGTGTGAAAACAGTATCTTTGTATGAAGAATTTATCAGTAAGGGTGATTTTGAATAACAACCCATGTTTTTCACCCCTTAGATGTCAATGGTTATGGCCTGAAGATTTGCTCGCTAGACCCCAAACGCATCCTATACACCAAATTTCATCAAAATCGGTCCATGGTAACTAAGGAAAGTGCCGCGTACGCGCGTATTCCATATCGTGAACCATTTCTGAACCATTTTGGTTCCTTTGTGAACGGGTATTTTGGTAACAGAAGTTACTGACCTATTTCGTTGTAATTATCAGTCGTGTGGATTACAGTACGATTATATTACGTAGATTGTCTCCCATAATATGGGATATTATATTATCAATATATTATATTGAAGGCTAACGTGAAATATCGTACAAGTTATTTTCACAACATTATCTTCCAATTGCGACAAAATGTTGAGTAACGGTGTTGGACCATGGATTATACCTTATAAATTTCATTTAAACCATACTAATTTTATCATTCAGCAATTAGTCTCTCGAACCCCTTTGAACATCATTACTTTATCGCATATTTTGTGATTATGCACCCATCCATGTCACGGTTAAGAAGAAGCTTCGTGCCTCACTCGTGTCACAATTATTAATCATGAATAGCACTCGTATCACGTCTTCATTACCAGAAGTACACGGTATCTCGATAGAATATTCATACTCTCTACATTCTTCTCCACCGACCATGAACATAACTGGATCTATTTTTTTTCTTTTTTTTTTACATTGATCAAATTGTTCAACGTGAGTACGAGTACATGCTATAAATTCGTTCATCGTAACCACTTCATCGATCAAATTGACTGATTAGGTTTTTCGATTGAACCGAATCTTTTGAAAGCACTCTGATGATAAAAGAGTTATTTATGAATATTGATCCACAGGGTTTGTATTAAAGCGTGTCCATATATGAATTCTATGAACTTTTCCCCATGTATTGGCTCCTTGTTTCAAGTATGTATACTCGTCACTTCTCCCCCATGTAGCTGATGGAAGCTTGCATTCAGGTCTGTATTGAAGACACCTACAACTATCCAACGAGGATGTTTTGGTGGTAGGTTCTTTGACCAGGCGCGACAATATTGTTGCCCTCTCTCCAATATTAATGAGGACATTGTCAATTTTCTTGGAGTGTGTCCAGTGCTGGCAAAGTTCCGTAATCACTTTTTAGGACGTCCCACAGTAAGACTTGGGCGTCCTTATGCGATCGATCTGGGGTGAAGGAGGACAACACTCAACAGGAAAAAAAAATAACCACACAGTAATCCGTTTTAGATCATTCTGAATCCAAATCCGCGAAAAAAACCATAGGTGTAAGTCTGTGTATGTGTGTTTGTGTGTGTGTGTGTGTGTGTGTGTAGGTGTATGTGTGTGTGTGTGTGTAACAAAATCTTGTGTCGTCTACACAGGCCTTAGTTATCAACCGATTTTCCTGGTTTTTTTTGTTCGGCGCGGAAAACTATCTTGTTGTGCACTAAGTCGCCGGAATTTCGAATTTTGCCTTTTAAGGGGGGGAAAGGGGGGTTAATGCTCAAAAACATACGTTTTGGGGCCTAATCTTGTGTCGTCTGCCCAGGTCTTAGTTCTCAACCGATTTTCCTGGTTTTTTTTGTTCGACGCGGAAAACTATCTAGTTGTGCACTACGGCGCCGGAATTTTGAATTTTGCTTTTTAAGGGTGGGGGAAAGGGGGGGTTAATGCTTTAAAAACGTGCGTTTGTGGGTATAATCTTGTTAAATCTGTACTGGTCTCAATTTCCAACCGATTTGCGTGTTTCTTTTTTTTGTTTGACTCAAATAACTTCCGAGTTGTACATGATTTCACCAGAGTACCAAAATTCGCAAGGAGAGGGGATGAGTGGGGGGATAATATTCATAAAATATCCGATTTTTCAATATTTCGGTTCCTTTACTGCTTACTAATTGTATCCAACCTTTGAAATTGATGAAAAATTCTCATTATACCTCCGGATTTTCCGACGTATTTCCACTTAGGATTTTTTTTCTGTTAAATAGTGATGATGCCTTTTGTATTGTTTTATAATATTTAGTTGTTCTGTTGTGTTTTGTTAAGTTGTTATTGTGTGTAGAGTATAGGCGAAAATTGGGTACAGAGTGACTTGTCGGGGAGCTTTTCTAAGGTTTGGAGTATCGACGCTGCCTTGTTTATTCATACCACTTTATCGTGTTGTATCTTTTATGTCCAAACTAATTTAAGTAATTATGAAATAAGAGCTAACGGGCATAGTCACAATTTTAGAAACAATCGTGATCTATCATCAAACTTCTTGAGATTGGATAGATCACGTAATGCAACTACTTTTTGGGGTTGTAAATCGTATAATCAACTACCGAAAGAATTGACTTTATTATCTGTGTTTTCCCTGAAAAAGCGCCTTAAATTATTTTTCAACAAAATTTTTTTTTCTTTTAATGAATTTTTTATAAGCGACAAGTCGCCTATGCTGATCTAGTTCTATGCTAGTACCTTTCAGTAATAAAATATTTGTATTACTGATGAGATGAATTTAATGGGTTCAAATTTTAAATGTTTTCACTAGCTCTATAGATAGATTAAGTTTTATATTTTCTAATGACGAAACAATACTGCAGAGGAATAATTCTTAAAAAGTACTCCAGCATTTTGTAATTTATTTGTTATTATATTGTTTGTCGCAGAGGCATAATTTTTAAATAGTACTCTTGCTTTTGTAATTTATTTGTTATTACCCTGTTCACTGTTCATGTTTATATTCCAAGTTAGTCTTATTTAAATTCGTGTGGTGTGAATGTAAATTATTGAATTAATTTGGTTGCATGTGTCTGTTGGTGTTGGGCTGGGGTGTCCTGGTTCTTCTCGGGGGTGGCCTTTTGTTGTTGTCCTGGCTCTGATTGTGTGCTGGGTTCCCGTCTTTTGGTGAAAACCAGGACCGGGGGACTGGTACCTTTTTGGATTTGGAATGCCACCATAGTGGGTGGGCCCGGGCGGGATGCTGTATCCCTTCATTTATTCGTTTTTTATCAATTTTTTCACACCAATGTTCCCATAGTAGCGTCATCCGACAATTGTGATATACCTACCAATGTATGGCCGCAATAAATAAATCTATCTTTCTATCTATCTATCATTGTTTATCATTATTTTTGAAAATAAATATGTTTTTTTCTTTTTCAATATTGTTAACTGGTAAATATTAATCTTGTTAATGGAAAAGTGTTCTTTGCAGACGTATGATCTACAAGGAAAAAAAAATGCGTTATAATTTTCATGGTTTATGGATGTGGAGGTACAAAGCCGAATCGCGTTACACGGTCAGGTCAAAGAGTTTACGAGAAAGCTACGTGCCACACCCCTTTTCCACTTTTCCAATTATCGATAATATAATTAAAAAATCATGTCTTCGTCACTAGCACTACTCGGCATCTCAGTGGAATATGATGCATACTTTCTACATTCTCTACCACCGACCATAATCTTCATTTCCGGATCTTTTCTTTTCTTTTTAAATTGATCACATTGTTTAATGTATAATATATTATCCTATAAATTTGTCCATCCTAACTATTTCATCAATCGAATAGACTGATCAGGTTTTTCCATTTAACCAAATGTTATGAATGCATTCTGATGAGAAAGTAGTTATTTATGGATGACCGGAACTTTTACCTTTGGGATCCTAATGACTTACACCTATTGAATATAGAATCGTTATCCCGGATCGACCACAGACAGTCGTTTGCTCGAGCCACCGTCACTTCTTGTTTGAATTGGAGACCCCTCATCACTGAACTGTTTGGAAATGAATTAGAGCTCCCAATTAGTGGGTGTATCCACACGCAGTCCCGACGCTCTCCAGTGTCACTCTCTTCCTTTTGTTGGTTTGGCAGGTTCCCCTTTCCTTTTCTTCGCCCCTTCTATTGCCCACCTCAAATTATCACCCATAAATATTGCCTTATTCAAGCCCTCAACCGCCCCCTGCCATCGTCCTCCGACCTGGATTATCATATAAATGACGACGAGGGACCGACACCTGATTTTTGTTTTTCTTCCCATGAATAACGAAAACCAACCCATCTCTCGTGGCTCCGCTCCCCACCGAAGTCTCTTTCAATTAAAGTGAAAAAGACTTAATATTTACACTTCCTCGATTAATTGTTCTTTCTCATTTTCCCCTCTAGACGTTCGTGTTTGTAGCCTCGAGTGATAAAATAATCACCGGTGTAATGGGCGCTCTCTTCATTGGATATAATGATTCCACTATGGGTCTCTAAAAGCTCATCAGAGTTAGTTAGTAAACGGAGATAGTGGTCACTTACAGTAAGGGCACAGGAAATAGTTCTTGCGCAACAATCACTCCCTGATTAAATTACATAACAGAGAAAAATTGTTTAAAATGGCTTCTTGTAAAAACCAAGTCGATAAAGCCAAGTTGAGCGAGCACTCAGGTGTTCTCACATAAAATGTAATCAACATTAAATGCTCAGAAAGGGTGTCCCATGTTGAGGACTGAAGAACATCGGGAGTCGATATTGAAGGCACCCACAACTATCCGACAAAGATGTTTTACTGGTAGGTAGTTTCTTGCAGAATTATTAGTGACCGTGCGCGACAATTTTGTTGGTTGGTAGGTGTTAATGTTATTATGGGGATCTCAGTCAGTAAATAAACGGGTTTCTCCCCTTTTCTCTCGCAATGGGAGGTGCGCCTTGATTTTTTTTAGATTTTTAATCGATAGTAGACTACATCCTGAAAATTTTGGCATTAACCGTGGCCTTCTAGCGTGAGTAGATCTGTTTCTATGATTTTTCAAAGTTTCGACCGCTTATGACGTCACGCGCCCCTCTCACCTGGGCGGGATCCCCCAGCCCACTGTGACGTCATAAACGGTTGAAACTTTAAAAATTCATAGGAAAAGATTTACACACGCTAGAAGGTCGCCGTTGGTACCAAAATTCTCAGAATGAGGTCTATCTTAGATTAAAAATAACAATAAACAGTTTTTCCTACCCAGGTGCACACCCTATTATTGTTCGATTTTGATGATTCATTATCTTTTATTTGTCAATTACCTATGTCAATTCACTGATGAATTTAGAAACTCATTGACAATTTAACTCAACTCTGAGTTGAGTAGTGACTGTGGACACAGCAAAATTGGTGCAGATAAGTTTCAATTCCTAGTACCTATCTACTTACATCATCTTCTGGCTCACAACTCTGACAACTCCCCCTTGAACATGGTGGAATAAATTGCCGAAACGTCAGGAAAAACTTCTTTTTCATGACCGAACCTCAAAAACCTCTTCAAGTATTATTGAAACGGTCGGTTATTCCTCCACGGGTATAATAATATACTTCATGGATGTATATGTACTTTTTTAAATTTTTGGATATTTTTCATTCTTGAAAAGTGCATTGGTGTCAGAAGTGTTGTGCTGAATCCAAATATACCATAATATTACTATGATTGGGAAGGTAATAACCACAAAAACCAAGAAAATCCCGTTTTTGGACTATTTTTGAAATTTGAACCACTTTGGGTTGTCTAAAATTTCTGGCTAACGAACTTGTCTTTTTGTTTGTTGTTACGATCATTTTGGCGGAAACTTAAGAATTTGTGCAAAAAAATTACTCAGGTTATCGGGCGGCATAATATGCCGCCCGATAACCTGAGTAATTTTTTTTATGTCTGTATCAAAGGTATATTATACCTTTGATACAGACATATGATATATGTATAGGTAATTTATGATATATATATACATACGATTTTTGGAAAAACTTCAGGGATCGTTCCAGAATGTTCCAAAATGGATTCCAGTTTTTGAGAGAAATTTCTAAAAAGTCCATTCTGAAAATTTTGAGGTCATTTCAACAGCTTCATTTTCTTTGAAAATTCTCTAATAAGAAGGATTTCACAAGAAAAATGGAAATTGGATGATTATTTCGTGAGAAAAATTATAGAAACTGATGATGCAAACTGTTCAGCTATGAGAAGGCTGGGGGATGGAATAGGCACTGTGGGTGGTGAGTGGCGATGTTGCGCCATCAGACGGAAGGAGAGGAAGGGGCTACTGAGCGTCGGTGCGAAAGAGATTAGACTAACCCGGAACGAGGAAGAAACGGCGACTGATTGTTTTTGCAGACATATCGTTGGCCTAGAGAAATAGAGAGTTATCTAAAAAACAAAACTTTTCAGGAGAGCCGTTCAAAGTTTCTCCTTTCTTCTTTTTATGATACCCACTTCCCGGGTATTAAAGAATTTCACCATTTCGGAATTTGCTATTTTTGACCCCCAAAATCGGATTCAGCACCTCAAAAAACCACCTACGGCGTACTTTCAGCCCGTACTTCCTAATTTACGAATAAAAAAAAAACAGTGTAGAAAATATGAACGTTTAAAAAACCATCACACATAATACCTCAGTTTTGCACTAACGATCCACTCTGTAACAGGTTATTTTGTTGCTGTATCACATAATATCTCTATATTGACCTTAACTTCGGCACTTCACCTCAGGACAAACGGATCAACTGATTTAACCGCCTTCTTGCACCAACCCCACTCCAAAAGAGATATCCTGCCAACCTGCACGCAATCTAGTAGTGATCCAGTTTTAGATGAAGCGGTCTTGCACAGTGAAAGTAGACGGAATTTGGAGATGATTCATGTAAGAAACTCAAAAACTCTTTTTTTTTAGTTAACCCTGTCCTGCTCTAGACCAACGATAATATCGTTGGTCCAGAGCAAGACAGGGTTAGGTCATATTATGATCTACGTTAGACAGAAATAATAACAATTGCGTTATAATTCTCAGCGTTTTTGGATTCTTCGTACTTTGAAATTTCAATCGTCAAATTTTGAGGAGGGTCAAAGGATTTAAATCGATTTAGACGGTTAGGATGTAATCAGTTACAGTTTAAGTGAAGGATAACTCAAATTTCATTGGTAGAGAATGTGAAGGGGAACATTCGAAACGAGTTTAAACCATAAGAGGCGTGAGATAATCGACGTTTAGCAATAAACGTCTTTCTCCAGAGCGATTTACGAGCCTGAACTCCATCTCGAGGGTGTTCGAGTTTAATCGGTCGAAAGTCGGCCGAATAAACTAGGTATTCTGGCTAAACTACAAATTCAATATGGCCGCGCAATGATTAGAGATTGTTCTTGAAATGAATTTGACATGCGAATTATGATTGAATCGTCTGAAGATGACGACGACTTCCGAGTCGAATCCTGGATCGGATTCCACATTCCGAGGTGATGAACGATACAGAGATTCCGCCTTTCCAAGCCCTCGGTCGTTCTAGATACTACATAGACACTCGCCTTGAGTTCCCATCAGACAAATAAGTTCAAAACGAATAATTTAAAATGAATAATGGTTTTTCCAACCAAGAAAATAGAATAGAAAAAAACAAAACAAAAAAAAAAAGAGAAAGAATAGGGAAAAATAGAAAAGAATAGTGAAACCTAGTGATACATACATGGAATGATTATACAAATTGACCATGATACGAAAAGAACAGTTCGACCAAAATAAATTTCTGTCGAGGTTGGGGACCCTCTTGTTCGAGTTTACATCCATCGGTACCCATTTGAATTAAACAACATTCGAATTACATTCCAACCGTTTAAAACAAGGCGGCGGTCACTGTGTTTTACTAGGATACATCGAGGAAGTTACTTGAGTCTGGAAAATGGGGTATTGCGCTCGTTGCGGCTCAAAGTGATGACGTGTAATAACTCATTAGGTAGATAATGAAAAGAATCAGCAAAATAAAACGAAGGAATTGATATGAACCGGAAAATTCGAAACAAACCACAGGAAAAAGCAAAACAAAGAAATAAAAACGTCTGCCAAGTAGGTGAGACACATAGCTTCCTCGTAATCATAACCCTATTGTATAGATGATCCGGTATATAGTAGTTTCTCAAAACATCAATCTCTAAGTACCTTCCAATACCTTTATTAGGGTTTCCCTTATATGGCCTTTATTTAAAAATCTTCGAAATCTTGAGGTCTTACCATCTAATTTTGTTCCATTGGGTACCAAAGTACCCCACAGAAAAATTGGTCACCATCGGACAACGCTGATATCAACTTAAGTAGAGATGCGGCACGTGTTAGGGTTGTCCGAGGGTGGCCAATTTTTTGTGGGGTACCAGATATTCGCTAATCTGAACAATCCTGAGAAATTTCGTCGAAATCGGATGGAAAATGTAGAAGTTATTGATGTTACAAGGAATTGACTTTTGGGCGTGCGCAGCAGCTACTATCGGTCCGGAGGTGATGATTTTGATAGGGGACCATCATCACGCGAACCGGCACAATCCCTGAACATTTCATCGGAATCAGATGAGAATTGTATAAGTTATGGTTGTGGCAAGGATTTCATGACAGACAGACAGACAGACAGACACGGAACAAAAATCGTCCAGGAATGTCCAAAACATAAAACGTGAGTGGAAATTTCGATTTTGGAGAACTTTTTTCTTCAACCTTGAAAAGTGAAAACAAAGCTTCCTCTACGTTGGTAGACTCGGAACCAAAATAAACGAAGGAATTCGAAAAACTGGCACTGATAAATATGCAAAAGGCGGGAATCTACTGATAGCAAGCGCGGGAGTGGTTGCCCTTGCGCTTGCGCTTCTATTGCCCCAATACGTTATAATGCTCAACTTTCATTCGTTCTGCTCAACATGTCAAGATTAGCTAAGCTGGATTATCACAAATAACGTTTAGCGATGATTCGGGTTGGTGAAAGACGCTTGCCATCTTGCCGGGTTTATTCCTTCAGATTAACTAAAACGTGTTCAGCTAAACGCGTTTTGAACTACTTTTGGTGAAAGTGGGCCTTTAATGAAGACAATCCTTTATAGTCAATTCCATTCGAGTTGAGAACATATCTTGTGAACGCAATGATACTTTATTTGTTCATTCCCTCGAGGAGCTTGAATCCACGAAATGTTCTCTGTTAAAAGCTGGTAACTCGGGAACGAACGGAATGATATTTTCAGAGGTGCCGGTAATGTGGTGAAATGGGAGGAGGTTTCAGCGGGTCGCTACCGGCAGAGACTAGGTTATGTACATCATGCTCACAACCTCGAGTCAACATTGACACAAGACGTTCTACCCATCACCCAATCTGTCGTGCTCTTCGACCGTAACCCGATCGGTGAACCTTCGCAAAGTGCATCTTGCGCAAACATAATTATGGGATTATAGCCTCTCCATGGCCCGTTTGTTGGCATAGCTCCCCTCTTCAAGACTGCCGTTCCATCGTTTCCCAATCTATTTTTCTCGCCCCTAATTTATTTTTCCCGCCCCCTAACTGAGGCGCAAATTGTTCCTGAACTGTAGTTCTGTTTACTTCGGTGAAACCTGGTTTGTTGTTCAGATGAGCCCATCCGTACCTAACGGAAAAACCGTACGATCTATTACCCTTCCGTTTGTCGCACGATCTTTTAGAACATCAATGGTGGACAAGCAATGTCGATAGCGAACACTACAAAATATTTGGGAATGGCCCTTGACACAAAATTAAAGTGAAGAAGCATGTTAAAAAGAAAGAGGAGGAACTGAATATAAAATTCAAAAAATTGTTCTGGTTGCTAGGTAGACCATGGAAGAATATTCCATGGGTAGACATTCTGAGCTCTCCTTACACAACTGACTTCTAATATACAGGGTGTCAAACTTTCGGGCGCACCACCGGCCAGGGTTCGATCCTACAACTAATTAGCGACTTTCTTTGTCTGTTGACTTTTTTTTAACCCTTTTTAAATCCGACTTTTACCATTTTAAGATGTTTTTCGTATTTTCGACGTTACGCCATTAGAACAGCCATAACTCCCTTATTTTCCAGCCAGAACTGAAATGTAATTACACTGTTGGAAAGAGCGTAAAATTTGCCATCTCCCTAGTGCTAAATACAACTTTTCAAAGAAGACTCAGATGTTGGAAAAGAAATTTACAGTTTTTTCCAACGTTTGTGAGCCTAGCTGAAACTGCCGGTTAATTTCCCACTGTAACCCCAAAAGTTGACCCAAAAACTCAGCTCTTCAACGGTGTGGTCAGAATTGTTTCCGACGTTTTTATTAGTTTATTTTATTTTGTTTTCCGACGTTTTTATTAATCCACTAATAAAAATATTGGAAACAATTCTGGAAAGCTGAGTTTTTGGGTCAACTCCTGGGGTAAAAGTAGGAAATTAACCAGCAGTTTCAGCTAGGCCTAAAAACTTTGGAAAAAACTGTACGTTTCCGAGATTTTCGAGAGTTTATTATTCGGGCTCATTTCTCAGCTTCTGAGTCTTTAAAAAGTTACATTCAGCACTAGGGAGATAGAGAATTTAACTTCAATTTAACATTTGAATTTTGACTAAAAAATTGGGGAGTTATGGTTGATTTAATTGCGTCAAAAATACGAAGAAAATTCTTAAAAAAGGAAAAAATCGGATTTTAAGGGTGTTAAAAAAAAAGTCAACAGACAAAAAAAGTCGCAAATTAGTTGTAGAATCGAACCCCAGCCGTTGGTGCGACCGAAAGGGTGACACCTTAAGACACCCTAAGCAAGTATCGAAACCTGTCTGGACATTTAGTTGTACATTAAAAAATAAATGAAAAAAAAAACTTTTTCAAAAACAATATTTTATTTTTTGTTAATAACCCACAACATGCACTTGTTTTTCTCTCTGACGGATGATGCCATATAGCATCATGCTCGGAAAACTCATCTATTTCTTCGAATACGATCATTTTCTGTGCACAAAAGAGCCATAAAACGTGTTTGTGTTACAAAAATTTGTTCTCTGAGTCATTCTGCATGCCTGGAACTTCATCATTTTATTATTGGTGTAATTGGATTAAAAAAAACCATAACATGTTCTTCACATGCATATATTCATAGCATTTGCAGCGAGTGTCGAAAATTATGAATGAAATTTCGAAGAAATATCAACAAATGTGGTGCTCAACGAAAAAACAGTGGCTTCATGAAGGTGAACGAACGCTTTCGGTACTTGGTTCCAGGAGAAAATGATAAAAGTGAGGAAGAAGTGACTTCTTCCCCAAAAACTTCACTTTTGAACATTGAAAACAATGAAAACAAATCCGAAGGTCACGTTATAATAGTCAGATAGCTAACGAAGTCCCTTCGTATATACGAAGAAGGAACGTTGGCTGCAGGAACCCATTTCCGAGTTTCGCAATGTTCCGAAACAATTTGTCTAGCAAATCAGCGCCTAATGCAGGTTTTACATCACTTCTGCGCAAAATAACAATTAAACAAAACGAATTGCATTTCGTCATATTAATTTCTTTGATTACCCGTCAATCATCCGGCCCAGGCGAGGAAATTTTCTCGGCGCCTGCAGAAACAAGAGTAATGCGCGTATAGACTGTACCCGCACAGCACCAACCTCTGCAGAAAATACCCATTTTTCGGACAGTTACTTCGTCTCCCTCCGAAGTGCAAATACACAGAAACGATTTATTCTTACTCAGGAGGTGTTGGGGAGCAAAACCATGTATGGAATTTTTAAATGCCTCACAGACGAAAATAGTCAAGAAAATCGATTCTTCAACTTCAAATGATTGGTAATCGAAAAATATCCCATCGATCGTGGAACTGAAAGTACCAGTCCGTTAAGAAACCAATAGAAATCGAGATTCAACATCGATTACAATATTAAAATTGAAATTAGGCTGAGGTGTGTAACAATATAGGATGAATTTCAGATTGAAATTCACCTTATTGTTCATAACTAGTCAGAGGAGGGTGTGACGACCCTACCCCTTCAAACCAGTGATTAGATTAATCAGCCGGCCTGAAGAGGATATCTATTCATATCTCTATGAATGGGATATCTCTAAAGGCGTAGCTCCAACAAATCGGGAACAAACCAATTGGTTTGTCCCGTATAAAATGTAGGGTCGTCACACTCCTTTCCCTAAAACATACTTCTGGGTTTCAAACAGAAGTATGTTTGAAAAAAGTCAAAGGGACTGAAAAATAGTATGAAGTCCAGGAAAGGACGTCTGGAAGCTTCAAGGGAATTCCTCCATCGTAATTGTACTATTCGAAAAGAAGAAGAAGAAGAATGGCCACGAATGGGTCATTAAAGATGCCACGAATGGGCCATTTATACATAAAAGAATAAATCAATGGAACTGAGGAGAAAGCAAACTAAATAAAGAATACGAACGGCGAAACATTCAAGTGTAATGATTGAAAAGGCAAACTTAGAAAAGGCTTATATAAAAGAAAAACGTAATTGAAATTAATAAAATGCCAGATTGGCAAAGCCTAACAAGGGAATGAGTTTAATTGCCGGATTGGCGAAGTATAATAAGGGAATGAATTTAATATAGTTTAATAATATAGAGATTCCTTCTGGAATTCTCTTTGGGTAATTCGTTCTGGAATACCCAAGAAAAAGTGGAGGGGAAATGATGAAATAAATTCAGTGCATTTCCACCAAACCACGCTCTGCTACCATGTAACAATATAGGATGAATTTCAGATTGAAATTCACCTTATTGTTCATAATTAGTCAGAGGAGGGTGTGACGACCCTACCACTTCAAACCAGTGATTAGATTGATCAGCCGGCCTGAAGAGGATATCGATTCATATCTCTATGAATCGGATATCTCTAAAGGCGTAGCTCCAACAAATCGGGAACAAACCAATTGGTTTGTCCCGTATAAAATGTAGGGTCGTCACAGGTGCAATTGAAAACTACACTCATGTCAGATGCTTTTCATGATTACCTGTCCATCATCCCGTACACGGGCAGAAACGATTTGATGAACTGTCCGTCGACCCGCACCTGACGTGTTAAAAACGTTCTGTAACCTCCCACTGATATTTTGAGTTTTCGAGCGCCTCAGGAGTGAGATGAGTGCAGCAATCAATGCTGTACGCGCCAACTCGTTGGAGTTCCAAAAGCGCGCCCACCGGGAGGACAGACGCGCGGTTTTTTCTGAAACACTTCTGCTGAAATGTCGCAGGAAATCCGGAGGGCTGAATCGAGAAAATTGCGTGCTTACCTTACATTGCCGTGATGAGAGTGTAACTTGAATATATTCGACATTACCGCAGGCTCCCCTCGTTCCGAGAATACGACGTTATTGCAAAGAACCCGAGTATGTGGTGAAGCCAGACTTTCAGCTTGTTATCAACTCGAATCGACCCTTCGGTTCATCCTACCTTGTCGAGACGGAGTATGCATGAGATGTGAGCGTTATTTCCTGGGGTTTTATGATCCCTCAATAAGGCCAGTTCCCTCATCTCGTAAACAACCCCCCCGCCAAAGTAGCCCTACTGGCGCGTGGCCCTAATGATGAAGCGATCGCCTCTAGGGCTGTCAGTGTCTAAAACTCCCTTTGGATTTATCGAAGGCTCTTAACACTGGAAGGTCTGTGATTGTTTTCATAAGCCGCTCTCATTATTGTTATCCTCCAGGCTTCGTGGTGCCTCGGACACTATATGCCGAGGTTTTCCGTTAAATAGGAGTTCCATGATTTATGGGTAAACCTGAAAGAATATAATAGTCAGTTGATATCAATCTCTCTGGCTGAATTATCGGATTTTAGCTTTCATTTTAAGTCCATGGAATCACCACTTTAGATCCATAATATTCAGTTATCTTTTATTTATTACAGTATGACATGAATGACTGTACAATTGGGATGTTTACAAGATGTCGGTCTTCAAAATCACGCTCCTCATGAGTATTTTCTCATAAATGTTTGTTGGATGGTGTTTTAGAACTATACTTTCTATAGTACTTTCTGTTGTACGTTTTTATTGTACAGTTTTAAATTGGAAGACCGAGGAAAGAAATATATGACTGAGTAGACAGTTGATATGGCTAAGGTTCAATTCGACGGTCACATCAGTGTATAATCAGGTGTGTTTGTGCACTTTAAATTAATAATTATTGCTACTTTTTTGATTTAGTATTGCATTTCCTACACTCAACACATCAACTGTTATTTAAGCTCGTTACCCAAGCTGTCATAGTAAGCGCAGCACATTTCAGAACAGAGCGGAGTTGGGATCACCTGAGAACTAGTGACCTCATCCGTTTGATATCGAGATCCCAACGGCGAATGAGGAGAAAACCTTACTATGAAATTTTTACTGATGGTAGCAAAGTAAGTAGGATCTGAGAAGTGAATATGGATGAGAAATGAAAATTGAATAATATGTATACGATAAAGCTGGCGATATAGGGAATGAGGAAACTAAATCAATCACAAGTTGCTGATTTTGGTTTATTATTTTCAATATTTGACGGTTTACGTTTCAAGGTACGTGCTTGAAACCCAAAAATTGAATCTGAAAAAAACCTTCAGTCTACCTTACGCCGCTGCTGTACTTGGCATTTTCCTTAGTTACCATGGACCGATTTTGATGAAATTTTATGTATTTATGCGGGTCTTGTTGTGCCGCGAAACTTCAGGTTTTTGTCAGTCACTTCTGAGGAGTGTGAACGGTGGTTGGAATTTTCAAATCACCTTAGCTCGAAAACTCTCGAAGATATTGTTTTTCCACCAATATAAGATAGAACTGCATTTTTAGAATTTAATGAAGACACCCAGAGCTCTGTAAACCGGACGGTTCGTTCTTTATGAGCATCTATGGGTTGAACTTGAAATAAATAAGAAATACGACTTGAGTCACAAAAGATTATTCACTGACATAATAAGGCCTATTATCCGTTCAATTTGAATGGATTTAGATGATTAAAACTGGTTCGTTTAATTCAAGGGACCCAAGAAGCAAATTTTGTAGTGAAGGCATTCACAGCTCACGGATGGTGATAATATAGTAGCTGAGTGAAAAAAAAAAAAAAAAAAAGCTGCAAATTATTACACAGTGGTTTATTATTTTTTATTTTTCCATATAGATCACTCGTCTGCAAAGCCACCAACCATCCAACATGAAGAGAAACGTCAATCGCATTTCGGTCAGCTTTAATTTGAACGGAGATTAGGCCACTTTTGCGATTCACACTCGTATTTCTGATTTATCGTACGTCCAACCCGTAAATTCTCGTAGTGAGCGAACGGTTTGTCCTACAGAGCACCGGGTGGTCTCAAAAAATTCCTTTATATCACAAATTTTTTGAGTTAGGGCGTTTTCAAAATTTCAAAATTCATTTTGGAACCCTTAGAAGTGACCTACATCAACCAAAATCTTCGGGGCACAACTAGACCCCAAATGGAGTCTACATACCAACTTTCATCAAAATCGGTCAATGCTAAGTGGCAAAAGAGCTGCGTACGGCATACGGTGGACGGACGGCCAAATTTTTATTCGATTTTTGGATTCTACGTACCTTGAAACGCAAACCATCAAATTTTGAGGGGGTGTTAAAAAAAATTTTTTCTAGGTCGATTCCAAAGGTTGAAAATTATAAACCAAAAGATTGAAAATAATAAACCAGTATATATTAGGAAAGCCGAGTTCTATGAGTGATGAGTGATCTATGAGTAAAATAATTAAAAAACAGTGATCTATGAGTAAAATGATTAAAAAACATTGTGTTTACTTGCAGAGTTTATTTCTCGGAGCGTACTCTGATCAACTGCGTGTGTTGTTCTTTAATTCGAATACACAAGAGCAAAAGGTGGAGTCATGCGGAATATTTTGAAGAATGGCATCCTTTCTAAAAATATCTAGGAGGCAGAAATGTCACTCCCTAGTTACGTGGAACATTACCACCCTTGTCAAATCGTGGAGAAACATTGACAGTATTTCCGTAGTTCTGGATGTTCGACAATCGATCGTTTCGACTGTGGTGAACCGGAATAGAAAACACTTGCTTGGAGCGCAGCAAACATTATAGAGGAACCGCGGCTGGTTAATCCCACCATTTTTGTCAGAAGCCGACATCACTGGAAAAATAGTTACCTACCTGTCGGGCAAACTTCCAATACTACCTTCCTACGTTATTCACAGCACCAGATTTATTTCATTTCGGATCTGGTGAGAAAGGAAAACCAGAAGGACTTAATTCCTCCCTCACCTACAAAGATGCCACCTCTTCGTCAATTTTGAGAAAACCATTGAAAAATATGGTTCTACACAATATACCTATTTCAGTACTCAATCTACTACAATTTTCATGTTATAACTTCATTCTGACTCGATGTTCTTGAACGTAAATTAGTAAAAATTCGAATAAAATTTTGTACAGAACTCGTACTTGATTTTAGAATTCACTCTTGCAAGAATCAGGTAATTCACAGGACTTATGGAGTGGTGAAGGGAGTTTGTCGACCAGCCAGACACCGTTGAACAACGAAGATGAGCGTGAGGGTAGATCTTACAGGCCCGAAACCGTTAAAAGAGTGAGTTTTGTTGGAAGGATGGATCATATGGACTGTAACCAGTAAATGATCATTAAAAAAAAAAAAAAAAAAAAACTTGAGGGAAGTAAGTGAATAAGTTGGTAAGATACTGTTGGTAGATAACACCTACGCTCGAGAGACAACCATACCTGCGTTTAAATTGTGAAATTTTCATTTCTAGGAGGAGGCCACAACAGTTAATTTATTATATTACTTTTAACGTAATTTCGACCTACACCTTTCAGATTTTGTCATCTCATGATCCTACATGATCGGTTAATTTTCGACATTTCCTAGCATTAAACATAAAAATAAAAACACCGGTTGTGTATGACAGGAAAAAGTAATTGTTATTTTATATGTAGAACGTATATATTATCTAATTTCAAACTAGATTAACTTTTAACGATACCGATTAATACAGTCTATGTCTCATGTTGACAACTATTTTGCGTTGACGCAATTTCTGATTGGGATAAGGTTGGTGAAACGTTTCTCTTGAAAATGTCTGATTGATCACCCTTGTTTATTTGCAGGTGAGGGAATCACAACACTTCTCTATCCTGAAGTTTGGTGCTACAGGCGTCGGTTACGTAATGTTGTTAGCATAGAAGGTATGTACGCGTCTGTAATGCGCCCGAAATCTGATAAGTATAGCTGGGCTGTGTTGATAGGTAGTTGGGACGAAAATGTAGTAGATAGTTTTCATAGAACCTGCATAAGTTTTGTTGAACGAGAACGAACGTGTTCGTATATGTTCAAGTAAGTTCCCCGACTATGGATACATTGATCTATGGTCAAATTTGGAAAATGGTCCATTAAAAACTGTAGGAAACTCCTATAAAGGGAAGTTTGTATTAACTGATAATAGGAAAACATGTTTAGGAATTAATTATTGTGACATGTTTCGATTTACTAATTCTTCACTACAATAATCCAGATCACAGTTCGATGTCCTCACAGACACTAAGTATATGTATAGCTAGGTATTCAGATAGACATCCCTAATTTGGATTCAATTTCTGACTTTTTTGCTGACCTCTACACACAAGAGAGGTTTCAAAATTTAAGGTATAGTATAAATCAAGTAGATATTATAGTCCCTCCCGATATAGTAAGAATACCAAGAACTGAAGGCACAATAGATGATTTTGCATGATTTACCTGGCAGCTTCAATTTTCCCATATTTTCTTTACGGATGGCAAGACAGGAAAGTTAATACATCAGCTGATAAAAGATTGGTAAACATCACCTACATAGCCCTTGATGGTTCGCGATGACCAGCCGTTTGTGATCGATGGTTCTGCCCTTTTCCTGGGATATTGTCCAAGACATGGTTGAGAGACGGTTCAGGATAATTTATGCTCTTCACAAGCTTCTTATTTACACTAGTGATGGGGGCTTCAGATTTTCTTGACGCTCACTGGCCGGGTTGGCAGCCTGAGATCCGCCTAACCCTCAATTACCTATTATTCTCAACGGATACTTATACCCCGGCAGCTCGTTTTTTTGTTTCATCGGTGAAGGGCGTTTGGTTTTTTCGAGTCGAGCGTTCTCATGGAGTCAAAGTCAAAATTTCCACGATGGCGCTAATTTTGGCGGTAGATCCTGTCAAAATACCAGTGTTCCTTGAAAGAATAATTTATGGGTGTCAGGTTCCGAGAAGATTTAATAGCCCTAATTACACGTTATAAGCAAACATAGTGAACAAATTCACCCATTAATCTCCCTGAATATTCATACAAGTAAGTTTTTAAGAGGTCTTTGGTTCCTCTAAGGTTACTATTTTCGGTTCCAAATGAGTTTCCAGGTCGAGAAGGACTCAATCTAGAAACATTGATGACAGAAAAGCGTCGTGTCACAGTCTTCAGATTTCACTCCAAGTGCTGTAAATGTTTACTGGTAACTGGTTCAGTGAAAATAAAGTTCAATCCAAAATCATTCAAATGTTCATCTATATTACTAACGTGGGTGGGGTTGTACACCACCAGTCTGTCTTAAGCGAAGCACTTTGGTGTTGAATACGTACCAACATAACTGGTAGGAACTATTAGGTTTACTAGTAGAGCCTTCGTAGCGTTTTCCAAAGTATAATATGCAGTAATACAGGCAATCCAGAGAAAACACCCCTTCATTGAGGAGTAGAACGTTCAATTCCAACATATATGTTTTTTTGTTTTTTTTTTGATGTTTTTTGAGCGTCATCATTTGGGAAGTAACAGAACGTATCAAGCATCACGAGAGCCCCAAAACTGGATGGTGCGATAAATCCCTGGTATACCAGTATAACATTTAAAAATCAGTGGTCTGCTTTACTCAGCACGTTAATGGAAGATGGTAGACACATTTTCAGAGATTTTGAGAGTGTTAATAAAAACATATCCATGGTGATGAAAAATAAAATTTATCTATATTAAAACGTTAAGGATACATAGCGAGTGCTAAGAAGGTTTCATCGACCAACATGGTTGCTGTGACGTCATAAGTTGATAATTTCAATACTCTCTTCCACGGAATGTTTTTATCTCGTAAGGCACCTTTTCACAGAGTTCTCAGTTGGACAACTTGCTCCGATCTCGTCAGAATATTTGAAATGACCTTAAACAACCCAAAAGTTCTTATTTGCTCTATTCTTAGTATGATATGTAAAGTTTCATCTCGATGGTGTTCCTTATTTACAATCGTATTTAAACGACCACTAATGGAGGACTAATGGAGGAGTTATCGGACATTTCATTGCCTAAAATCATCACCATGATTAGCAGCAAAATATGCTACATTTCACTAGTGTTGTTCAATAATGTCACAGAAGTATGTACAGGTGCTCGATTATAATGCACCATTTTTCGATGGCACAGTCAAAAGAGGTATTTTGCGCCAAAAAATGAAACGCTTACCAAAATGACTTTTTTATTATTTTTTTTTCGGCCAATAAATTTTGGCGCATGCTTTTTTAAGTATGCATATTTAATAAATAAATTAGACACAACATGAAACGTGAGGAAATTAATCCACTCTTTGGTGTCTGGAATTAAATAAGGTGTCAATAAGAACTGGTTAATAATAATTTAATCTGTATTGCTTTTGATCCGAGTATCAGATGCTGAGCTCCAAGTTGCGCATCCGTACTGCCACAGAAGTGTCACAAGTGATGAGCCGAGCAGTCAATTTGATTCCAGGACTAGGTAAGGTGAAACGAGAAGCCGGTGTAGTTGAATTCTTTCCCAATTCTTCTCCTCACTCTGGTTATTTTCCTTGATGTGAGCGACCCAAGTGAATTGAGGGACTACTGTCAGCCCTAGATACCGAACTGTTACTTTGAGTTCCATTATCTGGCTTTGGAGCTCAAAAATAAGAACATTGAGACTACTTTTCAGAATGAAGCAAATAGGAACAGATTTATCCTGGTTGACTATTATTCTCCATTAATTGGATCAGCTACAAACTTGATTGTCGTTACTCAACAGTTTTGCGAAGGCTTCCTCTACGATACCAGCTTGAAAGTGTACGGCTTGGTCACCACCAAAATGGGCAGTAGCGTCATTATTAGTTCGTGGTATGTCTATCGCAAATACAGTATACAAGACAGGTCCACAACAGTGTTCCCTATTCACTGGACTATATACTTGATTGCATAAGTTCTACCAGACCAACATGATGGTGAATATTTATTTATTTATTTATATCGAGATTCGAATAATATCATCCATAGATGATGAAATAAATTATATTATTCGAATGCCTACAAGATCGCAAGGAGTTGTCACCTAGGTGCCCGATAATGTTGCCGGAGCGCCAAAAAAGTGATAGTCATTAGTCATTCGCATCCCACCAGGGGACACCATGGTCATTATACGGTTTTTAATCTCCCAGGTCATTGGCGCTCCTGAGGGAGTCGTCATAGTTATTTTCTACCCACCATCATTGACGTTTTAGTACTCTCCAACTCACTAAGCAGTTGTTTTTCCATTTTGTCATCCCTCATGGTTATGAATTGATCTATCGCTCGTTGCTTATGCACTAAATAAAGGAATGAATACGATGCCAAAATGCCCATCAAATCAGGTCCAGCCATTTGAAAGTTCATTCCCTTCTAACGGACCATCAGTACTTGAGCGTACCAAATTTGGCGGTTATAAGTTTGACCGTTTGGCTGTAAATGGTCACGAACAAAATAAGACAAAGAGATTCATATATGAGTGAAGATATCTAATACGGCGCAATGCGAGAAGGTGATTCTTGATCTTGCAGATTCTGTTTCCTTTATAATTCTAATGAAGATTATAATAAATGTATTTATACGAGTGATTGTAGGCCTCTTCGTCTTGCTCATCCATGATAATTATACCGTCCTTTCCATACCGTTTCCCTCCTACCTATTCATGAGCACAGCCAGAAATATAAAATATAAAATATAAAATTCCCAATCATTAACCCAAAAATATATTTACAAAAATGATTGCGTTTAATGGGAGGGAGAGAAGGAGATAATAAAACATCAACTGAAAAATGTTCAATTAGGAAATTGACATATTTTCAATATGAAAAGTGGAATTGGAGGAAAGGCAAAATTGTTCGTTAGAATCTATTCCATAAATCGTTCAAGACGCCGTGGGCTCATACAGACTGCCTAGCCATCACACACAATGCCTGGTCAATGTGTACAGGAAGTTTGAAACTGGAATAAATTTATACCCACTGACTAAAACGACCCATTTTCACTGTACAGAACGCATAGACGTTATATAGAATGCCTGCATCGGGTATACCAATTGATTGTAACGTATACGAGTATCCATTTTGGTTTATTATTATCAATAATGAACCTTTGAAATCGACCAAGAAAAAAAAAATTTAACACCCCCTCAAAATTTGATGGTTTACGTTTCAAGGTACGTAGAATCCAAAAATCTAATAAAAATTTGGCCGTCCGTCCGCCGTCCGCCGTACGCCGTACGCGGCATTTTTGCCACTTAGCATTGACCGATTTTGATGAAATTTGGTATGTAGGCTCCATTTGGGGTCTAGTTGTGCCCCGAAGCTTTTTATTGATGTAGGTCACTTCTAAGGGTTCCAAAATCAATTTTGAAATTTTGAAAACGCCCTAACTCAAAAAATTTTGATATAAAGGTATTGTTTTTTCTTCAATTTAAGATTCTATAGAATTTTTAGAATTTTTTGTGACCACGCGAAGCTCTGTAGGACAAACCGTTCCCTCCCTACGAGAATTTAAGGGTTTATATTGAAATATATGTATATAAATCAAAACACGAGTGTGAATTGCAAAAGAGGCCTAATCTCCGTTCAAATTAGAGCTGACCGAAATGCGATCAATAGTTGGTGATTTTTTTTATTTTGTTTTTAATTTTTAAATTTTTTTTTCCCTTATTTTTCATATTGGATGGTTGGTGATTTTGTAGACGAGTGATCTATATAGAAAAATAATAAACCTTTGTGAAATAATTTGCAGCGTTTCAAACAATGTGTATCGGTGTTGCGTCGAAGAACGGATCGTTATGGATCAATGATATACAATTAAATTTCACTTTACTAACTGGGTGGAATAAGGGTGCTGACTTAAGGTTAAAATTGAATTTTTTTCGTTCATCCAGTCAAATGAGTTTTTTCATCTGCTGTATAAACAACGACATTCGAAATATACGACCGATGATCAGCTGTCTGTCTTCGTTCAATTTGCATATCCGAACCGTTTAATCACCTTCATGATAATTGGAATCTGCTCGGGAACAATGGTGAATTTATGAGGGTTCTGTGGAATACAGGTTCATAGGTTGAGATTTGCTTTCGATTAAATCGGCTCATCTTGTGGTCATCAGGGTGGTCTCGAAACAGTCAACCCCCGAGGCCTTCTCTTCTACAAGGCTCTTCATGTTAGTCCCACAACTAATGCACCCATTTAGGACGTACTTGGTGTTGTCGACAGTTCTTAGGTTTTTTTCTTCATCCCTTCTTCCATGACCACGGGTATGGCTGACCTGATGATCCTTCCTACATCACCGCCCACCTATCGATCCCGACTCTGCCTCCGCAAGATGTGTGTCCATCAATAATTCAATTAGTCCCTTCGAGTCCACTCTCTTGGTAAGGGGAGTTCCACAAGGACCGGCTATTAAAACCCCTACTCAACGACCGCAGCCTCCTTCAGGAACCTCCTTCGCCCCGACTTATTACTCCAGGTCCGAGTACTTGTTAGGTAGCTGAAACTGCCTACTAATTACAATCTGATAATGGTCGCCTGATTATAGGTCACCTTAAGCGACGTGAGAGACCTCTACTGCTTCTCTCACACGCACCACACGCTAACTTCCAACCCTGCATCTCCCGTTTTTCCAATCGACCGCAGCAGTATCGTTAGAACGTCGTACAAAAAATTCCCGATCAGCCTACCTAGTTTTTAATAACGTTCAAAACCGATTCTCCCATATTATTTTGAGATTAATATATGCTCCTTCCTTCTACCACATCCCTGTAACCCCTCCTCGATTTTCTCCGAGGTCTTCCTCTCTTCCCTCACTTTATTAATTGTGAACGCCTGGCTGAACGGTCATCATCGACGCCTATATTTTATATTCAATCAGGTTGATTAATCGGCTGACACCTCTATACTGACGTGAGCGTCCTCACAATGGCTATGGATTGTAGGATGGGACAATTCACACTGATTAGAACCTGGAAGTGGTTGAAGAGTAAGAGCGTTGATCGGGAAAAAATATCGGGGTTACGAAGAAAAAAAATATCGAAAAAATAGACCCTTTTTTCATTCTCTACACTGATGGTGTGTGAGCGCTAAAATTTAATTCAGTGTCTCGTCGACCATGGTGCTTCCAGTCCAACAGTTTGTGGTGTGGTGTTATTCCCCATATAAAGAGCGTAAATTTTTACCTGCTATGAAAATACCATTACTTCTTTTCTCATTTTGTAAGGTGTTTGAAGAGATGGTTGAGTTTTGAGATAAGAACTAGTTTTTAACTGAATTTTTTTTTCCATATTTATGGTATTTTATGATGCTGCTTCCACGAGAATAATTTTCAGTAGCTTGTGTGCAATAACCTTTGAACTACCAGCCCCTCGATTCAATAGGTGGACCAAAAAACGGATCGACCTCAAAAATGATTATGGCAAACCACTGAAAAGTAGAAAATAATAATTATAATATATTCAGACAGGTTTATTTAGGTGGGTAACCATAGAAGTCACCGCCGTGCTCATTCGTTGACACAAACGTACCTACAAAAGAAAAAAAAACAAAAATAATAGGTACCTAGTTGAAATTTCTTTTTGCTTCCAAGTCTACCAAGGTAGCGGAAGCTTTGTTTTCACTCTTCAAGGACGAAGAAAAAGTTCTCAAAAATCAAAATTTTGACATTTTATGTCTTTACTATGGCACATAAATGAAAAATCGTCACGCGGGGATCGTTACGCGAGGAGCGCGTTATGAGGGGAGCGTTACGCGGAAATTTCTGATGATTTTCACGTACAACCAATCGTTCCTAGGGAAAACTAACTTCCTCATTTTCCACCCCACAAAAATCGTTCACCACTCATTGGAAATCTCTCAATTTATTAAACATACGACATAGAATGTCTCTCGTGGTTGCGTTCTTGTACGAAAGCTGTATCCACTGTTTGTGTTTTGTGTAGCTGCTTCATTTGAAGCATAACTTAGATTATGTTGGATACTACGGCTGTGCATAGCTCTGCTTCAGGTTTAATGAAACAGTGCGGGAATGGTATGGACACCCAGCAAATGTTTTCAGATCGAAACACCACCCAGACAGGCTGAATGTTGTACCTAATTGGTAGGACAGTATTAAGTTTATAAAAAAGCTGCGCTCTTTCACGATTGGTTTACTCACGTTTCGCGTTTTAGAAGTTTCTGAACAATTTTGGTTCCGTGTCTGTGTGTCTGTCTGTCTGTCCGTCTGTCATGAATTCCTTGTAACGCGCATAACTATACGAAGTTATTGTCCGAATTCGATGGGATTTCCAGGGATTGTGCGGGTTGATATGTAGACGGTTTCCTATGAAAATCATCACCTTCGGACTGAAAGTAGCCATTGTGCATGCGCAAACCTGAATTTCCTTGTAACGGCCATAACTTCCACATTTTCCAACCTATTTTGATGAAATTTTCAGGGATTTTGCGGATGAGGTTGTAGATGGTCCCCAATGAAAATCAAGGCGTTAAAATGTACGGAAGCCTCTGCGCATGCGCAAACGTAAAATCCTTGTGACAGCCATAACATATACATTTTTCATTCGAATTTGATGAAATTTTCCAGGATTGTCCAGATTAGCGTGTAGATGGTCCCCTATGAGGGTAGTGAAAGGTATTTAGAGATTGGTGTTTTGAGATCAACTACTATGCATCGGATCATCTATATAATCAGGTTATGGATGCGAGGAAGCTATGTGCCACACCCACTTGGTTTTATTGGGGCGCGAGGAAATCTTCAAGATCCAGGGGTGGAAATTCCATCTCGTGAGATACCCGAGGAAACTGCTCGCACGGGTTATTTGGACTCAAACCCACTAAAACCTCACCTCCTTATCCCTTGTTGGATCTCAGCCTGGAACTGTTCAACACATTACTTCAGGCTGAGTCCTGGGAGTCTTATCAGTTTTCTGCTAGGGGCCGGTCCATGGTTCCCCTTCGCTGCCTCTCCCGTTCGTGAAGGATTTATTTGTTCGTTACTTTTCCACATAATCTGCCACACTGGTCCAGTTTTTTTTTCGCTTTCTAGCATCTTTGCTAAGACCACCTCTGGGGTTGTGTCCTGTGCTGCGAGATGCAACTTCTCCCTCAAGCAGTTCCTCTCCCCTCTACATCGCATGCATTCAAAGAATGTTGAAGTTAGATTCAATTAAAAGTTGGCATGTTGGGATACAAACAACTCCTAGGAACTTACTATCACACTAATCCTCCATCATACGACAGCAGTGATGTACCTACTACCTAACAGTCTTGGAACACGTAGTATCACTTCAATGATGCCTGCGCTCATTCCTGTTTCGTATTTCTTAATCGACGGATGTCTTACTAACCAGATTATGTGAGTGCGTAAGTAAAATATACTTGCATCAATTTGTGGTTACAGATGAGCAAGGCGGGAATTTCAACACGTACTTACCCAAGAAACCTGTCTGAATAGGTACTAATAATATCAATGTGTAATATCAAGGTAGCGGAAGCATTGTTTTCAATTTTAAAGGTTGGAAAAATTTTTCTTGCTAAAATCCTTCATGTTTCTAAAGGTTCATTATTGACAATAATATCTCAAGAGAAGAGGAAAATTGCGAAATTTCGACATACATTGTATTTCCCGTCACCCGTTTGATTCATTCATAGCAGCTAGGAAATGTATCCAACTCTGAATTGAATCTTCCCAGCTCTGATTAAATTTATCCTTGTCGCGGCAAATAATTAGGAGCAATAAATGAATACATACACTACAAATCTTCAGAAATGGTCATAGTAACACAACACTTCTCATTGTTTTATGAAGCATTCAATTATCGTTTTCATACCCTGCCCGAGGGAAGTCAGTGATGGTATAGTTTCCTCATTTATGGTGATTCAGCGGCCACTCGATCGATCCCCCAATAATTTGCAGCGTTTCAGCATTATAACCTGATGAACTCAAGGGAATACTCAGTTTCTCTCAACTACCTTCAAATATTTGAAATCCACGTGCTTTCAGCAAATGTTGCTTCACTTGGTTATTCTAGTTGAGCTATTCGTTGAGGGTGTTTGCTGACTATCTTCTTGATCATTGTATTTGAGTACAGCGGTATTTGGTATAATTTGTCGAAGCCTCTCATTCTAAAGGACAAACGCTGGTTCAGGAGTACAACAATATCCTACTTTTTGCTTCCGAGTTTACCAAGGTAGTGGAGGTAATGTTTTCACTCTTCGAGTTAGAAAAAAATTCTCCGAAATAAAATTTCCACTCGCGTTTTACGCGTCAGGCCTTCCTGATCAAATTTGGTTCCGTGTCTGTCTGTCTGTGTGCCTGTGAATCTATCATGAAATCCCTGATAAGAGCATAACTATACGAAACTATTGTCAAATTTCGATGCAATTTTCAGGGATTGTGTAAGTTGGCATGTAGATGGTCCCCTAAGAAAATCATTGCCTCCAGACATATAGTGCTGCAGATTGTGCATGAGTAAATGTATATTTACTCATGAACGTGTTTCTTCCATTATGGACGAATTAAAGCAAATATAACAGCAAGTCTAGTCTTGGTAAATAATACATGCATCACACATTTTCTTCTCATAATTTTTGGACAATTTTTCATTTTTTGAATGTGCATTGGTATCAGAAATGTTGTGCTGAGTCCAAATGTACCATCCATTTCTATGACTGTGATAGTAATTACCACAAGAACCGGAAACCCCCCTGTTTTGGCTAACGAACTCATCTTCTGGTTTGCTATTTTCAGTAATGAAACATTGGAATCGACCAAGAACAATCAAATTCAAATTCAATCATCAAATTTTGTTGGTTTACGTTTCAAGGTGCATAGAATCCAAAAATCGAATAAAAAATTTGCCGTCCATCCCTCGTACGCCATCCACTGTACGCCGCACTTTTCTTAGTTACCATGGACCGATTTTGATGAAATTTAGTACATATGGACTCCATTTGGGGTCTAATTGTGCCCGAAGCTTTCTGTTGATGTCAGTAACTAACAAGATTTGAATAATAAGGGCTGACATTCAAATCGTGCGTACATACTTTACGTACATGTACGGTAAGCACCAGTGGAATTGGGTATGGGATCCGTTATATCAATGAACTCGCAGAGCTCACGACCGATTAAGAAACACTATGGGCGTGTTCGGTCTCGGCAGTGTTACTCTAATATAATAGGAGAATAAGCGTCACAACTGGGAGTGAAAAGCCGTGGAAGTCTGTTCCATTAGGACCAGCTGTTGTTCTCCCTTTGCGATTCTGTTCCCCACCTATTCGTAGGTACCTTTACCTCTCAACAGGTTCATCCTCAATAATATCGCCAAACCCATTTGCACCTCTTGATGAGATAGAACAAATGAATACTGATACCACATCCGAAATACCAGTAAAGAAGATAGCTCCACCTCCAATATTTATTCATAATACTACTAACATTAATTTGGCGATAAAAGAATTTCGAAACATTGAGCCTACTACATTCAAGTATGTTTCACTAAATGATAAAATAAAAATTAATTTCATGACCATAGATGGGTACCGCAAGGCGATTGAATACCTTGAAAGTAAAAATGCAGAGTACCACACTTTTCAATTAAAAAATGATCGAGCATTCAGAGTCGTGATTCGAGGCCTGCACCACACAACCGATACAGCTGTAATTAAAGAAGAGCTTGATACTAATGGGTATGAAGCCATTCAAATTCTCCCCGTATTGCATCCTGTTACTAAATCCCCCCTATCCATGTTTTTTGTCGACTTAAAACCAAATCCAAAAAACTCCGAAATATACAATCTGAATCGGCTGTATCATGCTGTTGTAAAGGTCGAGCCGCCTAGGCCTAAACGTACAATTATTCAGTGTATCAAATGCCAAGAATTTGGCCACTCAAAGAATTATTGTCATAAGAAGGAACGTTGTGTAAGATGTGACGGCCAACACTCAACCCAATCGTGCCCAAAACCTTCTAATACTCCTCCCATTTGTACCAACTGTAGAGGAGCACATACAGCCAATTACCGTGGATGTCCTGTGCACATCCAATTGCAGAAATCTAAAACCAGCCCTTCGGCTATGAAGATGCAAATGGCTCAAAGTAGATCGGGCGATATCGACTACAACAAAGCAAAAACGCATAACACCATGGGTTCATATGCCCAAGCTGCAAGAAATTCGAATCAAAGATCGACTGGAGACAATCCTGAACCCTACATGGCCCAACTTCTTCAAAAAATTGATCAATTACTTTCTCTTGTCCAACCCCTCGTATCAGCCCTCACCCAACTTCTCCCTAAGTTGCTGAAATCATGACCACTGTACCCTCTACGTATCTAAACGTTTGCACATGGAATTGCAGGGGAGTGTATGGGAAGTACTACGAGCTAGAACTCTTTCTTAAAACAAACGACATAGATGTCATATTGTTAACTGAAACAAAACTGTCACCTGATAAAAATTTCTTTATTCCCGGATATAAATTTACACGAGCTGACCACCCATCCAATCAAAGAAAAGGTGGATCCGCTATATATATAAAAAGTTCCTTATGCCACAATGATTTACCACCAATCCGAGAGATCAATTACCAAATATCTCGAATTAATGTTACTATTCTTGGACACTCTTACGTGATTGCCGCATTTTACTCAGCACCCAATAACCATGTGAACCAACAGGATTTTCAGACAGTTATCCAAGGTATGGGTCCAAATTTCATCCTCGGCGGCGATTTCAACGCCAAACACCCACGGTGGGGCTCAACGACGTCTAACCCAAGAGGTCTTGAACTGATCAACCTCGTTCACATTCGTAATCTGGAAGTCCTATTTCCGCCAGAAGCCACACACTTTCCAGACAATCCTGCCCACTCTCCAGACGTCCTCGACTTCTTCTTAGCAAAAAATGTTTACACCAACTGCGCACTCCCTGAAGTGATACATGAATTGAGCTCAGACCATCTGCCCGTAATACTCAGAGTCCATTCAACACCAATAACCCCAACAGACGACGAGCGGATCATAACCAACAACATAAATTGGGAAAAATATAAGGAAATTCTTGCTGACGCAACCAACACTCAAGTTCCACTAAAAACCCCGAGAGACGTGGATGTGGCGAGCGCCAACCTTACTAGAATCATTCAGTTTGCAGCAAAGGAGGCCTCTCGAAAAAAAAAAGTTAATACTCAGTTCCCCCAGAGACCAACGACTCTGCCACCTCACATAAAGCAACTTCTACTAGTTAAGAAATCCGCGAGAGCCTTGTGGGATCTAACCCGTTTCCCTGCACACAAAAGAGCGTTGAACAAAGCCACTAAAGAACTAAAAGAAGCTCTAGCCAAGGATAACCAGGACCGCAAGAATAGCGAACTTGCTATGCTAGACAAAACTGATGGCTCGTTGTTCAGAAAAACGAAACAACTTACTAAAGAGCGTTCTGACATACCTCCTCTCAAACTGAACCAGCAATGGTACTCAACGCCACTCGAAAAAGCGGAATTATTCTCCATCATCCTAGAAGACCAATTTACCCCAAACCCTCAGCCTAGTCCTATTGAAAGTGAAGTGCATGATAAAGTATCGTCTCCTCTCCAACTGAGCCCTTTCAACGATTTCTTTCGACCAGCCGAAGTGAAAAATATAATTAGACGATCAGCCTCCAGAAAAGCCCCAGGGAATGATAATATCGTCCGTCCACTTCTCATCCATATCCCTCGCAAGACGCTGGTACTGATAACACAGATTTACAATGCCTGCCTCCGACTGGGGTACGTTCCGTCAAAGTGGAAACATGCAGTTGTGATCCTCATTCACAAACCCAACAAACCACGCAACAGTCCGTACAGTTATCGTCCAATCAGCCTCCTCCCTCTTCTCTCAAAGATCTTTGAGAAATTGCTGCTGCCCAAACTCGTTCAGTACCTAGAACCTCTAATTCCTACCACGCAATTCGGTTTCAGAAACGCACACTCATGCCTACATCAGTTGCATCGCGTAGTTGACAAAATTTTAGACACCTACGAAAAGAAAGAAACCTGCATCGGACTATTTGCTGACACAGAGAAGGCGTTTGATCGGGTATGGCACCCCGGGTTACTATGCAAATTGAAATCTAGCCTTCCAGACACATACTACCGTACACTTCTCTCCTACTTGACAGATCGCACCTTCACTGTAAGATACCGAGAGGCCATGTCGCGGGTGCGGTGTATAAGTGCGGGTGTTCCACAGGGTAGCGTCCTGGGCCCTCTTCTGTACCTGGTGTATGCTGGTGACATCCCAACCTATCCAAACATGACAATCGCACAGTTCGCAGACGACGCAGCCTTCCTCTGTAGCTCACCTAGAGGTGAGAGGGCTGGGTTGGAGCTCGAGGAATACGGGTCTGACCTGAATGAATGGGCAGCGAAGTGGAAAGTGAAGCTGAATCCACTCAAATCTATCTCTGTGATAGTCACCTATCTCCATATCCATCATGATCCAATCTTGAACATTGGCAGTGACACGATTCCAAAAGGAACAAGCGTCCGTTATTTGGGCCTCACTCTGGATAAGCGCCTAACGTTCAATACTCATATCACTGACACACTCAAAAGATGCCGCCACCGCCTGAGAACTCTCAAGCCAATCCTTCATTCACAATCCCCACTCTCACTCGATACCAAACGACTTATCTATCTAGTACTAATTCGACCTATATGGGAATACGGTTGCCAAATCTGGGGAGGAGCCTCTGATTCACAAATCCGGCGGATCCAAACTTTCCAGAATCGTACCCTAAGGATGATTACCAATGCACCTTGGTACATCAGAAATACGAACCTACACAGAGACACTGAGGTGCCAACAGTGTTGGAGGTCCTGCTCAGCACGTACTCACGTTTCCACCAACGACTTCACCACCACCCAAACCCATTAGCAGCAGCCATTTTGGATACGATTCCTCCTGACCGTCCGAATAGGCGATTGAAAAGGAAACGTCACACAGACCTACTCACCACAACCCAAGGGAACAGCCAACAACAATAAATAATGTCTAAATGAATAATCGACTAATTAGAATTATTATATTATATTATCGTTATTGTTATTAGTAATTGTTATATTACACAGTTACTCACCTTATAGTGGGAGAAAATCACTGGATTTTCACTCCCTTACACGTGTCATGTTATATTTATATACCTATATTAACTAAACTGTAATGCATTTTTATGTAATAAAGTTATATTAACAAAAAAAAAAAAAAAAAAAAAAAAAAAACAGCCTGCTCCAGGACACCTAAGGTCACACATGTGGAGCGAGTTGAGCCTTCAATTTCTCCTCCTTCAATCACACTATAATTCGAATGTGAAACGAGTCTCCATTGTAGACAAGCAAGCATACATGGTAAGCATTAATTGCTGGGACTAGGGCAGGGGATATCAGGAAAGTATTTGCAATCCCTTCACAATCCCAAAAGTCATAGTTTTTCTTTCAAGATTAGAAGCACAAAAAGCAAATAAGGCGTCAACCATCCAGAGAGTCATTCAATATTCGCAGTAACCAGTGCTCACATAGGTAGGTACGCACATAGTAATATACATGGTCCCATCACCTTGGTAGCGTTACATTCAAAAAAGTTGGAAACTGCATGGATTACAACTTTAGGGTTGGAACACTGTAATTACATGTTTAATCAACAAGTAGATTATTTTTCACTTATTAGATACTGTATTCGATCTATAAACAAGCGTAATCATATTTAGTAAATTGTCACCAATACTAATACCATCTGAGTAGCAGTCGGATTATGATGCCAGAATTGATCTCCATTGTCAGTTTTGTTATCCGTAGAGCAGAGGATAGGTTCTGATTTTGCTTCCGAGTCTACCAAGGTAGCGGAAGCTTTGTTTTCACTTTTCAAGGATGGAAAAAAAAGTTCTCCAAAATCAAAATTTTCACTCGCGTTTTGCGTTTTAGACCTTTCTGAACAATTTTGGTTCCGTGTCTGTGTGTCTGTGTGTCTATCCGTCTGTCATGAATTCCTTGTAACGCGCATAACTATACGAAGTTATTGTCCGATTTCAAAGAAATTTTCAGGGATTGTGCGGGTTGGTGTGGAGACGGTCCCCTATGAAAATCATCATCCCCAGACTGCTAGAAGCGACTGCGCATGCGCAAACGTGAATTCCTTGTAACGGCCATAACTTCTACATTTTCCATCCGATTTCAATGAAAATTTCAGGGATGTTACAGATTAGTATTTAGATGGTTCCCTATGAAAATCATCATCCTTGGACTGATAGTAGCCACTGCGCATGCGCAAACGTGAATTTCCTTGTAACGGCCATAACTTCTACGTTTTCCATCCGATTTCAATGAAATTTGCAGGGATTATGCGAATTAGATTGTAGATGGTCCCCTATGAAAATCATCACCCCCAGACTGATAGTAGCCGATGCGCATGCGCGAACGTATAATCCTTGTAACAGCCGTGCGTACGTCAGAAATTTTTTGAGTAGTGACTCACTTACATTTTTCATCTGAATTTGAAGAAATTTTCTAGGATTGTCCACATTAGCGTGTAGATGGTCCCCTATGAGGGTAGTGAAAGGTACTTAGAGATTGGTGTTCTGAGATTAACTACTATGCATCGGATCATCTATATAATCGGGTTATGGATACGAGGAAGCTATGTACCACACCCACTTGGTAGACGTTTTTTACTACTTTGGTCTATGATCTGTGATAGAAAAATCAATTATCAGAGTCTACCTGCCTCTTCGTCTTTTACTGCGGATAATTGCTACCAACTGTTGACGCTATCACCCAACAACGTACCTGTACATCTAATTACTCTCGTATTGAGTGTTTGCTGTATTCCTTCTTGGAGCGGTGTAGCTGATCCTGTGGAATCCAGAAGATACCAAGACGTCCTTGAGACCGAGAAGCTGTACATATCATGACGAGGAATGGAGGTAGTCCAGGTCCGCAAGAAAGTTTTTTTTTTCATATTCATTGGAATTTTAAGGCAGCAGTAGAACTTTGTTTATTTACTTCTTATCGGAGATTTGTGGATGCTCTTGTGAAACTCAGATGATATCTAGACCTTTTGGAGATACAAAAGCGGTTCATCAATTCTGAAAGGTTTTCCATTTTTTCAGATATTTTGAGGATTCTCTAGGTACCCGTGTTGTGTGATTATCTGGAGCGTTGTGGATGATTCGGAATCCACAAGATACCAAGTGGTCCATTTCAGGGGCTCAAAGAAATGATTGAGCGTTCCTCACTAAACACTCACACTCTCCAGAGAAGGAACACTGCAAGAACTTGCAGCCTTCATGGGCCTGAAATTCTCGCCAAGTGCCATTTAAATCTTCGTCCTTAATTTCTTTCATGATCTTACGACTGACTATTGAACAAAACAATCTGTCTGCTTTTTTTTTGTAATTGCTGAATAACTTCTCTCCACCCCTCATACAACACACAATACTATGCCTTTCCAGTATGGAATTACCTAACAATTATAAAATAATTAGACTTGTTGAAGCCCGAAGCAGCATAAATAGAAAAATGAACTTGAGTTTCAACATCCCACCGTCCTTAATGTTATCAATCATAAACGTAAGTCTAGTCTGAGTTAACTCTGATGGGTGTTAACTTGATTTAGATAGTTAGGGGGCGAGTGGGTGTTAATTCAAGTAAATGGGTTCAGAGTTACTATTCTGATCAATGAGGAAGAATAATGACTTATTACGAATTAAAATGAGCGGCAGTTCTGTCACCATATTACTATACTGACACTATCCGAGAGACCCTTGTCAAGGAAACTCAACCATTTCCTAACTAGGTATTGGTCGAGAAATTGATTAACCCAATCTCCTGAAAGACCCGTCATAGCCACCGCTGGGGATTTCCGATTTGACTGATAAGTACTCAAACTTGTTGGTACTTGATCAATCTCAATGATCAAGATTATGTTTGTAATAAAATCACCTTTGTTGTTGAGTTGTGCTATTGGTTTTCAAATAATGTTATATTAGACATGGGGAAAATTGGAAAGTTGAGGAATAATTTGCGTTTCATGAATTACTAGTTGTTTTAACAATTAAATTAATATCATCAATGACATATATTAACATACGTACTATAATTTACTAAGAGTAAAATAACCGAAAATCGCTGGTCTCGTCTCAACATAGCGCATTTACGGCACTACGTCATAATTCATTTTGATTTTTTACTGCACTTTTTTTTCCTTTTTCAATAAAAATTCTAATTTTAAAACGTCTGCATAAGATTGTTGGGAGGTTAAATTTTCACAATCCATTTCCCTTTCACCATAGGAAGGACACATTCATTTTTGTGCATAATTATTAATCCATTTTCCATTCAATTTTCAGATAAGTAATCATCTTGGGGTGAAATTTTCATTACTCAGTACGCTTTGAGCTGGCCGATACAGAGACGACATTTCAAGGAATTAAAATTTGCATACGTGATTGTGTAAAAGTTTTTCTCTTTTGTACGTGTGTTGCTATGCTCTACTGTAGGTCCCATAAATACAGTACATCCGTGCGAAGATGATCTTCCCAACCCCTGATAATTCAATAAAAAAGACAGTAAGTTGGTGCTTTCATCTCATTAATCCATGATGTCATGTCGATTCTGGATAGGGTAGTTCAGTCTACCAGTATCTCCTGACCGGCCAACTTATACCAAAAGACATTTTTACTCCGATTTAAACGTCCTCTACTAAAATTTTCGTCATATGCTCACCTTGTCACAGCTGTGTAACTGCAGAATCCTCAACTGAATCATTGGGTGCAGTACGTCGGAATTTTCCCTAATATTACTTCCCTACCAACTTCGTATGTGAAAAAGAAGGACAGGTATTTTTCATTTTAATTTCTACCACGTCGAGGTGCACTTTTGGGGGCCACCACGGGTTTTCATTCGTTTCCAGTTTCTCCTTATTAAAAAAAAGGGGGGGGGGACTTGGTACATAGGTTCTTGTTATTTTTTTGCTCTTGACTTAACACGAAAGATAAATTTATGTACAAGTTTTCCGTGGGCCCACACTAGGTCGGTTTTTTTTTCATTTATACCTTTTTAAAAAAATGTAATTTATTCAGTTGGTTTCAATTTTCGTTTCTTTTCTTATTTTAACACAAATTTACAGTCCACTAAAATTCTTAGGAATCATTCATCGAGGTGATTAGTATTATCTTTGAATGAACCATCACAAACAGATATGAACATGTTTGAATTTTACTTCAAGAAGAGAGTGAAGACTTGTGTACGTACCAAGGTATTCATATTTAGGGGAGTTTTTATTTAGGGAATAGCAGAATATTCGCGAGTTGTTTGACATTCGTTAATTCACCTTCAATATCATTGCTGTTGCTTCGATTTTACTTACTGAATTTTGAATAGAAAATTTAGAGCTGAGAAATCCACTATCTAAGTCAGACTGATAGTGAAACTTCAAAGAAAACGATACCGTAGCTGCTTGGCTGCGCTTCGGCGTAATTTGAATCATCACCGCGAAAATGTGATTCCACCGAAGCTTAGAATACACTGCAAGATGACTTAATCACTACTTCTCTATCCCAACGTCTTCCTTTCCTCTGTCCAGTCATCATAGAAAGCGATACACCCCTCATTCAGTTTTAGGGTCCGTGTTTGACTCAATTTCGCAGCTAATTTTCAAGTCGTGCAGCCGGCTTGATTCGGTTGCTCTGCTAAACAAGTACAAACAGGAAACGGAACCCGAAGCTTCAGGCTAACAATAGCAAACTACCCCACTAAAAGTCACATTCATATTGTGCTGAGAGGTACTGAGAGAGTGGATTACGATCGTGAATACACAAATCAATTCCAATTAAAAGTATGACCCATAGTATGATCATCGATAGTGTTTATTAATGTTTTATCCAGTCAGAAATCCTCCCAAAAAGAATGGTTCGTCTGGAAAAGGTTTACCATATACGTATCATTTAGAGTTGCTCTGGGTCCTTCCGTCATTTGAGCTGTGCGATAGTTTTTGTTGTGCGATAGGCCGCTTCACAAATCACAATTTTCCTCCATGATTGGCATCTTCTTGTTTAACTAGGCTCAATGGCGTTTTTATCAAAGGGGACAGCTCTAGAAAGATCTTCAAACCCGATCAAGATTTTCTGGCTCGATGGAGGTCGGAGCAGAGACATCTGAGGTTTGGGAAAAAATCCTGAGAGGGAAGAGTGATTGATTCGAAACGATCGGCTACAGATCGATTGATTTGCAGGAGAAACTCCTTCTTTAAATGAATGGAACTCGTTCACTTCACCCTTCCTTCATCGATCTATCGTTCTTGTTGGCTTTTGAAACGGGTTTGATATCCGTTCACTTATTTTCCGCGTTTAAGAACTTGGAACCAATGTTTTCTGTACTATTCTTAGTTACCTCCTCAATGTCAGTTATTAATTCATTTTTTATATATGCTGGAAAATTTCTCGAGTCACAGGAGAGTTTCTCCAAAAGCCTCCCTTTTGTTTTGATGGAAGAAGGGTGGACATATTTTACCAAACTATTTGGTTCGTTGATGGTGATATGTTTTGTTTTGTTCATCTCATTGTGCTAGTAGTAGTGAATATCTATCATTGATGACATGTAGAAATCATGTGGTATCATGTCACATATATTATATGCTTTTTCAGTTTTACCGCGTCTCTCAGAACTTCTTATATAATCTTCTCAACTTTCTCATGTATATAATACTTTGATAATATTTCCATTGTTTCTTCCCATTAACTTTGTGTCTCGAACAAATCAAGGGCAGAAAAAACCGAAATCATGCAGATTTTCTGTTTGCGAGATCAATTCGGTTCATTTTCTGCTTTTCCTAACTCCTCACGCACCATATACTCGTTCAGGAAATAAACCAAGACCAAAATTATGTACATTTCAGGAGTGCTACAAGGAACGAAATCAGATCAAAACTCTGTCATAGCTCAGCAAGAAGCAAGGCTACATTTGAAAAAAAAATGTTGATGTGACAAAGCATAATTTTTCCATTTTTTATTACAAACAACAAACCTTGCATAAATTCAAATTTGAAAATGCTGATTCTGTCTTCCCACCAACCACTGGTGATTAGGGAAGAGTGAAGTAAAGGAAAGAGTGAATTTCGTTGGTCCTTCCAGCTTTACGTTTTTCGTACGTGTGGGAATTATAAGAACATTAGGCGGTTGATCGAGTAAAAAAATGATTGCGTTGGCTGGACTAAGTGTACACAGAGTTACGATCCGTGTCTCCTCTCACATTTATCCATTATGCAAATATTAAATCTGATGCAAATGAGTATAGCGTGCGCTGATATTGCTCTTCGTGACATAATAAAGACGCATGCTTTTCTTCGCGTTTTCCATCGCCTTTATATTTTCTCTGTGGCTCTTTGAGAACGCACACCCTCACTAAAATGTCATTTAGTTCTTTTTGTCTCCAATTTCGGGACAACGAGGACAAGTATATCATTACTTCATGTAAATACTTGAGTGAGATCGATTCAAAATCCATTCAAATGTATTGAGTTGAACCAATTCGCACAAAATAAATGAAGTTAAGTGTCATCTAGTTGTATTTGAAACTGAGATTAAAATCCGGTTCACATTAGACGAGGAAAAGTCAATAATGATGATGTTTCATGAAATGCCCTTTTTGTCTAGTTTCCTTCAATCCCCATTATGAAAGGTGAGAGGCGGGCTATCGAAGTGATGCCTTCCTAACCATAACGGGATTATCAATTAACCCAAATAGGACCATGATGACCCTGTTTGGCCCACTAGTGTCACAGAAAACATCTCTGGAACTCCTCAGCTGTCCCAAAATGTCACCAGAGTAACCAAGATTAAATTGCTATTTCAAATTTAATGGACTGCAGAATTTTCGTGGGCCTTTGAGAGTCTCAAATTAGAGTTATAACAAAAACTTACTACAAAAAAAAAAGTGTGCCAAGTGGGTGTGACACATAGTTTTCTCGTCACCGTAACCACTGTATACTTCATTGAAAACATTTATTCAATTTATTTTCTCAATCATAAATTCAATTATCACTTCGGAATTGGCCGATACAAGGAAATTCAAGTTTGCGCATGCGCAGTGGCTACTATTAGTCCGAAGGTGGTGATTTTCATAGAAGACAATCTAAACACTAATCTGTAACATCCCTGAAAATTTCATTGTGGTCGAACATGACTGATGAGGTCGGCACACGCTTCTCACATTGCTATGCACTACTGTTGTGAACAGAAGGAAAAGAAACTAAAATAAATAAAAGAATCATTCCATTGAGCACTTCGAGCTATATTTACTTTTACCCATTGACTACATATATTGTTTATGAGTCTACCAAGGAACCATTGTTTTCATTTTTCAAGGTTAGAAAGGAAATGTTCACCAAAATACAAATTTCCAATAGGTTTATACATTTAGACCAACCTGGATAATTTTGAGTTCGTTTCAGTGAGTCTGTGTGTATATTATTCGTCATACAGGTCTGTGTGTCTGCAAATCCTCGTAACTATAAGAAGTTATATTAAAATTTCAATACAATTTTCAGATTTTCAGGGATTGTGCGGGTTGGAGTTTCGATGGTCCCCTATTATAAATATCGCTTCCGAGTTGACTACCATTTCCGCATTGGAAAACGTAAAATCCTTGTGACAGCTATACCTGTAACATTTTCCATCCAAATTCGAATACATTTTCAAAGATCGTGCGAGATGGAGCATAAATGGGTTTCTCGAGTAGTTCAATATTCTCTGCTACGTATCACATCAACTATACAATCGGGTTATGGATACGAAGAAGTTATGTGTCATACCCACCGGATAGAATTTTCTATTCCACCAAGATGCTGAAAAAGGAAGACAGAAAAAAAAACTTCCATCTATCAACTAGAGGAAAAGAATCCACATATGGTCATAGTTAGCTATTCCAACAAAATCGATTAGGTTTTGATTACCACTTTAAATTCTCGTTAGGAGTTATACTTACCTATCAGGTAGGTACACACAAGATACACACCAAGGGACATCTGCCTTTTAGGCAGATTTTTATTACACAGTATTAATGACGATACAACTACATGTACTTTGAAGAAACCAGTCATGCTGTGTGGACTAAACGATACAAATTGCTTGTTAAAAAATAATAACCTCTCCAAAATTTGATGGTTTACTTTTCAAGATACGTAGAATCCAAAACTCGGATTCCTTCTGTCCGCCGTACGCCTACAGTGGGGCCAAATGACAAAAAACCGGAAAAAAATCATTATCTTTGGAACGAATTAGTGTATCGTCTTGGGATTGGTTTCATTCGATTCCGAATAAGGAAATACATTGGAAAAATAAAATTAAATTTATCATTTTAGTTCTAAATCTTGAATTTTGAAAAAAAAAAAGAAGTTATTCAAAGTGGGAAAGGGTGTGATAAAAATAGAAAAGCAGTTTTACAAGCGACTGGTGTGTGTTTTTTCTTTTCTTCCTTTGTTTCAGAGGTAATAGGATACGATAATGATGACTGAATTGAGATTTCTTTATATATGTATGTAAATATTTATAATATGTAAGTATATATTTACATATTTAATTTTGACAAAATTTTGTGTCATAAACTCGGATAGAATGCGATCAAATAATGAAACGAATCCAAAATAAGCGTTTGCTGAATCTGAATAAGAGATTTTCAACGATTACATGTTCTCAGTATGTCACGACAGCACGAACTGACCACATTACTGCGAATGACAATCCGAAGAACCAGTTTTGTTCAAACAGAACCTTGTTGAATCTTAACGGAAATATTTCACGAAAGCATCGCTACTTACATCGTTTTGTTTTCCAATAACAAAGAAAACAAAAATTGTCTGCCAAATGGGTGTGGCACATAGCTTTCCAGTATCCTTAACCCAATTATAAAGATGATCCGATCATTATAGCTAACAGCCCACACAGGGGCCTTGTACATGCCAACATTCACAATGGAAATTTCATCGAATTTGAGAGGAAAATGTAGGAGTTACAGCCCTTAGAAGGGTTTTAATCTGAAGCAAAAATGAGTGGGGTGACGGCAGAGACGACGCGGCGGTCTCGCTGTATTATTAATTTCACATTAATCCATTACGCCTGAATTTCTGAGAAATACGGTGATGAAATTTTTACAGCTTCTTGATAATGGTCAGAACTCCAAGAAAAAAAGAAGTGAGTCAAACCAAAGGAAGGCGAAGCTTAGGTTTTCCATGCCTCTAAAGCAGTATTTTCAATGTAAAACCCCAAATCTGGAGCTAATTTTCAAGCTAAAATGTTTTGAAAAAATAATTAATATTTTTTTTATAGATACTACATTGCATATATCCAACATTTTATATTTTGTTTCAATTTTTTGAAACACATAGAACGTGGTAGGAAATTTTCAAAAAGTGTTTAAAATGAGTGCTTGAAATCTCGAAATATCACGTTTCAGCCTCCATTTAGTAGTGAAAACAATTTTTAACCACTAAAGGTCTTTCACACCTCAATTCTACAAGTAATAGACTTTGACAAAACCACTTCATTTTTTAGCATTTCATTTTTAGTCACTTTGCAAAAATGGATTTTTTTCCACTCTTGCCCCACTGTATGCTGCGCCGTACCCTGTACGGGAGATTCTTCTCAGTCACCATAGACCGATTTTGATGGCATTTGGTATGTGGGCTCCATTTGGGATCTAGTTGTGCTCCGAAGCTTTTGGTTATTGTTAGTCACTTCTTTGAGATGGAAAGTGAAGGAAAAAATTTGCAAAGCGCCTTAGCTCGAAATCTTTCAATACACAAATATTGTTTTCATTTATTCAAAAGTAGCTGAAAAGCCTACTAAATGTAGGCAAAAACGATTCCTCCGACTCTCCCCGCCACCCACTCCCACGACCCCTCCCGATCGGCGACGTACGTACATACGGTTGTACGTTTTATGTATATAGATAGATAGCGAAGATTTGTAAGGACTTTTTGACACCATTCAGAGCTCTGTGGGATTAACCATTTGCCTAATGAGGATAGTTAATTTCGTAATTAGTGAATATTCATCACTACTCTACTACTACTACTACTACTACTACTCTCAAGGTCGACTCAAGGGCTACTCTACTGATTTTCACCGTAAGTTGTCTTCCTTTATGGTACGCAGCGGGGAAAATTTCCCTGCTTCAAAGATGCTTTGGGGGGAAAAGGACGAAGATAACCGATCGTTCGTTATAACAGTAATGGAAGGTTTCTTCTTATTGAATTTTCGTTTTTGCGAATGTGCATTCTAGTTTTTCGGTGGTTATTTTGTCCAATTTTTCTACAAGTATCCATGAGATTTTATTTATTAGCACTAATGAATCCATCAAATTGAAGTCTGCACAATCATAATCATCTGATGGTGCACATCTCTACGATTTCCTTATAGCTGACCTTACAGCTCTGAAGATGGTAAGGGATCCTGATTTCATCAATTATAGAGTACAGGTACCTATATCTATCTAATATCAGCTAAATGAATAGATCAGCTACCACACACAAAATGGTGTATCAGCCGCTCTAGGTATGATACGAAACAAAAAAACCAATATTCGAAATAATAAACAAAAAAAATTATATTCTTGTTAAGAGTGTTTTTAGGCACCATTTAACAAAATTAACCCATTGTTTGTTTGAGATTACAAGTAAAATAATATTCTCGAAAGAAGGAGGATTATCTACAACCAATCGTACAAACATTTATGTAGTTTGGAACCCAATAAAACTGTTTACCTACCTACTTATTTATTTATCTGTATAGAACAATAAATACATCCCAAAACAAACTTGTACCTACTTATATGGATAATTTTTATTTAACTTCATTATCTACCCATTCAACTTTCCAATATACCACAAATTTAACCATAAAAAATACTTTCCCATATAAATGAATGAAAAGGTAAATACTGAGAAAGTATCAATCTACGTTTTTCATCCTTTCTTAAAATAAAGAATGCGTGCGTATTGAAAACGTAGGCAAGGATTTTTGACAACTTCTAGAGAGAAACTTTTTTTTTTTGACCCCTTCTTTTGTATTCAAACAAACCACCATACAAAACGATACTTGAAGCGCAAAAAAAGTCCAAAAATGGAGTTTTTAGAAAACCCAAAAGAAGTTATCACCAAAAGAAGAAGAACTGTGGTTCCTAAAATAATGGCTTATTACACTTCAAGAAACTTTTTAAGTCATAATCGTCAAGAAGGTCAATAATAGTTTTGTTGAATTAGAGTTTTCCAGAAATTAAAAAAAAATGTGGAAGATAGATGGAATAGCACCTTTGAGCTTTAAGGTATCGAAATTAGATAGTTGACTTGCTGTATACGGTTTTTAGCTAGAAAAGCAATCACGTTTTCTCATAAATTAAGACATTATTCAATTTACGGAAACGAATGATACCACTCGGACGATCAAAAATAGTTGACTGCCCGTTTATTGCTAAATTTATCAGAACACTAAGGGGCCGGACAGGCCAGGGGCGTGGGGGACCCAAACCCTCTTCCCTCTACCCAACCAGCCACACACCCTCTGATCATTAAAAATTAGTTGAATGTGTTAGAATGTGTTAGACGATTGATCAGGAATAGTCAAAATCACGGGTTTGAATCGCACAGGAACGTTCACTAACGGAAGTGAGCCAAATTTCAGGGGATCAAACGCGATCTTTTCCCGTATTTCCGAAGGATTTATCAGTTGAATGCACCCACTACTTTGAGATAACAATGTTTAGCTGGTAGGAACTTTCTGCCAAAATAAACTTCACGGTTTTTTTGTTCCTTCGAATACAATTTTAGCTCAACTGTACTTCCTTATTACCTAAAAACCAAGTTTCGTATTAAAGGCACCCACAACTTTGGTATTGAGACATTACCTCTGGGCGGTGATCTTCGCTGAAAAAATTCACGATTGTGTAATGATTTGCAGAGGTTTTTCTTTCTTTTAATCAGCTTCTTACTTGGTCTATGCATTTGTATTTATATGTCATTGAATAAATCCCTCATGTAGCATGTTTTAACTGATCAAATTTAAACCTCAACAACTTTTGGATCAGTTCACCAACCATCCACTTGGACAACTTTCGTAACTGGGGTGAACTGAGTAGTAACAAAGGTCTTCAATACCTAGACGTTAGCATTTTGAAGTAGATACTGCGAGAAGTCTTATGATCTGAATGTGAGATGCTGGTATCATTGATCAGTGTATAGACAAACGAAGCCATGATCGGAAATTCCCGTTTGCGACAGTATTTCGAGTATTTGATTTTCCTTACTCCCTCGCTTCACCAGGTCCATCGGCCTGGCGGCGCAGATGAAGAGGGTAGATTACGGGACGATCAGATGGGTATCAAATAGCCAACTAGGTGTGACGAGAGACGCATTGTAACAGTTCTCGCTCTTTGTAGCCTCCCTTTGCGTCGCTTCCCCTCGAACTAGGAAACCGCGCCCCGACCACTCCGCACCTAATGTGCCGGAACATCATTCTATATCGAATGGTAGTGTACTCCGCTCGTTAGCATCCGCGCGACTCAATACCAATAACAACGTAGACCAGAAATAAATTATTTCCTGGATTCTCTCAATCGGAACAATTTACACACAGCTTCACTATCATTCATCAGTCAATCGCATTTCCCTCATTATCATCCACCAGAGTGATCCTGATTTGACCTGACAAGTTGGTAGTCGCAAAGTGGCATCCACGCAACCACTCCTCCAAACTCACAATTACAAAGCATCAGGTTATGCGTACGTACAATCTGCCAAACTTATTCATTAGGGTGTTTCAAACACTTGGTCACTTCCACCTCCTGACTGATCTTGTTAAATGTGCTTCGGTGTTCCGAATTTCAACTCCCAATTGAGGAGTTTGGTTCCAAAAGATTCTAAAGACCATTTTCATCGAAATTGAGTTAACACTGTCCCAGGGTTTTAGTGGCGTAGTTCTTCACAAATATGCGATCGTTTTGGAGCAAAAGATAATCTATTCGCTTGAAAAACGAAGTTCAATATTTCGTTTGATTTCAAAAGGTACTATATCCAGCACAATGGCGGCCTCTTATCTGTTTTTTTTCAAAAAGTAGTTTATCCACTTCATTTGTTTTCAAAAAGTAGAATATCCCCTTCGCTTGATTTCAAAAAGTACTTTATCCACTCCTTTTGATTCCAAAAAGTAATATATCGTCATCGTTTGATTTCAAAAAGTTTCCAAATCCATAAATCTGATATTTTAAATCTCGTTCAAAATGATTTTAAACTTTGAACTGATTTACCTTATTTTCCAATAATATTTAATGTAATATAGAAATATAAAAAAATAATATCATTGGTTTGTAGCACGTTTTTCAGGTCGCTATGGTTTTTCGCTATTTTTCTCACGTTTGACCAAGAAGAATTGATTCCTTTTGGAATCAAACTCCTCGATTTTGATTTACTTTAAAACTCCAATTGAGTGAGAAAAAAACCATTTACACTCAAAATTAGCTGGTTTACATTAGTGTTTTAATTAAGGATTCAGAACAGAAGGGGATGGAGGAGATTGGGACACCCTACAGGCTAGGAACTAGCCTCTCCGGCGCTCAAGTGTTAAATAATAAATCTCTCAACAAACGCGTATTTAACTTTTTTAAAAAGTCTGGGTGGTATCATTTGTTTCAACAAACTGAACACGATCTTGAATTGGTGAAAAAAGTCATGAATATTCACTAATTAGGTAATTTATTATCCACATTAGCAAACGGTTTGGCCCACAGAGCTCTGGGTGGTGTAATTTCATTCTTAAAAATTGTCGCTACCGTCAGGTGGGGAGACTTGGGACTTGAAGGGAGAGTTGAAACTTCTAGCAAAAAGTTATGAATAGGGTCACCAGGAGAGCTGATGTCGAGTTGGCGACCTCGTTCTTGTAGAAACTCCATGTTAATACCTTTCTGATGGTAGTTATCACTGTTGTAAGTTCGAAGCGCGCCAATTTCGCCTTCTCCTCAACATTTGTTTTCATCACTTGTTTTGGGCACTCAGCAGAACCCAGTCATACTTTCATCTCCACAGTGGGCATCGATCATTAGCCGTAAGTTTTTTTTTTTTAGGCGTATTTTAGATTAGACTGTGAGAATATTCTGAAAATTTTGGATTCTTTTCCTCGTATCAGTAATACTGTTATCAGCGGTTTTGTTCCATGAAAGTTGAGACTTGGCGATCTGTGATATTTTTTTTGTAGTTTTTCTGGTATTTAGATGCCGAGGAAATACATCCATAAGTTCTCAAACATTCAAAAGGTAAAAACTTTCAAGCCCTATCGGTTGTACAGCAAAAGAAATCTACGAAAAGCGCTACACTTGTATAGAATTCGATTTTGTATTCCATTTTTTTGTAACATTTCTCCAATTGTTGAGTTTTTTCAATGAGTTCCTCATATTAAAAAAAAAAAAACAATTTCTATTCTCAAGATGGACGCGCCTGATTTTTTAAGTCATAAGTTTGCATTTTATTCTGGTAAAATCAAATCAGTTTACAAGGTACCAAAGCATTTTGAAACCTTGCATTTCGCATTTTAGTACCTTTACAAGGTACCAAAGTTTCTAAGTCTTAAAATGAGTTTTGTTCATATGATTGAGTCAGTTTACTTGATATTTCTTAAAAGTGTACAATTATTTACTATTAGAGAAACCATGACGTTTTGTGATACGACTTCTTACAATAAAATTGTACAATGTAATTGTACCATTACACTAGAAAACACTGTGATCTGGAATATGAGTCAAAACTTAAGTAAAACAGATTATTTTAAACGATACATGCCTTTTCCATCTCCTTATTTTTACTCTGTGCCACTCACTTTCTTAATTTTAACCTTACAGAATGGTTTCAAGTCTTCTCCATGAAATTTAGGCTTGAAAAGAGGCCAAAAATGTAAGTTGTAATTAATGAGGACAGTTGGGACCGTCCTCAGAAAACAAATATACATCCTCCCCTGTGTAGTTATTTCAATTTCGATACCATGGGGGGATAGCCTGAGGTCCCATCTTTCTAAAACTCCCTTCATTATTATTTTACAACACTCAGTCCAAGCAGGGCATTTTAAATATAGCAGTATTTTAAATTAACAAAAATACCAACATCTGTACAACAAAAGTTTTCGAGCTTTGGAGTTTTGAAAATGTGTTTACCTACGTTTTACCCTTAAAAGTGACTGATAATAACCGAATGCTTCTGGACACAACTGGACCTCAAAGCTAGCCGATATAGGTACCAAATTTCTTCAAAATCGGTCCATCAGAACTGGGCAAAGTGTCGCGTACGGACAGACGGACAACTTGTCATTCGATTTTGGTTTATTATTTTCAATAATAAACCTTTGGAATCGACCTAAAAAAAAAGTTTTTTACACTCCCTCAAAATTTGATGGTTTACGTTTCAAGGTACGTAGAATCCAAAAATCGAATAAAAATTCGGCCGTCCATCCGTCGTACGCCCCGTACGCGGCACTTTCCCCACTTAACATTGATCGATTTTGATGAAATTTGATATGTTGGCTCCATGTAGGGTCTAGTTGTGCCCCAAAGATTTTCGTTGATGTAGGTCACTTCTAAGGGTTCAAAAATGAATTTTGAAATGTTGAAAACGCGCTAACTCAGAAAATTTCGATATAAAGGTTGTTTTTCCATCAATCAGAGCTCTGTAGTACAAACCTTTCGCTCCCTACGAGAATTTAAGGGTTGGACGTACGATAAATCAGAAACACGAGTGTGAATCACAAAAGAGGCCTAATCTTCGTTCAAATTACAGCTGACCGAAATACGATCGAAGTTTTTCTTCATGTTGGATGGTTGATCGCTCTGTAGACGAGTGATCTATATAGCAAAAAAATAAACCATTGTTTAATAATTTGCATCGTTTTGGATTCTACTCGTACGTACCTATTTACGTAAAACATCAAACTTTGGGGATTACATTTGTATTTTTTTTCTGCTCGATTCCAAGATTGCTCCATCATTGAAATTAATAAATCATTTCATCGTTAGTTTTTGGGTGTCTTCATGGATTTTCTCGTGGATTTTCTAGTGCCAGAATGGACACTATACCCAATCTGTATACCACTCGGTCGAGCGATTCCCACAGTTATGAAGGGCCCGAATATGACATGGTTGGGTGTGTGTTGAATGAGATGTAAGGATTTATTCCGATGGTTGGTTCCAACTTCCCGCTCACCGGTGAGAATCCTCGACTCAGAAGGGACGAAGGATGTCACCACTATTGAAACAGAGGAACAAGAGTGGGAGCGTAGGAGCCGAAAGGGCTAAAAACCGTAATAGGATTGTGAGAAATATTAAGGAACGTTTGACAAAAGCTGCAAAAAAAAGACGGTAAGCTCTGGCTGTAAAGCAAAAATACGTGATCGTGTGAAGAGCGGACGAGAACAACTTGACAGACGACTGAGGGAAGGAAGGTAGTGTTCCGAGAGTGTTGAAATGAGGGGGCTAATGGGGACGGGGAAGTATTGTCGAGGTATGGCCGCATTCAGAAAAGCCTGTCCCGCCAGAGTGGAAGATTGGGGGAGGGTTAACATAAGGTAACTGACAGGCAGAACAAGAAAGGGCAGCACTTTATATGCCTCTTGGCTTCTCCTTCCATTTTCAACTTCTATTACTTCTCTTATAGCACTTCCAAGGAGCTCTTGAGTAGGCCGGGCGATATCGGGCTCTCTTGAGAGTTAATCATTTCAGGAGGGACTCGTTGACGATGTATCATCGGTCACCTTCGGTCTGCACTGTAGAGCTTCACCTCAATGCCACCGCGACCACCCAACAAAAAGGGTTTCAATGTCTTCAACGTATTTCTAAAAACGACGATGGTGCTTACCATAAGCTTCCCATTCATCCGTATCATTGAAGACATGCTGAATACAACTGTCGACACCTGCTCGATTTTCTCGCAATTTCAATGGCTTCGAAGGACTTTGGTCTGTACGGCTTCATGTTCGACGGCGTTGTATGAACTTATAATATTGCAATTTTCTTGCAATTTCTGGTTTGTTATTTTCAATAATGAACCTTTGGAATCGACCAAGATTTTCGGATGTAGGTTGGGGAGCCAAACTGAAGTACAAAATATGATAAAAATGTATATATGAACATCAAGTAGATGTTTATCTCCGACGTTTAATCGCTAAGACCTCTGCATTTTTATACATTTTACCATTGCGATTCTAAATATACACCAAATGAAGAATGGTTCTCAACCACGTCCAATTACCAACTGTGAGGATTCTGGAGGGTTCGTCGAATAGTAAGCACGTGGAGGCAGATCTTTCAAGAATCGGGTTTATTTCTTGAAATTCTTCATTTCTAAAAATACTTCCAGCTATTTTGAGCAATAACTTCTTTGACATAACGTAAGCAGGAAATTAATTAGCAGTAGAATTAGATGTTTGGACCCATGATAAATAATCAGTAATATAAATGCTCAAGAAATGATCCTAGAAAAACCTTGTATTACGGGCAAGTGAAATACTGATGATAGGGAATATTCGAATGCGGTAGAAACTCAATGCGGAGCTATGTTGTGGATTATTTATAATGAAAGTTTTTATTGGTATTCACTTTGTTCACGCATTAATTCGAACTGAAACTGAACTACATTCACAAAATAAGATTACTGACTTCAACAAAACTACATACGAAGCGTCATGAAATTTCTTCCAATGTGCTTGTATCATACTTCATAACTTATGATATTACGTTCCTTAATTTATTAACAATTTAATTGCGAATTGTACCTTAGCCTAATTTCATAAGTATACACTTAAGATGAGCATAACTTCAGGGTTCGATTTTACAAGGTATTTACAACAAAAAATATCGCATAGCACTTTTCCCTCAAAATTACTTTTTTTACTCAAAACTTTTTTTCTCGCGTTTTTGATCATACAGCACTGATAATATTAGCCGTAAAATAGTTTCAAAAAATCAAGTCAAAAAGCAAACTTTAAAAATTTTTCGAAATTGACTTTTTTTACCAAAGTTTTCACTCTGAATTTACCTGAGTTTACCAATTTTTTTTTCTCGCGTTTTTGATCTTACGGCACTGATAATAAAAGCAATAAAATAATTTCAAAAAATCAAGTGAAAAAGCAATCTTTTTTTCAACGGCTTTTTTTACCAAAGTTTCCAATCTGAATCCCTGTCCATTTCGATGGACGCTCTTTGGCAAAAACACGCTCAAATTTTCGGCTTCCCAACGGTTCTATTCTAGTTCTGTCAGCTAAGAAGTGGATTTTTCGGCGAAACTCTTTGTTTTTCGAACATAAAATACACATTTCTCTTAGATATGGTAGTGATCATAAAGTAATACCTTTCTACTTAATAAAAACATCAATCAGCTAGAAATTTGACGTCTTTATCGAGTAGAAAAGTGTTACTTTAGGCTCACTACCAAATCTACGAATAATGAGTATTTTATGTACGAAATACGATGGGTTTCCTCGAAAAATCTACTTCCTAGCAGTCAGAATTATTCGGAAGTAGTATTGGATTCAGCGTAACAAATTCCATAGGAAATTATACCAAAATCGTCAAGCCATCTTGAGATAGAGAGGGACCATAAACCGCTTATAACACTGGATTTTCTTGTAAAAACGCATGTTTTTTGGCATTCAAACTTGATTTACTCTTTCAATTTGATTTTTATATAGAAACATTGATAGACCGAAAAAAAATAAAAAGACAACGATTGAAAAATTGAAAGCTCACAATTTGACCATGTTTTTCCGAAGAGCGCCTATCGAAATAACCCGACATTCAAAGTGAAAATTCGATTCAAAAAGAGTAATATTCTGAAAAAAATTTGAAGTTTAAAGATTTTGGTTTTACGCTAAGTAGCTAGGAAATTTAACGCTGTTTCGAACGATATCCTAAAATTTGAATTTACTTGGTAAACAACTGGAGTTATGACAGTTTTAATGAAAACGTCGAAAACGCGAAAAAAAACTTCGACGTGAAGAAAAGGCATTTTGAGAGGGTTGAGAAACAATTGCTATGAGACATTTTTTGTTGGAAATACCTTTTAGAATTGAACCCTGAAGTTATGATCATCTTAAGTGTAGATATCCTGTATATTATACTATTGCCTCATTTTATCAATATACTACAAGATAGGAGGTCTACCCTAGGTTATCCAAGACATGGAAATAGAGGCTCTTTATAAGCTCAGGGCTCAGCCTAGCCTGTAGCCAGATGGGCGACTTCAATGAGTACCTACCTATCCTAATTTGCTGTGCTAATTATTTTTCTCTTTTTGGTGGTTTACCGACATCAGTTTTGAGGTTTTGAGGTTTTTTATAGTATAATATGCAACCTATATTTGTTTCCTCATGGTATCCTGTTCGTAGTTACTGTGCAATAGAACACCATTTTTGTTTTCATTTTACATGGCAAAATATGCATGAAAAAACTATTCGTGTGGTTTCGTTTTCAATTTTGTCATCCAGCACACGTCACTTTCTATGAGGAAGAATTTGAGTATTTTTCGAATATTTCTCCAGCCTAATTTACTTAGTGTATACTTTCAAGTTCATTCATGCGCTTGGCTGTTTAAACTGCACATAACGAGCTCTGAAGGGCGGAAACGACACTATGAATACTTTTCCGATTTAAACGACACTCAAGATGTTCTATTCATTCCGCTATCTCTTATAATAATTTTCCTACGGGCGACTCGTCTCCCACGCTCATTGTGCACTTATAAGCGAGCTGTTTGATTCGCAAACCGCGATGAGTGTGTTAGAACTTTTCAAAACGTCAAGAACGATAACTGGGAGGAGCGGTGACTGTCTCGCACGTTTCCTACACTATCATGTAACCAGCAAGCGTCCTATCGAGACATTATTTTCTACAAGAGGCGCTCAAGTCACTCGATAAATAGTATTATTCCGTCCTTCATTTTCTGTTTTTGTTCCCGAGGGTTGACTGAACTATCTTTCAGTTGGATGTTTAATCATGTCGGAGGATAGTCCTGGGAAGTTTGAAAATGATCCATTTCTTCATGCATCCGATGGGTATTACTTACATAATCACACACAATGTTTCAGTATACTGATTTTTCCAATAGAGTCTGGGGAGATGCGCAGTGCCGTAACGTTCAAATTTCAAACCTCGCAAAAATACGATACATCGACAGTGAAGAACTGATACTACACTATCTATGGTATAAAGATGAGCAGAGTAACGTGTAAACAATGAGATAGAAATTATTTAACGAAGGTAATGGATACAACTTGTAGTTGTATTTTACATGAATAGTATTTGGGTTGTATTTGGGTTTTAGTAGTGTACATTGAAGATCTCAATTATACAGGGTGGACCGATGGTACCTGAAACTTCTGGTTTAGTACGAGTATTTTCAATAATGAGCCTTTGGGATCGAACGAGAAAAAAATTACGACCCCCTCAAAATGTTATGGTACCAACCCCTTAAGTTTCAAGGTAAGTGGTTTCCGAAAATCTAACAAACATTTTCCCGTCCTTCCTCCGTACGCTATACGTGGCACTGTACCCAGTTCCCGTGGACCGTTTTCGATGAAATTTTGATATATTGGCTCTTATTTCGCTCTGAAGGTTTTGGTTTTTGTCAGTGTTTTGAAGGGGTAATAAGTGAGGAAACAATCTCAAAATGCCGTAACTCAATGTTTAATATCTAGTCATTTTTTTGATTGATTTGAAATAGCTAAGAATTATAGGAATTGTTGAACACCATACAGAGCTCTCTGGGGTCACCTGCTCGCCTAATGAGGATAATTAATTACCTAAATAATGACTGTTGATGACTTGTTTTCATAGAAAGAAATCAATTATATCACCCAGATGATCAATAATAGTTAAATGGGCGTTTGTTGTGAAATTATTCAGAACAAGTGGGTTCTAGAGAGTTAGCTGATGACCAGTCCCGGTGGACCGTCAACCACCTCCCACAACCTACGGTCATTAAAAGGCAGTTGGAAGTTTTCTCGTAAGGTCGGTTCCCTGAGTTACTTTGTGTTGTACAGATGATTAGTCAGAAGCGTCAGTGTGAAATTTTCATGTCTCTCATTTGAGGATCCTTAACAACCAAGAATCAAATTCTTATTGAAGGGTATTTGAATGGGTAGTACTCGGTATGATGGCGGAGAAAAAAAGAAAAAATAACCACCACCATAACCATATAAAAATGATTGCTGGTGCATTATTAAGGTCCCATTCGAGCGATCCTTACATGAACGGCCCTATAGGTATGCAGTGTGTCGCACAAGTTGTCATTGTTATCTCCAATGGGAACCCGTATTTTTTATTGCAGATATGGATTCCACTCAAAATTGCATGAGTTTTAGACCCCTCAACCGATTTTTTTTGGCTGCGCACAACCTGTCCAGTGAGCGACGATTGTTTTGATTGGCTACCTTAGCAAACCGTACATCCAGAGCGAGTTTAGAGTGCTTAGCTTTCCGCCAAATCCATAGGGACGCCCAGGGTTACTGAAGGACGTCTTAAAAAAAAAAAAGAAAAATGCAGTGTCATTTTTGCAAACATCGAAGGGCGCGCGCCTCCCAAATGTTCCAGTTTAACTCCTTGCAAAAAATTGAGTACGATTACCACTTCAGTTTTTGTTTTATCTCTCGAAATAACGAAAATAAAAGAGGCCTTAAAAGGAATACTCGGTATATACGATGTATAAACGGATACACCAGGCACGAATGGCCTTGAGTTCGAAAACTGATAAATTACATTCATCTTGTTCTGATTCAACTCTTTGAAGTCGTCCGTTCCTGGTCAAACACTGACTGATTAAACAATCCATTAAAATGTCGACCCATCAACCCCGTTCAAATAAATCCATCTCTACATTAGGGCCTCTGATTTATCCGGTGGCTGACCATTGTAGGTGGGTGGTCGGTTGTCATCCTCTTTGTGAGAAAATTGATTTAACTACCACCAGGAACAACCTAATCGATTCCAAAGCGAGCTCTCAATCTTTCGTAAACGCTTTGTTCGGGACATTCCTTTGTGTTTACGGATTTTAGTGAAATCTACGATCGCCGTTTATATTGCGATTACGATTAGAACCAGGGACGCACCATTTGCACGTTGTTCTCTGAAAATGCGGTTATTGCACTGAACTCAATCAAGTATAATCGTCTTTCGAAGTGCGAGTGGAGTAGAAATTGTTCCATGTCCAAACTAGCTCATAAGAACATTGAGTTGATGATTTATCGCAGAGGTTGTCCGGCAAGTGGAATTGGACACTGACTCTATGATACAGCCCATAAAGGAAAGTTGGGGTGTAGTCAATAGAAGCTCATTACGCTAAAATATCATGTTAAAAATTAGTAGGTACATCCGTAGGGTAGGTACCAAACTGTATGTACCGTTTTGGTAGGGTACCAATTAGTGTTGCTGTTTCAGAGGATGCCAGAATGAATACGTAGCCAGTAGGCGTTTGTTATTGCTTCGTCGTCGTCATCGGAGATCACACAAGTGTCTCCCTAAGTATTCATGTGATATGATCTGACATTAAGTATATTATGATATTGCCACCGCAATTTCTACGTCTCTTTTTTTCTTAGTGTTTCATCTCTCGCCTGTTATAAACATAATAAGTTACCACAAAGGAGAGAGATATATCTCATCTCTTTGTGTTGTGGAAGTGGTCGTGAAACGAACCCGTCCTTTGTGGGATGTGCTTTATCACTTCATAAGAGTAAACATGTGGCAGACCCAGATATATGTCACCCATGGAGCACGTTCTGGTCAAGGAAACCAGTGTCTCGTTCTTTTAACTTGCGGTCTCCGTAAGGAATGAATTGACGATATCAACCGAACTGAAATAATTTAACGAGGCTTATCAACGCCAAAACGATGATAAATGAAAAAGGAATGGATCTCAAAGTGGGGGGGGGGGGGGCTTGGATAAGTTCTTTCTTTCTATTGTACACTAACTAATTAATATATTTCCAAGAATAAAATTTGGAAGACCCCAAAAAACTCTTTTTATCGGAACAAAACTCAATTACACACTCTTCGTATAATTTCAATACGTCTCTAATGGGCATCTCCCCAGAATAAGAAAGATACAACTTTAGTACAATAGGTAGTATGAGACGTCACAGAAATCTCCTCAGGAGTCTTTATGTCCTAATTTTGTACTTCCCAGAAACAAATGTTTGGACGTACACAGCCCTTTGGAGGGGAACGGGGGGTTATGGAAATCGCTATATTCACTCATGAAATGAAACACTTATTCTTATACTTCCGGACACAAAAGTCATGAGATTATGGTGGGTAAGTACCGACTTTCGAAAAAAATGCAACAAAATAAAAAAGTTACGTTAGGGAAACCTTCCTAGGACCTCTTCTTAGGACTACCATTTCAAAATTCTAATATCTCAAATACAAGAAATTCTTGATTCTTTGGAATGTATAGAACGTGTGAGATGGTATTCAGCTCAGGAGTATTCTCGTTACTCCTCCATAGAAATACGTGACTTTCATTACAGTTGCATTTGTTACGCATCTTAAGGGTTTAACCTATGACTAACTGTGATGTCTCAAGTATGGTAACTATGATATGTTTATGAGCGTGTTATAAATTCATATCAAATCTAGTTTGTATCATAAACATTATAAAATCTCGAAAAAATGTCTCATTTGGGTCTTGATACCTTCCTAAGGTGAAGGCACTGAGTGTTTTTTCATGACAATAACGAGATGTGTAGACGTTTTTTCATGGGTGAGTACTAAGTATACAATACAATTTGTGGACGGAATCAGGTATGCCATATCGTATAGAACCTTTCAAAGTCGGTGGCACATTCTTCGTTTCATGCAGGAACCTATTTTATCCAAATAACATGTCTGAAGCAAATTGGTGCACCAACGATTCAGTCATTTGATCACATACTCCAGCATCTGCTGACTAAGATTGCCGATTTTTGGAGTTTGATGGTTGCCGCAATTTTATTCGAGGCTCTGCTCATAAAGAGCGAACTGGGATAGATTCAACTGTATGCAGCTGCAGGAAGCCAGCAGATAGGCGAGCTGGTCAATAACATCATCTGCTATTGACTAGGGCTCAGAGAAAATTCTCCCCTCATTTTCAATGAAAAATTAAGTTTCAAGAAAAACATATAAATCATTCGAAAGGATCATTCCTTCCATGCTCCTGTATGATATGGATCGTGTATAATATTGTCTTTCCTCTGCAAACCGAGGACTTCTTGAATGGAAATTGCCGGAGACCTCCATGTGGAAAGACCTCACCTGAGATGCTTCATTGTAAACTGACGAAATAACTCAGAATGAAGCTGAAGGTCCCCCCACCACAAATCTTAGCGTCTAGCTGAGCTAATTAGCTTCCGTCAGATCAGGGCGGTCGTCTCAAGTGGGCCGGAGACTCGCGCAGCCGCTTCCCATTCATCATAATATTTCACTCAGGCAGTAAAGCTCTTGATGGATTACCCGCAATTAAACAACCGTGCGTTGAGCCTACCTCAAAGGATCCCGTCACCCCCTGTACCTACACCCTCGTTAAAGGTGATTACAGGAAATTATTGAGAAAGGGACTGTGTGTTTTTACTGTCCTTGACGTGACTTTTTGTGTTATGATTTCTTACGCCAGAGAGAAAGAAACTATGGAGTGAACGAGGAGACGCATAACTTTATAGAGGAGTTGACATTTAGAGTCGTTCCTAGATAATACGAGTTTGATGTGATTGCGAACTATCAAATTATACATAAAAGAGCGAAATATTATAGCTATTTCAAGAGGCATGATGATTATCCCCGAATTTTACAAACAATTATACAGAAAGTGTATGTTTCACTGTCCTCGAAGGATGGTGAACCACTAAACAGTCTTTTGTGTTTTTTCAACGCATAGGAATAAAAGGAAAGAGGTGAAAAGAGAAGAATTGTCAACGTTTAATATAGTCTAACGTATTTATCACGGAAAAGACGCTGTAAAGTGAATTGAATGGGAATCTTAAGGAGAGGAAGGGCTTCTGTTCTCACCAACTCGTCCTCTAGATTAATTGTCGTGGAGGGGAAAAGGAGGATGAAGGCGATGGAAGGAAGCGGGAAACTCTTTCGTTTTTCTCTCTCTCTCCATCCATGTTTTCCCTGCTTCTCTCTGTTTAGCTTTAAGGACAATACATTTTCCGAGCTTCGCCAGGTGAATTTTATGGTTCTAAAGACGGTGGATGCTGCAGTGGTTCAGGACTTCTCGGAAAGTCGGTGGATGCGATCAACACGTTTCTGAACCTTCAACCTGAAAATAGATGAAAAATTTGGGAATTAAATCCAAAATTCGGGTTGGAATTGTGAACGTGGAATGTAATTCCTGAGAAACTACTAGGACTGCATATATTTGTTTTTGTAAACGCACGATGAATAATTAATATAGAACACTAGGAGAGAATTCAGCTCGCACAGCTCTTCTGGAAGGAGCTTGATTTTCCATTCGTAATCAGGAGTACAATAGACTCTTCTCTTCAAATACTTACTGATCGTCAGTGAGCCAATCAGTCCGTCAGCAAGTGGTTACATGAAGCTTTAAATGTTCCTATGATCCCCTGGTAAACCAAAGATGTAGTAGGGCAAGATGAAACTGTCAACAGGGAAAGGAAGGAAATCACGAAGTTCTGTATTTCTCTCCTAACCCAACAGTATGAAGTAATTCCGTGTTCATGTGAATGGATAAACTATGAAAATAGCCATTTGTCAATCGCTCGCACCTGTGAACAAAAGGAAATAAATTAACCTCGGTAAGCTTCCAGCAAAACTAGGCGTGAGAGAGCCAATGGTGACAGTTGAGCACAGTTAATTGTGCTCCTCAAAGCTCGTCAGGAACGTCGAGGTAGTTAACGGAATGAGGAATATAGTCCAGTCCTTTCCTATAGACCAGTGACGTAAAAGGAAGAGGTGGAACGCCATGCAGAGAATGATTTGATCCGAAGAATAGGAGAGCTAGTTCTGCACTACAGAGACATTCTCGTCTAGAGTCAATAGCATTGCACGGGAAAGCGGCTGAGTCAGTTCTCCAAGATGCTGCAACCGACTCATTGATAGTAGCTGTAGTAAAGGACCAACATACTGTTTAGTAGTGAATGCATTACAGGGGACGTCCCATTGGATATGGAGTAGTTCTATCAATATCAACTGGTAAACAATAAAACATTTTTATTTACCATTCTACTGAACAAAGCAGTTTCATTCAATACAATTTTGTTAGTATGGTCACGAAGTAACATAATTTCATTTTTATCATCCGTGATTCCCTAGCCCCAAAACATTGAACCTCAATCCTTTGGTTTTAGTCAGTTGCCCGTAGAATATCAAAAGAATCTGTTTTCAATGAACCACACAAAACGCGGTTCATAGTGTCCTGGCGCCATTATGACAACACTGATTTGGTTATCTGTGGCACAAAGAATGTTTAATTGAAATTCGTGAATTTCAAAGCTTGGGTTTCTTGAGTAAGCCATAATATGAAAATAATTACTACAAAATTGTGTATTTTGTTAATGTAATTCCCCCATTCGCCCTCTTCCTAGGACAATTTTGATACTCTGGTGAAATAGTGTGTGACTGAAAAGCAATTTGTGTCGAAAAAAAAAAAACACCTCGCTTGAAATGTTGTCAGTATGCGCCTTATATCCAGTAAATAACCCTCCGTTCTTCACCCCAAATAAATTCTAGCAACGTTGTGTAATAACTAGATAGATTTTTTCGTAGATCATGGAAGAACCACGCAAGTCGTTCAAAATTTCATCAACGTAGTGCACAACTAGATACATTTAGCTTGTCAAAAAAGAAAGAACCACGAAAAATTGGTTGAAAACTAAGCCGTAAAAGAGTAATCACACGTTTGTCACACACAATATAATACAGACAAACACATTTACACCTTTGGTGTTTTTCGCGGATTCGGATTTAGAACGGCTTAAAACGGATTTTTATGTGGTTATTTTTTCTCTCCGTAAAGCTTTAGATTCCCCAGATTAGTCGCATAAGGACGCCCGAGTCTCACTGTGAGGAAAATGAGCTTCAGCCGAGAACAGCGCTATTTCTAATTAAACAACTCGGTGAAATCATAATAAATACAACCAAGTGGCAAAAGATCTTCGACAATCCTAAATTCCAATAACATCGAGAGTTATAGATCGAGATTTCGTTTTCTGGAATTTTTTTAGATTGGAATCTACATCGACGAATGCGCTAATCCATTCATTCAAGTGGTTTTCTGGGTAACTGTGAAACAGAAGTTGGAGTTGTTCTATTTCTGAGTGGTGATGGTGAATAATGAATTGGTCATGAGCCACCACATGTTTTCTAAAACCTCTCGGAATATTGTATTGAAAAAAATGTGTAATATTTGTCGCATTAAATTAATAATTCAAAATTAATCACGCACATAATAATTGTATTATAAACTCAACTCAAGCAACAAAGATCTACACGAGATAACTGACTCCTTATCGAACAACAACAACTTCCTCTTTTCATGTATCTGCCGTTCCATGTATACAACAGAATGATACATTTCCTTTATATGTTTTGCTTCCTAGTCTATCAACGTAGCGGAAGCTTTGTTTCCACTTTTCAACGTTGAAAGAAAAAGACCTTCCTGAACAATTTTGGTTCGGTGTCTGTCTGTCTGTAATGAAATTTCACTTCGATGAAATTTTCAGGGATTATGCGGATTGAAGTGTTGATGGTCCCCTATGAAAATCATCATCCCGGACAGATAGTAGCAGCTGCGCATGCGCAAATTTAAATTCCTTGTAAAAACCATAAATTCCACTTTTTCTATCCAAATTCGATGAAATTTTCCGGGATCATGCGGATTGAAGTGTCGACGGTCCCCTAAGAAAATCATCACCCCGGAGAGTAGCGTAGTAGGACAGTAGTAGCTCCCGCGCATGCGCAAACGTGTATTTCCTTCTAACGCTCATAACTTTTACAATTTCCATCTGATTTCGACGAAATTGTCCAGGATCATGCGGATTGGGGTGTTGATGGTCCCTATGAGGCTATTGCAAGGTACTTACTTAGTGATTTATGTTTTGAGATTTACAACCCTGCAACGGTTCATCTATAAAAATCGGGTTATCGATACGAGGAGGTTTGCCAGTTTTGGAAAACTTTTTTCTGTGTGTGCACAATGTCACGCTGAGAAAATTATTTGTATGTAATTCGAGTCCTAATCCTGGTCCGATTCCAACTAGCTCATGTAAAGTCTGCAGTCTTGTAGTAAAAATAAATAAAAGTGCAGTCTTGTAGTAAAAAAGAAATCAGTAAGTTATCCTATGCATCGATCAGAAAGGCGGTACCAAACAGCGATTCTCTACAAACCGAGAATGTACGCAAAGATACGAGGAAAGAGGTGTTTGTTTGCCCATGGCTGGGGATTATTGTGTTGGCGGGGAACAGATTACTACCGGGAGAAGTTAGCCGTGTGTCAGGACGAACACCACTGGGAACGGTGATGAGCGCACGAGGTGAGGGGAGGATGGAGCACCACACCGGGAGTATAAAGGCATATTCTCTAAATATGGTAATGAAACCCACCCCTGCGACTTCTGAGCATTTCGACTTTATGGAGCTTTTCCGCGTATGGTGATAGGTCGAAGCAGAATGTGGTTGCGCTTGGGTGGCTCACAATCTGAAAACTCAGGCAGGGAAAAAAATTGGTACCTACGTAATATTTACCACGTGAGGGGGACTCTGCTGAGGCCTTCAACAGAGAATATAGGATGTTTGATGCTTCACATCGATGTGTATCTTAGCTATACAGTAAAAAACCTCATAATAATTCAAACAAGATTTCCAATTAGTAGGTTATGATCCTCAATATTTCAATGAATCGATATTCTTGAAACTATTATTATTTTTCAACTCTCAATTTTTTTTTGTAATAGGGGGACTTCATATGTATTCAGTACCTCTCACAGTAAGACTTGGGCGTCCTTATGAGTCTAATCAATTGTCAAATCTGAGTTCCCAGCCATGAAAAAAAAAAAAAAAAAACCTGCTCATTTCAATAGGTACCATGCGGTGTCGGGTTTGGGGTTTAAACACGGGAAACTTGTTTCTCGCATCTATGGATAACAATAATATACCATTGAGTAGGTAATAATTGACATCTTTCCCATATTGAATACGTAAGTACATGCACAATCCTGACTTTCCCGAGATCATCATGTCAACTAAACTTAGTTTCAATTTGTACTAGTGAATAGTCTCTTCCATCAAAGGGACCATGTTGCCATATATCACTACCAATGATCGCCGTTGAATCCCATTTGAAAACGTATCTCCTGTGATTGTCAATACTTCACGCGTATTACGAATATAGCTGTTTGAATGATCCAGCGGCGAAATACCCCCTCGATAATCCCCCGTTACAGTTTACGGATCAACGTAACAACAAAATCCATTCGTAATCTCGGTCATTTCATCCATTCCCGTGCTCACTGAAAGGAAGAGTTGAAGGGGTTATAAATAACTCTTTCATTTGGGTACTGCGTAATCCGTATAGGGGAGAGCGGGTCGGGCCGCAAAAAGAGGGAAAATGCCGATCATTCTGTGGAAGAAATAGCGGAGCGTTGGGACGATGGGATTGGTAGTATAGTATGGTGATACGGTACAGTTATGTGTGTATGTGTGTGAGGGAAAGAGAGAATGTGGAGTGGGAAGGGTGATCAGTGAACCTAAAAGGAAAATATATTTCGATATAATGCCGCTCTTGATTAATTTAAGCCCTTTATGCAGATGAGAACTCCCAGCTGTTTTTGAGTGGACTCTATACATAAAAAATTTCCCTTCGAATTTTTGGCGACGTTGAAAAATCCTTTGCGATCAGAAACTCCTAGTTGCCGTACATCAAACAGATTACCTGAGAGGTTTGATTTAATCATATCATAAATAAGTACGCTTACCTATATATACTCGTACTTCGCTTCCTGAATCGATGTGTATGGGAAAAAGTATAAGGCCGTTTATTCCACTGATATCTTTCTGGTCACCCATTCAAGCAACCCATCCAAGAATTAACCCTGCGTCGTTCTCACAAAATTCGACTCATTACATCAAAAGATGATTTTGGTAGCAAGCGAATACACGATTATGATGTTGAGGGAAGAGATGTTGAGGGGTGGACTCGAAATCACCTGTTGGGTATCTACGAGACTATGGCTTTAGTAATGCTTTTCAAATTCAGGACTAGGTATAATGACCGTAACATTGGATTTGGTGCCACCAAAGTTATTGTGGCTCCAGGTGTGAAATGGAATTATGCGCACCACCGACCTTATGATGAGTTTGGATTTCTAAATACTGTCCAGCATCGGAATCTCATAATGATATGAATTATATGGTGTTGCTCACCCGTACTAACTGAATAACATTAAGTGAAATTATTCGAAGCAGTCGGAAAGTATTTATTTTCATTCATTTTGTTCATTTTTCATAACTTGCTAGTTAGAATCAACCGATGTAATCATCATCTGAAGGAAATTCCCCTGTAATGCACACATTACTCACGATGACGGGCTTAACCTTCACCGGCGACGCCTATTAACAGTTCCTCAGGCGACGCCCCGTCTCTCAGTCGGATTTGCATTTTTCGTGGTTACTCGTCTGTTAAATGGCACTCGGCAATTAAATTTGGGAACTATAGAATAAAGGAACTGCTGGGGTTGTGTAAACCAACTTTCAGGAGACCAGTAGGCAGCTCCAAACACTAAATCAAAGGTAATATCAAGCTCAGTGTTGGAGGAACAAGAAAGTTCTTGATATTTTTGAATCACAAACATAATCCATCACAAAAAGAATGGTATGGTATGTACGTGGTAACGAAATCTTGTGTTTGATGCTGGTGGTCAGAGGGGTTGCACATGTTTATGAATGTAAATACATTTTGGATAGGTAGCATGAACAAAAATATAAAAAAAATTAGTCAAACATATAAATTTATTTCATAGAAAAACATGTTATAAAACAAGGAAAAATCTTAGTTTCAGACTTTGTATCAGACAAAATAATTATTTATACACAGTCTTATTTTTCTCTCCAGCAGCTAGGAGGGTACTGAGGCGCCCAGCGCTCTGACCCTTCAGGGAGGTGCTTGGAGAGGGGTGTGAAGAGGGGGGCCCGACTGAGAGACGGGCGTCGCCGGTGAAGGTTAATATAGAGGTTTACCCTATCTTTCCAAAATTGGACCCTGGTTGATAATTTTAAATGATGAACCTTTGAAAATGAGCGAGAAAATTATTCCCGCCTTTTGGTTTATTATTTTCAATGAACCTTTGGAATCGACAAAGAAAAAATTTTTTTTTAACAACTCCTCAAAATTTGATGGTTTACGTTTCAAGGTACGTAGAATCCAAAAATCGAATGAAAATTTTGCCGTCCGTCCGTCGTACGCCGTACGCGGCACTTTCCCCCCTTAGCATCTACCGATTTTGATGAAATTTGGTATGTAGGCTCCATTTGGGGTCTACTTATGCCTCGAAGATTTTGGTTGATGTAGGTCACTTCTAAGGGTTCAAAAATGAATTTTGAAATTTTGAAAACGCCCTAACTCAAAAAATTTAGATGTGAAGGTATTGTTTTTCCTTCAACTTAAGATTCTATAGAATTTTTGGAATTTTTTGAGACCACGATGAGCTCTGTAGGATAAACCGTTCACTCCATACGAGAATTTAAAGGTTTTATGTACGATAAATCAGAAACACGAGTGTGAATCACAAAAGAGGCCTAATCTCTGTTCAAATTTTAGCTGACCGAAATGTGATCGATGTTCTTCTTCATGTTGGATGTGTGGTGGCTTTGCAGTCGAGTGATAAATATAGAAAAATAATAAACCATTTTGTAATAATTTGCAGCGATTTCCTCAATCATTTTGGTTTATTATTAATGAACCTTTGGGATCGAGAAAGAAAAAAAAGTGTCCTCAAAAACTGGTTGATTATGTTTGAAAGTAAGTACATCGAATTCTTTGTCCAGTAAATGGAACTTTGTCCAGTTCCCATAGTCAAATTTCGATGAAATTTGGAATATCGGCTCCTTTTAGGGTCTACTCGTGTCCCGAAGCTTCTGGTTATTACCAGTCATTTCTAAGGGTTAAAAGTGGAGGAAAACGATTTCAGTACGCCTTAGCTCAAACACTCTTCGTATACTTATGGGTATTCTTTTTCCATTATTTTACAATAGCGACAATTTATATTACTGCGAAATTTATCAAAACACGGGGGTGCCAGCCAGACTAAATAACTAGTATTTAGGGGGCCCAAATAAATATCATTCGGCTTCATAAATTTGATTTGAACTTTATTTTCCCATATGCCCTGCAAAAAATGATGCTTATGGCCATACGTTTGTACAAAAATATATGTAATGACTACTAAAACCCTCATTCATAATTTTACTGTCTTCGTGATCTACGGCCGCGGGATTTACTGAGAAAACACTCACGTTCAGAACGAAGCTACTACTTCAATTAGGTAAAAACATTAGTTTCTTGAAGCCCGAATCAGCATACTTCCCATTAATTTGATAATGAGGAATTTCACCATGTCGGAATTTCCTATTTTTGACACCAAAATCGGATTCAGCACCTCTAAAAACCCCCTATGGCAAACTTTCAGCCCTAACTTCCTAATTTACGAATAAACAAAACAGTGTAGAAAATACGAATGTTTAAAAAAACCGGGAAAATGACGTCATGCTGGAATAGTTCATTTATGGCCGCTTGAAGCGCTGAGATCGAGAAATCCATAGTCCCCAGATGCAAAATTTCATGAAACAGTAAAGTTCGAAATCGAAAAACTGAACAAAAAAACAGAAAAAGCGAGATGGGGAAAATTAGGTTTCCTCTGTTTTTGTTCGATAACTTTTCTCTTAGAAAACTCGATTTCGTCGTCCCAATGGGCAACACTGGGAGGATACGGCGATCCGAACAGCCCAATCAGCGAGCGTTCCCGCTGCACGTCTGTTTTCCCGGTTAGTTTTGAAATCAAAAATTTTGATTGTCTCCCAAAAATAACAGGAGACTTATTTTCCGAAATCAGCCCGATTTTCATCTATCCCACACCATTAACTATTCAGGAAAAATGCAAACAGAAATCGGTGAAATTCCTCATTAAATCTAATGGTGTTTGCTCATGGGTCGGAAAAACTCTTTATTGTTATTCTTAATCCAAACTAGACCTCATTCTGAGAATTTTGACACCAACCGCTACCTTTTAGCGTGAGAAGACATTTTTCCATGATTTTTCAATGTTTCGAATGTTTATGACGTCACAGTGGGCTGGGGGGTCCCGCCCAGGCGGGAGGGGCGCGTGTCATCATAAACATTCGAAACTTTGAAAAATCATAGAAAAAGATCTATCCATCCAAAAAGAGAATGGCTGGTGTCAAAATTCTCAGGATGAGGTCTACTTTTGATTGAGAATTTGAAAAAAAAACAGGCGCACCCATTCAGATGGGTTTTTGAACAGAACATGATACATGATTTCCATAAGCACATCTTGGACTCCTACAACTTCAAAAATCAGACATTAATGTTATCTAAGGTGCGGTAAGTATGTTATCTAATTTTATGTTATCTGAGTAAGTTATCAAGTATTTATTAAGTTATTAAGTATCTAAGTAAGTTATTAGGTATGTTATTTAATTTATGTTATCTAACAAAATGGCAAATACCACGGAAAAAACTTGTAAAAAACGAAATGAAAAAACTCGCCCAAAATACCTATTTCCGAACGATCTTCCCAACTAAACTATCGTTCAGGCATGAGGCACCGTAGTTGGACGAAGGATGAGAATGGGTTGAAGCACAGTAGATGGCGTACCCAGTAGGTGTTCCCCTTCGTTGAACCACGGACCTCATGCCGGAGCGCTGATTTCGTTAGAAAAATCCACGTTTTTCCGCATTCAAACAAATTTCATATTAAACCTGGAAAATAAGTTGCCGTGGAAAAGCTCTTACAATGAAGCATGTTTTACGCTTTTGAGGTCTCTGAGAGAAAACTGTATTTCAGCTGGAAAAAAATCATCCAAATGTTTGAACAAAAATCACAGAAATTGTCAATTTTTTAAGTTCGAGGTAGAAAAACTATGCTAGTGTACAGTATTTTTGAACTTATTCACGAACTCATCCTATATAGCATTTAACAATATTTCCAACTGTGTAATCTGATTTGAATTATCATGGAAAATGAGAGTTATGGAGTATTACTCATGGAGTAATGACCTTTATAGTGCTGCAAGGTAGGAAAACTCAAAGTGAAAACAGTGTCATTTTGAGGGGGGTAAAAAATTGCTAGACGCAAAAGTTGTTGCATATCAGTTATAGAATCGAATCCTGAAGTATTGAGTTAGTATTGTCAAAAGATAACTCCCAATCGTAGATGTAAATCGGACAACTTGCCCGAAGTTGTCAAGTTGTGCGTGTTGGCCATTTGTCGAAGGGATCCGTGGCGTGACTGGTGAGCATGGAAGAGGAAGCACTATCCCGGGTTGGATGCTGTTAGGAGACCTGAGAAGTAGTTTGGTCAAACACCGAGCTGAAGCAGAAATTATGATAATGACGATATTATTAACCGAAAGATCCCGCCATATCATTACCATATGACTATGGAAGGGGGGCATAAATCTCATCCCTAATAGACGGAATAAGCCATAAATTCCGAAGGAGGGCCTCCTTTATCCGTCATCATTGAGGGAAATTCATGAGGAGTAATCCGAAGGTAATCTCTCATCCTATGGAATCGAGGTGTACCTATCATAAACCAAGCCACCCTACAACGACTTTGATCGCGTAGAAAAAACTCTATGACGCTCTCAGGGGAAAGAAGACGTATTTTTCTCTTCACTTTGTAATCCAACACCAGAGTTCCCCTTTGTTCTGCTCCGACCGTAGATTTGTAAGGGTTGTCCGTGAGAATTTCATGACCCAAGATGGTTCATATTTCGGAAATGAACCTTTGTCCTTCATACTCGCTTTGAGAGGTGAACTGCATCGGGAATTTCGCCTCTATGTTTTCGTGATTTCATTTCTGATGGACCTTCTAGAGGGTTTCGGAAAAAAAAAAATTGTGATGGGTGTTTTACGAGGCGAAAATCAAAATAAAATAAAAGCCTGTCTCTTACACCCCATGGAGCAGTATTCTGGACATTCATACACCTAAATTTTCAGCCGAAGGAGACACTGGGCGTTTCATCCTCGTCTTAAGACTCACACTTTCCGCAAATGGAACAATTCATGACAGTCAACCACAGACCACCTTGCAGACCCCAAGCACAGATGAACTTTTATCCCCCATGCTTGTTTAATGTGGTGTACTGCAATGGAGCCTTTAGCGCCTCAATGTTTTCGCAGTTTATTTGTTTCAGAATTGAAAGACATAATCAATAATCGAAGCGAGGAATTTATTCTCCATCCTCATCCTAGCAACCGAACAACATTTTACAGTTCCAGTTGCCTTCCCTACGAACCTCCAACCCCGCCATTCTCTTTCCTTTCTGTTGGAGCATTTCAGCGCTTCAGTGAGTTCACCATTCATTTCTCGACAAAAACCATGCAGTTTTTAGTGTGCTCAACTAGAGTAGACTCGTAGACACGCAGGCTGGTGCTAACTACCAAACGAACCTAGGCTTCATGAGTGAGCACTAGGGGCTGTTAAGATATCAACGATCTAGCTCCATGGCTAGATCGCTTCAGGACGATCCAGCTCCTGGTTCTCCTCCTGATGCCAACAGGGATCTGCTCGTGGGAACTGTCAAAGTGGCTGTGTATCCTTCAACTGCGGCTCTGTTGCAGCTATGTTCAAAGCTCTATGGACTTCTGGAGTGGTGTATGTTGTAGGGTATTTGTCTCATAATATTTCAAGTTGCATTGCGTTTCTCAATTTATTACGCAACCATTACTAACTTGTTGTTTATCTTGTTGATGGCAACCCTTCTTAGTCCCTGTATTGTTGTGTCTTTTTTATATTGCTAGTTTTGTTGCAAAAACCATGTTTCTTCCTATGAAAGAGAAAACTAATTTAAGCAGATGTAAGGGTGGGTATTGCCATCGGGAGTTCTCATAGATATATATTCTTTCCTTATTATTTCTTCTTAAATGAGTTTCATCCTTCTTGAGTTGGTACTTACTTGTTTTTCATTCTTCCAGCAATAGCCTAGTTGGTTTGTCAAGTCTATTCGATCTTCTTCTTCTTTCTTCTTAAGTTTTGCAATTCTTCCTAGATTCTTTGTCAGTATCTATAGGTATTTACAGAAGTCAATTCATAATCATCCGGTAACGAGTTACTCTAAAACAAGCTACTTGATAGCTATATTATTACATTATCTTACTAGCAACAGATTTCATTGTTCATGGATACATGAAAATAGGTTCCGAAACGTTGTTTTAAAATTAATATTTGTGCTAAATGTGGTTTGTGTCTGTGTGAGGGCGGGGGGGCTTTATTCGAAGTATCAACGCCAGTTTAAGACTGGTCGCAGCTTCGTAATTAAGCACTTGAACAGTGGTCGTGGAGAATTTCTGTTTGACGTACAAGATTCGTTTTCATATTTTTATTATTACTATTTTTTTTTCATCGCCATGGAATTATTGTGACGATGAAATACTTACACACTATTGTGCAGTCGGTTAATTCACTCCAAGTTAGTTTCTGTTGAATACAGAGAAATGGAAGTCGAAGAACAATGGGATGAAACGAAGTACTCTTATCCGAGTTCTTTCTTGATTGAGAGAGGACCAATGTAGCATATCTCTCGGAAATGGGAAGGGTTTTATACTTCCAGTCGGTATAATCCGTTAATACGACGGTTCATGATGGTGTCTACCTAATAATTATATTAGGCTTGTAATCACCCGGACCTGAATTGAGCCATTTTTCGTAGAACGACAAGAGGAGTTACAAGTTACGACACGCAGTTTCTATAACAGCCAACAACAACTCTAGTAGTTCAGTTCGTTCCCATTAAAAAACGCTGCAAATTATTACACAATGGTTTATTATTTTTTATTCTTCTATGTAGATCACTCGTCTGCAAAGCCACCAACCATCCAACATGAAAACAAAAAAAACATCGATCACATTTCGGTCAGCTAATATTTGAACGGAGATTAGGCCTCTTTTGCGAATTCACACTCGTGTTTCTGATTTATCGTAGGTCCAAACGTTATATTCTAGTAGTGAGCGAACGGTTTGTCCTACAGAGCTCCTGGTGGTCTCAAAAAATTTTAAAAATTCTATAGAATCTTAAATTGAAGGAAAAACAATACCTTTATATCAAAATTTTTTGAGTTAGGGTGTTTTCAAAATTTCAAATTTGATTTAGGAACTCTTAGAAGTGACCTACCTCAACCAAAATCTTCGGAGCACAACTAGACCCTAGAAGGAGCCTACATACCAAATTTCATCAAATTCGGTCAATGCTAAGTGGCAATTTTCATTCGATTTTTGGATTCTACGTACCTTGAAACGTAAACCATCAAATTTTGAGGAGGTGTTAATTTTTTTTTCTTGGTCGATTCCAAAGGTTCATTATTGAAAATAATAAACCAAAATGTACTCTCAGTTCTTGAAAAGTTAAAAACGATCCTGGACTCACACTGATTTAGTAGCCCAGTCTTATTAATTATTCTGCCAACGGTCTCGGAGGCCGTGAGTGGTTGAAAAGAAGATATTAAAAAAGGAAACAAAACTTATAACAGGCACAGAACAAATTGAAAATATATTCAAAGGTCCCCGTATGCCCACAATCGACAGGGATATTGATTGGCCTCTGCATCATGTCGAGGTGAAACGCCCTCTGGGGTGAGACTAAATGTTCAACCCTATCTAATTTTCTTCTAGGAACACTTCCCCGAATGATAAAGAGGTCAGTATCACGCGACCGACACAGAAGCTCTGTCACAACAAGTAGTTGGGTGCCTTTGCGTGTCTACCGTCCTGGAAGCCCCCTTTTTTTTTTCTTTGCCGATCCATAGTTGAATCTGTGAGTTAATTATTCAAGTATCTAAATTCTTGTTTCCTCTTCTGGAATGGTATTTATAAGGAAATAGAATGTGGATGCATCATACAACTTATAAGGAAGATTCATTGTCATGAACTTGACCCATTGATGTTTACAATTCAGACCAAACTTGAATTTTAGAAGATTTTGAGGTCCTGAGAATAGTTTTGAGTGAACCGTGGTCAATTTTGAGAAGGCGTTCAAGCTACGGACGGCTCTGAAAAAAATAGTGTAGGGAAGGACAACTTCGGAAATAATGAACAAACAACAACAAATCCGGAACAAATTTGGAAGACTGGACCTGCCAAGATAAAGTTTTTTCATTATTAATTTTACCATCAACTCTCAACTCTGTCGTCGCTCTCTTGAAATATGGTTGGTGTCGGTCTGGAGAAGATACTGTCATGGTGGACGACAAGTGCGCTATTATACCAATAGTTGTGTACAATAATCTCAGCTGTGAGTTGACCGATTTTCAATTTTCAAAATTATTTGAGTTTATCTCAACCAAACTAACGTAGATGTAATTTCCGACTCTGTCAAACAAGTTTTACTAATACAATTTTTAATGGTTTCCCATGAATCAATCAAATTTTTGACGGAAACATCTGTATCTATGTGCCTTTACTTTACTTTTATGGATATCCACATTCTTGAATGAGTTGATAATTGACGGACTCTTGAGATTAACCACGAGCATCCGTTCAAATTTGGACGAAATCTGGCCAGAACAGTATTTGGCTAGTTAAAGTCAGTTTGATTATTTAGAGTCATTCTATAGCAACATCATCTCCCATCAAAATCGGCGCATTTCAACCAAATGGCTATTATTGTGTTCTTTCCTTGAGTTTAGAAAGTTGAATCAAAATTTGTGTGTTCCGTATAATATTGAATACTTCAGATTGCTCAAGATACAGGAGAACGAAATCAATACAATATTGCTCTTCTCTTTATTACTCAAAAGTCTGAAACAAAGGTTAGCCAAAATGCATTTATATTGTTCATTGATTATAGTGATACGATTATATTCACTGTTACCTAAGTCCTAAGACTCATCATTCGAATGCAAAGTAATAAGGTACTTTTCATTAGTTCCTTCCCTAACTCGTACAATTACTACATTTTACGTTGGGTTTCCGCAGCTCTTTATGCTGAAACTTGAAAGATTTTCGAAAAGTGAGGTGAAAAAACGTATTTTTAGGTTTTTTGTAAATTACCATGAGTGTCATATGATGTATTCGGAATCAGTCCATTATTTCCGAAAAAGGTACAAATTAATTATAAATTATGAAGGTTTATAGAAATTCAGGTTATTGTTATCAATAATAAAAGGTTTTTGGTTTGATGGTTCACGGTTCAAGGTACGTGGAATCCAAAATCAAATTAAAAGGAATCCGTCCGTCTGCAGTACTTTCCTTAGTAGTAACCTTTGTTACCGTCGACCGATTTTGATGAAATTTCGTATAACGGCTTCATTTGGGGTTCAGTTATGCCGCAAAACTTTTGTTAGTGTCAGTCGCTTCAAAGGGTTGGAGAATAGGGTTGAAATTTCAAAATGCCGTAGCATGAAGACTCTCTATGTATGTGATGGTACTACTTAGAATCGAATCAGACCACCCAGAGCTCTGTAGGACTGACCCTTCGGTCACTATGGGAAATTAAGGGTTAACTTACAATAAATCAGAAACACGATTGAGAATTGCAAAAGACTGTTTACTGACGGAAATATGCCTAATCTCCGCTAAGATTTCAGTTGACTGTACGCGATCATTGTCCGTTTCATTGAAATGAGTTATGTGTTGAACTCAGTTGTGCGTCCTTAGCCACCAACAACCAAATATCGTTATGAAGAAACTCACAGGTCTTTGATAGCGATGTTATTGCTTATAGGTGTGTTAATGGTGTTAACAGGAAGAAGAAGAAGAAGTAGGTGTTAATTGAAGAACCGCGTTCGAGTCATCTGTGCACTAAAATAATGAACCATTTTGTTATAAATTGCGGCGTTTTATTTATCTATCCAACTCATTATACTGGAATACTTCTTGGAGTAATTGCTAGGCGAAATTCGGGAAAATTTAATAAACACACGTTTTAGGTGGGTATCATTTCCCTGTTCCACCCCCTTTCAAATATTTCTGGCATTTCACAAGACGAACAATTTTTTTGTAAAGCATTCCATTCGAGCTATTGGACATAAATATGAAAGTAGTACGGATTCCCTAGTTGTTCTCAACTGTTCGGTATAACAGCGATAAGGAGTTACTAGACACTCACCATCAGCAAACACTATTAAATTCTACTATAACTATCGATTCTATCGTAATTTTTAATGTTTATTTTCGGTTTCAGGTAAATTGGTGCAGCGAAGAATCGTCCTCCAGGAGTGTAGTCCAATCAGTTGGCCAGATCACACGAAATGGCATGTAAATATTTATGAATGATTTATTATAAAAAATATATATCTGTAGACGATCGAATCAGCTACTTGTTAAAAAGTTAGTTCAGTGGTAACAGCATAAATTCAGTGGTAACTGTTCATCTTTTGGTGAAAAGTTTTTTGCCTTGTTTCCAGGAAGAAGATGAACACATGGAAGATATAAATTCATTTAATTAAATACTGGTTTCAATTGGATTTAATACTGATCAAGTAAAGTCAGTTTGTTGTGCAAGGAAGATTGTACATGCCAGTTCAAATACAATTTCCATCAAGACCACATTAACTTACAAGTATTTACGGCATTCGCCATTTATATCAAAGTGTCTTGTTTTATAATCGCAGTTCACAACTCAAAAATCTAAATTTGAAGGAAACTACCAAGAATCCAACGCAAAGAGAGTGAATTGTTACAGAAAACATGACGAAGAAAGCGAAATGAGTCATTTGATCGACGATCTAATGGTTCAATGTCTTTTTACACTTCCTATAAATGAGGTAAGAATCCCATTTTGCCGAATATGGACATGTTGCCACTGAATTTCTTTTTCCGATGCCATGTCTTGGGATAAGTGATGAACAAGCTACTTCAGGCTTCTGTTGTTATGAGAATAATCTTGATTAATCGTACGTTGAAATCGATAGAATCAAGAGTTTAGCAATGCTACGAGCGTATAAAAGTAAATTGTAGCCTTGGAGAAGAATGTAAAACTTGAGGAATAACTCTACCAGTTGAAAAAGCTTCGAGAAATCATACAAATCGAACTACAGGAGATGAAAGAGCATCTTGGAGATAGTTACATCAGTGGCAACGGTCTACTTTCGGTTTATCATAGTCTTCTTTAGTCCCTAGTCATTCTTGCTTTGCTTACATTTATATTACCCTGAATATTCCGAAAATGTATGAAAATACGCTACTATGCTCCAAAATTGTCGTATTGATCTATTTGTTTTTATCCTCCAAGTTTTGATACATAGATCGAAACACCTTTTCTCCTAGGATGTATGCCGAATTTCAATTCTACGAGTTGAAAAATGGTGAAATTGGCTAAACACGCCCAATTCGACTAACTTCCAATGATCCTCGCTCACAACCCTTATGTAATTTCCTTATGATAATCTCGAGTGTTCCCCGGGTAGTTCGAATTTTAGCGCTGCAGCATTACCAGTAGGGCAATTTTTGTCTCTCACACAGCTTAATTGACCCTCACCCGATAATATTTTATCCCCTAATAAACTCCCCTTAGAGACGGCTTTGATGGGAAGGACACCCAGGACTCACCTGACGCCGGCCGTAGGGGTACAGGAATATGAGAAAGGAGAGAGTGCGATGAGGTGAGAGATGATGGGAACAACCCATAGAACGACCACCAGCTCAGGTATGAGCCGAGCAGGACTTTCGGTTTGTTATATTCGAGTTTGGAAACCGTTTGGAGAAACGTTTGGAAACCTCCGGGAAAATGTTTCCGTCCTCCGCCGCACAGAGGGGCCAAATGGCAAAAAAAAAAAAAAAAAATCATTATCTTTTGAACGAATTTGTTTATCGTCTTGGGAATGGTTTCATTCGATTCCGAATACGAAAATACATTGGAGAAATATATTTTCTGGCATTTAATGTTATTATTTTAGTACTAAATATTCAATTCTGAAAAAATAATGTTATTCAAAGTGGGAAAGGGTGTGAAAACATATTGTTTAGTAATGCATGCATTCCAGGGGACGTCCCATTGGATAAGCATGAGATCAGTTCAACCAGTTGGTAAGCGATGAAACTGTTTCACTCTATGTAATTTATTATCACTCGAGGTATAATGAGAATTTTTCCTCAATTTCAACGGTTGGGTACAATTACGAGTAGTAAGCAGTAAAGGAGCCGAAATATTGAAAAATCGGATATTTTATGAATATCATCCCCCCACTCATCCCCTCCCCTTCCGAATTTGGGTACTATGGTAGAATCATGTACAACTCGGAAGTTATTTGAGTCAAACAAAAAAAGAACCACGAAAATCGGTTGAGAACTAAGGCCTGGGCAGTTGACACAAGATTATGCCCAAAAATCCACGTTTTTTGAGCATTAACCCCCCCCCCCCTCCCCTTTACCACATAAAAGTCAAAATTCGAAATTCCAGCGACGTAGTGCACAACTAGATAGTTTTCCGCGCCGAAAAAAACCCAGGAAAATCGGTTGAGAACTAAGGCCTGTGCAGACGACACAAGATTTTGTTACACACACACACACACACAGACATACATTTGTGTTTTTTTTTTTTTGTAACGGTTGGTCCTACAGAGCTCTAGGCGGGCCAAGAAGTTATTTCTAGTAATTTATTAGGATAATAAATTACCCAATTAATGAATGTTCATGACTTTCTGTCGTCAATTTAAGATAATGCTAAGTTTTGAGAAACAGATGTGTACACCCAGATGATCAACTACATATCGTGAAATGCGCGTTCATAGCAATATTTATCATAACGCGTAGGTGTCTCCAGCCTTGCTTTAAATTGTGTACGATAGCGCTTTAGAATGAATATAAAAGTAGTCAACTTATCAGTTCACTCAGCAAATAAAGATACTCCTTTTCCCGTTCACTCCTACTGGTCTTTGCATTTGGAACCTGTCTACTCATACCAGCCTATGGAAATAAAACACAACTTTGTCGTTTGACTATAACGTCATTTAGTATCAACTCTAACAGAACAACGTAATGGCGCGCTATGACAACCAAGGTCATTCTGGAATCATTATGGCATTGTAACACGAAATCAATACAACGTTTTCCATAGAATGTATTACGATCTATCAGATTGCATAAAGTATGAACGGCTGAGCCCCATTTATTGATGTGATACAACCACAAATGGAGTTCTCTTAAACTTAGTTTCATTCTGATTCGCAAAGTATTTAGGGGAATTGCAAGAACCTCAAGATGTATAAACATTTTCTTTAATTAACGTTGCTAAGGATATTTTCACGATGGAAGAGAATGGTGACGATTTCAAACATAGCCTAGTTGTCAATTTTAATCTCGCAGATTATGTTGGAGAATTAAGGACATAAACCAGCACAGCCGTTCAGCAAATGCAAGAATCTCGATGCAGACCAAACCAACAGACAAACTTTGAGTTTCATGAGATCAACGTTATTTGGTGTTCACTAAACAGAGGTTGTTGCATAACATAGTTCGTCGTAGTTTAATTTATGTATTTTGTATAACTTCCACACAGAAATGTAATAAACGCGGGAGGGCTAGCGCCACATCCAGTTCTTCCTCATTTGAACATTGTTTTCTACACAATCCTATGTTATACGGCAATTTCTGTGTCCTTGTACTTAAGAGCTGCTGACTCTGGCGAGTATTGATTCCGACGTGCAAAAGGACCGTCTGGGAAGGTGATGACGAATTATAATAAACGAATTAAGCTGTACCTAGTTAGTAATTTCATGGAACCACTTCCACCCAAGAATTCACTAGATTGAGTTAACTGATATTACCTCGATGTTAATTATTTCTCATCTTTCTCTTGGCTCTATTCCCAGTGAACTCTGTCTTCTGCTGAATTATGTGGAACGGAAAAACGAATTATTACCTGATTTGATCATCAGGGAAGAATCACAGTTTTGGTTTATTATTATTTCAATTTGATATTATTTCGATATTATTCAATATTGAACCTTTTTAATCGAGCAAGGAAAAAAACTGTAATTCCCCCTCAAAATTTGATGGTTTACGTTTCAAGGTGTGTCGTATCCAAAAATCGAATAGAGATTTTTCCTCCCGTACACTGAAGTGGCACTTTGCCCAATTCCCATGGACCAATTTTCGTGAAATTTAGTATATGACCGCCCCCTTTGCGGTCTAGTTGTACCATGAAGGTTTTCATTATTATCAGTCACTTCTAGATGGTGAAATGTTTTGGGAGGAAACGTTTATAAATGCCCTAGCTCAAAAACGTCTGATATACAGGTGTTGTTTTTTCATCAATTTAAAAGAACAGGATTTTAAAGAACTTTTTGAAAAGTGTGGTTACCTCTGTGTGACCAACCGTTCGCTTCCCGTGAGGAAAATTAATTTTGGTTCATTATTTTCAACAATGAACCTTTGGAATCGACCAAGAAAATTTTTTTTAACACCCCCTCAAAATTTGTTGGTTTACGTTTCAAGGTACATAGAATCCAAAAATCGAATAAAAATTTGGCCGTCCGTCCGCCGTACGCCGTACTTGGCACTTTCCCCACTTAGCATTGATCGATTTTGATGAAATTTGGTATGTCGGCCCCATTTGGGGTCTAGTTGTGCCCCGAAGATTTTGGTTGATGAAGAATTTTTTTGATGAAGAATTTTCCCCTATTTTGATATAAAGAAGATGCCTATTTTGATATAAAGGTATACATCAATTTAAGATAGTATAGAATTTTTTAGAATTTGTTGAGACCATGCGGAGCCCTGTAGGACAAACCGTTCGCTTGGTTGGACGTACGATAAATCAGAAACACGAGTGTGAATCGCAAAAGAGGCCTAATCTCCGTTCAAATTTTACCTGACCGAAATGCGATCGATGTTTTCCTTCATGTTGGATGGTTGGGGGCTTTGCAGACGAGTGATCTATATAGAAAAATAATAAATCATTGTGTAATAATTGGCAGCGTTGTTTATTAAGTGAATAGTCATTCACGGCATTTTTACATCAATTTGAGATAGTGTTCAAGTTTTAGACGCGAATGAGACCATCCAGATCTGCGGACGGTGAATCACAATTAAATGAGATTTGATTGTGAAGTTAATTGAGATAATATTTGACTGCCCGAACTACTCGACCGAGGTCCCTCAACCCCCCCCCCCCCCTCATCATCTGTCCAAGATAAAAGATGACCAGAAGAGAAGTTAGCTCTACTGCATAATCATCTGATATGACTTCCTCCCAGTCACCTAAAAAGGTCTCCAAGAGCATGGCACCAAATTTCAGAGCTTTAAGATGAACAGAATATACTCTAACGCTTACTGTACTGGTTAAACCTCCACTCGACCACTGGTACCTCGTTAGTATGTGAAGATGAAGAGAAAGCATGATACATTAATCTCTCACACCGTTCATCCCAATCTTATTTACAGTTAAAAAGAAGATGGTTACAAATTCTCATATCATACTCCATCTCTCCATTGCAACGTACCAACTCCCAGCGTTCTAGGATGGACGGGGAAGAAACCAGCTTTATTAATCACCCAGTTTATCTTACTTCCTCAGTTTTTTCTATTGGGACAATATACTTGATTCAGAAGCACACTACTCTAGAATGAACAAGAAACACTTAGCTTTATAGCTCACTGTATGTACTCATTCCCAGAACAACATATGACTCGATAACCTCTACTAAGGTAAACAAGAAGTTGAATTAGCATCATAAATATTTTACTCTATTCTTCCGTTTTTCAACCAAATTTGATTGAATCGTATAATAAATAGAAACGAAAACCTTGAATACCCTAAGAAATCACAGATCTCATTCTCGATGCTCATTTCCTTATTAAGTCGTAGAGCGGAAGAAAAACCGAAAGTACAGATTCGGATTTTGGTGATAACAATTCCAGTACAAAAAGTGAGAAGATAGTGAGAAGGATGATATTGGATGGCTGAGTAAGTCTAGGTATCTCGGACGCCCGAGAGGTGTCACTACTAATGGTGTTTGGTCAGTTTATTGACTCAAAAGGACCATCTTCCCACCGCCTCCGACCTAGTCACACGTAGATAAGCCCCCTCCTTACCGCACACTCGGATAAGATATAGCCTTATATTCCTGTTTTCCTGTCAGATTTGCTTTCAGTTACCTCACCTTCACTGTATCCATTAGGCTGACGCAACATTTATCGTTGCGATCTCAAACGACCACATTCCCTTGTGGGTTGTGGATGTTGACATTGACGTGCTCAATGTAAATATGGGGTTTGGAGAGCAATAGCTTTGCCTTCGATTTGCTTCCACTAGTCTGTTAAACAACCCATTCATTTGTCAGTTCACTGTTGCTTGTTGTAGGCAAATTGTATTAATGTTCCTTGTAGAAGTGTGTTCGAAAAAGCTCAAACTTAGTGTATTATCACACCACATCCCATTGTCAGTTACATTTAACTACGTGAAATATCCATACTATTGGCTAAAAACCACTTGAAAAAATTATATCAATGAAATAAAATAAATGGTTATATTTTATAATTGACTAAGTCAATAAAAGCGAAGACGTTCCAATACCATTTATTCCCCTTCGGTCCTAATATAATTGTTTTGAGGCCGAAACAGCATTTTCCTTACCACGAGAAGATGTTCACTGAGCCTTTGCGTTTCAGAAATGACCTGTTTTCACTTATGACACGAAAGAAGGATAAATTACGATTGTACTAGAACAAAAACCGTAGAAATTGAGTGCTTACCCTGTACGTGAGAGCTCAGCTCCGCTGACTCTGAATATACCTGATCAAGCATTAAAACCTGGCTGTTAGCCCGATCACTCCCAAGGTATTTTTTCCAAAGAGTTTATGTTTGCTACAACTTCCCTACTCAATGTATGGTACCTACCAATTAGCTATTTGTTGAGGCCTTTAAATTTAGACTGGCTCCATGACTCTCCATTCACTTGACCAAATTCGTTCTATTATACTTCAAAACTCAAATGTTTTTGCTCTTCCAGATCCAAGGATGGTAGCGAGTCGTATTGTTACGGAATAATATAATCCACCGTGTTCCCGAAACACAATATAGGATAAATGATAAATACCTGTATTTCAAATAGGGTACGTTCCTACGTGTGTACGACTAGAAAAACGCATTTGCTCCCAGCTATATTGATCAGTAGTTCCCAAACTTGATTGTTTTGCTCATCTCTTCCAGAATTCCCCCCCCCCCCCTCCCGAAGATTGCTTAAACATACTGAACCTAACATCTAGCCAGTCAGCCCAAATTATTTATAGGAAGTAATTGAATAGTAATGAATAGTACAATGAAAAAAATTATTGTTTGTCACTGATGGTGACATAACCGTCGAAATTGATTCAACTTGTAACTCATTATTTTCGTGGAAATTTACAACGTTCTACTCAACTCCGTTTTTATTAAAATGGTTTTCCACAATCTCATCGCGAGTGATTTTATTCGTACAATGAAAGTATTTAAAACATCTCAATATCAAACCAATACTGCATGTTTAAGTTTCCTTGCAAATAATACACCTGTATATATACATAACAGCCTTATCAAAACATTTTCAGATGTATATTAAGGAACCCCTTCTTCTTTCGTACCGAAATTCCCAGCAACAAACCTGATGGGGAAGAAAAAACATTGACCAAAAAGCTCCTATTCTTGGAAAGCATTATTGAAAAACCTCGTTCATTTTTGGAAAAATTAAAATTTTGTAAAAATGGAACATTGAAACGGATACTGGTGCGTTGGATGAACTTGACGAGAGTGAATCAGTTGTTCTACGCCGGGCCCAATTTTGGTCAGCTTCAGCCTCAAGTCTCTTCTCGATGAGATCAGCAGATGGTTCCTCTTCTCTTAAATGAGGTGATGAATCAGCTCTCCGCAAGATAAGCTGACGGGAACGCGAATAAATATTTTTGAACGATGCCCTGATATGCTGAGCTTCGGGTTTTTGCGGTCATAATCTTTGGTGACTAGATTCCAGTCTTGTAGTTTTTGTACCTAGCAGATTCATCGTAACCTAGTACCGTTATCGCCCACTTTTCACCTCATCGCCCCACTACTAGCAATCGATGTCTCTCATCGCCTTCTGGTGGGCGATATCGTCCAGTTCGGGAACCACTGGAGTAGATGGTCATTTAAGGATGAAAAGAACCCGGTAGAACCGTGGAATATTTCCACCGGTGACAATCAAAACTTGTGCGATCCATTTATTGGTGTGAACGAATGGTTGAGTCCACTGAAAAAATTGAAGTGAAAACGAAGCCTTATAGTATTCTTAGAGGTATAGAATTCACAAGAGGTATATCAGTATAGAAATCTGAATCTGCTTAATTCTTTCTCAGATCGTGGGAAAACTGACTTTTGCAAGGAATCTGTATGTGGTTCCAGAAAGGGTTGTAGATTGTACCTGAATCTGCGGATCAGGGTGAGGGGAGCCCAAAAGCACTGAAGCCTGGTGGCTTAATATCTCCAGAAAGGGTTGAGAGTTGTATTAAATATTTTTTTACGATTCAACCTAATCAAATGCATAAAAAATATTTTGGTATGTCGCAATTTCAAGAAAATGGGTATGCCACAGCTATAATTAGGACAATTCTAGACCTTTCAAGCTGAAATACGGAAGGAGTTTGTACAAGCCGGGATTGGGACAAAAATATTCCCAACACAATGTATCGTCTCTTACATTAAAAAAAAATACAGTTTACATACTCATGTATACGACTCGTAACCCAATGTGTATGCTCGTATACTCGCGTACCCAATGCTTTTTTCATGTCTGGGTACAAACGGTGAGGGTCCTCGAAAGGTTAAACGAAAACTAGGCTGAAGAAACGAGCTATAAGAGTCCATTCCCAAAATTGTTAACGGATGAAATATTTGTTGGGTTGACCAAGTATTGGTTATTGTGGTTAGTGTGCTCAATGTTAAACAGAAACCTTTCACGGAATGAATAATTATCGACGATTATAGCCACTCCTAGTTTCTAATAGGTCATTTTCATGCTCAATTGTCGGCACTCAGCTCCACTCACTCTTTCCTGGCCATCAGTTCAATTGGTACGGCGAATCGTTTCATGCCGGTTGTTCGTTCTGTAAAAGCGACGTCATCCAATAGTGCGTCAAGCTAATGCTGCCCTCCTTCCGAAGTATTGGTTTATAAATGACGCTGATTGAATGGTTATAATTGAGGATGAACAGTAGAATAAACAATTCGGTGCGATGAAGCTCTTGAAAAATATTCAATCATTTACAAATCTTCTCTCAAAAAGCGCTCGAATTACGGTATGTGGAATATTATCATATTACACTGGTTTAGGGATAATTTCTGTCCGGATTTCTTTTCTCAGACAGTTTTAACAATCATTTCATTAGACAGTGTCGATTATTCAAGTAATTCCACGTTTCAGAGACATGCAAAGACGAGTGTTACACGTGTGTCACGCTCGTCCTTCACAGAAGGTTTCATTTGGAGCGAACTTATTTCGGAAAAAATGGTAATTATTTCAGTTGAGTTTTTGGGTCCCAACATGAATTAAATTTTAAAATTTTCTGGAGGTAATAAGTTGTTGTGTTACTTGGGAGGATTTTCCTCTTCTAAAAGAAAGATATCCATTGCATGAACCCTACTTTTTCGTCAATTTTCATAACTTTTGGTTCATTATTCTTAATAATGAACCTTTGAAATCGACCAAGAAAAATATTTTTTTAGGTTTTAGGCATCTTCCATAACAGAGGTTCAAGGTAAGTGATTCCTGTCTCCAGGTCATATTTAGGGACGGACTAGATGTGGTCAAGTTCTAGAAGCCAACTATGATCAAGTGAAAGTAAAATATTGAGGAAACGAAGAAAAAACTTTTCATATGGCCTCAGATCAGGAAATCATACTAATTTTGATTCGACTTTTGAAATTATCATCATATGTATTGACTTCGCCATCACCGAAGGATTAAAAATCTCTCAACTAGTCTTTTAGAACAATAATTGTTCAACTTGTTATTTTCAACTTGTTAGATTCAACTTGTTATTTTTGTAAAGGATATATATTATCACTTAGCTCGTGCATAAGTTATTGTAACCCTATTTTAAACAAATGTTTGATAACAAATTATGCCTTTATAAATGAAGTGTTATCAGAAAGTTAGAGTACTCATCGTGTTTTGTATTTTTTCATCCATTTGTTATTAAATAACAAATAATTAAACACTATAATTGGATGCCCAAGGTACAATCAATGTTGCTCAAGCTAAAATGCCAAGAAAAATCTATGAAACAACAACCATTGGGAATTTTTTTTTTTCTTTCTTTTTAATTTTCGGAGATTTATTCTTTAAGAAAACTTTAAAAAACCGGGTTTCTTTAAATTTAGCATTAAATAAAATCTGCTCAAGGTACACGTCCTTCTTCTACCAACTATTCGAAAATTATACATTCGGTACTAGACTTTGCTGACTGAGTATTCCAGTTTCATTTATGATCCGCACGCTACCTGATGAGCGCATACCAACCTCATTGCACAAGCTACCTAGTTCCAGGATCTCTTAACTAATGACTCCGACATGATCTCAAATCATAGTATCATAGTTTCAGTGCTTTGATCAGACCCATAAAGACTCTATTAGACCAAGCAGACCATAGTTTAGGGCTGATGGAGGAAAATTCCTGTCCTTCGTGGTGATCCGTATGCTACATTACCGACGTCCTGTGGTGGATACATTTCCTGTTATTCCATCTGATTCAGCTTTATGTAACTGAAAGTGACTTCTCGGAAATTTATAAACCTCGTCAAGAGTCTATCAACTTCGCCATCACCGAAGGATTAAAAATCTCTCAACCAGTCTTTTAGAACAATAATTGTTCAACTTGTTATTTTCAACTTGTTAGATTCAACTTGTTATTTTTGTAAAGGATAATTATTATCCTTTAAAAAAATAACAAGTTGAATCCTGCGTTTTATTTTATCCCCCTCTCGACTTTGTTCGATCGAATGTGGAAATACGTGGAAGTAAGTTTTCATGATGTAGGTTCAACCAAACTAACCGTCGTTCTCACGACCGCCCGCACTGGACAGTAAATAAGTTTGACAGCTGAAACGTCTGGAATCTGAAGGTCGCTGTTATCCTGCCAGTTTCCTACATGTACGAATAGGTCCTCCCCTCCGAGGCTAAGTAGCCACTTAGCACGGAAAGTTTCGAGTTCGACGGTCGGTCGAACTTCAAATGCGGAGGGCGAGAAACGTGTTCCGCATATCCATCGGCCGTTAGAAATGGTGTAATACGTCGCGCTTTTCGAGCACGTGCCGAAGACCAGCATATTCAACTGTTCTTTTGTAAATCAATTGCTCCGAGTGATTTGTTGCCCCGGTTCGTCGAATTATTAGTTCTTCAAACATTAATGGTGTGAGTGAGTGTAAACTGCATCATTATTTACTAACGCCTTCCGTGTTCTAATGGTCATATCGTGTCGGGCTCTGACACTTGAGTTTCTAGGAGTTTGGGAGTGATGGGGTTAGATCGTATGGTAAGTCCTGCTCAGTTTGACAGTGGATGCTGTCGTGGGTTCGAGGCCTAGGCTCAGCGCCCCTTGTCTCAACCCAGAATTGCCACTACTTGCTGATATTTCCGATAGTCATCTACGATGGAGAAGTTGGGTGGGATGTTGATTCATCCCGAGGAAAATATCAACTAGTCAAATGGTTTCACAATTAACCGCCAAAAGTACAAATTCCTGTTTTTTATAATGAAAAAATTGAATCGTCGCAATATATGATTGAAGGAATTGGTTCATGACTATAATAAAGGATTCACAGAATAATAAAACAAAACTAAATAACGGAGATTTATTGAAGACAATTTTGAACTAAACGATTTTTTAAAAGTCCCCTTCGCGCAGTATTGATCGATGAACATTTTTAAACAAATTTTGGGTGATTTCTGAACTACATGTGACTCCCAAATATAATATTCACTGCAGACTTTGTTGTCCTAAAACAATTTTGTTTTCTTGTCTCTGTACCTGACAATCGTTGTATTCGGCATTACTAATAAAGTTACACCCGATTTTTATGAAATTTTCATTGGGTACCCTCTGTAATTGATACGAATTTAAATAGTTGTATTCCCAAAAAATAGTTTTACGGTTCCACCTACCATCAATTTGTTACTAACCAACCGTACAATGTTCATCAAACTTGAAGGGTAGTTTTAGAAATGACGTTTTATTCACTCCATTAGGAATCTATTGGGATCGTATCAGCGTTAACTACTTTGTGACAAATATTTTTAAAAAATTGTGAAGGGTTGTTCAGGTTGAACTCTAAATTCATCGTAAATCCTGCACTCGTCGAATTCATCGACTTCGTAACCCCTACAAACGTATACTCTTCTGTGCATTTTGTTCACATCTTGATTGGATCACCAGTAGCAACTGCGCTTCACTGTTCACCGACGAAAAAGATATAAAAACGCTGCAAATTATTACACAATGGTTTATTATTTTTCTATATAGATCACTCGTCTACAAAATCACCAACCATCCAATATGAAGAAAGAAGAAGAAAAAAATAAATAAATAAATTAAAAAAAAAATCAAAATCACCAACCATTGATCGCATTTTGGTCAGCTCTAATTTGAACGGAGATTAGGCCTCTTTTGTGATTCACACTCGTGTTTTGATTTATTTATATATATATGTTTCAATATAAACCCTTAAATTTTCGTAGGGAGCGAACGGTTTGTCCTACAGAGCTCCGCGTGGTCTCGAAAAATTCTATAGAATCTAAAATTAAAGGAAAAACAATACCTTTATATCAAAATTTTTTGAGTTAGGGCGTTTTCAAAATTTCAAAATTGATTTTGGAACCCTTAGAAGTGACCTACATCAACCAAAAGCTTCGGGGCACAACTAGACCCCAAATGGAGCCTACATACCAAATTTCATCAAAATCGGTCAATGCTAAGTGGCAAAAGTGCCGCGTACGGCGGACGGCGTACGGCGTACGGCGGACGGACGGCCAAATTTTTATTCGATTTTTGGATTCAACGTACCTTGAAACGTAAACCATCAAATTTTGAGGGGTTTAAAATTTTTTTTCTTGGTCGATTCCAAAGGTTCATTATTGAAAATAATAAACCAAAATCCATTTGTTTACGTTGACCACAACGTTGGTGAAATCCCACTTCCCTCCAATCCATTCCTCAGTTGTCTCTTCATCGTGCGTGTTCTTCTACCATTTCTCTCTTCTAAATCGTCCGAATTTCCAACATTCTCTCCACTAGAAATCCACACATCATTTTCGTCTTCAGGACTGTTTTCCTTCTTATCGAGTTTCCTCTTGCATACCTTCTTACCAAAATTAAGCTTTTTGGTAAACTTGACTTTTTCACTCATCTTCAGCAAACGTTTTCTTGCGTCGGAAACTCTTCGAGATCCTCTTTCTTCCTCTGGCGTATCTGTAAGTACTCTTGATTTGCCAAGTCTTCCTCGTATTATTTTTCCATTTTGCGAGGCAGGAGCTTTGGGTAAGTGGCGAACTTCAACTAAGCTCACGTAGAAATACGGGGGCTGCGGTGAAATCGTCTGTGGACTACAGTCAGGACTCACTTCTTAATTTTGATCTTGATCTGGAATATAGAAACTTGTGCTGTTCTTGCTGTCGTCAGTCATGAGTGTTTTAGTGATGATTCAATTTGAATCATGAAAACCAAAAAAAAAAAACATAGATTTTTTTGAATATCATACCCCACAGAATCCGAATCGACCAAAAATATTTATTCAAAACACTTACTGAGGAACCACGAAGTATGGAGGTCGATTCGCTAAAACGGGAGGGGGGGGGGGGCAATCTGGAGAACGTAAAGACTCTTCAACCGATGCAATGTGCTCCATTATTCGAGAGCAGTGATGCCATCTATGAAAGCAATATTTTGGTGCGTCCTTTCAAAATTTCTCCCATCGAGGATCTGAATAATGATTGTAGCTCAAGGTGCATGCTGCTCAAGACACACGTCTTTACCCTACTCGTTACTGAGATAAAGAACTACCTACTGTGGATCCCCTCTCACCCTGACTTTATCTTCAGGATCATCAGCTAAACCTTGAGTTTTCTCTGACAAGTTCAAGAATTTTCCGGAAAGACGATTGTCATTATGTCGAACTTAATCTCGTGAGATGATCTATTGGTGGAGACTGTGAAGAGGATCACTTGGTGGGCCATCTGGAAAGTGTCAGGTGAGAGAATTAGTCCTCTCCTACTCCTGAACTGTGATCAGCGCAGGCTGGTAGATCATAAGTTTTCACCTTATCTGTCCCACCATGACTGGTGTTGTACTGATACTGGAAGTCAATAACTAGTGTGGCCACTCTACCGACATCACCTTAGGGTCAATTCAGAGAACCTCGAGTTAGGCTCATTGAAATAGGAACCAAAACATGATAGAGCATGATTGGCTCTTAGTGGTAGTATGTTACATACAAAAATATTCAACATTGCCTGGTAAATTATTATATCAGCAATAGTTTTCCAGCCCATTTCTGTCTTATAAAAATGTATGCAGTATTAGTACCAAGGGTCAGAAGGTAGTGTGCTTCTCTTGTCACCCCATAAATATCAGGCTAGAGTCACAAGTTTAGAGATCAAATGTTTTTGGTTCATTATTTTCAATAATAAACCTTTGGAAAAGTTCACGTTTCAAGGCACGTAGAATCCAAAAATCGAATAAAAATTTGGCCGTCCGTCCGCCGTACGCGGCACTTTTCTCATTTAGCATAGACCGATTTTGATGAAATTTGATATGTAGGCTCCATTTTGGGTCTAGTTGTGCCCCGAAGCTTTTGGTCGATTGAGGTCACTTCTAAGGGTTGAAAAATGAAAATTGAAATTTTGAAAACGCCCTAACTCAAACAATTTTGATATAAAGGTATTGTTTTCCATCAATTTAAGATAGTATAGCATTATTAGCATTTTTTGAGACCTCGTGGAGCCCTGTAGGACAAACATTTCGCTCCCTACGAGAATTCAAGGGTTGGACGTACTATAATACAAAAACACGAGTGTGAATCGCAGAAGAGGCCTAATCTCTGTTCAAATTTTAGCTGACCGAAATGCGATTGATGTTTTTCTTCATGTTGGATGGTTGGTGGCTTTTCATACGAGTGATCTATATAGGAAAAAATAAATCATTGTGTAATAATTTGCAGCGTTTTTCCCATAGGTTTCCCCACTAAGTACAAAAATATTCCTGTTGTATATGCTTAGCGTAGTCTGGTAGTGCTCTTTTCCCCATCTGTCTTATAATCAATTATTTATGTACTCATCTGTTTTATAATCTTTCATATCTATTATAATCTAAGGGAACTTTGTTCTTATGTTTCGTTCAACTACTAACTTCTTGTAGTGATACTTCAGGGGATGAAAAAACTCAAAGTTCCGAAAAATCAGAGGTTTCCACTATATTCTACGATAACATATACCCTAAAGTCAAGAGTGTTTTAAGAACTTCCTGCTCTCCTGACCTATATAGTTGGCTTCCTCACAACGTCATCTATGTTGCCATTATATCCCTAATGGTCCCAACGATTAAGCCGCAATTTTTTCGCCCATGAAAACCACTTTTGGGCGCCTCTTCGCCCTTTCACTGAGGGCTAACCCTACCGCTCATTTTTAGACCCCTTCCGCCTAATATCAACAGATTATTGATTACTTTCTCCACCTCCCTCCGACCCCTCGATCTTTCAACTTTGATCTCTTCTGCTTTCTTCCCCTTGATTTTAAAACCCCATTCACCGGACATTTCAAATCCACCATCAGCGTCCGGTATATATTAACGTAAAAATGTATTCAACTTTCTCATGTGTAAGTACATAGGAATTTATTTCCGATAAGTAAACCCGAAAATACGTGTTTGAAATATATGGCCCAAAAATATGTTCGTTACGGTTTTTTATAGCGCAAAATTATATTTCCTGATATAAATATCATTATTGATATATCAATATAATAGTATCAATTCGGAACCAGCGTAAAATTGTCCATGAGAATACTATTTGAAGTAAAATAATCATAAATAAAGAAAGGCTGAAATATTGATGAAGTATTCCTTCATAAATTCGCTGAAGCACTCGTGCTGGACGAGTGGATTTTTTGAACCGATGTTCTGAAGAACATTTTGTCATGACGAAGAACCTTCGGTGGAACCAGTGGTGAATTTGGTCCATGCTACTGGTAGATACGATAGTAGCCCAGCTGCTGAGGCTAATTTACGTGTATAGTTCAGAACGAGGAATATTATTATTTGAATTGAATGGAAATAAACTTAGGAAATCAATGAGGCATGAATTCTCGTTTCTCCACATTCCTATGGTAACGTTTTCCATTAAACGAGAACTTTATTGATTTAATTTTATGCATTACAGTTAGGAACGTACTGAACTAAATATAATATAAATATTATGGATGAAACATGCAACTATCCATTGATAGTCCTATCAAATCTTATTGAGGGTGGAGGTGTGCATGGTGCTTCCTTTTCGGGCCTCGATACGGTCTTGGAGGAGGAAGATCTTCGGTGAAGTTAGAATAGATGGTTTTAGGATGGTTCACGATTGAATCGTGGCGGCGATGAAATGTTTAGACGATGACCTCGCTGATCTGGGAACTGGGGGATATTCATGCCCCTATGGAGTTCTGAATTCGTCACACACCTATGATACCTACCACCAAATGGCTGGCAACCTCCTTGGTAATCATTTTACCGTCCAGCCCTTCTTGGTGTGAAAATGTCACTGCCCATCATCCACCCTTGTTGAGAGACCTCGTACTCTCCAACTTCCTTGGTAGACATCATATAGTACAACCTCTGGACACTCCTTTCAATGCCCACCCCCTTAGAGCCCTTATGTTGCTCACCCTAATTGGCAGACCTTATACTGTCCAACCTCCTTGGTAGTCCTCATAGTGTCCAACCTCTGGATAGTTCATTCATTGCCCACTCTCTTAGAGCCCTTATATTGCTCACCCTAATTGGTAGACCTTATACTGTCCAACCTCCTTGGTAGACCTCATAGTGTCCAACCTCTGGATTGTCCTTTCAATGCCCACCCTCTTAGAGCCCTTATATTCCTCACCCTACTTGGCAGAGCTTATACTGTCTAACCTCCTTGGTAGACCTCATACAGTCCAACCTCTGGATACTCCTTTCAATGCCCACCCCCTTAGAGCCCTTATGTTGCTCACCCTAATTGGCAGACCTCATACTGTCCAACCTCCTTGGTAGTCCTCATAGTGTCCAACCTCTGGATAGTTCATTCATTGCCCACTCTCTTAGAGCCCTTATGTTGCTCACCCTAATTGGCAGACCTTATACTGTCCAACCTCCTTGGTAGTCCTCATAGTGTCCAACCTCTGGATAGTTCATTCATTGCCCACTCTCTTAGAGCCCTTATATTGCTCACCCTAATTGGTAGACCTTATACTGTCCAACCTCCTTGGTAGACCTCATACCGTCCAACCTCTGGATTGTCCTTTCAATGCCCACCCTCTTAGAGCCCTTATATTCCTCACCCTACTTGGCAGAGCTTTTACTGTCTAACCTCCTTGGTAGACCTCATACAGTCCAACCGCTGGATACTACTTTCAATGCCCACCCCCTTAGAGCCCTTATATTGCTCACCCTAATTGACAGACCTTATACTGTCCAACCTCCCTGGTAGACCTCATACAGTCCAACCTCTGGATTGTCCTTTCAATGCCCACCCTCTTAGAGCCCTTATATTGCTCACCCTACTTGGCAGAGCTTATACTGTCCAACCTCCTTGGTAGACCTCATACAGTCCAACCTCTGGATACTCCTTTCAATGCCCACCCCCTTAGAGCCCTTATATTGCTCACCCTAATTGGCAGACCTTATACTGTCCAACCTCCCTGGCAGACCTCATACAGTCCAACCTCTGGATAGTTCATTCATTGCCCACTCTCTTAGAGCCCTGACATTGCTCACCCTACTTGGCAGACCTCATACTGTCCAACCTCCTTGGTAGACCTCATACAGTCCAACCTCTGGATACTCCTTTCAATGCCCACCCCCTTAGAGCCCTTATATTGCTCACCCTAATTGGCAGACCTTATACTGTCCAACCTCCTTGGTAGACCTCATACAGTCCAACCTTTGGATTGTCCTTTCAATGCCCACCCTCTTATAGCCCTTATATTGCTCACCCTACTTGGCAGACCTTATACTGTCCAACCTCCTTGGTAGACCTCATACAGTCCAACCTCTGGATACTCCTTTCAATGCCCACCCTCTTATAGCCCTTATATTGCTCACCCTAATTGGCAGACCTCATACTGTCCAACCTCCTTGGTAGACCTCATACAGTCCAACCTCTGGATTGTCCTTTCAATGCCCACCCTCTTATAGCCCTTATATTGCTCACCCTACTTGGCAGACCTCATACTGTCCAACCTTCTCTCCCAGTGCTGATACTGCCCTACTACGCTCTTTCCCGTGGAGACTCTACAATGCCCACCCTATTCGATAGAGTTTCCACTCATACTGCCTTCATTCCATTCAAAAACATTTCTGCAATCTCAACAGACATTGTAAGACTTCTGGAATGAGATTTCATTCACCTTTTTCGTCCATAAAACTGTGACGTAGGCCAAAATGAATGTGGCAAACATCACACCTTCTTGTCGTTTCGCTGTAGTCGAGTAGGAAAAGTTGATTTAACAGCGCTTATCAATTATTCGACTTTACTAAGATCGTTCTCGTGAGCCCAGCTCTGATAGCATCCGATTCCAGCGACACTTTCTGGAATGTATGAACACACCGAGGATGTAAGTGTTATATTTAGGTACCAGAGTCATCTGGCTCGGGAAGGCCATCAGTGCCACAGAAGGGGATCGCGTTCCACTATCAGCTCGTAACGGAAACGTCGCGCCCCTTACCCTCGCGATTGTCTCCGTTCCCATTGACGCACACCAGCGCACTCTCGTGCACTCGGGGAGCAACGCACGCACACGCGGCCGGGACCTGTAGCGGTGACCTCCTCATCCCTCGAGCAAACATGGGGCGATGGGGCTCGGTGGTCGAATCGTTGGATATCTCCTCGTTACCATCTCCGCGCTCTGAATGCCAACGGACTCCCGAACGCCCGAATTGATTCCTGTCTTGTGCCACACGAGTGCGGCGGGCTTTGCCGCCCCGAACCGCGTTTTACGACTCTAACAACCCGACGTCCCTTCTATGGGATTGCGATCTTTTTTCGCTTTGCCCGCTAATTACTGGGGGAGGCTTTTCATGAAGCGGATCCCCAGTTAGCAGACCGCTATCAAAGGGTCGCGCCTGGTATCACCTGGAATGACAAAACTCCGCTACTTGGCCGTAGCTGAAACAAGCTCTAAACATCATTTATCCAGATCTAGAGGTCCTCGATTACTTGAACAAAGCTCTCTCAATAAAGATGAGACTTAACGGTTTGTATCAATGGTCTCAAATCACCGTAAATTATCAATAATTAGGTTCGTTTGTGATAAAAAGAAGAGCTGAAGAACCCATTACTGTGGTCTTATAATCACTGAATCATGATCTATGTCTTTGAAGACCATCTTATCTGCTGATGAAAAGGAAAAAGGACTTGGGTGGAAACATGAAAATTATCCTCAATGCTTTTGGTAGAGGAAGTAATTTTGGCTCATTTTCCTCACAGATAACACTTTGGAATCAGACAAGAGAAATTAAAGGTTCTTCTTTTTGGTTTATTATTTTCAATAATGAACCTTTGGAATCGACGAAGAAAATTCCTTTTTTTAACACCCCCTCAAAATTTGTTGGTTTATATTTCAAGGTACGTAGAATCCGAAAATCGAAAAAAAAAATGGCCGTCCGTCCACTGTCCGCCGTACGCCGTACGCGGCACTTTTCCCACTTAGCATTGACCGTTTTTGATGAAACTCGGTCTGTAGGCTCTATATGGGGTCCCCGAAGTTTTTGGTTGACGTAGGACACTTCTAAGGGTTCAAAAATGAATTTTAGAAATTTTGGAAACGCTCTAACTCCAAAAATTTCGATATAGAGGTATTGTTTTTCCATCAATTTAAGATAGCATAGAATTTTTGGAATTTTTTGAGACCACGCGGAGCCCTGTAGGACAAACTGTTCGCTCCCTACGAGAATTTACGGGTTGGACTCACGTTAAATCAGAAACACGAGTGTGAATCGCAGAAGAGGCCTAATCCCCGTTCAAATTTTAGCTGACCGGCATGCGATCGATGTTTTTCTTCATGTTGGATGGTTGGTGGCTTTGCAGACGAGTGATAAATATAGAAAAATAATAAACCATTGTTATAGTCTGCAGCGTTTTTCAATAATGAACCTTTGGAATGATTTTCGAAATTTTGAAAACGCCCTAACTGAAAAAATTCCGATATAAAGGTATTGTTTTTCCATCAATTCAAGATAGCATAGAATTTTTTGAGACCAAATGGAACCCTGTAGGACAAACCGTTCGCTCCCTGCGAGAATTTACGGGTTGGACGTACGATAAATCAGAAACACGAGTGTGAATCGCCAAAAAGGCCTAATCCCCGTTCAAATGGTAGCTGACCGAAGTACGATCGATGTTTTCCTTCAAGATGGTTGGCGGTAACAATGGCAAAGCAGTGTTCTTTGCAGATGAGTGATCTATATAGAAAAATATTAAACGTTTGTGTAATAATTTGCAGCGTTTTAGGTCTCCTATCCATTTTGTTTCAAAAAGGTATATTTCCACTTCCTTTTTTCTTCTCTAATAGCGCTATTTCCACATCTAATGATTCCAAAAAGTACTATATCGACAGTAACAATGTAAACCGCGTGAGTTGGAAAAACGAAATTTTTCAGAGACATAACAAACTTCTAAATGACTTAGAAATATAAGTTTCTCACGTCTCCCGAAAAATGTCGTTTTTTCAACTCACGCGGTTTTACATTGTAACTGTGATTATTAAATCCATTTCATTTGATTCCAAAAAGTACTCAACGTCACGTTTTGTTCAAAAAGTACCATATCCATAAATCTGATATTTCAAATCTAGTTAGAAATTATTTTGAACGTTGAACTAATTTACCGTTTTTCCAAAATATTTATAATAAATATTTGAAATTTAAATTGTTTTATGTTATATGAAAAAATAACACTGTTATAGCACGTTTTTCAGGTCGCTGTTTTTCGCGTTTTTCTCACGTTTGATTGAAATGGATATAGTACCTCAAAATGGATGAAACTCCTCATTTGTAATTATAAAATACTCACTCTTCCGGCGTTCATGTAATTTACTTGTAAGATGGAATACGAGTACGTTTCTCCCTTGCTACGTTTGCAAATTAGCTGGTGTTTCGTGAAACAATTATTTTGAAACTCATCACATCATGGGTGGTCCAGCGATTTGTGGGATACGATGTGTAGTTTCATATTTTCGATAGTGAACAGAATGCAAGTTCATTCTGGAGTAATTTCTACAATAATACGTGGCACAAGACCGCAACGATGAGGGGACCACTAGAAACACTGCATGCCTCTCGGGACATTGACGATTCACTCGACGGCGTTCGAATCCTGTAAGGGACCCACTCAATGTGTCAGAAACCCACTTGAGGGGGCCCGAGTTCAAGTGCAGGCTGCTTCAAGCCTGACAGGAGGTGGCGATGGGCTGAGTTGATGGGGAAGTCAAGTCGAGAGGTGACGGCCACGACACCTCCACAATTAAAAGCTCTATTTTTTCCACCAACCGAACAATCATTTGAAGAGCGAGTTTCGTGGGGTCGGAGGTTCTGAGTGCTGCAAATACACAAATCCAATTAGTGAGAGATGGGGTGGTAGTGGTAACGGTAATACAGTATCAATGAGTATTTTCAAGTACTGTTACGAGTACAGTATTGATAAGTGTTTTCAAGTACTGTTACGAGTACAGTATTGATAAGTGTTTTCAAGTACTGTTACGAGTACAGTATTGATAAGTGTTTTCAAGTACTGTTACGAGTACAGTATTGATAAGTGTTTTCAAGTACTGTTACAAGTACAGTATCGATCTTTTCAATTACAGTTTTTTTTTTTTTTTTTTTTTGGCAGGCAGGTGGGGAAATCTTCAAGATCCATTAAGGCAGGTGGAGATGGATCTCGTAAGATACCTGGAAGGGTCCGCGTCTTCTGGTAATGTGGGATTTAAAACCACTCAAAAACACCTCCTTTTCTCCCACGTTGGGACTGAGTCCGGAACCGTTTGTCTCATTACTTCGGGCTGAGTCCTGGTGCGTTTAATCAGTTCTGGGTGAGGGGGCGGACCAGATGCTCCCTCTTCTCTCTTTCTCGTTCTAAGAGTATCTTCCTTGTCAGGATGCTTTCTGTGTACTCTGCCACAGCTGTCCAGCTCCTTTCACCTTCCAGCATCCTGCTGACAACAGCCTCTAGTGTTGAAGTCTGGGGAGCTAACTCCAGGTCTGCCTTCAGCTGGTTTCTTCCAGGCGCCCATTTGATGCATATGAAGGAGGTGTGGAGCACATCATTGTCATCTTTGTTTTGGCAGTGAAGACATGCTGGAGCAGATACCTTCCCAATTGTATGTTAATATGCATAAACAAGTTCATGTCCTGTAAAGAACTGCGTAAGGACGAAGTTCACTTCTACATGTTTCCTTTCCATCCACGTCTGAATGTTTGGCACCAGCCGTGCAGTCCATATTCCTCTATGTTCTCTCGTCCATATATCTTGCAAGTCTGCCATTGTGCGCTCCCTTTCTTCCTTGGCTAAGCAGGCCCTGTTTCCTTCATCTCTTCTCTCAAGGATTATATTCCTCTCTGAAGCCATCAGCTGAATGGGTATGACACTCGTGAGGACAAAGATAATGGGTTCTGATATTGTTCGGTAGGCACAGGTGATTCGTAGGGCTCCTCTTCGCCGCACAGCTCTTAATCTCTGTCGGAGATATGCCACACTCAATGCGTCTGCCCATACCTCCGCTCCATACCAGAGAATCGACTACACGAATGTCATCATAAGGCGTCTTTTGCACGGTCTAGGGCCGTTCATGTTCTTCGTGAGGTGACAAAGAGCTGCTGTTTTTTGTGCTGCTCTATTTGCAGTTCTTCTTGTATGTTCACCAAAAGTGATTTTGGTATCCAACATGACTCCTAAATATCTGGCTGCTGGTTTAGTTGTTATTTCGGCATTTGCAATCTTCATTGGGATGATAGTAGGTAGGCGCTTACGCGTAAAGATGACTACCTCAGTCTTTGCTGTAGGTTGTCCAAGGCTAAGGTCTTCCATCAACTTCATTACTCGTGACATGATCTACTCCACCTTGACTCGTGCTGAATCCACTGTCCTTGCCAGTATGAATGCCGCCACATCATCAGCATATCCTACAAGGAAACAGTCCTCAGGCATTTTCAATCGTAGGACATCATCGTTCTACAGTTCAGGACCAAGCACTGATCCTTGAGCAGCTCCTGATGTGATCTCTTTCGTTCGTACCCCTTGAGCAGTCTCATATGACAGTGTTATGTTCTTAAGATAATAATAATAATAATAATAATATATTTGTAAGTCACCAGTAATTGGTATTACATCGTCAAATTTCCAATAGGTAGTAATCGTGAGAAAAAAAAACAACAACAAAACAGTGCGAAACATCTAACATAGATTAATACAACTCAAGTCAAATGATAAAAGGAAGTCCCTAGTAACTTATTTATAAGGTTGAATCTTTAATGGCTTCGATAAACTCTTGAATGGAGTACATTGGCGTTCTAACAAGGAATTTAGTAAGCGTTGCTGTTAGATGTTTTGGCGATAATGATCTCAAGTTCGTGGGTAGGGAGATGGAAAGCCTGACGGACACGAAGCTGACGTTGCACTTCTGGCTTGAAGTCAATCTACAACGAGGAATCCTCGGGTTCTCATGATTCCTTGTGAAGTAAGGGTGGTTGTGGGAAGGAAACAGCTGTCTGTTCGAGTGTACCTCCATAATAGACGCAATGATGTACCGTCCATAGATTGTCAAGACTCCCATGGATATAAACAAGGGTCGGCATGGGTCGTAAGAACCAGCTCCGCACATAATTCGTAAAGCTGCTTTCTGGAGGCGGAGGATTTCAACAGCACTTGGCGAGGTGCCCCACAACAATAAGCAGTAGTCGATTCGTGACTGGGTGTGTGCAAAGTACAACATTTTTAACACTTCCTTGGAAACACATCTAGAAAGTTTACGTAATAAGATGTTCGTCTGTGCTAACTTCGCTTTTAAAGATCGGATGTGCCCTGCCCAACGCAGATCGTCACTGAGCACCAATCCAAGGCAGCTCGCCGTCTTGCCTTCGCTTCTCTTAACCCTGGAATGGAATCGTCACCCAATGTGTGCTTAATGGAAACGTCAGGTGTAATTTTTACACCAGTCAGAAAACATCAATATTCAACCTATTTCGTCAGCTCTCTGCATTGATTTACACTTTTTTCATTCAAGTATAGTTATCTACTACATTTTTGGCCGTTCTCGAGACAATTATTGCCTCTATACTACTAAAATGAGGGGATTCTGAGCCAATTCTCTTTGCTTTCTTTATTTTCCCTTGATTTCTATTCGTTTTCCTGGGCTCAATATCCAAGTTCAATACTTCTGCTGATTTCAATAGCAAAAGGGGTACTGCCAGGTGCTACTACCAGTCCAATAAATAGTTTTTCAACAATGAACACATTTTTATTTTCAAGCTCGTATTACAAAATATAACTGAACAGTTTTCCTTTCAGTCTTTCAAGATATTTGACGGACTAGAAAAAGTAACCTCCAACAATGAAAATCACTTCAAAGGAACAGAAAAGCAAATTGCTAAAATTGCAAAAACTAATGCAAAAATGATGTTATTTTGACACCATGAATGGGGCAGGGAATGGAAACGTGGTGTGAAAATTACACCGTTCTACCTACTTTATTGGAAACGTTGTAAAAATTACACCATGAGTTCAGTTTACAGGCCTGTGAGAGACAACAGCGACAAACTCGGTGGCAGAAGGCATGCGCGACTGAAGGGGGACATCCTAGGGATAGCATAGGTGGAGTGGTGCCATCCCGCCCTTTTCGCTAGTGGGGTGGGCGACTGTTTCAAGGCCACAGGTGTAAAATTTACGTGACGATTCCATTCCAGGGTTAAGTGAGATTGGCAGATGTTCAGTTTTGCTTGTGTTTAATTTTAGTTTATTGAAAGTGCGCCACTCGTCCAACCACGCCTTCGTCTGCGCTTCCAGTGCGATTCGCTCCATATAGGGATCAGCGGAGATACAGGCCGTGGTGTCATCAGCATACATAAGTATCGCAACCTTGGGATTTTCCACGTATCTAGGGAGATCATTGACTTATATATTAAATAGAAATGGCCCAATTATGGACCCCTGTCGGACTCTATATAGAAGGGGTAATGCCTTGGACCGGATGCCGTCAAACTCAACAATCTGCTTCCAACCACCCAAATACGACGTAATCATTGAGACTGCAGTGTCGCTGAACCCATATGATGCTAGTTTCGATGCCATACTAGGAGAGTCCAGACAATCAAACGCACGAGTCAAATCAAAAAGCAGGATGGAGACGTATTTAGCCTTCTCAAGGCCGTTATAAGCTAACTGCCTGTCTATAACTGTCCAACTCTGCCAATAGATAATACGGGACCCTAAAAATTTCCAAATACTGTTACAAGTACAGTAACGATAAGTCTTTTCAAGTACTGTTACAAGTACAGTAACGATAAGTATTTTCGAGTACTGTTACAAGTACAGTAACGATAAGTTTTTTCAAGTACTGTTACAAGTACAGTAACGATAAGTCTTTTCAAGTACTGTTACAAGTACAGTAACGATAAGTCTTTTCGAGCACTGTTACAAGTACAGTAACGATAAGTGTTTTCGAGTACTGTTACAAGTACAGTAACAATAAGTCTTTTCGAGAACTGTTACAAGTACAGTAACGATAAGTTTTTTCGAGTACTGTTACAAGTACAGTAACGATAAGTCTTTTCGATTACTGTTACAAGTACAGTAACGATAAGTTTTTTCAAGTACTGTTACAAGTACAGTAACGATAAGTTTTTCAAGTACTGTTACATGTACAGTAACGATAAGTTTCTTCAAGTACTGTTACAAGTACAGTAACGATAAGTCTTTTCAAGTACTGTTACAAGTACAGTAACGATAAGTCTTTTCGAGTACAGTTACAAGTACAGTAACGATGAGTGTTTTCAAGTACTGTTACAAGTACAGTAACGATAAGTCTTTTCGAGTACTGTTACAAGTACAGTAACGATAAGTCTTTTCAAGTACTGTTACAAGTGCAGTAACGATAAGTCTTTTCGAGTACTGTTACAAGTACAGTAACGATAAGTTTTTCAAGTACTGTTACAAGTACAGTAACGATAAGTCTTTTCTAGTACTGTTACAAGTACAGTAACGATAAGTTTTTTCAAGTACTGTTACAAGTACAGTAACGATAAGTTTTTTCAAGTACTGTTACAAGTACAGTAACGATAAGTTTCTTCAAGTACTGTTACAAGTACAGTAACGATAAGTGTTTTCAAGTACTGTTACAAGTACAGTAACGATAAGTCTTTTCGAGTACTGTTACAAGTACAGTAACGATAAGTTTTTCAAGTACTGTTACAAGTACAGTAACGATAAGTCTTTTCAAGTACTGTTACAAGTACAGTAACGATAAGTCTTTTCAAGTACTGTTACAAGTACAGTAACGATAAGTCTTTTCGAGTACTGTTACGAGTACAGTAACGATAAGTCTTTTCAAGTACTGTTACAAGTACAGTAACGATAAGCCTTTTCAAGTACTGTTACAAGTACAGTAACGATAAGTCTTTTCGAGTACAGTTACGAGTACAGTAACGATAAGTCTTTGCAAGTACTGTTACAAATACAGTAACGATAAGTCTTTTCAAGTACTGTTACAAGTACAGTAACGATAAGTCTTTTCGAGTACTGTTACAAGTACAGTAACGATAAGTCTTTTCGAGTACTGTTACAAGTACAGTAACGATAAGTCTTTTCGAGTACTGTTACAAGTACAGTAACGATAAGTCTTTTCAAGTACTGTTACGAGTACAGTAACGATAAGTTTTTTCAAGTAGGAGCTGTTACAAGTAGGTACAGTAACGATAAGTTTTTTCAAGTACTGTTACAAGTAGGTACAGTAACGATAAGTTTTTTCAAGTACTGTCAAACATCTCTTCCCAGTTGTTGACCTTCGTGTGGCAGTAAAAAGTGCATCCCAGCTGGCGTGTAATTCTGGCTGGTTAAGAAACAGTTTTAATGGTAGAAGTATGAAGAACTTGAACGTGAAAGTCAGAGTGGTGGAGAAGTGGGGGGGGGGTTGTTCAGTTTTTGGTGATGAAGAGTCGCGGGGTGGAGGGGGGCTCTCTAAACAAAAGGTGAAGCTGAAAGTGATTTACCCGCTGCGGCGCGTATGCTAAACACTGTACAAAGAGATGCAAGATTGGTCCCCCCCTTCACCCCCACCCAGGACTATTTCCCCTCCAGGGGCGCCACATGCGGAAGGCCCTTATGCACAAGTGCGAGGGGGCGCAAGTGTAAGGGGGGCTAATCCCGTTTCCCAACGCCTCTTTACCCTCCTCCTCTCATCGCACTTCTCTACATAAATTATTTGAGAAGAGTCTCTCACCTCCCTCTGAAGCGGTGGAGGTGAATGAGTCGTGCGAGAAGAGAAACGCCCAGTTGAGTAGGAAGTCACCCTGCATAATACAATTTCGAGACACTTACGAGGTAATTTCATTTCATTTAACCCTGAAACCACCTGCCCTTACCTGGTGGAACAGCTTCGTCGAGTGAAATATTGACCTTCTCCCCTCAGCCCTGACCGACCGACCGACACGCTGTTTCCCGCGGCGCTTTATTATTCAAAGTAGGCGGGAAAGTAAGGTGCTGATGATGAGGCCGGCGAGGTGTGATAACTCCTCTAATGAAAACACCCTATCGGCACTCCTCAGATCAAAAGCCCTCCACCGCCGACAGGATCATCAAACAAAATTTCGCCCCTCGCTAGAGTGCGCTCCCGACAATGCGGTTTCAGCCTTCATCTCCTCCACTCTCATCCTATTACGTACTGGATATTAACCCTATCGGATTATGAACCACATTCCTCCTCCCACTTTTTCCAAGACTACACGTCCCCAACAGCGGAATTTCCCCAGCAAAATCTTACGTTTTGACACTTTAGGTTTATTATTTCAATAATAAACCCTTGGAATCGACCAAGAAAAAACGCTGCAAATCATTGCCCAAAGGTTTATTATTTTCTGTATAGATCACTGGTTCTCCATCAATAGCACCTACCACCATCTGTATTCTCCCTTGACCTTCCCTCTCAAATTTCAGCTTCCTGCGTTCAATAGGATGGAAAATGGCTTCGGAGCTCACTCAGCTGATCAGTGATCCGAAGAGTGAAGAAGATCTCCTCGAATGCTGGAGATGCCTGGAAGAGCACTTCTATTCAATAGGATTAAAAATGGCTTCGGAGCTCACTCAGCTGATCAGTGATCTGAAGAGTGAAGAAGATCTCCTCGAATGCTGGAGACGCCTGGAAGAGCACTTCTATTCAATAGGATTAAAAATGGCTTCGGAGCTCACTCAGCTGATCAGTGATCTGAATAGTGAAGAAGATCTCCTCGAATGCTGGAGACGCCTGGAAGAGGACTTCCATTTAATAGGATTAAAAATGGCTTCGTAGCTCACTCAGCTGATCAGTGATCTGAAGAGTGAAGAAGATCTCCTCGAATGCTGGAGACGCCTGGAAGAGCACTTCTGTTCAATGGGATTAAAAATGGCTTCGGAGCTCACTCAGCTGATCAGTGATCTGAAGAGTGAAGAAGATCTCCTCGAATGCTGGAGACGCCTGGAAGAGCACTTCCATTCAATAGGATTAAAAATGGCTTTGGAGTTCACTCAGCTGATCAGTGATCTGAGGAGTGAAAAAGATCTTCTCGAATGCTGGAGATGCCTGGAATTTTTTAAAATTCAATACTAATTAAAATTGGTGAAAAAACGATGTCTTTATTTCGAGAGTTTTCGAGCTAGGGCACTCTTGAAAAATTCAACCCTTTATTTTCACCCCTTAGAACTGACCTACATTAACCAAAAGCTTCGCGGCAGAACTAGACCCCAAATGGAGCCCATGTACCAAATATGAACCAAATCGGTACAGTGTTGCTAAGAAAAGTCAGACGGACAGACGGAAAATTTTTCATTTGATTTTCGGATTCTACGTACCTTGAAACGTACCGCTCATCAAATTTTGAGGGGCGGTTGAAATTTTTTTTTCATGCTCGATTCCAAAGGCTTATTATTGAAAATAAGTAAGTAAGTAAAGTAGTAAAGTAAGCACCATTTCAGGTTGAATTTTCGTCCGACTGCCATTCTTGGCGTCGCGGACGTCATCAGCTGTCTCCCTAAGGGGAGATCAGAATTTGTTCTGATGATTTCGCTCATGGCTTCCCAAACATCACCGCCCTGGGTTGGAACGAGAGATTGCCGATCGTCTAATAGACAGAAAACTTTCTGCTAGCGACCAGATTCGAACTCGCATCCCCGCAAGACGGTTCTTATCTTATCACCGCAGTCGGGTACACTGCCCATTAGACCACCGACGCACTCAAATAAACTATTATAGATAATAACCCAAAATTGTTTAACCCCCCCTGGTGCCAATGACTCGTGGAAACGGATTTTTTGAAACTAATTTTAAAAACTTCCGCCAAGTGGGTGTGACACATAGCTTCTGGTATCCATAACCCGATTATATAGATGATCCGATGCGTACTAGTAGTTATTCACAAAACACCAATCTCTTCGGTACCTTCTACTACCCTCATAGGGGACCATCTACACGCTAATCTGGACAATCCTAGGAAATTTCATCAAATTCGGATAAAAAATGTACTGCTGTAATGTAAAATAAAAAAATGTAAAAAATGGCTGCTACAAGGATTTTACGTTTGCGCATGCGCAGAGGCTTCGGTGAATTTTATGGCCTTGATTTTCATTGGGGACCATCTACAACCTTATCCGCGTAATCCCTGAAAATTTCATAGAAATCGGGTGGAAAATGTGGAAGTAATGGCTGTTACATGGAAATTCACGTTTGCGCATGCGCAGTGGCTACTGTCAGTCCGGGGATGATGATTTTCATGAGGGACCGTCTGCACACCAACCCGCACAGTCCCTGAAAATTTCATAGAAATCGGACAATAACTTTGTATAGTTATGCCCGTTAGGCCTACAAAAATTCATGACAGACACACAGACAGACAGACGGACACGGAACCAAAATTGTTCAGAAAGGTCTAAAACGCAAAACGCGAGTGAAAATTTTGATTTTGGAGAACTTTTTTTTTCATCCCTGAAAACTGAAAACAAAGCTTCCTCTACCTTTGTAGACTCGGGAGCAAAATACTTACTAGGTCTTTAATTTGTTTGAAATTGTTATTCTGTCATAATATTATGATGTTTAGCTTCCTAAAATTCCAGGAATGAAACAAATACCATAAAAAAAAGCGGGATGAAGATAAACGTTGTTAATTGGCCAAAGACTGGTGCCCTTACCTTCTTATTAAAAGATGAGAACAAAGCCCCAAAAGGTTATTTCTTTCTTTTTGGTTTATTATTTTCAATAATGAACCTTTGGAATCGACCCGGAAAATAATTTTAACCCCCCCCCCCCCCTCCCTCAAAATTTGTTGGTTTACGTTTCAAGGTACGTGGAATCCGATAATCGAATAACAAATTTTCCGTCCGTCCAGCGTACGCCGTACTTCTCTCACTTAGCATTGACCGATTTTCATTAAATTTGGTATGTAGGCTCAATTTGCAGTCTAGTTGTGCCCCGAAGATTTTGGTTGATGTAGGTCACTTCTAAGGGTTGAAAAATAAGGGTTGAAATTTTGAACTCGCTCTAACTCGAAAAAAAAGTCTGCCAAGTGGGTGTAGCACACAGCTTCCTCGTATCCATAACCCGATTATATAGATGATCCGATGCTTAGTAGTTAATCTCGAAACAGCAATCTCTAAGTACCTTTCACTACCCTCATGGGGGACCATCTACATGCTAATCTGAAAAATCCTAGAAAATGTCATCAAATTCACACAATGTCAAAGGCTAAAGATGTGATTGGATCAAAATAGTTCTTGGCTTGGATGGGAGTTGGATCCGTGGTTTGAGATTCTCACGTCACACATGTGAAATTGAGGGGGAGGGGGGGAATTGGGAGGGCGACAAATGCACGGATTTTACTTTTGCGCATGCGCAGAAAGTACTGTGAATGTTAAGGCCTAGATTTTCATTGGGGACCATCTACAACCTAATCCGCGTAATCCCTGAAAATATCATCGAAATCGGGTGGAAAATGTAGAAGTTATGGCCGTTACAAGGAATTCACGTCCGCGCATGCGCATCGGCTACTATCAGTCCGGGGATGATGATTTTCATAGGGGACCGTCTACACACCAACCCGCACAATCCCTGAAAACCGTGCGCTCAAAATATCTCTCACGGTATCGCATGTAAATTGATTCGGCTTAAATTCGGAGTGAGTACTTACTTATAGAAAAGTAAGAGATCATCGAAATAGACTTTTTAATTGCGTTGCTGTTCGTTGAAATAAAAACTAGCTACATAAATCGTGAATTTCATATTGGGAAATTCATCAGTAGTTTGAGCTACTGAATATTGAGTATGTTTACACTAACTTATTCTACAAGTCCGTGTTATTCAATGTGAACACGTTTTACTGTCAACCCTACTTGGTATTCGTCTTTTATTCCTTGGATGGGCTCACATGCTCAATAGTGGAAAACCTTTTTTCAAAGCTTGAAAACCTTCTGTCCAAATCCACTGCAGTGTCTCTGTTGTCACCTCCGCATCATCATGGACATCGCCTGAGCGGAGGGGAAAGTAGTCAGATCTTTATTATCCCGTGAATATTGCCCCGCGATGATTGGAAATGTCATCTGCAGTTTGTGTTCCGCGGTAGCGGGTGTCATCCGATTCCCACCATTTTCTCACTCGACGCGGAAATGCAGTATCAGACACTAATGACCATGAAACACTATTATTAGTCAGTTATATTGAGAATAGATGATAAACTCAATTGGTTAATATCTATCAGTATCAGACACTGCTTATTACGAGACAATGGTATGAATCAGATAAACTGATTGTTAAGGACACTGATAATAGCCTGTTTTTATCGACAAACAGGGTTGTAAAAGCAAACTTAAGCTTTGTCATTATGACAACTAAAATTTTCTTCATTATGCACACAATTTGGTAGGTATGCTAATAGAGTGTGCCACTTGGGAGAGATTATGTTGTGAAGATCATTCTGTGAAATGCCTAGCTGAGTATGATCACGCCCAAAATCTCAATGGTTGCACCTATTTGAATGGAATCATCTGCACCGTATTCGTTGCCCCTTAAATGGGAGATCTTGAGGTAGGAACCTATTTCTTTAGACGGTGTGCATCGTGAATAACCACAGAAATCCGTATTCAACCAACTACCGTCATCCAATATGTACCAAATGCCGTTCGATTGTGACATATGCCCGTGAACAGCCTCTGTCTTCCTCGCACTGGTGGATCATTCGTGAAAAGATGAAGTTTTCTCATATTTTAAAATCTTTGACCCTCGAAACACTTGAATCAGTGAGAATGACAACAGCACATGTCCCCAACAGCTTATCGAGATATCAGGTGTCAGGTGGTATAAGTCCATGGACTCCTACTGTTTTTACCTCAATCATTTTCGTTTAGGCTCTGTTCGAGCTTACAGAGTGTGGTTAGCATACTGCTCTTGTGCTCAATGCGTAGTTCTACTGGTTACAACCTACAAAAAGCGATTTTTCAACAATCGTCAAAAATGGACTTGTACTGTTTTTATTCTCATCGATTCACTTATATTACAATATCCTACTCCAGAATGGTTCCAGGTTGACACTGATGGTTCAGAATAAGAGCAAAGTCAAATGCAAGAGCAAGAGTTTACAAATTCTGAGTTGAGTGAGCCGTTTGGCAGATCAGCTTCGAATTTCTTCGAAGGTTCTTTTTCGAAGGTTCTTGCGGCACTAAGAAGACTTCAGCAATAAAATTACCTTAAATTGGTCATTTTGGTGGACTCGCAGGCTGCGATTCAGGCTGTTGGAAGGTCTATAGACTCAGGCGATGTGATGGAGTGTCGCCTGATTGTGGTTGCCTTGATTGAATCCGGCTGGAATCTGCGGTATTCAGGGGAATGAAGGAACCGACGCTCTTGGTAAGGCAGGATCTCGAACGCTGCAGCTAGAAAAAGCACCATTGTAAGCAACTTCTTAAGTCCAGTGTGCTAAAGGCCTCCAAAAATGATTAGGGATCAGCTCTGAAGGGAAGGCCTATTCAGCTCAGATCTGCCCAGAAGACCGAATCCAATCACAGTAAACTCATGAGGTATCTGTTGAATGTTTCAGGGTGCCCAACATACTCGACCACCTCTCCAGGTGCACTTACAGCGTTAAGGTATAGCGAAGTTTTTCGCATCTAACGTGAGAGACCCCATATATTGTTGCGTATTCAGTGCTGTACTTGAATCAAATATTCTTCTCGCGTTCTTTACACTGAAACTTTTGGGTATGTGATTTTTTTCGAATTCGAGAGGTATACTACAAGCTGAGCTTTCACCATTATCTTCCCGTCAATAGAAAGTTCTACACGGAAACGCCAAAACAGACTCTTTACGTAACGTGGAACCTTCCAAGTAACCGAAAGTATTTCCGTGGGTACAAGATAAAAAACGCTGCAAATTATTACACAATGGTTTATTATTTTTCTATATTGATCACTCGTCTGCAAAGCCACCAACCTTCCAACACGAAGAAAAACATCGATCGCATTTCGTTCAGATGTAATTTGAACGGAGATTAGGCCTCTTTTGCGATTCACACTCGTGTTTCTGATTTATCGTACTTCCAACCCTTAAATTCTCGTAGGGAGCGAACGAATTGTCCTACAGAGCTCCGCGTGGTCTTAAAAAATTCTAAAAATTCTATAGAATCTTAAATTGAAGGAAAAACAATAACTTTATATCGAAATTTTTTGAGTTAGGGCGTTTTCAAAATTTCAAAATTCATTTTTGAACCCTTAGAAGTGACCTACATTAACTAAAATCTTCGGGGTACAACTAAACCCCAAATGGAGCCTACATACCAAATTTCATCAAAATCGGTCAATACTAAGTGGCAAAAGTGCCGCGTATGGCGTACGGCGGACTGACGGCCAAATTTTTATTCGATTTTTGGATTCTACGTACCTTGAAACGTAAACCAACCAATTTTGAGGGGGTGTTAAAAAAAATTTCTTGGTTGGTTCCAAAGGTTTATTATTGAAAATAATAAACCAAAAAATTGAGAGTAGGAGGTACAAGAGTATTCTTCGCTCCAGAATCCAACCTTTGGGTAGAGAGCTGGGTTTTTATACGGAAAAGGATGGATGGCCTACTTCTTTTGACTGCACATTTTGACTCGCAGTCGTCCCTCTGGGTTTCTTTGATGGGAGAGGTGCTAATGATGATCTGTTCTGGTCGCCAGCTAACTGAAATGAGTCATGAGGTGACTTCCGTGAAGTAGGCACTCTTTACTGGAAACGCTCGGTGTTCCAGTGATTATTCATTAGTATTGTGAGAGAAGCTTCAACCAACACCTGCCTCGTTGCGTTACAAGAATAAACGTCACACAATGGTTTGTCACTCTCCGATGACATCAGCGATAAATTTCCCGACCGAGTTCTTGCCCTACATTTACATACATAATCACTCGCCCTATGTGCAGATCGGCGCTTCCCGTAATAGTTTACCGCCGTCACGTTTGTTTGAGGTAAGTTTGCGATTGACTTTGAAAATTGCATATATAATGAGACGGGTGGGATTCGTGGATGATTTACTGGGGGTTGGTTTTCGTAATCATGGGGGAGTCACAACAATTCAGGAACAACTCGTAATTAGTGTCATTCAGTTCCGAAGTCGGTCCTCGTTCCTGTTATAATTTTCTAGGCTACAATAATTAATTTACCGTTCAATAAAGCATTCTTGGTTAATGGAATATTCAACCACATTGGCCCATAAAATGGACTTGTTTTGTTTGTATGAATCAAACTAAATTTTGCATCAAATTCAACGGCGTTTTGATTAAACATAAATGTCCAATCAATACGAATATGAAACCCCAATTCATGTTGGAAAGGCACGCAATGGTTAAAAAACCCTCCATTGTCCTCTCACCATTGAGAAAATTAGCTCCAACTTGATAGTGGGCAGAATTTGAAGCAATGAGATCGTTGAAATACAATCGACACTGTGAAATTTTAATAATTGTTTTAAACCTACATCATTTTCATAGTTTTCTTAATTATTCTTACACTCCGTTGATCATGCAAACAGTACTACTAGTCAAATATGGGATATCTGGGAACACAAACTAAGAAACAGCTGTTATAGGGTGAATTTGCCTGAAACTGAGCCTCATTCTCTCAGGAAGAAAGAACAAATATTGGCAGAACATCAACTTCTCCCCATATGTATATTGAAATTTATAAATTTGATATGTAGAAGTTCGTTACCCACTGAAATTAGTAAAATTGAGTAATCATTAACATAGCGTAAAACGAGTAATAAATAATCATTTATTTATTATAAATTTAAATTTTATATTTATTTATTTGGGATGTTAAAACGGAGATTAAAGCCACATGTTGTGGGTGAAACTTGTTAACACATATTATGCAATAATTTGAATCGTAGAATAGTTACCCAGCTATGTTTGGTTTATTATTTTCAATAATGAACCTTTGGAATCGACCAAGAAAAAAAATTTTCAACAACCCCTCAAAATTTGATGGTTTACGTTTCAAGGTACGTAGAATCCAAAAATAGAATAAAAATTTGGCCGTCCGTCGTACGCGGCACTTTTGCCACTTAGCATTCACTGATTTTGATGAAATTTGGTATGTAGGCTTCATTTGGGGTCTATTTGTGCCCCTAAGATTTTGGTTGATGTAGGTCACTCCCAAGGGATCCAAAATGAATTTTGAAATTTAGAAAACTCCCCAACTCAAAAAACTGGATATGAAGGTATTGTTTTTCCTTCAATTTAAGATTCTATAGAATTTTTAGAATTTTTTGGGACCACTCGGAGCTCTGTAGGACAAACCGTTCGCTCACTACAAGAATTTAAAGTTCGGACGTACGATAAATCAGGAACACGAATGTGAATCGCAAAAGAGGCCTAATCTCCGTTCAAATTAAAGCTGACCGAAATGCGATTGATGTTTTTCTTCATGTTGGATGGTTGGTGGCTTTGCAGATGAGTGATCTACATAGAAAAATAATAAACCATTGGGTAATAATTTGCACAGCTTTTACATTAGTAAGTAACGCATTATTGCAATAAACTCTATGTAGGAACTCGTAAGTGGCGAAAAAGAGCCAAACTACATACTGTCACTGTGCTACTGAGTTTCTAAGAAAGAGACTGCACGTATTTTTGAAGTTACGAATTCAGAAAGCTCAAAGAAAAAATAGAATAAATATAAAGAATCTTGTGGTCCCGTGAGAACATCTCATGTATATGAAGATTGATGTAAAAATTAAATGAACACTATTCGTAAAGCTGGATTAATCAAAATTAGGTGGGTACATTTTGGTTCACCCGTCGGTTTTGAAATCCCAGTAGGTACCAAGTTTTACACTGATGACGGCTCCTCAACTGGGCGGTTCATTCTTGTCCCAGCAGTCACAGCAACCTGAAACTACTGAAGATCAACCCCCACTGGCAGACCCCACACCGTAAATCATACGACAGATGAATGGCAAGAATATGAGAAAAACATCCTAAAAGGAAAACTCTTATCGTCTTCACCCTCAAAAAGGCAAGAGTAATAGAAGGGTTGAGTGGGTTATCTTGGCTTTACCCACAGTCGGGTTGAGAGGGGCAAAGGATGTGCTTATTATTGAGTCTTGATATCCATGGATTTGGCTGTATTAATGAAAAACTGTATTTATGTCGATGGGTTGATTATTTGGCCACCAGTGTTGAAAAATTTTGTTCACGAAACCTTGACTTGATTGTTCCAACCTAGTTGAGTTGTGCTGATTATAAGTAAGTTTTAATCGAACCTGAACTATCCTTGGGGTTTATCATGTTTGAGAATTGGATAGAGTGTTAGTGACATATTTTCAACTACTTCTCCTGAAAAATTCAAACCAATTAGTGAGGACTTTTCGAAGATGCTCTTCTTTTGCCCTCTCGACACATAAGGGTATCTACTACAGATCCCAGAGATAAAATTTCTCATTAGTAATAAAAATATTGACCGATATATCTGTCTCAGATGGTATGCTTTGTGTTGACTCCAGCCAAGTGAATGTCGCCACAGCTTCTTCGTATATACATAGCACGATTGTATAAATGATCCGATGAATCGAAACTTCATTCTCCAAATACCTACAGAGATTTATAGAGGAACATACGCAGTCTCACCTCCACAACTTCTGGAAGTTGCGTCGAAGTCAGATGAAAACTGCTGAGACTAGGGACGATGATTTTCATACCCTCAACAATAACCCCGATCGTAACCATTTACACCCATACAGCTCCTGAAAACTCCATCAAAATCAGAGAATTGCATCGTATAGCAACTTGGAATTGTGCGGTTGCACAGACCGACTGACATGCACGCACAGATGCAGAACCAAAATTATTCGGAAAGGTCTCAAACGTGAAATTGAGTGGAAAATTTGATTTTTTTCTCATATCTAATACTTGTGTGAAAACATTGTTTATGCTCTCTCGGTAGATTCAGGAGAAATACCGAGTTGTGTTGTGGAGAACGGAAGAATATGATGGTGGGAGTTGTGAAAAGTGTCCTCAAAAACTGAAAAGTAGAATCCTTCAAACTCTTTATTTTGAACCAACATGGAAAAATGTCGTTTAACACCCTTCTTACCTAACCATTGTTTTTTTTATCGATTTATTAAGAATTTGGTATTAAACGAGTGGGTTTAGCTCCGCTAGATATAAGAATACAATTATTATCTACGTACCGTATTGGAGAATCCGTCGTAACCAGCAAGTCGAGTACAGGAGGCGAGCGCTTTTGACGTAAAGATTTCATCTTCAGGCCGTCGAGAGAGTACTAAAGTTTGTCAGTCCGTCGTTCTATTTATAGAGTCTGGGTGAAAGGGAGGTAGGTAAAAGGATTAGAAAGGAGAGGGGACCACCTAGTAACGAGACCACGTGGTGAAAGGTTGTTTGTCTGTCATGTAAAGTGAAATGGAGAGATAAAACTTATCCTATTAGCTAATTGTACATTTACCACATGGTAACCACCTGGTCTTCTATTCTAAACTATGAATATATTATAAACTAGCTTACATAACTAACTTATTGCTAAAATCATTAACTTATATCTACATCTATTTCTAACTTAATTTTTTTTAAAATCCTTTTACCTACCTCCTTTCCACCCAGACTATATAAATAGAACGAAAGACTGTCAAACTTTAGTACTCTCTCGACGGCCTGAAGATGAAATCTTTACGTCGAAAGCGCTCGCCTCCTGTACTCGACTTGCTGGTCACGACGGATTCTCCAATACGGTACGTAGATAATAATTGTATTAAGACTTTGTTCTAAGTACTTACTTCGTCATCAAGGCACAGATTTTCGGGTACTCGATTTGAGATCTGCCTCTTGGTAACGACGATTTCCAAAGCCACCAACAGAGGGCGGGAGAGGCAACCGCCGAACCATAAATCGAAAGGAGAGCAGAGCAGATGTCCGCCAACAGAGTTATTATCCCGTCTGAAGCTGAAAGGGAGTCATGACGCCCGTATTCTCCACTGCACCCTCAGCGGTTCATTGAATCCTTCATTAATTAAGAGGGACGTTCCCGCAGTCCTCGTTTCATCGCAGGGTGACTTCGAAGCACGTGGACGATGCCCTTCGCGTGACACCGCTCATCAACATCGCCCACCTCCGCACCTCAGACGCCCAGAGAACACTCAACACTCGCCCCCATTAGCAAATGAGATGAACCATTTATTACCCAATATACGTCAGGAAGAGCTGCCACTCCAGTGTTCCCTCTCGATATCTTCAAGCGAAGTGGCAAGTTTGTTATAAATACTTCAGATATTCATAACAAACGATCTTGATTTGGAACTCCTCATGAACATTCTCTGAATTTACTGCTTTAAATCACTTCATTTCCCACATGAATTTCAATATTTGTGACAGGGATGTTTGATCATCTTCAAATTTTCTAATATCGAGTATAAATAATACCTTTGTCTGTTTCTTCGGGGCCGATTGCAGCCAAACGCCTCATTATTTGGTGTAATGATCCATTTACCTACTTACCTATTTTAGTTCAACAATAAAGAGACGCAAAGGGGAACCCCCTGAGTGAATCATCAAACGGTGGGTGCAGTGAGGTACAGGGTAAACACGTCATACTGACGTCACGCTCCTCTACTCACCCTTCTTCTTGTTACCTGTATATAAGGAAGTATAAAGGAAGACTCAGGGCTCGTTCTTCAGGCAGTTTACTCCAACAATTCAACTTGATCATTTCTCTCTCATTCGTCTCATTAGAAGCCCAAGTTCTTCAGAGCTATCGGTTTCCCTTCGTAGCGCTGGCCTCTGCTCCCATCTTACCTAAGACGCTTCCCCAACTAGCCACTAGGTAAATGCGTTGCCTCCATCCAGTCTGTCACATCGGCGCTGAGGTCCGTAGCTTGAGCGAACTTGTATACAATCCTTCCCTCGGTAGGCAGTAATGCGCCGGGAAGCCAATGTATGGAAAATCTCCTTCATCCTCATTGAGTAGGGACCAGTAGAAATCAACAAGCCATCGAGAAGGCCTTCACTCGACAACACATGGACTACTGTATTGGAGTAATATGGGGCATACATGTAACAGGAGTTTCACGATTTGTCTTAGGAGGGATCTCCGCATCGATGGGCTAGACATCAACTTCACTAGGTGGGCTAGAACCCTACTTACACCATGACTAAGGATTTATGGAACCCATACAATCCATGAGGCCAACCCACACTCCTATGAACCAGTGAAGACGTGTTTCCATAAGAAGAGAAATTGGCATAATGAGTTCATAGGATGTCGACTTATATTTCGATTCTGAGTCTACCAAGGTAGCGGAAACATTGTTTTCCCTTTTATCTACAACAAAGAAATGCTCTGAAAAATTAAATTTTCCACTCGCATTTTACGTTTCAGATCTCCCCGAACAATGTTGGTTTCGTGCCTGACTGTCAGACGGTTCGTGTGTCTGTGTTTCCGCAAATCCTTATAGCGGGCAAAACTATAGGAAGTTTCTGTCCGATTTTGATGGAGTTCGATAGTAGTATTTGCACATGTGCAAACGTGAAATCCTCCATGAATTTTAGATCTTCTATCCGAATGGGATTTTTAGGTAATATTTTAATGGGAAACAAGACGGTCTTTTCTCAATAGGGTGTGCGTCTGAGTAGGAAAAACTGTTCATTGTTATTTTCAGTCTAAGGTGGACCTCATTCTGAGAATTTTCGTACCAACCGCTACCTTCTAGCGTGTGTGAATCTTCTCCTATGATTTTTTAAAGTTTCGACCTTTTATGACGTCACAGTGGGCTGGGGGGTCCCACTTAGGCGAGAGGGGCGCGTCATAAATGGTCGAAACTTTGAAAAATCATAGAAACAGATCTACTCACGCTAGAAGGTCGCGGTTGGTGCCAAAATTCTCAGGATGTAGTCTATTTCGATTTAAAATCTAAAAAAATCAAGGCGCACCCCCCCCCCCCCCCCCATTGCATTGTGATCGATTCATTAGTAGATTTAACTCTGTTTAACTCGTTGTTCGTGCAAAAGTCTTCTGATCCTCTTAAATAGAACTGTTGCCTCACACCTCAGCAGTAACTAGCCACCACTGGCTGGTGTGCCCAACGTCATCATGAAAACGTTGCGGGGTGAGGTTCCATCTCCATTTCCAAAAGTAGGTTGACGCTTCATTGTTATAGCGTCTTGACTCCCATTCGCACAACAAAAAAAATTGATGAATTGAGCATACATGGACCGATATTTCTGTTGCCACACAATATTGAGTGCATTCGAGAGTTATTTGAATCAAACCATTGAATATCACGATCGGGTTTGAAACGTGAGACCAAATGACCCTTTGAAAGAACATCCTGTTGCGACAAAAGCGTCTTTATGAAACCCTTCTCACAAAAGTATCAGATTGAAATGCAAAAATCTTTTGAAGGGGAATATCACCAAAACCTCGAGGATATTTGAATGAGGCCAAAAAACGGCCGATGGGCGAGGGGAGCGTAATTTGGTTTCCGTGCCATACTCGTATTCATTAGGAGGCTATGAGGTCTTTTTCAGAGGGTTGAAATCAACTTGGTGGAGAAGTAGGGAGATGACTCTTGCCCATTTAAAAACCGCTCCGCTCGGTTCACACTTAGGCCGCCTCGACCATTGTGCTCCAAGCGATACTTTTGTAAGTAAATTAGCTTGCTTAGCAGGGAATGTGATGCTGAAAATGGAACCTCGCCGAGCACCCCGTTTTATACGGGTTTGCCCTTTAACCGCCAGTACTTGGCATTATCCTCCTTCGTCAGCTAGCAATTCAGAATACAACGTTTTGAAAGCCTGAGTTTGCACGAATTGAATGATTCTCTTTTTCCTTTCTCTGCTTAGCCGCGAATCTGATGTTCGTGATTATTAAATGGTGATTTCATAGTGGCACTCACAGTTGCATTGAAGTAGGCTGTTACACACAGCAAAAATGTAGAGAAACAAAATTATGTCTAATGAGGCATGCATTTCGAGGGACGCCCCTTACAATAAAATATATAATGTCCAAATTTCAACCGGTAAAGCGTCAAAACATCCGTAATCAACTGGCTTTCTACTCCATAAAATCTTTCATCCAATATTGATTAATATCAAGTTCATTTTTAGAATCACCTTAGCCTCATGAGGGTCTCGAATAACATTTCAACAGGAGATCACCCGTGAATTCAAGGTGGAATACCTACACTATAACGCAGCTATAGTAGTTGAGAACATAAAGGTACGATAATATTCGTTATACTTTGGAATTTCGAGGATTATATTTAATTAGTAAGCCTTAAAACGCACTAGTATGTTGAAAATCGAGTATTTTTTTGAGTTTAATCTCTACTCTTCAATCCAAATTTCAAAACTATGACGACCAGATAGATTATCCGGGTTACAAATAAATAACGACGCTATTAATAGTGAGAATTAGTGATAGTTTTACTAATTATTTGATTAGTATCAATAACTACAGGAGTTACTCTCCTGTTGATGAAATCCTACCCCTATTGGACAGAATTTCTCTTGAACGCCACTTCAGTTATCATCTTGAGCGCCAAAGCCACCTGGATCAAAAGGCGTGTATTTAAGAGCGGCCAACGACTTCAATTGGTTCGCGAGAAATCAACCCTCCAGTTTTGGTTAACTCAAACCAAACCCGCGTTGAGTCTTCAGTGAACTCAGTCGTACTCCGAAAAATGACCAGATGAGTTCAATTTATTTCAGTGCTTACCTTCCTTTGAATCCATTACACTCCCTGAATTAGGGTCAGCAATGAGAGATCCGTCCAAGTCTTTTTCTTCAATCTGTGTTCTGTCTCATGAATTTCTTCCTCCATTGTTTCGATGTCCGGAATGAAGAACGCACCAACTTTTTAGCTCTCTCTATATCTTGCCATTGATTTGCTCTCCAATCGATCGTCTGCCTCAGTTGCCTCCAAAACCCATCTGTTTATTATCAACTCGAACTATATCAGCCGAATAGGCTCCAAATTCAGTATCATTCTTGCTTCAGAGTTCAATCGATAGAGATTAGTTTCTCTTGCCCGACGATGGAGACAACATGCTGAGCTATTCTTTTTCAATTTTGAAAAATACATTACTGGATATCTGAAAGGTGGCTTGATCGCTTACCAAACAAGAGAGCTGTAATTTGATTATGGCCAGCGACAATTGTATAAATAACAACTCGACTTATGCTTTAATTGGTGACAGGCAGTCATGATTTTTTTCTGGATTTTCCAATGTAGAGATGTACATATGGTAGATACGGATGTAGCTAAGGTATTTTTCTTGGAAGTTTGAAGTACAGACATTGATAAACATCACTAAAGACTGCAACACATGTTCCCTCCAAAAATTACATGGTAATTCTGACACGTTCCACATTACTCTCTCCTACATCTCAACTCGAAACTCATGTTCACCCAGAAATGCCCAAGGTCGAGTGGTTGAACGATGCAATAGTGGGACCTCCTTTGTGGACTAAGGATTTGGTTATGATCACAGATGGGTCCAGAATGGACTGTTACGAAGGCGCCGGTGAAAGTGGAGTGAAGACACGCGCGGAAGAATATCATAAGTCAATAAGTTATCATAAGTCCAACCCTTAAGTTCTCATTGGAACTGAACGGTGGGTTGTACAGAGCTCTGGGTTGTCTCATTCGATTCTAAAAATTCAATACTATCTTAAATTGATGGAAAAACAATACCTTTATAACGAAATTTTTTGAGTTAGAGAACAGAGAACTTTCTGTAGAGCTGTACACCATCAAACGCACCTGAAAAGTCCACAAAGAAGGCACAAAGTCCTTCGGGGCCCGGATGCCAGCACTAGATGAACTATGCCAGTCAGTGAAAAGATGCAGTCCACTGTGCTATAACCCCTCCTGAAACCGGTCTGGTACTCCTTGAGGACTGAGAGGCTTTGAACATGAGATTCCAGCCTACCCAGGACAAGCTAGCAAAACAGTTCGGCATCACAGTTCATGAAGGAGATACCCTGGTACTTGGCTGGGTCACTCAGGGAGCCTTCTCATACAGCAGGAAAATCACTGAGGAACCAAAGCCAACAGGTACCTCCCCAGTCTCATATGTTATGTTGTAAAGGATCAGCAACTTAGGTAGGACTCAGGGGCATGCTTAAAGATTTCTCAACATATTCTGTCCTGACCTGGGGCTTTTCCTTCTTCGGCACGATCGATGACGGATTTCAACTCCCCAATTGAGAACTGGGGATCCAGGATCTCTGACACTTGCAGACCCAAGGCCAACGAACTATCAATAGCCTCTATCGGGACAAAGGTTCATTATTAAAAATCTCTCCTCCTTCACGCGTTCGATCCTTTGAAGTCGGTGGAAACGGGGAGATTTCTGTATATTCTCGGACGGATAAGCAGTACTGAAAGCTCTGACAGGAGTATGAACCTGGTTTCGTATATTGAGGAAGTTCTATTCACAGAGGGAATTCTAGAAGGCACCAAAGGCTCTGTAAAACGTGTAGCGAAATATTATTACCACAAAATAATTCAATTTATAGTAACATTATGTTATAACCATTGATCCAATTAATTTTATTATTCATCCTAGTCGTATTGTTCCCATGAATCCATCTATTTGATACTTTCCCGCCACCATCTAAATAAAGCAGCAGTTCACAACCTAAGGTTTTACGAGATATTAACTGCCTTCATATAAATTTCATCATCAAACTTCTTACATGGTGTCAGGAGTGAAAGCCGCAATTAATATTATTATTAACAATTCGTGGACTTCGTTATTCGATAATTTCAGAGAGTGAAATCAATTCGGAATTTTTGTTTTCTAATTAAAATTAACCGAGATGAGTGAGGTCAAGTCTCCCCCGCCGAAACAACTACGACTCCAACAACCTGCACCAGCACTGGAGTACGTGGTACCAACATTTCACATATTTCCTCATCGCCGCCAAAAAGACAAAAGAAAGTGAGACCATTCGAGTAGCGATACTCCCAAATCAGTTGGGCGAGCAAGGAGTGGAAATATTCTACACGTTTGAATTTGTGAAGGCTGATGGAGAAGTCGAACCAGAACCTAAGTTCGATCTCGTGGTCAAAGCCTTTAAACAGAATTTTGCGCCAAAGACAAATGTATTGCATAAGAGATACAAATTTAACAAAATCCTTCTCAAGCCGAGGCAACCAATCCTTGATTTTATCACTCCCTAAAACAGGCAGCCGCATCATGCGATTATAGTAATAAATTGGAAATGATTCGAGATCCACTGGTCGATCAAATAACCGACAAAACCCAGCTGGACAAGCTACTGGATAAAGGAGGAAGTCTTACTTTCGGAGTGGCAACCAGGATCTGCAAGCAGCATGGACAACGCCGTATGAAAATCCACAACTTCGACAATGACCGCAAACAAGAAATACACGCAGTGAAGAAAGCCTACACAAATAAAACTCCAAGAGGAACTGCTAAATTCAAATCAAATGAGCCTTACGATTGTTTTAAATGTGGTTACCATCATTCCGCCAGTAATTGTCCTGTATGTAATAAAAAATGCTCTTATTGCAATGGTTTAAACCATTTTGTGATAACATGTAAAAAGTAGGACGATTAGAACAAAAGAAGAAATGATGAAAGTAATAACACAAGGTATAATAAGAATAAATCCCATGAGGCCTACAACAGGTCAATGGAAGACAAAAATAATAAGATAACCAATTCAGAAGAATCAGATGACGAATCTTATCTTGATGTAATTAAAGTTTTGTTGATTGTCTCGTTGGGTTGTGTTTATCCACAATACATTGATTCTAAGAGATTCAGGAGTACGAGATAATGAACGAGTAGGTAACCTAGCTAGACTATTCCCGGAAGGGATGCGAGGCGTGGAGGGGCTTTTTCACGAGCCGAACCCCATCAGATACGTAGGTAACTGATAAAAGTTAATTATTTCGTAAATTGATACAAGATTTATTACATACAGTTACACAAGAATATTAATTGACAGTTAGCAAAATGAACAGTCTAAAAGCTCTCTTCTTCCGTTCGTTCTAGTAAACTACGTGGTGGTGTTACTCTAGAGATATAGAACGAGGGAGACGTTTGGAAATCTAAAGATTTGGTAAAGGATGTTGGGTGAGAGAAGCTATGGGGTTTGGTCTATCGTGGAATCCGCCATGAAGAGAGAACTACTGACAGAATGATGGTGGTGAAGACGGATCGATCGTTCATGCGTTTTACTCCCTCGGAACATCCTTAAATAATGAACTTTTGTTATTAAAGGAGGAGAGCCTTAAGGATTACCGCCAGCCTGTGGGAGCTCGATGAAATAAGGGGACCCAAGAACGGGACATGAGGAATCAAATAATCTTGAGCCATTATATTTTTTCTCTGGTGTAACCATGGAGAACACTCGGCGTTACTAGCAGTTTAATTTATTATTATTGGTGAACACTGAATTGCTTTCAGATCAACAGATGAGGAGGTTGGATAAATTCCTCCCTAAAAGAGATTATGAATGTAAATATCATCATTAGGATTAGTTTTTCATATATCTCATGCAGAAGTCACAAAAATACGTGTTAACTCATAAGAAATTATATCAGACTGTACTTATAAATGTAAATCAAGGCAAACATGTTTGTAATACAAATACATTAAAAGAAATAAATGATTTGGAATCGCTTCTTAATTTGCTAATAGAAGAATGTGCAATCGCCATTAGTTATTACTATGAAGAGTGCATTGGAACGACTTTCATCCTTTCTACAAAATGACTTCTGGTCACTTCAATCGAATCCATTCTTCAAAAGAAATCCATTCTTCCGAAATTGAAATTACATGAAGTCTCAACTCGTCTAAGTGCAGCCCAGTCACTGGAATGTACGAAACGCTACAGATTATTACACAATGTTTCATTATTTTACTGTATGGATGTCTAAATGTAGACTGTATATAGACGCCTAAATGAACACGGCTTTCCCAATTATAGGTACGATCTACTAGCAATAACATCGCTATCTGGGAGTTGTGGGTGCCTTCATCAGGAAATTTTGTTTTCGGTTGCTAAGGAAGCACAACTGAGAAAGCAAATTCTATTCAAAGGAATGAACAATGATCACAATTCATCGGCCCTCACATTCATAACGGAATTTAATTACTGGTTGCTAAGGAAGCACAAATGAGTGAAATTAAACTATTTACGAAGCAAGAAAGAAAACAGCTTCAAGTTGCCTCACTTTCGACATTGAACGTTTATGTATGCGATTCACACTCGAATTTCTGATTTCGAGTTTTCTCCCTACATGGCCTGAAGTGGCTAGTTTAGGTAGGTCTAAAGGACAACAAATAGGTGGGGGAAGGTTACGCGCCTCCTCTCCATCAAAAGATTTCACAATAATGAATTGTTCATTTAACAAGAATTGATTGGCTGGGTGGTTCCACCTCCGTAAGCGAACATTCATGTGCGATTAAAAATCGTGTTCACCTTGAAACGAAAACCATCAAAATTTGAGGGGGTTCAAATGTTTTCGTGCTCGATCCCAAAGGTTCATACTTGAAAATAAACCAAAATGGCTGACAAGCATTACGAGTTACGAAACCCGAAGAACCCGCTACCTTGGTAGACTCGGAAGCAAAAAATACCTGTAAGGATATCAATATTTTTCTAAAACGTTTTTCCATACTTTTTACCTCTTAGAAGTGACTGATAATAATCAAAACTTTCTGGGCACACCTAGACACCAAATGGAGCCCACATACCGAATTTCATCAAAGTTGGTCCACAGCAAACGGGCATAGTGCCGCGTACGGCGTTAAGCTGGAAACATTTTCACCCAGCTTTTGGATTCTACATACTTTGAAATGTAAAACATCAAATTTTGACGGAGGGTTATGATTGTTTTCTTGTTCGTTTCCAAACGTTCATCATTGAAAATAATAAACCAAAATGCGACACAAGGGATAATTTGAAGCTTCCTTCTTCGAATAATTGTTCTGTACTTCTGATACGGTCATATTGAATGTCAATGTGGAAGACGAAGCAGAAAATACTCGGTTCTTTCTACTTCCTCTCCCAGATTGTCCTTCAATCTTCGAATTAGGGGAAGTGGTGGTTCGCGTATAATAAACTATCTTTGTTGAAGTATTATTTCACAAAATCGAGGGGAGTTTGCAGGCTCTCCTCAAGGTGATATTTGATGCACTTCACGACTGGAAATCTAGTTTTAATCGTAATTTGAACATGGATGGGCATGTCTTGTTCAATAGATAATAACAGTAATGTTATCCCATGCAGAGAGTAATATTTCTGCAAACAACTACGATTTTCCCATACAAGACCGGTGACATGAATAAGTAAATAAGAGATTCGCATATTCTCTGAGGCGAGTTTGTCTTTTTGTGCATATTATTATTTCATCAATCGCCTTGTATCCAAGCGATTTATTTCTGGAGCTGATTTCACAAAAACTTTCTCCGTCATCCATAAGTTCACCCCTCGACATCAAAAGGATTTTCGCGTATAAAGCATCTTTGCGATTCTGTGGTTCGGTGACAACTAAAGGAAAACCCTTGAGCACGTGATATGAAATATTGAAAACATAAGCGCACAAGCCCGGAACAACCAGGACGATCTGTGAATAAAAAATACCAGCTCTCGGAGGAGTAAATAGTTTATTCTGTAATGAATTTATGATCAGTGGACCACACAGTTTGAGCGGGGTGTCTCCGAAGCTTGCATGCACTGAGGGTGAACGTGAAAGAAATAGCACTTTCCTCGCCTTTCTCCGGGTCTTTCGTGGACTTCTTTTCTTGGAAACGTAACCCCCAGCTACACCCCGCACATGAAAACTTCCAGTCAGCTGTTCCCATCCCCCCACAGTTCCTTCCTCTCTACTAAGAAAAAGAGTTTTCAGTGTTGCAAACTCTTCAAAGGGGAGAAAAAGTTTGTGATGAATGAAAAAAAGGATGTGAAATTATAAGTATGGAACGCTTTAGCAAGGGTTTCCACTCACGAAGAGAATCACAAAGAGGAGGGTGTACCGTCTAGTGAAAGAGGTTTATTATGTTCATTCACAGGTTCTTAAACTAATGGAAAATGAACTGTTCTTTCAAGAGAAGATTTGGTTTGAATTTTGTTGGGCAACATTGTACATCACAATAAACTTTAAAAAATTCACTTTTTCGAGTAAATCTTTTTTTTTGGCAGGCAGGTGAGATAATCTTTAAGATCAAATCTTTAAGGAAGCAAATCTTAGTTGTCTACCAGAAAGTTGTTGTCAGATCGCTATTTTCCAATTCAGTCACTCACTAACTGCATGAAAAAAGTGGCGTTTCAATACCTTATATACCGGGTGTCCCAGAAGTTATGGTCCACCCTCCGGCATTTCCGTATTTAATTACGTAATAAAACGGGCCCAACGCCATTTTTCATATTTTTTTGTAAAGAATTCAGGAAAAATACTTTTGCGCAAAAAAATTGCGCGCAATTGTGCGCAATTGACACTAACTTCGTTTTTTCCAATGGGAACCCCCATTTTTTATTGCAGATTCAGATTCTACGTCAAATTTCATGAGAAATTCATACCCGAACCGATGTTTTTCATTGCGCACAACTGGTACTTTTTGCGCGCAAAGTGACCAGGGTGCGCAAAAGTGAATTTTTTTAACCCCAAGTGTGGCACATTTTTTTTCATTATTTTTGACGCTAAATCACGTGGTGGGGTCCTTTCTTCGATTTCATTTTTCCGAATTTAGAAGGAAAAATAATGTTCTTGGACTTTATTTTCCCTCACCCCTTCGCAATACGGGCTGGGTGGGGACCTGGCTAGATTAAAAATAAATTCCTCACTTCTAAATTTAAAAAAATGTATTGGAAAGTAGGTAGGCACTTACCTACTTTAATGTTTAAAAAAAAAAAAAAAAATATACTCGGAAGCAAAAATCAAAAAGCTTCACACCTCAAAATTTTCAAAAAAAAATTAAAAATTACTAAATTTCCGAAAAAAAGTAGTAATAAAAAACTAAGATAGTAATAATGAAATTGAAAAAGCTTGTTGATTTTTTTTTACATTAAAGTAGTAAAGTACTCGTAGTACCTACCTACTTTCCAACATTTTTAAAAATTTAGAAGAGAGGAATTTATTTTTAATCCTGCCATAGCCGGTCCCCAGCCCGTGTCGCGAAAGGGGAAGGGAAAATTAAGTCCAAAAACATTATTTTTCCTTCTAAATTTGGGAAAATAACGATGAAATCGAAGAAAGGACCTCACCACGTGATTCAGCTTCAAAAATAATGACAAAAAAAAGTGCCACACTTGGGGTTAAAAAAATTCACTTTTGCGCACCCTGGTCACTTTGCGCGCAAAAAGTACCAGTTGTGCGCAATGAAAAACATCGGTTCGGGTATGAATTTCTCATGAAATTTGACGTAGAATCTGAATCTGCAATAAAAAATGGGGGTTCCCATTTGAAAAAACAAAATTAGTGTCAATTGCGCACAATTGCGCCCAATTTTTTTGCGCAAAAGTATTTTTCCTGAATTCTTTACAAAAAAATATGAAAAATGGCGTTGGGCCCATTTTATTACGTAATTAAATACGGAAATGCCGGAGGGTGGACCATAACTTCTGGGACACCCGGTATATTTTATTATTTATAGGAGTTTTCTTTCAAACGGGCTTATATCCAGTTGGAATGTCTTGTGGGATATCGAGAAAAACTAATTTCACGGCGGAGGAAGTTGTCTAGAGTTCCCAAATTTTCCAAATTGCTAGTTCATAGAACTTATGGTTATAAGACCAAATTTTGAAATTTTGGCATGCGTTTTGAGGGAAATGCGGCCATTTCTCATTTGGATATAAACCCATTTGATGAAAAACGATGGATCTGAGTCACTTTGAAAAAACGCCGCAAATTACTACACAATGGTTTGTTATTTTTCTATATAGATCACTCGTCTGCAAAGCCACCAACCATCCAACATGAAGAAAAACATCGATCGCATTTCGGTCTGCTATAATTTGAACGGAGATTAGGCCTTTACATCAAAATTTTTTGAGTTAGGGCGTTTTCAAAATTTCATACCTTATTTTTCAACCCTTCATCAACCAAAATCTTCGGGGCAAAACTAGACCCCAAATGAAGCCTACATACCAAATTTCATCAAAATCGGCCAATTTCAAGTGGGGAACGTGCGGACGGCGGACGGACGGCCAAATTTGTATTAGATTTTTGGATTCTACGTACCTTGAAACGTAAACCAACAAATTTTGAGGGGGTGTTAAAATTGTTTTTTCTTGATCGATTCCAGTAGTTCATTATTGAAAATAATAAACCAAAAGCGAGTTTTTGGTTGTGCGAAGAAAAGCCTCAGTTCCATTTTCTTTTGTTTATTTACCCATTATTTTCAATAATATACCTTCGGAATCGAACAAGAAAAAATATCCTAACCCCCCTCAAAATTTTATGGTTTACGTTTCAAGGTATGTAAAACACGGAAAAATTAAAAATGTGTTGATTGAAAACAATGGGATGGATATAAGCCGTTTAGTTGACAAACTCGATTTTTAGCAAGCTTCTAAAGCAGGATACAAACCGTTTCGGAAGGAATTAAACTCGTGAGGTGATAGGCCTTATCCCAAAGATTCAGAATCCGTGAAAATAATAATAATAATAATAATAACAATAAATGTAAAGAACGGATAGAAGCCCGTTTGAAAGAAATTTCTTCACTTGATGACACATCATAACCTCGCCAGAAAATCCAAGCCAAGAGTTCTTGATTGGATCTCAACGTATAGAAGTGGACTTTTACTAGTTTCACGATCTGTCTGTCACTAGCTAAAAGTCTACTTCTTCACTAGCTCGAAGATCTCGAATTCGGCCTGCGAGTTTGAATTGACCATTCGCAGACGTAAACGGCGGTAAGGTAACCTCAACCGAAACAGTTTAGAACAGATTCCAATTCTTTGGTACAATTTCCAACCATTCGGATTGGTTTCAAACTATTTAGATCGGTTTCCAACTAGTTGCATCAGTTTCTAATCGTTTGGAATAGATTCTGCCCATTTTTACCACATCCCAGCCATTTCGATAGGTTTTGAATCGTGTGTAACAGTTTCCCTACCAACCCTTAGTAGTTGCGGTTGAACACGAAGTGGTTTGGAAGTATTCAAACCCCTTCAAGGGCTTTCAAAGCCCTTTGAAACAGTTTTCGACCATTTTGCTGAATTTCCAACAATTTGGATTAGTTTTCAATCGTTTGGAACAGATTTCATCCATTCGGATAGTTTCCAAATATTTGTACTAGATCCAAACCATTTGGATCAGTTTTCAATTAGTTGGGTGAGATTTATTCACCAACTTTTTGTAGTTGAAATGAATTTGAAGTGTTCGAAAAGTATCATCATACCCTTCGGAACAGTTTCCAACCATTTGAAATAGATACCAACCATTTGAATCAGTTTCGAATTGTTTGGATCAGTTCCCAACCATTTAGATTGATTTCTAATCATTTGGATCGGTTTCCTACCATTTGAATCGGTTTCAGATTTTTGAATCAGTTTACATTCAATTATTATTAGTTGCGGTTGAATTGGTGTAGTAAGGAGTGGCTACTAAACAGCGCATATACGTAAGACTAGAGATTATTAAATAGCGTAACCATGTATGTAACCTGGATTTCATGTTATGTGTCAAAAAAACGAATGTACCTATTGTTTGTAATTTACTTATATCTGTGATGAATAGTAGGTATCAATTTATTTACCGAGATGAAGTGATTTTGCAAGATCCGACCCTTCAACAAAAAACCCTAGGGCCAAGCCTGACGAAATCTGAGAAAAACGCATCCCTTCATGCATATATCTTATTGTAAAAGTGTACAAAATGGCGCCAAGCAAATATACCATTATGTATCTATATATCTATCTAATTCGTGCTGATCAGGAAACACCCTTAAGTTACCCTTCGAAACAATTTCCAACCATACGTGTCAGTTTCCGACCGTTCGGATCAATTTCCAACCATATGACATATGGTTACATTGTAATTACATTGTAGATTACATTGTAATCTGATTCCAACCATTTGGATAAGTGAAACGCTGTAAATTATTACACAAAGGTTTAGTATTTTTCTATATAGATCACTCGTCTGCTAAGAACACGGCTTTGCCATTGTTACCACGAACCAACATAAAGAAAAACGTCGATCGCCTTTCGGGCAGCTAAAATTTGAACGGAGATTAGGCCTCTTTTCTGATTCACACTCGTGTTTCTGAATTGTCGTAAGTCCAACACTTGAATTCTAGTAGGGAGCAAACGGTTTGTCCTACAGAGCTCCGCGTGGTCTCTAAAAATGCAATACTATCCTAAATTGATGGAGAAAGAATACCTTTATTTCAAAATTTGTTGAGTTAGGGCGAATGGAGCCCACATACCAAACATCATCAAAATCGGTCAATGCTAACTGAGGAAAGTGCTGCGGACGGCGGACAATTTTTTTCGATTTTTGGATTCTACGTACCTTGAAACGTAAACCAACAAATTTTGAGGGGTGAGTTAACAAAAAATTCTCTTGGTTGATTCCAAAGGTTCATTATTGAAAATAATGAACCAAAAACGGAGTTGAGAAGAACGTTGTATATTTCCACCAAAACAAGTTAGCTATGTATAACTTGCAACTCATTATTTTCGTGGAAATAGACACCGTTCTTCTCAACTCCGTTTTTATTAAAACGGTTTCCCGCAATCTCATCGCAAGTCATTTTATTCGTATTTGGATGAGTTTCAGATCGTTTGGGTCAGTTTAAATCCAACCCATAGTAAAATAGCCAAAAAAAACCCATGTAAATAGTTGTAGTTGAATTCAAACTGGTTGGGAAGGATCCTTTTCTAACCCATTGGAACAGATTGAAACCAGTTAAGCAATATTAAAGCAATATTCAAATAATGATTGAGTCAGTTTATCCACCATTCTCTTGGTTTAAGTTCCCAACAATAAGAATTTTCAATTATGAGAAAGTAGATAGGAAATGTAATTTACGACTAATTTCGGGTTCAACTAAATTCGTCATTTGAACGGACAACTCTCACTAATTCGGTCGAAAAAATTCTCCTGCTCCAAATATCGAGGGTGCAGAATCTTCAGTCTCAGATTTTTGTATGGCTCAGTTCCTATTGCTGACGAAAAGTCATACTGCCATAGAACAAAGAGTGACACCCTGATATGCAGACTCACCAGTAAAACCACAAGAACTTGATCTTATTCAGGCTCTAAATACCGGAAAAACGGAACGACTTTACATCCGTTTTGCAAAATGACTTTCTGCTCTCCACTCTACAGTTGAGAGTCAAAACCGCAAAGTCCCCCGCGGAATAACATTCGCATCAGTGGCTCGGCGCTACAAGAGATGTCATTCACATATGAGGTAGAGCACTTCGCACATTCACACATATAAAGAGCCTGAGGGGAGGGGAGTTTATTGATGCGCTGCTCGTGTCCAGCACCCCGAAACGGAATGGAGGTGGTTGGAATTGTGACCCCCGGAACAAACCACTCAGATAAAACAATATCAACTCAGCGCCAGTCATAAACGCTCATTGTATTGCAACCCCAATGCCGCCCCCAGTGCTGCCCTCTGTGAAATCTTCCTCTCACCCCCAGGGACTCGTGTTTGTTCACTTCCGTCGCTTCTGTATGGTATTCCGATTCTCTATTAGGTACAATTCACAGTCGCTGCTTTCACAAGCGGGGGGAAGAAGATAGTTCGCCTAATAGAGACTACGTAGCGTGAAATAATGCATTTAAGTGGCAATTATCATCGTCCACGATATGAAATGCATTATTCGTATCTTGGCTATTTTCACTAGATGCACCTTTTTTTCACAGCTGGCTGTGTAGCAAATTAATTCATTATAATGAATCTATGTGTTAGATTTGAAAAAAACTTTAAAAATGAATTTAATAAGTACTTAAGTTGGATTGGAATATATTTAGAATTTAGAACAGAAAACCACGTTTCTCACCATGTGAGAAAGTACCTTCAAAATCGAGAAAGAAATAATCTAACCTCTTCAAAATTCGATGGTTTAGGTTCCAATGTACATCAAATCCAAAATTACAATGAAATATCAATATTAATAATAATTTTGTCCATCCGCCGTACTTTCCTCTATTCCCACGGGCCGATTCCGGTGACATTCGATTTATGATCTTCATTCGAGGTCTAGTTGGGCAAACATGGTTTTCGAAATAGCCCCAACTCCCTTCCGTAAACTGCTAGAGGCTCAAAAAACTATGAAAATCGAATGATTGAACGTGACAAACCTCTGTGACGCTCAAATTTCGATATGTTTCACATTCTAAATGTAACTATATAATTATGAAGTTTAGGATTTTAAATTTAAACCAGCCCCCAGTAGGTGACCACGAATACACGTAGAACTTGAAATTGACCCTTGGCTTGAGATCCACTCCCGCAGGTTCGATAACGGTGTAAAGTTTGTCTACTTAATCCATTGGTTCACTAACTGATGTGATACAGATTGTAAGGGATTCCTACCACGGCTTCAGAACAAGTTCCAACCATGTAATGTGGACAACTTAACTTCCACTTACTACGAATACCAGGAACACTCGATTTTTCATTACCGGAACCAACAAATGGACCGAGGCACGGAGCTTGAACGACATTACTGCTCCTCGCCGCTCAATCTTCATTGAGTCTGTCGAATCAACCCTCATTCGGCTTATCCATCTTCTTCCTCTAACAAGTCGAGGCTCCTGTTCCATCTAACCCCTTCAATATCACTGATTGCCTCCTCTCCCTCTCTCTTCACGACAGTCATTGGGTGTTGTATTTTTTACTACAGAAACAATAAATTAAGTTGTATTTTTTAGTGCTGATATTAACAGTATATTTCACGGAAGAATATATTCTTGATCGCTGATGAATCTAGTAAAAAATATGTTCTCGCCCATCACTCTATTCTTTCGTGTATCCGTACAGTTTAGTGAGTTTTGATTATTTATTCTCAATGATGAACCTTTCGAATTGAGCCTCGAAGAAAAAAAAAGTACATGTAACCCGCCTCCAAATTTACATTGGTTTACGTTTCAAGGTATGTCGAATCCAAAAATCGTATACTTATAGAAATAAATATTGAATAGGTTTTTGTCACTTACGTCTAAGGGGTAAATAGTAGGTAAAAACCTTTTAGAACCTCCCTAGCTCGAAAACTATTGATATTCACGTATTGTTTTTCCATCAATTTGAAAATAGTCACGATTTTTAGGAATATTTTGACATCATCTGGAGCTCCGTGGGACTAATTATTCGTTTACTACTAAGATGATTAATGATAAGTTCAGTGAATAAAAAATTACTGACTTTTTTCGTCAATTTAGGATAGTGTTGAAGTTCGGGACTCAAATGAGACCATCCAGAGCTCTGAATGAGGAAACATAGTTGAATGAGAGTTGATTGAGAAAGTAATCGAGATTACACGTGACTGCCTACGAGCCTTTCGAGGAAGCCCTCATTCCCCCAAGTTCGAAAAAGCGACACCAAGTTCTGAATCCCACGTTTATTTGTGTTCATATTGATATTTCTGAGGTGAAAAACTTCGGAAAAAAGGCTGCAAATTATTACACAATGGTTTATTATTTTTCTATAGATCACTCGTCTGCGAAGCCAGCAACCGTCCAACTTGAAGAAAAACATCGATCGTATTTCGGTCAGCTATAATTTGAACGGAGATTAGGCCTCCTTAGCGATTCACACTTTATCGTACGTCCAAAACTTAAATTCTCGTAGCGAGCGAACGGTTTGTCTTACAGAGCTCCGGGTAGTCTCAAAAAATTCTAAAAATTCTATAGAATCTTAAATTGGAGGAAAAACAATACCTTTATATCGAAATTTATTGAGTTAGGGCGTTTTCAAAATTTCAAAATTCATTTTGGAACTCTTAGAAGTGACCTACATCAACCAAAATCTTCGGGGCACAACTAGACCCCAAATGGAGCCTACATTTCCAGCCAAATTTCATCAAAATCGGTTAATGCTAAGTGGCAAAAGTGCCGCGTACGGCGGACGGACGGCCAAATTTTCATTCGATTTTCGGATTCTACGTACCTTGAAACGTAAACCATCAAATTTTTAGGGGGTGTTAAAATTTGTATTTTCTTGGTCGATTCAAAAGAATGAAATTTTTGAAAATAATAAACCAAAAATGCAGTGTTCTTACGTTCATACTCCATGAGGTTCATTTTTTACAGGACAGATTGGTTGTTACTCTGGTCTACTTGTCTGACGTTTGACCTTTGACCTTTTGACTCATTGATAGATAGTGCCATAACGTGCACAAAGAACTGAAACGTTTGGTGTGTTACAAAAATTACCGTTTCGAAAGTTGTATGGATTTTACAGGTTCCGCTGAGGAATGATGATACATTGAATTTCATATGCATAGTTAAGGGTTCCATAATTGGTCATCCATTTTTCATGAATGATGCGAAAAATTCATTATTATATTTTTTTCCATTCTGTATATTGTGTATTGGTGAAAGCGGGTGTAGAGGAGTAGCTTATTTTGAATGAGCATGAACAAAATAGAGTGGAAGGTTTTGCGGAAAAAGGAACAGAACAACCTTCTTTACAACAGGACGTGACGATTTGAAATATCCTCATAGAGTCAGCCCAAGTTCCATTTAGAAATAAATCACGTCTTTGCATGTATAAATGTCAACATGCTTACAACGGACAGTAGAAAGTAGGGTGTGTACGGGGTTTTGTCACCCATCAGTTTACTCGCCTATTTTTACTCATTTATTTCAACGAAGATGTCGTAAAAGAACGGATTATGTTCGGCTACAGTGATCCCAATGTTTTTAATGGGTTTTGCCGGAAGCCGTTTTGCGGACCGCTAGTAACCATCAAAAGTACGAACGACCTTCTACACGTTTTTATCGTTGTTTTAATAATTTTTACAAAACTATCTGGTATTAATTTTTGTTTCAACATATTGCTGACAAGTTTCTTTTTCGAAAACACTAGGCGCAAAGAATTGTAATTTGTTGATTCAAAACTCACGAGACACACCTACGCTTGTTCATGCTTGATCCACATTATAGCCGCTTGGGGTTCCGCTGCGACAGTTCCTTTCTCCTCCTAGAACATTCAGTTGGATTATCACGATTCAGTGGCAATAAAGAGTATATCACACAAAAAAAGTCTGCCAAGTGGGTGTGGCACATAGCTTCCTCGTACCCATTACCCGATTATATAGATGATCCGATGCATAGTAGTTGACCTCAAAGCACCAATCTCTAAGTACCTTTCACTACTCTCATAGGGGATCATCTACACGCTAATCTATACAATCCTAGAAAATTTTATCAAATTCGGATGAAAAATGTAATTGTTATGGCTGTTACAAGGATTTTACGTATGTGCATGCGCAGTGGCTACTATCAGTCCGAAGGTGATGATTTTCATAGGGGACCATTTAAATACTAATCGGTAACATCCCTGAAAATGTCATTGGAATCGGATGGAAAATGTAGAAGTAATGGCCGTTACAAGGAATTCACGTTTGCGCATGCGCAGCGGCTACTATCAGTCCGGAAGTGACGATCTTCATTGACCATCTACAACCTAATCCGCATAATCTCTGGAGACTTCACCGAAATCGGGTAGAAAATGTGGAAATTATGGCCGTTACAAGGAAATTTACGTTTCCGCATGCGCAGTTGCTCTAATCAGTCCGAAGGTGATGATTTTAATAGAAGACCATTTAAAATACTAATCTGTAACATTCCTGAGAATTTCATCGAAATCGGATGGAAAATGTAGAAGTTATGGCCGTTACAAGGAATTCACGTTTGCGCATGCGCAGTCGCTTCTATCAGTCCGAGGATGATGATTTTCAAAGGGGACCGTCTACACACCAACTCGCACAATCCCTGAGAATTTCATCGAAATCGGACAATAACTTCGTATAGTTATGCGCGTTACAAGGAATTCACGGACAGACACACAGACAGACGGACACACAGACACGGAACCAAAATCGTTCAGAAAGGTCTAAAACGCAAAACGCGAGTGAAAATTTTGATTTTGGAGAACTTTTTTTTTCGTCCTTGAAAAGTGAAAACAAAGCTTCCGCTACCTTGGTAGACTCGGAAGCAAAAGTGTAATTAAGTCCAGTTGAATTGAAACCTCCTTGAAATGAATGAATGAATGAGTTTTTTTTAATTGTAGCAGCCACCAAGGTGGTATTACAATAGTCAAATTACAAGACTAGAAAAGAAAATTTAGCTCTACTAATAGAAAACATATTGTTTAGTAATGCATGCTTTCCAGGAGACGTCCCATTTGATAAGTATTAGGTCAATTAATACCAGTTGGTAAGCGAAAAAAACTATTTACTCGATGTAATTTATCAAGCAATTTAGGCAAGAAATGGTTGTCATCCTCCCCCTCTTCACCATTATCCACCGTAACATATCTAGCGGCGTGGGAGCCTCGAATTTGAAGAGCATTTTAAAAACCATGATCTACGACACCCAACAAGCGATTTCGGAATCACCCCCCCCCCCCACCCGTCAATACACAATTCCTAGATAATGGATTTTCACTGGTATTCGTATTTTCCACCAGAGTTTCATGTATATCCGTTGTGCTTTCTTAGCAGACAAGTACCAAATTTGGTATTGAAGGCACCCACATCTCTCAGCCAACGATTCTATATCTACTTTCTTTCGAAAAAAGTTTATAGTGAAGATTGCGTGATTATATGGTAGGTACTGATAATAAAAAAGCAGTGTTCTTTCCAGGGGGGGGGGGGAGAGAGTGATGTACATAGAACAATAATAAACCGTTGTGTAATCATTTGCAGCGTTTCTTCTTTCTTTTTCTACACTGAAGTGTAAAAATGTTAAGATTTAAAGAAGTTCACTATGGTAAATTTTTGTTCAATACAATGTTCAAGTTTCGTACAAGTGACTGAAATAAGTGATCGTTTTAGTCAGGAATACCTATGTGTTTAGAATTCTTTTAACTCAATAAATCTCGTAAAGTTGATTGAAATTGAACTTGAAGCTAATGTAGTTAGCTGAATACATCATTTCTACCCGTCCAGCATCAGTTATTGCATGAAACACTCGGAAAACGGGCTCTCGGTAAAAAAAAAAAAATAGAAGCTCATCGTTCTTCGGAGAGGTGTGTGGTTCGAAGGTTTGTCTACTTGTGACTGTGAGTCGGGATGCCTTGGAACGGTTATTTGCTATGTCATCACGGCATCACTTGAGCTCCAAACGACAGGTCTTGAAAATGACCTGTTAATATCAGCGCTCTTCACTTCACGAGCAGAGTGGCACTAGAGAGAGCCTGCAAAACGGCGGCGCTCGTGAATCAGCTCTTTTTGTTGTATTGTCGATGGTGGATTAATACGAGCTTTCGAGGTCTGTAAAGCCCTCAGCGTCAACCCAAGGATTAAATCGTTCATCCCGTTAGGGAACTATTCATCTTCCCGTACGATTTCCATCAATGAATGAAGTGCGGGTCAATAGGTATTTTCCTTGAAATATTTTGCGTTTGAAAATGTTTACCATGACAGTGAAAATTACTATTACTCCGACTGCGATGGGTAACAATATTTCAATTTCGGTTTATGATTCCAAAATGTAGATTTTTTGGACGTACGAACATAGCGTTCTGTTGTTTAGTAAGGAATCAAATATTTTAGAGGTAACTATCTAAATGTTTGAAATTCTTCACTAGATTGATACAAATAGGAACTGGTGTTTGTTTTTGTTGACTGTTGGGTCCAGAATTGGAGTTGGTACAAGAATACATTTGAAAGAATAGGCATACGTATGTTTGAGGATGAAAACGTATGGAGTTCTTGGTATGAAGGTGGAAAATGAGGTTAACTATCGTTCTAAAAATTAAAGTTCGCTCAACTTTAAGGATTGATTTCAATGATTTTGATCAAATCTGAAAATGAGGAGAGATGCAAACTCATCTCCTCCGTGAAGGACATTTTAGGTACTCTGTTACCTCGTAAGGGAGGTGTAGGCCGGCGTTTTACACCAAAAACGCTTTGTTTTTGACTGGCTGTTATTCCTTATTGAACTGGACGGGGGATCTGCTGAAATCATCAGTTTTCCCAAATCCGCAGCGGCACATTCTCTTGTCTAGAGAGGGGGGGGGTTGTTTTGATGATATGAAAATAATTGTTCTCAGTTAATCGTGAGAAGCCGTTCCGGGTCCGTACGGACACACATTGTTGCGTCATTAGAAAACTAAGCTACACAAACCATAGTCGAGTCCACTACCACTGAGCCATGGAAGTGAATAGGCAGAAGTCGTTGAGGCAGCACAACACTACAGATTTCTTGGAGAAAACCGCGGCAAAGAAAAAGGGCAAGAAAAACTTCACAAATTTCTGAGTTTTTGAGGAGTTTAAAATCTGAGAGGTGGTCAACTCGAGATAGGAATCTTGTTGATGAAGTGCACTCATGTTTGTAGATAACTTCAGATTGTTAAAATCATACTTCAATATGTTGAAGTAGAAAATCAAATGATTGGTTTTGATCATAGTGCTGCTATAGTTGAACCAATGCGTGCCTTTCTACCAAAGAAACTAATTCGGTATCAGAGTTTGTTATTCCAGATAATCCTAGCTATCTGTTCCAAGTCGTTTATCGAATTTGTGGGAGGGATGTCGTAACAGGTGCTCAGACGCTCTTCAAGAATTCAATTTTCGAACTAAATCCAGTTTTTCTCTATCCGATTTCTATGATCCGATTTTTCTCACATTAAGCAGGTAGTCGAGGGGTATTTCGGATAAGGAGATTAACCAAAGAATTTCAAAGTGATTGGGTCTGAAATCGCTCATAAACGTTCTGCAACTGAAACTCTTCGTCAGCATATGAATGAATAAAGACTTGTCATGTTGAGAACAAGTAAATCAATAGCGATCAGGTGATTCACATGAAAATCGATGGCTTGACGCATGGAGATGCATGAAAAAGTCCAGTTTGGATTCAATGCTCGCATCCATTTAACAAAGAGATATTCCTGTCAGACATGACAAAATATTCCACTCACTCTCTCTCATTTAGGTCATGAAAATATCTTCCCCTTCTACTGCACTTTTTAAATTGAATCCTGTCCTTATTAAAAACTTTTTTCGCAGTTACCTCAACAACCGCTTGTTAACCTTTCTTAAACCATCTAATTAACTCGAAGAATCTTCATCCCCCTTTTCAAGGGGTTTGTTTCGTATCCTACTTTTCATTTTTTCCCCGAATGTCTTACAAAGTTACTTTTTCAGTATCAGTTCTCTTGGCACTTACTGAAAAATAAAAATACATCTTTCAAGACCCAAGCGGAGGATTATTTTCCTCGAGTTTAAACGAGACCATTGTAATGAAATAAAGGTAGAAAATAAGCCAAAAATATACAAACTGCCCGGCAAATGAAAGACAAATAATCGTCGACAGAAAGGGTCCAAAGAATTTTTTCCACGTTTGAAACAATAATGTATGTAATTCCATTTTATGTGAGCATTTTGAGTTTCAGAGATAGATTTTAAGAGGAAAATACGAGTGCCTAAGTTCTGACCTGATAAAAAAATCGTTGCAGAGTTGATGAAGCCTTCCACCTACGACTGTAGGGTTAATGAGAAGTCCCTTTCAGCTGAATTAGTTTCCACCATGGTCAATCTGACTAGGTTGTGTAAGTTGGGCAACTTTTGAAGCCTAGAATTGAATGAATATGCATGGAGTGAGTATATTTGGCACTGGAAGCTAAGAGGTGTCTGAGGAGCCTGAAAAGCTGCTTGTTGAATTTGGACATATTCGACAGATTTGGACAGATTCGATCAAGAGGTTTGATACAAACGAGAGAGCAGTGTCTAGAAAGAAATGCAAGAAGAACGAGACGCTGAAGACATGATGGCTTTGCATGGGTATAATAACCAGTTATAATGCTAAGTTGAGGAAGACCATGAATAAAACGCTGCAAATTATTACTCAAAGTTTTATTTTTCTATACAGGGTGTCACCCTAACTCGAGGACCAAACTTCAAGGATCGATTCTACAACTAATTTGCAAACTTTTTTGTCTATTGACATTTTTTTTTAAACGCTTTAAAATTATACTTTTTTCACTTTTAAGATTTTGTTCGTGTTTTCGACCTTGAGCCATTAAAACGGTCATAACTCCCTCAATTTGCTGGATAAACTCAAATATGAGTATACCGTTGGAAATAACGTTAAATTTCCTATCAGTTCATCAGGACACAAAAGCTTTTTAAGCCTTTCGTATAGGTGAATAAATTGGTCAAAGTCAGAAATTAAAAACTTCCTCGAAAATCACCATTTTTCAGGCTGACTCATCTTATGTAATAAACAGCCGTATCGGCGAGCACTCAACGGAAAAAACTTGCCCAGAATCTCAGCTTTCCAACGGTCTATTAATTTTTCTTTTTAACATTCAGATTAGAAGAGTAAATGAAGTTTGAATGCCAGAAAACGTGTGTTTTACAAGCAAATCCAGTGTTTTAAGCGGTTTCTGGTCCCCCTCGACCTCAAGATGGCTTGACGATTTTGGTATCATTTCCTATGTAATTTTCTACGCTGAATCAAATAGTGATACTTCCGAATGGTTCCGACTGCTAGAAAGTGGATTTTTCGAAGAAAACCTTCGTTTTTCGTACATAAAATACGCATTATTCTTAAATGTGGTAGTGAGCATGAAGTAACACCTTTGAACTCAACAAAAACTTCAATCAACTAGAAATTCGGTGTTTTTATTGAGTTAAAAGGTGTTACTTCATGCTCACTACCACATTTAAGAATAATGCGTATTTTATGTACGAAAAACGAAGGTTTTCTTCGAAAAATCCACTTTCTAGCAGTCGGAACCATTCGGAAGTATCACTATTTGATTCAGCGTAGAAAATTACATAGGAAATGATACCAAAATCGTCAAGCCATCTTGAGGTCGAGGGGGACCAGAAACCGCTTAAAACACTGGATTTGCTTGTAAAACACACGTTTTCGGGCATTCAAACTTCATTTACTCTTCTAATTTGAATGTTAAAAAGAAAAACTGATAGACCGTTGGAAAGCTGAGATTTTGGGCAAGTTTTTTCCGTTAAGTGCCCGCCGATACGGCTGTTTATTACATAAGATGAGTCAGCCTAAAAAATGGTGATTTTCGAGAAAGTTTTAAATTTCTGACTTTGACCAATTTATTCACTTATACGAAAGGCTTAAAAAGCTTTTGTGTCCTAATGAACTGATAGGAAATTTAACGTTCTTTCCAACGGTATACTCATATTTGAGTTTATCTAGTAAATTGAGGGAGTTATGGCCGTTTTAATGGCTCAAGGTCGAAAACACGAACAAAATCTTAAAAGTGAAAAAAGTATAATTTTAAAGCGTTTAAAAAAAAAATGTCAGGAGACAAAAAAGTTTGCAAATTAGTTGTAAAATCGATCCTTGAAGTTTGGTCCTCGAGTTAGGGTGACACCCTGTATAGATCACTCGTCCACCAAGAACACGGCTTTGTCATTGTCACCATCTACCAACCATAGATACTATCTATCTACCACATACTAGAAAAATCAAGAATATTTGGAAGGATTTGGAAGGGTTGCCCTAATTATTGGGAAATTTAATTACCTGCTGGTTGCTGAGGACACAAAACTGAGTGAAACTCGAAGAAACGAACAACGATCGCATTTTGGTCAGCTAAAATTTGAACGGAGATTAGGCCTCTCTTGCGATTCACACTCGTGTTTCTGATTAATCGGAACGGTTTGTCCTACAGAGCTCCGGGTGGTCTCCAAAAATTCTAAAAGTTAACTACTATTTCAAATTTAAAAAAAAACGGTACCTTTATTTCGAGTTTTCGAGCTAGGACACTCTTGAAAATGTCAACCCTTAATTTTCACCCCTTAGAGGTGACTGACGTCAAACAATAGCTTCGAGGTACAACTAGACCCCAAATGAAGCCCATAAACCAAATTTCATCAAAATATATCCACGGTAACTGAGGAAAGTGCCGCGGACGGCGGACGGACGGAAAATATATTCGATTTTCGGATTCTACGTACCTACAAACGTAAACCAACAAATTTTGATTTTTTTTTTCTTGGCCGATTCCAAAGTTCTATTATTGAAAATAATAAACCAAAAGGAACTGGCGATTGGAGAGAATGACTCGGACTGACTTCTTTTCATCTCACCACATATCAACTCAGGTTATTCTCAGGCTTGCATCTATTGTGGTACACATTTGCTCCTGTTTCTTCCTCTCCACGTTTCATCATATTATACTCATTCCCGTTTTGTCTCTTTCTGGTCGTATCATTGTCTTTCAACTTTAATGATCCACGTCCGTTGTTCTAGTTGTGAACTTTTACCAAGTCTACACAATCAGTGAATTCACGCAAACTACAATCAAATCCATATTCCGTTGGCTGCTTCCACCGATTCAAACTATACATTCTCCACGATCTTCTCATTTCCCTTCATCATCACGGTCTCATTCTAGTCCTTTAGATGCCTACTTCAAGAATACAGTTAAATACCTCCAAAGATTATCTTCATCCCGATGCACGGAGTGATTGCGATCTCGTTTCGATCCTTAAGTGTTCCTGTCCTGTTCAGTATACTTCATAGTTTTGACTACATGGTTTGCATGCATCCTACTCGTCAAATCGGGGTTCACGTTGGAACGAGGTGTTTCATCAACGATCACTGTAATAATTTGGACGTCTATGCTGATTGCAGTTTTATTTGACTCGGTAGATATCCCATATTAGCAAGCTAATATCGATGTTTTCCCTTCATTTCGATGTTCTACGTGGGAGGCCATCTATCTCATCAACAAAATTATGCGCAATCAATTCCATTTGGTTCAAGATGAAAGTCCCATTGGTGCCAACAGAACAATGTAAATTGTGATTTATTTCATCCCAAACTCAGTACACCCAAGTTTTATCTTCCTACATTTTTTTCCCATAAATAGATCTTCGTGTATCTCAGTACTTAGTATTTGTCGAGGACGTATTTTTTTTATTTCTTCTTTAATTTTGTCAGTACCTTTACTACAGCTTTCGCAATAAACATGTGACTTATAAAAAGGAAATAGGAAAATGGTGTGCAGTCTTGACGCTTGTGTTCCTCATCATCCAAAAATACATAATTTTAAGTTTCTACAATGCTATCCAGCATGATAATACGATCATAGCAAAGATGGATCAAAATTAGAATAACAAAATGGATAAAAATGGAAGCACCTACCACTATTATAGTGGTACTTTATTGACTTATAATAAGCCAATAAAATAAAACCATTGTTCAAATTATTGATGATAGGACGAAGTGGGTGGTGGGGGGGGAGAGGTTCACTCGACGAAATCCTTTTACTAATAATTGGATTAGAACATAAATTCTTCCAGGGACGGGCTAGAGACAACGTTTTCCGTAGTCCCTGAAGATACGGAGTGTTTGGAACAAATTTCTTAAAAATCGAATCGTAAAATAGGACATACCAACATCAGCCAAATGCCCAAGAATAACAGTGTTCAGGCAGTGGCTAATTGATGGTGTTGGTTCGTGGGGGTTTCTTTCATTAAAAGAGCTATATCCACTCAGAGTTGGCAGATAAGAAAAATGGGAGGGACAACTGTTGAGGAATGACTCCTAGCGAGGTGATCTTGAGTGTGGAGTCCAAGGTTCCTCCTCTCCCCCATTTTTCACCCTGTCTATTATCTACTCCAAGTTCTTCAGATTAAATGGAAGTTTCAATCTCAGATATCATTGGAGTGAATTTTTGTAAAATTCTTCTTTGAAGTCTTTGAATGTTATGAAAGTTTGTGAATGCAAGCTAGACCTTGGGAACTCGTCAACACCATCCCGAAACTTACTTATTGCACAAAAGGTTTCAGGAGTTTTGTCACGACAGGTATACAGTTTGATCATCGAGAAAGAAAGGATTCGATGATGGCTCCTGTGAGGGTAAATTTGTTCCAAAGGTAAATCCTCGCTATAAGAATGATAAATTTAAAGGGAATATCTGAAAGGGTCGCTCCCGGTAAATATATTATGAGGAAAAGAGGAGGAGGCTTGAGATGTGGGACAGGAGGACAGAAGAAGGTTAGAGGAAAGGAGTGCGGGATAATGTGAGTAGAACCTTAGTAGCTCCTTTGACCGTTGAGCTTTGAAGGGGACCTCCACACCCAGATATCCCTCGTGATATTGAAGCCTTGATTCTGTATTCCGGGGTTTGATGGTGCCTCCAATATACAAACAGACTATCCTTCAAAGGTGCAGCGTACTTACTATTCCTTGCCTACCTGAGAGCAGGAGGAAATTGCGATCTTTAAGTATCCGACCGATCGGTTCCTTTCGAGACAGTATAACAACCTGAATCACCTCCATTGTGAGCTGTACATAATATATAGGGATTGTTTCCTTCCTTTTTATATCAAGGGCAACCAACTTCCCTCACACTCCAAGTGTTAAAAGTTCCCTTTATATCCAACCGACTACTCATAGGTAGTCATGTTTTTTTTGAAACTTTTTTTCTGTCTCATGAAATCTCTCATGATTCATACCAACTGCCATCTGTGTGGTTGAACTTTCTGCAAGAGCCATCGTGAATGAACCATCTAGTGAATGAATGGACGACTAACAACGAGAAACTAGCTTTCGATATACATACAAAAGACGTAGTAGTACACCACTGAACTTAGGGAACTCTCTCAGTTTATTGAAAGTAATGAACCAGTAGATTCGAGCAAGAAAAAAATAAACCCCCCTCAAAACTCTATGGTTCACGTTTCAAGGTACGTGCAATCCGAAAATACTCGGCACTTCCCATAATCACCACCGAGCGATTTCTATAAAATGTGGTATATTATTTCAATTAGAGTCCAGTTATGCCCCGAAGGTTTTGGTTATTGTCAGTCACTTCTATGGAGTGGAAAATAGGGGTTGACATTTAAAAAAAGCACTAAGCTCGAAAAACTTTGATATTAAAGTAATTTCTTTTTCATGAATTTGAAATAGTAGGTATTGTTTTTTTTAGAATCGAATGAGATTACCTGAAGCTCTGTAGAACCAACCGTTCACTCAAAACTGCAACACAATTTGTATTTGAACTGCATTACGAAAAACTTTACTTTGAATCGTAAATCATCAATTCGTGAGGAGGTTGCAATTTGTTTCTTGCTCGATTCCAAAGTTGCATTATTGAAAATAATGAACCAAAGTCGGAGAAACCATTTTCAAAACACCCTTGCTCGAATACTTTCGATACACAGATGACGTTTTTTGTTAGTTTAGAATGTTCAGTAATTGTTAGGGTCAAATGACACCTTTTAGAACTCAGTAGGCCCAACGGTCCATATTGGGGATGAATAATTACCTAATTAATGAATGTTCCATGACTTTTGTTCAGTTTTGGAAACGAATGAAACCACCCAGGCGATCAAAAGTCGTTAAATGAGCGATTATTGTGAAATTTGTCTGAATACTGACACCCACAAGTTAGTATCCCTGTGAGCTAAGCCGATGAAAACCTCCTTCCTCACCTTCTGGGTCCTGGAAGGGTCGGAAAAAGCCGTGTTCTTCGCAAATGGAAGATCTTTACCGGAAAATAATAAACCTGAAAGAAGCTGAACTACACAAAACAGTGTTGGTATCTATCCAATTTTGAAGATTGTTTGTCGAGACCCATCGGTTTGAACGATTAAAAGAGGGTCCTCAATCTCTCATGAGATATTATTCTTCTCCCTTTGTTCAGATAGCATTCAAATCGGATCGCGAACAGAATTTCACTAAATCTCAGGAAGGAATGAGGTGTTCCGGAATGGTGGGATCAAGGAGAAGGAGTTGAAAATGCCAATAAAATACATTAAAGAGGCGCTCTGTTTTACTTTACAAAGGCATCCACTTCCAGCCAATTCCATTGTTGCAAGCTTGAAATATCCTTCTCTCGATGACTAGGTGTCGACAGAGAATAATCACTCAGCCCTTCTATTATGCTTCATAGTATGACATTAACAGTACCTAGTGAGCAAGACCAGGTGATAGATTCTTTCACCGACTTTCAAAGAAACAAGTTTCGATAGACCGTCGGTCCAGTTAAGGAGTGGTCAAACTAAGAAAACACGATTTTTCCGAAGAGCTGTTCAAAAGTTTTCAATTGGCTTCTACTTCAGTATCCTGTATCTAGTTTTTCCACTTGGTTCACCCTCCCCCCTGAGAACTCTCCTACCGACTCTTAGAGGAGTACCCCAACTGAATTCTATGGGTATTAGGTAAGGCCAATTTAAGAACAAAAACATATTTCTTTCTTGCACCAAAATAGTCAAAAATACAGTAACAAGTTTTTGAATAAAATAGGGCTACCACAGGTGAATTTTTGTTGGATGGAACATTCTAAAACAACATTAATATGATTCAGGAAATTTCGATTTTGGAGCATTTCAAAGAATCTTAATTTGTGATTTTGTAGTTAGACCACTATTGCACAGAACACCTTGGTTATTACGTATTGATAACTCAATTGATTTGTATGCACCACTCAAATTTGACATGAAATTTTGATTTTTGAAGGCCCACCCTTTTTTTTACCCACTACTTCAACAATTGTCATTCAGATAAATTGTCAACCCCACATTAAATTGTGAGTCGGTAAATAGGTTAGTATTGAGACGATCGGAGACTAGATACGTCTTACTACCAATGAGATTCCTACTCCATTCAAATATTATACGCTAGAAATGAGAAAAATACTGAACGATGATGATTGTATTCAAGTAGTATGTCAGGAAAATATAAATGTCTTTGGGTGTTCAAGAATTTGGCAGTAGTAGAAATACTCAGCTTGGAAGTCTTGTTCTGGTGTCTTGTGCTTCTTCTCATCTCTTTTCTTACCTTGTAGCTTTCTTGGGGAAATCCTCGACTTCGCGTCTTTAGGATTTTCACTTCACTTGTGATAACTGAGAGAGTTCTACGATGGCAGAAAACGTTTTTCTTGGATAGAATTCTGGTAAGGAAATATGTTAATCGCGAATCGCTATAGAATGACAAATCCTCAACTTTTCTTCTCCATCGGTAGTCACCCGCTCGTCGCTTGTTCTTATTATACCATCGATGGAGTGGATGTTCGGATGTGTGCCGTTCGGATGTTTGAGCTGGTAGTTAGTAGCTGTCAACTTCCTCATTTCAAAACATTAATATATCTGCATTTCGTGAGAATACTCATTCTGCAGTAATGGAACGTCACATTACATTAGCACTTTTCGTACTCAGGAAGCCATTTTCTGGTTTTGTTTTCCGGTCCAATATCTGAACATAGACTTGCTAGTCCTAGAGTTAATGGAGAGAGGATTATGCCTCTCCTGAATGTGCCAACAACTGACCATTCTCATCGTCAAGAGGTTTGAGTTCAGCTCCAAGTCCCACGGAGCCCACTTCGTCGAGCCGCCTGGTGTCTCAGAACATCCTTCGCTTGGGACAGACCACATACCTAAACGTTTTTTCCAACAGTACTATGTAGGTTTGGAAGGGAATTTAGAACACCCCACCCATATCAGATCCTTACCTGTCCCGTCATATCATTGGTTCCACAATGGGGAATTTGCCTCAATTACAGATTCTGGAATTTCGAATAACATCCTATAATAGGGCTCTAGAGTAACGTTAAAACCAGGAATACCCAAAGGAAAAAAATTACCGTAGAAGAAAATGTGTGAACAAGTGAAGCGGTGTCAAAAAACACCGCGAAGATCGAGAAAAACTTATTACGTCACTCCCCAAGGTTCCTCACGCAAAACTGTGCTCTGACGAAGAGTAGAAGGAGTTTCGGCAAATAGTGTCAGAGAATGTCTACAGGTAGAGTCTTCGGCGCCCTCGTGACCACATGAAACGATCCACTCAAATAATGTGATTCAAATATCAAAACTAACTAATATGGAAACTAAATAAGAAAAGGTGAAGACTAATAATGCTTGATAAACTAATAGGTAGAATCGTATAGTAAAAAAGAGTGAGTAAAATCGCTTCTTTTTGTCACTTTCGTGTCTGGGTTCTTTCTGCCAGTTCGCCGCGCACTTGTGTGTTCGATCACGTACGCTAGTTGTTTCAAGTGCGCTATCAGAGGTAGCGCTGCTGTCATAAGGAGAAACTCGTCACGTCTCAGACTCCCAGTTCATTTAAAATTTCCATCTTCTTTAAATTTTTCTGCGTTGTCGAGCAGCACACTATGGTTTTCTTCCATATCAGCGAACCTTCTTTCGAAAAAAAAAAAATTAAAAAATTGAGAGGCAAATTTCCTATTACCCTTACTTGTTGACTTGTTAAATTTTTGATTTGGCAAGACAGATGTCTGCATGAGACCACCTTCCATGTTTTTCCATTCTCGAGGACATTTGTTTGACCTGCTGTACGTTGGAGGCTTCAGTTGTAAGGATGAAAAATGCTTAGAGTTACTTCTAGGGCCCTAAATATATTTCTTCATTGTAATCAGCGTACAATTCTTTATGAGACCTTCAATAGAGATTCGGAACACCCTGTCATGATTGTTAGTACATGCTCAGTGGTCTTCATGGTCAATTCTCTTTGAGGTTTCCAGTATTGAAATGAAAACTGAATCTTCTAGTGGGTACATAAAATGTGGTTATTGATAACGGAGCAAACAGAGACGATCCTCGTCATACCTCCAAGTTTCATAACAGCAATGCAGGCTCTATATTGATTGTGAGGGCAAAATAGTTTGCCCACCCGGATGGAAGTAATTCGTTGCTCGCACAAGTAACGCTGCCCTCTTTTAATATTGACCAAGTAGAATGGAGCTCGGAGAAAGAGGGTGGGCGCTCCTGACGGAGAGAAATATTGGTGTAACTGATGGCCAGAAATATGGAGCTCCGTTTTTCTTGGCGAACAGCTTTCTGTACAGGCCGATTGATCAAGGGGGATGTAGTTCTTTCGGTGCAGCGCGTCTTCCGAATTCTCTTGGCCACAGCCCCCTCTAATCTGGTGACTGATGCCTCTTCTTATGGCGAGGAGAGGAACCGCATTTCTCGCACCTAAGCCCCATTTCATAAACAACGCTTCTATTTGTCCACACCTCATCATTATGTTTCCAACACTTTAGTGCTTGGTTGGTGAGGGAGGGTTTTGATTCAACTACTTGTCCACAAAGAACTTCATGTTTGATATTAGTAGCCTTCGTGAAACGATCAAATAATATAGCTCGCCATATAATTAGGATGTTGAAAAATGTATGGTCTTCTTCTTCCTGATGGTTCATTCCAAAAGAAGTGCTAAAAATCCGAAATTTCAGGGCTACAATTTTAACTACCTCCAAGCAATATTTTTCTAATAATGGATATGTTTTATTGAAATATTGGTAATATTTGGAAAAAATTCTATGAACATTCACAATTTAACGATGAGATTTGTTAGATGATGTTTTACCCCAATATCCCTATTTCTTCAAAAAATAGAATGTATATATTCGGGGTGTACGCGCGAACGTCCCCACGGTGATCCTACTATGCACGAACGTTACTTACCTTGTCAACTCCCTGTGCTCGAACGTTCCCGGGGAGAAATGGATCGGCTTTTTTAAAGGCGTATGTCCTTGCAACTTTCGAGAAATGAAAACAAACGTTCTGTATGCACTGCTCTGTTTTTTTATTGTAAAAATTTGCGAAAGAAAAACATCTTTCTCAGTCCAAACAATCGATTTGATGAGTTTTCTAGATTTGTATGCCCTACCTTGGGGCTCCAAATTCGCAAATCTATCCAATGGACTTTCGTCCTTAAATAAATTTTTAACAAATCGTGGACTATCTTTTACACGAATTTTACGATTTGCAGTCTTCCAGTGATCATGATAAATTACTCCATGTATCATTGGCGCCGGGGAAGTTGTAGTAAAATAATGGAACACAGTTGCTATAGAAATGAAAAAAAGTCTACCAGTTATCGGGAATTCAGAAAAACGTATGTCAAATGGTGTGGCACATAGCTTCCTAGTATTCATAATTTTGTACATAAAATTACGTTGTCCCATTGTCCATCCTTTCCAAGACGTTCGAACGCTTGTTGTTGTCTTGTCTTCGAAGGTATACAGACTGTAATACCGAACGAGCAGTTTGACTTACAAAGGTCACAATCTTGCCTACTGCACTTGCAGCGGCTTTCACCTCTCCATAGGAACTCATTTCATAAACGTCTGATATTTTGAGCAGCCTGTTTTCACGTTTTGAGCACGAGCATCCGACAGAAGAGACTTTGGAGGTAACATGACGGTTACGGTTTTGGGGACAGCGGTGTGGCTATGTTCGTTGGGGCGTCGTTGTTCGGCGTTGGACTTTGGACCGACCTTTGCGGGGATCGTGGGTTCAAGGCTCACCGCCGGCAGTCTCAGCGGTGAGGCAATGGGAAGCCGCGAGCGAAATCATCAGAACAAATTCTGATCTTCGCTTTGGAAGACAGCTGATGACGTCCACGACGCCAGGAATGGCAGTCGGACGAAAATCCTACCTGAAATGGTTGTTTATTTTACTTTTCTACGTTACATGAAGGTTACAACAACGCCTTGACATTTTAGAAGGATGTTGTTCAAAACGGAGGGTGGAAGTGAACGTACGTATCATGGATTCACGTTGGACATACGTCTAACGTATTATAACCATATTACCGAGTTGGTCCCAAAAGTGAAAAGTTGTGTATCCTGACTCAGATCCCTCTTTCAATATACTGCCTTCGATACCTCTCATGGTATCGATGCAGAACAATTTTATCTTGTATACAACATTCATCCGCCCCATTTGGTAAATGTTCGAAGTTAGAGTTTACGATGATAAAAAGACAGCAAATTTCCATTTCTCAATAGAGAATTGTCAACACCCCTCTACTCGTGAGAAATCCAACCCTGTACAAAGACTTCAAAAAAAGAAATTTGTTTGATCAGTCACAAAGAGATAATGGGTGAAACAAAATGAACTATAAAGGCTCCATTCACACGATAAACGCTCTGAAAAATAAAAATGCCTCTTTAATGCAAATGAAAAAGACATCTGCCTGGTGGGTGTGGATTCCACAAATCCTCAGCTCGGTCTTATAGATTATGTGATCAGAATACATAGATCATCAAAACATTTGTTTCAATGTACGACCCAAGTGTCATCCCTCTCACAAATATCGTCAAAATCGGACTATAACTTTATGTATTTCTCCCGTAACCTGGATTTGCGTAAACACATACGAAATGAAATACTGGTAACCAAAATTGTTCAGATAGTTAAAAGTGAAATCAAAGTGGCAATTTCCAATTTTTTAAATTTTCTCCCAAATTCATCGCATTTATATTGAATCAATGCCTCTACTACTTTGATAGGCTTGGGAGCAATACTTTGCCTTGGGAGTTGACTCTGCTGAGGGGAGCATTGGTATAATCAAAAACTGCTTGGGAATTCCCATTAAAATTCTTGTTGGTTCGAGGTCAATATTAAGATTCACCGAAATCTGGTTCAGGAGCATCAATGGACTCACCAAGAAAAACACCGCTAATTACGGTTGCGATCTTCATAACTTTCATTGATAGTGACTCGCATAATTGAATCCGAAGGGTGGCTTGAAGAAGAATTTCTCAAGTTTTTCTTTCCACCTTTTCGCCTTTATAAACATAGCAGATACTTTCAACTTTCTGCGAGTGATGCCGTCGCTGCGGCTCGGATTTTTCTTCGCCGCTATTTCATCCATTTAAATTGACCGACTCATCCGAAGACCTCGTAGTTTGTTCGTATCTTTGAATGCCACATTATCAGTGGAAGAGGGAAAGTTTGAAAAGAGTCAGAGCGAGATGAAGGCATCAAAAAATAAGTGAAAACCTCGCTCCATTAACCTTTTGAGCAGTAGGTTTTGTGTATCAATTCAAAATAAATCGTGCATGTAGGATAAGATTATTCGATATTTCTTATAAATTATGAAATTCTTAAAAAAATGGAACTAGCCACCAAAAAGATGTCAACAAGTCGTGCTGACTTCGTTCAATTTTGGTTGGCTTATAAACAAGTAAGGAAAAAACTAAAAAGTTAAAATATAGGTTTAACAAAGCTGTTGTTTTAGAAACTTGCAACAATACTGGCGACAATACTAATAGCAATCGTTGACAGTACAAGCGCATTCTACAGGGCGACCAATCGTTCGATCAGATTGACAAAATGCCCAATAGAGTGCGTAGGGGCCAATACAATCTAAGCTTGAAGATGTGGTGCTCTCTTTCAAATAAGCCCTGGCTCCCCAAATCTCTTCAAATTTCATTTGTTCGATCATTAGGCTGTTTCACTGGAACTTTTTTTTTAGTATTTCATGTCATGTTGGTCAGTGATTGTTGAGGTCTGTCTCGATGTCTGGCTAATGCTAAAAAATCTCTTTAAAAAAAGCTAATATCTGGTTTTACTCCACTGTTTTTGTTTTTTTTTTAGTTTAATTAACTTTTATTTTAGTTCAACCATGATTTTATGCATTGGAAATAATATTTGCATGGTTTTTTCTCACCGCTGGAGGTCATTCCAAATGTTCGTCACACTAAACTCGCTAGTCCCACTAAGCTGAAATTTCACTGGAGCTTGTGTGAGACTGGAGAGCACGAATGATAAACTGAGCTCTTCTCTGCATGTCTTAATGTTTCTACATGTCTGTGTATACATACAGATGTCTCAAGATTTCTTTCCTTGTCACCGTGATAGTTATATGAAGTCATCAGTTATTAACAGTTTCTTTGCCATAACGTTGAAAACAGATGTAATCTTCTACTGTCTACCTACCAAAAACCAAAACCGAATAATACCAAGTTCAAAGAAACCGTGAAACACAGCTTTGCCAGACTGGCACCTTTGGAGGAAGGGGGTGAATGGAGGGGGTAAATTCAATTGTTAATTATCGTTGAACTTGGATTTCAAAATGCCGTTGAAATTCTTGGCTGTCATGGCGCCTCGAATGTGGTGGATGGAAGCCCCAAATAAAGGGGTGGAGAGGTCGAATATACGTGTCACCATCAATTAATACTTTTGGATTTCAAAATACCATCAGGTTTTGGGTTCTTAATATTCTTGGAATGTTATGCTTCGTCCCCCACATATTACTATGGGTCCCCCGAAATGAATACAATATTAAATAATAAAATTTGTCGGAGCCGAGTAGCTTCTACTCTTGTTTTTTACTATTCATGTTTTTGTTATTCATAGCTATTATTTATACATAATATTCAGTCTTATATATATCCTGTCGAACTTCCGGCGCTTTCCCTTCTCGTCACCGTCAACGCTCACCCCTCAGTCTGTAACAACCAAGTATCCTGGGAGCAAACAACTATTATTGGATCCTCAAACTAACCACTTGCTGCTTTCCCACGAATTTGCCCGTCGTTCAATTCCTTTGATGGTACCCTGCTGTCCAGTATTACCTACAGTGAACTTACGCTGTAACATTGTTCTCTAATCTTCCGAGACCTCGTAGACTAGATCGTCAGAAACCTTCCCACCTAGCACTCGTAATCGACACCACCATCCAACAGTGGAGGTAATTTTCATGCCGGTAACTGTTTGAATTTACCACAACTAGTCGCGTCCATTAATCCACCTTAACTTCAAGAACTCCAAATTAGATAAATAACATCACAACTATCTTACTTGCACGTTAAAATTATTTCGTTATTTCACATTTCCTATGCCGTCTTCTTTATCTTGTCTACGATCAAGTTGAGTATAAGCTCAAACAATATTTTTATTTTGTCCCTCGGGGTCGCAATCGTGGCCACACAAGCACGAACGTCTGGTATAGCACTACTTAGTTCAAAATGTGAACAAATGTAATTGGAGTCCATGAAAGGTCACGTTTAATCATGAAGCATTCGCATTGTCCTCACCGCAGGGTGAGCTGACAATATTACCTCATAAAATCCGCGTTATACGACACAAAAAATGTTGCATTTGAACGTCATTCATAGGTATGAAGATGGAAGCAATGAATTTCTGTCAGGCCGTCGCTACGTGGGGAGCCTTCAATACAACTCATCAGCAATTATTAGACAGGAGTGCTCACCAAACCAAAAGACACCCCACGATGCTTTGGCGCAAAAAGTTAATGGATATTCTAACACAGTTGTTTGGGGAGGGGGGCTGAAGGTTTAATTTGTACGTCCATTAGGGCCGACGGACATGATCATTAATCATGCAAGAGTCCGGACTTCACAAGGGAAGGATAAACAGAGCAATAAATCTTTTTCCCATCCTCCTATTCTTTTTTATACTACCTGAGCGATCGGACAACACAGCTCAGTGCCTCCCTTTGTCGTCAGAGGCTGCCGTGAAATTATTATTGATCAAATCACAACGGGACAACGGGAAACTCATACCGGGAGGTGGATAAACGCCATTATGATAAATTATGATGTAATTTGCATTTTGGGATAGAAAAAATATTATGAAGACTGAGCTTGGTAAATTCCCCTGGTAGAAAGAACTCTGCTAAAATCGTATTGTTTGCAATTGAAGCCCGAAGGGATTTCTTCCTGGAATATGTAGAGTAGAACTCATAAATTTGTAAGACTCGGAAGTAACGGTTTGTAGTTGGGAGCTTTGTAAAGTTCCTTGGTTAATACCAACTAATATACAGCTCCCAGTCTAGCGTCGGAGGATTGTGGGTTCGTGAGGGCCCTGTGAACCTCAAAAAGGATTGCGATACCTCACCTATTCATTTAGGGCGCCACCAATTTGCTTAAAGAATAGGTAATTGCCCAAGGCGCAAATTGGAAAGCCTGCAATATGATGGTGAGAGTTTTACGAATAAATTAAACCAAATTACGTTTTTTAACTCATACATTTAATTTTCAGTCAATTACCCGCATGCTAGATCTGACTGGACAAATATCCACATTTAATAATTTACTATTACCAAAATACTGGGCTCTTATTTTAATCACTAATATCAAACATTCGCTGAAAAATATAAATTGTACACCACTGCCCAATGCATCACAAAAGTATACCTAGAAATCTAACATTTACTAGTTACTAATATTCCATGGTGAGACTCACATGACAGCCTAAATTAAATCTAATCAGTCTCACCATTCAGACTATTTATTTCCCTAAAATGATGATGATTTGGTGCATCATAGTTCGAATATTAAATGTATAAGTATCCTTATTCTCCTGACTTTCTAACACATTAAGAACTGTAAGCCACAAAATTCTCGCCCAACAGCAAGGGGATCTTCCTAGTGGTCAGTTAAGGAACAGATTCCTCTCCCCTGTATGGTAGATTCAATTGGCACACATGGACGCATCAAATCTCAGTAAAACGCAGTCGCTGAAGATCGAATCCCCAGAGTTACCTGCCAATGAACGTTATAATTATGTTTTAATAACCATAGAAACTGAGGTCCTTCATTATACTCCCCCTTCTCTGGCTTACTCAGGGTAGGACCCTATCTCTCACACAAGTCCAGCTAAACTTACCAGAAGATATTGGCTTAACCTTCATCCGCTCGCGCCCCCCTGAGTCACACTAGGGATCGCAGGGCGGCTGATAGCCGCCCGTCACATTTTTCCTTATTTCAATGGATTTTTTGGTACTTCATCTCGATAACGACAAGGATTTGGGTTGGTCATCTTGTAAGTGAGTTCATACACACTATTTAGAATGAAAAACTTTTATTGAAAATAATTATAAACTTTGGTAAACAAAAATTTAAAAGAATAACGTCATAATATTCTTTCTGGGCTTACTGCCTAGTGACTAAACTATCACACTCTGTTCAATAAATCAAATTGTTCTTCCCTAAAAAACAAACAAACTGATAAATAAAATGAATAAAGGCGTTTAATTTTTTTATGCTCTAAGGCATTCATGTTGAAACGCTCTGAAACTAGGTTTGAAAGTGTGTACATACAAAAACTTATTTATTTGTACAATACATTTTCAAGATAAAATTGGCAAAAAATATTTCAAATGAATATAATTGGAAGAAGTGACATAGAAAAGTAAAAACAATGATTCGCTACCCTAATAGACTCAGAAGCAATACGAGTAGGTACCAAAGCAAACATCACAAATGATAAATGAAACTCAGGTTTTTATCGGCATTTCTTCCGAAACATACATAGCTACTCATAAGGAGGCTGAATGAAGTAAAAAAATATACTTACATTTCACCGTGGACGTTCAAAAAAATGTTCCACTGCCGATCGCGGGGCGGCAGTTAGCCGCCGAACTTAGTCACTCAAACTTTGAACGTGTACTGACAGCCACCAACATAACGCAGGAGGAAAAGGTTAACGACATCTTGCGGAGGAAAGTCCAACTAGAGAATACAACTGCACTTTCCCGATCTCTTGCGTGCCAGTTATGTTTTGCCACGCAAAATTCATCGAGGGCGGCAGTTTGCCGCCCACGCGAGCGGATGAAGGTTTAGGCCCAGACAGAAATAGAGGTGACACACTCCTGGATCCTTTATATCGTCCTCCTCAAGAACTTGGGGTAATCTTCACTGAAACAGTCAAAATGGATGTGATAGAGATCCCATTATCGCAATTCATTAGCAGAGAAGACCCCAAGTGACTCTCCCATAACTCTCCCTCGTCGAGATAATGTCACCAAGTAGAAACCATGATGGTGTTAGGCAGGATACTTCCGTCCATAAGGCGATTCAACAGGTTAGGTAGGTAGGCATCAGATTGTTAAACTTACATGTAATTCTGGCGAATATGCGGTTGTGTCCACTTGCTCGGTATTGAGTAGATATTCCAGTGTGAATTCTGGTTCAGATCACGCATTAAACCAAATTCAGTCAAATCTTCATCATTTCACATCTCATATTAACCTATGCCGAATTCACTTCACTCCATTACCAACCTACTCCACGTTTCATTCGAATTCTTGCCATCCGCTTCTCGAACATTCGAGGCCCTAATATCACACGATATCACTCCCAACTTACATGCTCCATCCTTTTCATCCATGAACCGAGGTAGAGAACACTCCAGCATGTGTCTAGCCTGCTCCGCAGCATCGTCCAACATGGAAGGCACACTTGAAGCCCCTACGCTGCTTCCATACCATGAGAGCTCCGGGTTGTTTCGATTCCAGATAATAGATCCGCGGCACAGGCATGATAACATTATCGCGGTGATTTGAGAAATCATAAAGTCCCAAGCAGGATGTCAATAGATGGCCTTAAATATAAGAATCATGGTATATTCTGTTAGTGTTAGCGAGGTGGAGTGTCTACAGTGCATGAAAAGATTACCTGCCAGCTGTGAGACCTACTTTGTCTATTTTCCAGCTACAGCTTCTGGGTGTATCTTAAGATCATCTTGTTCAAAAAATACTTTCTACGTCGCTTGTAACATCTAGTTTCAATAACTTCAGCAGGTCATCTTTCTTTCCATCAAAATTTTGTTATATATAATATCACGGATGACCTTGAAGGATAGAGTAGTCATGGTGAAGGGGGGGACAGGTTCTCTCTTCCCTAACGAGCTCTCAAGAAGTAAGGCCGCCCCTCGCCGTCCTCCGCCTTCACCCCGGTGAGCGAATCTTTATTCAATTATATCCTCCTTACTCCCGTGAAACTGTATTGTTATTTATTCATAATTCCCTACCCACTCCACAATTTCGACCGAGATTTTCCCAGTGTTACGTTGGGTAGAAATCCTATTATTTATTGGTGTCAAGCATCATTCTCACCATCGCTGTAAAGTAGAAAATGGTGTGGAGAGTGTTCTCAGCTAATTATATAGGAACATGACAATATTACGCATACAGTAGATTTCCTCAACCTTGATAACCTTTTGATTGGTCTCAATGAGGTTATTATAATGATGTGAATCTATGAAATCTGTATACTATAGAAGTATGCGTAACATGCAGTTTTTCAACTCCCAGAGCCGTCAAGTAAAGGATTTAATCCTGAAATACTAACAAGGCGCCTGGTGAACGTATACATTGATATGAATGAATGGAAAACCACTTGTCATTGCCCTTTCCGCCACCAACACTGCAGGTATTCCTTACGAAGAGGACCGCCTTCCATCAGTAGTGCCTGTACACTGTTGTCTACTACTGAGTTACGCGCATTTAGCTAAAGTTACTACGCCAGAAAGGCTTCTAGTTAACGTCAGTTCCTAGATCATTGAGCGGCAGAAGTTTTAATAAATTTGCGTGTCTGAAAGCATTAAAAATTATGCTTTCATTCTTTCCAATACTATGTCATACTTTGCCACTTGACAGAAAGATAGGGAAAACTAAAATTTTCGAGTACCTAGCCTTCGGAAAGTTGCTCGTCTTATAGGCGCATTGTTAGTATTGGTGGTTGGTCCATGTTAGTGTTTCAGGGTTAAAGCTGTTGGCTGTGCAGGAGACACTACGAATGGTGACCTCGGACGGTGACGAGACATCAATGGGTGCATCAGCATCACTGGGCAAGTCGGCCACCAGAGAGGGCGCCAACTGGTTATTGGACAGATATTCCACTTCTTGAGTCGTCAAGTGTAGGATTTCGACCTTTTGGGGCGTGGAGACACCACAGCCGACTTTAAACCTTTTGGAGAAGGAATTTGGGGGCTCCAGGCCCAAAAACTATTACTCCTTCGTCAGAGCTGTGAGTGTTTGGCTGGTGGAGATCCTTCAGCTCCCCATTACTAAGTATCGAAAACTTCAATTTAAGACGGTTTGACGAATCTTAAGTGTTCAAGTCTTACTAACTACTGTCTCTCTTCTCTCCAGTTGTGCTAGCAGATCTTGGGCCGTAGCTCGGAAGTTACCTTCATTGGAGTCCGGAATTCCATTCAAATGATTTTAAGAAAAGAATAATGACTGAAAAGGCAAGACGACCACTCTGCTAGTAGTTGTAGGGAGTAGTTGGAGGAAACTTTGGCCGCCTCTCGCGAAATCGCGCTGTCAAAGCCAAATTCATATAGTCTCACCCATCAGTGCGTGACATTGCATACATTTTTTATAAATAATTATTATTCAAAAAGTCATAGTGGCTCCAGATACGATCTCCCGCAAATCAGTGTTGAGTGCATTGGTAGGGTTGGAAGGGAATTTTAATCAAATGAAAAGACCGTATTTGAAACCCTTCATCAAGTTCTATTTTAGAAAGTATTCCCCGCCAAGTTAGTGGACGTTCAAGTCAATATGGGTTATTAGTACCTATCGTACAAAAGTGATAGAAGAGCGAACGAGAATATCCAAGCACTATTGTCATTACAATCTAAATCGTGAAACGTTGTTTCAAACTACTAAAAAATAACTAGCCTAGATACCTTTGGAACTCAAGTTCAAGGACGAGTTAAACTCATTGCAAGGGCCTGAACTTTATTGTTTCCTGGACCCCTAACATGTTGTTGAGGGCATTTCACAGGCCAACCCAACACAACAGAGATTGCTTCGCGTCGAAACTTTCCTAACCTTCCATAGATCATGTTGTATGAGCAACTTGTAAACAAAATTTCCATGCAAAAAGCACTAGGCTCGGAAATTTGAAATAGTGGACTAAAGAGAGACACGAAGCCCAGCTTGTGTGACACTTGTAAAATCTCTAGTACGTACAGACACCTCAAACAAAGTTGCCGAATTATCTCCAACAACTTCGCCAGCGTGGTATTAGCGATAATTGGATGATTTTTAAATAATTTTAAGTAGTTATCAACAAGAGCTCCGACAAAAAAAATATGATTTAGTTCGAACAAATTTCGATCTACAAGGTAAGTATCAACTTTACATAAATTTAAAAAATACATTGAAAATGAGATAGGAAAAATACCAAGATTGTACACTGACAATCGAACAGTCAACATCAATTTGAATATTTCCAAACTTATTTTGAAAAAATAACTAAATTCAACAAGATTGTGCTGAAATATTATCAGCTGGAACTCGTAAAAAGCATTTTACAAGACAAAACTTCGCTCACCCGTTAAAAATTCTAATTTAGTACTTAACCGACCACCAACAGCGAACTTCAAAAAGCGGCCCAGTTGCCGACGTAGGAAAAGCTCGAGTTGAACAAAAATTCACAATAAGCACGAGAACACAAAGAAAAGCAAAAACAAACACCGATGAATGATTCCAAGTGAAAACGCTGCAAATTATTACATAATGGTTTATTACTTATCTGTATAGATCGCTCGTCTGCAAAGCCATAAATCATCCAACATGAAGAAAAACATCGATCGCATTTCGGTCAGCTATAATAATTATAGCTGACCGAAATGCGAATCGCAAAAGAGGTTCTAATTATTTGAACGGAGATTAGGCCTCTTTTGCGATTCTCTCGTATTTATGATTTATCGTACGTCATCGTACGTTTATTCTCGTAGGAAGCGAACGATTTGTCCTACAGGGCCCCGCGTGGTCTCAGAAAATTCTATACTATTGATGGAAAAACAGTACCTTTATATCTAAATTTTTTGAGTTAGGGCGTTTTCAAAATTTCAAAATTAATTTTTCCACCCTTAGAAGTAACCTACATCAACCAAAATCTTCGGGGCATAACTAGACCCCAAATGGAGCCTACATACCAAATTTCATCGAAATCGGTCAATGCTAAAGGGGGAAAGTGCCGCGTACGGCGGACGGACGGCCGAATTTTTATTCGATTCTTGGATTCTACGTACCTTGAAACGTAAACCAACAAATTTTGAGGGGGTGTTAAAAAAAAAATTCTTGGTCGATTATTGAAAGTATCATTATTGAAAATAATAAACCAAAAAAACTGGAAACGAATTTACAAAAAAAAAGCAGAATAATCAGAATTTGATTACAAGACCCATTCGAATCATCACAATGCTCCAAAAAACTAAATTAAAACAAAAATGAATGCTAACCAGCAGGTGAATACTAATGAAAACGTAACAACACCGTACTATAAGAAGAAAGGATTTCGATGAAAAATATCCTAATTTCAATATACCCTTTAAATATGAGCATTTCCAAAAACAATATCCCGATCAACATAACAATAACCATTTTTGGTACAACATCCATTTCAACAGTTGAATACCAACCCGATTCACAACTTGCGTATATTTATGCAACCGTGGCAGAATCATACACCCCAGATAGCTTGGGCGAACGTCGAAACTGCTTAAAATCGATCACAATCGTCTGAGACTTCTAAATCATCATAATCGTTTACGGATAGTGAATGGTAGTTGATACTTTCTAATGATACGAGGAGATTGATTCGTGGATGATTTGCTCATCCTGTAATCTTCGCAGAGCTGTTTCACGATAACGAGCTTGAGCGGCGGGAATGTTCCTATAAAAAAACGTAAAAACCCATTTTGGCCAAAATGGTGTGGGTTGTTAAGTTCCTTAGGCGACAATATAATCGTACGAGTACGCATAGATCATGGTTAAGCTTGGGATGCCATATCGTCATCAACCAGTACATGGAAAGTCGATGTACTGACTATTAGAGAGTCCTACAAAAAAAGAAACAAGTAGATTCTCGGAACATCGTTTGAATTTCCGTCTAGCGTTAAAAAAATTATCATTGGAAAAGATCCTATCACTCTCAGAAAAGACTCTCAGTAACAACAAATGAACCCCCCCTTTACAGCACCCTTGTGATAAATACGTAATAAAAGTTGTAATCCGCGATTTTCCCTGGGGTGGGATTGGAAAGTTTGACCCGGGTGGTCTCAAGAGTCAATAACGTGAGCGGTGCTAGCTTTGGTCGGCCAGTAGCAAGAACGGAAGAGAGGGGTAGGCAGGCGTGCAGTCTCGGCTCTGGATCAGCGATAGGGGTTGAAGGGAAAAATTGGATGTAACTTTGTAGACAGAGTGGCTAGATGTTAAGGTCTGTAACTTTATTGAGCCCTGCCGGTGGTTCACGATTCTCTGCTAGGCTCTGTCTTCATTAATCGGCCTCCTTTCCTCGTCTTCCGAATGACGGGCTTAACCTTTCCTTCACCTTTTACGGGATTTTATTCTTTCTACCGCTCCCCTCTCTGTCTCTCCTTCTCTCTCCCCTCTCGTTTAATAGAACACTAACATTGGAAATGCATTGGGGTCCTGATCCTGTTGCCTGAGTGCCGATGGAAACGGGCCTTTGCTCGACGCCCGGGCTTTTACAAGGCCTAATGCATTTTTCATACTACGACGATTTTGTATTTTTATTTTCAACACGTCTTTCATCCATCTCATAGGTAGGTAAGTAGCTTCTTAGCTATCCTTATCGTGTAATAGAAAGCGGTCCCCTTCAATACATCAATCAGATCGATAAATGGGAAAAAGGTCAAAAATGGACTACATCTCTTTTGCCGTGATTTTTGATGGTTATACTTTCATTTTCAGGGGAAAACTCATTAAAAAAGTTTGCCAAGTGGGTCTGGCACTTATCCGTAACTCGGTCGATTTGATGCCGAGTAGCCAATCTCAAAACATCAATCTCTAAGTACCTTGCACTACCCTCATAGGGTACATGACAACCCTCACAATCCCTGAACATTTCATCGAAATCTAGTGTAATATGTAGATGTTATGGCTACCAGGTTTCTACGCTTGCGCATGCGCAGAGGGCATTGTTCGTCCGGGGGCGGTGATTTTCACAGGGAGTACAATAACTTCCAATAGTTATGCCCGTTACGATGATTTCAGTACAGAAAGACACATTCACACAGAAACACAGGCAGAAATAAACCAAAATTGTTCAGGAAGGTCTTGAACGTAAAACGCGAGCGGAAATTTTTATATTGGTAGGTGCGTAATACTTGATTTTTATTGTTTTGGTTCGTCTTCATTTTTGATTGTTAAGCACCACATGACAAATTCCATCTTAGTTACTTTTGTGTATAATACAGATTCATTAGAGTTCTAACATTTGTACCAGCGTCATAATTTATTTTTATAATTCGTACGTCGGTTCAACTGGTGACGCCGCTGTTGAAAAATGGAAGAAGCGGGAGATAATAATGAAGAGGCATTCTTCATACTCCAATCACTATTATTTCAGATCGCGGAACATAATTTCAATCCGAACTTTTTCATTCATTAGCCAAATTATGTGGAGCAAAATTTCAGCACGCAACAAGTTACCATCCCCAAGCAAATGGAAAAATTGAGCGATTCCACCGAGTGTTCAAAGTAGCTATCAGAGCTCATGGAAAAACCCAATGGACGTTGGTGATTCCCACAATCCTTTTAGGACTACGATGTACCATAAAAGAAGATGCCCAAGCTACAACAGCAGAGATGGTGTACGGAACAACATTAAAATTACCAGCAGATTTCTTGGACCAATCACAATCACCAACATCAGATCCCCCAGTTTTCATTCAACAGTTACGACAACACATCATCAAAATGAAACCAATTACCTCAAAATTTCGAAATCAATAATCAGCATTAATACACAATGCAAGTCAATGCAGCCATGTGTTCCTGAGAGTGGATAGAGTCAAAGCTTCACTGGACAAACCCTACGAAGGACCCTACATAGTCATAAACGCGCGGACAAATATTTCACACTCGACATGAAAAACAAACACGTAAACGTAACAGTGGACAGACTCAAACCAGCATACATCCTATCAGAAGACAGAGACAAATTTTCAAGCACAAGTGAACACCTAAGAGAACAAAATTCAGAACAACAACAGAACACCATCAGAAGAACTGATCAGAAGAACACGTTCAGGAAGAACTGTCCGATTTCCCTCTCTGTTTCTAGAGGAGAATTCCAAGGGAGGAATGAATGTAGGTGCGTAATATTTGATTTTTATTGTTTTGTTTCGTCTTCATTTTTGATTGTTTAGCACCACATGACAAATTCCATCTTAGTTACTTTTTTGTATACAATAAAAATGTATTCGAGTTCTAAGTACCAGCGTCATAATTTATTTATATAATTCGTAGTCGGTACAGAGAACATTTTTTTAACCTTGGAATTTCAAAGCTATAGGAACTTTGGTAGACTCGGAAGCAAAACTCATCATAGTTTCTCTATATTCAAACATGTTCGACCAGCATCCATACAAGTCAGATTGTTTAGCATAAAAACATAAAATGCCAAGTTAAGTTCCACCATTTATTCCAAAAATGTAGAAAGTACAACTTCACCATCAAGGTGATAACAATTTTTGACCACATGAACTCAAATCCAAAAATCAAATAAAGAAATATGACATTTAAAACGAAGATGGACGTATTCTCTGGCATGTGTAATTGTGTTGTGTTGTTGTATTTATGTATTGTTTTGCATGTATTTCAGGGGACGTCTCGTTGAGATTGTAGTAGAACGTTGGATTCCAACGGTGAAGAGGTAATATTACCTCATAATGCTGCACTCCTCTCACGAATGAACTAATATTACCACAAAGCCTTTGAAGCATCAAATTTGCCTCTCGTGGAGATTATTAGAAGCTTTCGAACCCCCCTGTGCATGAGAACTTCAGGGTCGAACGTCTGGAACATCTATACTGGCAGATGTGCCCAGATTCGCATTCTAAGTTTGCACACATATGTTGAGCATCAAGTAGTCTGAGGGGTTGCAGTCAACCAGGATAGGTACTTATCACTAATTATGAACGCACTCGCTAGTGTATTTCGAGGGTAATAATTGATTTAGTAGTACCTAGGTAATTGGCTTCATAATGTTTTGCTTCTCCGGTTCACATCCACCTTACTTTTAGTATACCAGTGTGTAATCAAGCAGCACAACCGTCGCAATATCTTATTCACTCATCCATGCTTGTCAGTCTAACTAACTAACTAACTACACAGAACTACAGGCCGATGTGGCCCTTGGCTTCCCGAACTCCCTTCCGCAACCTTGCATGGTTGCATATGGTTGGTGGGTACTGACAATGACTAAGCCGTGTTCTTTACAGGAGAGTTATCTATATAGATAACTTTAATAAACCGTTGTAAATTTAATAAACCGTTGCGTAATTACAATAAACAGTAATTTTAATAAACCGTCGTAAATTTAATAAACCGTATTTATTAAATAAATTTAATAACTTTAATAAACCGTTATAAATTTAATAAACCGTTGCGTAATGATTTGTAGCGTTTGACGTTAGCTTTCTTCTCTGTTGTCTCCCATACGTATATTCAACCCTTCCCCACTCCTTCCTTCCTTTCTTGCGATATGAGAGCCACAAATTTGAACAGCATTGTAAAATGCATGATTTACAATACCCAACGTGGGAATTTCAGTATCAAATATACATAAATGTGTCATAAGTTATGCGTAATTCTCGCAAATGTGCACTTTGTAAAAAAACAAACTTGTTAAGGAAAGTGAAGGTGGTGATAGAAGTGGTGAAGAAGGCTCCTGGTGATTGGGGAAGTAGTGTTTAAACACGTATTCAAGCAGTTCAAGGAAGATAGGGGTATGAAAAATATTAGTCAGGAACGTTGCTTTCTGAAAAAAGCTCGGAGTAAGTCGGTCAGTCGGACCCTAGTATGTTGGAGTATCGAGTATCAACCAAAAACGTTAATTTTGTTCTGAAGTGCTACTACAACTAAATAGCGCTACAGCCCAGGGTGACCCTTGGCCTTCTTTAGGACATCATTCCAGCTTGAACGATCTTGTGCCGCCGTAATCCAGTCGTAGCACCCGAGTCATGATGTGTCTTCTTCTAAAATTGTCGCTCCATCTTAATCGTGGCCTTCCTCTCTTCCTTGTGCCATTCAGGCGTGCTAACAAGAGCTGCTTAGCCGGATCATTACCATCCATTCAGAGAATATGGCCGGTTCACCTTTTCTTCTCAACTACACGAATTTGACAACGTCAAAATCATCGTACAGCTGGTAGAGCTTTATCAGCTTTATTGTGTTTTGAATGTTCGATTAATCATTCTTCAGAATCCGTCGATATTGAAATCGTCTCATAAATACAAGATTAGCGATCAACGTACAATAAACTTCATGTAAGGTGTTCTACGATCATTTATAATTGATATTTTTGTGGTTTTGGTTTGTAAATTGGCAAGTATCCACTAAGAAATTTAACTGAACGCCAAATACACAGTGAGAAGAAACGAAAGAAAAGTGATCATCCATTTACACTGTAGTTACATAAATTAAACGAGTAGAATGGACAATTATATCAAAATCATATCTACCCGAATTATATAAGGGAGGAATGAAAAAAGAAATCATACGCAGACGGGCTTTATTACAGGGAACTCCAGTCACCAGATATTCCGTTTAACTAAGTAAAAAAAACCTGGTGTTGGAATGAAGAAATATTTACCAACCCCGACCAAGAGGGGGGTTGAGCTCTTCATTTCCTGGTGCCATTTTCAACAACTGCCCCTCACAGAAAAATTGTCCAGACGGCCGAAAAATGTGGAAGAAGAAGGTGGGATGGTTTTCCGGTCCCATGAAGTTTCAAAGACTAATGGTTTCTGAAAGAAAAAGTAAAAGCTTCTTAATCCGGGCCTTAACAACCAGCTTTATTTTTAAGTGCCGTACGAAAATGTGTTGTGTGTGTGTGTACTCTCAGTTGTATAAACAATTCGAGTTCCCACATCTTAGTTTTCGTGGATGAACGATGTGAGTGATATAAATGACGTTTGTTGGGATGCGGCATCATTTTGTTACAAGTGAGGTAAAGTATTGCATATCAACTCCTCCAGTTGAACTGTACCTGTGATCATCAGTGTACCTGTTATCACTACCCGCAGATTCTGGTAACACCTAAAACATTGTATCTGACACAATTCCAAAGATCCAACTCGCAGCTGTACTTATCTTCTTGAGATGAATTTCGGTTTATTATTACTTTGGATTCGCTATTTTTAGTGAAACAACGCTATGCAAGTTTCTTTGGGGAATGTAAATGAGCATACTGATCACCAGAGCCTGGTGAATTTGGAACGATAGAAACACCTGTTAGCATCGTAACCTCCTAGACATACATTTTTTACACATAAAACACTGGTGTGGTGGCATCTCGAGAAGATCCGTGTGTTCACTTGTGACGGTGGAGTCTAGAGGCGCCAACCTCTCTTCTTTTATCTCAGGAGTGCATAACGGCAACTCGAGATACCACCAGAGACCCATTCCAGTATCTCTGTCTTCATAACTTCATACTTCACCTCCACCTTACCCCTCGATGATTCAATAGTTTTGGGTCGGGTGATTCATCCCACCTACCAAATGCACATTTTTTTAACGGTTTCACCAACCCGACGGAGCTCCCTCAAGGTGATGACAAGTGGTACTCTCACCTTGAGGATGTGTTACTGGTATTGGTACCCTTCACTAAGGGCGCCCTTTCACTCGAGGTTCCCTTTAAGCTATCCTTACTCGAGGATTCCTCACTCAATTCATAGACGAACAGGACGCACTGGAGGTCGACCTCAACTCATCTTCAACACAAGAGGACCTTGGGTCACCAAGTGACACGAGGAAGAATTATCAGTTCTGTTTATGTAACAGCTCAATGAAGGTTTCACGGAGAAGGTTTGGTTGTTTATTTATTTCAAAGTTTTGTGGTGAACCTTTGCTGTTTTTACCTCGAACAATTACTCAGAAAAATAATAGGCAAGTTTCCTAGGCCTAAAAAGACTAAATTTACCTAATGAAATCTCGCGATAAATATGCTTGAAAATCATCTGTTTTCGGCTGGATAGATATGGTTTGAAAGAAACATTATCAGTGGCGTCTCCTTCAGGCAAACATAGCAAACACTGGTTGCCTTTCTAAAAATATGCGAAACGAATAAATTAATTTTTGTTGAGATTCTCCTATATTTCCATGTTTTGCAAGTAATGTTTAGCCGATTTTGGACATTTTTTATAAAATTTAGGAACTATTATTTCATGATTACTAAGAAAGTTAGATGAAATAAGAGAATGGAATAAAAAGTTTGTTTTTTGTCTTGGATACTATCCCGCAACTTATCACAGAGAGGTTGGTAACTATTACGATATATTGCGGATGATACACGAACTAACTAGCGCAGGACCCGGCAATGCAAGGCAAATAGTTTTAGAAAAATGAATTTTGCGGGACTGTTTTGGATGACAGGCGACGATCAGCAGGTAGGCGTAGGGTCAGCGCTGGGTCTAGTATTGTTATATCCCCACTAACACAGCATCAGCCAAGGCATACAATCGAGGAGCTGTTTTGTGTCCTTGAAAGCAGAGAAACTTGGAAGATGAGCCATGGATTTTCATTACCTTAGCAACCAGTAATCAAATTTCTTAATGAAGAAATTCTTTATTTCTTCGAATGGAGTCTGAAGCGTTTTTTTCATCTAAATAAACTCGACTATGAATCAAAAACATAGTTGGTGATCATCAGTGATCCATAGAAAAAATTCCTCTATGACTGGCCGATCGGTTTGCCTAACGAATATTCTCACCTGACGCCCCTGAACATTATATTATTGATATATGAGAATCATGTGGTGTCATTGTTGTTTACAAGCAAAATCTTGTAGTTATAATGGGATCGTTCCAAAAAAAAGCGGTGCTCTCTAAAACCTAGTTATTTTGTGTCACATAAAGCCGTTTGACATTCTGGACGCCAGTTTACAACAATATGGTCATGAATGCGCGAAAAAATGTTAGTAACTTCTGAAAAACAAGTGAACTACAAATCAACAATTCTGGCCTTCATTAACCATAAGGTAATATGAATTTATATGCGATTGTTCTAAAACCGTGGTTTCTTGCATAATTTATGTGCTCAATGAATTTAAAATTCTGTTGATCCCAGAGAGGTTATAACACCACTAAAAGGCTTTTTCCAATGTGTGCAATTCAGGATGAAATATGCAAATATGCTCGAATTCGAGCCCTATAATTGATGAGGCAGAAATTGGCCCATGTAGATTCATTAGTTTTATTGAAATTGATGTGAATGGCGAGGGGTGTGGCTTTGACGACTGTTTTCGTCGTCTATTCATTGGACGCATGTAGACAGGTTCTAGTAAATAATAATCACACGATGACGCAATCAGGCCATCATCAGACAACGAAAAACTCAAAGCCGTTGACGTGAGCTAGGTACCTACCTACAGCTTCATATCGGACTGCTGCTACCTACCTCAGGCGAGCTAACTCTACAATGATTGAACCAACTCCAAATTGACATTCACCTGACATTCGACTGTACTGCGCAACTCTCAATTCACAACTTCACTACTTTTGACTTTCTATAATTTGCAATATTAATTTGGTACATAACAATTTCCAATATAATGTTTTATAAAGTTATGTAAGTAATTATTCTTTCTACACACGTACTTATCATAAGTATGAGAGCCGTACTTTGGAGGAGTCCTCCAACTCGAGTTATGACTATGAATACCGCTCCAAGGAATTATTAGATCTCTTTGCTGGATTTCTAAGCATAATAATAGAATAATTCTATTACATTAAACTCCTCAATATTCATACGTAGATATTGAATTCCGTTGTCACCGGTCTGCTATTTCCATATTCATCTTGAGTTATTTTTCGAAAGAGCCCCTCTGAAACTCTCCAATTCAAATTTTGTAGTATTTAAAGGTTCGAAATATTGAGGTCATTTGCTGACTCGGGTCGTCACTCGGGGAGAGAGAAGTTAATGGCAGGTCGACGGGGTTGAACAATTAAGAAGAAAAGACGGTTGAGAATTCCAACTTGGAGGTGCCAAATCAGCCTCTGAGATACATAAAACGACCCGTTATTATAATAATGATACAGAAAAGCTATCATCAACCCGCTCGATGTATTTTAAGGAACCATCTTTTTGTATAAATATACTTCATGGAGGGCTCTTATTCTCCTGACAAGAGTAAATAAGTTGAGTTCACTATGCATTCATATTTAACTGAGTTGGCTTTTCACATACGATTGTTTCGCAATCTCTAAATTTTAGAATCGACTATTGCGAGGGGGCGTTCAGAGCCACTTCCCTATCTCGGGTCTTGGACAGTAATTACCATACTAACCATCCCCTAGGAATTCAGGGAAATTGCGTCTTCCCCCACTGACTTTTTTCCTCTCACAGAACGGATTTATTGACAACTACTTTCGAGGCCGAGGACGGTTTTCTGAGTGGAGAGATGTTGATTTGTCAAAAGACGATAGCTTCTTGTCTGATTACCACACAGAAGACGACAAATTTCAAGTGTTGTCAGAAGAAGAGCCTATCGTTCAGCTACCTCTAGAGACAAATCGATCCGAATCACATTATATTGATGAACACGAATTCTCAATACAAATCTCAATACATACATTTTATTGAGAAAATACAACGAAACGATTTGAAGTGACAAAACGCCACTCAGCCAGGGAAATCAGAATACCAGCCAGGAACATCGTTTCACACCTTCCAGCAGCAAACATCAACAACCTGTTCTCGCTCTTTCGTTATTGAGGATCTTTTTTTTTTTGCAAGTGATATTTTTGTTATTGATACCTTTTGTACGACTTACGTAAACGGCAATCAACAAGTAATGTACTATGATTTGTGGAGATACCTTTCATTGCTTCCAAATCTACCAAGGTAGCGGAAGCTTTGCTTTCAGCATTCAAGATTGAACGAAAAATGTTCTGATTGACGTCAACCAAAAGATTCAGGGCACAACTAGACGCCAAAAATATATCCTATACACCAAAAAAAAAGTTCATCAAAATGGGCCCATGGTTGCTCTGGATAGTACCTTATACGCGGACTGACGGCAAACTTTGTATTCTATTCTTTGATTCTACGTACTCTGAAACGTAAACCAACAAATTTTGAGATGGGTGGGGGGGGGGGGGTTGAAATTGTTTTTCTTGGTCGATTTCAAAGTTTCATTATTGATATTATAGAACCAAAAGAATCGAACAGATTGGTACCAAAGTAACAAAATACGAGCTGTACAGATATACAACAAACAAAAATAATAATAATGATAATAATCCTCTTAACACACACCGAATTGTAATCCCTCCTCCTTCGGGCCTTCGGCCATTGTAAAGTCTGTCAAATACGATGCTCGTGACAGTTCTGTCCCATATAAATGCCCCATATAATTGCTGAGTAGAATAAGAAATAGAGATCCCTCATTGGCTTGATATTTTAGAACTAATATCAAGAGGAAATGAACATTCCGAGTGGAACCTAAGCGCGAAGACGTAAGAAGCCGAATGAATAATATTCATATTCATGAATGCATATGAATAATTCAAATATTATTTGAAATCATGAAAAATTATCGTTTGTTTGGAAAACAGTGTTGCTTACTTTGAAAAGGCATTCATTGCAGTGTGGTTCGTCACACTGAACGCATCCAAAATTGCCGTTTGTGGATGCTTTTGGTTTATTATTTCTAATAATAAGCCTATGTGATCGTATCGCAAAAAATTTTTATAACCCCCCCTCAAACTTTGTCACTTTACGTTTCAAGGTGCGTAGAATCCAAATTTGCCAAATTTGCCGAATGTCCGTCCGCCGTCCGCCGTTCGCCGTCCGGGGCATAAAAGGCCTTAGAATCGGTCTAAAAAACCCGATCTTTCGCACATAGACTCCATTTGGGGTCTAGTTGGTCCTAACGTCGAACTATTCCGATCGCTTAATTCGTATAGAAGTTATGGGCAAATAACCGGCCAAAAAAGAGGTTTTTGCTTAAATATGCGTGGGGTGACATTTTCCAAGTATTTTTCTTCATGTTGGATGGTTGGTGGCTTTATAGACGATTGTATAGAAAAATAATAAACCATTAAAAACCAATAAACCATAAGAATAATAAACGTACGATAAATCAGAAACACGAGTGTGAATCGCAAAAGAGGTCTAATCTCCGTGGCTTTATAGACGATTATATAGAAAAATAATAAACCATTAAAATAATAATAATAAATAATAAAATAATAAACCATAAAAATAATAATCGTGCGATAAATCAGAAACACGAGTGTGAATCGCAAAAGAGGCCTTCAAAAAAAAAAGAGCAAAAGAGATCTCCGTTCAAATTAAAGCTGACCGAAATGCCATCGATGTTTCTCTTCATGTTGGATGGTCGGTGGCTTTATAGACGATTATATAGAAAAATAATAAACCATTGTGTAATAATTTGCAGCGTTTTCTCTCTGTATGTGACATACATATACTATACCTGCTACCTTTGTAATGTGAGTCCTACTGACCAGGTATGTATTGAACAGTGCTCACTGAGGTACCTTGACTGTGTGGATTCTGGCATTCAACTGTTCACTCACTAGTTCAAGTCATTTGATGGGTCAGTCTTAAATTTCAGTTTAATAAACTCTATTTCCTCACTGCCTATAGCATTTTCCAGCTGTATTTTCGGACACCGTAAGAGACACTCCAAAACGTCTTATTGTTTCAAACCTCACCCTTCCATTCCGTCCGCAAATGTATCACCATTTGGCTCAAAATGAGCTGTACTTCAAAGGATTTCTGCGCTGTACAATGAATTCCGACTTATTCTGTATCGGACCTGTTCATTTATCAACCCTGCCATTATGTTTTAATAACATTACGTTGTATGATACGACAACCGAATCGATTCTGCGTGATTTTTTGAAAAATGACTGATATTTTCAGATGAGAAAAAAAAATTCGAGTTACGATTTTTTGTTTATTTTTAGTTAATATTTCCTTATGATAGCTGTAGCATCCTTTTATGACTAAATACATCAAAAACTAAATTTGGGTCATAATGATGCGACCTCAGTGATTACGTTGCAAATTTCACCTCAGTGCTGGTGGGTCCAAACAATGCCTGCGCCTACACATGGGCGAAAAAAAATTGACTCCCAAAAATACCCGGAATTCCTCTACACGTATTATAGTAGTCAACCGTTCAAGGTTGTCGAAGTCTAATGCGATTTCACTACCAATTTGTTAATGGTAATACGTTCAAACGCTCGAAGCGAACTCACTGCAATCGGCCCTCATTGCTACTCTTCTCATTTTCTGATCCAAGCTGTAGTAAAAACATGAATATTCTGATTTATTCATACCAAAATTCCGTGAAAAAGTCTAACTGTATGTGTAACTAATAAGGTAGTTATCACTAAATGACCATAACCCGCCGTTCACTTTGACTACATCACTTGGCGCAGAACCCTCAGCTTGGTTTACTGTGTTTCGTTAATTCGCTCTAATTCAACGACATACCAACCCCTTCAAAATATTCCACGCAAATTTCGCCACTTAAATAATTCATGAGCGATTCAACTAGACTTTCGTTTATGATGTTTCAGGTGAGTGAGAACATTTGAAATTCAGATTCGAGGAAGGTTAGCTTTTTCCTGAACAACCATCTCTTGCAAGGAAGGTAAGTGAGCTTGTTGGTTGATAAACGATATATATAAATGTATATGATAGTGTACTGTATATTCTCCTCACCCATGAAGTTGATCCTGAGAGGTAGTGAATTAATGTAATACGGAGAGGATATAGTTGGTCACAGTGCATTATACTACATTGATCGATTGCTCGTTGAATGATCGGTAAAGTTCTTCACCACCGCCTCTCTGGCCGGAACACTACCATCCCGGGTACCATATTTAGGGTTTATACGGGGTGTCTACACTTTCAGGGTTCGATTCTACAAGTTATTTCTTATAAAAAATGTCACCTAGGGATTTTGTTTTAACCCCTTGTTTTTCCAAGTTTTCTTTCCAGTTTAAAGTTTTCTTTCGTATTTTTGATCTTACGTAGTTAAAACTGTGAAAATTACTGTTATTTACAACGTAAAATTCAAATTTGAGGATATCGTTGGAAGGAGCGTTGAATTTCCAAGCTACCTAACGTGAAACCAAAATCGTTTGGCAATAGAACATTTTTAACAAATCAAGTAGAAAAAAAATTGACTTTTTATAATCGAAGGGTTTACTCTGAATACCTGCAGATTTTGTAAGGTGTTCTTTGAAGAAAACATGCTAAAACTGTCAGCTTTCCAACGGTCCATCAAATTTTCTTCTCAAGATTTGAACAAGAAAATCGGGTGTTTTACGCGGTGTAGGGTCACGACTATGGTATCATTTTCTGTGTAATTTTTCACGTTGAATACAATGGTGATACTTCCGAATAATTCTGACAGCTAGAAAGAGGACTCAAGGTAAGAACCCAGCAATGTTTTGTTTACTGAACCTTAATGTTGTTTGAGTCTCATGAGATTGAGACAATCAAATTCAGAAAACTTTATTGGCTCCTGGGCCGACATTCACAACTTAGCTTACACAACAAAGTGCTGTTATATAAAACAGTACTTATGCCGATTTGGACCTACAGTATACAGCTATGGGGATACACAGCTAAAAGTATCATGAAAATTATACAAACGTTCCAAAATAAGATACTGAAGAGTATTGTGAATGCTCCGTGGTACATTCGTAATGATGACCTCCACAAGGACCTCAAAATTGAGACTATCAACGAGGTAGCAAAAAGATACGCGAGAAACTACGAAAAGAGGCTTCACGCACACACAAACCTAGAAGCCATCTAGCTTCTGGACAACACTCAAGTTATCCGACGTCTGAAGAGGACCAATCCACCGGACCCTTGACTTGAGACACTTGAATGAGAAATGCGTAAATATATCTGAAGTAAACATGTAGATAGTTACCTGATTTAAAATACCCCTAATGTAACTAGTAGGAATATTAATAAATAAACGCTAAAAAAACAACAACTCGGGTAAGATGATGTTTTTGTTGAGTATAAAGTTGTTACTTCATCCTCACTACCTTGTTTACGAATATTGCGTAAAAGAAGGTTTTCCTTGAAAATGAAGGTTTTCTTCGGAAGTTCCACCTTCTAGCGTTCAGAATTATTTGGAAGTATCATCGTTGGATTGGGCGTAAAAAATTTACATAGGAAATGATACTCGTCATCTTGAGAACGAGAGTGAAACACTCGATTTTTCCTGTAAAACACAAGTTTTTTTGGCATTCAAACTTGATTAACTCCTAAAATTTGAGTTTTAAAAAGAAAATTTGATTAACCGTTGGAAAGCTGACATTTCAAGCATGTTTTTTCTGAAGAGCACCCATTGAAATGGGCAGGATTCAGAGAGAAAACTTCGATTAAAAAAAAGGCAAATTTCGGAAACAACGTAAAGTTTGCTTATTGACTTGATTCCTTTTAAATGTTTCATCATTTTAAAATGTCAGTTTTGCACTAGAAGCTTGGAAATTCAACGCTCTTTCTTCAAATTTTAATTTCTTGGTAAATAACAAGAGTTATGGCAATTTTAATGACGTAAGGTCCGAACACAAAAAAAAAACTTTAATTGAAACAACTTGAAAAAACTGTGGGTTAAAACAAAATTTTTATGAGACATTTTTTATTTGAAATAACTTTAGAATCGAACCCCGTTATGCCCAACTTAAATGTAGACACCTTGTATAACATACCCATTATTCACTCGTAATCAGTGTTTCTACTATTAGTGTTTACTAATTACAGAAAAATTCAGTTTTTGCCTTAACAATATCTAGTAACCTATTTGAATTTTAAGAGCTAGGTTGAAATGCATCAGTTGAGAATTTAGTTTTATGAGTCTTCAGTATTGAAAATAGCGACAGATGATGTAGCAGGGGTGAAAAAGTGCTGCCAAGGGGGTAGGCAGTATAATTACTACAAAAGAGTTTCTTTGAGGGCCACCGAGGTGTATGGCTAGTACATGCCTCTAATCATTTAGACATATTCTTGATCTAATGTATTTAGATATTTAACAAACACATTCAAAACGTCATCAAATTTGATCTAGTTTGGAGTTTTTGATAAGTCGCTCTGCGAGAATACAGGAGAATCAACACTAAAAGCTCTGTTTTCTGGAAAAAGCATTTGAAATGTTTAACCTCAAATCAAAACGCTATTCTGACTATTACATACTAGCTAAATGTTTTTTTGCCACTACTGAAGCTTTAGCTGTTTCAAAGTTTCAATTTTTTCAAAACTGACCCTCAATAAATCGATTTTGGTTTATTATTTTCAATAATGAACCTTTGGAACCAAGAAAAAAAATGTTAACACCCCCTCAAAATTTGATGGTTCAAGGTAGGTACGTAGAACCCAAAAATCGAATAAAAATTTGGCCGTCCGTCCGCCGTACGCGGCACTTCTGCCACTTAGCATTGACCGATTTTGATGAAATTTGGTATGTAGGCTCCATTTGGGGTCTAATTGTGCCCCAAAGATTTTGGTTGATGTAGGTCACTTCTAAGGGATCCAAAATCAATTTTGAAATTTTGAAAACGCCCTAATTCAAAAAATTTCTATATAAAGGTATTGTTTTCCTTCAATTTAAGATTCTATAGAATTTTTAGAATTTTTTGAGACCACCCGGAGCTCTGTAGGACAAACCGTTTGCTCACTACGAGAATTTAAAGTTTGGACGTACGATGAATCAGAAACACGAGTGTGAATCGCAAAAGAGGCCTAATCTCCGTTCAAATTAAAGCTGACCGAAATGCGAACGATGTTTTTCTTCATGTTGGATGGTTGGTGGCTTTGCAGACGAGTGATCTATATAGAAAAATAAAAAATAATAAACCATTGTGTAATAATTTGCAGCGTTTTTATGACATTTTCGTGAATTAGGCCCGTTGTACACAACTCACGTAGGGTTTTGGAGGTTTTTTCTTTCTTTATTGCGACAAACGAACGTCGTCAGACAAGCGAAAATGAAGTTCTGAAGGTTCGAATCCGGGAAAATCAATTAGGAAATCAGGGAAGATTTTCCGTCGTCGGACTTCGAGTTTATGAAGGAATTTTGCACTACCTTGAAAAACTAGAGAACCAGAGGAAGCGTCCATTGTGCCATCGCCCCTCAAGTACACTGATTACAAGGTCAAAAGCACTCTGAACGGTGATTTGCGCCCCTTGTAAGAGAACACTTCTCCAAATCCCGCAGAATGAAGAAGACTCACCCTGCTCTCTAGCGGCAATCAGAGCAGACAGAAGTAGAACTGTGGGTGCTTGTAAACTATGTTATTTGGATTTGCGTTTCTTGTATTATCATAGGGAGATGTAATTTTGGAAGGAACGTCAGCCCTTATATAAAGTGTATATTTCGGTTTTCGAAAATCATATCGCTTTTTCCACGATATTTCATGATATTACTATGGATGTTTTCAAGCTGTTAAATTTTTGAGAAAACATCGATTTGTGTAGTCAAGTTGGATATTCGAGATAAATTTTGTTAAAATTGTAAAATAACTTTCGAGTGTTAACGTAGGATTAATAATGAATTTTAACTGTAAAACTATTGAATTGTGAACGTTGTAGTTCCAGTGAACAAATAACTTTGGTAAATCAACTATAAATCCGGATTTTATCAACAAGAAGAGATTATTGCACGGTTAGTGGCAGATTTCCACCTCGACACTTCTCTAATCCCTGCAAATGTGTGTTTGCCATGATACATCTGACACAACCCGCAGGAACAAACCGAATACATTATTTTAGTTTTTATATTCAAACGTCAAAGACTCTTCTTGAATCCTTTGAAGACTGAAATATATTAAGTTTGCGGGAGCGCTTGACTTGGTTTTCTTTGAATATTTCAGAAGAGGAAAAAATTTCGATGGGGTTTTAACTTTCCTCAGCTGAACAAGCAGCTCTCTGAAAGTGGAATGTTTTCCTCAGCTTCTTCAATACGACAATTCTTTTGTAAAATATTAAACCTCTTCTGGGTAGTTAATATTTATAATAATGAAGAAAGATGAACTGGAGTTTGAATATCCGTGGAAGTTGTTCTTTTTGTGATAGTCGAATTGAATTAATATCTAATGAATCTTAACCGCCGGTCACTTTCGTGTTCTCTCATAATAAGCATCAGCGCTGAATCTTTCTTTGCATTTCAGTGGCCTGCAATAATTTAAGAACAAGTCTCAACTGTGGTACTTGAGTGAATGAGCAAATTTTCGAAAAAAATGATCTTAGGCGATTTTTACAATATTACAATGTTTATAATATTGTGATAGGGTTTTTCGATTGAAAATTTCACGTTAATAGTGAATATACCTTGGTACTCGATGATGAGGGATACTCGGATTGAACCAGTTATTCCAAATAAAGGGAGAATCAAAAGAACTAAGTGATCCAATACGTATTCAGTTTTAGTACTTACGTTGAATAACTAACAAATATACTAAAGAACCATATAACGATGCCTGGTTCCGCGGACGACATCAGCTGATGATTTCGGTTAAGGCAACTTATTGACTCACCCTCTTAAGTAGAGAGGCGTTCACTAACGACCCAACTCGGGAAATTATTGGGACACGTGATCCCGCCAGCGAGGGGAAATGACTAATCCAATTGTCATAACCCGATCCGACTGGCTCTAACATAGGTGAGCTCGTGGGAACTGGTTAACTCAACCAGCTAAAAGGCGTTGGTCGGAACTAGGAATACTGCCAGTCCTAGTTTGAGCTAGTTTGTTGGTTCTTTTCATTAGTACCCAGATTGTCATAGAACCAGGTGGGGAAACCAGGTCAGATCCTCTTTGGAGAAACTGTTCAAGAAAAGGTCGCAAATCAGATCCAAAACCAATAGGATGTGGGCAATCATAAGATTTGGGGGGGGGGGGGGCCACAAATAATGTTTTTAGAAATCCTCTGTTTCTAAAAACCCTGAGATAATAACCTAAAGTATTTCCATGAATAAGGGATTGCATTCAGAAAGTTTGGCAGTTTACTGTGCCACCAACACTATCTCTACGTCATCACGTGGTAGAAAATCGGGTAAAACGACCGCTTGGTGCTCACACCAGCAAACGTGGGATTTTGATGTGTTGAAGTTGGCACTTGACTTCACGTCGTCATTCCGTTTCTCGTTTAACATTCCAACATTATCTTAGACGAAGATTGGTACATACAAATTTCAGCTTTCAAAACTATTTCTGTGCGATTGGTCCTTTCCCTTCAACCAGCATTGTAATGGAGCGTCGGAAGAAATTAAAAGATGGGTTTTCGTTTCAAGCAAGGAACTGTAAAGAACATCCCGTTCATAGATGATGTAGATTCATGTTACACGGATAATGGAGAATCCGGGTTTTAGACCGAGTAAATCGAGTGGTCAGAAATACAAGACAGGTTTTGAATTTAATCCACCATCAAGTTTGCTTGCTGTTATTTTAATTTGCACTTAGTTACCAACTCTATTTTTTCTTGTTCAAGAATCTACCTACTAAATCTCGATGACACTTTTTGGTTTATCATTTTCAATAATGAACCTTTGGAATCGACCAAGAAAAAAAAATTTTAACACCCCCTCAAAATTTGATGGTTTACGTTTCAAGATACGTACCTAGATTCCAAAAATCGAATAAAAATTTGGCCGTCCGTCCGCCGTAGGTACGCTGTCCGCCGTACGCCGTAAGCCGTCCGCCGTACGTGGCACTTTTGCCACTTAACATTGACCGATTTTGATGAAATTTGGTATGTAGGCTCCATCTGGGGTCTAGTTTTGCCCCGAAGCTTTTGGTTGATGTAGGTCACTCCTAAGGGTTCCAAAATCAATTTTGAAATTTTGAAAACGCCCTAACTCAGAAAATTTCTATATAAAGGTATTGTTTTCCTTCAATTCAAGATTCTATAGAATTTTTAGAATTTTTTGAGACCACCCGGAGCTCTGTAGGACAAACCGTTTGCTCACTACGAGAATTTAAAGTTTGGACGTACGATGAATCAGAAACACGAGTGTGAATCGCAAAAGAGGCCTAATCTCCTTTCAAATTAGAGCTGACCGAAATGCGATCAATGGTTAGTGATTTTGATTTTTTTTTTTTTTTTTTTTGATTTTTATATTGGATGGTTGGTGATTTTGTAGACGAGTGATCTATATAGAAAAATAATAAACCACTTTGTAATAATTTGCAGCGTTTTGAACAGTAGGTACCTTACACCATCATTATACTAGTTTTTACAAATCGATCAACCTGTCAAATTTATAAAAATCTTCTTGATTGGGCATTGATAACATAACTTCTCCCGCATCAAACTATCTACTACATCCCGGAATGAAACATTTTTTTCTCTCCTTTCGTACTTCAGTAACTTTTGTTTCCATCTATTGTAAATAAAAACCTGGGGAATGAAGTACGTATTGAAATGAAGTACTTGAAGGAACGAGTAAGTACGGCGTGAATTTGGGAGAACGGAGAGGGTGAGAACGAGTGGTAGTCGTCGAGGGGTTGAAGGGAAGCCTTCTTCGCAGTTATCATGGAGAGGAAAATTTCCTGTAGGCGTAAGGTACAAACGGGAGCTTTAGGTGAGACGGAATCTCACGATGTTGATAACCACCCGACAGCCAGCCAATCACATTCTCGAGGTATTTTGACGTTTCGTTTGGCGAGATTGGTAAACTGATAATTCTCCTTATCACTTGTAATTTTTTGAGGGCTCTATTATTGTGTGGGAGCCAAATTTTGTTTATTTTCGATGCATTTTCTCTACGAAAAAAGAGGGAAAAACAAGTGGGTAGCTTAAAGGTATTTAGCTTCATTTCTTTTAAATTTTGAACCCATCCCGAAAACGTCTGCCAAGTGGGTGTGGCACATAGCCTCCTGTAATAATCAAACCTTCCATAAGCATAAGGCTTTAATCAAATAAAACTGATACTAACTATGAGAGTAGAATCTGCGAGTGACATCGAATACATGTGTTTTGTGCGTGCCTAACAACGGTGTTATAATAAACTGGCAATGAAGTATGTCAATGAATATGACATTTTTCCCTCGTTATTTTGAAACGTAGGTAGTCCTTGAGATATGCTGGCGGATTACTGGCTCTTAGAGACCTCCTAGCTCCTTCAACGACAGTAGGCGGCGTAGCAACATTCGAAAGAGATGAATTCTGGGATGTTGTGGTTGTGATGAATTCTGGCATGGCTGGAAGTTGTGGTGACTCGGAGGGTTCAGGTTGATTAATCTGATGCTCCACTTCTTTTGAATTGTGAGTTCGATTACTAGTTCTTGATGTCATATGTCAGGTGGGTTGCTGGGGAAGGGTCTTCCACACCACCTTCTTCCTCAGGAGAATTATCTCTCAAACATTTAGAAAAATCTATGTTCTCATAGTTCCATGGGTTAAGTCCAGACGCTCTAAACCCATTCACAAGGGTACTTTTTTTAATATGCTGATCTACCGCGATTTTCAGCAAGGGTGCAAAATCTTTTTTTGAAATCATCCTGCTCATATTATTGTGGCGCCATTCGAGGATTGATCTTTTCCACACATCTTTGAGGGGTTTAAAACAGCCACATCAGCCGGTTGTAATATCCGTGTTGCGTTTGGATACAAACATATCAAAATTATTTGGAGTTGTTCACAGAGATCTCTAAGTTGGTAATTCAGGTGACTTCGGTGGCCATCTACAGAGAGGATGACAGGCCTTTTGATATTATTTTTCGTTAGATGCTCATTGAATGTGTTCGCGATGTACTCATAAAAGACAGCTGAATTCATCCAACCAGTATCACTGGTTCCTATACTTCATCCATCTGGAACTGAAAATGCGATTTCTCCTGGCAGTCTGACGTACGGGTATATTATCATGGGTGGTACTGTGTCACCTACTGCAGAAAAAGTGAACATAACAGTCACGGAGCTCTTTGCCATCCCCCCGTCAATTTCGTAGATGTTTTTGACACCTTTTTTTGCGAAAACCTTTTCCTGTTTGGCCAAATCAAGAAATTAGTTTCATCCCCATTGAAAACACGCGTTGGCTCTTTCAAAACGTCGAAAACATTTTCGTCCTTTAGGAGTTTTTCGAATGAGTTAAACCATTTTCTTATGTTATCTTTGGCAACTGTGGAACTGGCACTTGTGACGGCTTCGCTCGTTCTTGTGGCTACATCTGGATGTCTTTTGAGGAAACCAGACAACCATTTGGGCCCTGGTTTGTTATCCTTGAACGGGTTTGGTCGAGGATTGTCAGTCAAAAAGGTCTCAACGCTCTTGACAAGGTCCAATGACCGACGCGGGAATCCTTTTCAACCACATTCGAAAACCCAATGGAATAACTTATGTTCCTCTTCATCACTTAGTACAGGGCAGGGGCCAAATCCTGCCTTCTTAAAGTGGGGGCTTTTCCGAAAGCAAAGGGTTGATTTGGGAATCCCAAACTTTTTGGCAGCTTGCCTCAAGCTCATACCGTTGGCGACTTCATAGAGAGCCTCCTGCACCTTGGCTTCATCGTAATAGGTCAGTTTTGCCCTTGGTTTTTTTCTTTTTTTTCGCCTCAGATGTCGCCGGCTTTCTTGAGGGCTTTCGAGCTAAAATGAAAATGGAGGGGCGAAAATTACGCAGGAAGGAACCATGCAAACTCCATGATAAAAATTTTATTTATCAGTAGATGTAAAGCTTCCCATCAATTTTTCCGAAGAATCAGGAGGTATATAGAATTTACATGCGCTCAGAAAAAACAATATTTCCAATAGCAGTGAATTTTTAATTTTTTTTAATAATTGAAGAGCTGGTTGGGAAGTGTCTAATCACTAGGCAAAGCGCGGAACAAGGAAGAACCCAGTCGTTGGACAGCTGTCCAAGCACTGGGAATAATCATTTTGACAGTATCCAGTCATTGGACACAAGCAAATCTTGTTCAGTTATGCGTCAGATGAGGAAATTTTTACTCGAAAACGATCAGTAACAATCGACCTATGGATTAAATATTGCATGGAGTAACTTATTATCAAGTGAGGAACTAAAAACACTTAAGAAAAGGGGTCAGTCAGCTTACCATTTTCGTAAGGAATCGACACTTTTGCTGAACCTCCACTTTGATTCAACTCCTAAACTAAGTGAAGTTATTTCATGGTTATAACCTTCATTTCTTCTTCTTCTTCTCGCTTCACAGTTTTCAATGGTATGTCACACCACAAAGAAATGTCCACCACAACCTTAGTAAAACCTGGAAACCGATCACTGTCCAACGACTGGGGGGGGGGGTATCCAACGACTGGGGGGGGGGGGGGGTGTCCAACGACTGGGGGTTTTACCCTACATGTGTTTAGTGCGTGCCTAACAACGGTTTTATAATAAACTGGCAATGAAATATTGATAGGCGGATTCCAGATCAATTGTTCTGAACCTGCTATAGATGAATGAAATATATGACATTTCCTTGTATCCATACCCCGATTGTATAGATGATCCGATGCCCAGCAGTTAATCTCAAAACATCAATTGTACTACCGTGTTAGGGGACCGCCTACACGTCAACCCTATCTATGAACATTTCTCTGGAATCGGGTGGAAAATGTAGAAGTTATGGATGTTACAAGGGGCGTTTGCGCATGCGCAGTAGCTACTATCAGGCCGAGAGCAATGGTTTCCATACAGGACCATTTATACATCAATCCGTATAACCCCTGAAAATTACAACGAAATCATAAGGAAAATGTAGAAGTGATGGGTGTTACAAGAAATTTAACTTTAGCGCATGCGCAGTGGCTACCATCGGTCCGGAGGTGATGATTTTCATAGGGAATCATGTACATCCGCACAATTCCAGAAAATGTCATCAAAACCGGTTGGAAAATGTAGAAATTATTGTTGTTACAAGGAAATTCACGTTTGCGCATGCGCAGTCGCTTCTATCAGTCCGGTGGTGATGATTCTCATAGGGGACCGTCTACACGTCATCCCCTGTAAATTTCATCGAAATCGAACAACAACTTCGCATAGTTATGCCTTTTACAAGGATTTAATAACAGACATACAGACACACAGAAACGAAATTAAAATTGTTCCGGAAGGCCTAAAACGCCAAACGTGTGTGAAAATTTTAATTTTGGAAAACTTCTTGTATTCAACCTTGAAGAATGAAGACAAAGATTCCGCTCCCTTGGTAGACTCGGAAGTAATACGTGCGCACACCCTATTCCTGAAACAGTAATCGTCGGAAAGCATGTTTTGGACTAGTTTCCCCTTTGACGCGTTGGACCATTTTTTCCCAAATGTTGGGACAGTGGCGGAGAAGTAGTGTTCTTTGGGCCAGTTTTTCTATCCCTAAAAGTCACAGGAGGATCGCTAGCCTTTGAAACTACAATGGAACCATGTATCCAATTAATCCTTCGGGTTTTTTTCCGAATTTCAACGAAAATTATTATTAGTTATTATTTGTTTCCACCGAAACTATTCTAGTTCTTGCAAATTTCGTCCTAAAAGATGTTTCAAGCAATAATAACGTAGGCATGATCATGATGATTTTTTGGGCCAGTTCTCCTATCCCTGAAAGTCACACGATGATAATCAAAAATCTTCGATGGGTCGTGATACATTCCAAAAATACGAGGTTATGAACTTTGAATGGTAATTAGGTCATTCGAATTAAGGAACAGCACAACTAGCTAGATAGTTGAGAGACAGCTAGAGAATAGAGCCTGCTGAATGATTAATTTTGTCACATTTGTTGTACACATTTGTTGTATGTTGTTACATGGGATACGTAGTATACCCTCAAATCGGGGATATGAAGGTGCGAAATCCCAAAGCACCACAAATTACATCAAATCCAAGTATCATCGGGTCATTGTGATCAGAATCAATATCATGAATAAATAGCAAGTTAATCTCCAATAAAATCATGAATTATGATGAACTATTGGAAACGCAATTGTTCATCTCTCTCCTAGAGAATTTAAGTGTCACGCGAAGCTGTCGAAATGTCTTCCAGCTCACAAAGAACTGCCCAATTGAAATATCTAAGTTGATGGAGACAGACTTTAAAAGCCATTATTCAGCATGAATTGAAAAATGACCTCTTGACCTTTTGAATTGTGAGGTGATGGGATTCGAAAACTCCATTAGGTACTAAATCATCAACGAGATCTGACGGCTATTGTCTGACTTATATCAGGCCATGATTGCCCACTGGACGGATTTGTATGTCATTCAAAATGTCAAAACTATATTGATATCATTTATTCGAATAATTGTATTGCAAAGTCAGTAATACACTCCGACTATTCAGTATTGATTATTCAAACTACCAAGGTCTGAGGACTGAGACGTCATCTCCGCATATAATAAAATATATATTATTATTATTATTATTATTTCTTAATATAATCTTAATATTATTCTTAATAATGTTGCATATATTCGTAAAATTTTGTATTATTCCTTTATGAGGTTGCATTGATTCGTCAAATGTTCGATCATGGTTTAGTTAGGTGGGTATAGTAGATATGACTGAACGAGTTGAAATAAACCAAAACTGTTGGCCGACAACTCCGAACATGGTATGAGTTTATGGTAGAGGCCATCTTTAGAATTATTAGTTTGGTAAAGCAAATACCTATATGATTCATCTAGTATCATTTGAAACTCACCATAACCCCTACTAGGTCTCCTCCACTCCGCAGTCAATGGTCAGTAAAATTGACAATTGACCTGGAGTTAGCCCACATTCAAATGGGAAACCAAAAAAATAGCTTGCAACAGCCATAACTTCAACAAGTTCAACTCGATTTCGATTACATGTTCAGAGATTGCATGTTCAAGAAATGATGTCTCTACCCCTCCAAATGCAGCCCTTCCTGTGTCATGATGTCTAAACTGTATATTGTGTCGTACTATTAAGTTAGTCTTGTCTTGACATTGTCAAAAGTAGTCGCTTCGCGATTTCAAGTTTCGAATTATTTGAAACTTTCGAGTTCTCTCCACCCACCTCTAATGTCAATCATGTAAACCCGAACCCCAGATTCTCTCCTTGATATTCATCCTTTAAATATAACAGTTTCATGTATTCGTCTTTCGACTTTCAAACCAGATGAAAGGAAAGTGAGGTGAGCGGCGGTCTCAGCGCTTCTAGTTAGGATAGGATCAACCCTCGCAATGCCGTAATCGTTATGCCTGTTGGGCGGCTCAAGAGAATAATGTCCCGTGCGAACATTATCACTTCATTATTATGCATAGCAGTTACCCTCACCCTCGTCCAACGGGAGCAACTCCTATCACGAGATATCTGCCGATTATAAACAGTGATATACGCTCACAACGAGTCGCTCCAGTTCTGGGGTGATGAACTGGTCTTTCATACCGTCACACAGGCACTGCAATGACTCGTTAGCAGTATTATCATGAATAATTTCGTAAATACACACTAATAGTGTAGGAATCAATGAACTGCCAGCTCGAGCTCGAAAGAAACACGACTCATCTTTCAATTGTATCATTCATGTTATCCTTATAATCTCATGATTCACAGCAACATAACTTCTCAGGACAAGACAAATTACGTCAACTTATTGGGAATGGGGTTCTCTAGAATTATCAACTCCATCTTTGCCGAGCTTTCGGTAAATATTTCGAATGTAGGTTTGGAAATTATAATTAAAATAATAACACTTCGTTGAAATGGGAAAATATTGAATTATATTTTAGCTTGACTTTTTGAGAGGACGGTCACATCTAGAATGCTGGAGAAAAAGCATCAAGGGCTGTAAGGTACCACTCTGACCGAAGGGAGGGGGAACACCCCTTCCCCTTTTAACGTCGCAGTTAGGCCCTCCAGGGTACACGCTTTTAGCATGTTGTGTACACGTGATTCGTTCATGGTTCGGTTTTGAGAGGAAAATATTATTAGAGAATGAAATGGGACGGACTTCTAGGGCAAATACACGAAACGGCCTATCCTGATGTCCGACGGTCCCACACATACACATGTATTGTGTATCATCATCTTATGTATTGGTTATTTTGTTATTACCTAATCCTGTTAAAATTGTCGGATTATTGTATTTTTGGCCTTCAAACTGAGTAATTAGATGTTCTGCAATCAAGCTGGCTTCTGATCCACTGTCAAAAGTGTGATTAAAACGTTTACCTTGATGGGTGAGTTCTCCGGTAGGGTTTGATCGGCAGAGGTCCACCCTCTTCTGCTGCTGGGGATTCTGGTTTCGGGGTCCTTGGAACTGGGTATTGTGGCCTCCTCTGAAGCCTCCTTGATGTCCTCCTCGATGTTGATATTGGTTTGGTAGAGTTTGAACTCCGCCAGACTGCTGACCAGTTTGTCGAAAAGGGGTTCCATCTTGAGGAATTTGCTGTTGTTTTCTGACAGGATTAAAACGACAATATGCCCATGAATGATTGTTCAGTTTGCATCGTGGGCAATATCGTGATTTTGTCTCGCTTCTAACAATTCTTCGTTGATTTGTATCCGTCCGTTGATGTTTGGTCTTGATTTGCTCGTCTTCCTCAAATTTACGTTTGTACCCTGATGTTGATGGTAGGTCCTTTCTGAAGACTTTTAATCGTATTAGTGCGAGGTTTTGTTGCCTTGATTGATGCCAGTTCTTGGAAAATGGAAACTTCGTTTGGATTCTCTTCTTTAAAAATCCATTTCCTCATTTCAGGTTCAGCGCGACCTGCCACTGCAGCTATGAAGGTCGGCACATTGGTCTGAAGTGCGGTTTTTGAAGGCATTACGAATGCGCGGATAATGTTCAATCAATTTATCCTCGATGTCTTCGCGGAAATAATCCGAAACCAATCGGTATACTGTGGCTGCTGGAGTGTCCTTTCGACAAAATTTGTGCGTAAATAGTAACTGAAATCTTTCCCATGTTAAATTGTCGTCAATTACTGATGAGAGCCTAAGGGATGCGTTTCCCTTGAGGGCCTCCATCAGTGCAACATTCAAATCGGCAATATCAGGCTTGTATTTTTGTACGATGAGATTAGCAGTTTTGAGCCATGCTTCTGGACCCGTTGTAGTTCCGTCATATGGAGCCAATTTAATTTTCTGCGTCATGATTTTGGATATAAATTCTGATTGAATACCTAATAATTGTTGTATAGGGCTCATCAAAATTTCCATTTGAGGTTGTAGAGGTGGTTCTTCTTGAACGTCTGGTAGTTGAGGAAAGTCTTCTTGATCTGGTTGAGGGTCCGTTGGTTCCTCCTTCCAAACACTCGACATGATTGATTTTGCGGCACCTGTTTTTGAAGATTAAATGAACGTTTTATAACACTGCTGATATTAAGCACTCGCGGTCACTGTGTGAGGAAAGTTCATCCGTACTTCTGATTTCGAATGTAGGTTTGGAAATTATAATTAAAATAATAACACTTCGTTGAAATGGGAAAATATTGAATTATATTTTAGCTTGACTTTTTGAGAGGACGGTCACATCTAGAATGCTGGAGAAAAAGCATCAAGGGCTGTAAGGTACCACTCTGACCGAAGGGAGGGGGAACACCCCTTCCCCTTTTAACGTCGCAGTTAGGCCCTCCAGGGTACACGCTTTTAGCATGTTGTGTACACGTGATTCGTTCATGGTTCGGTTTTGAGAGGAAAATATTATTAGAGAATGAAATGGGACGGACTTCTAGGGCAAATACACGAAAAATATAATAGGTTTTTCAGGACCTATAAGAACAAAAACAATATTCACTCTGAACGGCATAAAGTATAATAATCCTACGAGTACAAATAATAATATTACGAATCAAAACATCAGTAAAAACCTAATAATATTATACAGATTTTACTCGAAAGAAGTTTCACTCAGTGAGCATACCAAGTGCCAATTTGAAATGTGCTGGTGGAGATGCCACTACAAATAAACAAGTAGGTTGTTTAGATTTAGAATCATTTTAGATATATTTATAAATTAAGTTAGATTAGGTGTAGGTAGAATACAGTAAAGTGAAACAGGTAAATATTAAAACTTGTTAAGGAATTAAGTAAGTTAAGACTAGATTGCAGCATGAAAAACATAGGTGTGTCAGATGGAAATATGTTTATGGAATCAAATGGAAAATGAATTAAACACCAGATTTCGGGCAAATTAGTACACAAAACATTCAGACAAATGTAAAGATATATCACAGCTTGGAGAGGATAATAACTTAGATAACAATGATTTCAGATAATAATAATAATAATAACTTCCTCTTCAGCTTTTCCAATTCGTGCCCACAGCGAGTACGGGGCGATTTTATTACAGTTATCAGTTGGGAGGATTTGCAATCACATCTGCTACGTGTATAGAGCACCATCACAGTGTGTCTCCTTGTGCCTCGAAAACCAAGTTGTGAGGCTGTGTAATCATATGTATCACAAGCATATGGCTTCTCACTATTGTGCGTCTTCTTGTGCTGCCTCAACTCTTCTAGTCGCGATAAACGACAAGACAAATAATCAATAAATTTAGAAAAGTGCGTGCTAAGCAGGAGGTAGTTCCGCTGAAGAACTCCAAGAACTGAATTCCAACCAAAGTAGCTACCGAATGGAACAAGTACATCTAGATAACCCTGTTCTGTGCTTCATATTCCTCATCCTACTGACATCCATAAAACACAGATATGAAATACTCAACTCAGTGGTGAATCGACTATCACGAGCTTTGAAATTTCCTACAATCAACCCAAAGGTGTTTGTCAAATTCAACAACAATTGAGCATCAATTTATTCAGTAGTGGTGTATATTCATGTCATATGGTGCGTGACTCCAAAATGTACGAAGATTGAACAGCAGTTGTTGAAAGCGCCAAATTTAGGAAGTTAAGTAGTGCCCGTGGCACTCTCCACAAGTGACATCAGTGAGTGCAAACGGTAAAGCGTAGAACGCTGCTACCTTACTGTCCGACCTTACTATCAGGATTAGTGCTAACAATACCCATTCTCATAAGACGGAAGAAAACGAGCAGAATGTATAGAAAATGACAAAATGTTAGGAAGAACTGACTCATCTATATTGTTTTCCTGATAATCACACTGGGGTATGCTTGTACGCCGAACCTCACACTGGGGTGATTTGTACCCCTGCACTCTTTGAGACGCGAATTCCACGAATTCTCAGAGCCAAATGAATTCGGGTCAGTGCGTTCCCGCTTACAGAAATAAATTCACAAGAATCCCATACGGGCGGTAATTTATTTTTTCTCGCGGGGATGCAAGTGAAAGAGGGAACATCTTTCCTCCATGTCAAGGCTCCCCTCCACTACTCGGAATCTTCCGCCCTCAGCGCCTGATCCTTCTCGACGCCTTCAATGTAGCAGTCAGACGCAACCTGCAGCGCAGAACTGCTAACATTTGCCTACCTTTGCTCCTAAAGCTTTCTGCGGTACCTACTGTAGATTTCAATGCTCTGCTTCATTTTCGCGTGTTCTTATCATTAGCTATTGTTGAATTTTTGATATGAACAGTTTCATTTATGCTCATGAATGCGTTTATTTACATTTGCAATGTATAGTAAAATGGTTCAGTTTCAATATTTTTGTTGACATTCAAATTATGAATCGATTTGTTAAATTTAAATTACATTCTTGACCCTTATCTCAGCTAGGGAATTCGAGTTCATCGAATCTCAAAACATTTTTCTCCTTGTGCCAATCCATCTCATTCATAAATTCTTGCCTTCGAAGGTCCTGACTCCTGTTTTGAATCCCGAGAAATGACCCACGTTAACGAGCAATTGAGTGCTCAAATTATATTTCTGAGCTGTACAGTGATCTCAGCAGTGAGAACTTGAAGGCACATGAAAATAATTCGATCTTCCATGTTCTGCAAAACCTATTTTGGAAAAAGCCTAAAACAACATAACGACCTCGGAAATAATGTTTTAGTTTTTATTTATTTTTATTTTTTTTCAAAAACTGAAAACTTATTCTTGAATGCCTTGAAGTACCTACCTTCATAGTGAACGCCTTGCTTATTTTAACTAACCACCTTCTATAACACCGACTTTCTGGTACAAATACGATAACAAACCTCGCATAACATCAATTTTAACCCACCGCAGGGCGCGCCTTGGGGAGTCGCACGACCAGTAAAAATAATTGTAATAGTAATTGTAAAAGACATTTGATTTATAATCTATAAGTCCTGTTTTTTCGTGTAACGGAATTATTATTAAGAAACACTATTCTTGATAATTTGAAAATATTCAATATATATCTTGTACATATTATGTACTCAACAACAAATTGTATTTATAGAACTTCCTTTCATAACATAACATTATTTCAATAATGGCTTTACAGTTCGAACAGTAACTACTAGTTTCCACGTTATCATGAATGATCATCTGTGATAGTAAGATTTTGGTGTTATTTTCAATTGGTTTACACCAATTGTGATTATATGATTCTTTTGTAAGATTTAAGTTTTAGAATTGAATGAAGTTAATGTTTGCTTCCTAAAAACTTTAAATAGGTAGGTTGTAGGAGATTGCTGAAGGTAGGTAAGAGCGGTAAGTACTGGTTAATGAATTTACTGTTAAGTTTAAAATGAAGTTAAATTGTAATAAATAAATGATTTTACTATTATCAGCTGTGTTCTATTTTTATTTCTCCTATCCCTATTTAGGTTTCTAGTTATAAGATAAGTTAAGCTGTGTATTGACCTAGGGATTACGGCAGGTAGAAAAGGGCCTCGAACTGAAGGTTCTTGAGGTCGTTGATCGAACCTGGTTGAAATTCCTAGGTGGTCGCTGCCACCACCCTGGGTTGGTAAATGACCCTGGGAAATACCAAAATCCTAATTGCGAGTTACCTGAACCTTTTGTAGAGTTGAAAAGGGTAGATAGCTGAAATGAGCAACAAGGGTTAAACACGTAAGGTTTTTATTATTTAAAATTATAAGAGTTGTACCAGGAAGGGGAATTTTGTTTACACACTCAGAAGGAGTCAAAGATAAATATCGCATCAATAAATGTCGTTAAAAATATATATATCACTTTCGTAGGAACAGAAACGAGATATACAAATTAAAATAAAAGAATTGAATCTACTAATACTAGACTGGTTTTGACTTAGTATTTATACTTTATCGTTACTATCTTTTTACAAGTTTACAGGATTAGTTTTACAAGATATGGTTTCAATAGTTATCTTTCCAATTTCTACAATTTCTTTCTTATGGCGGGACTAAAGATAAGAGGGGGTTGGTTGCCAGATTTGAGTAAGAATGTAAGCGCTTACAGATGGGGTTTGAGGGAATGGGCTCACCGAGCTTGGACCTCTTGAGATCTCCATAGCTGATGAGTTGACCAGGGCCTCTCCTTCTGAAGGCTTGTAGTTGGGGGAGCCTGGAACGGGGCAAGTCTGCCTTGGTTCGGGGGTCGTCCGGAATTCGGTACGATCTTGTCGGCGTACTGGAGAAAGGCGGCAACGTTCCAGAGTCCGGGCCTTGGCTAAACGGATCTCGGGAAACGAAGACTGGCGGGGTTGAAGTGAAGACTATTGTTGTTCGAAAACACTCACTCTTCTCAGTTCGTTCACTCCACGTTACAATTTGAGGGGATGAGTCTACAAGGGTTAGGTTCGACTTGAGCACTTGACGAGACGCGTTACTTGATAGGACTGAGGGCACGAGGGAAGGGGTAGCCCCTTTTATACCCTCGGCCCTCGTGGCCGTTGGATGGAGAAGGCCGCGACGGTGGCGCGCTCGTTGTCCTTGGCACACGTGCGGCGGACATTGGTCTTGGGTGGTTGCTCGGCGGACATCGATTCTCTGTTGCTTGCATGGAAGGTTCGAACATGGAAGTGTAAAGTGTTGACAGCTTAAATTGGAATGTGCCTGAAGGGCATGGAGGTTATTTCTGGCACATTACACATCAATGAATAGTAACAGTAACTACTAGTTTCAACATTATCAGTCCGAAATTGGCTCCAAAGTTCCAAAAAACATTATCAGTCCGAAATTGGCTCCAAAGTTCCAAAAAACATAATCTTTCGCAAGAAAACAGCAAAATCGTTAGAAAATACGAAGTCGGTGGACAAATCGGACCACTGCAGGTAGTTATTTGCTTAAAAAAAGTCTAAATCAAAAATTGGCATCGTACCCATTTCAATTGAAAACAATGTTTTCATGTCAATCGTTTCAATGTCATATTGTTCAGTAATGAATGCATTCCAGGGGACGTCCCATTGAATAGGCGGTAGATCAATTTGAACCTGTTGGTAAGCGATAAAACTGTTTCACTCGATGTAATTTATTGAGTATTTCAGGCAAGAAATAGTGGTCTCCCCCCCCCCTCTCCAAAATCCGCCATAACGTTTCTAGCGACATGGGAGCCTCGAATCTGAAGAGCTTTTAAAAATCCACGATCTACGATACCCAACATGCAAATTCGAGATCACCCTGCACCCTCCACTAATGGTGCCAGTCTGGCACCAAACGGAAATACGTCGTAACATTGAACTTTCATCTGTTAGTTTTGGTAGGCAATCTTTCGAAGTTCACATCCGTATTCAGGGTAAAACACACACAAAAAAAACCACAAATTATACAGTTTAGGTGCCTTGGCACAATGGTGGCACCACTATTAGTTCTATGGTGGTACAGAGAATAATTCATGAAAATCCAAAGGTATAATGAGAATTTTTTTTCAATTTCAAGGCTTGGGCACAATTAGTAAGCTGTATAAAGGAACCGAAATATTTAAAAATCGGAGATTTTGTGAATATTATCTCCTCACTCACCCCCTCACCATGCTGATTTTGATACTATGGTGAAATAGTGTACAATTTGGAAGATTTTTGAGTCGAACAAAAAAATAAACACGCAAATCGGATGAAATTGAGGCCTGTGCCGATTTTACACGATTATGCCCGAAGACGCACGTTTTTTGAGCATTAACCCCCCCTTTCCCACCCTTAAGAGGCAAAATTCGAAATTCCGACGACGTAGTGCACAACTAGATAGTTTTCCGCGTCGAATAATGAACCACAAAAATCGGTTGAAAACTAAGGCCTGTGCAGACGACACAAGATTTTGTAACACACACACATACATTTACCTACGGTTTTTCTGCGGATTTGGATTCAGAATGATCTAAAACAGATTAGTGTGGCTATTTTTTATTATTTTTTTTTTCTGTTGAGTGTTATCCAACTTTACCCCAGATCGATCGCTTGAGGACGCCCAAGTCTTACTGTGGGACGTCCTAAAAAGCAACAATAATACACACAAAATCAACCCAACAAAGTTATAAATAATATCACAGTGGAACGAAAAATACATCACAGATTTTGGTCAAGAGTAGTAGTTGTAAATATATAAAATAAATAGTTATTAAATAATGATAAAAATGCACACAAAAAATCAAGAAAATCTTGGAAAAATCACAAAATTATTGAGATAAATCACATGGGAAAGAATCACAAAATCTTTGGGAAAATTCCATATCTCTCCCATAAATACTGAAGAAAATAGTAACTTGAACATTTTCCTCAAAACAACGGACTTGTCCGTCATCAAACATTAGTATCAAATCCCCTCGCTACGTGCGGTTGGCGGGGTTTCACAACCGGGCGCGCGCTTAACTGCGACCTGTCCTCTTCTAAGCATTTAATGTAACTGATAAACGTTCGTTTTGCCGCTAAAAACCACGCGAATCTATAGGGCATATCCTGAACTAGGATTACCTTGAGGTGTCAAGACATTTCTTGGACTCCTTCACACCCGTTTTGCCAGAATTCCGTTTTTGCGGCTGCTTGCCCGGCGATGGATTAACCTTCTTCTTGTGGATGAATCTTGTGCTCACAGAAATGTTCTCAAAAGTGATCAAGTAACAAGGGATGAATAAGGCGTTTTCAAGGCATATTTAGTCATTGCAAGCAACATTGAAGGCCATTGGAATGATTTTTTAGTGAAACTACACATAGAATAAATACTTCCAGTATATCCGAGTCTACCAAGGCAGCGGAAACTTTGTTTTCACTTTTCAAGGTCGAAAAAAGAAGTTCTCCAAAATCGAAATTTCCTCTCGCGTTTCAGACCTTTCTGAACAAATTTGGTTCCGTGTCTGTCTGTCTGTGTGTCCGCGTGTTTGTGTGTTTGTCATGAAATCCTTGTAACCGGCATAACTATACGAAGTTATTGTCCGATTTCGATGAAATTTTCAGGGATTGTGCGGGTGGGCGTGTAGACGGTTCCGTATGATGATCATAACCCACTGACTGATAGTAGCCGCTGCGCATGCGCAAACGTGAATTCCTTGTAACTGCCATAACTTCTACATTTTCTTTTTTTTTTTTTTTTTTTTGTTTTTGTAGATCTTAATTGCAGTTCTATGCCTGTTCCATGGAAAGTGCTGCAAGAAAGTTCCATATCCAACATAAAATAGGTAAATCTTCTGAGAAAATGTTCTAAGATAAAATTTCGATTGAATTAGTCTTAGACACGACCGAACACATGATGTGACGTACCTGGTATTGTGCATTCCAGTTTAGGAGTCTCAAAATGTTGACCGATCTATCGAAGAAATCGTTTTTTTTTAGCAAAATTACATAGTTTTCTCTCGTGTTCTCTCGTTGGAAAATTTTCAAGGTGATTTTGTTGAACACTTCTGCTTGATTGAGATTCTAAATCTAACGATTCTAACACGACAAGTCCCATTGTGTTATTCCGGCATTATTACTGTGTTTTCAACTGAACTCGGACGCTTCGAATTTCAGATTAGACAGAACAATCGCATTCTTCTTTCAAGCATTCTTCATTTCGCATTCTTCTTTCTTCCTATCTTCTTACTGACGGAAATACCTTAAGAAAGTATCGTTTCTATCATGAGAGCATAAAAGTGAATATCACTGTCAATACCGAGAATAACTGTAAATATTGAATCATTTAACTTGCGAACGTGAAAACGTCATTCTGAGTTGTCAATTCAGGTTAGAAGTTGGATATTTACTGGCCCGTTAAGATTTTACATTCAAAAACTACAACAGGTAATTATTACGGCTTTCAAAACTATGAAACCAAGTAATTTCACGGCCCGTTACTAACTCGACGTTCGAGAATTTCGCATCATGTTTGCTGAGCTGTTGCACCGTCGCTTCGTCTGATTGGCTCAAAACTTCGTTTAGTTCTGCAAATAGCAAATAATGGTAAAAAAAAACAAGTCAAACTGAACTGGTCTCCAAATGGAAGACGAGTAGACGTGACTAACTGGACGTAACTAATTGGACAAACTCTGAGGAAACTTATTTATTTTTTCCTTTCTAATTCACTGATTTATTGGTAAGAAAAACTATGTTACATTTCATATTGAAACTCAATCAGTAGGTATGTTGAGCGGTGTTACCCAATTTTCTTCTCAAATGAAATGAATACAAAAAAATAAAAACGTCTGTCAAGTGGGTGTGGCACATAGCTTCCTCGTATCCATAACCCGATTATATAGATAATCCGATGCATAGTTGTTAATCTCAAAACACCAATCTCTAAGTACCTTCCACTACCCTCGTAGGGGACCATCTACACGCTAATCTGGACAATCCTAGAAAATTTCATCAAATTCGGATCAAAGATTAAGTGAGTAGATGTATGTGATTGGATAAAAAAAATACTTAGCCTCGGCTGGGATTCGAACCCGCGACCCCTGGGGGACAGTTGAAGTTACGGCTGTTACAAGTAATTCACGTTTGCGCATGCGCAGTCGCTTCTATCTGTCCGGGGATGATGATTTTCATAGGGGACTATCTACAACCTAATCCACATAATCCCTGAAAATTTCATCGTAATCGGGTGGAAAATGTGGAAGTTATGGCCGTTACAAGGAAATTCACGTTTGCGCATGCGCAGTGGCTACTATCGGTCCGAAGGTGGTGATTTTCATAGGGGACCATTTAAATATTAGTCTGTAACATCCCTGAAAATTTCATTGAAATCGGATGGAAAATGTAGATGTTATGGCCGTTACAAGGAATTCACGTTTGCGCATGCGCAGTCGCTTCTATCAGTCCGGGGATGATGATTTTCATAGGGGACCGTCTACACACCAACCCGCACAATCCCTGAAAATTTCATAGAAATCGGACAATAACTTCGTATAGTTATGCGCGTTACAAGGAATTCATGACAGACGGACAGACACAAAGACAGACAGACACACAGACAGATAGACAGACAGACACACAGACACGGAACCAAAATTGTTCAGAAAGGTCTAAAACGCAAAACGCGAGTGGAAATTTTGATTTTGGAGAACTTTTTTTTTCGTCCTTGAAAAGTGAAAACAAAGCTTCCGCTACCTTGGTAGACTCGGAAGCAAAATAAAGGAATTCTTTCGGAACACAATCGAAGAGCAACAAATAGGCTGACTTCTCCGATCCATCAAGTTTAGCTCCGGGGATGGTTTGTCCCCTAAATCCGCTTTCTGTTGGCTTTTTCAGTTCTGGAGCTGGACACAGTTTTTGAATATGGTAGTGGTTAAATGGCTCCAGGACGTTCAAAAACATGGCATTAAGATTCAAACCCTTGTCGAAAATTCGGTTTTTGTTGGTCAAAGTAGGGAAAAAATTACCCATACTTGGTTTTTGAGCAGATTTTCGTAGAAAAAGACTTTGCGGAGTTTGCAACTTTAGATTAATATTATAATTATTTCTTGCATTGCAAAATTCATAGCACCATCACACCAGGCTCCAGCCTGTAAAGAGTAGATGACGGATTTGTTGTCACTGTGCCACAGGTGGGTAAAAGTTACCTACCACCATCTTTCCGTATCGTAGATACGTTAAGATGTATATAACGAACTGTCTAGTTGGAGTATATGATAGAGTGGGTAATTGACTTCTCTAGACTTGATTGATTTTTAATTTCTTTATTCGATTGCCACGTTTCGACCCTGGATCATGGTTCTAATCATGCGAATAGTTTGTGAGATGGAGGAATAATTCGTTTCAAAGCTATGAAAACGTTTATACAACTGTGGAAAACACTTTGTGTCACTAGCAAAGATGGCAGCAGACTTAGGACCCTGATCCAGGAAACCTCGTAATGGAATAAATCGAGATTTCCATTTCTAATTAATTCTGGAAGAATTGAAAATCAATCAAAGTAAGGTCAATCAACCACCCCATTATTACAGATATACAAGCTCTTGCGTCACAGGTGGGTAATTATTACACTGTAGGTTTACAAAATTGGTTTCTCTTAGCTCTTGGGACGCCATGGACGAGAAGATGATGGCAGCACTAGTAGCCCGACTGTCCGGACCGAATTTACATGGGAGAAACTCGACGCTCATATCGCGTCAGCTGTGCCAACACTGCTACACTGATTTCTCTCAATTGGGAATTTTCACCACTTGTGACGGTACGAGAGAAGATGTAAAGTGTGAGTAGGTATATATTAATATTATTGCTCCCGAGTCTACCAAGGTTGCGGAAGCTTTGTTTTCACTTTTCAAGGATGAAAAAAAAAAAGTTCTCCAAAATCAAAATTTTCACTCGCGTTTTGCGTTTTAGACCTTTCTGAACAATTTTGGTTCCGTGTCTGTGTGTCTGTCTGTCCGTCTGTCATGAAATCCTTGTAACGCGCATAACTATACAAAGTTATTTTCCGATTTCTATGAAATTTTTGGGGATTGTGCGGGTTGGTGTGCAGACGGTCCCCTATGAAAATCATCATCCTCGGACTGATAGAAACGACTGCGCATGCGCAAACGTGAATTCCTTGTAACGGCTATAACTTCTACATTTCCCATCCGATTCCAATGAAATTTTCAGGGATGTTATGAATTAGTATTTAAACGGTCCCCTATGAAAATCAGCATCCCCGGATTGATAGAAGCGACTGCGCATGCGCAAACGTGAATTCCTTGTAACAGCCATAACTTCCACATTTTCAATCCGATTTCAATGACATTTTCAGGGATGTTACAGATTAGTATTTAGATGGTGTCCTATGAAAATCACCACCTTCGGAGTGATAGTAGCCACTGCGCATGCGCAAACGTGAATTTCCTTGTAACGGCCATAACTTCTACATTTCCCATCCGATTTCAATTAAATTTCCAGGGATGTTACTGAGTAGTGTTTAGATGGTACCCTATGAAAATCATAGAGAATGGTTTTTCATAGAGGGATGGTCCCCTGTGACGATCTCAAATCCTATTCGTTACATAACTAGGGCTCAAAGCTCAGACGGTAGAGCGTATAAATGTCCACCTGGGGGGGTTCGAATCCCAGCCGAGGTCAATTATTTTTTTGATTAAATCACATACATCTACTCACTTACTTTTTCATCCGAATTGGATGCAATTTTCTAGGATTGTTCAGATTGGCGTGTAGATGGTCCCCTGTGAGGGTTGTGGAAGTTACTTAAAGATTGGTGTTTTGAGATTAACTACTATGCATCGATCATCTATATAATCGGGTTACGGATACGAGGAAGCTATGTGCCACACCCACTTGGCAGACTTTTTTTGTATCTTATCCAAAATGTGGAAACAACGCTACGTACACGCCGCAATACCTCTCATCTCATGATGTGAAGTAACTAAGAAAACGAAATGCTGACCAATCTCATCTTCAGGGCAGGCGCGGTTCCAGGTGAGGGGGGGGGGGGGGTCACAGGGGTCACGGCCCCCCTCCACCCCCAGAATCAGCCTGAATTTCGAAAAGCGGAGCTAATTAACAATTGTTCACAAATCCAAAAAAAAACCAAACGATCGAAATGAACTCAGTTTTTGTCAAATCAAAAACTAAAAGCAAACTATCAAATGACAGAAGTCAACTTATCATATTGCTAAAACTAAAGACGAAGCTGGTCCCGGTACCGAGATGAAGTGGATGGCGCTAGGGATGGGCGATACTCGATAGTTGCTATCGAAAAATCGATAGTTCATGACTATCGATAGTTATCCACTATCGATAGATTTATAGTTTTTTGTATTTGAAAATCTCAGCATTTGAAGAACTGTGAAATACTGAGACGATGGTGCAGCCTCAACTCCAGGAATTCCATGTGAATGAACTCCTCAATTCACTGATATTCTCGAAGTTGATTCTCGTGTCAGTATTGTATTACCTACTGTATGTTGTGATTACCTCATTTCGTGAAATTAGATATTAACCACTTGTGCAAAGACACAAATTTCGTGGTATCGATTTTACCTCTTACCTTCTAACAGTTAGAAGGAGAGAAGGAGAGAGTTACTCTCTCACTATCTCTCTTCAGGCAACATGTGGCTCAAGAGGAAATGCAAAACTGGAAATTATTTTTAAACATTTTAAGTAAATTCGTTTTGTTTTTGAAATCTTTGTGTAATTTCACGAATATACAGAATCCTGCGAGTAATAGATAATTCAATTCAATTACATTAAATTCTCCATCGGGCACGTAGATACGGAATAGGGAGAGCCACTATCGAAAAACTATCGATAGTATAGACTAATCGATATTGCTGAACTATCGACTATTGCCCATCCCTAGATGACGCCGACGCAAGCGGGTTAGCGTGGCACAGTTACAGCTATATAAACACACAACTGTTTCTGCGCCTGACGCCTTTTGGTTTATCCAATTAAGCTTCTGATCTATGCACAATAATAACTTGTGGATATTGTTCACTCATGGAAGAAGTTGGCTTCACTAGGTACTACGAGTAGATAGCTTTAATTTCCAAATGGCTAAAGGTTTATTGACGGTAGTAAGCCGAATCTCCGTTCAAATTTCAACATATCAATTGCCGAACTTTGCTTCCGAGTCTAACAAGGTACGAGAAGCACTGTTTTAACTTTTCAAGTTTGAAAAGAAAATTGTTCTCCAAATCAAATTTTCCACACGCGTATTACGTTTCAGGCCTTCCAGAATAATTTTGGTTCAGTGTCAGTCTTCTGTGTGTGTCTCATGAAATCCTTGTAACGGACAAAACTATACGAAGATGTAGTCCGATTTCGACGAGATTTCTCAGGATTGTTCAGATTGGCGTGTAGATGGTCCCCTATGAGGGTAGTTGAAGGTACTTAGAGATTGATGTTTTGAGATTAACTGCTGTGCATCGCATCATCTATACGATCGGGTTTCGGATACGAGGAACCTATGTGCCACACCCACTTGGCAGACTTTTTTTGTTATTTTTTATATTGCTCTCTCCTGTGACCCCCCCCCCCTCCCCAGAAAAAATTTCTGGATCCGCCCGTGTTCAGGGTGGAAGATCAATCAGGCACATTTTACTGATCATCAAGTGCTACTCTCCTACGAGTAAACCAAGTTGGTTCTCATAAATAGATTCACGGTTACCCATTATTCAAGTGATGGCAGATGGCGAATGTCAACCGGCTCGCCGAGTTTCCAAATACCTAATGTCTAGCTGTAACGTTGTTTACCTCCGAATACATTCAAGTATTAATCAATTCATGAATAATCAATAGAATTAACAGCTATGATCGCGATACCTGCTCTATGTCGAGGTCCGCTGCGGACGACGAGTCTGCCACCTTGTAGCACTCTACATTATTATTCATGGGACGGTTACTGATTTTCAATGAAACTATCCTCGACTGCTTTATTCATCAGATCAGGTTTGGAGAGCAATAGGTACCCGAATTGTCCATTCTCCGTTAACTATTCGTGATGATATTCAGGCGAACCAACTCTCCTCCACCTAATGATTGGATGTATGATTAAGAGCCGACGGACTCGGTTACATACGATACAATCCGCACTCAGAAACCACTAAATATTAAAAGGTGATTATTGGAATTGAAACCAACCGAGGAGTAATTTGCTCCATAAGGCCGGTATGTGAAGACATTCTAGCCTCAAGATCCAGTCAGATGATGGGAAATGCAGATGACTTGGCGATTTTAGATCGCTCTGCGATAGCAGTCAGAGATGTCTTTGTGAAGCTGGACCGAGAGAGCAACAGGATGGGATTAAAAATAATCGGAGAGGAGTCGAAGTACCTACCTAGTTATATCATTACCTGACCCTCGTGAATTAGCTGGTAACATGAATCTTAAACCCCACATGTTTGAAGGTGTGAACAACTCCCAATATCTAGGGATAGTAAAAATCCTATCAGACGAGAAATGAGGAGGCGAATAATATTGCTGCTACCAACAGGTCATACATTTGTCTTGCAATGGGGTATTTCGGTGGGTCGGAAATTTAGGTTTTGACCTCAAATTTGGATTCAGCAAAATTGAAAATCTGTATAGTCCAACTTTTTGCCCATTGATACTATAAAATGTGGTAGAAAACTTAAATGAAGAGTTCACACGTTTGAAACATATTGTTTAGTAATGCATGCATTCCAGGAGCCGTCCCATTGGATAAACATTAGGTCAATTAATACCGGTTGGTAAGCGAAAAAACTTTTTCACTCGATGTAATTTAGTAAGTATTTTAGGCAAGAAATAGTAGTCATCCCCCCCCCCCCCCCATCAACATTATCCACCGCAACATTTCTACGGCATGGGAGCCTCGAATTTGAAGAGCATTTTGAAATCCATGATCTACAATACCCAACATGCAAATTCGAGTCCCCCCCCCCCCCCCCATCAATCACTAATAGTGCCAGTCGGGCACCAAAGCGATGATACTTTGTAAAGTTGAACTTTCGTCAATTTGTTTTGGTTGGCAGTCCGTCGAAATTCATTTCTGTATTCAAGTTGAAATATAAGAAAAAACCCACGAAATAAGCGGTTTATGGTGTCCTGGCATGATGGTGGCACCACTATTAGTTCCATGGTGGTACAGAGAATAATTCATGAAAATCCGGAGGTTTGATAGAAAATGTTTCTCAATTCCGAAGCTTTGATACAATTAGTAAGCTGTATAAAGGAACCAAAATGTTGGAAAATCGGATATTTTGTGAATATTATCCCCCCCACTCACCATCATCACTTGCGAATTTTGATACTTTAGTGAAATAATGAGCAATTTGGAAGCTTTTTCAGTCGAACGAAAAAAGAAACTCGCAAATTGGTTGGGAATTGAGGCCTGGGCAGAGTTTACAAGATTATGCCGGCATACACTCGTTGAGCATCAACCCCCCTTTCTCCCCCTTAAATGGCAAAATTCGAAACTCAGGTGACGTAGTGCACAACTAAATAGTTCTCCGCGACGATCAAAAAAAAGAACCACGAAAATCGGCTGAAAATTGAGGTCTGGGCAGACGACACAAGATTATGCACAAAAACGCACGTTTTTTGAGCATTAAACCCCCCTTTCCCCCCCTTAAAAGGCAAAATTCGAAATTCCGGCGACATAGTGCACAACTAAATAGTTCTCCGCGACGAACAAAAAAAAAGAACCACGAAAATCGGCTTAAAATTGAGGCCTGGGCAGACTACACAAGATTATGCCCAAAAACGCACGTTTTTTGAGCATTAACCCCCCCCCCCCCCTTTCACCCCTTAAAAGGCAAAATTCGAAATTCCGGCGACATAGTGCACAACTAAATAGTTCTCCGCGACGAATAAAAAAAAAGAACCACGAAAATCGGCTTAAAATTGAGGCCTGGGCAGACTACACAAGATTATGCCCAAAAACGCACGTTTTTTGAGCATTAACCCCCCCCCCCTTTCCCCCCTTAAAAGGCAAAATTCGAAATTCCGGCGACATAGTGCGCAACTAGATAGTTCCCCGCGACGAACAGAAATAAAACAACGGAAATCGGATGAGAACTAAGGCCTGTGCAGACGACAGAAGATTTTGTCACACACACACACATACACGGAAATTCAACTATGGTTTTTTCGCGGATTTGGATTCAGAATGGTCTAAAACGGATTAGTGTGTGGTTATTTGTTTTCTGTTGAGTGTTATCCAACTTTACCCCAGATCGATCGCATAAGGACGCCCAAGTCTTACTGTGGGACGACCTAAAAAAAGGCGGGCCTCCATGAACGCACACACACTACGCCGCGGGCGTGTGTGTGAAGTATTTTGTAGTATCCAAGGCCAGCAACCTAATACGTCACATCATTCAAATCTTCAACTTTCATTAACTTATGAAATAGTACTCCATACTATATAAACCCAAGCTCCTGGCCAGGAAAACAAAACTATAATTTTATTGCTCTGGTACGAACTATCGTGTGCTTTGGTAAGGAACGCCTCAGATTCAAAAAACCTCCGATTGTTTGAAAGAAGGATCAGATCTGTTTGTGAAGGAGGAACATGATGAATCAGACGGAACCCACAATGAATTAGTCGAAAATGAAGATTTGGTGAGACTCAAAAAACTCCAAATGAAGTTTTCGTTGAAAAGCTACAAAGAACACGAAGACGAAGATGGAAGAAGTTGCTGACGACATCCGAGTCACCGGGTTGGAGAAATACAGGAGGACAGTCCTTGACCATCCGGCTCAGCTAGGACTGTTATAGTAGCATCGGGCTGTCATAACAATCCACAGTATCCTCATAATGTGGAAGGCCTGTGCCAAATGAAAGTTGTGTGATATTGTTGAATCTTTGTCATGTTCATGCCAGAACACCGAGGAACACTTTTGTTCAACTCTGATAGGGCTCATGTAAGATACTGTCATTCAATTGTTACCGGTAGAGAATTCAGTTGCTCTCTCAGCTTCGTGTACCTCAAAATTTATTATTATTAAATATTAGGGTGTGCGCCTGAGTAAGAAAAAACTGTTCATTGTTATTTTTAATCTAAGGTGGACCTCATTTTGAGAATTTTGGTATCTACCGCGACCTTTTAGCGTGTGTAAATCTTTTCCTATGAATTTTTAAAGTTTCAACCGTTTATGACGTCACAGTGGGCTGGAGGGTCCCGCCCAGGCGAGAGGGGCGCGTGACGTCATAAACGGTCGAAACTTTGAAAAATAATAGAAACAGATCTACTCAAGCTTGGTGCCAAAATTCTCAGAATGTAGTCTACTTTCGATAAAAAAAAAATCTAAAAAAATCAAGGCGCACCCCCCATTGGCTCTATGTTGTGAATGGTCACTCTTTACTGTGATTACTCGATATGCAAATAACAATTTCATATGAAACAAGTAGCATCAGTCTCCTTCCTTTGAATGGCAAATGCGCTATAAATAATTCCACTTAGAATGGAATTCAGCAGTCAATAAGCAATGGTTGAACAAAAAAAAGTTAGTAAGAACCTTATTATCATACACCCCAGTTACTTATTATTCACTCCGGAGCTCTACAGCAGAGTTGTAGAAAAAAGGTTTTTCTTGCCTCAATAATCACCTGCTGTTTGGTGAATTCAATAATTTTTCAAGAATCGTTCCAGGATTGTAGGTACCTTTGCAGAAAAGACCAGTACCATTACTGAAAGGAAACTGTCCAATCATGGCATGAAAAATACTATATGAATTGTTTTTATCACCAATTTGCTCGGTTACGATTATTTTACTTTCAGTATTCAACTCATCGAGTAAATGATGAATCCAGAGTATTATCTTTGCACATTTGACCAGTTTTAACACCGGTGAGAAACTGATCTGAGATGGAAACTGATCTAACATATTCGTCCAGTTCGTCTCAAGAAGATATATACTGGTATATATTACCAGTTTATATGACTTTCCCATGACGAAATGAAACCAGTTTCAAAAGTGAGTTACAAGTCCAATTTGTAAAAGTGGTATTTTGAAGAAGTGTCCTCAATTGGCTCGATTATTCGAATAACGTCGTTCAAAACATCACCACTTATGCCGCTTTAAACCTGTTTTCCTCCAGTGATGAGACTGGTTGAATCTGGACGAGAAAAAAAATGTCATCAATCAACAGGTTTAAAGTGCATCAATAACACTTCTAACATTCAGCGACCTAAAGAGACTTTGTTGAGGGGGTCTCAGTCGGACGAGCGTTCCGGGTCAGTATTTCCCGAAATCACCGGCGCTCAAAGTTTAAAAGTTGTACGTTAATTTGAAATTCTCAAGGAGTTTCGAATTTCATTAGTGCAGCAGTCCAGGGAATTGAAAAAATGAAATAGTGCCGCTGGAATCATCAAAATCGAACAATAATTGCCGGCGAAAATGTGAAAGACTTAATTGAATAAACAGTTTTTCCCAATTGTCTCTGGCACTTATTGTTCGATTTTGATGATTCCAGCGGCGCTATTCCATTTCTTCAATTCCCCAGACTGCTGCACTAATGAATGTCGAAAATCCTTGAAAATTTCAAATTTAAGCAACTTTTAAAATTTGAGCGGCGGTAATTTCGGGAAATACTGACCCGGAACGGTCGACCGACTGAGACCCCCTTGAGTACCTGAGTTTCATAAGTCAAAAATATGTAGGTAGCAAAAAATAAGATAATAACTTGCAACATGACACTTAGTGCAGAAAAAAATAGAGAAAAGGAACAACAAGTTAGATATTGTCACGCAAATTAATAATGTTATTACATTGTAACTATAGCTTTCCTGCATACTGTTTGTGACAGTTACTCTTCTTGCTGCTAGAGCGCAAAGGAGTTCACTCAGCTGATGGTCATAATCACTCATAGGTACATTGGAAAACTTCCGATCGGGTCTTAAATTTCAATATTCCTCCAAATAATTCCGTCCGTTTTTGAAATATTATAATATCCATTTTTCAAGTTGTTTTCTACTATGGCATATACATTGATATGTCGGTAAAACAGACAATACACAGCAAAAAAAAGACAGGCATGGAGGAATCAGAAAGTTGAGACTGTTGTAACGTTTGGAAAAAGATATTCCATGACGTAACTGAAAGACTTCCTTCACCTTTTATCGGATGTTGAATTCGGTCCAAGAGTGTAGGAAGGAAGAAAATTATGAAAGGAGAAGCTTCTTCCGCCAAGACCAGCAAATTTTACAAAGGTAGCACCTTCGAATTTCACAGGGCGATCGTTTAAAGAAAAAGCAGTTATTCCAGAAGGTAGAGGGTAGATAGCAAACAAGGCCGGTACGTGGAGACCGAGGTCGAGAGGCTGTAGGAGTGTGTGTGAGTGCGGGGGGGCAGCCTAACAATAAACCAGGAATGCTAACAAGGGCCTCCTAATGCAGTGGGAGTACGTGATACCGCAATGCTAACACTTCATTAGAAAATAACAGATTCAGGAACTAGAGGGGGAGTCTGAGAGGAAAAACTTGAGAGGGTCGAAATCCTTCGAAGGGTGAAAGACGTCACTAAGGGCGTACAAGCGCTCCTGGACCACTAGCGACGAAAATACTTTATTATGGTATTATCGCTTAATTGAACATAGACAACTATATTTTGCGTGCACAAATAACATAACACTCATAGGTGGTTGGTCAGCGAACGTAGAAGCACAGCCTGATCTGTACATGCAAGATATTTCAACGAGAAAATCAATTTGAAAATAAATTGTTCTGAGTATGAAATAACATTATTTGTTGATATTTATTGGATTTACAAATTAAATAGTGAACAAAAACCAGGGAACAAGAGAACGAATTTCCACTCCCAGAGAGAATATACCCACTCTACAACAGCTGGTAGGGTTCGGACTCGTATTTGTTTACATACTTTTCCCAGGTAAAGTACTGATATTTTTCAAGTAGAGTGTTCATATAAGTATTTTTGAACCATTTAGGCCTCAAATATTTCCAGATATTTCGATATAAAACGTACCTATTTCAGAATATTTTGTTCAATAAAACTCATAAATGCTAATATATCTCATCTATGTTTTTCATGATTTTATGGAAGAGCGGCGGATATAAAAGATAATCAACGATATTTAGAGAGCTGCTAGGAATGGGCGTAATGAGCTGTGAATCATAAAAATCAAAGGCAGTGAATCACAGTCAAGGGCCATCCATTCCATTATGTGATTTACAGATGCGTTTACACTGACCTGATCGGGTGGAAATAACATGAAGTGGAATTTTCAGTATTATTTGAAAATGATGTAGGAGGTAGGTTGCCAATATAGTTTTGACTCTCTGCTCAAACCGTATCTTTTAAATTGCGAAGCTCTTGAGAGATGCACCGATTCCTTTCCGATGACCCCATGCTTCTCTTATGGCCAACGGGTGTTCTGAAGGAATATGTTCCGCTGTTTGAATGGGATGCCGCTCCGTTCATGGTTATATGTGGAGAAACTATCCAAGCGTTTTATCCAAAGATGCCATACATTTGACATACCTTGCATCGGGTTCAATCTTTGCTCAGTGACGTTCATTATCGATATTTTCTGTTGAGGAAGTGTTCTTGAAATCAACTCTTAGTAAGGTTCAAATTTTGAAATACAAAAAATGGCAGAGTAAGTATGACAAGGCAGTGGACGGGGAGCAGTATCGGCGAGAAAACCCTCGAGTATCTGTGAGGCCATGGTTCAAACAGTTCGAGATGGAACGAAGACCAATAAGGGTAATAATATAACATATCGAGATATTGTGTCGATTACGAACCAACCATGGCCTATGCGAGGCATATCTGCAACGTATCGGACAGCGCCTCATTTCGGAAAGCAGCAGCTGTCAAGATGGCTCCATAGGAACTCTGCAGCATAGTACTCATGGATTGCCCAACCTGCGATCATGAACGGAAGAAGATGATAGACGACGTTTCACCCCACTCGGAGTGCCACTACATCACTACCAGATTATACACTCAAAACGCTTACTTATATACATAGCGATTTATTTTTTATACATACATTCGGCGTAACGATTTAAGTTTTTTCTCGCTTTCAATTTTTTTTGGTTAATTTTATTTTGTTGCAATAAGTTATAAATAAAACGAACTTCATGGTTATGGTCAAACGATAATGACAATTGAAGGGGAGGAAAAAACGTCAGCCAAGTGGGTGTGGCACATAGCTTCCTCGTATTCATAACCCGATCATAAAGATGATCCGAAGCATGGTAGTTTATCTCAAAACACCAATCTCTAAGTACCTTTCACTACCCTCATAGGCGACCATCTACACGCTAATTTGGACAATCCTAGAAAATTTCATCAACTTCGGATGAAAAATGTAAGTGTTATAGCTGTTACAAGGATTTTACGTTTGCGCATGCGCAGATACTTCTGTAAATTTTAAGGCCTTGATTTTCATTAGGGACCATCTACAATCTAATCCGCGTAATCCCTGAAAATGTCATTGGAATCGGGTAGAAAATGTGGAAGTTATGGCTGTTACAAGGAATTCACGTTTGCGCATGCGCAGCGGCTACTATCAGTCCGGGGGTGATGATCTTCATTGGAGACCATCTGCAAACTAATTCACAAAATCCCTGAAAATTTAATCGAAATCAGGTAGAAAATGTGGAAGTTATGGTCGTTACAAGGTAAATCACTTTTGCGCATGGGCAGTGGCTACTATCAGTCTGAAGATAGTGATTTTCATAGGAAACCGTCTAAAGACTAATCTGTAACATCCCTGAAAATTTCATTGAAATCGGATGGAAAATGTTGAAGTTATGGCCTTTACAAGGAATTCACGTTTGCGCACGCGCAGTTACTTATATCAGTCCGGGGATGATGATTTTAATAAGGAACAGTCTACACACTAACCCGCACAATCCCTGAGAATTTCATAGAAATCGGACAATAACTTCGTATAGCCCGTTACAAGGAATTCATGACAGACACACAGACAGACAGACGCGGAACCAAAATTGTTCTGAAAGGTCTAAAACGCAAAACGCGAGTGGAAATTTTGATTTTGGAGAACTTTTTTTTTCATCCTTGAAAAGTGAAAACAAAGCTTCCACTACCTTGGTAGTCTCGGAAGCAAAAATTGAAATACAATTTTCCCGAATCGTGCCTACCACCACAACCAGCTGGGGTACCTACTTGGCTAGAATCTGCATAGTGCCATTGCAAAAATTATGATTAATCATTTCTGTTCTTTCACTCGTCATATACAATGAGGAATTTCACCATGTCAGAATTTCCTATTTTTCACCCCAAAATCGGGTTCAGCACCTCGAAACACCCCGTACTAAAACTTTAAGCCCGTACTTCCTAATTTAATATGAACATTTAAAAAAACCGGAAGGATGACGTCATCCTGGAGTCATTCATTTACGGCCGCTTGAAGCGCTGAGATCGAGAAATCTATAGTCCCCAGATGCAACATTTCACAAAACCAGTAAAGTTCGAAATCGAAAAACTGAAGAAAAAAAAAATTGAAAAAGCAAGATGGGGAAAATTAGGTTTCCCCTGTTTTTGTTTGATAACTTCCCTCTTAGATAACACGATTTTGTCATATCAACGGGCAACACTGGGAGGAGACGGCGATCCGAACAGCCCAATCAGCGAGCGTTCCCGCTTCATGTTGAAGAGGTCGGTTTTCCCGGTTATTTTTTGAAATCATAAATTCTTATTGTCTCCCAGAACTAACAGGAGACTTATTTTCCGAAATCAACCCAATTTTCATCTATCCCACACCATTAACTATTCAGGAAAAATGCAAACAGAATTCGGTAAAATTCCTCATTCTGTAACTGAATGTTCGATCCATTTGGACCCTAAATATTGGATAGCGTATGTAGAAAACAAACTCGCTTCGAGGTGTTTGGTGAACTGCAACGGTTCGTATATCATCATACTACATATAGTAACTAAGGAATATAGTATAATTAATGGATGTATATCCAACATCCTCCCCCGCAGCCTTGCTCTTGCTCTGCATGTAGCTTAACACTCTTGTACTCTGGTCTTTCTAGAGTTCCGTGTGCTGCTTTCACGAGTCCATCTTTACCTCGGATAACTGCTACGATTTTAACGCCAATCCATTTGCTGCGGCTGTAGCCGTCCTCCCCTAACACCACCAAGTCGCCCACTTGTATAGGTTCAGCAAGTACTGCCCACTCGCTTTTCCGGAGGTATTGACTCAACCACCTGTTGTTTGTAACTCCGAGTGGGTCTTACATTCAAGTACTTTTTCGACATTCGGTAATAGCTCCCGTTCCATTTCCTGCTCCTCTCCTTCAAAATGTACCTCTACCTCTTCTCATTCATTTCTCGTCCCTACTGGTCCATTTGATGACGTCCCTACCGGCCACTCACCCTCTGGTTTCCTACTAAATGTTGATAAGGAGATTCCTTGCCCAGAATTTCCCTTATTGTTTCCCTCAACGCCATCTTGCCGTATGTGACTCCCGACGAGGTCATGTGGAAACTTTTCAGTTTTTTCCGACTCTTCCTCTTCTTCCCAGAGACTCATCTGATGGTTATCCTGATCACTGTCTTCAACTCTTCCTTTTAATTGGATTGGCATTGTCCCATGCACCGCCCATCCTAGTCTGGTTTTTGTGGCTAGAGGTCTATCCCATGGCCCATGCACTACTTTCAGAGGCACAGTCAAAGGCCAGTTGTCCTCTCCTATAAGGATTGTTGGTTTCACAGCATCATAGCTTGAAATTTTGAGGTCAGCCAATCGCTTACAAACAATTCCCAGCTTTTCTTGGTCTATCGATTGGGAAGGGAGGTTTAGTTGAACATCATTGAACATCAGTGGTTTTTCGCACCCTTTTGCCGTCCTGAAATCCGCAGATTCACTGAGCAGGAGTCCTCCTCTTCCCTTGTTGTAGAGTCCGACCACTTCAGCCTAAGTGGGTGTTTGTTTCCCGTGACTCATATCCCTCTGGCTACATCTTCTTGAATCATGGTCACCGTAGATCCACTATCAAAGAATGCATACGTTTCCAATATTTTCTTAGGCCCGCATATTGTTACTGGAACTATTCGTAGTAGGATCTTCCCCCCAACCATGGTTAGGTTTACTGCTTCATCCACATTTTGAATTTCTTCTTCAGTCATGTTTTCTTCGTGAATAGCCACACTTTGCTCCGCTGAAGGATGCAACACCGTATTGTGTCTTCTTCCACAATTTTTGCACTTGATTTGGGAGCGACCATTGTGGCCTTGTTTGAGGCATGTGAAACATAGCCTGAGCTCTCTTGCCCAACTCAATCTTTCTTGTTCAATTTTTTGAACTTACAGCAGTTGTCCAGATTATGGAAAATTCCTTTACACAAATTACAAAGTATATTGTGATTTGTTTCTATATCCTTTCTGTTTTATAGTTCATTTCTATCTCTTCTCTGGTCTTCCTCGTCTCTAATTTGGCATGAGTTTTTCCATCCTTCTGCATGTCCTAATGCTAACTTTTTCGACTGAACCAAGTCATTGAAAACGGCCAAGCTTATGGGATTGTGATGTTCCAATCCTACCACAAATTCACCCCACTGCAATCTCAAGTACACATTCAATTTGTCCACTAACGTATCCAGAATAGTTAGGTTGAATAGGTATTCTGTTCTCCCAATCGAAGTAATAGTTACAACCGCATTCTCGATTTCGCATGCGATCTCGTCCAATCCCTTTAACCCTTCTTCTCCCATTTTTTGTGACTTTTTCCAACTTTGATAATACTTCGCGCAATTGTATCGGGCATGCCATATCTTTTCTTCAACCGCTTCATAATCTTTGGTAATCCTCCTGGCAAGGACAGTAGAGCTCCAACGCACTTTTTAGCTATACCTTTCAATGCCTTTTGCAGCCTTAACAAATTCTCATCGTCACTGTATTGACCCATTTCAGTCGATCGAACAAAAATATTGATAAACAAGGGCCACTGGGCGGGATCGCCTTCAAATATTGGGAGTTCGTTGGCAACCTTTTTCCTTGCTACCAATCCTTTAATTTCGTGGAAAGCGCTACTTAAACTATTTGCAACAAGTAGGTTGATATTTGTTTCACCTTTTCCTGTTTTGGGACCATCTCCCATTCCACTTCCATCTCGGGCTTCTTGGCACTGATATGCGCTTACATAGCTTTGGTTGGTTTTTCCTTGGCTCCCTATGATGATATTCCTCACCCAGTCTTTTGTTCTCACGCTGGTACTGTGCTGACTAGTATTGGAGCGACTTTCCTCTACTTCCATCTCTGCTTCAAGTGCTAATTCCCACCTAAACATTTCATCTACTCTTCTATCCATCATCCTTTCGTGCTCGATCAATCTTCATTCCCTCTCTAATCTGGCTCCCTCACTACTTGATTTACATGATCCTCGGTCACTTTTTCCTTCCATCTTGAATGTATCAACTGATCGGTTCTTTTGCTTGAAGGATCAATAGTAGTTTTATAGAAAGAATTACTCGCTTCGAGGTTTTTGGTGAACTGTAAAGTAACTAAGGAACATAGTATAATTAATGGATGTATATCCAACAGCGCAGAACACGCCAGTACTGAGGAAGGATCTGTGGACATGGGCGTATTATCGCATCCATCATAAAACTAATGTACCGTCACCTCCTCCCTGCTGCTAACGCCCTCTCTTGAATAGCAATGTTTTCTCACCTCCAGCGCTTCGTACTCGAAACATCTTTTCGGCTTATCATCCAGGATTCGGTCTTACGTTCTGTTCCGACATCGGCTTCGTCTTTTTTCTTCTTTCCCCCGATTTATTTCGCGTCTCTTAACCCCCCCCCCCCCCTCCATCCCTCAACCTTCACTTCTATCATGTCACGCACAAACTCTCATTCCGAATCCTTCTTTCACATTTCTTCACCGACACTTGGCAAGAATACATCAAAAAATGGTGCTCGATGATCCTTCACCACTATTTTATTAATTTTATATTATTTCGTGATCGCTCGAAATCTTTATTTACCTAACAACTTGATCTTCTGTGTCTTTGCCAGATATGCGTTCATCTGATTTCACTGGTAACTGCTTAAGAAGGTGTTGACGGGAATACTGTCGTTATCAATAGGCTTCTTGCCTTCAAGGCAAAGGGTAGAGACAACACTGATAAGTAACTTCTATTGTGCCACTGCTTAGGATTGTACTGGTACAATATGAAAGGCGCGTCATCAAAACATCTTGATTTGCAGTAGGGGTCTACTAGGCATAACACTTTTTCTTAATCTTTTTATTGATTTCAGGAACATATTCGTGTGTCCGCCAAAATCTAGAAGTCGATAGATTGTGCATTATTCTGAATAGATCATTTCATCAGCACGCATTGAGCTTGCGCCGCCACTTATCAACGATATCACGCGTTATCAATAGTCGAACCAACTAGCTTGTAAAACCCGGTTTTCATACGTTTTTGTCTCACATGTCCGGTCATTCATGCGTATAAATAACCTAATTTTCTTACTCGGTTTTTTATTTTAAGTCAGAACAAGTTTTTGAAAGAACATGTCGGGAGTAGTACCATAGTTATCCGTTCATTTGAACGTAAATAGCGTGCCCGGGGGCTTCTCCCGATGTTCGATCGAATAAAGTTCTCGACCTCAAATGGAGCAAATTTCACCAATGTTTTTATTATAAACCGCAATTTTCTTTAGTTCTCATTCCCTCTTTACAGGAGTTTCTACAGTTCTGTAATACATGTAGGTACTAATTTAATTCTTCTTAACTTGATTGAAATCATGGAAGTTCACAGGTGACAATTCTCTAGAAATCCTTGAAATCTGCCTTCCCCAATCTCCCTTTGTTGGTGTGTTTAAAAAACGTTTAACCATGAAGTATGAGTGAATGAGCGAATTTTCAAAGAAATCTTTTAAGCAACGGTAAATAATATTGAAATATTAGCTATTTATGGGAGTGTAGTCAGCCTTGTGGGTGCGGCACAGCACGATTGCTTAAAATTATACAATCAACCCCTTGCTTAAAAATTAGAAAAAAAAACACAACAAATAAAATACTCTTCTAGTCGATTACCCACACCTATTTTGTTGTTTTTTTCGATTTTCAGTATATATATGACCAACATACTGTGTGAACAGGGTATGTTTTGAAGATGTAGAGAGTATAAACATTCATGCTGTACTCGTCTCCACGAACTCATAGAGTACCAACTCGGCTAAGTATTGCATCATTTTGGGTACAATGGTATTAGGATTGTACTTACTACTATCGGCAATTGAGACGAACACTCATTCCACCTGCATTTCAGCACCCACTTCTAACAATTCCGACCACCCCCACTAGAGGAAACATATTCTAGATGTAAGCAGAAAGATTGGAGACAACGCAGAGACATTTGAAACGTTTTCTGAAATACTGGACATTCGGAGGTTCAGACAAGTCTTTGGGAACGTGAAAAAAAATAATTTCGGAGAAAAACGCCCGAATGACTACCCGAATTACAGTTTCCTAGACAACTTTATTTGTTTGCCCCAGACAAGACAGAATCGACAAAAAAAAAAAAAAAAAAAAAAACGAATACCTATATGCTAAAAAACGTGAATAGAATCTGAAAAACTGATACTCTCCTATTACAACCAGGGGAAAACCTAGGCGGTGGTCCGAATGTTTCCACCATGTTGGAAGCTCACTGATTACGGGCCTGCATGCGTATACCGATGAAAACGTCTACAGTATACAAAGAACCTTCTTGAACGATGTGGCTTACAGAAAGCCATCAGAAGCATTATGTTGTGTAGTCTCCACTGACTGAAGACTGTGTCGACACCGTGTTGAACGGAGCTACCGAGATGCCCAACTCGCGCAACTCCGTGGCACTTTTCCAGCACCACACTCCGCGCCATGACTCGTTTGAAGCCATCACGCCGCTTGCCGTAAATACTGTTCAACCTACCTGAATACTGTTGTAGTTGAATCGGTTTCTTTTGAAAGGGCGTAAGTCCTGTATGCCGCTATTGATAAAATTGAGAGAGAAAAACTTTTTTCTCTGTCTCAGCAACCAATTTTACTCGTTTTACGTTTTGTCTAGATTTTTATCCCCCACCTAGGGGTTCCAAATTCTCTAATCTATCCCATGGACTTACGCCCTTCTAAAAAAAATCTTGTACAATCTCACTTTCTATGAATTGCAGACTTCCTGAAACCATGATAAATAACTCCATTCATCATTGACAACGGTTGCTATAGAAATGAAAAAAGTTTGCCAAAAGGTATGGCAGATAGCTTCCTCGTATTCATAACCCCGATTTATAGATTGATGATCCGATACATAGTAGCTAATTTCGAAACATCAATGTTTAAATACCCTTCACCACCCTCATAAGGGATCGTCTACACCCCAATCCGCATAATCCCAGAAAATGTATTCGAATTCGGTCGATAAAGGTAGAAAGTATGGCTGTTACAACGGTTTCACTATCGATTTTGGGGCGATAATTTTCATCTACATTCAATGAAAATTTCATAAAAATTGAAGTTTTCAAGGATTTTATGACAGACAGCCTTTTATACACACAGACACGAAAAACACGAAACCAAAATTGCCCAAAACGCAAAACCTCGAGTGGAAATTCTGATTTTGGAGAATATTTTTTCTTGAAACTTGAAATGTGAAAAAACAATCACAGTTTACGCTACCAAAGTAAGTCCGGAATTACACCCTTCTAAAAGAAACCAGGATTTTCAAGGACGATTTCCGTCATGTTAGAGACGTCACTCGTATGCCCTCTTAATTGCCTAGGGTTGAAAAACAGAAGAATGGAAAAAATGGCATTTTTGTGGACTTAATGCACTTTTAATAAAAACCTATTCAGTTATTTCTCATTTTTAGTGGTTCCCCATCACCCGTTTTTTCTTGTTCTTGATCTAAAGTGTGCTGCAATAAACGCTCGTCACATACCTACGCATGCACAATGTTGAAAAACGCCTCCATGAAGACTTTATCGGAACGACGAGTTCCCAAACAGGTTATCGTTAGAAGAAAAATACTCTCAATCTTCACTTTCACCTTGATTGTCTCTTCAATTACTTCAACTGGGAACCTCTTGAAAGAATAAATGCCTCGAGGGTGGCGAGACGAGACTAGCGGCGTTGTGGTGTCCTTGGAAGGTAACAACTAGAGGGGTTGAGATGGAGATGCTATGCAGTATTCCGAGTGAGGTCCAAATGAGCGAGGCAATTTCCTAAATGGAAAGCCGTTCAGAGACGCGTTTCCCCGTCCCGCCATCGTGTCTTGAGACAAACTCCTGGGAAAGGGCCAAATCGGAAATCGGTCGAATACTTTCCATGATATATATGGTATAGGATTTGAGGAAGGAATAATAATAAAAATTCTAAAATGAATGCGAGAGGGAGAGCGATTAGTACTCAATGAACGGAACAGTGTAAACAAAGAAGATAACACAAGTGCCTACTCATAATTGTGAACATGGGTAATAAATTGATATAAGATCTGAAGTGTGGTGAACTCATCGCTGAATGTATTAATTTGCATGATGATAGGTCGAGCTATACTACTGTATAGCACGGTAGTAACGTAGAGACTGATCAGCCCTCACAGACAGAAGTATCAAGTGTCCTCGAGCGTAATTCGATTTAGGTATTTTTGAAGATAAAATAATCATCCTACATCTTTTTTTTTCTTGCACATGAACTGTCGGGAGTGAGAAAATTTGATCAAATGCGAACTTTTCTCGTTTTTTCTCATGTGATTTAATGTCAATAAGTCGTGGTTTCCCAACAAAGAAGAATAATATTTCACATTGAAGCACCCACAAGAACAAGGATGATGACGCATTCCATACATTTTTGAAAGCATGCGATGAACAGAGGAGAGGAACTACCTTTAGGAGAAGTTGTATCTCGCAGCACAGGACACAACCCCAGAGGCGGTCATAGGAAAGATGATGGAGAGCGAGAAAAACTGGACCACTGTGGCAGATTATGTGGATAAAATAATGAACAAAAAAATTCCATCAAGAACGGGAGAGGCAGCGAAGGGGAACCATGGACCGTCCCCTAGCAGAGAACTGAGAAGACTCCCAGGACTCAGCCTGAAGTAATGTGTTGAACAGTTCCAGGCTGAGATCCAACAAGGGATAAGGAGGTGAGGTTTTAGTGGATTTGAATCTCACATAACCCGTGCGAGCGGTTCCCTCGAGTATCTTCCGAAATCCAATTTCCTCCCCTGGATCTTAAAGATTTCCTCACCCCTACGAAAAAAAAAAATAATGAAAACAAAAATTTAAAAAAATATAAACAAGACCATCCAGAGTTCTGTCGGACAAACCGTTCGCTAAACCTTATGCGAAGAGGACTTGAGGGTTGAACTTACAATAAATCAGAAACTAAAGTGAGAAGACTGTTGGAAAAAAGGTCTGATATATCCGTTCATATTTTAGCCGATCAAATGCGATCATTGTTCGTTTCTTTGAACAGCGTTTCTTGTTGTACTCAGTTGTGCATTCTTAGCAACCAAGAACCAAATTCCGTAATGAAGATACCCTCTTGTCGAACTTCTCCTACCTCTCCTACTACACTCCTCAATCTCTCCTTCCTCGAGTTCTATGCCTCCGGGTAAACTCATGATAGAAAACACTGATTTTGGATGAATTATTATTGTTCATAGGGTACACAATCAACGAATAAAAATGCACAGATTCATGGGCATACTCCCAAACAATGACACACCAACCCACGCTCCATCCACGTATACCCCTCCTTTTTTTCTAACCCCTCGCTTTTCCGCATTAGCGCTAGGGTCGCTTGCATTGGTTGGTCGTGGTCTGTTTTTCTTTGGGTGCAGCACCGATCTGTTAGTCCTCATATTACTTCTTGATGGAATAAGGCGCTCAATTTTAAATGATTTGAATCCAAATTGCCACGCCGACACGGCCAGACCTGACATAGCAGGCGACCCGACTGCGTGCAAGGACCTGAAACTAGAAAATCCAATAAGTAGCAACTGCTTCCACCAACTCGGCCAAACCTGACAAAATACAGGCAAAAATGAGGTGGAATGATCACCCAAAAAAAATTTCAAAAATTCAAATACGAGGAAACAAATTTGGGAGAATAAAAACACTAGTGAGGCAGAGTAGCAATCATAAACGTGCAATGATTTAATAAGAACAGAGCCACAAAGGTGGATCTCACCTGTACCCGTAATAGATAGAGCCACCAAGTGGAACTCACCTATCTGACAACGTTAACGCAGAGCCACATGGTGGAACTCACCTGCGCAATCATACAGAGCCACCATGGTGGAACTCACCTCAATCACTCACTCACTCACCGCAATGTTAGAACCAGTATCATGCCGCAGACGGGTGATCTGTACAGTAAACTAATGAACCGTTGTGCGATAATTTGGACTGTGTTAATTTTTTGAACTCCCAAAATTTCATTGTGGAAGTTTACAACCAACTTTTCTGGAGTTTTGAAAGCGTAATGGGTGTTTGAAACTGAAAACTGTCAACAGTATGTGTTTGTTGATTCACAGACAGTGGTTCAATAGATAATGAGGTATATCAGGCATTTTTTTTTCAAAAATGCATGGGTCAGGAATAACATTAATCGGGTATTTTTGTCGAGAAAATGTTTAGAAAAAATTAGGGAAGCTAATGAACGTTGTTGAAGGGTGTTGAGTCGGATGATATTAGTCTTGTTGGTGGTCGAAACGACTCTGGGTCCTTTTTGTGAATAAAAAGGGAAACGTTGATTTTCTGTTGTTTATTCTTTTTCTAGCTACAGTTTCGCTGGGGCAACTTGCCAGCGAATCTTCAGGCTAAAACATTTGAGAACAGCAGATCTCTTAATTAGTGTCTAAAAACTATGGTCACTATACACTAGACACATACCTTACACCTAAATCATGAAATTTACCTTATCAGTTTTATGTAGAATGTACACTTCTTGATTGTTTCATTATCCAATCTTTCTAAATTATTCAAGAACGATAGATCCAAACTGAGAAAAAACGATGCTTATTATAGTGCATTAAGGGAGACATTTCAAACAAGTGGGAAAAAATAAACTGTACTCCTTCAAAGGATAAAAAAGTACCTGAACAAGTCAGTTAGGTACCTACCTTGTTTGATGGTATAATTGTTTGTAATAGGTCCTTTAAAATTGATTGAGAAGGAGTTTAGAAAACGCATTACTTTTATAAAAACAGCGGAAAGTTTTTTTTTTCTTTCATAGAAACAAAGGAAACTGATATTCTCCATTGGCATGGGGGCAGTGTTGATCTACACTATCAGGTTTATAAAAAAACTACTTCCACGTCATCACCAACACATGTGGTATTATGCAAATATTCCCTAAAGAATATTACTTTGCATTTTTTTAATTTAAAAAATTTTTAAAAAACTTAAAAAAAACTTTGTTGTGATAACCAATATGGTATTGCTATAAAAAACTGAGTTAAATTATCGTGTGTGGATTAACATGCCATCCTGACACGAAGCGTGGGACATTCACACTTCGCAATAGTAGGGGCTTTAGTGACTGGTGGCCCTACCTGCAAAAGTTGGAGTATAGAGGTTTTCAGTGGTGCTGAATCCAAATTTGAGGTCAAAAACCTAAATTTCCGACCCACCGAAATACCCCATTGCTGGATGGTGCGTGTGCAGTTCTATCCTTTTCTCGTTACTACCTAAAATATCCCGAAAATTTTGTCTAAATAGCGCAAAAACATTGAAGCATTTGTGAACGAACGGTAGTGCCGGCTGCTGATTGTTCAGATTATGGTAATATTTTTTATAGGACTGCTTATATCGCGTGCTCAAATATCGCTGTTAATTTTCAGAGAGCGAATGACACGGTCAGGTCTCTTCGACTGTGAGATGCGGTTCACGAAAAATGATTCTCCCTGATTGACAGAAATTTGATATCATAGAAATATTGAATGATAGAAATTGGCTTCATTTAAAAATCAAGAAATCGTCAATATGAATACAGGGACATTATTATCGAATTCTTGGACTCGGAGTAGATGAACACGAAGGAATAACCAAAAAAGACCATGTTTACGATACTGCGAATAATCACATAATCTGATGTACATCTAATGTTTGTTTGATCAGATAGATAATTCATTCTTCATCATCCAGAAGACGGTTCCAATTTCGTTACACACAAAAGACGTGGAAGAGAGACCTGCCGAAGTTAACGGAGACACAAAGAGGAGTGGAAGGATTTGATGTGTGAAAGAAAGACTTCACTTCTCATAATTGGGAGGCGAAGCAATTCGAAAACTCCGAGTTTTTGAAGATGGTTCATGACATGGAAACCAATGAGAATCCCGACGTTGGAGTTTTAACGAAACATTAATGGAAACAAAGTTCCAAACGAACTTGACTTTGTTACTCATTCACGAGGGGTAGCGTTGGAAACGTAGTGTACAAGTTTGTAGGTAGAATCAAATATTTGCGGAGTGAGAATTACCACGAAGCGAGTGATTAAGATAAACATTGCGATGAGGGTTGCAGATTCGAGTTCCACGCCAACCCTCGCCAAGCTGTCGGGAGCTCCCGCTCTTCGGCCAGTACTCCAGTATTTATTTTTTCCAGGAGTAATTACATTATTTCGTAAGCTTCCCAACGAGCTTGTTTCCATCAATTCCTATGCAAAAAAGAAAAAAAACCGCTGTAACTTATTACATACTGGTTTATAGTTTTTCCGTATTTGTCACGGATGGGCACGGCGGCGCACAGTGAGGCGGGAGTGGAAAACAATCCATTTTGGTTCATTATGCTTACCATTATCCACCGCAACCTTTCTAGCGGCATGCGAGCCTCGACTTTGAAGAGCATTTTGAAATCCATGGTCTACGATACCCAACATGCGAATTCGAGTTCCCCCCCCCCCACCAAAACCACCAATAATGGCACCAAAGCGGTAACACTTCGTAAAGTTCAACTTTCATCAATTTGTTTTGGCAGGCAGTCCGTTGAAGTTCATTTCCGTATTCGAGGTGAAACACAAAAAAAATCCCACGAAATAAGCGATTTAGGGTGCCCTGGCACCATGGTGGCACCAATATTAGTTCCATAGTGGTACAGAGAATAATTCATGAAAATCCGGGGGTTTGATGAAAATTTTCTCTCAATTTCAAAGCTTGGATACAATTAGTAAGCTGTAAAAGAACATAAATATTGAAAAAATGAATATTTTCTCAAAATTAACCCCCCACTTACCCCCTCCCCATGCTAATTTCTGATACTCTGGTGAAATAGTGTTTAATTTTGGAAATTTCTGAGTCGAACAAAAAAATAAACACGCAGATCGGTTGGGAATTGAGGCCTGGGCAGAATTTACAATTTTATGCCCGCAAACGCACGTTTTTTGAGCATTAACGAACTCAATTAAGAACTCATGGCTGGGCAGACGACACAAGATTTTGTCACACACACACACACACACACATACATACATACAAACATACACACACACACACACACATACACCTATGGTTTTTTTTCGCGGATTTGGATTCAGAATGGTCTAAAACGGATTAGTGTGGTTATTTTTTTTCGGTTGACCCAGATCGATCGCATAAGGACGCCCAAGTCTTACTGAGGGACGTCCTAAAAAATTTAGCACTCACGCAAGCAAAAGTTGAAGAGAGCCCAGATCAAATATATCATCCATTTCGAATCACCTCAACGGAAGTCTGAATAACTCTGGAAGCCTCCTTTTGGTGGAACTTCACAGATCCTTGAAACTCATTTTTGCAGGATTTAACAAGATTGGACAGACCCACGAATTCCCTGGGATATTTTTGAAAAGTCACAATACCTGGATGCCGTTTGGCACCCGTGAGCGCAATGGGTTAACTACCAAAAACCAAATTTCGCTATGAAGTCACCCTCAGCTCGGAGATAACGATGTTATTACTGGAAGTTACTGTCAAACTTCTTGTTAACCGTGCGCAGTAATGGTTGGTAGGTACTATTGATGGAAAATTTGTTCTTTGAAGACAGGTGTTTTGAACACACAGATCATAAGTAAACCGTTGTGTAATTTTTTCCAGCATTTTTATTAATGTCAGTGAGCATCTACTACGTTTTTATTGTTCCACTACCAGAAGGCCGAAAGTGGCTCATAGAGAGCCGGAGATGGGGGCTATGAATAACTGTCGAGGGGACAGGTAGTATTTACCCTCTGGTTGTTGTGAACAGGGAACTGAAGGCCCTTGAATAGCTCCGAGCACAATGCCGTCCACTGCCCACCCCCCTGGAGCCGTCAACCTATCGCCCCTCCCTTCTGGACCCTTCGCCATCAACCACGAGCGAGATCCGTCCGTCCTGAGCCAAAAATCTCTTCGCCCCTTTCAGGAACTCGCCTCCAGTCGGCGTCACGGCACCGCGCGTGTGTCGCCACTTCCCGACAAACAGCTTTTATTCTGCGTCGCCAGCCCTGAAAAGGGTACGTTGGAAGCGATGGAAACTGAGAGTACAATTTTCAACTCGTAAATTTCACTCGGGATCCTCATCAAGCGGCCTCATTGCGTACCTCCGTCCCTTGAAACCTCCAGTGAATCCTTAAAACCTGCAGTGAATCCTTACTTTTCATCCTTGATGTACGAGTAAGGTACTGAGAGGCATTCTTGTTGACAATTAGTTGTAGAGCTGATCTTTACGCTGTAAAGATGATCTAAAGATGCTATACTCATAGGAGCATAGGCGCATGTGCAACCCCAGCCATTAAGAAAAAAAAAGTCTTCCAAGTGGGTGTGGCACATAGCTTCCTCTTATCCATAACCCGATTATATAGATGATCCGATGCATAGTAGTTAATCTCAAGACACCAATCTCAAAGTACCTTCCACTACCCTCATAGGGGACCATCTACACACTAATCTGGACAATCCTAGAAAATTTCATCGAATTCGGATGGAAAATGTAAGTGTTATGGCTGTTACAAGGAATTCACGTTCGCGCATACGCATCAGCTACTATTAGTCCGGGGGTGATGATTTTCCTAGGGAACCATTTAAACACGAATCTGTAACATCCCTGAAAATTTCATTGAAATCGGACGGAAAATGTAGAAGTCATGGCCGTTGCAAGGAATTCACGTTTGCGCATGCACAGTCGCTTCTATCAGTCCGGGGATGATGATTTTCATAGGGGACCGTCTCCACACCAACCCGCACAATCCCTGAAAATTTCTTCGAAATCGGACAATAACTTCGTATAGTTATGCGCGTTACAAGGATTTCATGTCAGACAGACAGACACGGAACCAAAATTGTTCATAAAGGTCTAAAACGCAAAACGCGAGTGAAAATTTTGATTTTGGAGAACTTTTTTTTCATCCTTGAAAAGTGGAAACAAAGCTCCCGCTACCTTGGTAGACTCAGAAACAAAATCAAAGTTTGTTCCTCTTCTTTTGAAGAGTAAGTTGGCTAGTGACAGAAGACTCGATCGTAGGTACTGTGCTAGTTGAATCTACACACGAAAACAGAGGCGTGGAGCTCCCTCTTTCTTGACCAATCACACCCATTTGGAGCATCACCTTTTCTCTGCTCAGTTTTTGGGGATGGTGACGTCATGGTGACATGTTTAGAGGGAGGCAGGCACGTGAGATTGACCAACCAGAGAGCACAAAATGTGCCTTGGGGAGCAGAACTGAATCGTTGCTCCAATGTCATAGAGCGGGCCTTGTCTTGTAATAAGTATTTGTAAACAAACAAAAATGATTAGGGAATCAAGGCAGAAATAAATAACGCGTGATAATTTGTCGAGGATTTTATTACATAATTATGAGAAACGGACACACAATCTACATGGCTTGTTGAACAGTTATGGCTGACTAGCCCAATGAACAGGTGGGGAGAGCCCCCTCCTACTACCCTTTCTTGGTACCCAGGTAAACAATTGAGATTGTCATCAACAGGGAATTCCGTTCTTCGTTTTCGGTCCACCGTGTCGTTCAAAGTATTGCGATTATTTAGGAGTGTTGAAAGTAAAATGAATAATTTGGTGCATTAAACTAAAGTAAACTACTATTCACGTTTGTCGTTAGTGGGAAAGTGCGACATTCGAGAAACTGGCTGCACCTCGCCATCTCTACCTAGACTCCAGCAGACGTTTACATTTGATAATCGTGCAGATTCGTACCGTAAGTTTAACGTCGAATATTACAAGAAGGCAGATTGGCTCTGTGGGTGTGAAGTGACTAACAAATTATTTTGCTTTGCTTGCCTAATTTGTTCTACCAACTGAAATGAGGCTTGGGTTAAAGACGGCATAAGTGATTTGTCCCATTTAGCCAAAAAAAAAAAAAAAAATTGAAAAATGCATTGGCTGTCTTCCATAAGAACGCTCTGGTAGATTTGCGTATATTGGGTCGTCAAAATATAATGCAACAACTCGACAGAGCATATCGTCTTAAAAAGTCAAAAAACGTATTTTTTGTCCGTCTTTAGGCCACGTTTCGGTACCGTAAATATTGTGCTTAAACTCGTACATCCAATGATCCGAAACTATCCCGCACGCTGGAAATTGAATGATACTTACGAGTTATTACGATTTCAGGACCTGTCAGTGATGGAAGCGAGACACCTAAGTTTCATGTTTTCATTCGGAGTGAAGCTTGATTTTCTGAGTGTGTGGAGGGAAACTCTGGTACCCCGGCTTCACGGACAACCTTGGGATTGAAACCATGTGATTCAATAATATTTCAAGACGCGGTAATTTCCGTAAAATGTTTGTTAAGTTTGAGAATCAGATCTATGCAAAATTCCATGATGAATTGAGTACACGGAATTTGATTCGAATTCCAGAGATTCCTCAGTCCTGGGACATTAAAATAACTTCATTCAAAAATAACATACCGTTTTACACGTGGATTTCATACTCTTGTTGTCATGAAAACATCAAGAGACGTAACTTGCAAAACCGTCTCCAACTGTCACTGTCATCAAGAATGATTTGGTTACAGATTCCCTCCCTTCCATGAGAGTAGGAAAACAACAGGATAAACGACCAATCATATTGGTTATTTTCCTCTCCATATGGAATAAATCTTCCTTCTCCCAAATGCTCTGGGGTTTCAGGACCATTAACTCACGATTATATCCCATCCCCTCATCATCATGCCGAAATAACTTTGTTAGTTTTCGTTCGCCCCGTCATAAAAAGCTTGTGATCCCTAGTGACAACAGCCATTATATCGTAACAGAACGAGCTATTTTTACAGCCGCAAGATGATCAGTAGGGAGTAAACTCGTCGTCGAGTCGAGAGAGGCAAGCCTATTACTAAATGCACAAAGGGCGCGCACATCGTAAAAACTGACTCATAAAGGTTAATAAGTAGATACACTAAAGCTCTATTCAGAGCCATCGGAATAAAAGTGAAATAGGCTGCTTATCCAAACATGAAGCAGTTAGTGGAAAGTGGGTCTATAAAAACGAATATAAAAGCCTTCACAGTGGTGCCTCCGTCCTAACGGTACAACGCGAGAAAAGAAGTTCCAACAAAAGAATCTTCCCATGATGAAAATGAAAAAGACCACCTCAGAAATTCAGAAGGAAGGGAAAAAGATAAGTATGAATGACATTATTTTTGTACCGCACAAAGACATTTCGTATGTTTCAACTTAGACAAACAATTTACATGCAGCAAATGGGGCGTGCGTGTGGGTCTGAAAAACTGTTTATTGTTATTTTTAATCCAAACTAGACATCATTCCGATAATTTTGACACCAACCGACCGATCGGAAGATTTGTTTTTTTTTTTTAAATTCTTAACCAGAAGTAGACCTCATCCAGGGAATTTCGACACCAGCCATTCTATTTTGGAAGAGTAGATCTTTTTCTATGCTTTTTCAAAGTTTCGAATGTTTATGACGTCACAGTGGGCTGGGGGGTCCCGCCCATATGGGTGGGGCGCGTGACGTCATAATCATTCGAAACTTTGAAATATCATAGAAAAAGATCTACTCATCCAAAATAGAATGGCTGGTGTCAAAATTCCCAGGATGAGGTCTACTTTTGATTAAGAATTTTGAAAGAATCAGGCGCACCCCCCATTGTGAGACTGTGCAAATTATTACACATTGGTTTATTATTTTTCTCGATAGATCACTCGTCTGGAAAGAACAAGGCTTTGCCATTGTTCAGCAACAACAAAAACAAACAAAAACAAAAGCAAAAAACATCGATCAGCTAAAATTTGTATAGAGAAAAGGTCTCTTTTCCGATTCACACTCGTGTTTCTGATTTATAGTAAGCCCAACACTTAAGGGGGTCGAAAAATAATAAATAATTTTAAAGGATTTCAGAAATGCATTGGTGCACGGCTCTAGAGAATTATCAAAATCGAACAATAATTGCCTGAGAAAAATGGGAAAAACTGTTAATTCAGTTATTTTCCCCCCATAAAATGTAGCTAACCTTGACATTTTCAATGATTTTAGAAATCCATTAGTGCATGGGACTTGGGAATTTAAAAATTGAAAGATTGCCGCTGGAATCATCAAAATCGAACTATAATTGCCAGAGAAATATGGGAAAAACATGGGAAAACCCGTTTATTCAGTAGTTTTTCCCATTCCTCTTTGGCTTTTGGGCGGCAATATTTCAGATTTTCAATCTAAAGCACCAAAGATCTATACAGCCTCATCTTCGTTGATCTGGAGATCACACGGCTCTTGTAGAGTTTTATATTGGCAGGGTATCTCATCCAGTACTTGTACTATACGTGCCCTGTACTTTTGGTACCTAAGGGAGTCTGCTCACACTTCTGCTCCATACAACATTGCCTGTTTCAGCAAGTACCAATTTATTTTCTAAAAATTGGCACTTCGCCAATTTACAAGTAATTTAATTTCAAATCCCAAGATGCAAACCACAAAGTAGGTAGATATCTGATTCACCACTGAAGGTTGAGAGTTAGTGTTTAAGAAGTGAGTGAAACCGTGAAACCGTGATAAAATACCAATAAAATCAAAGTTCAGTGCGCCAAGGCCATCCATCACCAGCCTTCCCCTTGAAGGTCTCCCACAAGGTCAGTCTTTTCTGAGTCCTTTTTCTACTACACCTAACTGCAGCTCTCTCTTCCAAGTTTCCAACCTTGCTTTCTTTAAATGAAGTTGACTATCTTCTGGAGTGCAAGTATCTGTGTTCATCTCAGTAATAGTGAACATTGGTGACTTGCGCGAGTTTCCAAATCATCCTGAGGACACCAGAGCGCTCAACTCATGCTGGCCAGCTTCTCCTTTGCTTGAAGTGGAGAAAAACGGTGTTACGCCCCATCATCATCAAGTTCAGGAGGATCCTTCTTTTCCATCAAGCTGTCCTGAAGCTACTGTGACCAATCATTCAGTAAATCAGTGTATTCCTGATTGTCATCAATTTCTGCGGTACGTCTTCCGCCGAACACACACGCTTGATAACAACATTTGATTCACTGTTCTCACCTAACCCACCTGGTGTAGTGGATAGAGTAACAAACTCTGAATGAAAACATCTCGGGTTCAATTCCTGGAAATCCTACAATAATTTTTTGGCCACCAACTGATTCATCACTCTTCACACCTACTACATTTTTCAATATTATGGTTCCTGTACTGCATACTAATTGTACCCAAGCTTTGAAATTGAGGAAAAATTCTCGTTATACCTCCGGCTTTCCATGAATTATTCTCTGTACGACCATGGAACTAATAGTGGTGCCATCATGGTGCCAGGACATGGTGCCATGATGCCATAAACCGCTTATTTCGTGTTTTTTTTTTTTTGTGTTTCACCTTGAATACGGATGTGAACTTCGACGGACTGCCTACCAAAACTAACAGATGAAAGTTCAATGTTACGACGTATTTCCGCTTTGGTGCCAGACTGGCACCATTGTTGGCGTTGGGGTGGTGGTGGGGGGGGGGGGTGAACTCGAATTCGCATGTTGGGTATCGTAGATCATGGATTTTAAAATGCTCTTCAGATTCGAGGCTCGCATGCCGCTAGAAATGTTAAGGTGGATAATGGTGGGGGGGAGATCAGTATTTCTTGCCTAAAGTAATAAATAAATTACATCTAGTGAAACAGTTTTATCACTTAACAACTGGTTAAACTGATCTAATGCTTATCCAATGGGACGTCCCCTGGAATGCATGCATTACTAAACAATATGTTTATCCATTGCTTCTGCAGTTCTCATAAGGAGTTTCCTCCTAGCGGGCGATGGGCCCCCTAGGTTTGCCATCAGTCGGCTCAACTTGTTAACAATATCTGCAGCCTTATCTGCTGCTCCACTGATGTGCCTCCAGAAACTTAGTTTCCCCTCCACCATCACACCAAGGTAGCGAATGGCTGGAGAGGTGATGATTTCCTGCCCATCCACATTCATAGGTACAGATCTCTCAATTCGCGCTGTGGTTAGCAGTACAATTTCCGTTTTTTTTATTTTGATCGCCAGTGACAGTGTGTGCGCTTCCATCCACTCCATCACTCTGGCCCATGGAAACGACATAAGATAGCATTTACAGATTTATTTCAACCTTTTACAAATTCGATTCAACTCTCTACCAATTTAACTCAACCCAACCCTCCAACTGTCTCATAGAAATTGAAAAAGTCGTAAACATCGATACAGAGCGACTATTGAGAAAGTTTTAGCTTTTATTAGCCCTTCAAAGCGATAACTTTCTCAATAGTCACTCTGTATCGATGTTTACGACTTTTTCAATTTCTATGAGACAGGTGGAGGGTTGGGTTGAGTTAAATTGGTGGGAAGTTAAATTGAATTTGTAAGAGTTTGAAATAAATCTGTAAATGCTATACATTTATTAATTTTTGTCCTGCCTTTCGAGGTGATTATTTCCAATGTAAACCAGAAATCAGTTCAGTTGGAGAAGAAATATTACGTGCTCCAGGTTTTAAGTTGTGACATTTTGCTCTCTGCTAGACTGTTTCCCCTGCAGCTACGTGTACTTGAGGGAACGTATGATTCGTGAATCGTCTCGTCACCCTCATTTCATCGACCGATATTGAACAACCACTTGAGCACGAGGCGATTCATCCATCATCCATCCCACTTTCACCCTCTCGCCCTCTCCCACTTGACCTAGGATGAAGAGCTTGAGATTGGGCCCAACGTGCACGAACAGCCGTTGTCCAACTCCACTTCCCTAATTAGTTCCGAGTTGTAGTGTGTTGGGTGAGCTTCCCTCGCTTCTTTCGCCCTCGACCAGTGTCGCTTCCTCCACGCGTACCCTTCTTGGCTACTACCCACCTCACGCGCCTCGGGACTTTGGACGTTAATTTCTCTTCACCTTCTTTCGCAGTTTCTTTCCGAGGTTTCCTTTTTATCGCCTCAGTCCTCCCCATTTAGTTCTCCAACGACGTAAAACAAATAGAGGCGCAGCCTTCCTCGGACTAAGTACGGGAAAACTGACAAAAACCTTATCTCGACCAAGAGCCAAGTGGAATAATTAACGTACCTACACTAGGGAAAAAAAAACATTTTTTTAAGGACGCATAAAGCTTTCCAGAAACTCTCTTGCGGTCCCTAATATATCTTACCTTAGTTTGAGGACGAGAGACGACTATAGGGGCGGAATTCATAGTCATTACTTCAGTCTGAGTGCACCCTCAAATGCATCGATAAGGGTTGGCGGGCGCTCATTTATATTCATAAACAAGATTTGAGGGCGCCCTGAGGGAGCACTCAGTTCGAATTCTAAGGGCGCACTCAACGGTGTTCATAAACCAAACTCAGCGTTGAGTTGAGGCCCACCCTCGACTCAATGGTACAAAATCCTGAGTGCTGGCCGGAGGTACCTTAAGTGCCCCTCAGCCACAGTTATTTTCAGAATATCCTACTGAAAATAGTGTACAGCAAGTCAACTACCTATCTACTTGGTTTGTCTAATAAAAATAAGGCGATTAGACAAGTTTTCTCGTCAAAAATATCCAACGAAGATCATCGCAAACTTGAATTTCCTTCTAACAGTCTTTTCAATGTTTCGGTGAAATCTTCCGAGATTCTGAGTTTCTTTCTTGAAGTTGTCAAACATTCTCGCCTTCGTTCTCAATACTCATTATTGTATTACGATCTAGTAAAATGAAAAATTAGAAAATACTTGTAGAAAATTATATGGATTGGTAATAAAGTACAAGTTGAACAAAAAAAAAAACATCCATATAGGTACGAGTTTATTTCGAGCTTTATATTGTTTCACACAGGTAAATAAATAAGTAGGTAGGTAAAGGTTTTGAAGGGTTCCAAGCGTCATAAATATTCGTATCATTGCTTGTGGATAAACCTTCTTCATTCGGTCGGGGGAAGTTAATTTGTCTGAAACAATGAATGGGTTGATTTTGTTAAATGATCCCTAAGAACACTCATAAAAAGGATACCAAAATGTATTTTTGTGTTTAGCACTTTGAATAGTGGTTCTTTCTTTCGTATCCACTTTTGAACTAATTTTCATTCAATGTGTGGTGGGGGCTATGGATGATTCCTTAGGAACCAGATGAATGTAGCTCAATCGGTAGCCACTCTACCATGCTGAATGACCGAATAATTTCCGAAATACTAATTTCCACAATGTTCATCCAATATCAAATGTTTCGGATTCCTAGTGTACTGTTTCATATGTAGCCTCTCATGAATTTCATTGTAGTAAATTTCAACTGTACTCTTTGAACATGTGTAAATATGCAGAATAAAACACCCTGAAAAATAATTTTCCTACCACTCAAAAATATGAGACTACTTGGGGATTGACGGTTTGATGTTTGATATACGAGGAAACTATGTGCCATACCTACTACTTGGTGGACGTTTTTCAGTGCTGATAAGAGAAGATGAAAATTCGCAAGTTATTGGCTCGGGCTCACCTCATGGGCTCGAGAAATAGGCATGACATCAATATTATGGAGTTTATGTGTGAGAAATGGCCTCATCCAGAATTACCTCTTTCTCGAAATTACTGAAAGAATTGTATAGTCTGGAAACAAAGGGACTTCAGGGTGATAACTTCGGTGACCAGCTTTCTGGTCACTGAGATGGAGAAAAATCCGATTATCCAGGTTACTTGAAGCCTTAAAGAAAGTCTGCCAAGTGGGTGAGGCACAGAGCTTCCTCGTACCCATAACTCGATTGTGTAGATGATTCGATTCATAGTACCTAATCTGAAAACATCAATCTCTAAGTACCTTGCACTACGCTTATAGAGGAATCTACACGTCAGCCCGCACAGTCTCTGAATTTTTCTTCGAAATCGAATGGAAAATGTAGAAGTTAAGGCTTTACCGAATAGACATACGTTTGCGCATGCTCGGTGGCTACTATCAGTCTGGGGGCAACGATTTTCATAGGGGACCATCTACACCCCAATCCGCACAATCCCTGAAAATGTCATTGTAATCTGATGGAAAATGTGAAAGTTACGGTTGTTACAAGGATTTCCCTTTTGCGCATGCGCAGCGGCTATCATCGGTCTGGAGGAAATGATATTCATACGGGACCATCTACACGCCAATTCGCACAATCCCTGAAAATGTCATCGAAATCGGATGGAAAGTGTAGAAGTTATGGCTTGGCGAGGATTTCATGACAGACAAACATACACACTTACAGACACGGAATAAAGTTGTTCAGGAAGGTCTGAAACGTAAAATGCGAGTAAAAATTTTGATTTTCAAGAACTTTTTCTTTCAAATTTGGAGAGAGAAAACAAAGCTTCCGCTACCTTGGTAGACTCGGAAGCAAAATTAATCATATCTTTGCAGACAGTTGCGGCACTGTTAATATTGCACCACCACTGCACTGCGAACCACCTGCACCACTCTTATGTTGCACCACCACTGCACTCTGCACCACTATTAATGTTGCACCACCACTGCACTCTGTCCCACTATTATTGTTGCACCACCACTGCACTCTGCACCACTGTTAATATTGCACCACCACTGCACTGCGAACCACCTGCACCACTATTAATGTTGCACCACCACTGCACTCTGCCCCACTATTAATGTTGCACCACCACTGCACTCTGCACCACTAATAATGTTGCACCACCACTGCACTCTGCACCACTATTAATGTTGCACCACCACTGCACTCTGCCCCACTATTATTGTGGCAGCACCACTGCACTCTGCACCACTATTAATGTTGCACCACCACTGCACTCTGCCCCACTATTATTGTTGCACCACCACTGCACTCTGCACCACTGTTAATATTGCACCACCACTGCACTGCGAACCACCTGCACCACTATTAATGTTGCACCACCACTGCACTCTGCACCACTAATAATGTTGCACCACCACTGCACTCTGCACCACTATTAATGTTGCACCACCACTGCACTCTGCCCCACTATTAATGTTGCACCACCACTGCACTCTGCACCACTAATAATGTTGCACCACCACTGCACTCTGCACCACTATTAATGTTGCACCACCACTGCACTCTGCCCCACTATTATTGTGGCACCACCACTGCACTCTGCACCAGTATTAATGTTGCACCACCACTGCACTCTGCCCCACTATTATTGTTGCACTACCACTGCACTCTGCACCACTGTTAATATTGCACCACCACTGCACTGCGAACCACCTGCCCCACTATTAATGTTGCACCACCACTGCACTCTGCACCACTATTAATGTTGCACCACCACTGCACTCTGCACCACTATTAATGTTGCACCACCACTGCACTCTGCCCCACTATTATTGTTGCACCACCACTGCACTCTGCACCACTGTTAATATTGCACCACCACTGCACTGCGAACCACCTGCACCACTATTAATGTTGCACCACCACTGCACTCTGCACCACTAATAATGTTGCACCACCACTGCACTCTGCACCACTATTAATGTTGCACCACCACTGCACTCTGCCCCACTATTAATGTTGCACCACCACTGCACTCTGCACCACTATTATTGTTGCACCACCACAACACTCTACACCACTATTAATGTTGCACCACCACTGCACTCTGTCCCACTATTATTGTGGCACCACCACTGCACTCTGCACCAGTATTAATGTTGCACCACCACTGCACTCTGCCCCACTATTATTGTTGCACTACCACTGCACTCTGCACCACTGTTAATATTGCACCACCACTGCACTGCGAACCACCTGCCCCACTATTAATGTTGCACCACCACTGCACTCTGCACCACTATTAATGTTGCACCACCACTGCACTCTGCACCACTATTAATGTTGCACCACCACTGCCCATAAATTCTGATAAACAGTGCATGATTCAATTTTAACCAATTCGAATAATATATTTTAAAGTAGATGGATTACAAAATACATACTGGAACAGAAATATTGCATGTAAAATACACGAGGAGATGATGTAATTAGGATGCACTTTCTGACATGTTCTGGCTGACGAATTTCGCATGATAGGCAGAGCTACTGTAACAACAACGTTACTAGTTATTGGAAAAGGAAAACGAGGGGAATCCACCACCCTGCTCCCGGGCTACCAGGGGAAGGAAAGATGGGAAAGAAAAAACGACAAAAAATCGGTGGATGAGAACCCCTCGAGTAATTCTCGCCACAAAGGTTTGAGGGTATTCCATCCAGCTAACTTAGACCCCGAATTCTGGAAGAAGAAGGGGTTGTGACGGAAGGTTCGCTAAACCAGGAACGTGGTCTGATTCCCTGATCACGCTTATGACCTCCAATCAACCGCTACAACCAACCTCTTCCCCCTCCACTAACCACAACCACCACATTCTTCATCCTGTTCTTATCGCCGGATATCCTTCAATCAGCTCATCCCTCCCACAACCATCCTACATCTCCTTCCCTTGTTTTGATTAAATCAATTTTTTCCGAGGTATATTTTTTATCAATGTAGAATTTCTATAAGTTCATTGCTCTAGATTGTTCCTTCCTCTGCAAATTCAACTGTGATTGTCCTTTCGAACAATTTGGTGTGCATGGCTCCGTAAACGATAACGAATCCCAAAATGGAGAACAAAATTAACCGGTCAGAAGGAGGGGATTAATCGATTAAAAATCATTTATATTGAACTTTAAGGAGGCTTCTTTATTAGGAATATTATGACTTGCTGGGTTCATAACTTGTTCAACTAAGGAAAAAAACTCTTCTATTATAGATTACGACAATAAAAATCCACACTGTTCGGGGAATCAGTCCATTACAAACGTATGCAACATGATGGCAGTTTTCACTGTACTTTTGCGCCCTTTATTGCTATTGTTCACAGCACCACCACCAGCTGTCTCATTCAGAGCTGACCTTTGACAATTTTGAAACAGTCAGTAACAAAAATAAAATTGGAAAAACTCAGAACTATCTAGGTTTTATCAAGGGAAATCTTAGGTTAAAAACTGATGGTTCCAAAATATCAACTTTCCAAAAACCTCACTTTTTCTTTCCGTACAGCGTACGGCGCGGTGCACGGCGGACGGACGGCCAAATTTGTATTCAATTATTGAATTCTATGTACCTTGAAACTTAACCAACGAATTGTATGGTGAGTGGTGGTGGGGAGGGGGTTATAATTTTTTTCTTGGTCGATTCCAAAGAATCATTATTGGAAATAATATACCAAAAACTACTCCGTTTCCAATGGGACGACTCGGAATGCATGCATTAATAAACAATCTATATGTTTACTCTGGTTCTTACTACTCAAATCTATTATTTTTTTTTAATTGACATCATAATTGGATCATTAAATACGATCACTGAAATATACTCATCATCCATTTCTGATGTTTTTACGTCCCACCCAATAAAATAAGCTCAATTAGACGAACATAATGGTAAAACAGGTACGCGAAAGACGAGATTATTCGATTTGAATTCGATGAAGTAGCCGAACTACCCGACTCCAACCCGGTTAAGGGTTTAACTTTGAAGAGGATCCGCCCCAGGGGTTCGAGAGTTCGATTACTCGAACCTATTTCTACTTCGAGGCATTGCCTGATAAACCATAAGCCTGGCCTATCCTGAATTTGTGTAGGTGTTACTTCTCGTTTTGGATGTTAGTTGAATATGAAGTCAATGCTTTGAGACAGCTGCATCTAATTTGATGCTTACTTAAGTTTTCCGTTAGCTTTGCTATCCCAGGCGGATATTCACTGATACGTCCACGTTCTAGTCATGGACTTCGAGATATAATAAATTTTCTAACAATTAATGTATGAGAAGTGGAAGAAGAGCTCAGATACCCCACGAACCTCCACGAACTGGTTGTGGAGGTCACCAATAGTTGGGGTAATAGAAGTGGTAAATTATAAAGAGGAAAAAACCCATCTAGCTTAACCATCAACAAATGAAATTGTTGATAGTTTTTAATAAATATTTTATTCAACGAGATTTATTGTATCAATGAAGTTTAGGATGCATTTCATCTAGAAATATTACGTGCAATTGAATAATATTAGTAGTGAACTATACCTAATACGAAATCCCTCACTTCCACTTAAACAACTTAGAGTTAACAAACTAACAAAATTATAGCAAAAGCTTTCTACGCAATCATGGGGCCTACATTGAAATAGTTCAGAAGCGACTTGACAGACAGAAGACCGATAGACTCAATTGACGAATCTACTAGTTAGTAATCTATCAATGATTTTAGAGTCGTTCAAGGAAGCACATTAGGACCAATACTATTTTTAATATTTATAAATGAAGTAGCACATTTAGATTTACCTAACTCGTAATTATATTTATTCGCTGATGACACGGCAGTAATCTGTGAAGGTGGCACTTGGGAAAACGTTTTCAGCAACGTCAATCAGGTAATAAATCAAGTAGGGAAATGGTTTCTCAAGATTTATCTCCTATTGATACTAACAAGACCAAGTTGATTGTTTACGGAGGAAATAAGTCACTAATTGAGGAAAAAACTTGAAAATCACCCTGCACTCTTGTGTAGGAGATCAAATTTGCTCAAGCGAATCGGTAGAATAAGTTGCAAGGCATAAGTATCTGGGGCTATTTCTGGATGAAGAGTTCATGTGGAAGCCCCATGTAGACTATACACCCGATAAGATTTGGAAATATATATGTCGGCGGGGACACCGGTAGGAGTATTAGACGGCGATCCCAGCGTTTGAATACGGCGCCACCGAGTATTCGATGCAGCTTCGATGCATCGAACGGTTGCGACGTGTTCGGAAATAGCTATCGATATGAGGGCACAATCGAGACAAGGCTATGGAGAGACAGTGTGGAGCAGAGACGAGTAGAAGCGGGAGTGTTATAGGCGACATCAGAAGTTTGGTCAAAAACCCGCGAGCCTAGCCCAAATTCTCGGCAACATTTTCTGACAATCCGTGAAAAGACATACCCTTGTGCAGTGGGAATGGAGTACGAACGAGACTACGACTACCCACAGGATGAAGTTGGGAGAGAGGAGTACAGTCAAGAGCAGCAGTACGCTAACCTGCATCTGGGTGAGTCGCTTCCAAATCAGAATGTCACCTTTAATTTCGTTGGTCATTCTCAAAGTGATCCTATCCCCGTACCTCGCATATTTTGTGATCCGCATGATGATTATTCTCATTACCAGGGTTTCATGAGTCACTTTGTGGAACCTATCGACAGACCTACTTGTAGTTTTAACGAGGTGGAGCACGGGGGACGTTCAGGTTGTCCTTCACCTACTCAAAATTCCGACGAGCGTGCCCAAATTTATGAAGTTCAACGTAGTAAAAATTCTCGAAATGTTCATCACTTCCTTCAAGATCTTCCTTCGACTTCTCAGGCGATTGCATCAAGATCAGCCCTTAGTGACACGGTTCATGGGGAGCTCTGGAGAAGTGGTCAAATGGAACATCCCCAATTTCCTACCGCCATTTCTAATGACCCTCAAAATGGCCTTTTGGCGCCAAGGGTGTCAACTGAACCTCATATTGTAAGCAGTGGGCGTTCGGACAATAATTCAATGGAAAGAATAGTTTCCTTACAGAGTCAGCAACTTACTTCATTTTTGGATCAGTTAGTTAGTCGTTTACAAAAGAATAGTAATCATACAGTAAATGTTAAATTGCCTGAATTTAACCCAGACAAGAGGGATACTGATCCGAAAGCTTGGCTGGATACAGTCGATTTCTGCCTGCATGAAAATCCGCGTAGTGGAAGTGAACTGATAATTTTATTGGGGAATGCATTGAAAGGAAGTGCAGCTCGCTGGCTCGCCCAAACTGTTTATCCTGGTATAGGTTGGAATGATTTCAAAACCCTTTTCGCTGCCCAATATGCTTCGACTGAAACTCCAGCTGCTGTTTTCCTCTCACAGATGCGCTTGGTCCCTAGAGAAGGAGAAAATCTAGTACCCCTCGCAGCTAAAATGTTTTCGTCGCTTACTGCTCACTTCAGAAATCTCACAATCGACGAACTTGCCATTTCATTCATCTTGGCTCATTTATCTAAATTTGACCACCGCATTGAGCGTTTGGCATATACTACCAACATTCCATCTCGTGATATTCTGTTCAAGGAATTGACGGCTATATCATATGGCAAACGATCTGCTCCCTCAACTCCATCTAATTTTGATACAAAACGTTTCAAGTCAAACAGTTATGAGAAACCATCCTGGCCCTCTTCTACTTATAAAACCCCTAATTGTTCTGAGTCGTTTGTGGCGTGTCGGAGTTGTTATGGTAAAGGGGGTAACCATCACCCAGACTGCACTATGAGAAATCGTTCCAATCATCAGGACTTCAGAAGGAACCAGGTTTCTAGCTCCAGGGGCCCTTTTTCAACGGCAAGCAAGCCTCAAGCCCATCTGCTGGGCCCTTCTACGAGTATAAGAAAATGCTACGTCTGTGGATCTACTGCGCACCTGGCCTATCAGTGTACAGCTCCAAACAGGCCTGATTGGAACTCTGTAAAGCCTAAAGCTAAGGCTGTCGAGCACTTCGTGAACATTTGCTCAACTGACACTCCTGGAACGCTTATTCATAAAGGTGAGAAGTATTTGTACCATTTTGACTCTGGAGCTGAGTGTTCGTTAATGAGGGAATCAGTCAAGTCTAAATTTGCGGGGCCTATATTTGAAGCACCAGTAGTGTTACTTGGTATTGGCTCATCCAAAGTTATGAGTAATTCTCAAATAATCATAGAGGTGGTTATTAATGACATAGAACTTGAAATTTGCTTTCATCTAGTGACGGATGATTCTATACCCCACGATTTAATAATTGGACGTGAGATTTTGAAAATGGGAGTCAAAATATTGTTAATGTCGGACAACTGCACTCTCTTGCCTTCTGATTTACATGTTTCTAAGTCCATAAAACGCAAAATTGATAGGCTAGTAAATTGTGGTTCAAGTGATGGGTCCAAGGGAAGTAATATTTCTAGAAATTGTAGTTCTCCTGGTACCTCTATACCAGTCGTATCCCATGATCAACCTCTGTCTTTACCTTCACCAACTTCCTTAGAGGACTCAGTCCTTAGTGTTTCACAAAGTGATGACCTTACCAACTTTGAAAGTTCAGTTTGTAATGACGCATCTTTGTACCGTGGTCACGTTGAAGGAGGTTTAAATTTAAAAACTATTCATACTGATGTTGATGAGCAGCATTTGCCGCAGCTACTCAAAGTTTTGAAAAAATATTCAGGTTTCTTCACGGAAAATTTGCCTAGGACACGTGTTACCACCGGAGAATTGGCAATTCGTTTGATAGACCCAACTAAAATTGTCAACAGATGACCATATCCTTTGTCAGAAGCCAACAAATCAATTGTTAGGGAGCATATTGCAGAATTAGAAGCTGCAGGGATTATACGCCCTAGTCAGTCTCCTTATGCGAGTCCCATTTTGCTCGTGCCCAAAAAGAATGGGAAACTAAGAATGTGTTGCGATTTTCGTTTGTTAAATTGTAATACGGTTTCTCAACATTTTCCTCTCCCTTTGATACAAGACCAAATTAACAGACTGGCAGGTGTTCAGTGGTTTGTGAGCCTGGACATGGCTAGCGGATTTTTCCAAATACCAATCCACCCTGACTCAATTGAATATACATCCTTTGTGACCCCAGAGGGTCAATGGGAATGGATGACCATGCCCATGGGTCTTAAAAATGCTCCTTCAGTCTACCAGCGTGCTGTCATGAGTGCACTGGGTAGTTTGGCCCATGAATATGTCCTGGTCTTTATGGATGATTTATTGTTGACTGCAACAACTATGTCACAAGCAATTGTCAGACTAGACCATGTTCTGGAAATACTAACTAGAGCTGGGTTTTCTTTGAATCCATCAAAATGTAAGTTCATAGTTTCGAAAGTAGAATATTTGGGTTATGAAATCTGTGATGGGGAGGTGAGGCCCAATTCCCGCAAAATAGACTCATTGCTTGCTCTTCCCCCTCCCTCTACTGTTACCTCGCTTAGAACTTTCTTAGGACTAGCCTCTTATTTTAGGCAATTCATTCCAAATTTCTCGAATATTGCAGCCCCCCTTTATAAACTGTTAGGATCCAAATCTAACCTTGACTGGCAAGAGTCTCATGAAATTGCTAGAATGCGTCTGATAACACATCTTACTACCGAACCTGTCTTAGTGATTTTTAACCCAAAGGTTCCTGTGGAATTACACTGTGACGCTTGTTCTCAAGGGTATGGCTCAATTTTATTACATATGTTTGGAAACAAACCACGTGCCATAGCTTATTTTAGTCGAAGGACAACTCCGGCTGAAAGCCGTTATCATAGCTATGAACTTGAAACTTTGGCAGTAGTGAAATCAGTTTACAATTTTCGAACCCTGCTTCAAAATATCACATTTACAGTTGTTACGGATTGTTTATCTCTGAAAGATACTTATTTAAAGCAGGGCTTGAACGCCCGTGTTCAGCGCTGGTGGGTTTTCTTACAGGCCTTTGATTTTAAAATAGTGTATCGCCCTGGCAACTCAATGACTCATGCTGACTACCTGTCACGTCATCCTGTGGATCTTCAGGCAGGATCATCTATTGAGAACTTGGGTGCTATGAAAGAAAGAGACAATCAAAACCTCAATTCAGAACTTGGACTAGCTTCTGCTAGCATTAATCTTGCTTCATTGTCAGATGACTGGCTATTGATGGGCCAGCAGCAAGATTCGGAACTCGTAGATTTGATATCAAAATTCAAAAGTGGCCAACTTCCTGAACATGTCAAAAATACGTATGAGTTACGTTCAGGAATCTTGTGTCGTGTTGTTCAGCGTGGTTATCGCACCAGATGTGTCCCAATCGTGCCTCATGCATACAAGTATGCAGTCGTTCAGAATGTTCATGACTCCTTAATACACTTAGGATACGAAAAAACGTTGGAAAAAGTAGGTGATTTTTATTGGTTTAGGGGTATGACTAAATTTATCAAAAAATTCACCGAAAATTGTCTAACATGTAAGGTAGCCAAGGTTCCTTCAGGAAAACAACAAATATCCTTACATCCTATTCCGAAAGTGTCTGTACCATGGCACACCATACATATTGATTTGAGTGGGAAGCTGAGTGGCAAGAATGATGTTAAGGAGTATTGTGTCGTAATCATTGATTCTTTCACCAAATTTGTTACGCTAACTCATGTTACGAAACAAGATTCTAGCAGCGTCATTCGGGCACTCCATGCCTCAGTGGCATTGTTTGGCCCTCCCTCTCGTATCATTGCTGATAGGGGTCGTTGTTTCGCGAGCAAGGAGTTTGAACAATTTTGTAAACGTTTTCAAATTGAACTGCACCTAATTGCAACAGGCGCCAGTCGCGCCAATGGCCAAGTTGAGCGAACTATGCTAGTGCTCACTAATATGTTGACTGCCACAGAACTAGGCGAGCGTTCATGGCAGGAAGCTCTCCTTGACGTTCAGTTGGCTATTAATAGCACTATAAATCGAGTAACGCGTGCTTCGCCTTTAGAAATAATGATTGGTAAAATAGCAAAACCATTTAACATGATAACCTCTAGTGATGAGGTCGTGCAGCAGCCTGAACTCGATCTGGACCAGATTAGAGATATTGCAGCCCATAACATTACAAAAGTAGTTGACTATGACAAGGTCAGATTTGATAAGAACAAGGCCAAGGTAAAGCTTTTGTCTAAAGGAGATCTTGTATTTTTACAAAACGAGCCTCGAAACCAAACTAAGCTAGATCCCAAATTCAAGGGAGTTTTTAGAATTCACGACGTTCTCGATGGTGATCGTTACCTGATAAAATCTATTAATCTGGTAATCGTACTTACAAGTTTCCCCATGAGCGTGTAAGAAAGGTCCCTGATTCGAATTTGTTCCCTGAATTGAGTGAGAGTGGCTCAGAAGATTCCTCGTCTGAGGAAATATCTAGTTCATTGAATCAGTGAGTCATGCAATTATTTTGTGTTGGTAACCTGATTAACTTTTTGTACACTATTCGTTGGAGTACTAATTCTGTGTGACTTATCTTAGGTGACTAGGTGGGGATCGCATGGATGGCCTGTCTTCTGCCTACCAAATCTCACTGTTATCAATAAGTTGAGAAGTCAATTTTTGTTCCTTGCCTCTCTTCAATTTCTTTGTTTCAAGAAGTTTGTTCATTTACTCAAGAATTTCAATTTATACAATTGAAAAAAATTCTTTTTTTTGCATCCTGATATAGGTGTTTAAATATTTTTACTGTTTCTTTGCTTTACGAGCGGAAAATTATGCTACTTACCTAATGGTCATTTTGTTTATTCTAATGGTTGTGTTATTGTAAAAATTGGAATTATGGTACATACTATCTTTGATTTAAATTATTAGTTTTTTTTTGTGTTTTATATTTTCTCAGAAATTTACTTTGGAGTACAGTTCATTATTTTCTGAACATGTTATACTGTTCGAACTTTAGTGAAGACAATTTGTTTCCCCTTCTATTCAGTAGAGTTTAATAAACCAATTTTATGATTTCTACTTCTATTGAAGCAACTCATCTTGTGTTTCTTTTTTTCTTTTTTTTCTCCAATTTATTCTTGATACCGAGTAACTGCTTAGTGCCTAAACGATGAAGAGCAAATTTGTTTTGATTCATGAAATGAATAGTCTGTTTGTTACCTTACACTAATTTATACAAAGTAATGAAGAAAATGGAATACTTGTGAAAATTACTTCACCTGAAATTAAGTTACTATTTCCACTATAATATTTCCCGCCTGGGAAGGAGAGGATCTCTAGTCCTGTTGGAACGTCAATGGATTAGGAGTACTCACGTTGGTTTGACAAAATTATTTTTTTTAATCCTTCTTGAAGTTTTGGTTGAATAAAAATAGAATTTAGTTTTGGTAGTGTAAGATCAACGGTTTAAATGCAAAAAGATGTTCAAGGTTATGCCAAGATTGGGTGTCTACGCGAAATTACTACAATTCTCTGTGTGAGATTCATAACATTCTCTGTGTGAGACTTATACGATTTTCTGTGTGAAATTTATAAAAATTCTCTGTGTGAGATAAGTATCATTCTGTGTGTGAGATAAATAACATTCTCTGTGTGAGATAAATATCATACTCTGTGTGAGATAAATATCATTCTCTGTGTGAGATCTATTACATTCTCTGTGTGAGACTTATACGATTTTCTGTGTGAAATTTATAAAAATTCTCTGTGTGAGATAAATAACAATCTCTGTGTGAGATAAATATCATTCTCTGTGTGAGATAAATAACATTCTCTGTGTGAGATAAATATCATTCTCTGTGTGAGATCTATAACATTCTCTGTGTGAGGTTTATGCAATTCTCTGTGTGAGAAAAATAACATTCTCTGTGTGAGGTAAATATCATTCTCTGTGTGAGATAAATATCATTCTCTGTGTGAGATCTACAACATTCTCTGTGTGAGGTTTATGCAATTCTCTGTGTGAGAAAAATAACATTCTCTGTGTGAGGTAAATATCATTCTCTGTGTGAGATAAATATCATTCTCTGTGTGAGATCTACAACATTCTCTGTGTGAGGTTTATGCAATTCTCTGTGTGAGAAAAATAACATTCTCTGTGTGAGGTTTATGCAATTCTCTGTGAGATTTTTGTTAAACGATTTTCTGTGTGAAATTTATAAAAAATTTCTGTGTGAAATTTATAACATTCTCTGTGTGAGATATATGCAATCCTCTGTGTGAAATTTATACTATTCTCTGTGTGAGATTTATGAAAAACTTCTCTGTGTGAGATTCCCAAATTCTCTAAGTGAGATTCCGAAATTCTCTGTGTGTCAGTTACGGTTTTCTCTAAGTGGGATTCCGAAAGTCTCTATATGCCAGTCAAGTTTTCCCTATGCGAGAGAACAAATTTCTCTCTGTGGGCTACCTAAGGCTTTCTCTGAGTGAACTCTAACAATACCCTACTAGAGCTTTTTGCAATACTCTGTGTGAAACATTAACAATGATCTGTGTGAGAACTCAAGTTTTAATACGTTTTCTCTACTTGAAAATTTTTGTTTCCTCTATACGCGATTTATTTTCAATTTTATTTTTATGTGAGTTTCAGCGTCCTCTTTCAAATCCCCGATTTTCTTCACGTTGAATTTCTATTTGTTCTATGTGATACTTGGAGTTTCTCTATGAGAAAGTTACAGTTGACTACGTGATTTTTCTTTTTATTAATTAAAAAAAAAAAATCAGTTCTATAGTGAGAATTCTATTTTGCTCTACGTGCGATTTTCTCTGTGTTGTGTTAGAAATATGCAGCTGGTCAACAATTGATTGACAGTTGACAGTTGGTAGACAGTTGATTTGTTTTGTCAGGACAGCCGAGTGCTGCTTGGGTGGTGCTGTCATGATAGCCAGTGTCGGCGGACAGGATATTGCTACTAGATCTAGTGATTCAGCAATGTTCTGTTTCATGTTATCAGGGTGTTTTAGCTAAACCTGAGCATTTGAAATGTTACACCAGTTACATTGATGAGTTGAATCGGCAGTCGAGGCGCCTGCGGTGTCAGGGCTGGCCGTGTCGGCGGGGACACCGGTAGGAGTATTAGACGGCGATCCCAGCGTTTGAATACGGCGCCACCGAGTATTCGATGCAGCTTCGATGCATCGAACGGTTGCGACGTGTTCGGAAATAGCTATCGATATGAGGGCACAATCGAGACAAGGCTATGGAGAGACAGTGTGGAGGAGAGACGAGTAGAAGCGGGAGTGTTATAGGCGACATATATATTCTACAATGTGAGACACACGCTCCCGAAGCAAACAATAAAACTTATACATTATACCATGTTGCAATCTGTATTGCAGTATGGCATAATAGCTTGGGGTGGAACGTATTCTATCCATATTACTAAGTTAAATTTTCGTGGAAAATTATCACAAAAATGATGTTGTCATTACCGCGTAGGACCCCATCCATAGACCTATTTTATATTGCTAAGGTATTTACTCTGAGACAACTTTATGTGAAAAACCTACTATTGCAATTCTTTAGGACACCCAACATAATTGGAGTTTCTCGAAGGGATCCGAAATACAGTACTAAATATGCCGCCTCAGGGAATATAATTGGCCCCAGACCTAGACTGACTCTGACAACCCACAGCCCGATCTTCATTCTACATTTGTTTCATAGAGAAATTGTTTGTAGCATGAAAAGTCCCCAGAAGTTCACTAGACCAGAACACAAAAAGCAAGTGTTAAGTTGGCTAGTTACAGAAGGGGGCTTTAGATGCGAGAGGATATTAAACAGCATATATTAAAGATAGATAATATTAAAGTAAGTTAGCATATGCTAGAGATTATCAAAATGCGTCCTTTTTTCTGAACAATCATGTATTGTTTAGTAATTTACTTATTACTGTAATGTACAGTAGATATCAATTTATTTACCGATATGGAGCGATTTCGCAAAGATCCAACAACACGGGCTAACCTGACGTCGGGTAGGAAATCTGAGCAAATCGCATCGCATCATGAATTTATCTTCTCGTAAAAGTGTACAATATGACGCCAAATAGACATATCTATGCATCTATCTGCTTAATACAGCTATTCCACACCTAATTGAAAGTTTTCCTATGAAACCAAATAATTTCCAGTAAAATTCGGCAAAACATTTTGACACATTGATATTCAAAACATATTGTTTAGTAATGCATGCATTCCAGGGGACGTCCCATTGGATAAGCATTAGATCAGTTTAACCAGTTGTTAAGTGATAAAACTGTTTCACTCGATGTAATTCATTTATTACTTTAGGCAAGAAATACTGACCCCCCCCCACCATTATCCACCTTAACATTTCTAGCGGCATGCGAGCCTCGAATCTGAAGAGCATTTCAAAATCCATGATCTACGATACCCAACATGCGAATTCGAGTTCACCCCCCCCCCCCCCCACGGCACCACCTCACCAACGCCAACAATGGTGCCAGTCAAGTCAAAACTGTCAAGTAATGATTCTTTCGAAAATTCCACTTCATTTTGAATATTTTCGATTACTGTTCTCCATTTGGGATTTTTCTAAATAAATAGAAATGAAAAACGTGAAAGAACATAAAGAAAAATGTCGTTTTTAAATGTGGCTTGGCAGGAACATGACGATGTGGAGCTCCGGTGTACGGAATTTCGCTTTTATGATTTAAAATTAGCATTCAGAACCCTTAGAAACCTTTAAATTCCAATTTTCAACTCAATATTAAAGATGTATTGGCTCTTAAAGAGGTGTGGAGATTTTGCTCGACGCAGTTACGGGCACGGAGTGGATGACGTCAATACTCTCGATATTGCGATACTTATAAAAGTCCTCACGTATCATCGGATACCCTTCTTATAGTAACATTTCGAAAAGCTCTTACCGAGTTATTTCAGTTCAACAAATAAAATAGAACAACCAGATTTTTCGAAATAAGTTTTCAGGAAATATTTGTTTCTTTGTGCATATGGAAGATTCTAATGTTTTGGTTAGATGGAAGCAATGCTTGGTGAAAAGTAGTCGAAAGGCCTCAGTTAAGCTTGTAGTAGGTTTGAACAGTTGTACCTGCCATGGAATGCAAGACAAAGATCTCATCATGGTGAATGTAATTCCACCACCCGTGTTTTGAGAATGCATTATTTTGGTTTATTATTTTCAATAATGAACCTTTGGAATCGACCAAGAAACCATTTTTTAACCCCTCAAAATTTGTTGGTTTACGTTTTAAGGTTCGTAGAATCCAAGTAGTAGTAGTAGAATCCAGCATTGACCGATTTTGGTGAAATTTGGCATGTAGGCTTCATTTTGGGTTCAGTTGTGCCCCAAAGAATATGGTTGATGTAGATCACTTCTAAGGGTTGAAAAATAAGGTTTGAAATTTTGAAAACGCCCTAACTCAAAAAATTTGATATAAAGGTTTTGATTTTCCATCAATTGAAGATAGTATTGAATTTTTAGAGACCACGCGGAGCCCTGTAGTTCAAACCGTTCGCTCCCTACAAGAATTTAAGGGTTGGACTTACGATAAATCAGAAAAACGAATGTGAATCACAAAAGAGGCCTAATCTCCGTTCAAATTGTAGCTGACCGAAATGCGATCGATGTTTTTCTTCATGTTGGTATGGTAAAAATTGCAAAGCCGTGTTCTATGCAGACGAGTGATCTATATAGAAAAATAATAGACCATTGTGTAGTAATTTGCAGCGTTTTGACATACTTCAGAGCTCAGTATCTAAGATCTTAATGAACTCAATTAATTAAAGAATTCAAGAAAAATTGTAGTCGATGAGGCTGTTCAAGGTAAAAATGGTGATATTATTCAGAACCATGCAAATAAGAAATATTGTAATTGTAAAATATTTCAATCAAGTGTTTTTTATGTTCCAGGTCAGTGAAATCACATACTAGATGGTTCTTGCTGCACGTGATCTTTCTCGAGAGTTGCTGTTTCGGTGAGCCTGGAAACTTGTTAAATGCGTGTAAATGTGTGCTAAAGCGATTCTGATACACTCAGTATTGCTGATACTTTCGTTGACTAATGGTTTGGTAGAAACCAGTAGGTACTAGTTCTGAAGAACTCTGGTCAGAGGTCCGGAGGATCAAATGAAGAACAATATACAGTGATGAGAAAAACTAAGAAGCATGATGAGATAACTACAGGCACACATATTTTTTCCTATAAAAAACGTTGAATCACCAAGTCCGAGCTCTTCAAACTGGTCCCCAATAATATTTCAAACTATAGGTTCAGGTTGAGGAATTCAAGTGTTAAATTTCCACAAGCGTGAAGTCTCTTATTCTCCATGTTATGAGTAAGCAACTTATTTCTAATTGTTATTGGCAGAGTCAGAAAAGCACTCGATAAATTCTGAAACTCTAGCTAACTTCGTAGGTAGTTTTTACAAACTCTAGACTTTGTGTGATATTTCTCTTCAAGACTATCGATTGTTTTTAATTTGAGGAATCAAGGTAGTGAATGATCTTCTAACGCTGAGAGTTCGTCTCGCAATCCGAAAGACATTGACTAGCACTGTTCAGCCCTGAAGAAGTCCTGCTCCTATGATTAGATTTAAGGTAAGACGCTCACAGTGGAAAGATGCAGTCCACATTCACACCATCATCATTCATACACCACATTAGCATCCCTCGAAAAGGGCTGCAAGCTCACGGTCATCGACTCGATTGGATTCGATTGGAAAGGGGAAATTATAGTGGGTTTCTAGCGTACCACCTACAAAAGACACATCAAAAGAGGTTGAACTACTTGTTCATGCATGTTCAAGTAAGTTTCCCTACCGAACATGAAGCGATTCGAACAGTTAGATGATGAGAGGGTAGTCTGCCAAGTGGGTACGTCACTCAGCTTGGATAGAGGATCTTATATTAGGTTAAATATTTCATGGACAGCATTCCAGTAAAATCTGGGAATTTCTTGGTTAATCTGCAAAATATTCAAATTCACTAGGTTGATAATTCATCAGCGGCTGTACGAATACATTACCTGCTATCACCTGTGCAATTCTGTGACAGATACGAGGAAGTTAAGTGCCTCACCCATTTTTTGGCCTTTTGGTTTATTATGTTCAATAGTGAACCTTTGGATCGACCAAGAGAGGAAAACTTAACCCCCTTCAGAATTTGTTTGTTTACATTTCAAGGTATGCAGAATCAAAAATCTAATACAAATTTTGCCGTCCGTCCGCCGTAAGCAGCACTCTTCTTAGTTCCCATTGACCGATTTTCATGAAATTTGGTATATGAGTTCAATTGGGGTCGAGTTGTGCCCCGAAGCTTTTGGTTGATGTCAATCACTTCTAAGGGTTGAAAAATAAAAGTTGACATTTTGAAAACCCCCTAGCTCAACAACTTTTGATATAGAGGTATTAATTGTTTTTTCATCAAATTGAAATAATATTGAATTTTTAGAATTTTTAGAGACCACTCGGAGCTCTGTAGGACAAACCGTTCGCTCCCTACGAGAACTTAATGGTTGTGCTTACGATAAATCAGAAACACGAGTGTGAATCGCAAAAGAGGCCTAATCTCCTTCAAAGTTTTATTAGCTGAGAAAATACGACCATAGTTCGTTTTTTCGCGTTAATTCCAGTTTTGCGTTCTAGCAACCAGAAATAAAATTTCCTATTGAAGGCACCCACAACTTTTGATTTTTTCGAATCGAATGTGAGGCGTTTATTTCTTCCAAATGAACTTGATTGTGAAGCGAAAATGCGGTTGGCAGATGTTCTTTGCAGACTAGTTGTCTATATAGGAATAAGTAACCTTTGTGTAATAATTTGCAGCGTTCTTGTTTTAATCTGTGGGTAGGACTTATTTTGACCGTATTAATCTGGCGTAATTGCACTCTGAAGTAATAGCATTCGGTGCGTCAAACAATGCTCCAACATCTGGAACACAATTATTAGAATATTATAAATGAGGCAGCCTTAATAACTCAAAACATGGAGTAGGGTGAGTCGACGAGATGTGGGACTTTTGAGTTCTATCTGAAAACGAACGTTAAAACTTTTAAATCTGCTCTGAATTCCCCAAACTCAGTTCAATTGTGTGGGTGAGACGAACAAAGCAATCGAAAAACCTTAAAAATTTGATACTGAGCGCTTCGAAAATACTTTCCTTAGAGTGGCGCTGGTGGAAGGGGAATGAACTTCTAACCTCCACCAAATAACCAATCCATTTATCAAGAGAAAATAAATATGATTATATTATATGATCATATACACAAATTGAGCTATGTCTATTCAGGAATTAGTACAACTTGGGACTTGGCAACCACTTTGTTGGGAAGAGTAAAGTGGTTTGGTATCGGCTCTGCCTGGTTGAGGTTGTTCATGGCAAATGAAGTTCCTGTCGATGCCAAGTTCCAGGTCTTCCAGTCACTCCTGCTGGCTACGATCTGTTATGGGGCTCAGGTCTGTTATGGGGGCATGGGCAGTTTGAGATTGTGGAAAAGGTGCAGAGATTCTTTCTCGAGAAACTTTTCCGGCTTATCTAGTATGCGCCGAACTACATTGTGTACAGCGAAACTGGTCAGAAGCCATACCATATCTTCACCCTCAAAATGAGCGCGAGCGACATTGGGTAAATCATAAAGCAGCCAATTTGTAGATTCACGAAACTAACCGCAGGAGAAGTTATTAAGAAAAGAATTTGATAGGCTCTTAACGGGGGTATGGAGCCCTAAAGTCCTGGAACTGGATCCCGATGCGAACCTGTTCGACCCTTCCCTGTTCCCAGGGCCTGCGGGGTCTGTCTTGTGCAGGGAAGTTACAAATTACTCCGAGTTTTTGAGGATCAGACTGGCGACTGCTCAGTACCACCTCCGCTATCAGCACCTGGACCATGCAGTTGAGTAGCTGCTCAAGACATCTTAGCGAGGGAGCTGTCATTGCGAGGTGTAGTGGGGACCTCCCTGATGTCAACTGGAAGAGTCCACTGAAGACTTCCTGGCGCACTCCCAAATACGGTTGGTGAGTACTGACAATGAAAAAGCCGTATTCACATACGAGTGATCTGTACAGCACAATAACAAACCATTGTGTAATCATTTGAACGTTTCTCCTTTATTAACATGTGTCATTTCCTATAACTATGTTTATGATGCAATTTCAATAATTATGTTTATATTGTATTGCGGTTGAACGGTTCGATAAATAACTGGCTCGGCCATCTACTTGCACCCTATCCGTCCGTTGATAATTAACCCTAATTGGACCATAGTGTCACTGTTGTCACCGAAAAAATCTCGGGAATTCCACAGCTGTCCCAAGGTGTCACTAGATTCACTAGATTCGAATTGCAATTTAAAAACGCTGCGAATTATTGCACAAAGTTTCATTATTTTTCTATATCGATCACACATCTGCAAAGAACACGGCTTTGCCACCAACCAACATGAAGAAGAACATCGATCGCATTTCGGTCAGCTATGATTTGAACGGAGATTAGGCCTCTTCTGTGATTCACACTCGTGTTTCTGAATTATCGTAAATCCAACCCTTAAAATCTCGTAGGGAGCGAACGGCTTGTCCGACAAAGCTCCGCGTGGTATCTAAAAATTCTAAAAATCCAATACTATCTTGAACTTATGGAAACCAATACCTTGGAAAACAATACCTTGGAAATAATTGGAAAACAATACCTTTATATCAAAATTTATTGAGTTACGGCTTTTTCAAAATTTCGGGGTTTCAAAATTTCACCCAAAATCTTCGGGGTACAACTAGACCCCAAATGGAGCCTACATACCAAATTTCATCAAAATCGGTCAATGCTAAGTGAAGAAAGTGTCACGTACGGCGGACGGACGGTCAAATTTTTATTCGATTTTTGGATTTTACGTACCTTGAAATGTAAACCAACAAATTTTGAGGGGGGAATTTTTTCTTGGTCGTTTCCAAAGGTTCGGTACTGAAAATAATAAACCAAAAATAATGGACAGGGCTGAATTGTTTGAACCATATTTTGTAAGTTATTAGAAGTTATGACAACAAATTTCGACAATTTGTTCATCGAGTTCCTTGGAAATTTTTGGCATAAGTCTATTTTTAGACCAATTGCACCCAAAAAATTCTGGTGTCCATGAAATTTAAAATTGCAATTTAGTTTTGGTTACTCCGGATACACCTTGGGATACCTGTGGAGTTCCAGAGACGTTTTTGATGATACTAGTGATACCATGTTCCAATTAGGGTTGTCAACCCTAAAAATCCCTAGAGGATTTTGAGGAAATATTTCACTTCAGTTCGTTTAATTAAGTTATTAGGAGCTCCAAATCGATGACGAAACTCACCAGTATTGAGTATATCCCCTCCATTGTTAACATCCTCCCTAAATTATCCACCTACCATCGGAACACCCCTACAGCATCAATCCCATTCGCATGTTTAATTAACGGCTTTACTTCAAAAGACGTCGGAGGAATGATTACCCTTGACGTTTAACACTATAATGTTCTTAGCATCTGAATACCCTACTCACCTGCAAGTTGATTGACAGAGACCCCTCAATGCCGGTGAAGGGTTGACTCAATACTAATGTTTGTAGGAGCCTCAGCACAATGATCGCTTCCACCGTAGAAATTCATTGACTGAACCCCTAAGGTAGGAGAGATTGGAGAGATTCCCGGCAACCCTACGAAGGGAGGTAATAATTATCAGTGAACGGCTTGAAGCGGGAAGGGTATTATGGATGGGGGAAGGAGGGGAAGAATAATTGATGATCGACCAGAAACGTCTCTAACATCATCCATAAATCCCGATTATAACGTCTCTAGTAATACCGCCAGAGTGGACCACCGGATAGATCTATGATTCGAATGACTGTATACAAGTGGAGTTGAATGATGTTTTGTATTCTATGTGTATACAAGTTCTACTATACAAGTTTTACTATACAGCGTGTCTTCCAAAATATCATGAATTTTCGATTTTTCAAGTTGTCTAATCATCGAAATTGCGCAAAATATGGAATCCAGCAAATCCCAAGTGTCGTATATGAATTTACATGATTGTTTAACGTTGATTCACGTGTTTTTATTTGACCCATTATTCGCGAAATAATGATCAAACATATTGTTTAGTAATGCATGCATTCCAGGTGACGTCCCATTGGATAAGCATTAGATCAGTTTAACCAGTTGGTAAGCGATAAAACTGTTTCACTCGATGTAATTTATTCATTACTTTAGTCACGAAATAGTGATCCCCCCCTCACCTCGTCACCATTATCCACCATAACATTTCTAGCGGCATGGAAGCCTCAAATCTGAAGAGCATTTTAAAATCCATGATCTACGAAACCTAACATGCGAATTCGAGTTCACCCCCCCCCCCCCCTCCAATGGTGCCAGTCTGGCACCAAAGCGGAAATACGTGATAACATTGAACTTGCATCCATTAGTTCTAGTAGGCAGTCCGTCGAGGTTCACATCCGTATTCAAGGTGAAACACACAAAAAAAAACACGAAATTTGCAGCTTATGGTGTCTTGGCACCATGGTGGCACCAATATTAGTTCCATGGTGGCACAGAGAATAATTCATGAAAATCCGAAGGTACAATGAGAATATTTCCTCAATTTCAAAGCTTGGATACAATTAGTAAGCAGTAAAGGAACCAAAACATTGAAAAATTGGATATTTTGTGATAATTATCCCCCCCACTTGCCCCCTCCCCTTGTGAATTTTGATACTCTGGTGAAATCCTGTACAACTCGGAAGTTATTTTGGTCAAACAAAAAGAAGAAACATGCAAATCGGTTAGAAATTGAGGCTTGGGCAGAGTTTACAGGATTATGCCCGCAAACGTACGTTTTTAAAGCTTTAACCCCCCTTTCCTCCCCTAAAAAGCAAAATTCAAAATTCCGGCGCCATAGTGCATAACTATATAGATCTCCGCGACGAACAAAAAAAAGAACCACGAAAATCGGCTGAAAATTGAGGCATGGGCAGACGACACAAGATTATGCCTAAAAACGCACGTTTTTTGAGCGTTAACCCCCCCTTTCCCCCCTTAAAGGCAAAATTCGAAATTCCGGCGACGTAGCATCTTAATCTGTGTGATACGACACTACCATGCGTGGTATATTCTGTGTTCTTATTGCTTCCGAGTCTACCATGGTAATAACGCTTTGTAGAGCTTGGACTATAACAATAACACGATTGGAAATCACTAGAAATCAAGATCCAAACAAGATATCGCTAAATAATCTCCTTGTGGGCTTTTCTCGTTGTGTCAAAGCTGACTTCTTACACGTGTACCTTGTACAATTCACTGACAGTTCCCAACCCTACATTCAGTTTGAAAACGCTCAAACTTGTAAAAGTTGCTTAAAATTCTTAGTTGAGAGCCTACTTCAAAGTGAAGCTAATAATGACTATTCCTACAAGAGGCACACTTCGGTTTCAATCAAATATTTGTTGGTACTGAGTGAAAATGAACGCTATAACTTTTCCAATCTAGGATTAGAGCCTTCCTGTCAAGTTGAGACGGAGCATTGTCCAAGTTAAATTGTTTTATCCGCGCACAAAAGTCAATTCCGAACTGGCTGACTCTTGAAGTCGGGGCTTCTCAAAGCTCCCTCACGATCACTGCTCGTACCTACCTCCGACATTCATTTGCCGGGGAAGCCACTTAGACCTCTCGATGCTGGCATGGAAATCGTATACCTCCACCGTTTATTTGTGGATGATGCCTTTCACAGCCTGTTTGAGAGACCAAGGTTTTTTCGTAACCCCTGAATCTACAAATCCACTTACAGGATTTCGATGTTTTTATTCGTTTTCTTCAAGTTCAACGTGAGGCATAGATAATCTTCCGGTTTAGGGGTAACCATTACTCCCCTGGTAACGCATTTCTGTCAAATCGACCCTTTGACTACCTCATGTGAATTCCCTACTATCATATTCTATGGGTGTAGCCACTTAGACGTGGCATTGAAATCACGTTTTTTGAGCGTTAACCCCCCCTTTCCCCCCTTAAAGGCAAAATTCGAAATTCCGGCGACGTAGCATCTTAATCTGTGTGATACGACACTACCATGCGTGGTATATTCTGTGTTCTTATTGCTTCCGAGTCTACCATGGTAATAACGCTTTGTAGAGCTTGGACTATAACAATAACACGATTGGAAATCACTAGAAATCAAGATCCAAACAAGATATCGCTAAATAATCTCCTTGTGGGCTTTTCTCGTTGTGTCAAAGCTGACTTCTTACACGTGTACCTTGTACAATTCACTGACAGTTCCCAACCCTACATTCAGTTTGAAAACGCTCAAACTTGTAAAAGTTGCTTAAAATTCTTAGTTGAGAGCCTACTTCAAAGTGAAGCTAATAATGACTATTCCTACAAGAGGCACACTTCGGTTTCAATCAAATATTTGTTGGTACTGAGTGAAAATGAACGCTATAACTTTTCCAATCTAGGATTAGAGCCTTCCTGTCAAGTTGAGACGGAGCATTGTCCAAGTTAAATTGTTTTATCCGCGCACAAAAGTCAATTCCGAACTGGCTGACTCTTGAAGTCGGGGCTTCTCAAAGCTCCCTCACGATCACTGCTCGTACCTACCTCCGACATTCATTTGCCGGGGAAGCCACTTAGACCTCTCGATGCTGGCATGGAAATCGTATACCTCCACCGTTTATTTGTGGATGATGCCTTTCACAGCCTGTTTGAGAGACCAAGGTTTTTTCGTAACCCCTGAATCTACAAATCCACTTACAGGATTTCGATGTTTTTATTCGTTTTCTTCAAGTTCAACGTGAGGCATAGATAATCTTCCGGTTTAGGGGTAACCATTACTCCCCTGGTAACGCATTTCTGTCAAATCGACCCTTTGACTACCTCATGTGAATTCCCTACTATCATATTCTATGGGTGTAGCCACTTAGACGTGGCATTGAAATCACGTGCATGGGCTGGAAGAGTACAGTACGGTCATTGAATATTCGTTAGACGTTGAATAATGAATTGTACTCATCGCCAATCGATGAAAATAAACTACCATTTAGCTTTAACAAACCGCCAACTTCGTGGCAACGAGAAACAAGCGCCCACTCAAATTTTCGGCCCTGGTAATTTTTCAGCACATAGGATTAGTGTTAAATCATCATGCAATCAATTTGGAAGTGTCCAAAATATCTCTTTAAATCAATTCTCAATTAGGAAAATTTCGGCTTATTAAATGTAAAATTAAATTGTGGCTTGGCAATTACAAGGATGGATGAGAACGGAAATTGTCTCAGATAATAAAACACTGCAAATTATTACACAAAGATGTATTATTTGTCTATATGGATCACTCATCTGAAAAGAACACGGCTTTGCCATTGTTACCACCAACCAACATGAAGAACAACATCGATCGCATTTCGGTCAGCTAAAATTTGAACGGAGATTAGGCCTCTTTTGCGATTCACACTCGTGTTTCAGTTTAATCGTAAGTCGAACCCATCCAAGTAAATCCAAGGGAGCGAGCAGTTTGTCCTACAGTGCTTCAAAACATACCCTGTGCATACAGTATGTTGGTATAGTTTGCTGAAAATTGAAAAAAAAAAACCAACACCAGCCGTGTGGGTACTCTATGAGCTCTTCGAGACGTGTAGAACATGAATATAGGACTCCTTACATCTTAACAAGCTACCCTGTGGAAACTGTACTGAATTCCCAAGCAAAATGCAGCTATTGCAACGGTCTCAACATTTTTAGAATGAATTATTTCGATACAATTTTTCACTAAAATCCGTTTTGGAACATTCTAAAACGATCCCTGGTGAGTGTATAAAAATAAATAAAAAATTTAAAACAAAATTGCTACGAAAGCTGGGTATATTTAAATCTCTTATTAGCTCATATAATTGACTTAGTAGTTACCTTTTGTTATCATTGTTTCTTTCCTTAACCATCCCTTCAAATAAAAGATTTCTTTGAAAATTCGCTCATTAATTCATGCTGCATGAATGGACTTTTCAAAGGTATCGATATGGTCTTCTAAATCCCTCCTTTGAATCGTGTCATTTCTGTCGTGGTCCAAAGTTTCGGAAGATCCCTGGTGATAAAATCCATGTTCTCATTAATTTACCTATAATAGTTACTGTGATATGAATGAAGGAGGTATGAGTGGTTCGAGCGCCGCACCAATCATGAGAGGCCCCGTGAGATATTTTTACGGAGCAGAAACGGAAGGAGACGGCTGTGATGTTACACGTGAAGGCGGGCGGGTTTCAATGTAAAGTGTCGAAAGGGAATCGCGGAGGAAAGATCCGATCAATCACTTCCCTATCAGCATAAATTTAATATACCCTAATCTAATACAGCCGTCAAGTGAGGGGTTCCCTTAGCCTTTTCAGAAACATTAAGGCGTTTCATACACTTTCTCTCCCCACCACTCTGCCAAGCACACTATTATATACGCCCGCCCCTCAACTCAATTACCCTGCGTGTCATGAGTGTAGCTTGGAATCCTCTCAGGCTCCCCCCGGTTCAATGAATAGCTCCTTCGAATATGATTTAGACTACACGGGGTGTGCGCCCGACATCGTTCCAAAAGACGATACCTCCGGGTTCCCCACTTTAATATGAGAGTCGTGTCCTTGGTTCCCTGAATTCGGGGCTTCAGGTGATGGGAAGGAATTTGGGATTTTTAAGGTGTACCTGTCGGAATCTCCTTGTGTTTCCATTATTGGCTGTCAACTTCAGATACCTCAGATTGCTGAGAAAAACTGATACTACGAAGGGGTCGACGATAGTAAAAGGGTACCATACATAGGGGTTACTTTGCCCTAAAAATGTAACAAGTTCATTTTCGAACCTGCGGAACAGTTCGTATTCGAGGAACCTGTTCCAGTGAGGAGCTAGCAAGTGCAAGTCGAAAAAGATGAAACCGAAGGTTTCATGTGGGTTATCTGATATTCTTCTCCAGGACTGCTCTACACTTTTTCAGCGAATTTTCTAGGAGAAAACATATTCTTTAGTAATGCATGCATTCCAGGGGACGTCCCATTGGATAAGCATTAGATAAGTTTAACCAGCTGGCAAGCGATAAAACTGTTTCACTCGATGTAATTTACTTATTACTTTAGGCAAGAAATTGTGACCCCCCCTTCCCCCTCACCATTATCCACTAAAACATTTCTAGCGGCATGGGAGCCTCGAATCTGAAGAGCATTTTGAAATCCATGATCTACGACACCCAACATGCGAATTCGAGTTCACCTCCCCCCCCCCCAACGTCCACTCACCAATGGTGCCAGTCTGGCACCAAAGCGGAAATACGTCGCACGCATTGAAGTTTCATCTATTAGATTTAATAGGCAGTCCGTCGAGGTTAACGTCCGTATTCAAGGTGACACAAAAAAAACCCACGAAATATGCGGTTTATGGTGTCCTGGCACCATGGTGGCACCACTATTAGTTCCATGGTGGCACAGAGCATAATTCATGGAAATCCAGAGGTATAATGAGAATTTTTCCTCAATTTCAAAGGTTGGGTACAATTAGTAAGCAGTAAAGGAACCAAAATATTGAAAAATCGGATATTTTGTGAATATTATACCCCCACCCATCCCGTCCCCTTGCAAATTTTGGTACTCCGGTAAAATCATGTACTACTCGGAAGTTATTTGAGTCAAACAAAAAAAGAAACACGCAAATCGGTTGGAAATTGAGGCCTGGGCAGATTTTACAAGATTATCCCCGCAAACGCACGTTTTTTAAGCATTAACCCACCTTTCACCCCTTGAAAAGCAAAATTCAAAACTCCGACGCCGTAGTGCACAATTAGATAGTTTTTTGCGTCGAAGAAGAAAAGAACCACGAAAATCGGTTGAGAACTAAGGCCTGGGCAGACGACACAAGATTATGCCCAAAAACGCACGTTTTTTGAGCATTAACCCCCCCTTCCCCCCCTTAAAAGGCAAAATTTGAAATTCCGGTGACGTAGTGCACAACTAGATAGTTTTCCGCGTCGAACAAAAAAAGAACCAGGAAAATCGGTTGAGAACTAAGGGCTGTGCAGACGACACAAGATTTTGTCACACACACACACACACACACACACACACACATACACACACACACACAGACATACACCTATGGTTTTTTTTTTCTCGCGGATTTGGATTCAGAATGGTCTAAAACGGATTACTGTGTGGTTATTTTTTTTTCTGTTGAGTGTTGTCCAACTTCACCCCAGATCGATCGCATAAGGACGCCCAAGTCTTACTGTGGGACGTCCTAAAAAACCAATTGCGATGAACTCAAAATTTTGTTGAGTGGAATTTTTCGAAAATTCTACCAGGGTAGCGGAAGCTTTGTTTCAATTTTCAAGGTTGAAAAAAAAGGTCTCCAAAATCGAAATTTCCACTCGCGTTTGACGTATTAGACCTTTCTGAACAATTCTGGTTCCGTGTCTGACTGTCTGTGTGTCTATCATGAAATCCTTGCCACAGCCATAACTTCTACATGTCTCATCCGATTGTGATGATATTTTCAGGGATTGTGTGGGTAAGCGTGTAGACAGTCCCCTTTGAAAATCATCGTCTACAGACTGATAGAAGTTGCTTCATGTAACAGCCATAACTTCTACATTTTCCATCCGATTTCGACGAGATTTCTCAGGATTGTTCAGATTGGCGTGTAGATGGTCCCCTATGAGGGTAGTGGAAGTTACTTAGAGATTGATGTTTGAGAATAACTACTGTGCATTGGATCATGTATACAATCGGTTTATGGATACGAGGAAACTATGTGCCACGCCCACTTGGCAGACGTTTTTCGACTAATTTTTCCCTCTTGATCTTCCGTTTTGGAACATTCTGAAACGATCCCTGAAGTTTTTCAAAAGTCATATGTGTATATATGACGTAGTGGGCGTATTCATTAATCATAACTGGACATTATCACTCCACAAGCATTACTCACCCATAACCCATTAATGTAAAATAAGTAGAGCGAGTAGATTTCAATCCTGTCTTTTTGTCCGATTCTTCATTTCCATATTTCATTACCATATCCATCTGATTCGCCATCAATCACTCTCCCCACATCACGTGTTAGTCCAGCTTAAAAGTAATTTCATCTCACCTCCCATCATTGCTGGGTTCTCAAAAATATTCAGTGGCCGTCTTTTCCCCATCCTTCCTTTCCACTACACAACTTTATTCCTCCAATCCCATTCGATGGAGTGCTTTTTGGACTGTCAGCTATCTCGTTGCCCCTTCGCCCACCCCACGTCAATCTATTAAATACTCCATTTCTGAGGGGTGAAAGAAAAGGGTTGACATTTTCAAATTGCCCTAGCTCGAAAACTGTTGACATAAAGGTATTGTTATTCTTTTCATTGATTAAAAGTCGAATTGAATTTTTAGTTCGTGTGTATGTACGTTTGAGTGGTAAGTTGTAAGTATGTAGTTGAGTTCTCCAGATTAAAGTCGATTAATCTTCACTACTTAGAGATATAAACTTGTGATTCATCAACCTTAGTTAACAATCTACTCATTTCTTTAAAACATGCTAAAATTGCACAAAATGAATGTAACCATTCTGTGTTGTCTCACACTAAACTTGATGTAATTACACGTACTTACTCGTATTTTCACGTACTCTCACGTAATTACACGTACTTACGCGTACTTACACGTACTTACGCGTACTTACACGTACTTACGTGTACTTACACGTACTTACGCGTAATTACGCGTAATGTCAACGAGTTATACACTGACCGACCTACTACATTCACATGCGTACTTCGTTCCCTTAATCATTATATTGAATAATATTCAATATAATAATTAAGGGAACGGAGTACGCATGTAAATGTAGTATACATTATATACTATTACTAAGTTGTTCGTTAATCTAGTAACACTTGATTCTTTCCTTGAAATGACCATGTAAATGTGCATATTTATTTCCTGCTTTTGCATGATTTTCTATCATTTTAATTCCGTTTTATTCGTACTTTGATTCACTGAACCCGATAAACGACTTTTGCTATGCTCTTGGCTATCCTGAAATTACACGATTAACCATTCTTTATCCTCCTCTGACACCCTTCGAGTTCTTGGCACATAAGACACCCCTGGGTAGTACTAAAAAAGTTCATTCATGCAGCATGAATTAATAAGCAAATTTTCAAAGAAATCTTTCAGTTGAAGGTATGGTTAAGAAAAAGAACAATTTGTTGAGAAAAAGAATAGTTATTGTTGTTTTTTTTTCGATTTTCAGTAAACCATACCAACATATTGTATGCACTGGGTATGCTTTGAAGATTTTAGGAGTCCATATTCACGTTCTACTCGTCTCCAAAAACTCATAGAGTACCCACACGGCCACTGTGTTTCTGGGTACAACACATATACAGGGTGTCTACAAAACAGTTGTAAGGAATTCAAGGGGTCGATTCTACAACTAATTTCCAACTAAAAGTGTCTCTTAGAAATTTTTTTAAAAACGCCTCTTTAACCGACTTTTTTCACTTTCAAGTTTTTTTTCGTGTTTTCGACCTTACACCATTAAAACGGTCATAACTCTCTTAAATTACACTCAAAAATTAAAAATAAGGATACCGTTGGAAAGAGCGTCAAATTTCCTATCTCCCTGATACCAAATAACAAATTTTTAGTTGAATTACACGAGGAATGAAGCAACCTAAAAAGTGAACTTAGTAAATTTTCGAAAAATTCCCGTTTTTCAACGCCTATAAATCTAGATATTACCAGGTAAAGTTGTGTTGCCGGAAAGCCTAAAAGCTGCGCCAGAATCTCAGCTTTCCAACGGTATAATCAAAACATATTTTACAACCGAATTTAGGGGAGAATTTCGTGTTTGAACGCGGAAAAACGTGCATTTTTTCAACGAAATCGGCGCTCTGGCCTCCTGTTTCCGGAGGCCTCGCGGTCACTGCGGCGCCGACTCACCCACTCTCATCGTCCGACCCCTCAGATCGACTAGGCGGAGCGCCGATTTCGTTGAAAAAATGCACGTTTTTCCGCGTTCAAACACAAAATTCTCTCCTAAATTCGGTTGTAAAATATGTTTTGATTATATCGTTGGAAAGCTGAGATTCTGGCGCAGTTTTTAGGCTTTCCGGCAACACAACTTTACCTGGTAATATCTAGATTTATAGGCGTTGAAAAACGGAAATTTTTCGAAAATTTACTAAGTTCACTTTTTAGGTTGCTTCATTCCTCGTGTAATTCAACTAAAAATTTGTTATTTGGTATCAGGGAGATAGGAAATTTGACGCTCTTTCCAACGGTATCCTTATTTTTAATTTTTGAGTGTAATTTAAGAGAGTTATGACCGTTTCAATGGTGTAAGGTCGAAAACACGAAAAAAAACTTGAAAGTGAAAAAAGTCGGTTAAAGAGGCGTTTTAAAAAAAATTTCTAGGAGACACTTTTTGTTGGAAATTAGTTGTAGAATCGACCCCTTGAATTCCTTACAACTGTTTTGTAGACACCCTGTATACGCACGTTATCATTATATATAAATATATATACACTTTTTCGAATTGTTGAACGATTTTCATTTTTTGAAAATGCATTGATATCAGAAATTTCGTGCTGAATCCGAATATACCATAATGTGGTAATACATTATCGTAATATATAATATTACTATTATTTTGGAAATAATAACCACACAAACCGGGAAAACCCCATTTTTTGGACCAATCTTCCTGAGAATATAACAACTGTGCAACTCCGGTCCAGATCTCGACATTTTCTTTAACTCGCTCATAGAATTTAAAAATACTGTATCATCCGAGCTAACGAAATTTTACGGTCACTGATATTCTGTGATATGTCTATTTTAAATCATTATTATATAATTATATGTTCTAATTTGTAGTATCGACCAATGATATACTGTTATTAAGCTTGTCGTGTTGTATTATCATCAAATATATATTTAGTGTATACAATTATACAGTTATTATTAAAACGTTGAGATACTGCCGACTATACTCGAGGAAATGGTGTAAATTATTGTAACGAATGAAACACCCCTGGGTCACCCACTCTACAACTTTTCTCAGAAAACGTGCGTAGAGGTTAGTGTACGTGCTGGACTATTTATCTACTCTCCTTGTCAGCTCAAGGACAGCTGAATGGTAGAGTCACTTGGCCCCTTCCAACACTAGAGCTCGCAGCGGAGCGCGCATGCGCAAAAATGTCGGCTCTGGGTCGCCCACGACTCAGTGAGTGTCGGAGGAGGGTTAACCTTTATTATGTTTTTATAATATTTCTGCTTGGTCTTATTGCGTCATTATCATATTAGTTTAGTTGGTCTTTCTATCCACATCAAGATCTCGGTGTATGATATATAGTTGTGGTGAATCACACGGGTATGATGAGGTATCCACCTCGTACTTGAGATTACCATATTTCTAAATTTGTGCCACATTGTTTACAATTTTCCATGCATGACAATTATCCACTCTCGCATCCGTAACAATGCCATTCCCTCTTCGTGGTAACGATCCTCAGCACTATACGGCTTTGGCCTACCGATGAAAGCAAACTGTCAGTCCACATTATTTTCTGTCATGATTAAAGTTCAGTCTCATACTAATTAACTAATACTGATAAAATGAAAGCATGGAACGTAAGCTTTGTCTCCACCCATACCATGGGATGAAAGTACTGAACCCTTTGGGTACCTTACCTTCCATCGTTCAGCTACTTTCCAGAAATGAACAATCCTCAGTCTGCTTGAGTCCGAAATTTCCTGCTGAAAATGCGTGGTGATAATGCGTTGGTGAAACAGTTCATTCTCCTAATAGGAAATTTAAATCTCGTTCACGGATCCACTCAAAATAATCCGAGCTGGTGTAACTGGGCCTTATAAGAGTAACTCCGTTATTATTGGGTATACATTTTTCAATGTATTCTGGGTTTGGTTCCCCTAAACCATGGAATTTTAGGGACTGAAAGAGGTCTGGATGTCCAGATTTGAGGGTCTGATAGAACGTACAGGCCAAAGTCCTGCTGGAAGGGCTTCTCTGAAGGGCTTTCGTTCATGGACAGAATTTTCAAACAACATCGATAAATGGAGTCTGAATCCTTAACATTTTTGATGACAAAGTCTACTTATAATAAAATGACGGAACACATGGAACGTAACCGAAAAAATAAAACCAGAAACGAAACAGATTCGCGCTTTTTTTTCAACGAGTTAAATTTTTGAACCTACTACAACGAGTAAGATTAGGCAGTTGATGGAAATGCAAAGGGAAGTGGGTGCGTAACAAGTGGGCTTTAAACAGGAGTACCTTGTATGTTCTCATAGATATATACTATATCTAGTGGATATACAGTATGTATATCGAATCTAATATGTATCTATGTATGTTCTATCGAGGCAGTGAGCGTACGCGAACGGGAATACCTGAAACCCTCACTACCCACTTTTCTCTTTGAACGATTGGTCAATGATGATGGTCAATGATTGGTTGATGATCCCTTATGAACAGAGTGAATCTACCGAGCCATAGTTTCATGGGAATGAGAAAGCTTCGTGCACCACCCAGACGATAGTAGCATTTTTCTTTCAGTCACTCTTGTTCAGTTATCACAGTTGGATCTCGTTGACGATAGCCTAACTTGAGCGCAATCAGTTTCAACTGCCAGCAAATGTCTTCATTAACGGGTTTAATATTCTGCTATCATCGAGAAGGCGGACGAAAGGAAATGGGATTCTTGCGTGGCAACACCTACCTAATACATGCAATAGATTGATCGATCAAGCAGGGAATGAGCGATTAAAGAAACTTTTCTCCTGATTTCCTCCACAAGCTTCTTAATTGCATTGGACCCGACGAATTCTCACCCATTATCCACGGCTATATTGTATTATCTCTCCGCTCCCTCTGATTAAAGATGACTATTTTTAAAATGTCAACAACGGTTCTAATCACTGAAAATAACGTAATGGTTTCTCTTGACGGGTAGTTTAATTTTCTTGATTGAGAGCTAACCATTCAAATACTCTTCATCTTGCATCTACCCGTTCTTTGGATGATAACCCTCCACGCGTATCCCCATGTTTCCTGGCGTGGGTGTTTGCGGGTCACTAAGACCCAAAAAAAATATTCCCTGTTATTCTTCCTCGAATCAATATGGCACGGTCTAACTTAACAAGATAGCACTTTTATTCTATTCAAATTCTTCATTTCATTGTTGTTTTCAGTTCGTTTAAAATGGTGGGAGGGTGTGTTTTGAAAGTTAATTTGATAACAACGCTTCCGAAGGAATGTAGCTACATTATAATATGTCCACCAATATAATAAACAGTCTCATCTGATAATAAAGTCGCAAAATACTCGTCACAACCATTCCTAGGGTGTTTCACATCATACTCATATGGCAGCAGAGACGTACTCGGTACCTGATAGATTGGAACACATTATAACTCAATGGTAGGTACTTACCGTTGTAATGCTAACCAGATCATCGAAGGAAGGTGGTTGATTTGTGTCTACGAATGGGCACGGCGGCGACTTCAGTGCGTACCTACCTACCAATCCGGATACGCTGTGGTTATTAAATACTACTCACATGATCTGGTGAGTGATAAAACACGCGTCGATCGTGCAATACAAAACATGAATACGAGTAGATATAAGTGATCCAAATCTATTCGGTAGTATGTCACTACTATCGTAAGATGGAAGATATGAGTGTGACAATAAGTGTGAATCAGACTACAAATAATTGTTGGTATTCCAACATAGCATCTGTTGACTAGATATCTATGTCCAACAACCTACTACATCAGGTATGTTTTCACTGAGATTATTATTTTTCCCTTTTTGGTTTTTACGGACATAATTTTTGAGGTCGGTACATTTTTTGTTAAAAAGGTTCATATTTCATTATTTTTTCATAAATTTGAAATACTTTTGAATTTTCAGAATCGAATGAGGCCACTCAGAGCACTGTAGGACAAGCCATTCGCTCCCTATGGTAAATTAAGGGTTGAACTTACGATAAATCAGAATCAGGAGTGTGAATCGCAAGAGAGGCCTAATCTTCTTTCAAATGTTTGCTGACCAACACACGATCGTTGTTCGTTTTGTAGAGTTGTACTGCGTTGTTTGTAGAGTTGTATTGCGTCCTTAGCAACCAGTAATTGAGAGAGAAAAGTTTATTGCTTCAAAATAAACTTCATCGTGAAGCGATAATATGGTTAGTAGGATGTGACAATGGCAAAGCTTTTTGCAGGCGAGTGATTCACACAGAAAAATTACAAACCTTTGTGTAATAATTGGCACTTATGAATAATTTGAAATGTAATAAAAAACTTCTCTCTCCTTTTATTATTTCATTTTCACGTCTTGGGGTACGTCGTGAGTTTTTCAGCTTGTACTCAATCATTTAAAGCAAATATCACTACAAATTGTAGAAAAATAACAAAAAAGTATTTTATCAGGCATGTTTAAAAACTAGGAAAGAGATTTTTTCTGTATCACCTATAGCTAATGTCACTATATTATTTATTGGAAAATACCAAATAGGCAGCTTCAGCTTCTTCGCTCTTAACCCATTCAACGCGGGTCCATTCTAGCGCTGTATCCTTCCCTACTGAAATCATTTCTCGAATGAGAAGAGGGCTTGAGGTAATAATATTCCATTCCTGAGGGGAGTGGAGTGTCATGAGGCAGTATTACCTTACCCGCGTTGAATGGGTTAAGTTCCTGTAAAAACATTAGTCTATACAAGAGTCTATTCACTCTCCCCTGAAATGAAGGATTATTAGGATGGTTCACCTCGTAACTCAATCACACTTGCCATGACCTGCGATGCATTCAAAAGATATTAGTTTCCCATTAATAAGCATTTTTTCCTCTGTGTATAGTGGGTATCTATGATACTACATACCTGCCTCGTGTGTAATGTTAGTCATACTGACTGTGTTTGTTTTGAGCACAGCTCACTCACCTTGACTATGAGGGTTTTTGCATCTACTGGCGGAAAAACTCGAGAGGATCAGAGACAGAGTGTTATCTGTTCATCCTTCTTCGTGATAGGTGAACCGTTAACGAGTGAACCACGTGCCATACTGTCATAATTATATGGTGTACTGTACCGAATGGGTACAACCTCTAATCTCTAAGGGTGGAACACCATGAATAATTAGAATAACTAACATTCAGCCACCGTCGTACTAAATAGATGTATCAAGGAGCACAATCAAAAATATTTTAAACCCATGACCGATTTCATACTGCATTGATTGGAACAATACAAATCTATCAAGTTAATATTAAGGAGATAGTATCAGGGCGGAGCAGTGATCACACTGAAATTAAAACGCTGCAAATTATTACACAATGGTATATTATTTTTATATAGCTCACTCGTCTGCAAGGCCACCAACCATCCTACATGAAGAAAAACATTGATCGCATTTCGGTCAGCTATAATTTGATCGGAGATTAGGCCTCTTTAGCGATTCACACTCGTGTTTCTTATTTATCGTGCGTCCAACATTTAAATTCTTGTAGGGAGCAAACGGTTTGTTTTACAGGGCTCCACGTGGTTCCAAAAAATTCTAAAAATTCTATAGAATCTTAAATTGAAGGAAAAACAATACCTTTATATAGAAAATTTTTGAGTTAGTGCGTTTTCAACAAAGCTCTTCAGGGCACAACTAGACCCCAAATGGAGCCTACATACCAAATTTCATCAAAATCGGTCAATGGGGGGGAAAGTCAACGGCGGACGGACGGCCAAAATTGTATTCGATTTTTGGATTCTACGTACCTTGAAACGTAAACCATCAAATTTTGAGGGGGTGTTAAAATTTTTTTCTCTCGGTCGATTCCAAAGGTTCATAATTGAAAATAATAAACCGAAAGAAGTTATCGCTCTTGTGATTCTTCAACTACCCCTCAGCCTGTACCAAAATCGAGGCTCTAGGTCAATAGAAATCAATACGTGGGAAAAATTACTTATGCACGTTCCTATTATGTCAGAAATGATTTACAAAGGGAGGCTTGTAAGAGCCCGCACTAAGTACCCTGGACGCTTAATCGAATTTGAATAAGTTATTTCAGAGGTTTCCCAACATCAAGGGTTTATCAAGAGACTAGACAATGAAGACAGTGGACTTGTTCGCCATCCTGGAAACAACTTTCTTTTCATGTCTGGTGAAAACTGAAATTCCTCAAAGTGAAGCCATTTCACGTCGTTTTCTTATTTTGAACTAATTCCATAGAGGAAACTTTTTTTATAAATATTTTCTGCCATTAAACACTGTGAAATGGTTTATCTGAAATTTCCAGTGTCGTCTGGTTTTATAGCAAGGAATCTAGACATGTAAGAAATAAGTCGGACTCGCGTTTGGTGGGTGTCCTTGTAAGTGGATTGATGAACACCTCACAAGTATCGGAGACTTAAAGTGTGTATTGATTATCAATTAATAAGTCTCTCCAATTCATCAGGAGGAATGATTAGTATTGTCCAAGATTTCTGAGGTGATCGAGAGATTTCGGCTGTATTGGTTTCACGATGGACGAACATAAATTAGTTGGCAAAGAGTTCAACAAAGTCAGTGTAGAAGGTAACTGGGGAGCAAAGCGGAGAGACTGGAATAGGGCAGTTATTCATGAACAACATTCCTAGATTCGCCAATTTTCAAAATAGTAACCATTTTATCCATAAATCCATTGTAATCGAAAAAATTCTGATCATACTTAACCTTTTGCGGACGCAAGGCTGACAAGGGAATCAGGCGTCTCTTGCAAGTGTCACATGCAAGCCGCCATTTTTGCTACCCAGGACACAGCTTATTCTGCAATGATGAGTTAGCCTGGACGTCATGATATTTACATTGATATCGGAATTTTTGAAAACTATTACAAATATTGTTGGTGTTCCAAATTGAGTCCAATTTTTCATATTTCCCGGACTGATTTATAATCTTGATGAATGTTGAATCTACGATCAAATTATTTTTTTCGTAACTCATCTAAAATTGTAACCATTATACTCTTAAAAACGCTGCAAATTATTACACAAAGGTTTATTATTTTTCTATATAGATCACTCGTCTGCAAAGAACACGGCTTTGCCATTGTTACCACCAACCAACTTGAAGAAAAACATCGATCGCATTTCGGTCAGCTAACATTTGAACGGAGATTAGTCCTCTTTTGCGATTGACACTCGTGTTTCTGATTTATCGTAACTCCAACCCTTAAGTTCTCGTAGGGAACGAACAGTTTGTCCTACAGGGCTCCGCTTGGTCTCAAAAAAGTCTAGAAATTCAATACTATCCTAAATTGAAGAGAAAATAATATCTTTATTCCGAAATTTCTTGAGCTAGGGGTTTTTCAAAATTTCAACCCTTAGACCTACATCATCCAAAATCTTCGGGGCACATCTAGACCCCAAATTGAGCCTACATACCAAATTTCATCAAAATCGGTCCTCGGTAACTAAGGAAAGTGCCGCGTACGGCGGACAGACGGCCAAATTTGTATTAAATTTTTGGATTCTACGTACCTTGGAATGTAAACCAACAAATTTTGAGATGGGGGGGGGGGGTCAAACAAATTTTTTCTTGGTCGATTCCAAAAGTTCGTTATTGAAAATAATAAACCAAAAGTCACAAATTAGTTGTAGAATCAATCCCTAGGCTATGGACGGAACAAAGGTGTTCCTGTGAAATAATAAACCAAAATGAGCTAAGACTTGACAATCGCTTTTACTAGCTTTTAATGGTCCATTTTCATGGGTTCTGATCGGCGGAATTCTTTCATGTTTTGATCAAATCGTGCCACTTACCTTAGATTCAAATTGCAAAACTTTCAACTAAAAATACTTCTTTATTTACTTCAATGGCTTAGGTAGAAAATTATTTAGAACGCGGATTGGATATGACAAGAGTAAATACTTTGGGGTAGTTATCCGTCAAACCATTGTCATAAAATATGTCATATGAATTGAATAGCATTAAAAGTAATAAATAGGAACTGTTAGTTTCTTGTAAAAAATATTTGAAAATGAAAAAATGTCCAAGACCGGCGTGTTTGAAATAAAATATTGTAAATTAATTGAACTTCATCGGTATGTAGCAAACTCGTGAAAATAAATATATAGATAAGACGAGCCAAAATACAAAGGTTCCGGCAATATTTGATTGACTAATTGAATATAACAGTTAAAAAATAAACAATTATGCAAATATCCTCAGTCTCAAACACAACTGCTACATTCTCAGCTGCAACGAGTTTCCCATTAGGCAATTCCTTCATTTGGAGGGAGCGGAAAAAGTTTTGCCGCCCAAATTATTGAAGCATTTTGTTGCCTGAGTATCTCAGAAGGGTGAAAACTCCTCAAAATGTACTTGAAAATTCTTAGGAAAAAGTAATTGAGGATATACGCGGTTGCATGTCACACATGCCATACGACCGCGAAAGGTTAATCAAATCGATAGTAATCGAACAAATTCTGATCATACTTGATTTCTACCGGTGAAAATACACATACAGTGTATGGATGTGTTCTTTAAATGTTATTATAGGCAGTGAAGGAGCTATAAGAGCGCGCCACTACGGTGTTAAATCACGAGTATAAACCTGTGAGAGTGGGAATTCCGGACAGGAATAATCGTGTCAACACCGTGATATTCTCTATTCTTTTATTTACTGCTGGATGTGGATCCACTGCGTGTTTCCCAACTACTTAAAGTCTCTAAGAGGAGCTTTCGAGTTGACGAGAACCAATAGAATGCAGAGGGGACCGTTGTAGAAGAATGAATTGGGGGGATGTGGAGAGAGGGGTTGTACAGGCCTACATAAATAGCGGATGAACTGTAAGAGGATTGTAAGTCAAAAGTTGAAGGGAATGGACTCCTATTAGAATACAGTTTTCAACTTAGCACGGGAGGACTTAAGCGCTCCTCTACTTTTGCGAGTTGAGAGAGGGACACGGATAAAGGGTGAAAGACCACTTTACATAGATAACTTTTCATGTTTTGCACAGTTGGAGAATTGTATTAACCCTCTAAAGTTCGTCTGTGAAGAGTTCACGCGAGATATCCTTTCCGGTTTCTAAAAAACCACTGCCCAGCCCTCAAGTTTCAACTAAGCCGTTTCCACCTATTCTTGAACATGACGGTAAGCTCGGGGACTCTTATCAAGACCTACACACTCTAAAGGCTCCTGAGGAGGACAGTAGTGTGACTACGGTCCCTCTCGTTCCATCCTGGGCGGTGAGGCAAAAAATTATTGCAAAATTCTAGACTCTATTGATAATAGCCTGACTGAAACAATCAAAGTACTAATGAAATAAATCTGTTAAAAACTATTAGTAATATAATGCTGATATCACACCAGTCGGAACGCCAGGTAATGGTGAAATACCAGCCGAATATATTATGTATTTCGATTGAAAATGTTTTCCAACCTGATTAGAGCTGAGAGCTATTTAAATGTCGCTAATTGTGTAGGTAGTTCATCAATCCCCAACCAATCTTCTAGTAAAGTTGAGTAAACTACCATTTCAGGTAGAATTTTGTCCAATTTCTACCATTCCTGGCGTCGCGGACGTGATCAGCCGTCTTCTCAAAATTCTTTATGATGATTTTTCTCATGGCTACTTATCGCCTCGCCCGCTTACGTGGAGCTACTGCCCAGATACCGCCCTCGAGTGGCCACCAATCCTCAATCCATCTTATAAAAAATATCATTAAACATCTTAAAGTATGAAACCCTGTCATATCAAATTAATCTGTGCATTACTTCCTTAATCGGGCTATAGGAAATATTCTTCAAATTTACATGGTGCCTTACTCCTGAGAAGGACAGCGGTGTCGCTATGGTCTTTGGGGCGTCGTTGTCGACTTTGGAACGACTTCTGCGGGGTCGTGGGTTCAAGGCTTATCGCCGGCAGCGTGCGGTTTTCACTGGCCGGGGCTCTCATCGCCCCCTCGTCTCAACCCAGGGCGGTGAGGCAATGGGAAGCCATGAGCTAAATTATCGGAACCAATTCTGATCTTCCCTTTGGAAGCCAGCTGGACGAGTGGATGGCAGTCGGACGAAAATCCAGCCGGAAATGTTGGTTTACTTACTTTACTACTTACTTTACTCTCATATACGAAATAACTTGTTGAGTAATTTTCAGTTCTTATCAATCCAAAAATTAGCTTAAACATATTGTTAAGTAATGCATGCTTCCCAGGGGACGTCCCATTCAACCAGGATTACTAGTTCAATTCCAATCAGTAAGCGAAAAGACATGCATTTTTATTTACCTTTCCAATGTAGGTAATTTAGTTAGTATTTCGATTCAGGAACAGTGGACTCCCCCTCTCCATCCTAACCCTTTCTAGTGGTATTCGAGCCTCAAATTTTAACTGCACTTTAAAATCCACGATCTTCAACACTCAACATGCGAATTCAAGTCACCACACTCGTCGTAATGTTGTATTTTCATCCGTTAGTTTAGTTAGGTATTCCGTAGAAGATCGCATCTGTATTCAAGGTGAAACTTCCAAAAACCGTCGAAATACGAATTTATGGTGTCCTGTCACGATAGTGGCATCACTGATTGTTCAATAGTGGCACAAAGAATAATTAAAGGAAATACCGAGGTATATTGATAAACTTCTCTGATTTTCAAAGGTTGGTTACCATTAGTAAACCCTTGTAGGAACGGAAATATTGAAAAATTGTAAATTTCGTTGATTATTATCCCCCACTCTCCTTCTCACCACTCAAATTTCAATACACTGATGAGAAGTTATCTGAGTTGAACAAGAAGAAACACGAAAATCGATTTAAAAAAACACATGACGACACATCGATTTTGTTACATACATACACACAAACATACCCATGGATTTTTTGTGAATTTGAATTCAATATGGTCTAAAACAGATTTATAAGTAGTTTTTTTCTCTGTTGAGTGTTATCCTCTCTCGCCCTAGTTTAATCGCATTGGTATGTAGGATCCAAAAATCTAATAAAAGTGTTCCATCCGTCCACTGTACCAACGCGGGGTCCCGTACGCTTTGCCTAGTTCCCATAGACCGATTTTGATGAAATTTTGCTATCGGCTCCAATTGGGATCTGGTTGTGCACCAGTATTTTTATCACGTCTACGGGGTAAAAGTCGGGGGGAAAAATTTTTAAACGCTCTAGCTCGAAAACTTTAGAAACAAAAGTCTCATTTTCCATTATTTCGAAATTTCCAAAATTTTAAAGAATTTTCTTACACCACCGAGAGCTTTTTGGCACCAACCGTTCGCTTAATGAGAATAACTACCTAATTATTTAATGTTCTATGACGTTTCATAATCAATTTAAGATAGTGATAAATCTTAGGAAACAAATAATACCACCAAGGCGATCAACAAATATTGTAAATGCGCGTTTATTGTGAAATTAATCTGAGCATGAGGATCCCTCTAGCCTTGCCGCTAAATCCCTCCCGTCTCACCTATTCTTGTTTAAAAACGAATACTAGGTACCACCCTGACGATCAACTATCAGTGAATGAAAAATTCTTAGGAAATTTATCAGAATACTAATCCACTCGTTAGTAATCCTGAGAGGTAGTTAAAAAGTCGTCATCCTTGGTCCTTAGAAGGGTCGGAAGAATCCATGTTGTTGGAGACGGTTGATTTTTACAGAAAAAAAAGCCAAGTGATTGTGCACATAGCTTCCTCGTATCCATAACCTGATTGTATAGATGATCCGATGCATAGTAGTTAATCTCAAAACATAAAGCTAATCTCAACAATCCTGACATATTTCGTCGAAATAGGATGGAAAATGTAGAAGTTATGGCTGTTACAAGGAATTCAGGAGTTAATTTTCATAGGGGACCATCCAAACGCCAATTTGAAAATTCTAGAAAATTGCATCAATTTCGAATGAAGTTACAGAATTTTACGTTTGCTCATGCGCAGCGGCTACTATCAGTCTGGGGGTGATGATTTTCATAGGGGACCGTCTACACACCAACCCGCACATTCCTTGGAAATTTCATTGAAATCGGACAATGACTTCGTATAGTTATGCCGGTTACAAGGATTTCATGACAGACAGACAGACACGTTAAGAAGACACACCATGATTGTTAAGAAACGTCTGAAACGTAAAACGCAAGTGGAAATTTCGATTTTTGAAAACTTTTTTTTCAACCATGATAAGTTAGAAAAAAAAATTCCACTACCTTGGTAAACTCGAAAGCAATAAACCGTTGAGTAATAATTTGCAGTGTTTTGATTTATTGTAATCAATAATAACCGTTTAACACCTTCAGTGCGGATGACCGGTCGACCGGTCATCCCTGCATACCTGTCATACGGACGACCGGTCATACCTAGCATTTCAACTCTCTTTGGGGGAGGGGGCCTGGTACCTCCCCTTTTTGATATATTCCATTTTTGTTTTTTTTCGTCATCAGTATGAGTTCAACTGTCTAAAACATTGTTTCGTTTTTGATGCCGAACTTTAATACGAATTTTGCGTTCAAATTCACCAATATCGAATTTCAAGCTCGAAAAATGTTCAGTACGGCAGGGTTGCACGACTTTGGGACCATCATTTAAGGTGTTAAAACATAGCAAGGAGAAAAGTCTGCCTAGTGGGTGTGGACCACACAACTCTCTGATAGCGATGATATCGCTAGTAAGTAATAATAATAGAAAAGCCATGTCCTTCGCAGACGGGTGATCTACATACTAATATAATAAAACATTGTGTAATAATTTGTAGCAATTTTATTATACCGTTAGAAAGCCAGTTTGCCAGATTTTGAGCCAGTTTTTACATTAGGTAGAAGTACACGAATAGTCCAGAAGTAGAACGTTTATAGTCCATTAAAAACATTGGAATTTCTCATACTCGTGAAAATGTCATATTAAGGAAGTTTTTCTAACAATTAAATCCCATAAACAATTTAGGTTTGACATCGGTGAGAGAAAAAAGTTTAACGTCCTTTCGATCAGGATCTTCAGATTCAAACTAACTGCATTATTAATTTAGTTACAGTCGTTTCCGTGATACGAGGTTGATATCAGGAAACAAATTTTTGATTCGAAAAAAAATCGTATTTCAAGCTGAGTAAAGATTATGTGTCAAAGAACTTTTTTTGTTGCAAGTTAGTTGTGAAATCACTCCTTTAATCATACTGACCACATTATCTGCTACGTGCCACCCTCTCTTGATTAAATTTTCCTTCCCATTCTTAACCGTGCTAAGAGAAACGGGGAAACAGGGTCCATTTTGATGGTAAATAAAAATGAAAGGTTTTCTTGGGAAAAAATACTTTCGTCTCATATTACTCATTAACTTTTTTTTATTCCTCCATCAACCTCCCCCTCTCCATTTGAGAGGGTTAGGCAATATAATTGTGATTGACGTAGTAACTCAAAATACAGACTTTCAGGCATTAGGGTAAAAGCCCCAATGGCGGACATGTTAGGGAAAATCCTATCATTCTGCATTTTTATTTTTTCCTCTTCAACTGTGTCCGAATTTTTTTGTGTGTAACATGTACCTTAGACATTTATGAACGAGTTATGAATGCAAAAAAAGGAGTTTTAATCACATAATTGTCCACAAAATGCTATTTTTGAAGTGAATATGAAATGTACCGGTGACCCAGATTTTTCATTGTTGAAGAGACGGACACCTAGTGTGCCAGTGGAGGACAGGTTTCATAAAGTCAATGTAATTTGAATAAAATCGTTTGTATTCATTCAAAACTAGCTCATTTCTGCAATCAGAGCCCAATTGAAAGGAAAATTAGCCCTGACTTTGTTCTGAAGGAGGAGAACACTATTGTGAATTGGATCATATCTTATTCGCGTGCTGGGTTTCCTATCACCAAAATTAACTTAATGGACCGTGTCCAATGAATTTTGTAAGGCCTCAAGTGGGAAAATAATTTCACTATTAACCGACCGTGGTAAAAATCCTTCAAGAGTAGAAATCCTGAAGTGTCAACTAGGATTGTCTAAAATCTTAATACTCGTACTTCAAGAAATACAGTGACCTCTAAAGATCTGAGACAGGGAGCTTCAGCTGTCCCAAATTAGGAACAGTTCAATCATGAATTTAATGCTACCAGACTCATCTAGAGTCCTTGAGGCTGATGAAACTGCGTTTTTTCTTAACCCAATAGGTCTGACAGTTCATCAACAAGATGATTGAGACGAGAGTGTGTCACTGCTTTGGTGACAGCTAATGCTTGTGGTTTCTAAAGAACGAGTACATTCCCAAAGAAATTGCCAAAATTGCAACAACTGACAGAGGCATGTGTTTGTGGGGGATACCAAACTCCCTCGCTACTTGAGCAGTTGTTCTCTCCCCTTGAACTTCCTGCTTGCCTTATAACATTGACTCTTCACTATAATTTAATATGTTTGGTCTGTTTCCTATATTGGTCTTCTTCTTCATTCTAGGAGATTTCTTGTTGTTCTGCCTGAAACAACAAGAGACTAAAACTACCTATCTAACAACTAATGAAACTAGGAAGGCTGGGAAAATGGATAAAATAGTGAACTAGAGAAGGACACTAACTCCGGAGAAGGACAGGTATACTAGAAGCCTGTCCTCCTTTGGTTCCATGTTTAAAAATTAGTTTTACCTATGTCGGACAGTGTGTCCTACACTGGTGCAGGCAGTATTTTGCGTGTACTAGTGGAGGACACGCACAAATTAGGATTCTGTAATATCAAAATCAGGTGAATTCTTCTAAACATGCTCAAGTTGAATAGAATTGAATTTGTAACAATCACAAAAATAGTTGCAGTTGTGTTGGAAACAAGAGAATATCTTGATATTCACAGTCGTTCTCTTGTCATTTTTCACTAGGAATAATGACTGAAAGGGCAAAAACGCGGGGTTGTCGTTATTTTTTTAAACTGCTACACCAATTTGGCGTCAACTTCGTCCTATTCACTTCCACTTAGTTGTAAGTCTCAAAGCTTCCATGATAAGAAGGAATCAATGGCAAAATTCAACTCATATTCTTATTATAACAAATTATTTTTCAAGTGTCCGGCATTGGTGCAGTGTCCGCCACTGGGGCTTTTACCCTACCCTTCTTTTTCGTACAGATGATTTGGTACTTTAAAATAATGACCAATTTAAGCGCAAAATAATTGGCAAAATGGTCGTATTCAGGTTGATCCATAAAAAATCACTCACTCTTCCGCGAAACAGTTCTCTGTGCCTCTTTTAGACATCGTTCAACAAGAAATTTGGAAGAGCGGTACGGATTCGTTTCATTCGTGCGATTCCACCACATCTACCTCCATTTTCCATGTTATCGTTAACTGTTGATTGTGTAAATTCGTACCTGATCAAAATGGTAGTTTCCACACGATCTGTCGGTACAACTGTTCTTGCACGGCCCTCAATGCGCAGAAAACCGAAACGACTCTCCCCGTCGGACCTCGCCCAGACCACCCCTCGAACTCTGCCTAATTGAATAGCTTGAACTGATTTTAACGAACAGTTTCACTTCCCATGGTGATGCTTAGTCACGTTCTCATCGAGATAATTAGTTTAGTTTTCGTAAAATCAGTTCATGACACATGGACCCCCCCGTCAGCCGGCTATTACTCGTAGTTCAACTTCTGCCGATAAACCGGCAAACCTCGACCTGATTTATGCATACTAGTCTCGTATCAAGTATAAAGGCAACTATTCAAACAAATAGTAGCTACCTACACTTACGACAAAACCGATTAGTATTCATACCCTTCAATCATCATAATTTACCGTTCAATATTTATGGAGCATTAATTTATCACTTTCAAGAAGTCTTGTTGCGAGAGCCCCTTTTTGATTTATCATTTTCAAACTTCCCTCAAAATTTGTTGGTTTACGTTTCTAGGTACCTAGAATCCAAAAATCGAATACAAATTTGGCCGTCTATCCGCCGTACGCGTCACTTTCCTCTGTTATCATTGACCGATTTTGATGAAATTCGGTATGTGGGCTCCATTTGTGCCCCGAAGATTTTGGTTGATGTTGGTCACTTCTAAGGGTTGAAAAGTAAGAGATGACATTTTGCAAACGTCCTAACTCAAAAAATTTTGATGTAAAGTTACATATAGTTTTTCCATCAGTATTGAATTTTTAGGATTTTCAGAGACCACACGGAGCCTTGTAGGACAAACCGTCCGCTCCCCACGAGAACTAAGTGTCGAACTTACGATAAATCAGAAACACGAGTGTGAATCGCTAAAGAGGCCTAAACTCTATTCAAATTTCAGCTGACCGAAATGCGATCGATGTTTTTCTTCGTGTTGGTTGACAGTAACAATGGCAAACCCATGTTCTTTGCAGACGAGTAATCTATATAGAAAATAATAAACCTAAGTGTAATAATTTGCAGTGTTTTTCGATCCAGATCGGAAGAGAGCGACAGTTACCCTCAGTTCATCAGTAGCAGAGCTACTGCCATAATTGAGTGGCAGTAGACCATAAATGATTTATCAAAACATCAATAAGACCGAGGTTGATAATGATTGATGATGTGGAATAATGACTGTAACATTTTGGCAGTTTTATGTTCTATTTTGTGTCACCTTCTACCTCCAATCGTTACTTTAGTAGTACTCGTGCTGTTTACCATCAAAACCGCCGCTTTGCATGCCATGAAGAAGAGAGAATCCCTTTGAACTATTACAGGTTCCATCAGATCTTAACAAAATTTCCTGGGATTGCGTGATTAAAACGTCAAATAATTTCCCTGTGTAAATCGATTGGTATTCAATGCGCTTGCGCAAACGTGATATCCTTGTAACAAATAAGTCTAAATTCTGTAAAGCGTATTAGAATGATTCAAAACGGATTTCCATGTCTTTGAGAAAAATGTCAAGGCCAATGTTGAGTAGCAAAATTTTCTTCGAAACCTTGCTAACAGTTAGGGGAGGTGGATCGTCGGTTATTCACTCTCAAACACTTGATTCTCTCTCAACTTAATCCAACTAATACTCAACTTATGATTTAGTAATCCCTAACTACATGTCAACACAATCAACATAGATTAGTTCACTTGGGAGAATAGTAATGCATACAGTACTCCAAGGAAGAATATGGTGGCGGTTTTGAATGGACTATGTCGTTAGTTGTTCACAGATTATCTCGCTAAGAAAAAAACTATGTATGTCCAAGTTTTTTAGCGTACTGGCAACTCCTTCCACGAATTGATTTTTCAGTCGACATCACTAAGGGATCATAAATATAGGAACTTGTTTAGAGTGAGAGGGAAATATTTAGTTTGGGGGGGGGGGGTGGATCAAGAAGGTATGATAGGAGGGAAGTGGCTGTGCGTGGAAGCATCATAGGAGGGGATGATATCCTAGGGTGAATGGTCGGTGGAACCTTGATAATGGGTATGATAATGGTTTATATGCAAATATGTTTGTTTCCAGCGGTTTGGGGCGTAGGATAAGGCCTGTCTCAACACTTTAGTAGCCCCATCATTCAAGCTTCCCCCACTACCAAGCCCGTTTACTTCGTGCAACGCTTCCGCCCCTTCCTCTATGTCACCCACTTTTGATGAACTTTATTCGCCGCTTCCCTTGTAGCGATTCTCGAATGACTTATGGCCTAATATTCGTGTATTATCTAATAGTTGTATATTCGCCTTGTGATGGCAGCGAGGTTCTTGGACACTCGCCATGAGCCAATTGCGGCATTGAATTTATAATTAAGTTGGAAATAATTGCGAGTTTGGTTTCACTTCATCGCGTTTGAGTAACAATAAACGCACCTCTTGCATCCCAGCGATTTTAACCAGACCTTTTGAATAAAATAATTCGCGAAGAAGTGTTTATGTTGTCTCACACATCTTCGTCTCAAGCATTATTCTCCTGAGATTGGAGCTTGTTTGGTTTTGCTAGAAACTTGGCACCACCGAAGGGAACAAACCCACTTCCGCCATGAAAATCCCTGAGATGGAATGGATGAGTTGGAATTGTTGGACATTTGGCAAGTGGGGTCACTTGCATTCGTCTCGTCAGAAGGAGAAGGAGAAAAACAACTGTCTTGACAAGGGTTCTGAGGGCTATCACACCCCCTAGCCCATTGCATTTCTAATGGCCGTTGGCGTACAAAAGAGAAAGAAAGAAGGCGATGTTGCCTAACTAAGGAAACAATAGAGGACGTCAAAATTACCCCGAAAGCTCATTCTTAAGGAAGAAAATTGAGTTGAAGATGTATCAGAGAAGATTCGAGTGATGGAGAAAGGATGGTCGCTGCTCATTACCTACCAGCTCAGAGCTTTTACCTTAAACCGATCAGATATTGGTTTCCTCAATACGAAGAACGGTATAATCCGAACGTAAAACAAAACCTTGTAATCATGGCGATTTGACACCAACCTTTATCCCACTTGATGGGAAACAATCGCTGGCCTAGTGACTCGAGGGATGGAAAGAAATATGACAGTGGCGGTCGTATCATCCACACAAAAGCATTGTGACTAGTCCTCGAAATATTGTCATAAGCTTGTAGCATCCAAACGTGGATGTTGGAAAATGGTGGCGTAGTCGTGGATTAAAGGGATGATAAATTGTTGATTGTTTTTTTCTAAGGAGTTTTCGTCCTGAGTTTGATCACCAAACGAAATTTTCATGGCGGTTTTTTACTCATTTTATTAGAACATAGAAGTTGGTTTCTAGTCGAAAAAGAGGCCTCAAGAGTTGACCTTAGACCTAATGTGCGACAAATACGAAGACCAACCGTTTGAGGGGAGGAACAATGGTGTCTCAGTGGAACACGAGACGGGAAAAACAAGGTATGGAGTATGTGGAAGGGAGGGGTTGAGGGGGGGATCCCCCAGCGAACTATATTGGAATTTCTGCTTTGTCCTTTAGAAAACGAGTACCCAAGTCACCGAGTACACACGCACCGAGTCATCTCGAAGCAACCTCGCCGGTATTCTCGTTAAAGAACAACTCAGAGTGAGAGAGCACGAAGGAAGTAATTTAACGGTGAAAGAAGTAATGTATAAAACGATTGCAGAGCCGTGGAAATTCAAGAAATAAATTAGCCATTTAAATGAATGAAAATAAAGCATATTTCCTTGAATATTTATTTCTCTGAATTAAATTAAATGTCCCTAGGTACCTAATATCTAATTGCCATTAGAAGGTGTTTGAAAAAATAACATGCGTCTGACCGAGGTTCTTCCGTACGAAAATCCGGTGTATTGCAGCTGCTGCAATGGCGGCGATGCGTTTAGAAATGAAGGCTCTTCTCATACGGTCGAGACTCAAATTGCATTTCCAGGAACGAGGAAAGTGCCCGTCCCTGATCCTTGGAGGCGGCTTATGCCCAGAAAAGCGTCTGGGGAATACGGATCAGATCCGGAGCCTTCAACGATGAACTGGAAAATTACTTCCTCTGGAAGTCCGGCCTGGGACATTCACGATAGCGTGAGAACAAAGTCCATAGGTACAATATTGATAGAATATTGATAGAAATGAGCGAAGATGTAAGAATAAGTACTCACAGTGCAATAGAAGGGAAATTAATGAAGGGATTCTGATCACCCGAAATGAATTATTTCCTCTTTGTTGATGAAGATTCTGAGACCTCGATGTCAACAACGAAACTGAGCAAAACTTGAGCGATCGCACGACTCCTGCGACCCACGATGCTCCTGGCGTCGATAACGTTCTCGCAGCGTCCAATCATTTTATTACGCATTTTTATTATCATTTTATTACGCATATTTCCATAGTCGCCTATCCTATTGCATATTACTATGGGGCAATTCCTCTTACTCTGTCGATGTATTCAAGCAACAGAAAAGAGCGATTAGGACACTAAAATATATTGGATGGCGAGATAGTTGTCGTGGACATTTTAGTCAATTGGGCATTCTTACCCTACCAGATCTGTACATATGTACGTGCCTAATTTATGTGTCAGGCAATTTAGGCAAGTTTAATAAAGGTACCGACTGCCATAATTGTACCACGAGGAACCGTGTTAACTTGCGTCTCCCTCAGGCTCGACTAGATACTTCTTTGAGGATCAGCCCAGTTCAAAACGGAATTCGTTTTTTTAACCATTTACCTCACCACATGCGAAATCTTCCCATCACTCTCATGAAGAAGAAGCTTAAGAAAATATCAATCGCTGCTGAACTGTATGACGTTGACGCTTATTTTACCATGGACTTCGATAAAATGTAACCTTGTGATGCGTGTTGTATTAATTTATTCTGTACTGTATGTTTAGTTTGTACTTCTCTATTCTATTTTAATTCAAACATTTTATTTAAGCAGCAGAGGAATTTAAATATAAGTACTCTAGCTTGCAATTTTTTTAAATTTTTTTGACTGTGATACCTGTTTTGGTTCCTATATTAATTAGTTTAATGTGATTGTTATAATGTTTTGTTATGGAGTGTGAATGTAAATTATTATGAATGAATGTGATTGTTTAGTTTCGTCCCTTAGTGTTTTGGCCGGGTGATGCTGGTCTGGCTGGCCTCGGGCGGCGGCCCCCATTGGTGCGTTTGATCGGGCTCGGTGTCCGGTGTGGTGGGGGGTGTCTTCGACACCTCTTTCCCTTCCTGGTTGCTGGTCCTGGGACGCCGCCATGGTGGGTGGGGCCCGGGGCCGGTCGGGTGGCACCCGACCGGCACGCGGGAGGTAGGTTCCCCTCGCACTCCAGGAATTTGTTTAGATTTTGATATGTATATATATGATAAGCATGTTATTATGTAATTGACTATTGTCATTGCAATTATTCATTGTTACGAAAAATAAATAAATAAATAAATCATCTCCTTCTCACTTCTGGCGGTCAAGTTTAAATATAATGAAAGTAAATCACCTATTCCAAACAAGTGATGAGCATCACATTGAAATTCGGGATGTTCCAATATTTAAGTAGGCATTGATTTTTCTGCTCAAGGATTCCATTTTAAAGAGAATCAATCTCGAGACAGTTATACACTTGAAATAAAATTCACATTTTGATGCTTATAAACCATCAACAATAAGTAATATGGAACAAATATATTTGTTCATTACCTTCCATAGGATTTCGATTCACCAGATTGCTCCCAATTACTCTGCGGGTTTCAATATATTCTCCCAAGCAAAGCTTCCTTATATGTTGACAGTATAAATTCAAATGTAAAACTGAAGGACCTAGTGTTCAAACTAACAACCACCCATCTTATCCAGATGGCGAGAGATATGCTGCATTCCCTGGCAAATGATGAAGATGTGTTTTGTTTGGTATCGATGAGGAGTCAATTCGGGACTAAAGGAAATGAGATTGTGGACAATCAAGCGATACAAGCAGTCTATTTTGCGTCAAATAAAGACATGGACCATTCAGTGGTCGTGAAATTCCACATCTTCGTGTGCGGCAGTTGATCGTACGACTGAGTACCTACCCGGAATGTGAGATGGGGAGTCCGACGCCCAATCCGCGTTGCCCTCGTCCGCAGCTCGACTTAATGCTTACATAAGCAGTGAAAGATGAAGCAAGAAGGGAAGTATGCTTCGACGCCTCTTCTGATATCATCAAATGGCCCAATGCACGTTTAAGCAATTTCTCACCGCTTTTCCTCTTCATAACTGGAGTAAGACAACTCTGTCATCTACCTAGGTCCTATTAGCAAATCTAAAACGCTGCAAATCATTACACAACGGTTTATTATTTTTATATAAAGATCACTCGTCTGAAAAGAACACGGCTTCGCCATTGTCACCACCAACTAACATGAAGAAAAACATTCATTGCAAGTAGACATAAAAACAATAAACCAAAGTCGATGTGACTGAATCAAAAATTTCTCGCGAGCGTAAGATTGTAACCCGGAGCTCCGCGTAGTCTCTAAAAATTCTGAAAATTCAATACGATCTGAAATTGATGGAAAACAATACCTTTATATCTAAATTTTTTGAGTTAGGGCGTTTTCAAAATTCCAACCCCTATTTTTCACCCCTATTTTACACCAACATGAACCAAAAGCTTCAACACAACTAGACCCCAAACGGAGCCTATCCAAATTCCATCAAAATCGGTCCATGGTAACTAAGGAAAGTGCCGCATACAGCGGACGGCGGACGGACGGAACATTTATTATTAGATTTTTGGATTCTACGTACCTTGAAACCTAATTCATTAAATTTTGAAGGGGGGGGGGGGTGGTTTAAAAAAATGCGTTTCTTGGTCAATTCCAAAGGTTCATTATTGAAAACAATAAACCAATATCTACAATATCAGCAAATCCACTTCCCAGTAACCAGGATGCCAGATTACTTCCCAATTGATTGCACTCTGAAGTACTCGAACTGTTAATTGGACGTCCAGGAATGATCTGGAAATTGTCAACACGCTTATCAGTTGATCCTGAGGGTGATATTGTGACTTCACATGATTTCCTGGCTGTTTAAATGATAGAATGAGGTAAGTACTTGGTCGAAATCATTCATCAGCTCCCGCGGATGGTCCTATTTTCGAAAACTGAGGTACCTGTTTTCCTAGTGGCATTTTGTCATGAAGACAGGATTTGCTTTGATTTTCAACGTTAAATTTTATAACAGGACTAGTTTTAAGTAAAAGTTTCAGTTTCCCTCTCTTAGCTGAATTTTTTCATTCATAATTGAATGCTCTGTACGAATTAATTGGAATGTATGAAATATGCACCTAACTTCAAGAACTATGTGTTCCTATCGTATAAGAACTGATGTTTAGTATTAGGTTTTAAATTTCTCTATGTTTTTATTTAAATAGGTACTTCTTACTTTAAAGTAGATTGAGGTGTTTGAGAGGAGTTTAGCTAGCGGTACCAGAAGTTCCTGCCCCGTGTCGCCTAAGGTTTGAGGTAAATATAACTCCTCCTGGTACCTGGCACTATGATTATGACAGCCCGTCAAGTTTAGGAAGTTTACAACACTTACTAGAAGGAGACAATATTCCGCTTGGTGCCTGTCACTATGCTTATGACAGCCCGTCATGTTGAATATTGGATCGGGTAATGAGAGTTGGAAGGCTTAAAACTGACCAAATTTTGATTATAGGTTTTGGCATAGTTTTAGGCAAAATTTGTGTCAAATATACTGACTCTGGATCGTCCAACCACCTAAAACCTTGGCCCTTGGAGCCAGGGGCCCTTGTATATACAAGTTCCCCCAATAGGGGTCTGGGGTCCCCCAGGGGGCCCTTGAAAAACCCAGGAGAATGACCCCTGGTTTGTTGTGGCTATGGTTGGATGATCTAGGGCTTTATTTTATTTACGTAAATTATGATATAAACAAATAGCTATCCCACAGTGTCAGGCAGTTTCCCTTTCTTAGCTGAATTCTTTTTATTCAAGCTTGAATGCTGATCTACGAATAAATTGGAATATATGAAATATGCACCTAACTTCAACTGAATACCCTGTTACAACAACGATCCGACACCAAAATTGCCGAATAAGATTAATTTCTTTTTTAATTTGATCAAGTATTTTGTATCTAACTCGTATGTACTCGCCCGATCTAGTGGTGAAGCTAGAGACTTCCAGAACTACAAGGTAGCAAACAATTGAAACGATCCCTTTGTGAAGAGAGGGAGAACCCCTGGAAGGTGCTGAAAATCTTTAACACTTTAACTCTTCACTGGTGAAAACGGAGTTGAGTAGAACGTTGTCTATTCCCACGAAAATAATGAGTCAAATTTCCGAGTCAAATTATGAGTCGAATTTCTCTGAGCCTTTAGGATTCTCCTTTCACTTATCTGCTTCAATCTGATTGGGTATGACTTTCACTTTCTCGACCAATAGGATTCAAGGTCCCTTGCACTTGTGACTATATAAGCTATGCTCTCTGTGATGTACCATCAGTTATTGTTTGTTACTGATGATGACCTAACCGTCGAAATCGATTTAACTTGTAACTCATTATTTTTGTGGAAATAGACAACGATCTACTCAACTCCGTTTTTATTAAAATGGTTTTCCATAATCTCATCGCGGGTGATTTTATTCGATTCACTGGTATTGTGAAGTTAAAAATTAACAAGACCCATTAAATCTTTTCCAGTTATCCTCATGATTTGCATTGGTTTAACTCAGGTCCGAGATATTCGCGGAGTCTGATACTCTCTCCTATCAGCTCACCAAACCTTACGAAGAATATCCAAAATGTGGGTATCGAACTTGAAATGTATGTGTTGGTGGTGGGGGAAACGGCAACAAACGTATGGGATCCCTCTCAACCTACCGTGTTACCTTGATGACCTCGAACCCTCGTCCCTCCGTCCGGGCAAGCCCATGCATCAGACCTCCCTCAGATAGATAGTCCTGTATTAGTTTGCGGCCTGAATGTATTTGCCAATGTGATAAAGGACCTATAGATCCACTTGACCATTTTTCACTCGGCGGTGCGAGGGAGTGAGGGACTCGAACCTCACGAGGAGAAACTCTGACCCGTGTTACGGCAAAATAATGGAAGGTACCGCAAAACTGCACTCAGCAACTCAGCAAACAGATTCGGGATTAAACAGCTCTTAGTAGACCGTTTCCTGTTTGTTTCTTCTTTTTGGTTCACTATTTTCAATCATGAACCTTTGGAATCGACCTAGAAAATTTTTTTAACCCCCCTCCCCCTCCACCATCAAAATTTATCGGTTTACGTTTCAAGGTACGTAGCATCAGCTGATTGGGTACTTTGAAGTTCGCAAAGACGAGTCGAACATGAATAGTATTATTTGAATATGTACTCCTTACATCTTCAAAACATACTCTGTGGATACAGTATGTTGGTATTATATGCTGAAAATTTAAAGAAAGATCAACATAATAAGTGAGTACATAATCGAGGCGACGAAAGGAGTATTTTTTGAAGTTTTTTTTTAATGTTTGAGCAATAGGTTGATAGTAGGATACAATTTTGAACGACTCGTGCTATGTGCAACACCCACAGGGCTGCCTTTCCTGTAATATAGCTGATATTCCAATTTTCTCAACCATTGCTTTGAAGATTCCTCCGTTCACTGAAGATCATTCATTGTTTGATTTCATTGTTTGATCATTCATTGTTTGGAGATTCACTCATTAACTCATACTGCATGAAAGGGCTTTTTTTCTTACCCATCTGTCGCGTGGGAGCTTTGAAATTTGCCTTTTTTAACTCTCTTCTCCCCCCCCCCCATTTCTCCAGTTATAACTATTATATTTTTATGTACTTTGCCTACCTTTTTTTTTACTTCTTGGTACCTTTTTAGGGATTTTCTCTTTCTCATAGTTTTAATCAACAATAGAACAGAATTTTTCTCCCTCTTTTCAGAAATGTAGAGTCGGTCTTTCAATTCAAATCACAGTCCACTAATAATTTAACATTCTTCATTATCTCGACCGAACAATCGTATTCCAAGGAATATTATATTTAATCTGGAATTAATTGCTTTATTCCTGTTTTTTTTTCGAATAAAGCGCTAGTTCGTTGAATTTGATTCATATTATATAAATATAGTTTCCATTAAAAACGAACTGATAGTGGATGAAAGTATAGGTATTGATCTGAATAAAATTTGAGTACTTACATCAGATTAAATTGATGCCACGTAGGTACTCAAAATTTCACTAGGGCTCTCATGAAATAAACATTCACCATTGGAACTAATCAATATTGAGTCAGGGTTAAATAACGGAGTGGAAAGAATATTCCCAATGAATAATGATACACGCGTGCAGGAAAAGCGATATAGAAACTCCGGTTTCTAAATTACTGATACTTTTCTCCATATGTGATCGGATTTCCTTAAGCACTTTCCGACAAAAACAAATTTCAACTCGCCTTTCATGACAACTCAGCGGGCCTAGTATTCCACGGTCTTTCAACGATTCATTACTCAACCAAGAGAATCATATTTCATTTTTCTCAGCATCTTTTCAGACCTTTTTCTCAACTGGCGTCTCACGTAGTTTCAACCCAATGCTCCAAACACCTGAATATGATTGATGTCCTTTCGAGCCTTCGCGTACTAGCGAGCCACCGAACTGATCGTTAGAATATCGAAAGCTCGAGCTCTGGTCCCTGATGTTTATAAATTGCTTAGGTCGATACACTTCGGGGTGTCTGTATGGCAGGACCGGAGAGGTGAATAATACTTCGCTAAGCATTCAACATGATGTGGTGTATGAGGGTTTGATTTATGCACGTTTCCCCTCTTTCCTGGAGAATGTCGGAAACTCCACAAGGCAGCGTGCTCAGTAAATTATGAATGCTTTGAAGAGTTATGTACCGAAATTTAGCGTATCAAAGGGTACGAAGTTTCTCACATTTTACATCATATTTCTACTCTCTCCAGACATCATTATAACAATAATGAAACATGTAGACCTTGTTGCTGTGAGCATGAATAGTAATTGGCGAGAAAGGTTGCTTAAATGTGCATATTAACTGAGGTAAATAAGTACCTACCTTTTCAATAAGGCCTTAGTAGCTACCCAGAGGAAACTGCTGCTTAATTCCACCCGTACGTCAATACGTGTCTACCATATAACACACACAGCCTTCTGTAAGCCTCATTTCACACAATAATGAGATAAATAGGTTAGACTCTCATTTCCGGATCAATCAGTGAACATAGATTAAGTAATTCTAGTAAATCAACTGGTTCAGCATCTGACACTGGTCCAGTATCAGACATTTGCAACTTCAAATCCACAAAATAAGAGTTCCTAACGGTTTTGTGGCCTTTTCCATGGGTCATTTGTTGCAAGCAGATCATTCTAGTTGACTTTTGTGAAACTCCGAGCTCAGAGAAGATTATTGCAGTTTTGGAGACGGTAATTGTAGGGCACTTCCACATCAGTTCTCAAACTGCGAGCTCAGGAAACAATGTGGCCAAGAGGTGACCAGCTTTTTCCTGTTTCATTTGCCTGATTCTTTCGTTCCGATTAAATTTGTTTCACTTTATTTTCATATTAGTGTCCTGTACTTAGTATTGATAGATTGCGAAATTTTGTTCGGAATGTCAGTATTGTGACCGAATTTTGAGGGTGTCTGATACTGGGTTCCGAATGGGGCCATTTACAGTATTAGACAGGGGGTGTCTGATACTGGTAATTTCGATAAATTGGCATTTTTTGGTTTCCTCGTTTATTTTTAAAGTTAAAGACTTGAAACTCACGCCTGTAACTTATATAGCCACCCTAATCATAAATCCCAGTATCAGACAGGGATGTCTGATACTGGTATTCTACGATGTCTGATACTGGTACTCTGCTTTGGTTCAATTCAATGATTTTTTGTTTTTACAAAATCGCGACTGTATACAGGAATTTAGGTGTGATAGTATTGGCTTTTGGCCCGTTATCTAAGGCCTAATTATCGAGTACGATCATTCCATTCCTATTTGCAAATTATAGAAAATAATGTTTTAAGAAATAATCAAGTTACTTAGGTACCTTAACATAGGAATGTACCTATGTTGTGATGATTTTTTATATTTTTATACTAAAAGCGTCTTTTCTTAGTCAAATGAAAATTTACTCAATAAAATATGTATTTTCGGAGTTAGATTGAACTGCCTGTTTCTTGAACTGAATGGCGTCTGATACCGGCGCCATTCAAATTTCTCCGTGTCTGATACACTGGTACTGGTACAAAAACATGGTTTCGGAAAAACCATTATAAATCCTAAAAACGAAACGATCCTTCGATTTCCAAGTCTTCGTGAGTTGTTGAGAAGTTGTAGCACCTAATTACCCCCCCGATGAATATCTGATGAAATTACACCTTGCATTATAAAGAAACCTGAGAATCTCCTTTTTAGTCTGATACTGGTGCCTTCATCCTATCAGTTGTAGTAAAATCAAAGATAAAGTGAAGCTTAGGAGCCTATTTCATTTTTTCTCGACGAAACGAATGATGAAAAAATATAAGTAACAAAGAAAACCAGAAACTTACATTTTTCATAATCTATTTACATTGTTCTCAAGTTTGAAGGCATCTAGAATGGTTAGGAACCATTCAAAGGCATCCATAATTCTTCCCAACTATCCTTCTTAGCTTCAAACTTAGGAACAATGTGAAAAGATTGAGTGTAAAAAGCCACCAGCACATCCAATCGACATTTACTAACGTCCTCCTTAATCCACCAACCCGGAGATTAAACGTACATATATCATGTGGAGCAGATTAGGAAACCGTAAGCTTCCAAGCTGCTCCAGTGTTCCTGTCGGCCAGTGCAACAGAAGTTGGCGATACGTCGAAACGACGGATGGTATGATATTCGTCCGGTTATTCTTATGCTTTGCTTATCTTGGAAGTACATGGGACCTACAGTAATAACGTAAAAATACTCATGTAAGCAAGTATTGTTCAAGTAACGTAGTTAAGCAGAGTGAATGAGGCTGAACTAAAATATATACTATGGCCTTTACTTAAAACCAAATGGGAGACGGTTTGGAAGCCACTTCCCAATAGCAAGGGTGCCAGTGAACTTTAGCCGTAGGATTTTATGGTGTCTTTAGCAACCCCATCGCTCTCGAAGGTGGAGAAGGTGCTGAGAAAAGCTCATCACTGTGGGAAGAAGCGACGAGAAAAAACTTTCTTCCCCGGTTACCGTATCCTGGAAAAGCCATCGCCCGCTCCCAGCAAGCTGCTGCCACCTTGCCTCCTCAAGACTAACCCTCACCCTAAACAAATTACTTGGGAGGAGGGTGAGTATAAAGTTATACCTGGCGTATAAAGTATCCTTCCCTGCCCATCTCCGCCATCTCTACCTGCCACGTCTCCTTGATTTACCGACTCATTTTAAAAGTTCACGTGATTTAAAATCACTTGCCGTTGGTTTCGCAGACTCTTCTTCTTGAAAACCATCTCGCGAATTCCATTACGGTGTTTCTAGAGAGATTTTTCAATGCTGAACGTGGAATATAACTGGGGATTGATAGAGGAAACTCGACAGTAAAGATACAGAAAGATTCAACGGTACATGGGCTATTCGCTCGGAATATAAACACACTTGATTTCTGACGTCAACAAACCGGTTCCATACAGGAAATAAATAATTTTGGCTCAAAGTGTAACTTCTATGGAAACGAACGAAAGCCTGAACCATGAAGCTGCACTGGCTAGTTCATGCAGCTAACTCAATAGCTGACATATTATTCAGCATAGACTAAATATATTACGTCAATATCGTGCTTTGGGGGAATAATGAGCCTGTTGATATTATTTATGCTTCCAATACATTCAAGCTGCCTAAGTTTGGACCCAGTAGCTTCAGTGAGTGCAAACTGGGTTCTTGGCGAGTCATTCGTATACCATTGTTTCTCAATCCTAATGGGAACCGAACGGTTAGTATTACTGAGCTGGTATCATCCGATTCTAAAAGTAAAATATTATTTCAAATTAAAACAAAAAACATTCTCGTATAGTACCTACTAGAGAAGAGGAAACTGATGCTAAGATAGTAGGAAAACTGATCTAAATACTCTAGGAGAAATGGTCTAGACACCATTTAGGCAACTGACCCCAAAATTGCCGCCATCAGGATTGGACGAGTTTCTCGTTCAATACTGGTTCGCTTCTGAGAGTAAGTAGTACGTTATGTTTCGGAACATTCCCATTTGGAAGAACAATTATATTAAATTATATTATACTTTATTATGTTCGTACCAACTATCATACTTACTATCTAACTGAATGAATTGTAATTATTATTTTAAAATTTCGTTTTGTCATGAATTGTTTCCAAGACAGGTGCTATCGTCTTGAGGTTGGTCCGTTTTTCGGTGTTTTATAAATCAGCTTGGATCCCACATACCTTCGCCCCACTCTCTAGTTCTGTTTTTACCAATTATCAACTCCTGCTCCCAATTAACATAGCCAAGCCCGCTCTGGGTGATTAGCGGGGACGGCCGGCCGCTTCGAGTAATTTTGGAAAGGGTGCATGGTGATCGTCGGTAGCTCGCCCGATCGGGTTTCCACGGCTGCCTTTTCACTCTGCGGCTAAACAGTTTCGCGCTCCCCTATAATACTTGGTCCTTCTAATTGATGGAAATTAATACGATCAACGATTAATCGCCCGCGCCATGAAAGCCGCGAGTTCTCGTTTCGCAGTAGTGCGTTAACAGCGATGGAATGTTGAGGTTGATCACAAATGGAGCAATTTCCGGAGAGGTACACCGATTCCCAATTAACACGATGAAATGTGAAATAATAGCTCTTTCACACCCTGGCCCACAACCCAAAGCAGCAAGAGCATCAGTGAAGTCAGTGGAGTCTGTCGATTCTATACAGTGTGTTCCACAGGTAGGGAACTGATTTGTGTGGGCTTACGTTGTATATTTATGATTTGAAATATTCTAAAATATGCAATAGAGAGAAAAAACGGCTAAACAGTGTTTTTCAGTTTTCTATTAATTGTGTAAATTAAGTACAGGCAGGTAAGTTTTGTTGTGGAAAGTTTCTGACTAGTCCAATATCAATGGAGGAATAAATTACCAATACAAGTCTTCAGATGAAATTGTTTCATGAAGATAAGTGGTTTATTTTCTTTATATGACGTCATATGTTTATTTGTTTTTGCTTCCGAGTCTACCAAGGTAGCGAAAGCTTTGTTTTCACTTTTCAAGGTTGAAAAAAAAAGTTCTCCAGAATCGAAATAGCGCGCCTTGATAAATGCAAGATTCCCGGGATGAGGGAGTCTAGAGAAACGGCGTTTCGTACACTCAGTCGTGAGAGAACAGTGATATTGTTTGTTCAGAGAGGAAAAGGTAAGCACAGGTAAAAGCGGCGTAGGGCAACTTTAGAGGTGAAAAAGTAAGTTATTCGGGATGAGATGACAATCTCTCTTCCAGAATGCGATTTCCACTATAGTGCTCACTAGAGCGAAAAAGTGTACGTTGAGTCGGCGGGGCAGAAGCGGGGGTTGGCGAGTAAAGAGCTTTTTCCGTTGGCGTCCTCTTCTAATAAGAAAATAGATAGGGAGAAGTGAGAGGACGTGGGAGGGAGCCGGACCGAAAAAAGAGAGAAAAATAGGATCAACTACCGGGCACGAACCAATAATTCTGCCAAGGCTCGGAAGAAACAAGGGCGAGATTCCCGAAGAAATGAAGAAAAATCCCATCGAAGCCTCCGTCGTTGGGAAAGAACGGAATTGATTTTAAAACTCGGCCGGAGGTTTTGTTCGAGTGTAATCAGAGCTCCACTTCGTTACTGCTCCATCAAAACCGGGATCCGTTCGTCAGGACGTACAGAAGGAGAGTTCAAGAACACTCCTCTGTCCTCAACAAGATTGTTGACAGCACCACAGCCGTATCACATCGCCAACAAGTAGCTTTGGAGACTCTCTGAGTACCATCTCTTTTGAATTCGATCGTTTGTAAACATTTGATTAATTAAAAAAAGAGGGATCATTAAATTATCAGGTGAATTAGTTGTGTTGAAAAAAGGATGCATTCGGTGATGCGATCCATGAAACCCACTACACACGAAATAATACGTGAAAAATAAATGATATTTAAAATGATAAAAAAATAAAATAAAATGAATTTTCAGGTTATTCCTGGGATGAAGGGTTATTGGGACTGACAAGTACTTGAAGGATAGGTTATTTTGTTACGAAACGTAGTTATTTAACCCTAGGGCACCGGCGCGGCTGGTCTTGACGAAGCAATCAACCTGCGGGCGGTACTCCATGCCGCCCTCACGGAATTTACTCTTAAACCGATAATAACCTATTTTATCTCCTGATAGTAACCTACAACTAGTAACTGATAATAACCTATTCTCTAAATTAGTTCCGCAGAAAAATTACGAAACAAAATCTGATTTCAAGTAACTTGAATTTTCGGTGTCTATAATTTTAGCAGTTCTCTTTTACATAGTTTATTACCCTGAAATAAAATATCGAGAAATGGTCCTGTTCTTTCCTGATGAAAATATCAGGGATATGGAAGAGTCACTCTTGAATGATAGGTAGGTACTTTTGGTTTATTATTTTCAATGATGAACCTTTGGAAACGACCAAGAAAAAGATTTATTTAACTCCACCTCAAAATTGATTGGTTTACGTTTCAAGGTACGTAGAATCCAGAAATGAAATATTAATTTGGCCGTCCGTCCGCCGTACGCCGGACTCCCCCACTTAGCACCCACTTTTCCCACTTAGCACTGACCGATTTTGATGAAATTTGGTATGTAGGCTCCATATGGGGTCTAGTTGTGCCCAGAAGATTTTTATTGATGTATGTCACTTGTAAGGGTTGGGAAATGAGGTTTAAAATTTTGAAAACGCCCGAAATCAGAAAATTTCGATATGAAGGTATTGTTTTTCCATCAAATTAAGATAGTATAGAATTTTTAGAATTTTTTGAGACCACGTGGAGCCCTGTAGGACAAACCGTTCGTTCCCTACGAGAATTTAAGTGTTCGACTCACGATAAATCATAAACACGAATGTGAATCTCAAAAGAGGCCTAATATCCGTTCAAATGTTGGCTGACCGAAATGCGACCGATGTTTTTCTTCAAGTTGGTTGATGGTTACAATGGCAAAACCATGTTATTTGCAGACGAGTGATCTATATAGAAAAATAATAAGCCTTTGTGTAATAATTCGCAGCGTTTTTATCTATACCGACTCAATGAAACTTCAATTAAATAACTCTTTTGTTATTAACGAATCATGAGTCGTAAAAGCTTGAATTTAGTAAAAATGACTGGATTTTTAGAAATGGAAGTTTCAAATAACTATAGGGTAGCTAATGGAAAAAAAATTTCAAGGATAGTATCTCTGAGATTCTTCAAAATAGGTATGATCAAAAAACTTCAAAATCTGTAACGAAGACAGTTTTTATGTAAACTGAAACTGAAAGCTGAATTATTAATTGCTAATCACTGTTTAGAGAGAATCTTCTTCCCTACGAGCGTTACTCATTATTGTCTAGGGACGATCGCACACAATTACCTGCGGGCGGCATACAGTACTGCTAGGTGACCTAAAGCAATTAATAGGAGTGAAAGAAAAAATCGGCGCGTTCGGGTTTGGGTGGTCAGATATTTGATGGAAAGATACCTAGGGCCACTCTTACGGAAACGATGTGTTTTAGTGGATTACTGGAATTTTTAGAGAGTAGCGGCATGGAGTGCCGCCCCGCAGGTGCCCGAGGTTTAACTGTCAATGTGAGTTTTTTCAGTCTTTCAAGCAGGAATAAACAGTCAATTGTACTGCGATGTATAATGGAGCTTTCTCCGACGAAATATACAAGAGCCGTGAATCGGATAATGGAGCTTTCAATTCAAGCAATCGCATCAAAAAGATGTTATCAGAGCAGTAACTGCTTCCACTCAACGTAATAAAATCCCTGAATGGGGAGCTCCCACCAGCGATTATAAAATTTCTCGCTATTTGTGGTTTTATCGCGACCCCTTGCCGGTCGCTTGTGTGCCTCTCTCTCACCGTTTAGCATTCCATCTCCGGACTTTTGTCTGCCGCCTTATTCCGCTTCCTTCGAGATTAATTCAACGTAATTAGAGCTGACGACGGCTCTTCCGGTTGAGCTTTAGAGTCTCAACTCGGCTCTGAGGATATTGAATAGCATATCTCGGAAGAAGATGAGGGTTCCTACATAAAGTGTCATGATATCACCCTCCGCTCTCTTCTTTGTCTCACAAACAAATGATCTTTGTTTGCTTTCGTATTCCGATGTTTTTTACTCCAATGTTGGTCTTCATTACTCTTTGTTCGATGGTATAAAACGGAAAATCCATTGAAATAGGCTCGCAATCAGAAGTGGGCGTGGCACATAGACATTCGTAGTAATAACGATAATCGGATACATTCGAGGAATGTCCTCATAGGTATGAGTACCCAATCAATTGTATTACTCCATGAAATAAGTTTTCTTTAAACAATTAATCTAAAGAAGATATTCACATGTTACGTGTTTATTACTTATTCGTACACTCTTGTGGAATACGGTGATAGAAACCAAGTTCGATGTGAACACTGTCACGTGATCTCTTGTTGCGGTTGAAAAAACGCCGACTGTTTTTTTCTTAGCTCCTTTGTGCGTGGTTATGAAACAAAGGTGGCTCCTCACACCACAGAGACAGAAATATTTTTATTGATTACGGTTTCCCAGTGGTATCACTTTGGTTCCACATATGTCAAAAAACAAAGAACCTCATTTTAGGATGAAACCCATGACATCCGACTACGTGGAAAAACAAAAAAAAAAAAACTATATTGTACCTCTTATTATCTACGTACCGTATTGGAGAATCCGTCGTAACCAGCAAGTCGAGTACAGGTGGCGAGCGCTTTCGATGTAAAGACATCATCTTCAGGCCGTCGAGAGAGTACGACGGATTCTCCAATACGGTACATAGATAATAATTGTACTCTTATAACTAGCGGAACTAACCCCACTCATTTAATACTATATTGTACCTCTATCAAGATTTTTTCGAATTGAAAAAATCTGGCACTTTCAATTCATACATCTTTATGGAAAGGCTCTGTTTACATGTTGAGGATCATCCAAACGTCAATTTCCAACCATCCTAGTGTAAAATCGCTACTTAATCCAAATCAATTCAATGTTTAGACGAAGTAAATAACAAATAACGATACTGAACCAAATTTTTCTGGAAGCAAGGCCATATGAAATTAGAAGACACGATTTTCAATAACTTTTTTTTTCATGGATAAAAATGAAGTTATTTCAATGGACTGAAACTTTTCAGCATGTAATTTTTGCTTCCGAGTCTACCAAGGTAGCGGACGCTTTGTTTTCACTTTTCAAGGTTGAAAAAAAAGTGTTCTTCGGAATCAAAATTTTCACTCACGTTTTACGTTACATACCTTTCTGAACAATTTTGGTTCCGTGGCTGTCTCTCTGTCTGTTTGTCTGTCATGACACCATTGCCACAGCCATAACTTTTACATATCTCATCCGCTTTCGACGAAATTTTCAGGGATTGTGAGGGTTGGCGTGAAGATGGTCCTCTATGAAAATCATTACCCCCGGAAGGATAGTAGCCGCAGCGCATGCGCAAACATAAAATCCTTGCCACAGCTATAACTATTACATTTCTCACCTAATTTCGATGACATTTTTGTGGGATCATGCGAGTTGGGGTGAAGATGCCCCCTATGAAAATCATGGCCCCAAATTGAAAGTAATTTGTGTGCATGAGCAAACTTGAAATCCTTGTAACAGCCATAACTTTTACATTTTCCAACAATATTCTAAGATTGTGCCGGTTAATTTGTAGAGTTCCCTATGAGGGTATTGCAAGATACTTAGATATCGACAAATTTTTTTTCTTGGTCGATTCCAAAGGTTCATTATGTAAAATATTAAACCAAAATGGAGGGTGGGTCTACACGAAATAGGTATTCTGGCGGTACACACCTGGAGTGAGAGTAACAACCACGTCGTTCTGACTCTAGGTGGGGGTAATTGGTGACGTACGAAGATGGCAACCTTCACACTTGGACTTGTAGATGACGACTGACCGGTTCGTGACGGGACAGCTCCCTCCGTCTTAGTAGTGGTTCCTACCTAATCGTGGTATGGAGGCATCAAAGAAACAAAAAGTTCCATTCATGCAGCATGAATAAATGAGCAAATTTTCAGAGAAGTATGTTTTTTATACACTCTTCAGGGATCCCTTAAGAATGTTCCAAAATGGATTTCAGTTAAGGAATTTTTTCAAAAAAAGTCCATTCTAAAAATTGTGAGGCCATCGAAATAGCTTAATTTTTTTTGAAAATTCGCTGATTAGGCTGAATGCTAACATTACACGGCCTATGTTCTGAAGATGTAAGGAGTCCATATTCATCTTCCACACGTCTCCACGAACTCATTGAGTACCCACACGGCAGCAGGCTATTGCAAAATACAGCTTAAGAGACGTGGAAAAAACGAGCTTCGCCTTCTTTTGGTTTGTCTCATTTTTTTCTTTTTTTTTCTTGAAGTTCTGACCATTATCAAGAAGCTGTACCAATTTCATCACCATATCCCACCGCGTTCATGTGTAGTAGATTAAGATGCGATTCATGATAGAGCGAGAACGCCGTTTTCTCCGTCGCCCCACTCATCCAGCTTCCGAGTCTCCGAGGTAGCGGAATCAATGTTTTCAATTTTCAAGTAGGGAAAAAAATGTTTTCAAAAATCGAAATTTCCACTCGCTTTCCACGTTTTAGGCCTTCCTGAACAATTTTGGTTCCGTATCTGTCTGTCTGTGTGTCTGTCATGAAGTCCTTGTAACGGGCAAAACTATACGAAGTTATAGTTTGATTTTGAATACATTTTCAGGGATTGTGCGGGTTGGCGTGTAAATGATCCTATATGAGAGGGTATATGGTATATATATATCATATATGATTATATAGGTACATTATGCACTGGGTATGCTTTTAAGATCTTAGGAGTCCATATTCATGTTCCACTCGTCATGTTCTCTCGGTAATGAGAGATCGATGATTTTGGATTATCTACAATGCATCGGATCATCTATAAAACCGGGTTATGGATACTAGGAAGCTACGTGACACACCCACTTGGCAGACGTATTTTGCTTTTTTTTGTTATTGGAAAACAAACCGATGTACGTAGCATTTTGTTTGGAAAATTTTTCCGTCTTTAAACAATATCAGGTTTTTCGGATTGTCTTTCGCAACCTTGTGGTCTCGTTTTATGTCAGTGAGTACTGTCGAGATATATCAAGAATATAATCTCATCGTTAAAAATCTTTTATTCGGATTAAGCAAACTTTTTTAGAATTCCTTACATTATTAGATCGCATTCTATGCAATTACTTGGACGTCTTTATTCTCTTTACTACATTGGGAAGCTATGCGCCACATCCAGTAGGAAGAATGTTTTGTAACCCAAATAATGGGTGACGATGTTCCAAGTTTTTTATATATTTTTTCATTTGGTGTACATTCAGTTCAGCAGAACTCCCTGCCTGCATGTTTAATAATCTATAAAATTTAGTGCGTTTGTTTGTATTCATGTATCGACGTCGAAAAGTTTTCATTCCGAGAATTGGAAGAATAATTATTTATCCCGCGTTTGTGTGTGATATCTGCTGGCTTCATTGGTTACGTGTACGACGTTGTTTGGCTTATCGATAAATGGTGACTCTTGATTGTCACCGCAGTCAGTGGATAAATTACAAGTAACTCCAGGATATTCACAGCTATTGCGATCATTTAGAATGAAAACTCTGTTGTGACGAAACGAACTGAGAATCAAGAGATCCAGATTCATTTGAAAATTGGATAGGACTGGAGGACGCATTCTACGGACCGTCAGCGAGTCATTTGCAAATGCAGTAATGAATAGTGGGAATGTACAATCAGTCTTATAATTATTGTTGGCAATAATAATTCCATTCCATACATTCCCAGCCATCATAGTCTCATCGAATACTTGGTTATTCTTGGAGTGAGTTTCATTTAACTGATACTACCTTTGATTATTTCGTAGGATTGCGATTGATCTTACTGAGTACTTCAACAACGTTCAATGATCTGGAGTCAATTACCTAGTATGTACGGAAAAAATGTATATATTTCGTGACCCCGCCTAATTTAACAAATTAAAGACATGGAGAAATTAGTATTAACTCCTCAATTCTCCAAGTTTTGCAATTTTAAGATTTTCTCGTGTTTTCGACGTTATGTCTGCCATAATTCCAATTATTTACCAAGTAAATTCAATTTTGAGGATATCGTTGGACAAAACGTTAAATTTTTAAGCTTCCTAAGTGCAACACCATGTCTTTTAGAAGTAAATTACTTATTTTTAAAAAATACAGTCAAAAACAAGGTTTTGAAATTTGATTTTTTTCAAATCAATGTTTCACTCTAAATACTCTGAAAATAGGTATCTGCCCATTTGGCTGAACGCTTCAAGAATAAATGCCCAAATTGTCAGCTTTCCAATGGTTCATAATTTATAAATTGTTATAGAATTGCTGTGAAATTTGGAGCGGAAATAGAGTTTTAATGAGAAAAAACTTGTTCTTCCAGAGATAATCGGGGGTTTTTCACACCTTTCAATGATTATTGGTGAAATGCTGTACGAGGTGTCACGAAACAAATAAGCAACACATCAAAAAATCGATTCTACAACTAATTTGCAACATATTTTCCAACCTAGCTCATTTGGGTTTATTATTTTCAATAACGAACTTTTGGAATCGACCAAGAATTTTTTTTGTTTAACCCCCCCCCCCCCCTGAAAATTTATTGGTTTACGTTTCAACGTTTACGTAGAATCCAAAAATCGAATAAAAATTGTTGGCCGTCCGTACGCGGCTTTCCTCAGTTAGCATTGACCGATTTTGATGAAATTTGGTGTATGGGCTCCATTTGGGCTCTAGTTGTGCCCCGAAGCTTTTGGTTCATGAAGGTCACTCCTAATGGTTGAAAAATAAGGGTTAGAATTTTGAAAACGCCCTAAATAAAAGAAAATTTGATATGAAGGTATTGTTTTTTCATCAATTTAAGATATTATTTAATTTTTATAGACCTCGTGGAGCCCTGTAGGACGAACCGTTCGCTCCCTACTAGAACATAAGGGTTGGAGTTACGATAAATCAGGAGCACGAGTGTGAATCGCAAAAGAGGCCTAATCTCCGTTCAAATTTAGGTTGACCGAAATGCGTTCAAGGTTTTTTTTTTCATGTTGGTTGGTGGTAACAATGGCACAGCCGTGTTCTTTGCATACGAGGGATTTATATAGATAAATAATGAACCTATGTGTAATAATTTATTGCGTTTTTTTCCATCTCACTCAAAAGAAAGATAATTTAATTTCCTACTTCAATATTGTACAATATTCAACGAATTTGAAATTTTCATATAAATGGTGTCTCAGACTTCATTTGCCAAACTTCAGGGATTTATACCTACTACAATGTATTTCCAACAAAGAAATTCGCATAGCAATTTTGTTTTAACACCGTGTTTTTCCAATGTTTCTTATTTTTAAATTTTCAAATTTTTATTCTTCCAATTTCATGTCACCAAAATGGTCATAACTCTCTCAATTCTTGAATAAAAAATCTGATTACTCCGTTTTATGGAGTGTTAAATTTTCTATCTATCTGTAAAACCAAAACTTTCAAAGTAGGTCTCAAGGGCAAAAAGTAACTCTAAACGTTTAAACATTATCACTAGTTTCTCTGATCCGTCGCGATTTACTAACCGCCTTCAAATCTGTTTCCGACGAGGGACATATTTCTTCAAAATCTCGGCTTTCAAATAGTACAATCAAACAAACGCTTACAATTGAATTTGAGCGATTTAGGCAGCAACAATTTTTTGAGCGAGGGCGTTTCGAAAAACGCCACTTCCTCTTCTTTACCCCTCCGAAGTGCCTGAGTAAGCTTAGTGACACAAGTAGACCCTATATCGATACCTTAAAGGAGCTATGTCCAAAAACAGAGTTTTGAGAAAAACTCAAAAGAAGTTTTCATCAGTGCACAATTCCTAAAACAATGGCTTATTACAATAAGCTCTTTAATTTCTTCAATAAACTTTCAAGCTACACTCATCAAGAAAGTCAATCATCGTTTTGTTGAATTTGAGTTTTTCTGAAATTAAAAAGAAATTAAAAATGTTTAAGATGGATGGACTCCATTGCGCTTCAAGGTATCGATATGGATTCCATATACCAAATTTAATCGAAATAGGTCCGAAGTTACTAAAGAAAGTGCCGCGTAAGGAAGACGGATTAATTTTTTTTAATTTAAAGTACCTTGTAAACCATGAAATTTTGAGTAGGGCGGGTGGGGGGTTAAATGGTTTCTTATTCCATTCCGAAGGTTTAATATCGTAAATAATAAAACAAAAATGGCTCAAGGTTCCTGAAATGTTCGAGTTCTGTTTCACGGGTTCAGTTACAATAATATAGACATATTTTATAGCACTTAACTATAATATATCCATCCTGTTTTCATATGCGTTGTACTGATAACAATGTAAAAATAAATTTACAAACAAAAACATTCCACTCTACAATTTATTATGCGCTTACAAAATGGCTTCAAAAGGGGCTTTACTGAAAATAATCGAAGACTACTTTGATTATTTTAACTATTATAAAAACTATAGTTTAAATAAACTATTATTTCCTGTTTCTTGATCTCAGAATTCCACAGCTTAGAAAGAAGCGTTTCCATACTGTGATATATGGACTAAGTCAGCTCTGAATAGAGAAAAGAGGCCCACATGGGTCCTCAGAATGATGTTTTAGGATAAATAAAATAACATAACATAGTTGTTGTTACATCATGTACCCATTCGAGTGACACATGAGACAAAATTATGTGTGCAATGCATCTTAATTTTGTTGATGGTTTTCCTAAGATAAATGCAAAAAAGGATGCAAGGCTGGCTTGAAGAGTTTTCAATTCGGAATCACGTGACGTAGTTGTTTTGTCAAAAACGCTGCAAATTATTACACAAATGTTTATTATTTTCCTGTGCAGAAAACTCGCCTGCATATAGCTAGCTGAGTATAGCTATGCCACTGTCACACAAGCGTCTAAACCACACCTACCGCATTAGTTCATGTATCCTCCGCTAGGGATAGTAAAACGTTTTTCCTTTGAATCATATGAGATAAGCTTAGTTACATATTTTGTTGATGCTTGAGATAATGCGATGCAGCTGATTCAAGGGAAGAATGCTTTACTATCCCTAGCGGGGGATAGATGAACTAATGCTGTAGGTGTGATTTAGACGTTTGCACTGTCACCACATACCAACCATATTTTTGTTTCGCAATCAAGGTTATTTTTAATTCGCTTCTTACTCAATTCGGAGGAATAAAGAGTTTTGAAATATGGAAATGTAATTACTGGTTGCTAAAGATCCAAAACTGAATAAACCTCGAAAATACGAGTATATATAATACGTAACAGGAAAAAACAAAAAAAAAAACAAAAAAAAAATGCCGCGGACGGCGGACGGGCGGCAAAACTTTTAATCGATTTTCGGATTCTACACACTTTGAAACGTAAACCAACAAACTTTAAGCTGAACAATGTTTTTTCTTGGTCGACTCCAAAGGATCATTATTGAAAATAATAAACCAAAAAGCGATCGGAAGATATTGCAATTAGCAAATAAAATGTTATGTATAATTTTTAGTGGCGGAATTGCGGGTTAAAGTTCCCGTTTTCCAGCCGCGGGTTAAACCGCATCTAAGAAGGCATATCGGCTCATGAAGTTATTATGTTGAGTATCATTATATTGTTATAATGTTTGATTATATTGTGTCTCCCTGAAGAAGCTGATGAGTAAAACTGGTTTCATGGATAATAACAATGAAATTAAGGGAGAGGTCCCGACATGACTCCATCCTTCGAACCTAGAACAGATTGATAAGCTGTTTCCAGGATTTTTCCCTGGAAATGTTGCATTTCTTCGTAAGCCTCTAAATCGTTTTGGTTACTTTATCGTAATATTTCAAGCCCTTAGGACCCGTTCCTTCTCAATCGTATTTCAGGGCGAGGGCGGGAATCCAGCAATAGTGTCTGAGGTCAGCTCCGACACAGCACTTTACGGCGCCCTCTTCTCCTTCTCTCGTGTCAGGAATGTGGGCTCCAAGAACGCTGTAGAGTCTCAAAAAGTTCGTCGTTATTCACAGAGCTGCTAGCTTCGGAGGTGCTTCAATGAGACCTGCTTTGCCTGTGTTCGGAATCAAAGAAAACAGATATGTCACATAAATATCCTTTTTCTCTGTCCGTGAACATGCGGAGGTGTTCGTTGTTGAAAGCATACGGATAACAACGTCACGTGGCTTCTTTAAATAACATGGGAGTTCTCCGGAGTATTTTTAGTTCATCCTTATGTTTCTTCAAAGAAAAACCATCTAATTGAGAACAGTCATACCTTAGAATTGTTGTAGTCAATCAGAACATGGAAAATCTCTTATGCATTGATTCGTACATAATTTTATTAAACATTTTGAATGTTTTGTTTCATGAAAAATCAAAAATTATTCCAGCAGTTTCTTCAGGATGTTCGACTGTAGAATTTTGGAATCACCATATATTTTCGAATTCGGTCGAATTTGGAAAAGGAATCACCGAAAAAGGAAAAACAATCCTGAGCTCAAATCTTTCAAAATATTCATGATATTCATTCAATAAGGGGTACCTTACATAACTATTATGAATACTATTGGATAACTGATCTGAATCTTCGTGAATCAATGTAATTTAATCATTGGGGGTTCGTTAAAAATTCAAACCTCAATATGGAACTGGCCCCAATGACTGTCCAATTGGAATTTTTCCTTCACTTTCTAATACATATTTGTATAAAGGGGGATCTCAAATGAAAGGACCACCCCTTTTATTCACGTTCTTTGAATGGGCAAAAAAAACTCCATTTTGAGAAACCCTTTAATTTTTGAGTAGAATTTGAATAGGATATTTCTACTCTACTAGGATACAGTTCCTAAGTACCAAGATGGTACATGTGTACAGTATACGTGAAAACTAGTACGTGGTGACGTCAAAATTTTGATTTACAGCGTATGTCTTGATATTTTGATCTAATTTTTAAAATGGTAACTTTGTGTACACCTCACCCACACAATACCTGAAAATTTCATCAATATCGGACAGTAACTTCGTATAGATATGCCCGTTATAAGAATTTGCGGACAAAAGGACCGACTGACGCACAGATATACAGACATACACGAAACCGACATTGTTCAGGTAGGTCTAAAACTAAAAACGCGAATGTAAATTCTGATTATGGACAACTCGGAAGCAATTGGCCCCACTAGTAAACCCTATTGGCAATTCGCATCAATTATAACCTTCGCCTTCTTCGTTACTTATCCTTCGTACCCCCTTATTCTCTTCATGAATAATCGATCCATATATTATATTTCCTCATGTTCCATCTGCCTGGTCTAATAACACTTTACGACCTTTGAATTCCACGTTGTCTATCACGAATATTATTCCTATTAAAGCGGGGCGTCAAAAACTTCCCACTTTGACGGGTTGAAACCCTAATTTTTATTGTTGAGTGTCATCTTTGTTGATGTAAACTTGGAGGTTCCATTCTCCAAATTAATAAGAATATATTTGAATGTCGGAAAACGGGTTTGAGGTACTCGAAAATTCCATTGAAAATAGCAGAAGCATGAAGTGTAGGAAGGAGAAGAGTATAACGAGAAGTAAGTGGAGAGGTTAAAAAAAACGAATTTAATAATAGGGTAATAATGTAGCGATAATGGTTGTTAGTACGAGAGGTGGGTACAATATAATTCGAGAGCCGAAATGACAAATAGTGGTTCCAGTTGAGTTTGGAGAGGGGAACCCCATATTGTCGGCCATTTATTCCAGAACTTAGCTCTTATTGCTCAGGGTTTATTACCCTTGCTACTTCTGTGCAGTTCGCTCTCTCTCTCTCTCTCTCCCTCTCCCTTTCACGCTCTATCTCTCTCGCTCTATCTCGCGTTTTCTTTATCTTGTTTCTTCTCCCCACCATAACGCTTGGGTTTGCTCAAAATCAAGAGTTTATTCCCGTTCGTTGTATGAATAGCCAATGCGAAGATCGGAGCGAAATGGAAGCCACTAGATATGTGTAGGTACGTATAAAGTAAATACATTGTTTCTTTATTCGATCGTAACAGAAATGATCTTGGACAACTTGCAAGAAATTGCAAAGCCTGAACAAGCCGTTTATGTTTTGTGAACTCATTTTTCACTCAACTCATAGAGCTCAATCACTCAACTCACATGAACTCAAAACCACACCAAAGAGTGTGACTTCATCAATCGACCCAAAGTACGGACCTGAATTAATGAGGTAGCATCCGTACAATGATGTTTCATTGAAATAAATCTATGGTTAAGCATTCAGTTGCTGTTCTGATTCGATACCAGACCTGGATTCGATCATGATATCACAACACGCTGGATATGGACTGTGACGGCACATAGTAACACATCTCATCGAGACCAGAACAAGAATTGTTCCAGTAGTTGGCTACCATTCGATGATTCCGGGAGCCTTATTTACTGGAACTGGTGGAAAATTTAAATCCTCAACGTCATCTGTTTCCTCTTTCTTTCTAAGAAAGTTGTAGTGTTTGGCTCATGATAGAGAGCATGCTAGTTCTGAAGATGGTTTTTAACAACAGACTATTCAGCTATTCCTATGATACACTGTAGTCTTACCACAAACTTTCTATCCTCTTCAACTTCCTTATGTTCAGTTTCTTCTTAAGTATGCTACCTGTTTTTTGCTATCTCACAAGCATTTCAACAATATCATCCAGCTCCCCACCTCTCACTTCGCTCCTCTCTGTATGTTCTTTTCCTTCACCTCGGATTTCCCATTAGTCTGTAATTGCTCTTTGTTTACTGATACGGTAAGTACCATTTGTTATGTGAATGTATGAGCCTTTTCAATTCTTAGTTATACTCGTATGAGATCTAAGCCATCTTCAGTGACCTTCTACATTCTTCTTATCAAATGAGTAGAATAAGTAGGTAAATAGCTTATGTTTTTGAGTAAGATAACAAAAAAAAAAAAAAAACATTTGCATGAATCAAGAGAGAAGAGTCCCATAAGACTCTCTTATGAGTTATGGGACTCTTTTGATTCATGCAAATGTTCAAATCAGAATATCGCCCATCTGGAAACATCAATTATCAAGGGTGGCCAACGGTCGGCCCTCGTTCAGTGCCTCTAATAGGACGCCTGTGAACCGACGTGAAACAGTAGAAAAACGATTGTATGGCCATGCCTTATGTCATTGGCATAGCTTCTTCGTTCTGATCGGTATTGAGAGCAAAACTAGCTCCAAGGAAAAATGGGCACGTTTTACATCACAGTGATTTAAAATTTGGTCACCCTAAGTGTTTTGCCTTCCGTAGCGAGCGTGTGTTTCTCACACGAGACCATTAGGTTCTAAAATGGCAAAGTAATAGTTTTGTTTTTGTTCGCTGGCAAGAGTTGGAAGCCACCGTTGGAGGGGGTTGGCGAGATCTCACTACAGATTTATTTCTGAGCCTTCACACGTTTATCCTTCCCCTACGTCCTTTTTGGCGCTTATTTATTTTCTCGTGGCAAAAATGTTAGAACTTGAAACCCTTCAATTAGGGTCCTTTTGAATCATGGTAGCTGCTATTTTTCGAAATGAACGGACTTTCCGTGCAACTGGCCTGGAAACAAAACCAGACTTTCTGGTTTCTGGACTTTCCAGAAACAAAAGGACTCCAGACAGACAGCAGGATGCTCCATCCCTGTGTATACAGAATCACAGAACTGAGCCGGAGAATACTATGCAAACGAGCTTTTCGTTACGGTTCAGACTTATTCTTACTTTATAGAAACGTTCTTAAATTATTGATAGAAAACATTCTACGCTGATTCCGAATAAAATCATACTTGTATATGCCTTAAGTAATAATTTCCACAAAAACCTCAAAAACACGTTTCTTGACTTCAGGATTTCATTTTGGCCGTTCAGAATTTCAACGATCTCATTTTGGTTTATTATTTTCAATAATGAACGTTTGGAATCGACCGAGAAAAAAAATTGTTTAACACCCCCTCAAAATTTGATGGTTTACGTTTCAAGGTACGTAGAATCCAAAAATCGAATAATAATAAAAACTTGGCCGTCCGTCCGCCGTGCGCGGCACTTTCCCCACTTAGCATTGACCGATTTTTGATGAAATTGGGTATGTAGGCTCCATTTGGGGTCTAGTTGTGCCCCGAAGATTTTGGTTGATGTAGGTCACTTTTAAGGGTTCGAAAATGAATTTTGAAAACGCCCTAACTAAAAAATTTCGATATGAAGGTATTGATTTTCCTTCAATTTATGATAGTAGAGAATTTTTAGAATTTTTTGAGACCAAGCAGAGCCCTGAAGGACAGGTGTTAATCGCAAAAGAGGCCTAATCTCCGTTCAAATTTTAGCTGGACGAAATGCGATCGATGTTTTTTTTCATGTTGGATGGTTGGTGGCTTTGCAGACGAGTGATCAATATAGAAAAATAATAAACCATTGTGTAATAATTTTCAGCGTTTTTACCTTAATGTCTGGAACAATTTTGACATTTTAACCTTGTTTATTTTTACCATCCAGAGTAACAAAAATGGGAGATGGACTTACAAGGTCTGAACGCAGAGTATGTAGATTGGTATGAAGAAGACCGGGGGAAATTGAACACTCATTTGTTCAACATAAGTGAATAAGCGAATTTTCAAACATTTTCACTAATTTGTAGCTATTTTGAACTTCAATAAGTGCTTATATCAATAATATCGTAAATGTATTGGAATTTTTACACTTGTTTCATACCCGTATGTACCATGTTATTGCAGTAACGTTCAAGAACGAATTTTTCAATCAAAAACCCCGAAAATCACATTTTTGGAAATTTGACCCTTTAAAGTTTTGCTGAGTAACGTCTATAAATGTTCAAATTGAACGTTTGGGAACCGAAGTACGATGTTCGTTTCTGCATCAACCTAAGGTGATGGCGATGGGATGCATTGCGTTTCTTGTAGGTATGTTTTAACTATAACTATAAAGAGTCTGACCCTTTCAAGGCTGGTCAATAAATAGATGTCCGACATAATCAAATTCCCAAGTTGCCTGGAGCTTTTAAAGCGGAACAAAATGCTGGATAAGTTCTTCTAAAACCTCTCTAAATGAGTACTCAGTGCCTCGGATAGAATTCAAACGAGCCATATTTCGTGGTTGAAGCACTTCTGAGGAGACTTCGACTGAGAGATACCCAAGTTTCCACAAGTTCTTGGAGTATTACTCGCGAAGACGTCATTCACATGGGCCTCCGTTTTGGTATATAATCAGCATACGTCATTATCTTTACCTCATCACCAGAACATGAAGCAGTGGATGCGAGTATCGAGTCGATCATATGAGAGCAAAAGATCATACGATCATGCTAAATTTGAATTCAATGAAACGTATCGATGCCCTATATACGCCCTAGCCTATTTACACCCAAACCGGATTGAAAATTATAAATGCAAGGGTTTCGTGAAAACTCATTCACGGTGGTTTCCAATATTTAGACCATAATAGAGTTTAAATTTGATGATCGACACATTAGTTTTCAGCTCGGTCCCTTGAGGGCAGAGCAAAATCCGACAATTATTACTTGACACTTGGACGATTAAACGTAAAATCCGATAGTATTGCAATTTATAGGAGATTTCGTGGTCAAATCACACAATTTCTGTCATTGTTTTTGAAATCAGACTGTAGGTACCTACTTTTGCCTAACATAGGGTACACAAAGACAGAATTGATCAACGGAGTCAAAACGTGGATTCCGACCGAACCGTCAGACGGCTCCTTTCGTTACAATTGGAATAACTTATAACTACTAGGAAGATTTTGTTATCAATCTTCCGTTACTGCCCGTTGGGTAATCTTCAGGCATGGCGTCCTGTTCCTTTGAGGTTACTCGACTGAGGTTGATGTGAGAGCGGAAACGAATTTCATAGATCCGAGCAAATAGGGGTTGATGTTTGAGCTGAAAGCTGAAGCACACTCAAGCGCACACATTCACTCAGGAGGTCCTCGAGTTCCCTGAGCGCTATGATTAATAGTGAGCGATAGGGGTGCTGTAGCCACCCCACTCAACAACAATCTTGGCGTTCAATTGCTGACAAATCAATAGAGTTAGGCTCCACCCCTCTTCGCGTCGAGAGATCCTAGCGCGAAACTTTTGAAAGGGGCAAATCTTCCAGGTATGCATACAAAATCTATACCAGTATTGAGAAATTGAGATGAAAATTTTTCATTTTAGCGTTAATATCATAGAAATAGAGAGCCGGGAGGAAACTTTAAAAATCTAATGCTAGGAGGTTTTGATCCTTGGGCGATCATAAAAGTTCCTATGCTCCACCTTGACCTAATTTTTCAGAGAACGTACAGTTTGTGACTGAAACGTGTGGCCTTTAATTGGGATGCCTTCGCTTTATTAACTGTTCCCACTTCTTTGAGACATTCCCTGCAAAGTGAACTAGTTATTTCATAGTAAGTTATTAGCTATTTCATAGTAAGCAACTGACTAATTTCGTACGTGACACACGAGTGAAAACCAGGAGGAAAAACAGTTTTACCTCAGAACTGCTATTATGTAGCGAATAAATTCCCTCACTACATCGGGCAATTGTTGTTGAGTTGAACCAATGTCTGCTTTTTAAACTATATTCATGTCGATGTCGAGAGTGGCTCAACATTATTATTACCCAGTGTTGTTACGAGAAAAAATTCCACAGGAAAGATGGGGAGATAAAGTATCATGCGAGCGCCTGCTCCATAACAGAACCGAGTAGTAATATTCATAGCCTGGAAAAATACGATAAAAACAGAACGAATGGATATTTTTCGAGCAAAAGGTTTATATTTATTCTGGCGAATGGAAGGGACCGCGTGAAGGATAGGAGGATCCGGGAGTATAGGTGAGTGTAAGTGAGGTAAACAGACGTCTCCTCATTCATCACCCCGAGGCACTCCCGTTATAACAGTCTATGATGGGATATAGTCCGCCTCTCTACGACCGATAGCCAACGATGTGATATCGATAAACTGGACTCTCGCCAAATATTGTATTGCTTCACTTCCTGAGTGGAATTGTGGCCATGTTTCATTCGCAACGATGCGCCGAAAGGACTGACAAACTGTGGACTACAGCGCGTTAAGGATTTGAGGGTCGTGTATTTATCTCCAGGTGCCTTGAGCGGAATGGGATACGTTAGTGCCTGTACTCTGGAAATTTGCTCTCCTCTCGCATCACATACCCACACGACGGAAATTCTCTCCGAGAAGTCTCCTGGTGATCACAACTTCTCACATCTTGACGTCTCACCGAGAGCTGAGACGCTCTCTCTCTCAGCTTGGTATCTTGCTTTACCGAGAGATCGGTGGGACTAAACAATAAATATTAAAGCTTCTGAGATGCCTCAGTCATATCTCATTGACAACGTATCAAAACATCACACCATAGATATCGCTGGGACAGTGCATTATCTCCACAGTGGCAAATATGAGATTTCTCACATATTTATCATACAAAAAGCAGTGCTCGCTTACAAGAGCTTCATGGGAGCATCCAACAAGGCTTTGGACTTTGAACCAGAAGAACTTTGTTTCAAATCTTACTTTCGTGCATATCAATATTTGATCATTGAAATAATATTATTTCAGCAGTGTCTTGAGCACGAAGAAGAAAAGGACGTGAAAGAAAAAGTATTGATGCACGGTGTTTGATAGTTCCGGGAGAATAAATTAATGTTTGAAGAGCGGGGAGAAGGTTAACTGTATAGGTAGGTATATGAGATGAAAATGTGACATGAGAGTCTCTAATTTTCCTACTTTTGTTGAATCCATGTCCGTCAATCATAAGGATCACAGAGGAGTACATGCTTGTGGTTTATTATTTTCAATAATGATTCCAAAGGGAATCGACCAAGAAACATGTTTTTTTTTCAACACCCCCTCAAAATTTGATGGTTCACATTTCATGGTAGGTACGTAGAAAAAAATCGAATAAAATTTTGAAATTGTGAAAACGCCCTAACTCAAAAAACGTCTGCCAAGTGGGTGTGGCACATAGCTTCCTCGTATCCATAACCCGATTATGTACATGATCAGATGCATAGTTGTTAATCTCAAAACACCAATCTCTAAGTACCTTCCACTACCCTCATAGGGGACTATCTACACGCTAATCTGGACAATCCTAGAAAATTTTATCAAATTCGGATGAAAAATTAAGTGAGTAGATGTATGCGATTGGATCAAAAAAATACTTAGCCTCGGCTGGGATTCGAACCCGCGACCCCTGGGGGACTGTTGAAGTTACGGCTGCTACAAGTAATTCACGTTCGCGCATGCGCAGTCGCTTCTATCAGTCCGAGGATGATGATTTTTATAGAGGACCATCTAAATACTAGTTTGTAACATCCCTGAGAATTTCATTGAAATCGGATAGAAAATGTAGAAGTTATGGCCGTTACAAGGAAATTCACGTTTGCGCATGCGCAGTGGCTACTATCAATCCAAAGGTGATGTTTTTCATAGGGGACCATCCAAATACTAATCTGTAACATCCCTGAGAATTTCATTGGAATCGGATGGAAAATGTAGAAGTTATGGTCGTTACAAGGAATTCACGTTTGCGCATGCGCAGTCGCTTCTATCAGTCCGGGGATGATGATTTTCATAGGGGACCGTCTACACACCAACCCGCACAATCCCTGAAAATTTCATGGAAATCGGACTATAACTTCGTATAGTTATGCGCGTTACAAGGAATTCATGACAGACACACAGACAGACAGACACGGAACCAAAATTGTTCAGAAAGGTCTAGAACGTAAAACGCGAGTGGAAATTTTGATTTCGGAGAACTTTTTTTTTCGTCCTTGGAAAGTGAAAACAAAGCTTCCGCTACCTTGGTAGACTCGGAAGCAAAATTTTGATATAAAGGTATTGTTTTTCCTTCAATTTATGATTCTATAGAATTTTTAAAATTTTTTGAGACCACGCGGAGCCCTGAAGAACAAACCGTTCCTTCCCTACGAGAATTTAAGGGTTGGACGTACGATAATATGAAATGTCACAGTGAAAATTGCGTAATACCCCACAGCTGTTCATGTCCTTCTATCAGTCGTGTTAACAAAATTGGGTATTTGGGAATGATAATAGACGACCGATTGTCGTGGAAGGAACATATTACTAGTCTTAATAATAGGCTGCGAAGACTAATTCCAATATGTTTAGAAGTACGCAACATCTTACAATTGAACACATTAAAAATGTTATACTTTGCTCTCGTCCAATCTTTATTGATATATGGTATAGTTTGCTGGGGTAGAGCAGTGAAATCTTTGTTGGAAATAATGTTTCTTACCCAAAAAATGCTCATAAAACTTCTAATCAAGAAATGTCGGCTTTTTCCAACCAAAGAACTATTCATTTGCTTCAAAGTACCTACGATTTATGATTTGATAGATAGAACATGGTCTATTCATGTATACAAAGAAATGACTGAAGGTAAATTATCAAAAGTGTCTCCTCCCACCCGTTCGGGTTCGGTATTAACGTTGGATGTCGCTTTCCGAAATACTACATTTGCTCAGAGATCGCATCGTTTCACTGGAACAAAAACATTCAATAACCTTCCAGAAGATTTAGATTTATTTATTTATTATTTAGATTTAGATTAAAACTCCAAAATTTCAGGAAATTTTAAGGAAAAATGAAAGGAAAACTCATTAAATATCGGTCGACCTTCAAATCACGTTTTACAGCGTATAAACTTGGTAATCTATGTAAGGAAAACTCCAATTATTATAATTTAATAACTAATGATGATGCGAAGTAATGCTTCTATATTATTATGTTTCATTTATTTACATTTATACTTGTGATGATTCACTTAGGCAATTCTTATATTTAAGACTCCTAACCCTAGCACGAGTTTTACTCTTAGGGGTTAGTAGCATTTAAAATAATATATTGGTTACCTTGTATTATGATGTCCAGTTTGAAATTTATTCTTGTATTTCATTTATAGCAGCATATGAAATTATTCTTTTTTTCACTCTTGTAACTACTATTTTCTTTTTATTACAAATAAATGCATTAAAAAATAAAAATAAAAATAAATAAATAAATCAGAAACACGAGTGTGAATCGCAAAAGAGGCCTAATCTCCGTTCAAATTATAGCTGACCGAAATACGATCGATGTTTTTCTTCATGTTGGATGGTTGATGGCTTTGCAGACGAGTGAACTATAGAAAAATAATAAACCATTGTGTAATAATTTGCAGCGTTTTGGGCTGCAGACGCCCAAGCTTGATCAGTACCTACGCACCTAGTTTCTTTGTTCTACCTCAATTGGGATTTCATCTGCTTGATCAGTGCCCTTTGCTAGAGGAACTCAAATAATCACCTAATCTTGGAAATAGGAGGAGTTCTGCATGGGGGGGGGGGGGGTTGTATTCGCCGAGACATCCAATTTCTGCCACCCTGGTAAGTTGAATAAGCCATCCCCAAACTATCCTCCCTGTGCCGTGGCATACTTATAAAATTAAACATGCAGACTTAATTTCTCATTTGCATGAGAAATTAAGGAGAAACCCTATGCTGGTGATGAGTGTGATCACAGATCGAACCTATACTGTGGTACGGCTATCATGAATGGCTATGCATGAATGTAAGTAGATACAAGTTGTTCAGAAATTAACTGACACAGATATGATAATGGGTTGTCTGGGTTCCCCAAGTTGTGCAGCCTGCTGATTGATTTTGCTCAAACGATGTTTAACAACTACTCCAATAAGCGGCCTCCACTGGTTGGATTTGTTCCCTGCATACCTGCTTTAAAACAGGGGAGAATTGTTTGTCTTATTGTTTGTATATTGTGCGCCTATTGTTTCCTTGAACATCCACCTAGTATGGTAAAATTTAATGCTTTGCTGTTTCAGGCAGATTTTAATTAATTAATTAATTAGTTAATCAACCATAACTCATTGCATTTCCTTGGAGGAAATTAATTATGGATGATCGACTGAACCTAGGTCTTGAGAGGTTCATGTTTAATAATGAACTCGAGCAGTAAACAACTGGTGAAACGAGTCTATCTAAATGACACCTAAAGGCTATAAGGTCTTAGTAAATTTATTTTTATTATTTATCAATCCGTTTAGGAGTTTACATTGTGAATTGTAAATAATATTTTGTAAATTAATTGAAATTTCGTGTCTAAAATTGCAACTTTAATTAAAATTGTCTTAAAATTGAAACTTTGATGAAAATTTCGTGTCTTCATGATGAATTAATTTTTGAGCGGTACCGCGGTCAGTTAGGTAGATGTTTGACTTATTATTTGATCAATATTTTATTTATGATGGATGTGTCTACAATGGATCTTTGTTACTCTGTATTGTATCTTGTGCCCGAAAACTAAAGGTTATCATGATCTTTGTATAAGTGTTACCATCGCTGAGCCTGGGAAGCAATAATTCCAGAGATTCATCCTTTTTAACGAGCTAGTGTCGCCGGAGCTATATAGATAGAGCTAGATAGATAGAGCTAGATAGATAGAGCTGGATAGGTAGATGTAGGCTGGGGAAATAGTTAGAACATGTTCCTGCATCATCTTCCTTGTTATTTCCCAACACTGCAGCGTTCAGGTACCCATTGGATTGTGACTTTGGAGTTTATCTTTAAAAGAAGTTGTAGTATTTTTAAACACATCAAGTTGTCTCAACGCCCGTATTTTAGATATAATAAAAAATGGTGTTGGTATGACAATATTGAACAACAATATTGGTCTGAATATTCTCGAATCTACTTTGTGTATAGAATTGAGGATCGTGAATACATATCCACGAGCATGTGGGATCATAGGTTTGCAAGTATGAGTATGTTAGTGATCGCAACCCAATATGTTGGAAGTAAACTGTCATAGTTGACTAGTAGTGCTGTTCTTCGGATCTCTAAAGACCTGAAATAGATGTATAGAGATGATAATATATTTGTCGGTGTTCGAAAATAGTAGTGGTTTATTACTATGAAATGTCAAGTGTGAATTTTGGAGCTGATAAGTTTCATTTTTAGCGACACAAATTATGTCAACAACTTCATTATTTGTTATTAGAAAATTTGATGGACTTCATATGTTGCATTTCGTTTAGTCCCTCAAAATCCAATTAGTCGATCCAATCTTTTCATCCTATTCTGCATGCATTGGAGCATGATGTTGTCCACATGTGACGTAATACCGAAGACTTCAATATACATAGTGTGACGGTAACTGCTGGCGGAATTAAATCGTATTTGAGCTGGAGTTGTTTACTTTTTGAGTAATATGGAACTGATTCTGGTGTATATAACCATTGATAAGTCTGTGCGGATTGAAATTGATTCAACTCTTGGATTAAAACATAATGGTGTAACTAAGTGGATAAATGCTATGCCGATTTGGAGCGATATCTTCATTCATATGCTGGGAAGTTGAGCGGAAGAGCTAAGGGTTGTTGACTTGCGGTGTAATATCGAAGCAAAGCAGCCACATCATTACAGAACGGATAGTTGGGTTCATTTGTGCGGGTCTCTACGGGGTGGTGAAGCGGCGCGGGGGATGGAGATCACCGTATAGTAGCTCTGGGGACTAAGGGGATGTGCATAGCATTGCGCCCACCCCAACAGCCTCAACAGCATTTGCCTCTGAATGGAATTGCTAAATAGAATATTCAGAGTAATACCCGGTTAGTCGTTCTAAATTTCACTTGATGCTCTTGCCGCCTCTTCACCAGCGTACAGTGTATAATAATTGACTGGGGCCGCTTTGACGGTCATATATTTCGTTTTCAGCGATAAACGTAATGCTGAGAACCTAATTAAAACAGCTTCATTAGCTTGAAATGATCAAAAAACATTTCATCATCATGCAAAATGATCATTAGCAAAAAGAACTTTTCGAAGCAATTTACCTTGCCGAAATCCTACGTCGCGTAACAGATAGGTATACACAAAATTGATTAAAATAAATCAATAGTAGGTATGTTGTGGTAGCGAACTTTTTCTTTTTTTCCGAATAATTGGAGGTTTTTTGACTATGAAAGTTCTTTGTCATTTCCAAACACTTCAATTCGTGGAGAGCTTTCGACAATCCTCCGGTTTTGATTTTCAATCTAACGGCAGTGGATGAAATTCCTGTGTAGAGCACAAGTAGCCACTACTGCAGATACCTAACTAACAAGATGGGATTTGGGGGGTCAATTTTGTGTGTTATCTGCATTAGTTCTCTACACAGAAATCTCATCCTCTCGCCGTTGGATTGCAAATGACAACGAAAAGGTTGTCGAAAGCTCTCCACGAATTGAAGTGACATGCGAATTAAAGTGCAAGCCAATCAAGACAATCTCTGAACAATTCAGCGAAATTGGACTATAAATTCTTATTATTATTTTACCCGTTACAAGGATATAGGAAAGAATACAAGCAGACAGACACACACACATACGAACGGATCTAAAACGTTAATCGCAAGTGGACATTTTGATTTAATAAAACATTCTTTTTTAACCTTCAAAATTGAAAACAACGCTCCCGTTAGCCTCGGAAGCAAAATGTATTGACGATGAATTACCCATCTTTCCTTAATGGAAAATAGATAGAATTTCCAACGCTGTCATTTAGCCACGATTATTAAATTCATTATTTTCTTTTGTTGCAGGTGAGTGATTGAATATGCTGGCAGGACTCCATTTGCTTTCCAAGGTAACAAGAATAACTATCGACGAATATTCAGTTAACGAAAGGTTGCGATGAATTCGATACCTTAAAGGCACAAAGGCTTATTCTTATTTTTTTAATTTCAGAAAACTCAAATCTACCTAACTAAACTTTTATTGAACTTTTTGACGGCTATAGCTTGAAAATTTCTTGAAGAAATTCAAGAGTTTAGTGTAATAGGCCATTATTCTAGGAATGGTGTACTGGTGAAAACTTCTTTTGCGTTTTTTCAAAACTCCGTTTTCGAACATAGCGCCTTTGTCAGTCGGTCGCCGTACGTTCCTCTTTCCGGGTCAGTATTTCCCAGAATTGAAAGGACAAAAACTCTAAAAGGATCTTAGAAATTCATTAGTATATTGGCCTAGGGAATTGAAAAACATAATTGAATCAGTGAGAATGACAACAGTACATGTCCCCAATCAGCTTCTCGAGATATCAAGTGTCAGGTGGTATAAGTCCATGGACTCCTACTGTTTTTACCTCAATCATTTTCATTTAGGCTCTGTTCAAGCTTACCGAGTGTGGTTAGCATACTGCTCTTGTGCTCAATGCGTAGTTCTACTGGTTACAACCTACAAAAAGCCATTTTTCAACAATCGTCAAAAATGGACTTGTACTGTTTTTATTCTCATCGATTCAATTGATAAAATAATTGCCAGAAAAAATGGGAAAACCGTTTACTCAGTTATGTTTTTCGACTTATTCAAAGTGGACTCGAACTCTAGGAATGGGCCTAAGTGAAACTCATAATTTTCAAGGATTGGATGTGGAGTGATGATGTGGTGTTGCCAACCAGAGTACTTGTTGGACAGGACAATTTTGAACACCTCCACGCCTGCCTTCGTTATTAGACAATCCAAACAACATTCTTTATGGCCATACTAAAGATAACTACCACCAACAACCACAACTAGCAATACTTTGTTTGAGCCATACTGGCTCAAGTGAAAGACGACTTCATAATTAAAAGTAATTCAATTTGAATATTTATAACTTGAAAAAAACATGTATCTGATCATATAATACACACAAAAGTCTTCTGGTACGCGGGAAACAAAACAATATGGTATGCGTACTAAAAATGTGTATATTCCAAGAAATTGTAATAAATTTAAGGAATAGTTGCTTAATTAAAACAAATTTCCCGCTGTTGTATTTCAAATGAGGTACTAAAAGGGGTGCTCCTTTGGCTCCATTATTGCGTAACGTCTTTTCGTGACGAATGGTTTTCGAGATATTTGGTGTGTCAAACAATAGAGGGCACTTGTAAAGGGTATACGCCATAGGGTAGCCGACCGGTGGGGCTGGAGAGGATAAGGGGTGGGAAGAGACCATAGTTAATGCGGTTTAGGTCGTATATCAGAACGTCGGTCTTGGCATTCCTACATGCCGAACGTCTTGGCGTAATATATTGGGAGATGTGAACTTGGTAACATTCTCCCTCTACACTCACCGAGGGATGAGGCTCAGGAGTGGAGGGTGAGGTGATGGCTTGACTGATTAAGAGGGAGGCGTAGGTCCTTAGACGGGAGCAGGTGATGGAATCAAGAGAACAGGAATTCATCGGGAATAACTCACACGAAGGTCATAGTTCCTCTCCCGGACACGTCAATTGTTGCACATTTCTCTTGAAGTAAAACTAATTCAGACTTGAGTTATCCAAAAGCAATCATCCCAAAGAAGGAAATTGATATCCGAGGTTTCCTAAAAGTGAGTATTACGGATTTTTTAAAAATCGAGAAAAATTGTTACATAAATCAGCTATTTTTCTATGTTGACCCTTTTAACTTCCAAGCATATCTGGTACTTTGAATATACTTTTTTATTTCCCCTTCAAGCCAGCTTTCTACCATTTCTGCTAACATTTGTAGAGAAACGCTTTCACCCAAGGTGAATTTTCATTTGGGAGAAGATACGAAAATCTGATGGAGCCAGATCTAGAGAGTTGGTGGATGCCTGAAAACATCCCACTGAAACTTTTCCAAGAGATCTTGTGTTTAATTAGCTGAATGGGCTGAAAGTTGTCGTTGAACAGGAACACAGTTTTTGTAAAGCTCCTGGAAAAGTTTCAGTGTGACGATTTTTGGCATCCACCATATTCTCTCTACAAAATGTCATCTGGTCCCTTGGAAAATGTGATCAAGTCGAAAAACTAAATTTTACGCCTGAGCGATTCAAAGTTTTGCAACCCTCAGAAGCCGCGTTGGCTGGAGAAAATGGTCGCTTTTTACTTGTTTTCTGAGACTGCAGAGAATTGGCTTTTTTTTTAACTCCCCTCAAAGACAAATTGTCTTTTGTGACGGAGGGGCAAAGACAGGATTTATTTATTTATTTTTTTTTCATTAAAAAATGAATCAAATATAATGGGGAGGACGCCCAAGACTCACCCGACGCCGGCCCTAGGGATAAGGGAAGATGAGGAAGGTGGGGGTGGGAGAGAAGGATGAAGGGAAGTGCCTCTATAGGAAGACCACCAGTTCAAATATGAGCCGAGCAGGACAAGGTTGGTGATACCACGGATTACGCCTACTGAGATGCCCAACTCGCGCAACTCCGTGACTCTTTTCCCGCACCACACCCCGCGCCACGACAAGGTTGCAGCCGTCACCCTGATGTTGTTGGGTGCCACTCCTTTTAGCTCCGACACTGCTTGCCGTAAATCATCTATATCATACTTTCTTATCTTAGCCCGCCAAGTCTGATCCATGTCCAAGCTGCCATTGACTACTTGGACATCCAGGATAATGCAATACTGCAAAAACCCCTTTGGGCTTCCTTCAAAAACTGTACATCCCTTTTTTCTTTCTAGAGAGTAGTAAATGGGGGGTGCGCCTGATTTTTTATCGCCTGATATTTTAGTACCTCATCCAGAGAATTTTGACACCAGCCGTTCTCATTTTGGATGAGTAGACCTTTTTCTATGGTTTTTCAAAGTTTCGAATGTTTAAGACGTCAAGCGCCCATCCCACCTGGGCGGAACCCCCAGCCCACTGTGACGTCATAAACATTCGAAACTTTGAAAAATCGTAGAAAAAGGTCTTCTCACGCTAAGAGATCGCGGTCGGTGTCAAAATTTTCAGAATGAGGACTAGTTTAGATGAAAAATAACAATAAACAGTTTTTCCGACCCATTTTATTCCAAGTTAATTTATGTAATTACCTAGTCAATTTTAATTTGTCAAAAAATTAAGTTGATCCTCGAGCTTGTTTCATTAGGGGAAATAGATTTGATTAGGAGAAATCATCAAAAATAAATTATTGGAGAAAGGGTATTAAAAATAGGTAAATCGATAATATTCGGTGATATAAAAGTAGAAGAGCTTTAAAGTGATTTCATTGAAAATTGAATCAAAATCCAAATTTGAAGGGAAATTAAAATCATCAAGCGTAATAATATTCTTGAAAATTGATATTGTTGAAGAGTAGGGTACAATAAAATCAAAAGAACAAAAAAAAAAAAAAGAATTTAAAAATGAAAAGAATAGAATACAATTTAATTACCTTCTCTTTTCCTCCCTTAGAGAACCGTGGCTATCGAGCTTTTTTGGACTTCTATGAAAGTTATTGTTTGCCAATTGATAATTTTTACTTGATTGGTTATTTTGGTAAAACGATTAAGATGTACTCGATTGCTTTTGCAAAGGATCTAGGGGAGAGGGGTGAGTTTTTAAGTGTTCCCCGAAGATTAAGGGCCCTTAATAATAGCCTATTACTGGAGTTAACTGTACTATCAAATAGGTGAATTCTAGACGAGTCCATTGAGGCCAAGAACTCAGTTTCTAAAAAAAAGTAGACGATCACTTTTTCCCGATGATCAACGAAATGTAACATTCTCTTAAATACTAATTTCTTTCGATTTAACAAAAAAACAGTGACACTCAATTTTGGGAATACACTCACACTTCTCTACACACACTTCATATTATCATTTTCTAAGTATAATTCAACTTTTTTGTAGGGAATCAAGGGACTTGTGTTCAATGGTTCGGTTTGACTGAGTAGTGGTTTGACAACCAGGCAAGTTCATATTGCACAAATTTATCTGTCAAAACGGTTTCATCAAAATCCAAAGTGTATAATTATTCGACTGTAGGCCAACACAAAACCACAGATAAGCCCATCTTCGAAATTCCAGGATGTAGTTCGAGAAATTGGTTGTCAAGGGGGTTGGGTAATAGGTAGGTACCTCTAACGGCCGATTTTATTGAAGACGAAGGAGAATCACGAAGACTTGGATGGCATGTCACTCTTACTTACCGTAAAAGGAGAACAGATAGTGGAGTGGGGTTGAGTGAATGACGAGGCCACCTCAGAAGCTACGAGTAATCAAAAATAAAAAGCTACCCCTTCAATGTCAATTGTATGGACCTTTCGAGGAGTTTACGACCTCCCCGTCTGCGAAACTTGCAACCGAGGTTCCAGTTTTATCCACCCAGCAAAGTTGAAGTTCATTTTTACTGACTTCTAAGAAGAAAAAGGGTTACACAGTTTAGAGTGTTCATGAATGACTTTTTATCAATGTCTGTAAGTCCCCCAATTTCTTATTGATTTATTCCACGAAAGTTTTTTTACTGGCGCGACCCGCAGAATTCTCTATGGCATAGAACAACGTTGGTCGACACTCATAGGTTTAGAAGTGACTTATGAAATATTAGCATCGAAACGCTTTGTCAGCTTTGAGCTTTTTCTTCCCTCCTAATATTTTTGAAATCATCATTATGCAAGAGAATATTTTACGATTACACAGCTCGACTGGAATATTTCAGTTGAAAACGGAATTCATTCTAATACCGAAGCCTTTTACAAAAGACACGACTGAAGACTTATTGCTTCACATTAATACAATTTAGTAGGGAGCCTCCCTTCAGGGCTCTAACGATATTATATTGCAAGTACCGAAGAGAACTGTTCTCTCGACTGACGAATTTTCCCTCTGTTTTGGTTGACGTTTATGATGTCAACATGGAATTTTCGCTTCAATGGTTTGCATATGTAGTGTAGTGTGTTGCAATGGTTGAAGGGTATGTAGTGTGGTGTTATGTGCATTCTTATTAACGAATGTAAGTGAGTTCCTACCTTCTATTCTTCCACTCTGATTTTAACCCCACGAATACAAATCATGTGAAGGACGTTTAAGATAATATTAGATTTACGGACTAACTTATGATTTTAAAAAATACAGAATAAGTTGAGTGACAACTAGAAAGATGCGATTTACTTCCTAATTGAACAATTAGTAATAGTTATGTAAGTTTTGGTTGCTAACATCGAACATTGCAGTAACATAATACAGCTGTTGAAAGACCTAAGTGTATAGAAATCGATTTGTGGGGCATCGCTCACATCATTTGAAAAAAATAAAATGTCTGATTGTATAGATGATCCGACGCATAGTAGTTGATCTCAAAACATCAATCTCTGAATACTTTGCACTACCATAATAGGGGACCCTACACGTCAACCGGCAAAATCCCCGAAAATTTCATCGAAATCGGATGAGAAATGTAGAAGTTGAGGATTTCACGTTTGCGCATGCGCAGCGGCTGCTATCAGTCCGGGGCTAATGATTTTCATAGGGGACCATCTACACGCGAACCCGCACAATCCCTGAAAATTTAATCGCAATCAGATTAGAGTTGTAGAAGTTATGGCTGTGGCAAGGATTTCATGACAGACACACAGACAGACACAGAACCAAAATTGTTCAGGAAGGTCTGAAACGTGAAATGCGAGTGGAAATTTTGATTTTGGAGAACTTTTTTCTTCAACCTTCGATTCCATGCCCCTGGATTTCCAACATCCTCCGCACATGCGCAAATGTGAAACAAATATCGTCATTACTAATGTTCTCCCTTCCTTCAAGTTATCCTATTTGTTTCATAATCGAGCGGTAGTTGAAACCTATCTTTTGACATTCCATCGGAATGAACGCATGTCAATTGCACAAAAGAAGAAATGGGTTGGAAAAACTGTTTATTGTTATTTTTAATCTAACCTAGAACTCATTCTGAGAATTTTGACACCAACTGTGACCTTCTAGCGTGAGAGACCTTTTTTCCACGATTTTTCAAAGTTTCGAATGTTTATGACGTCTCAGTGAGCTGGGGGTCCCGTTCAGGCGGGAAAAATTCGGAAAAACATTTGGAACTTCGAAAAATTATAGAAAAAGATATAATCATCCAAAAATAGAACAACTGGTGTCGAAATTATCAGGATGAGGTCTACTTTCGATTATATTTTTAAAAAAAAATCAGGCGCACCCCCAATATTGTAACGAGCTAAGGTATCTACAGTTTCCAATCAATTTCGAATAATTTCCAGTTGTGTGGCTGATATGAAATGATCACGAATGAATCGTTTGTATCCACTACTTATTCGCACATATGAAATTCACGCGAAGAGCATAATTTCTATAGTGTTTCAGTTAGAGTTCGATAACAATTTTGCTGTCGTACGGCTGACTTTCAAAATGTCATTGAAATCGGAGGATGGTGGGGGTCAAGACGTACAATTGGCATAATAATATAGTCGATTTTCTATATCCATTTACCATAACTAAAAATAGCTCCAATCACACCAATTCGGTGGACGTTTCCTTCATTTCGATACTCCAACGAGGTGACGGATTCCATGAACTTCCCCACTCTTATTCCTGGATTGATGTTTGTATCGATCACGAAGAACTAAAATACTATATTTTCCGTAATAATAAAACAAGAAAAGGGAGAATCTTATTACCGGTTGAGCCAGGTAATCAACAAACAACAATGAAGACCCTCCGAGTGGGCAGCCTGTTAAGATTAGGCGCTGAGGGGTTTCAGATCTCTTTTCGTTCATAATCTCTCTCAAGGATCAGAATGAAGTTAAGTAGGATAGAGCTTATAATCTGTGAGGGGGTTTGTCAAGAGAATGATGTGGAAGGAGATGGGGAGATGTGGGTCTCAGAAGTTGTGCTTCTCCTGCCTCCCGTTCCACTTAGTGGTAGTTGAATGGAAAACCAACCTACTCTCTTCTCCACTGTTATCTTCTGTCCTGCGTTCTCAGTAGTATTCGTGGCTTACGGTCACCTCATGCTGCTATCTACTTACACGATCTCTTTCTCGGGTCATTCTTCGAAAAAACGAGTTTTATTCTTACATCTAGAATAGTTTAAACTAAAAAAGTATGTCCGAGTGCGATTGACTTTTCTGCTTAGGTTCATAGCGTCTCCAAATGTAGAATTTAACATTCCCCCAAATACCAGTTTCCAAATATTTGTCACCCTCCGCCACAAATATGTTTAGCTACTAACATGGAGTCTGATGAACCCCATCCTATTGAGGTTGTTATGAAGGAATTAAAAAACATATATTCTACAATATATAACGAACAAATCGTCCCTATACCTGGTAAACCATGTAAGTCGAGTTTATCACATTTTATAGGGGACACTAAAAACTGAATCATTAAGTTGTCATTCCATATACAACAAGTTTTTTCGTTCCATTCCATAAAATTGGTGGTAACAGTAGTATTTCAAAGAGCAAGACTAATTTCATCAAAATTTACTTCAGCGAACGAAAAAAAGGACTTACATGCTTTTACCCAGCCTTTGACACCCGACTTACATGGTTTTCAATTTGATTTTTATGAAAATATACCCAGCTTGAGTTATTTTATTATTAGAAATATTATTCAATTTTTTTTCTCCAGGTTTCAAGGTTACACAAAATACCCAAATCGATGCAAAAGGAAAATATTTCAAAGAAGATTTATAGGCGTTGACTGATACGCAGTCCAACATTAAGGCTCCTAGAGTCAGAACGATAGTCTTCAGTTTAAGATATTACTAGAGTTGAGCAATAAATTATTCAATATACAACCAATTCCTCAATTACTATTTCTTAAATCACAACCATTACTTATAGGAATACTTTACCTATCACAAACGTAACTAGGTACGTATGCATTTAATGTGAAGTGTTTGGCAACTAGGTACTTTTCTTTCATTAAAACAAGGGATGAGTTAGGTATGGTTGAGAGATGAACTGGATATGGGTTGAGGATGGGATAGGGGTTAGGGATAGGTTAGAGATAAGCTAGAGACGGGTTAGGGGTGGGCTGGGTATAAGTTAGGGGTTGGGATGGGTCAGGGCTGGGTCGGGTTAGAAATGGACTAGGGATGGGTTAGGAATGAGATGTATTAGGAATAGGTTGGGGATGGACTAGGGATGGATTGAGAATGGGTTAGATACGAGTTAGGTAAGGGATGGGATAGGGGTTAAGGATAGGTTGGAGATGGGCTAGGGACGGGTTAGGGGTTGGGATAGGTCAAGGCTGGGTTAGGGATGAGCTGGAGATGGGTTATAGATGGACTAGGGGTGGATTGAGGATGGGTTAGGGATTGGTCAGAGCTGGATTTCCTTAATGGTTATCTCATTATTATCTCTTGTATCATTAATTTTACAGAGTTCCCTGTAAAACATAAGCAGACCAATAGCACACTACTAATCTCTTGTTGTTCTTTCTAACATCAGCATTACAGCTAGGTCAAACAGCCAACAAAATCAATCAATTCATCTAAAATAACCTCCAAAATAATGTAAAAATAATTTAGAAACAATGCGGAAAAACACGTGATCTTAGGTAGGTAAGTAAAAAAAAACACGTAGGTAGGTCGTGATCTTAAGGTTGGCCACAGTATGGAAAATCAAGTGTCTGCAGAACAAAAGGAGTGGAATTTATTGCTGAAATTGAGACTTATAAAAAGGTTTATATTTATGATCACTTTCTCCGAACTCCATTTATGAATTTTGTAAACTTTTAGATGAAAAAAAAAGAAAAAAACTGACTATCTTTGATGGAAACTTGCCACCAGCGTGAGCTACTCACTTTCATGAAGGCATACACAGGACTTGCATGGTTTTCCGGCTAAAAAAGAGGTAACCGACTTACAAGTTTTTTTAGTGCTTTCTGGATAAAAAAAAACTATTCTTCAGATTGGAAAACGGCTTCACTAAATGGATCAAGAGACCCTAATTTACCCGAAAAGCTCAAAACCTTATTTTCGAAAAAATACCGACTTACATGGTTTATTAGGTATAGGGACTAAATATTCCATTGCAACACTCCAGAAACATATTAAGCAGACTTTCAGTAGCACTTCAGTGTTTTGGGAAAATCTTTCGACGAAAATATGTATTTAATTATGTACCATCGACTTAACAATACCTTACTTACTAACCAGCGTATCCTATGTTGCCTTATGTCAGTCACGATATCCTCCTGTCCATGCAAGTGGTAGAGCTCGTGGTTTTTCCTGATTCTCCAAGTACTATTTTCACATACCGGTCCGTAAATTTTTCTTGGAATCTTTCTTTCCCAGATTTTTAGCATCTTTTCATCAGCTTTGGTTAACACCCAAGTTTCGGAGCCAAAGGCAACTACCGGTTTTATTATAGTCTTGTAGATGATGTTCTTAGTTAGCCTTGACATCAGTGATGACCTGAGCATAAGGAGGGTTGCGTAATAGGCTTCTTTTGATTTCAGTTGTGACACTGTTATCTTTGGTAACGCTGGAGCCTAGGTATTTGAATTCTCCAGCGTATCCGAAAACGTCACTTCCATAAATAAAGCTCTGGTTCCTACTTTCCCTCCTTGACATCACCACGTAATTTGTTTTCCGGGTGTTCACTTCCAGAGCTATTTCATCCGCTACTTTCTTTAACTGTGCAAAAGCTGCCTTCAAGGCAGTCCAATTAACAATAAAAATATTCATTAGGGTCTGCTCGAATGAAGTGAGCTATTTCTGCGTAACAGAGGAACAAATCAGTCATTATAATTTTCTTTATCGCCTTTTCATCATTCAAGCAGTTTGAAAAACCCAAATCATTCTTTGCCGGACTCTACTGTGGATAATATGAACTACTGACCTCTGGTGGGAAATTATACCTTCTTGGGAGCTTGAGGGAGACTGGAAGGGAAAGTACCAGACAGGTGACTCAGGTAGGGCTCGCCATAATTGTTAATGAAAACAAAAAGGCCCAATTCCAGGTTTGGACGCCAATGTTTGTTATACACCAGGTAAAAACAATTGCAAAATCGTTGCGTAGGTAATGATTTGTGAAAATCCTTTCTGATAATTGATCTTCTAAATTACATGAAGTGTTTACAACAATCCGGAAAGTTTTGGTTTACTTTTATATTCAATTTGATTCTCAAGTCGTTTACACATCAATACCTAATGTATTCGTCCAAACATCAGAAAGGTTTGTAGGTCAGGTATATATGTATTATAGGTCCCATTATCAAGTGTTTATTTACCATTACCTAATATTATTAGACAAAACATGAGATAGTTATATGTATTACAATTAATTCTGTAAATAATAGCTGAAGGCTCTGCGAGCCCTGCGGAGGAAAGAGTTTGTAGGGGTTTTTGTAGTCAAACAAAAAGAGAAACAATGCAATCGGTTGGAAATTGAGGCTGGACAGAGTTTACAAGATTATGCCCGCAAACGCATGTTTTTTGAGCATTAATCCCCCCCTTTCCACCCTTTAAAACGCAAATTTCGAAATTCCGGCAATGTAGTGCACAACTAGATAGTTTTCCGCGTCGAACAAAAAAAAAAAAAAAACAGGAAAATCGGTTGAGGACTAAGGCTTGGGCAGACGACACAAGATTTTGTCACACAAACACATACACACACCCACACACACACCCACACACACACCCACACACACACAGACATACACTGTAACGTACGTCCCTATCCGGGGGAAAATCAAAATAATAAAAAAGAGGAACGCACGTGAAAGTGTTACTGTATACTGGTCTGGGCCTTATTTACCGTGAATGAGATGAACAGCACAAAAAATGCACAAAATGATTGAAAAGGAAAGGTACGGAAACTGACCTGATGGTAGGCGCGCCTGCTCTTCCCGTCGACGGGGGATGGATGTCCTCTTCTTGGGGGAGTTAGCGAAGCACTCCACGATTCGCGAATAAGCATTTAATCGCGTTACTGTTAAGGTTTGGATTTTGAATTTAATTTCGAAGGACCAGGGCTGCGGTTTAGGTATCCTACTGCGGTACTTCTCGCCATTCAACTGCTGAAGCGAGGGGAGAGGAAGGTAGGCAGGTAGAACCGTCTTCAGGAGGGGAAGACAGAAATAGGGAAGGGAGGTGGGGCATACATGTTCATGCATTGAAGCACTGTCCATCGCACTTCGGCCTTTAAAAGATAAGAGAGACCAAACATACCCCCCACCCAAAATTATGAAATTTTGCTAAATTGCAATGACGAAGAGAAAAAAAATCTTTAATGAGTGGACTACTAAGATAGTTCCAAAAATTAGAGTAAATAATAGGAGCCTGAGTTCACTAATTCACTTAGTGAGCAATGAATAAAAAAAATTATGAGCACCCATGAAAGAAAGAAAAAAAAAACGAACTAAATTCTGAGGTAAAATAACTGTCATCGACTGGGTGCCTAAAGGAATGGAATACTATTCCACAGGAAGGACCACCAATTTATTGGTGGGACGAGTCAGAACTCCAGATGGAGTTCGGACACGGACAACTCGGACAATGCCATCAGTACCGGGCAACACCTGAATCACGCGTCCCAATGGCCATTGGGTAGGCGAAGTGTTGGGAGAACGAATGATGACGACTGCTCCAATCTTGAGTTCGGGTGTCTTCTTGTTCCACTTAGTCCGACGTTGAAGCGAGTGCACGTAGTCTTTGCTCCACCTCTGCCAGAATGATTGGGTCATCTGGGTAACCATTTGCCACCTTTTCAGCCGGTTGGGGTTTTCTTCGGAAAGGTCAGCTTCAGGACGAGCCAGGAGAGGACCGCCTACGAGAAAATGTCCGGGTGTAAGACAGTCAGCCGGATCATTCGGAGATCCCGGCAGAGTGATGAGAGGACGCGAGTTCAAGATCGCTTCGATGCGGGAGAAAACAGTAGCGTACTCCTCGAATGTGAGACTCCGATCACCGATAACGCGCTTCAAGTGGTATTTAGCGCCCTTAATCATAATTTCCCATGCTCCTCCGAAATTTGGAGCGATAGGGGGGTTGAAAATCCAGGCTATCTCCCTCTGAGCCAGATAACTCTCGAACTCCAAGGTCGACTGTGTCAAGAAATTATGTATCTCTGACATTTCTCGGGCTGCTCCACGGAAATTTCTTCCGTTGTCAGAATAAATATGTGAAGGAAGTCCGCGTCTAGCGAGAAATCGATCAATCGCAGCCAGACATGCTTCAGTGGACAATGCTGAAACCACCTCTATGTGGATGGCACGCGTTGACATACGCACGAATAAGGCAAAATATCCTTTATCAATTTTGGCGTTTCTGCGGGTGCTGACACGGATCGAAAAGGGTCCACCAAAATCAAGGCCTGTGTGTGTAAAACATTTACCCGGAGAAAGTCGAGATTTAGGGAGGTCAGCCATTAATGGATTTGACACAGTGGCAGAATATCTAGTGCAACGAACACATTTATGAATCCTTTGACGAATAAGGCTGCGGGCAGAGATGATCCAGTATTCCCTAAGTAAAAGTGATTGTATTAGTTGAGGTCCGCCATGAGCTGAGTACAGATGATAATGATCAACTAATAAACGAGCCAAATGACTCTCCTTAGGAAGTAGCAGAGGATGTTTCGACTTTTCGGGAAGAGGAGCCCATTTGAGGCGACCCCCCACCCTGAGAAAACTGTCTGATGAGAGGAAGGGAGAAAGAGGAGCAAGACGTTTTGAGCACTCCTTACGTTTCTCCAAAAGAGCAATTTCATCACCAAAATGATGTGCCTGCGTCACTCTCACCAATACCGACAAAGATTCTCGATACTCCAAGGCCGAAACAGGTCCGATTTTACGTCCAAGACGAGATGAGTTTTTGGCTTTCAAAAGGGAATTGTGGGCAAATCGAAGGATATATGCCATTATTCGCTGCAATTTCAAGAGCGAAGAAGAATTTTCCATCAACTGTATTAAGTTGGATGGGGTTGAAAGCGATAAGAAATTGAAAATGGTTTGCTCTTTGAGTTCGGGCAAGCTCGAAAATGATAAAATGGGATCCGATGGCCAATCACCGGGAGGTTGGTGCAAAAATTTGGGACCATTCCACCACATGTCAAAGTGTATAAGTTTGGAGGGTATCAATCCTCTACTTCCAACATCGGCTGGATTTTGTGTCCCCGGAACATGTCTCCAGAGGGCAGACGGAGATGCTTCATGAATCTGTACGACCCGATTTGAAACAAAGGTTTTCAAACGGTATGGAGGGGTTCGGAGCCAGGCTAGCACCGTAGTAGAATCCGTAAAACAGGTGATTTGAGAGATTGATAAGTGCTTAATGAATCCTACTGAAGAGTGAATCAATTTAGCCAAGAGATGAGCAGCTCCTAGCTCGAGACGAGGTATTGTCCATGATTTCAGAGGAGCCACTTTGGTTTTGGATTTCACAAGGTGTATATGAACCCCTTCAGTGGTTTCTACTCGTAAGTAAAGGACAGCTGCCATGCCTAGCTCGCTAGCATCCGAAAATCCGATGAGATGAAGATCTTGAAACGGCGTATGTAAAATAAATCGAGGAATTTTAACTTGCTCCAAGAGTGGAAGTTCCTGTTCCAAACTTTCCCAAGGGTTTAACAGAGAGGCAGGAAGAGGATCGTCCCAATCGATTTTAAGTAGCCAAATTTGTTGGAGTAGGACCTTTAGCGAAAATATAACAGGACTGAAATAGCCATTCGGATCAAACATTCTGGCGACTTTAGATAAAATTCCTCTCTTAGTCGCCTGAGTGGAAGTAGGGTCAATTTTACAACAAAAAACATCGGCTTTAGGATCCCAACTGATTCCTAAAACTTTGACCGTACTCTGGGAGAGACTATCACTCGAGAAATTGATGACGTCGGACGATAAATTGGAGAGGAGAGTGGAGGAGGAACTAGCCCATTTCCCTAGTTCGAAACCTCCAGTTTTGAGAAGTTCAGTAAGTTGTGTTTGTAGCACCATTGCTTCTTCTTCCGATTCAGCTCCCGTGGTAATGTCATCTATATATGTTTCCGAACGGAGAGCCTCCGCTGCAAGTGGAAACCGATCGCCTTCGTCGAGAACTAACTGAGCAATAGTTCTCTGCGCAGTAAAGGGACTCGATGTGACACCAAAGGTTATTGTAGTAAGCTGCCACTCTGTTACCGGGTCGGAAGGGGAAAAGCGCCAGAAAAAGTGAAGAAACTCCTGGTCATCAGGATGTAGATTGATGGCGCGATACATTTGTCGAACATCACAGGTGAGAGCTACTTTATGAGTTCGAAAGCGAGAAATTATTTCGCCAATGTCCCCCTGTCTTTTGGGACCAACAAGCAAAGTATCGTTGAGACTAGTACCACTAGAATCTTTTTCTGACGGATTGAAAACAACACGAACCTTCATGTTATCAGAGGGCCCTTTCACTACTCCATGATGAGTCATTACATAATTTGCGGGAGTGTTAGCTCTAACCATATGTCCCTGAAGTACATAATCTTTAAGGCAAGAATGATATAGGAGTCGAAATTCATTATTTTTCTCGAACTGTTTTTCAAGACGAAAAAGTCTCTTGAGGGCTCGATCACGAGTAGAACCAAGAACGGGACGAATATCATCGATAAAGGGAAGACGAGCTACGTAGCGACCCGAGGAATCACGGGATATGGTTTGCTGAAAATGTCGCTCGCACTGCATATCTTCATCCGAAGGTCGATGAGTGAGTTCAACTTCCTCTTGTTCCCAAAAGGCTCTCATAGTTTCGTCAAGACTAGGGAGGGTAGAATCCGAAGAAAAGGCAACAAGAAGAGAATTGAGATGCGTTAGGGGGGATTCCATGGGAACGGAACCCATTAAAACATATCCGAAAATGGTAGGTACTGCGGACGGATTTCCTTTTATAGTACCTGGGAATTCGAGGGTGGCGTCAAGAACAGCTTGAACTCCAAGTAACATGTCAACTGGGCTGGGAGTGTTGAATTCAGGATCAGCTAATGTCAAAAAACTAAAATGAGAAAGCAGCTTCTCGGAAACAGGTGCCGTAGGTAGATCAGACGTGATCTGAGAAATGATAGCTGCATCGAGGGACATTGCTGATTCCGGTGAGTGCCGAGAAGCCAATTGACAAGTGACTAGACCCTGAACCTTTGAGTGAACAGGCGATTGTCCGACGCCGGAAATGTTGAATACACATTTTTACGGGGAAGGCCTAGTCGATCGGCAAGCGACGAAGTCATAAAGTTGGCCTGGCTACCTGAATCCAGAACGAGACGACAAGTATGAGAACGGCCAGTGACATCAAGAATAGTAGCTTGAGCTGTTCCAAGCAGAGCCATCGATGTTGAGGAAGGTTTTGGACAAACATTTGTAAGAGAAACAGCTGCATGGTCATAGGACGTGGGTTCCGCCGTCGAGGGGAGGTCCGGACGAGATGACGAGGAACTTGCATCGGAATGAGTACCCGCATGCAACAAGTAATTATGAGATTTCTTCTTACAAATTCGACAACAAAAGGTAGATTTACACATCGAAGCATTGTGTCGACCGAAGCAGGCAAAACACAAACGGTTTTGTTGAACAATGGATTTTCGCTCAGGCACACTCATAGACAGAAACAACTCACATTTTGAAAGTTTATGATTCGGTTTAGAACAACATAAGCATGATGACGTAGTAGAGGGGGTCAACTTTGACGAAGAAGGTGTAGAGCTCAATGAGGTGAAGGAAACATCCGAATTTGAAGCGAGCAAAACACGTTTCCGTTCCTTAATTGTAGGGGTACTTGTAGTTCCTGACATAGAATTTACTAAGAGATCCGAAATACTGCTTTGATTGTTCATAAATTCTTGGAAATGATGGAAACTAGGGAAGGGTGTTTCCACATGCTTATCTTCAAAGGCGCGTTTTGTTTTAGGATCCATTATACGTAATCCGAGATGTAGAAACATGAAGTCGGAGAGATCCGGAACGTTCAAAGATTTCAAACTAGCTACTGTAGTCAAAATGAGGTCGACTGTACTACGTATGCTACTCTGTGCATCAGATTTGAGAGGGGTAACTGTGAGAAGTTTGTTCAAATAGAAATTTGCGATAACTCGTTTGTTAGTGTACCGATTCACGAGCGCTTGATATGCTGTAAGGTAATTTTCGGGACGAAATTCGACAGTTTTAACCAATTGAAGAGCAGGACCTTCAACGTTCGCCAAAAGATAAGTGAACTTTTCAATATTGGTTAAATTGGATTCATGAATCAATGCATTGAAAAGCGATATGAACGAAGAAAAGTTCTGAATTTGTCCGTCAAATTTAACCATTTGAATTTCAGGTAATTTTGCTTTAACTGGAACGGAGGATGGAATACTTTGATTAGCAAAGCTGGTACTCAAATCAGGAGGCTTGATCTGTGGAAGAATGTATTTTTTGGCGCAAGCCAGTATGGTAAAATACATTTCTTCAAATGTTCTACTATCTTGTAAGCAATCCGTGACTAGTGTCGAGTCTTCTAATTGAATACTTGCTAAAACATCTAAAACTGTGTTGTATTCCACGAAAACTTCGTCCACCCGTTCAGCTCGCGCTATAAAAATATCCTGATTTTTCGGAAGGCTTTTGATCATGCCCGACGTAACTGCCAATCGCGAGAGAAGACGATTCTTCTTATCCGTGTACCTATGGTACCGACGCTTCAATTCGTCCTGTTCCGTCATTATATTCTCCAAGTAATTAACGATATGGTAGAAAGAAGAAACCCCAAGTTAGAAGAAGAAGGAATGAAACAGAGAAGACCGAATACCGATGACAATGAAACGAGTTGAACCGAGATAAATGGAGGTCGAGAGAAATGGACGGAAGTGCAAAAGGATAGGTAGATCACCTATGTAACGAATGTAGGGGAAATGAAGGTGCAAGTGGTGCGAGGGGAGACCAGCAAGATGAGTTGCCCCACTTAACACCTCAGCCGATGTACACAAAGGAAAGATGACCAATGAGAGTCCACTACGTTCGATTTGTAAGATGGATGCCTCTAAACCAACCCACGTTATTGCAATTGCTAACCAAAAATAAGCCCAATCCAAGCTCGAAGGAGCCAATAATTTGTAACGTACGTCCCTATCCGGGGGAAAATCAAAATAATAAAAAAGAGGAACGCACGTGAAAGTGTTACTGTATACTGGTCTGGGCCTTATTTACCGTGAATGAGATGAACAGCACAAAAAATGCACAAAATGATTGAAAAGGAAAGGTACGGAAACTGACCTGATGGTAGGCGCGCCTGCTCTTCCCGTCGACGGGGGATGGATGTCCTCTTCTTGGGGGAGTTAGCGAAGCACTCCACGATTCGCGAATAAGCATTTAATCGCGTTACTGTTAAGGTTTGGATTTTGAATTTAATTTCGAAGGACCAGGGCTGCGGTTTAGGTATCCTACTGCGGTACTTCTCGCCATTCAACTGCTGAAGCGAGGGGAGAGGAAGGTAGGCAGGTAGAACCGTCTTCAGGAGGGGAAGACAGAAATAGGGAAGGGAGGTGGGGCATACATGTTCATGCATTGAAGCACTGTCCATCGCACTTCGGCCTTTAAAAGATAAGAGAGACCAAACATACACCTATGGTTTTTTTTCGCGGAATTGGATTCAGAATGGTCTTCACTTATACTCTTCATCTGCGTAAAGATTCTAAAGAAACCAGTTTCTTCCAACAGGAAAATAGTAGAAAAACACAATTTTGGGTCATTTTCTCAAAATTTATTCCTGACTCAAAATTTTCGAAAACCATCCATTTCACAACACTATTCAAAATTGTATTCTTGAGCATCACAAATTCCTGCCAAAATATCCTGCAAATCATTCATTTCATTACTGGACAGTTATCACTCTACTTTGTAAAACAATGAATTCATCCGTAAATTCCGATACTCAGCATTTATTGGTCCGAACAAAAGCATTATTGCAAATAATGAAAAGTAAAGAAAAGTTCCCGACTTTTGAAAGGCTGAAAGGTGGCGTTATCCCCGTAAGAACTGCTTTAAATTAAATCTGTTGACCCTTCCCGTGAAAACAGCGTAGATTAATTCGAAAGTTGCTCGGATCAGATTAAGTCATTCAAACATCTCTGAAGGAATAAAGTTTTTATCAATTTGTTCGTTGAAAGCAGCTACTTGGAATCTTATTCCCTTTTCAATCTCGGGAAAGCCTACTCATAAGCTTGAATGATTCATGCGCCCGAAGCCATAGGAGTTTGAGTGTTTGATGATGGATATCGACATATTCGAATTCACCCGCAAATTATCGGATCTGTCGAAGCCGCCAGGACCACTTGTGAAATGGGGGGGAAACGTCGTACAATAACGTAACGTCTGCATAAAATAGAACATTTTGGTTACCTGCTCAGAACGCCTATAGATTTTTTTCGTTTAATTGGATGCAATACAATACACTTAATAACTTCAATGTTACTATTGAAGGAATTTTGTCATTAGGTGTTACGTGTAAGCCTAACTAGTCTGCCATGCTGTACGAGTCGATCCCACAACTAATTAGCAACAAGAAATTGTTCATAGCAATTTCTTTTAAAAGGCTTCGTTTTTAACTGATTTCAATTTTAAATTATTTTTCGTGATTTTGAACTTACATCATTAAATTGGTTATAAATCACAGTTTGAGGATGCCGTTGAAAGGTCATTAAAATTCCTATTGGATAGGTTCCTTACCTCTTCTCTGAGCCAAGCTTTAAGACATGAAATAGTCCTCTAAAGAGAAAACTTTACGTAATTTGGGAAACCTCGATTTTTTTCAATCTCAAATAATTCAACTGCGAGAACCAATATTTTTTCAAGATGCAAGGAGTAAAAACTGCGCCAAAATCTCAGTTCTCCCATCGCATAATTAAAAAATATTTTACATCCAAATTCAAGGGAGAAATTTGTGTTTGAACGTGGAAAAACGTGAATTTTTTCATTTTGTCAAGTGGGTGGGCGAGCGGCTTTTTGATGCTTTAAACCTTGACTCAAAGATAAGGTAAGGAATCTATCCAATAAGAAATTCAATGACCTTTCCAACGGTATCCTCAAACTATGATTATCACAGCCAAATAAAGGATTTATGACCAATTTAATGACGTAAGGTCAAAATTACGGAAAAAAGTTTGAAATTAAAATAAGTCGAAAACGCTACAGACAATTTTTGTTGCTAATTAGTTGTAAAATCGACTCGTACAGTATGGCTTACACCCTGTATACATGCATTATTATGCATACACTTATCTGTCGCATGTGCTTATCCTATGCATATGTTTATCTTTTGCATATGCTTATTTTTCGCCTATCCTTATCATTCGCCTATGCTTATCTTACGCATATCCTTATCTTTCGCATATGCTGATCTTATGAATATGCTTGTCTTAGGCATTTGCTTATCTCATGCATATGCTTATATTATGGATATGCTTATCTTATGCATTTGGTCATCTACACCTTGTATTATGCTGCTGTATTATGCAGGATGACTTCAATTGAATGGACCAGCGTTTAATTTCATTCCGAGTTTGAATAAGACGAATACGAACATGACATTTTGAGACCATGAAGGTGGACTTTCGATCCTATTTTAAACATTCAAACCTTTATTTCACACCCCTCGGGCACAACTGCACCCCAAAAGGAGCTCATGTTATTATGTAATTCAACAATTTCAGTTTTTATTTTAACAGCAACATTTTTAGGAAGATTATTTCTTTGTTTTCCTCAATTCTGACGGTTAATTATTGAAAATATGCATCTAGTGTTGGAAAATTACGATGTTCATAATGTCAAACCTCCTCTCCCACGCTTTCAATCTTGCAGGCATGTGGGCGTATGCCCGAAGCTGCAATCGACTTGGATGGGACCTTGCCAAAACATGAAAATCATAAGTGGTATTTAGAATAAAAACACCCGGCAATAAACTATGTGTGGTAGACGCTGATAATCTCACACTCTACACCAATCAGAAGGACGAAAGAGAAAAAGAAGGGGGTGGTGTTGTGAAGCGCTAAGCATCTAGTTTGAAACCCAGTTTTCAATGTTGTTCGTGTTCTCTGATAAAATTGTCACTTCTCGTATTGAGACTTTGTATTTTTCGTACAACTATTTTGCGATCTAACTTTTGACTAACGCGCCATACAAATATTTAGTTGTGGATTTTTACAAAGAATTCTAATGTTCAATGAAAGGTAGTGATGGTAATCCATTAATTCCAAAGTGAAACTAAACGGTATCCTCCTGAATGAATTTGCCTCAAGGAGAAACGTTATATGGTCTCTTTTAATAATGTTATGAGTTTCTGTTGGAGTTCTGAGGCGAATGAGATCCTATTATAATTTCCAATGTTTTCTAAATTCTCTCGTTTTTTCTTTTCCGCAGTTTTTTTCTTCTTTTTTCGCTCACTCCACTCAAAATACTGACAGGTGGCGCTGTGAAAAGTTTGGCGTTCCGTGTGGCAAGGAGGAAAAGTGGAGCGAGGGGAGCGTTCCACTCCATCTTCGTCAAATGAATAAATTATTGCTTCAGTCTGCCCAACGAGTAAAATTGCTTATTGATTTCGTTGACCACAGCGACCTCTTCGGCGTCGCGTATCCCCATGGAATAGTCTATTATCCCCTAAAAAAATGCAATTCATAAGAACCAGAAACTCTATAGCGCAAGTACCAGGCAACTTGTGTTGTCAGATAATGTAAAACATATTGTTCAGTTCCTCATGCGTTCCTAAAGGTCGTCCCTTTGAATTGGGGAAAAGATCGTTTACTTCCAAAACATTTCTTATTACACTCTTGCAGCCACCCGAAACCGATTCACTCAATTTCATCATTCTGAATGTCATTCCGAATCTATTAGTCCGGTACCACTACAGTTGTGGGAGTGAATTTTAGAGGTCAGAGAATGATCAGCACGGTGAGATACAGAATATTCTGCACTGTGACTCGCCAGTTTCATGTACACTGGCACGAAGCTGACCACTCCTTGGTGCCTCGGTAACACAATCAACTGCACATTAATACAGAGTGATGTTTAGTGATTATACAGGTATTGTTTTCGCAGGTTCAGGTTTGATTAGTTAGTCTCAATATGTTGAATATTGGGTATTTTTGTATGTTTTAATACATACAATTATCCCCAATCTAACGAAATGTTGTTAGTTTGAGTGTTTAGTTGTGTGTTTGTTGAATATACCCAATACCTATAAAATAGAACCCAAATCTTTCAGAAAGTGATGAACCAATGCAATTTAGAAACAAAATAATGAAATGATAATATTGATGGGTAGCAAATTGAGCATAAATCACATTTTATTTATTTATTTTTTACGTGATTTATTATTGCAATTGAATATTAAATTACAATCCATTTAGCAATATTGCTTATCATTTGAACACTCCCTGAGAGCCCTTTTACAGTAAAACCCAGCCCCTTCTCCTAACAGTCTCTTCAACACTGAGCTGTAATTGTCCAAAACGTGGAGCATTTCCGAGTTTTCATGATTGTGGAGGCGTTGTTCGTGCCTCCTATAAATCAAATGCATCCTTTAATTCATGAATTAAACTGAACAAAAGTAACTTTAGCAAAATTATTGGTAATGAGAGACGCTTCAATCGGACGTTATGAGATATCAAGGGCTGAGAGAGTCCGGCGACAAAGAGCCGAACACATCAATATCGACTCGGTTGAAGCATTCACATAATTCAACATGTATTTAGCAGTAGCGGTGTGGATGTGAAAAGTTGGTTTCTTGAGACGGGGGGGGGGGGATTAATCTCTCAAGAACTGGAAAATTGAAAATTCCGGGAACTTAATTAGATAGACATCCGAGATGAGTCAAAGAACAACCTCATAAGAAGTTGACAATTTAAGTCTGTGCGGAGAACACAATATTTTGTCACAGGCAAACGCACGTTTCAGGTTTCTAATTTGGTTCGGTGCTATATAAACTAACCCTGCAACACCAATAGCCACCCATGGATCCTGTAGTGATTTAGATCCAGGATGGTCTGAAACGGAATAGCTTCGCTTATGAGTGTTGTCCTATTCTACTATAGATTCATTGCCTGAAGACTATTTCCTTAAAGACTTACAGTCTTACTGAGGATACCCTAGAATGCAGCAAATTATTATACAATAGTTTTTTTCTATGTAGATCACTCGTCTGCAATGAACACGGCTCTGCCATCGTTACCACCAACCAACATGAAGAAAAACATCGATCGCATTTCGCTCAGCTAAAATTTGAACGGAGTTAGACCTCTTTTGTGATTCACACTCGTGTTTCTGATTTATCGCAAGTCCAACCCTTAAGTTCTCGTAGGGAGCGAAAGGTTTGTCCTACAGAGCTCCGCATGGTCTCAAAAAAATTCTGAAAATTCTATAGAATCTTAAATTTATGGAAAACAATGCCTTCATACCTAAATGTTTCTAGTTAAACCGTTATTTTTCAACCCTTTGAAGTTACCTACATCAACTACAATCTTAGGGGCACAGCTAGACCCTGAATGGAGCCCACATACCAAATTTCATCAAAATCGGTCAATGATAGCCGAGGAAAGTACAGCGTACGACCGCGCCGTACGGCGGACGGACGGCAAAAATTTGTATTCGATTTTTTGATTCTACGTACCTTGAAACGTAAATCAACAAATTATGACGGAGCGTTAAAAAAATTTTCTTGGTCGATTCCAAAGGTTCATTATTGAAAATAATAAACCAAAATTAAGCCCAGACAACAAGCCTCGACTCCTTACTCTATGTGTATACAATCCGATTGAACGACGTGAAATCAATTTAGCTCAATCGATAATAGGTATAATAATATAATAATAAGAGTGCTAACGTCCTCGCTTAGCACAAGGTCAAGCTGAGGTAATATCATTAGCGATCGATCCGTTGAGCTCATTCGAACAGCGGAATCAATTTGAGAAAGTTGAAGTTTCATCAGCCTTTGTGTTATGTAGAAAAGTTGGAATCGAAAACATTAAAACACATCGAAGTCGTAGTTTTTCGTTCCGTTATTGAGGTTCTTTACGACCCAACGACACATCCGAGGACCATCCTGGACTGTGAATGGAAAAGTCGTTTCCTTGTCCAACACTACGGACTAAGAACAACTGTAGACTAAAACCATGCCGCGTGTGCATTTGAGGGAATAACGGAATGATAAAATAGAAAAACTGTGTGTGGTTCTTCCACTCACTCGAATATGACTGCAAACGAGTGTTCTTTTCAGGAGCCTTGACTAGCGCTGGCGTGGAACACATGAGAATGCGGGGAATGGTGAATGTTGGGCCAAACAGAGGGGAGCTTTGCAGTGAAGCAAAGCCCCTGCCCTGCCCTGCCCTCACGCTCGCATTTTATTATTCTCAATTTGCACGTATCAACGATCACACGCTGCTCTTTTTCCTTGCTCTCTAATTTGCCTAGTCGGTCCGAATTGTAGCACCCGCTGTGCTATGAAGCTGGTATTCATGCACGGATGGATTTAGAACGAAAAGTAACCGAAAAGAACCAACTTCGAAAATATAATTTGGGTAACCGATACTGCGAAGAATTCATGGGTGCAACGTGGATTGACTCCTTTTCGTGGGACGATAGATTTCATGTCTATGACCCAGTCTGTGGAATCGACTGTGCGAACATGCCCCCAATATCTTCATGATGTGTGATGTTCATCCTCATAATTTTGACTGATGAAAGTCTTATTGAATTTCCTCGTTACTCATTACTTCACGACCTTCTCCCACGTGTTCTATAATTAATTTCCGACAAAAAGTACCTCACGAAATATTTTGGTATCCCCCACAACAAAATGCCTTTTTTTTCACTTTGAAGTTTTTTTTTTCGTGGTTTTGATCTTTGCTCAATAAATCTACCATAACTCCCTCAATTCGAGAGTTAGCTCAAATCTGAAAAATTCGATGGAAAGAACATTGAATTTTCAATCTTTTCAATGCTCAATAAAATTTTTTAAAGCGGAGTTGAGATGTGCAAACGACGTATGAAAAGCAAAACTCGTCGAAATCTTGAAATCGCTTGTTTTTTCAGTCGCTTGGTAACCTTATAAATTCTTGACGCAGAATTGTGAAACTTTTCTAAGAAGTGCACCAGAATCTCAGGTTTCCAACGGTGTAGTTTATAAATACTTACCATACAATCGAATTTAGGGGAGAAATTCCTGTTTGAACGCGGAAAAACGTGCATTTGTTCCAACGAAATCGACGGTTTGAAGGGAGGACTCCGGGTTCTCCTCCGAAGCACTGGATCTCCCTAACAATTTAACGGATATCAAAATTGTTCGTGTGCCATTGGAAGTCTCAGAATAGAGTAGAAAAAAATGTCCGAGGAAATCGATGAAAATTTTTTCAAAATTAACATAATTAATTGACTTGATAACTCACATTTAATGGTTTTAAAAATTCAGCTTTATTCCTAAATGGTTTTAAGGATTCAGCTTTAATTTTTTTATTTATACCTAACCATAAATTACACTGGATTACAAAATTTAGGGGTGGACTGGCTGCCTCGTTCTTTCACCACTTTTCTTATGGTATTTGGTGCGCTGAATCCGAATCTGACGTCAGTTTTTTTTGTTCACGTCGGATTTTCAAGATATAGCTAGTTTTAAGATTTTTCTAGTTCTCACTTTTCTTCATTTTTTAGTGAAAACTCATCTTGCTCAAATCTCCTCAAAAAGTACTCAGACTTATAGGAAATTTCATGTAGAACCCGAATATGTACTTAGTTTCTAAGTAAAACTGTGATAAACCCCCTATTTCCCACAAAACGTATCAAAAAACACCGGTTCTCAACGTTTTTTCTTTGGGTTTTCCCTTACATTTTGCCACTTGAAAAAAAAAAATAGGGCTAAAAAAAATTTTCTCGGGCTTTTACTTTGTAGGGGGGACACCCCAGAGGAGAATGAGACCAATCGCAGCCTCCTAAACCCATTAACATCGAAGGAATGAGCTTTTTCATGGCACTGAGATGAAAATTCACAAAAACCGTTAATTAGTTTTTCGAGATAAGTATGTGCGTTCCTAAATCTGTTTTCCTCAAATGGATTTTCCTTTCTTCTACATTTTTTATGCTTGTCACCTATTAAGAGTAAGATCGAAAATAGGTACTCAAAGGGGGAGTAAATCATAATTGGGAAACTCTTGTTTTGTTAAGTGATTTTAATTCAGTTTTACAAACGAAACACAATAAACTGCAGAAAAGTTAACGGTGTGAATCTGTTTCATGAAGGCTCAGATGAATCAAAAGTTGGTAAAATGTTTGGTTATTCCTCCACCTCAGAGGTTTCATCGCCGGCATCTATGTAGAGAAAACTTCGCCGCCTTAGGTAAATCTCTTTTTAAGGTCCAACATTAGTCCGCCATCATGTGAACTTCCCAATACCCTTTGTACCGTTCTTCCATGGTTTTCATATCTTGGTAGAACCTCTGAGGTGGAGGAATAACCAAACATTTTACCAACTTTTGATTCATCTGAGCCTTCGTGAAATATATTTACACCGTTAACTTTTCTGCAGTTTATTGTGTTTCGTTTGTAAAACTGAATTAAAATCACTCAACAAAACAAGAGTTTCCCAATTATGATTTACTCCCCCTTTGAGTACCTATTTTCGATCTTACTCTTAATAGGTGACAAGCATAAAAAATGTAGAAGAAAGGAAAATCCATTTGAGGAAAACAGATTTAGGAACGCACATACTTATCTCGAAAAACTAATTAACGGTTTTTGTAAATTTTCATCTCAGTGCCATGAAAAAGCTCATTCCTTCGATATTAATGGGTTTAGGAGGCTGCGATTGGTCTCATTCTCCTCTGGGGTGTCCCCCCTACAAAGTAAAGGCCCGAGAAAATTTTTTTTAGCCCTAATTTGTTTTTCAAGTGGCAAAATGTAAGGGAAAACCCGAAGAAAAAACGTTGAGAACCGGTGTTTTTTGATACGTTTTGTGGAAAATAGGGGGTTTATCACAGTTTTACTTAGAAACTAAGTACATATTCGGGTACTACATGAAATTTCCTATAAGTCTGAGTACTTTTTGAGGAGATTTGAGCAAGATGAGTTTTCACTAAAAAAATGAAGAAAAGTGAGAACTAGAAAAATCTTGAAACTAGCTATATCTTGAAAATCCGACGTAAACAAAAAAAACTGACGTCAGATTCGGATTCAGCGCACCAAATACCATAAGAAAAGTGGTGAAAGAACGAGGCAGCCAGACCACCCCTAAATTTTGTAATCTAGTGTTATCTACAATATGATAATTAATGATTAAATTTGATTACATTTGATTGATTAAATTAATTTGATTTAATTTAATAAATTAAATTTTGATTGATTTATAGATTCAATAATTAATTGACTTAATAACTCATATTAAATGGTTTTAAAAATTCAGCTTTATTCCTAAATGGTTTTAAAAATTCAGCTTTAATTAATTTATTTATAACTAACCATAAATAAACTACAATTTATTAATTAACGAATAAAGCTGAATTTTTAAAACCATTTAATGTGAGTTATTAAGTCAATTAATTATGTTAATTTTGAAAAAATTGTCATCGATTTCCTCGAAAAAATTTTTCAACTCTTTTTTGAAACTTCCAATGGCACACGAACAATTTTGTTATCCATTAAATTGCGCAGTTTAGACTTAGGCATTTCGGTAGAAATTACCTCGAATCATGGGAGGTCATAGAAAAGCCTGGACGGTTCTAACTGGCTCAAATTGTACGGGTTTCTTAGGGAGGCTTTGGCATACCGTGCGTTTTTGGTTAAAAATTTAAATTTTGTTAGCTGAGCCATGGAGATGGGGAAGTTGTGGTGTTTTTCATGTTTTGTAGTTGATGTTATGTTATGTTATCTTGTTCTGGTTTCTTTTGATTGTTAAATAAGTAATAGAGTGGGTAAATAAAATACATAAATAGATAAGTAAGTAATGATTGTAAAATATTGCAGTAAAATAAAAATAAAATTGTAATAATTAAAACAAAATTGTTAAATAATTACACAAAATAAGGAGTTGTTGATCGAAATGATTGTGTACAGCGTTTGTTATTTAAGGGTGTTGAACTCTCCGGGCAGATGACCTATGGTTCGTGCCCTAAATGTTTACTGCGATACCTATTATAACAAATTGAATATTGAATGTAAAATAAACATATTTTCTATCTATCTATCTATCCAATAAATTTAAAAAGCAATTTAATTTCAGTTACTCCGGTGACACTTTGGAACAGCTGTGGAGATCCTGATATGTTTTCGGTGACACTAGAGATATCGTGGTCCAATTAGGGTTAAATGGTCTCTCTCAGTTGGATCCTCCAGATCTTCATGAAGCTTCTAATTTCTGACGTACCAGTCCGCGCCGGTGATCATGTGGAGAACACGGTTCTGGAGTACTTTAACGCTATTTATTTGCGTGTTGGAGGCAGACGACCATAGGCCCTCTCCATAGCACCAGATAGGTTTGATAATGGAGTTATAAATCGAGATCTCGTTTTTGATGGTTTTTATTTGAGCGGTCTTATGGCGTATTTTGGCAGCTATGTCATTGATATGATTTTTCTACGTGAGACGTTGGTCCATAGTCATACCCAGGTACTGACGTGCGTTTTTAATTCGAGAGCGGTTGAATCCATTTCCACGGGGGGGGTTCATGTGAAGTTACATTTATAGGTATAGATGCACACATTCGATTTCGTGGCGTTTATTTCAATTCTCCATTAACTCGCCCATTCACTGACGTTGACAGGAATAGCTTGAAAAGCCTCACTTGCAGCCTCACCGGTGCGGTTCTTCGTTAAATAGCGCCTATTCATTACTGCGCCAGTCATCGGCAAACTGGGCTGACTCTGTAACAACATCGTTGCATATTGGTACATCATGGATGTAGAAAATGTACAATAATGGACCAATTACGCTGCCTTGAGGCACCGAGGAGAAAATTGGCAGTTCAGCACTAACATCACCGCATGATTGGATTAACCAAAAATACGTATCGGTGAGATCAGGCTTAAGTTTGGATAGAAGGTCAGCAAGCCACGTCATGTCAAAAGCTTTTTCAGCATCGAGGTAGAGGCCCAATGCGATTTCTTAATCCTCATTTGCCTTCAGAATACGGTCTAGAAAACGATGGAATTCCCACGGGCAAGAATGGAACTGCTTGAAGCCAAATTGGGTGTTTGGTAGGAGGTGCTCAATTTGGTTGAGAATGTGAGGGTAAATGAGCCTTTCTAAAATTTTTGAAAATATAGATAGGTAATAAGCTAATGAGGCGATACCCACTCACATCGCATGCTCTTTTCCCAGCTTTATGAATCATTTTTATTTTAGCAAGTTTCCATTTTCGGGGAAAGTAGGCAGTTCTAAGTATAGCATTATTTAGCTGGGTCAAAAACAATGGTCTTTATAGGTATGCGTACGAGAAGTTTTTGTTAGTTAGATCAAACCCAGTTGATTTTTTCTTTCGAAGCCTTTCAATTTCTTTTTCGTCATTTGGGAGATGAACTGGGAAATTGGAGATAATTGTGAATTGTAAAGGATTGGAGAAAATTGTAAAGGCTGTTGAAGAGTCGCCAAAACTTCCTCATCAAAAACGCTGTCCTCAGATGGATTGGGCGAAAACTGTTGTTGTAAAACTTGGCCAAACAAATCCGCTTCGCCTTGACTGGTTGAATTCCATCGGTTATCAGACTTTAATAGTGGATTGGTCCATCTTTCACCGGTTTAAATTTTTTGCTTTAAGCCAAAATGAACAGCCTTTTGCATCTAGGTGGAAAACTATGTGTTCTTCCTCATGGTCTGTGAGAGTTTGGAGCGCATTTTTAAGTTTTTCAGTGGCTCTATTATAGGTGCGTTCATCGATTGGGCGCTTGGTGAAATTCCAAGTATTTCTTGCTCTCCATTTTTCATCCAACAGGTCAAGAATAAATTTTGGCTGGTTTTTGAACAGTTGAGGACTACCTTGAGGTTTTTCGCCAATGATACCCGCGAAATGAATGTCATTGGCATGCTTAGTTACAGCCGCATCGATGCCATCACGTGTTTTCAGAGGCAAGCTTAAATCAGTAAGCAATTCCATGGTACTTCTATATAGCTCACAATCCGTGAGCCATATAGATGGCTCATATATATGGACCACAATCCGTGGTCCATAGATGGTCCGTTAGCCAATGACATGCCTCGACTTTTGACCACTGATTCCGAATCGAACATCGTCAAGACCGGCAAATGGTCAGACGATAGTTCAGGGATTACTACAGTAATCCCCATTCTAATGGGAAAATTATTCAAAAGAAAGTAGTCTAGCACATCAGGTCTAACTCCTGCCTGTTCTGGGTAATGGGTGGGCTCCAAGAGATGCAGTACGTCTAATCCGATGCGGTATACCTCTTTTGCCAGCATATTTCCCCGAAGGTTCGGAACTGCAAAACCAAAAAGACTATTTTTGGCATCAAAATCGTCACCAATGATGAAACAGGAACCAAGTTAATGTGTGCCCACACATCGCTAGCACGAAGCAAATTTGCACCGGCAGAATATAACGCAGCCACCTGAACGCTCAGACCACCAATGAGGAGCTCAATTCATGCGATCTGCATTTCAGTTTTGATTATGGGAAGAAGCGGTTGATGTTTGATGTCGCTTCTTATGAGAAGTGCAGCACCACCCTTATGGTCATCTTCAGGATGGTCCGCACGATAACAGGAATAACAGGTAAATAGTTTCGATTCTGATGCTAACAATATATTCATTTTGTGGGTATGGAGAAATGCTTCTAACTTCTCTGCCTTACTAACGATGCTGCGAGCATTCCATGTGCCAACTTTTACACTGTGGGTCAATGAAGCGTTAGCCATTGATTTTTAACAATTTGGGTAATATTTGTGACTACGCTTGAATAATAGGTTGTATTGTTACCAACAGGGGAACAATTCTACATATAAGGCTTGCCAATAGATTGTTTTCATTATTTGAGCCTGGCGAGGATTCGTTACTGGGCTGAGGTCGCAAGACAGAAGAATATGATTGATTTTCGTAATTTTGCCTGTTGACTGATGATACTGTAATATCACGATGAGTAACAGTCCTTACAGTACCTGCAGCAACTTCGTGTAGCTGCGATTGGACATCACCATGAGAGGGTCGAGAAGAGGGCGGTCCGAATCGACTTTTCTGATAAGATTTTTGAATGGGACATCCCTTATAGTTAGCCGTGTGGGTCTCTCTACAATTCACACATTTTGTCTGTGCTGTTTTGTCCAAGTTGCAATCTGCAGTTGCATGATCCCCCTCACATTTCACACAACGCTGCGGTTTACTACAGTAAATTTTTTAGCGATCGAACGACTGACAACGATGACATTGAACGACTGACCTTCGCGGCTTTGGTGGTTCAACCTTGACGACTGCTCCATACAAGCGATCTAAATTAAATATTTCGTTGTTCTTGGGGTTTGGTTTCAAGTCAACAAAGAACAGCAGAAGCGGTGTTTTTGACATCGGGTGAAGTACGGGAATCATCTGGGTAGGCTCAAATCCCATATCGGCTAGTTCTTTTTGGACTAGTTCTACATTAGTATAAGGATGCAATCGTCTTATGACTACACAATAGGCGCGCTCCTGATTTGACTGATAGGTATAATACTGGGAATTTTTAGTTTTGAAATAATTTATGACAGCACGGTAGTTATCAATGGCTTCTAAGGACATTTTAATTTCGCCATTTGTTCCTAGGTATCTGATGTTACTAATGCCCAAAGATTCTAGATTGGATTTCACCACATTAATATCCGCGACATCTAGTACGTAAATGAGTGGGGGACGCGGCATCTTATTGCTCAACGACTCGTTCTGCCCTAATTTTCATTTGTTTCCATTATTTCAAGCAAAGGCGAAAAAGAATTACTGACTGGAAACATTCCGTTGTCCGTTTTACGTCGTTTTCCAGCTTGTTCGGGTTGTTTGGGCCCATGAAGAGCCCATTATAATATATTATATAAAAGAGAGTTTATATATTATATAAAAGAGAGATGATCATCTCACGACTGTCCGAGAACTACTGATATACATCATGCATCTTACTTGTGAAAGCAATTCGGAACCTTATGACAACCATACGAACAAAGTTCAATTCGAAAAGGTCATAAATATACGACCCTCGTACCCCTGATTTCGTCTAGCGCTTCAACGAGGAGAAATTCATAATGGTCGGGCAATACCATAAGATGGACGATCACCAATTTCATATATTTCTTCGATTTTAGGGGAAAAAAAGGTTCCTGCGTTCCTTATAGAATTTTCCAGAAAATTGGTGATATGAGCCCAAAATCAATTTCTTTCAATTTTGACCTTAGCAGCGTGTCCGTCTTAGTTAACTTCGTGAGATGTTCTCACTTCCTCTTATTCTCATTTCCTCTGAAATTGAAGAGAGACAGTGTGTCCAGGTGAGAGACCAAATAGGTACTGATCCTTGTCTTTTTCATTAGTAAAACTTCTCGGTTACGAACTAATCCAACCAATAACCAGTATATTAAATGTAATCCTTATTTTGATTTACTTTCCATCGGTCGCGCTTGCTGTGTTCACACCGCACTCGGAAGAAAACGCTGCTCTCTGACCCAATTTCCGGAAATTCACCCAATCCCCTTCTATATTTTTTATTTAGGATCCCACTCCCTAAATTGCGTATGACCTTGTGAGTGACGTGAAAGTTGATATTCAGTTTTGCTTCAGGCGTCGTCGAGTAAGGCATGCGCTGAGTGAGTTTGAACAGCTGCGCTACGAGACTTTTTGGGGTTTTATCGTTTTTTTCAAGTTTACATAATCAATCCAATATTTTCCAATTGTATGAATAAAAATGTTAACTGAAGCAAGCGTAATGCAATTTGTTGTCTCTCAGACTGTCAAATTCTCCAATTTTGAGCAAAATAGGCAACAAGAATGACAGCGGTGTAAACACAGCAGTTCGACCTACTTTGCGTGTGGGAAGGCGCGACTGACGCAAGGTCGAAAATAGTAGATCAAAGTCATATGGAATTATTTGGGCAGAGCTTCTAGGCTAGCGGCAGGAATGGTAAACGATTTTACCAGTTATTTGCCAATAGGGTTAAATAACAATCGGATTAGAGCGGGCGAGAAATATTATTGGAGAGAGGAGAAGGAAATGGGAAATGATTTCCTCGTTTTCCTCGACCTCTATCGCAGGCTCGTCGCAGCCGAATTGCTTAACTGAGTGGCAGCTCGAGATTCTAATGGCAGGATAAATACCTCTCAACCAGATGAGAACATAACCTTGGAAGGAGGCAGGTCAGGGCTCTCCTGAGGTAATAGAATTAGGGGAACCTTCCGCCCCAAGACTGAGAAATAAACGCTAGCGTGTGCCGGTCTTCCTAATGCAATTGAACTAGATTACTTCTTCGCAATTAGGATGTTGAGAGGTTTTCGGGACGAGATTGGGAGTTGCTTCCGGCACCTGGGCAGAAAGCATGGATGGGTCAGATCGTCGGATGATCTTGATTGTGTGTGGACATTGATGAACAGCGATACGATCACTCGGGGGAATCATTATGCACCCCAACCTTGAAGGTCTCAGTTTAGAAGCTTATAACTTGAATGTTTTGATAATATTTTCAATACTGTTTTCCCATTCTTGGAGAGATGTATCATCACTTGTTTGGTAAATACGAAGACACCTGTCAAACTTTTTTGGTTTAATATTTTCAATAAAAAACCTTTGGAATTGAGCAAGAAGAAAAAGTTCACCCCCCCTAAAGTTTGATGATTCAGGTTTGAAGGTACGTAGAATCCAAAAAACGAATACAAATGTTTCCATCCGTCCGCCGTAAGTCGTGCCCCGTATGCTGTACTCCGTTCCCCGTACACGGCACTTTCACCAGTACCCGTGGATCGATTTTGAGGAAGTTTGGTATATCGGCTTCATTTGGGGTCTAGTTGTGCCCCGAAGCTTTTGTTTATTGTCCGTCATTTCTAAATAGTAAAAAATGGAAAACATTTGCAAAACGCCCTAGCTCTAAGCCTATCAATAATGAAGTTTTTTTTTTTTTTTTCATTAATTTGAAGTAGCGACGATTTTAAATAATTTTCAGACACCACCCAGAGTGGGATCAACCTGAATGAGGATAGGTAATCAGAAACATAATTATTGGATGTTCCATGCATTGTTTTCATCAATTTAAGATATCATTAAGTTTTTTAGAAACGAATGGAACCATCCTGAGCTCTGAACGGTGATGCATGGTTGAATGTGAGGTGATTGTGAAATTAATTAAGACACACACGTATTTCACTGACTTATCTACTCAGGACGACGTATCTATCTGGTTCCCTCAGAAAAATACGATCTTCAAAAATAATTTTATATTCAACAACACTGCTCACTAACCACTCATCCCTTGAAACTAAAAACCACCTTTTGTTAAAAAGACATTCAAAACTCTGGGATGTTCTGCTGAGCGGTACTGTCTGCTAAAAAGCACTTGATTGATAATGTTGCGGGATATTATGGTTGTTCGATATAATATAGAATACCATATGACATGAAGTAGATATAAGAATATCGTATTTTCATCTTATTTCGATACTGAAAGTTATCGGCAGATACAGGTAGATTAAACATCAAATGTTTAATCCTTGAGTACCTTCAACTATTTACGATATCTATCAAATTTTGATGGACATCATCAGAACCATCACCTCATACGATAATTGGAAATCATGATTCAGAGGAATGTATTACATGTATTGTGAAAACACATCTCCTCACGTTCCTACCTTATTGACTAATTGGTAGCAAAAAGCAAATCTGCAGGTCTCATTTACTTCATTTTCTGGTTACGATGGATTCCCCGATGAGGTAGGCAGGTAGTTTTTTGTTATCTTGAAAACATCCAAAATTTGCATACTACCGTAATAATACCTTGAAACAATTCGAATTTGAGGAAAGAGTCCTGAATAGTGTGTTTTTAACGAGAGTATAATATTAGCTTCTTTATTAAGTATAACCTAAACGGAGTTCTTCTTCCGTTCTATCTTTTTTTTGCATAAGTGAACTCTTAAGAAGTTAATGGCTGCATGGCATTATAAAGTGAAAAACGAGGAGAGAGCCGCGGTGGAGGAAATGGAAAAAACGGCTAACTCTAACAACCGACGCGCCCGGGAAATGCTGGGAAGCGCCATTTCTCTTCATTTCCCAATATTATAGTAAAACTTGGAGGTCGTCCACTTTCCGTGCAGAGCAGCAGTGGTTCTGAGATTGGCCTAGTTTTTCATAGCTAGTTTGTTTTAGGAAAGGCAAACGTAGTTAGTTTCGGTGGCGCTGATTCAATTTTACAGAAATAGACTCACAATCTTCATCCTGTCCTGCGATTGGTACCAGACTGATAGTACCCACTGCGTATGTGCAAACGTGAAATCCTTGTAACAGCCATAACTTCTACGTTTTCTAACAATATTCAAAGATTGTGCCAGTTGAAGTGTAGCGTCCCCTGTGAGGGTAGTGGAAGGTCATGGTAGTGGATCATCTATACAATCGGGTTATGGATACGAGGAAGCTATGTGCCACACCCACTTGGCAGACTTTTTTCATTGTTCATTCTGTAGGGATCAGAGAATAATATTCAGTACCTCTGGGAAAATTATTTGATAATTCGAATTAAAAAAATCGTCATCTCGGATAGGAACTTGACATTTTGTATTATTATAATCGGGAAAGTCTTAGGGTTGCAAGAGTGCAAATGAGTTTTCAGTAGTAAAAACCAAAATGGAATCGTCAAGGTAGAGTCAATCAATGTCGGGCGCTGAATGTAAAATTTCGAAGAATGATTAAAAGATGTTTTCCAGCTGATCGATCAGAAATGGGATGGGAAATAAATAAAATGGAGAGGAAGAGCGGTATCCAATAAAAATATTCCGCCTCTGAATGCAAGTAAGGCTCGCACAAAGCGGCTTCCCCAGTGTTGGTAGAAAGTCACCACTCGAACAATTCGAATGCCTATTTGATTGTACGGCTCTGACGAATACACCTGGAGGGCTCAGACCTTAACCTGTCTCCAGTACTCTGTGGCTCAGACCGACATAAACACCGCCTGTTTTCACGTAAGCCGATTTCACGTAGAAAAGTGGACGCCGGAAAAGCAGATAATGGGAGTAGGTAACTGAAAACTTAGCAGCCCGCTACCGCTTTCATATTTAGTCATCTCGGAAACGACGAGTTAACTTCGAGTTCCCGTTTATTGAGGTTGCTCGTTTTCTACCGACCAACCGCCAAGTTTTCGAATCACGTTTTATTCTCTACCAGGTACCGCAACTTAGCTTTTCATTCATCGTTAACAAAGGCCGCTCAAAACCAGAGTTGTTAAATAGGAATTGCAATTACCATTACTTAATAGGAATGTTTTTTCAGATAGTTATTCCAATCCATGGAAAGGTAATGGGTTTTTCCATTCCAGTGTTGTTGGAAAAGTAATGGGTCCTCCTAATAGGGTGTGCGCATGATTTTATTAGATTCTTAATCGAATGTAGACCTCATCCTGAGTATTTTGACACCAGTCGTTCTCTTTTTGGATGAGTAGATCTGTTTCTATGATTTCTAAGTTTCGAATGTTTATGACGTCACGTGCCCCTCCCGCCTGGGTGGAACCCCTCAGCCCACTGTGACGTCATAAACATTCAAAACTTTGAAAAATCATAGGAAAAGTTATTCTCGCGCTAGAAGGTCGCGGTTGGTGTCAAAATTCTCACAATGAGGTCTAGTTTAGATTAAGAATAACAATAAACAGTTTTTCCGACCCATGCGCACACCCCATTGAAACTGGTTGCAGTATGCAATAATTTCTTTGATTTAATCTACAAATCTGTCCATTTCCATGAGTGAATTGTCAAGAGACGATTTACTCATTACCTTCTCCAGTTTGAAAATAAAGTGTACTTTTTACTACGTTCAAGTCTCAGTTTTTATAATTCTGCATTACTCATAGATGTTACTTATATTTTTTGATAGACAGATCGTAAAATTGTTAGGTTAGGTATATTTCGTACTTCGCGAGGATCGACGAAGAAACTTTCGAAACTTAAAAAACGCTCAGCTGAAAAAACGACAATTTTTGAGTTATGACGTTGTTGAAAGGAGTGAGTGACATGATAAAAACCACCATACCTGTGATACGTATGAATGATATGAATACAGCCAATCGGGTATTCATGAATTTCACGTACAAACCGTTGGAAACGCGAAAAAGTTTTTTTAAAACAATTTGTTGACTTCTGTCGATTTTTGGCTTTTCTTGAGAATTTTCTCCGGTAAATTAATTTTCCTCCAAATATTGATATCAACTTGCGATTGCAGAATCTTTTGCAAATATCATCGGGGTATTATAATCACGTCCGAATCCACACACAAACTGAAGAAAAGGACGAAAAAATTGGGAAGTAGGTGTATCACACTACCCTGTGGTTTAAACGTTACGCGAATAATCCAGGCTTCTGAATACGCAGCATCTCCAGGCCTGGACGTGTTGATTTAACAGGCGTGACTCAAGTAACTTTGCATATCTTGCAGGAAGCATTTGTCTGATTTTTAAATCAAGTCCCTTTTATAAGACTACCGAATGATCGAATGATGTCAAAGACGATGGCAGAATCCGGAGATTTTTCATCGAGATGAGTGGTTCGGTGCACCTCATCCATAGTCGAACGCTCTGATTCCAATTATTTGAAGCTTGGATGAGATTCAAATTTTGAGTAGATAACTTTTTGTTTTTTGCTTAATTCCAAAGTTAGTGAATCAGTTTTCTTAAAATGAAGCGTCAATTGTAGCAAAAAGGCCTCCAGACTTGACTGGAAGCTACGAAACAGTTTCTTTTCCCTGCAGATTTATCGGCAACCTCTTTTCCTGCCATTTCCGGCGTGTTTTCCAAACCCTTTTATTCTTCGGGGTTCAGTTGTATACCCAACAAACTCCATTAATGCGGGCGCAGGGCGTGAGGGAGGAAATGGTTTACAAGGTATAAATCTCAGCTAATAACCGAGGACTGACCCTCACCGCGGCTCTGGCAGGGTCAATGGTCGGAGGGTAGTGAGCGGGGGGATGGAAATGTTGACAATCGTCCCACCCAACCCAGATCCTTGGATGCTACCCTCTTCTTATTACAATAATTCCTAAAGGGAGAGAAAAAAACAATACTCAAGCTTCCCTTAGTTGGTGTCTTCATAGTAGAGAGCTACACTTCTTAAATACAATGTCTGTATAAATTAGTTTGGTCAGTACCTGCCTAATAATTCGTGGTGTACAAAAGACACTATTTAGAAAGCAGAAACGGGCACATTAATATATTCAGGAATAGGAATGGGTCTCGACTTGAAAATTTAGGTATAGGATCATGAATAAGAATAAGAACAGGAATACATTCCGGTTCTTATCCTTATTCATTCGGGACAGTCTTGAGAACGCCCTTAATTAGGAACATATTCCATTAATTCCCACATGAGAATATATTCTCATCTATTCTCAGCCATTTATTTCTGCGCTCTCAGGGCGTAAGGGCTTAGTGTAAACATATTCTACCCATTTGAGTGGAGGAAAGGAAATAATAAGTTTTTTGGAAAACGATCCTTGTGTTTTTCTCATCTTCTGTGGTTTTTATTGTCGCTTTTAACGCTGAATACGACCAGTATCAAAAAACCTTGTTTTTCGTTTCTGAAAACCCCGTGTTTTTCTTCCCACTTCTCAACGAATAAAGCCGTTTGTTGTTGTAGCAGAATGGACTTCCCTCCTGGGAGGCTTAACTAGGAGTCTCCGAGTCCCTGAGAATGGATTCAGCCTTGAAGGTTTGGTGGCTCCTATCGCAAATGAATTTTTACGTGACCATCCTTTGACGGTCCTACTTTTACTCCCGTCAGAATTAGAAGCATTTCAGAAATGCGCACAGTTTCATGATTATGAAGTGCCAAATTACCATCCAATTTTAACGAAATTATTAGACGACTTAATTTCATGCACGATGAACCAACACTGTAGTAAGCCAAATCCAATGGGATCTGTCCAAAATCGCATCCAGTGTGACCTGAACCATAGCGTTAGATGGGAACCAAACCAATACCAAGTACTCAAGATTTAAATACCAGCTATGTCTTGATGTCGGTAAAGAGCTGCATCATGGAAGGAGGAGCCACGTTGCCTGCCCAACTTTCCTACTCGCTGTTACCTTGTAAACAAGCATCAGTGCGCTCCAATGACATGATCTGTCCAATCGATTATCAACAAAAACAACGATTAGGAGAAATTTTGAAAACCAGCAAATTGTATGTCCTACTGGTTCATGATTTAGCGTCAAAGAGAATTAAGCTTAGGATGGAACATATTGAAAAATTTCTTCTTGTAAATCCGTTTTGGAACCACCTAAAACGTTTTCTGACGTTTAACACTTTTTCATAAGTTTATATGTAGTTAGTGAGATGTAATTTATTAAGAGGAGTTTCGAAACTTCGACTGAAGTTTTCAACTTTGGATGGTTATCAGTCCAACTGGAGAACCCGCATGATGTTTCAAAGAACTTGCCTCTTGATTCCGTTTGCAGACTTACGAATGTTGTGCTAATCTATTTATACGTCTATAGGACATTCGAGATTTTTAGGACGTCCCACAGTAAGACTTGGGCGTCCTTATGCAATCGATCTTGGGTAAAGTTGGACAACACTCAACAGAAAAAAAATAACCACACAGTTATCCGTTTTAGACCATTCTGAATCCAAATCCGCGAGAAAAAAAACCATAGGTGAATGTCCGTGTGTGTGTGTGACAAAATCTTGTGTCGTCTGCCCAGCCCTTAGTTCTCAACCCATGTTCCTGGTTCTTTTCTTGTTCGACGCGCAAAACTATCTAGTTGTGCACTATGTCGCCGGAATTTCGAAATTTGCCTTTAAAGGGGGGGGAAGGGGGGTTAATGCTCAAAAAACGTGCGTTTGCGGGCATAATCTTGTAAACTCTGCCCAGGCATCAATTTCCAACCGATTTGCGTGTAGGTCAAATTTCCGTTCAAATCACTACTGATCATATTAATTAATTAATTTATTTGTCATCTTTACAAAAAACAGGGTATGCCATCTTAACCTTCTAAATCTACAGGTAGACACCACAAAAGCAGCTGCAGCAATTATAACTTCGTCGCCCATCGCGAGCAACTCCGAGTTGCTCGTCTCTCTCCCGAGGCGAGCACAGCTCGGGACGAACTCCGAATGTGTGGAGCTGGCTTAAAACACACATTGTGTGCTTTTCTGATTTTCATTGGAGAAAACTGCAATACATACACATTTCAATGTCAAAATGATTCAATAGGAAGCCACTGTTAACAATTTTAACATGTAAAAAAACCTGTATCATGTGGTGCAGCAGTGTCCACGAACTCATGGGGGCCGCATCCTACGTCATGATGCGGTTGCCAAGCAGATAGCAGGTGCCCTGTCATCCAGCGGCTGGGATGTTGAAAGGGAGAGATTATACTACATGCCAAGTGACCAGGGCAAGAAGCCTGACATTGTTGCCATCAAGCCCGACAGGTCTTGCATTATCCTGGATGTCCAGGTTGTTAATGGCAGCATGGACATGGAGCAGACCTGGCGGGCTAAGATGAGAAAGTATGATAGAGATAATTTACGGCAAGCAGTGTCAGAGCTAAAAGGAGTGGAACCCAACAACATCAGGGTTATGGCTGCGACCTTGTCGTGGCGCGGAGTGTGGTGCGGGAAAAGTGCCACGGAGTTGCGCGAGTTGGGCATCTCAGTAGGCGTACTCCGTGGTGTCACCAGACGCGTACTGCTCGGCTCATATTTAAACTGGTGTTCATTTTATAGAGGCACTTCCCTTCATCCTTCTCTCCCACCCCCACCTTCCTCATCCCTAGGGCCGGCGTCGGGTGAGTCCTGGGCGCCCTCCCCATTATATTTGATTCATTTATTTATTTAGTTTTATGGCGTGCCCCCTCCGTCAAATAGACCTTCAGTCTTTGAGAGGAGATTTATAGAAAAAAAGAAGTAAGATATATAAATTACGAGTAGGTATATATGAATCAAAAATTAAATAGATTATATTTTCGCATTAAAAGGACATGGGAAATAAAAATAAAAAGGCATGAAAATTACCAACTGGCTGAGAAATTGTTTTATTTTCAAGTGTCACTCAGTATTGGAAAACATCACTCGTGCGTTTGAACCCCATGAATAGATGAGTTTACTTTCATGAACCCATAGTAAACGCTTTGTCGTCTTTTCGGTTGTTGAAACGTTACTGCTATCCCTCATGCGAACCTTTTTAGTAACCTCGTATTTTATTGCCTCCCGTTTCTATTTCTTCCTCCACCACGATACCTCAACAAAACTATATAGGAATCATCATATCAATGTCGTTACAAAACCATCTCGAGAATTCGAAAATATTTCCCAGCAGGTTGCACTCACCTGGTTGATTTCTGTTGACTCTTTGTCGCTCATAAATCGTCATCTTCACTTCACCTCTATCATAAATTCTCGGACGTGAAACCTTGAATTAGTTCTGAAACAGTTTTCAACACCGTAAATATTCTCATTACCCCGTAAATATTCCCATTCCTGAAAGAGTATAAATTTTACGATTCAACAGCTGAATTGAATTTACCGCCCGACTTGGTAGTAAATAACCGCTTGTGGGGCTTGGAGCTTTGACCGCAAGGGTTTTAAAGTGTTTGAGTACATCTTGGTGGGGCGGTGCATCGTGTGGTGTTAGTTAGGGGACGGCAGACCCGTATCGCCCTGGGCTATGACTCAATAAAAAGGTTACCAGCTACGTAAACACTCTCTAGAGAACAATTAATTCTGGGAAGAATGGCTCGTCTTTCAGCGCCACAGCAAAGTTGAACAAAACGTGCGGGCTGAGATGCCGGGTGGAGAAGGCTCTTTCCTCTCGAAGTGAGTAACGTTTTAGGTCCTCAATAAATTCTCGATGGACACAACATCTACTTGAATGGGAAACGTGTATACCTTGCACATGGTACTTGGAGATATCCTCCGTTTTCGGGATTAAAAGTTACGGATGATGGGAGATTCCGAGAAAGATTAGGAATAATCGGATGAGGAATAACGTGACCTCGTTGTCTGATACAATTGTTGCTTGTTGGAAAACGGGTCAAAATCGTTCAGGTGTTGCACTCGGAAATTCAAGTGTAAAGCCAGGGTGACAACCGACGCAAGTGTTTCGCGGGTGATATCTAAATCAAGTTCCGACCACTCTCATGATCCGGAATCGGTAGAAGACATTCAGCGTGAACAGGTTCGAAGTGGGCTGAAACGGAGAGCGGCGGGTGACTTGTTCAGTAAGCCTAAAAAGTTGATTACTAAAGAGCTCTGAATAGCAGCGCAACTTTTCAGTTAATAATCTCGGTTCAATTGACGACTGTAAAGAGTAATAATGATTACAGCCTCTCTCTCCTGGCTCAACTACACGTATTTTGCTTTTTCCTTGGTGAGCCCAAACCCATTGCCTTCCTTCCAGATCTTGGGGCCAAACTCATCGTCTTTTTGGTCCAAACCCATCACGTTTTGCGGCGATCGGTCCAAACTCAAAACTCCCAAAAAATGCAGTCTCAATATTCCAGATCACTTTTGTTGGTTCCAACCAAGCCTCACATAATCAGACTGCGTACTCATTCTTTAAAAAAATAACGGACAAACTAATTGGCGTGTTCTTTCCTGATTGCGGAGAGCAACACAAGATGGGTGAACATGATCCCTCAGGGTAGCTTCAACACCCACCTACTCGAAGTAGCTTCAATTTAGCTGTGTTCACTTCTTACTGGTGCACTCAGAACAGTGGTTCAACTGTTTACGAGTATGAAGGTTGTTGTGCTGACTGCCCTGATTTCATTCCACTTTATACGTCTCAAACCGATTCAAATGAGCAAACCAAAGTACAACTTTTCCACATATATCACCACCTTCATCAGATATCGACTGACATGTGAGAGATTATGCTTGTGAGTCTACCAAGATAACGAAAACATTGTTTTTACTTTTCATGGTAAAAAAAAGTTCTTGAAAATCAGAATTTCCACTCTCGTTTCACCTTGAGGACGTTCTTGAACAATTTAGATTTCGTATCTGTCTGACTACCATAAAATCCTAGTCACGGGTAAATTAGTAAATTAGTTAAAATTATTCAATTTTGGTGAAATTTGTATGTATTGTGTGGGTTGGTCAGAGGATGAGAATCATTACCCCCGGATCGACTGTAGCCCCTGCGCATGCGAAAAATTAAAAACTTTGTAACTGCCATAACTTCTACATTGTTCACCCAAATTCGTTGAAATTTGTCAGAGATTGTGCGGGTTGACAATGAGTCCCCAATGAGGGTAGTGCAAGGTACTTAGAGATGTATGTTTTTGAGATCAGCTACTATGCATTGGATCATCAATACAATCGGGTTACGAAAGCGAGGGAACTATGTGCCACATCCACTTGGCAAAATTTTTTTCTCATCTTTGAAAATCCTATATTGCACCAAGATACGACTTATTAGCAACATAAGTCTTAATAATGAAACTCAGGTAGGTATGTATGAATGTTACAAAAACCAGTAGTTGCCCTTTAGAAGTTCTCAGTGATTTTACTGAATACATGTGTCAGTTGCGAGAAGACTTAGTAGACTCACCGCCATCTTCCTTTTTGGACGTCTGAATAGGTCGTCAGTGTTGAGCAACTGAACAGCCCTGTAGTTGACGTGGAGAATAATGTGATAACTTCGTTTACGATTGGACTTGATTGTACGGTGCTAATTTGTTCATTATTTGAATAGTACCATTTGAGTACCAATTCTGTCTTCTTGGCGCCCTTCCTTCTTCAAGTGCCATGTCTTCCGAGGACGTCAGCGACCAACCGCCTGACTTCCACTCTATCAGCCGCAACCCTGAACAAAGCGGCAGAACTCAAACCAAACCACTGGCGGAGGTTCTCCAGCCAGGAAGTCCTCCTCCGCCCCGGTCCACGCCTTCCCGCTATTGTTCCTTTCATTATCAACTGTAAAAGCGAATTTTTCTCATTACGCATTATGTGGCCAAAATATTCCAATTTCCTCCACTTTACATTGCCCAACACCTTCCTTTCCTTGTTCAATCTTTGTAACTCCTCCATATTTCTGTCCAAGGGATTTTCAGCAAACGGCGATAAGTCCACATTTCAAACGCTTCTAGCTTTTGGTTTATTATTTTCAATAATGAACCTTTGGAATCGACCAAGAAATTTTTTTTTTCTTAACACCCCCTCAAAATTTGATGGTTTACGTTTCAAGGTACGTAGAATCCAAAAATCGAATACAAATTTGGCCGCCCGTCCGCCGTACGCGGCACTTTTGCCACTTAGCATTGACCGATTTTGATGAAATTTGGTATGAAGGCTCCATTTAGGATCTAGTTGTGCCCCTAAGATTTTGGTTGATGTAGGTCACTTATAAGGGTTCAAAAATGAATTTTGAAAACGCCATAACTCAAAAAAATTGACATAAAGGTATTGTTTTTCCATCAATTTAAGATTCTATAGAATTTTTAGAATTTTTTGAAACCACACAGAGCCCTGTAGGGCGAACCGTTCGCTCCCTACGAGAATCTGAAGGTTTTACGTACGATAAATCAGAAACACGAGTGTGAATCGCAAAAGAGGCCTAATCTCCTATCGCTCCGCGATCGATGTTTTTCTTCGTGTTTGATGGTTGGTGGCTTTGCAGACGAGTGATCTATATGGAAAAATAATAAACCATTGTGTAATAATTTGCAGCTTTTCTAGATAGAGCTTCCGTCAGTGTCTACGCCTCAAGGTCATAGTACAATACACTGAACACGTAACAACGGATGCGGAGAGGGAGGCTCAACTCACGGCTGGTAATAACACTGCGCATTTTGAGGAAATGGGCGCGCTTCCCTCCTCAATTCAGCATTCGTAGTCCTTCCCAGATATTTTGCTTCATTGGCATGTGTATTGTTTTGCTTTTGGGGTAAACCGAAAAATAGTCGAGCTTGCGATCGGCGAAGTCGTCGTGGACTAATTTTGACTCACATATCCAATCTCATTATCCTCCATTTTGATGTACAGTCTTGGGGTTGTTTAATATACCTTCTTAGTTTTGGGATTGTTGCATGGGTCGTTCCACCAACTTCATGCACAGCTTCAAACGTTGCCAACATGTTCCCTTCTCGATCTAGCAAATAACTAGTGAAGAGGACGTACAGACAGTGAAACATTGATCAAGTAGAGGAAGTAGATTGGTTCAACTACCCTTAGGTTCCTCACCGTAGGAACAAAACAACTTCACAAACTAGTTGTTGATGGTGGAAAATGTTTTTTCGGCTCCTATAAATATCTAGTACTTACTACGAAAACAATCTGTTGTTGAAAGGGGATCTAAATAGAGTTTGTATGATTTTCACATTAGACGTAAAGTTAAGGCTAGCAGAACAGGAACAGAAACTCCAGCTCAGCAGCAGGATGAATGGGCGAGACGATATTAGTTGAAACAGAAGTGTGTGCGCGAACTGAGGGTTAACCCTTCGGAGGAGAAAGAGTGAAAGAGTGAGTAAGTGAAGGGAGGTTTAGCTGTATGTGTTTGTGGACGGGGGAGAAGAGAGGAGTCTGACAAGGGTAAACAAAGGGTCGAGGGTTAATAACGGTTTAGGTGAGGAAGAGACAGGCAGCAAACATTGCTTCAAACTAGAGCCAACTCTTCGTATCGATTTCACATTGTGAAAAACACATTCGTTTGCGGTTACACTTTCTGCCGAACCGTTCTCTCTCGCACTATGCCGCCTCACCCCCGTGGCCTCTTCTGTAGCTCTCTCTCATTGTCGGGCTCTCACCCTAATGTCCCTTCCTCCTGTAATCCCCACAAAGCGGTCTTCGTGGTGTGGGACGGGAAAAAACGGAAAAACGATTCTTTTGAAAACCTCCCGCTACCCTGATTGAAAGCTCTGACTTATCACCTGTTTATCCAATTTAGGAGGTCGTGGCGAGAGGAGAAATTCGGTAGTTGGCGATCAGGCAGGTCACCCTCTGACCGCTTGTTTATCAACTGTCACCCGGCCTCCTGCACTTCGCCACCCGAGGAAACTTTTCAACTGGAATTAAAGAGTCGAGGAGAAAACACTTCCATTTCAACATCCAAGTGAAAAAGGAAAGGGATGTCGTGTTGACCCCAATTTTTAGTGCACCACCACCACTCCTGCCTTCCGCCCCCAATTTATTTATGATCGGAGTCTCCAAGGCGATTTGCCACCCTTCGAAAGAAGTTTCAATCCCTCCTGGCTTTCCGGTTTCCTGCCTGAGGAGGGGGATTTCGGGATTAAGGAGGAAGTTGAGAAGCTACAAGGATGAGGATTTAACTTCAGGTCCGACGATAGTGAGGTTCGCTCTGGGTTTTTCTACCCATGCTGCCCTCCTAATTTGCTGGACACTTCTATCACCTTATGTATAGTTAGGAATCCCAACCTTCCTGGAATTTATCTGCAAAACATTCAGATCCGGTCGGTCTGGTTGGTACGGTATGGGATTGTGGCCGAAGCAAACGCAGAAATTAGTACATCCTGTTATAGAGAGATGACTTCTCAAGCCGGTGGAACTCCACTGCATAAATAGAAACTCCGCAAATCATTCACAACGGAGTATTATTGTCTTTTTAATATGACACGTATGCATAGAAGACGGTTATTCCATTAATAGTACCCATCAACCTTATCATCGCGCAAGGTTGAGTTCGTTTTTCCAATGTTGTGGGTGCCTTCATTACGAACTTTGGTTCTTAGTTGTCAAGGAACCGCATCTGAGTAACACGAAATTCTATTCGAAGAAACGAAAAAGTACGTACTTCTAAAAAGTAAATACTTCCGTCAGTGAATGTTCATATGCCGTACCCTCAAAGGAAGCGAACGGTTTACCCTGCAGTGGTGTTCAATTCTTTGAAATTTTTGATATTTTAATTTCGGATTCTACGTACCTCAAAACGATTTTTGAATCATTTATAATTTAAATAAAGTCTGCTTAACATTGTTTCCATTGCTTCTACCACGGTTACCAGTAGAGTTTTAAGCAAGGTGAATAAATTGGTCATCGATGAGACTTTATCCTCCTGACTTGTGATAAAACGGAGCAACGAGTTTTACATTTAATAGCGATCCACCTCCTGTACATAGACCGAGTAGGCTTACGATTCCATAATCAGGAGAAAACTGCATTCAGCCTTGAAACTGCATTCTGTCGGGTTCTTATCCAGACAGGATTGTATGAGCAGTCAGAATAAGGGAGTTAGTTAGTTTGTGTCTACAGATGGGCACGGCGGCGACTTCAATGCGTACCTACCTACCTATCTGGATACGCTTTGGTTTTTAAGTACTACTCACATGATCTGGTGAGTATTACAACATGCGTCGATCGTGCAATACGAAACTTGAATACGAGTAGATATAAGTGTTCCAAAACTATTGAATAGTTTGTCACTGCTATCGTATGATGGAGGATATGAGTGTAACAATAAGTGTGACACAAATAATTGTTGGTATTCCAACATACCATCTGTTGACTAGATATGTTTTCGCTGAGATTATTATTTTTCCCTTTTTGGTGTTTACAGACATCATTTTTGAGGTCGGTCCATTTTTTTGTTGAAAATGTTTTCATTTGAAAAATAATAATTGAGCCCAATTGAGAACGGGGTGTCCAAGACCCCCCCCCCCCCCTCCTCCTCCCACTGCCCTACTGAAATCGTCCAGATATTGGTAATTTTTTTTTAAATCTTCATGATTTTTTCATACACCCCTCAACCGATTTCTTTTTATCGCGCGCAACTCACTCAGCGCGCGCTCAAAGATGAGCAACCGCTAGGTTGCGTCAAAATGTGAATGCACAAAGAACCCAAGTGTGACACATGATATTTTAGTATTTTTTAAGATGAATCACGTGGTAATGTTAATTTATTAATTTGATTGCATTTTGATCAAATTATCGAAGAAAAATAAACTTTAAAAAAATGCCTTTTTACTCTCTACTAAAATGGTATTTATACTCATGTATTACTCACTACTAAAAGGGTATTTTTCCGATTATCTTTGGAACAGTTTTTAAGTCGACAAGATGGTTTTGCCCTTAAAAAAGGCCAATTTCTTTTTTTTTAAGTTTATTTGATTGATTGAAGTGCAATTAAACCTATCAATAAACTTTTGGTTTCCTCATATATAACCTTCGGAATCGACCAAGAAAAAAAAACGTCTTTTAACCCCCCTCAAAATTTACGTTTCAAGGTATGTTGAATCCAAAAATCGAAATGCGATCCACAAATGCGATCGATGTTTTCGTTCATGTTGGTGGTTCGCGGTAACAATGGCAAATCCGTTTTCTTTTTCAGACTATATAGAAAAAGATAAATCTTTGTGTAATAATTTGCAGCGTTTTTCTATTCAGAAATAGGTATCTCGTTCAACCAGTTAACACAATAGTAATATTATTGAGAGTACGCCGTTGGTTTGTTAGAAAAACAGAGATGTTTTTAATTATTTGACCACATCCAGGAATTTTAGTTTTCAAATGATCAAAAAACCATAAGTTTGTAGAATGAAAAAATTAAAATAAGTTAAATTCATGGATTCAAGTTCGGAGGAAGAACTCTTTTTAATTAAATGCAGATTGCAGAGTTTCTCTGCATCATTTAGTGTAAGCTGGATGGGTTAATACTATTTTAGTAGTATGTGAGAATCACGAAAAAAAAAACCAAAACAGGTACCTAATTACATAAAAATGTGAAAAAATAGCTTTTTTGTCGAAGATTGAAAAACAATCTGATCCTAGATTTCATACCACCCATTCAAAGGTAGATTCTTAGGCTAAACGAGTAGATATACACATTTTGAAGACAAACGGAGAGAATGAGAGGAGATGGATGGAATGAGAGGGTAAATAGAAAAATGTTGATGAATAATTGAGTAGGGATGATGCCGATGCTAACTTTATTCCACACCCCCCTTTTTGCAAGTCAAGTGAGTGAAGTCTAAGTTCAACATCTGAGAGCTCTCTAGGTTTTAAAGTTGCTCCCCCTTCAGGATGATTATGCCCCCTTACCAAGTCCCATTTAGCGGTTTGACGCTGTTTGCAGGGTTCTTAAATTGAATATGCTAAAATGTAATCATAAAATTCCGGTACGTTCCATGTAAGTACTACCTGCGGCAACTGAATGAATACTGGCATCTATTCGTTCTTGATACGAATAAAATGATGATTGGGGGCTTTAACTGGCAGTTCCGCCAGCTCCGAGTGAGTACTTTTACTTGCACAAATAGGAATGTATATGCTGAATGGCGTGGAAATTGGTGATTTGTTTCTGGAACTTCTCTCAAATCCCTATTCCCTTCAAGAATTACTCAACACTAATCTAAAGTAAGAGGGAGTTGCTCTTTCTTTTTCTCCAGCTATCCTCTTAGTTTTTTTTTTTCTGCAAATGTTCTTTATCCAGGATTTTTGGACAACACCGACGTTTCAAAATATTTTTGAAAATGGTAAAAACACGTTTTTAGGGTTTCTTTTGAACATCAGTAACATGATCGTAGTCATATAAATATGGCATATTCGGAATCAGCAAAACGTTTCTGATGGAGGTACTAATTCAGAAAATAATTTTTTTTCAAAAATTGTAAATATGTGCCTTCATGAGCAATCCGTATAATAAAGTAATAATAATAATAATAATAATAATAATAATATAATCTATTTGACAAAACACGATATTCAAGACAGGTGTATTTAGATGGTCCACTATGACAATCACCACCTTCGGAATGACAGTAGCCACTCCGCATGCGCAAACGTGAATTTCCTTGTAACGGCCATAACTTCCACATTTCCCACCCGATTCCGATGCAATTTTCAGTGATTATGCAGATTACGTTTTAAATGGTCTCCTATGAAAATCATTACCCCCGGACTGATAGTAGCCGCTGCGCACGCGCAAACTTGAATTCCTCGTAACAGCCATAACTTCCACATTATCTACCAAATTTCGATGAAATTTTTATGGATTACGCGGATTAGGTTGTTGATGGTCCCCAATGAAAAACAAGGCCTTTAAATTTACAGAAGCCTCTGTGCATGCGCATACGTAAAATCCTTGTAACAGCCATAAGATTTATATTTTTCATCCGAATTTGATGACATTTTCTAGGATTGTCCAGATTAGCGTGTAGATGGTCCCCTATGAGAGTAGTGGAAGGTACTCAAACATTGGTGTTTTGAGATTAACTACTATTCATCGGATCATCTATATTGTTGGGAAGTTACAACTTATTGTTGCGTTGCTGGTTGGTTGGAAGCTTGGAGACGAATTAGCAAAAACATTCATTCTTAATTGTAGATTTTGTGACCGCTTCTTGTGTCGCGAGAATATATTAGAATATCACTGTGAGTTGGCGTTTATTCCTACAACTGGTGTCAGAAGTTTTCTATGATGTCTGACGAACCTTACACGTCTGCTGAACAGCATGTTTTACGTAGTGAGCGCGTTTTTTCTTTTCTTGATTTGCGCGAAAATGTAGACGAGGAAGGAACGGGCCAGGAGCGGGAACCTACATCACCTGAAGTGCAGCAGCAAGATGAGTTACCTCGACCACCACCTCCTCAGTTGGATGGGACAAACATCATGAGGCAGGTAAATGAAAATTTAGATCGATTTAAAGAAACTTTAACCTTCCGGTACCCGCGCCATTTCGCTTTTCAATTCACACCGCGTGGCGGCACCCATGCCGCCCATGAAAATGAAGTTTTAACCTTCATCCGCTCGCGCCCCCCTGAGTCACACTAGCGATCGCGGGGCGGCTGTTAGCCGCCCGTCACATTTTTCCTTATTTCAATGGATTTTTTGGTACTTCAACTCGATAACGACAAGGATTTGGGTTGGTCATCTTGTAAGTGAGTTCATACACATTATTTAGAATGAAAACTTTTATTGAAAATAATTATAAACTTTGGTAAACAAAAATTTAAAAAAATAACGTCATAATATTCTTTCTGGGCTTACTGCCTAGTGACTAAACTATCACACTCTGTTCAATAAATCAAATTGTTCTTCATAGCAGAAGATATATAATCACATTATTAGAAGGAACCATGCAAAAAATTTTATTATAAACTTTGGTAAAAAAGAAATAACGTCTAAATATTTTTCTTGAGCTTACTGCCTAGTGACTAAAGTATCACATTTTCTTCGATAAATCAAATTGTTCTTCATAGCAGAAGATATATAATCACATTATTAGAAGGAACCATGCAAAAAATTGTATCATAAACTTTGGTAAAAAAGAAATAACGTCTAAATATTTTTCTTGAGCTTACTGCCTAGTGACTAAAGTATCACATTTTCTTCGATAAATCAAATTGTTCTTCATAGCAGAAGATATATAATCACATTATTAGAAGGAACCATGCAAAAAATTTTATTATAAACTTTGGTAAAAAAGAAATAACGTCTAAATATTTTTCTTGAGCTTACTGCCTAGTGACTAAAGAATCACATTTTCTTCGATAAATCAAATTGTCCTTCATAGCAGAAGATATCAAATCTTTAGAAGAAACCATGCAAAATTACGAAATAATACCTAAGGATAAAAATGGTAGGTATGTAGGTACCTGGTAGAAAACTAGAAAAATAACGTACTTACGAAAAAAGCGAATCACGAGTAGGTACCAAAGCAAACATCACAAATGATAAATGAAACTCAGGTTTTTATCGGCATTTCTTCCAAAACATACATAGCTACTCATAACGAGGCTGAATGAAGTAAAAAAATATACTTACATTTCACCGTGGACGTTCAAAAAAATGTTGCACTGCCGATCGCGGGGCGGCAGTTAGCCGCCGAACTTAGTCACTCACACTTTGAACGTGTATTGACAGCCACCAACGTAACGCAGGAGGAAAAGGTTAACGACATCTTGCGGAGGAAAGTCCAACTAGAGAATACAACTGCACTTTCCCGCTCTCTTGCGTGCCAGTTATGTTTTGCCGCGCAAAATTCATCGCGGGCGGCAGTTTGCCGCCCACGCGAGCGGATGAAGGTTAACTGCCCAAAGTCACTATTGTAAAGGTTGTTAACAGCTGTGTCAATATGCTAGGTAAACCACCTGAATCAAACTTACTATAATTTTATAGTTTGTATGCTCATAAACCAAATAAATAGGTACCTACCTAAAACCATAAACAGCCAACTTTTTCCAATGAAATCGACATGATTGTTTCCTCAACCAAATTATCGTTATCGCAGTACAGATGGGTTCTATATTCATTAGCGCTCCCAGGGAGGGAGGAGGGAGCAAGTAAAAAAAGCCAATCAATTTTTTTATTCAAGAACTTTTATTGGAAAAAACTTGCACTAGCCAGATTGCAACTGATAACGCTGGCGCGACGTTTGACTCGGCAAGGTGAAACCAGCATGATCTCTGGATAAATATGGTAACTAACAAATAGCAGTAGATCCCGCCGTCCGGGAATCAAGAATGCGTGCGTAAATACGAAAACTAAGGTCGAGGCGGCACGGGTGCCGCCTACGCGTGTACCGGAAGGTTAATAAATGAGTTGGCACTGGAGTTGCGCGACGTTCTGCGTCCTGTTCAGGACTTCATGACAAGATCAGTCCAAGGAGGGTCACGCACCAACCCTACAACCTCAGTGTTTCAATCTTCTAGAGACGGTGTGGCTCCTTGTGGTGCAGCGCCCAAGAAGGTGAGCCCTTTCGATGGTTCAGCAGAGTTAGAGGCTTACCTCATTCAGTTTGAGATAGTTGCCGAAGCGAATGGGTGGGATGACGATTCTAAGGCAACAGCTCTATCATCGGCGTTATCAGGGCCAGCTCTCGCTCTTCTCAGTGATATAAGCCCTCCTAGGACTTACAGGCGCCTGGTTGCTGCATTAGAGGAGAGGTATGGAGTGCAAAATCAAGCACAAATGTTTCTGACCCTTTTGAATACACGGACCCAAAAGCCTGAGGAGGACATAAGACAATTTCATCAGGCAATTCGCACCCTTGCTCGTAACTCTGTCTCTGATGTTGAACGACATGGGGTCTATCATTTTTCACGAGGACTTCGCGACCCTGAGGTGAGGAGAGCCATTGACATCCTGTCTCCTGCCACTATGTCTGAGGCCCTTGTAGCTGCCCTCAGAGTGGAAGCTGCTTCACAGAGAGACCGCACATACCGGGGAATAAGTTTAAGGGGTGCTGATGTGGTGGAAAGCATGCTCAGTCCAAGGCCTCACGACTACCAGAGGAACGAAGGAGTACAGCTTGATTCTCCCCCTTTGAACAATGTTTACGCAGCTCAGCATAGGAGAATGCACCCAGTGGGACAGCAGCTCCCCAGGCAAATGTCGGGTTCTTCCCAAAACTCCCAAGTGGCTTGTTGGAGGTGTGATGGCTTGGGTCATTATTGTCGTGATTGTCCAACATGGAACATCAATAAACAGCAGGCAGCAAACACACAGGGAAACGACGAGCGGCCAAACTAAATGGGCACAGTTTGGCTCGTACCCACCAGCCCAGCAGTTTAGGGGATCAGAGAGATGCAGGACCTCATGAGGTGGTTTACTGAACCGGAGGAGGAGGATCCTTGAGTTTGTGGGGAAGAATCGGGACGGTTTCTTGCAAACTGTTGGTGGATACAGGAGCCACAGCTACATTTGTGTCTCCATTTATACTGGAGAAGGCCAACATTCAGGTATGTTCTGGTACTGAAGGCATGCTCCGAACTGCCACGGGAGTAACATCACCCACCCTGGGTCGTGCAACAATACTCTTGGATGTTGGGGATGGCATACAGCGAATACAGGAAACAATAGTGGCACCCATTGGTGAAGACTGTATTCTTGGCCTTGATTTCTTACAGGAACATGGATGCAGAATTGACATAGGACAGAGAAGCATGCAAATTGGAGATACTGTAGTTTCATTTACCATTGAGGATTATATCTCATTAGTGACCCTGGAAAAGGAAGAACAAGTAGGAGAGAAGATGTTTCGTTCTCTGGACCCAAGGCCTCACGAAGAGTTGAAACCAACAGATGACCTAGAAGAACAATGTGGCGTACCATCCCATGTGAAGACTCTTTTCTCAAAGCTTATTGGTTTCCTCTCTTCAGCTCAACTTGAGTCAGTTCGGTTGTTGTTGGTTGAATTTGCTGATGTATTTGCTACAACTAAGACTGATTTGGGACAAATCAAAGAAGTTGAGCATTGCATTGAGGTACTCACAGAGTCTCCCATCCGTCAGGTCCCAAGACGCATTCCACCCCATAGACTTCAAGAGGTTGATAAGCTGATAGCAGAAATGGAGCATGCAAGAATAATTGAGCCATCAAACAGTCCATGGACCAGTCCTATTGTACTGGTAGGCAAGAAAGATGGGACAACCAGGTTCTGTATTGACTACCGGCGGCTCAATGATGCAACTCGGAAGGACTCTTATCCCCTCCCTCACATTGATGACCTCCTCAGTGCTCTGGCTGGTAGCAAATGGTTCTCCACCCTAGACCTCCAGAGTGGATATTGGCAGGTCAAAATGCGGGCCAAAGATAAGGAGAAAACTGCCTTTTGCACCCCCAGAGGGTTGTGGCAATTTCGTGTAATGCCATTTGGGCTGTGCAATGCCCCTGCCACCTTCCAGCGGGCAATGGCCAGGGCACTACATTCACAAATCAGTAAAGGCAGAGTCAAGGTTTACCTTGATGATGTTCTGGTAGACACACCTACTTTTGCAGAGCAGCTTACATGGCTACGAGATGTTTTCCTGGAATTGCGCAAGCAGGGCATAAAGCTAAATGCCAAGAAGTGTGAGCTTTTTCGCCGCAGTGTTTGCTATTTGGGTTATGTAATCTCGGCAGAGGGTATTTCCACTGATCCTGCAAAGACAGAAAAGGTTGAAAAGTGGCCAATTCCACAGACAACGAAAGAACTTCGCACCTTTGTAGGGTTCTGTTCGTATTACCGCACATTCATTTCAAACTTTGCTGTTCGAACACAACCTCTCTACCACGCTCAGAATGCCAAGGGGCCATTGCAATGGAATAAAGAATGCCAGGCAGCATTTGATGATCTTAAGACAGCCCTCACAACAGCACCTATATTGGGGCATGTGTTGCCAGATAGCCTGTTTATCCTGGATGTGGATGCGAGTGACAGGGCAATTGGAGCTGTGCTCTCTCAATATCAGGGGCAGCAGGAAACTGTACTGGGGTATTACAGCAGGTGTCTTTCCAGGCAGGAGCGGAACTACTGTGTTACACGGAAAGAGCTCTTGGCTGTAGTTGCTGCTCTGACACATTTCCGCTCCTATGGTTTAGATAATGGAAAAACCCTGACAGTCAGAAGTGATCATTCATCTTTGCAATGGTTAAAGAGTTTCAAACATCCTGATGGGCAGATGGCCCGCTGGCTTGAGATTGTCACTCTCTTCAATGTCCACATTGAGTATCGGCGTGGAACCTCACATTCTAATGCTGATGGATTATCCCGAAGGCCTTGTTTAGAGGAAAATTGTAGATACTGCGCTCGCCAGGAAGAAAAAGATGTGGTGGAACTGTATAGAGTAAAAATGGAAGAAGGACTGCAGTGGAAGGACGAACAGCTCCAGGATGCCGATATCCGCCCAGTTTGGGAGTGGAAAGCTGCAGGAACACGCCCAGGCTGGCAGCAAGTATCTCCACTCAGTGCCAACACAAAAGCCTTGTGGGCTGCTTTTGATTCCCTGGAACTTGTAGGAGGTGTACTCTACCGAATTTGGGAAGATCGCGGTGGTACTGTCAAGGGAGCTAAAAGACAAATTGTTGTACCCTGGCGGCTTAGAAAGACTGTACTTCAACGAGTCCATCAGCTGGGCCATTTTGGCTATAAAAGAACCATCACTGAGGTACACCACAGGTTCTACTGGGTAGGACTACACAGGGATGTGAGGGATTTTTGCAAAGCCTGCACAGTTTGTGGACAGAGGGGAAAAAAAGGACAGAAACCCGATCGTGCCCCAATGAAAACTTATGCTTTGGGAGCTCCGTTCGAACGTGTAGCTGTAGATGTAGTTGGACCGTTCCCTCAATCTCACAGTGGAAATAAATTTCTGGTTGTTGTCATGGACTACTACACTAAATGGCCCGAAGCTTTCGCAGTTCCCAACCAGAAGGCTGAGACTATCGCAGATGGGCTAATACATAACGTGGTTTCCAGGTTTGGTATTCCCCTTGAGTTGCACACAGACCAGGGTAGGAACTTTGAATCTAATGTTTTCCGGGAAGTCATGACTATCCTTGGCATAACCAAGACTAGAACAACGCCACTACACCCCCAAAGCGACGGATTAGTTGAACGGTTTAACCGAACTCTGTGTGAAATGTTGTCCAAAATGGTTGCAGATCACCAACGGGACTGGGACCAAAGACTATCTCTTGCTCTTTTTGCTTACCGTGCTACAGTCCATAAGTCAACTGGGTTCTCTCCAGCTATGATGATGTTTGGACGTGAACTGACTGTGCCTGCGGATTTGATTACTGGAATAAGTCCTGAATGCATGAAGCGTACGCAGTATGCAATGAAGTTGAGGGAGCAGCTGCATGAGACCCACGACATTGCGCGTCAAACCATGGGGAAAGTAGCTGCTGATGCTAAGCGCCGTTATGATCAGCATGCCAAGGAAAGCCGTTTCAAGGTAGGGGATCAAGTGTGGTTACACTACCCTCGTCGATATGTGGGCCGCTCCCCTAAACTTCAACGTCCCTGGATTGGTCCATGCAAGATCATGAAGTGTATTTCGGACGTAATTGTGCGAGTAATAACCCCTAAACGCAGGAAGATGGTGGTCCACGTTGATCGACTTCGCCCATACTTCGAACAATCGGAACAAGAGTGCTAAGCTCGGAATAAGAGGGATGCAGCCACTAAAATGAGGAAGAGGGTGATGTTGGGAAGTTACAACTTATTGTTGCGTTGCTGGTTGGTTGGAAGCTTGGAGACGAATTAGCAAAAACATTCATTCTTAATTGTAGATTTTGTGACCGCTTCTTGTGTCGCGAGAATATATTAGAATATCACTGTGAGTTGGCGTTTATTCCTACAATATAATCGGGTTATGGATACGAGGAAGCTATGTGCCACACCCACTTTGCAGACTTTTTTTTACAAAACCCCCTCCATATTTCTCGTTAGGTGTTTACTGAAGATTGCTTACCTATCTACGATAATTTTAAACGAAAATCGTGATGTTTATAATATTATAAACATCACGATTTTCGTTTAAAATTATCTTAGATAGGTAAGCAATACAATACTGCCTCCAACGAATATCCTTCTTCTTCTTGGGACAGTTTCAAGCAAAATGTCCCGGAGTATTGCAGGTGTAGTAGACAACATCAGGTCTACAGTTTCTTCTGAAGCTATTTCTACAGAAGTTCTGAAGTGTCTTCCTTGAATTTCGGTTACCAGTATTCTGTCTCATACCAGAACCAGACGGACGAAAGAATTTGAACATTTTCACCTTCTTTACTTTGGCTATTCAATACATCGAAAATAACTGAAGAAGGCGTGTCATTCTGAATCACAATCAGACAATAAATACTCTGAACTCATCCCCAGTGAGATTTGGTTGTGCTACTTGAATTAACCGCTAGGCGCCTCTTCCTTCATAAAAACATCAACAAACAGAGGGTCCGCAGGTAGGTGCTAGATGAACCTAGACGGGAGGGGGTTCCTCATCGAATTTTCTCCCATCTAAAACTCTTCGCATTATAGGTACGCTCCGGTTCACGAGCGAATTCTTCCCACAGTCCATTATTTCGCGGTTGAGATTCATTTAGAAAGAAATCACGATTGTAAAGTTTTCCTCATACCTGTTTTCCGAACTTCACAGAAACCAAATAGCTGAGTGGCGTCCATTGTGAAGCTGTTGAGATCGATTTCCACTTCTGATGTTTGGTCTTCTATAATTAAACACAATGCTGACTTCAACGAATAGATTAGTTTAATAATTAGCAATCAAACACAATACTTCGGTATCAACCACCATCCGAAACTTCCGTTCATAATAATCACTTCTCTCTTGAACTCTCCTGCTATCTGTCCTTGTCTCATTTTCATGGATGCTATACGAAACTCCATGGCAAGTGCGTGGAGAAGTAAACAGGTGCTGCACTCAGACTTAGCGGAATAGGTAGGAACTATCCAGATTCCCGCGCGCCCACATATAACAAGATAATTACTGGAAAAAAATATTTAAAAATCTCTTCATGCTTGAAACAATATTTGAAATGGGGAAGGTCTGAGATATCGAAATTAAGTGCATACAAAACGGATAATTTAATAATAATGAAAAAATTACAATGGAGTACATTATCCGGTAAAATAAAATCGCGTTAAAAGAAAACTTAATCCACTTCTTATGAATGAAGGAAGAGCAGCCTCAGCAGGTTTTCTCCCTTGATTCTAATTAGTTGACAAGTTAATTAAATTTCCTGAACATTGATTTTTCACCTTAAGATGTTATCGACATCGATGTTTTTCATACGACGTTTCATATAAATCGATGTTACTGTTAAATATCGACATCGACATCGATATCGATGTTTTACGTTCGATGTCCCATCCCTACTGCCTTCCAGATCCGATTTTTTTTTTTTTTTTTTTTTTTTTTTCAAATTATATTTATTGCACCAAGTAATTCAACTTATTAGCAACATTTCTCGGACAATGTATATAAATAACTGAAAGGAGAGTGTGGTACATAGCACACCTCTATACTTCATGTCGGCTATTTTATGTGTCTTTTGACGCACAAGATTCACAGGAGCGCACAGCACAACACTCACTGAACAACTTCATGAAAACACCACTCCCTAGATCCGAATTGTACGACTGATTTTCGATGCTTCGATGGTGAAGAAGAAGTTTACCGGAGATCAACAAAAACGCCAATCCTGAGAACTCGCTCAACTTGGTGAAATCGAAACAAATTTTGAATGGAGATCAAATTCAGTTTACTTCAAACACAGTTCCCATGTAACGGAGTTGATGGATTGTTTTTATTGGTCCGTTTAGGGTTAACGGAATAAGAAGGACACATCGACAACACTCAGTGCTATGGAGTCAACAGAACTCAAAATTGTTGGACTGAATCTCTCTTGTAGAATAATCGACTTGTCACTTGTTGCTTTAAGAAATAGGTGGAGTGCCTGTGCTGCCTTCTAACTGGTTAGATAGTATATCCTTATAGCTACATTCGATTAGATTCGATCCCGGGATCAAATCAGTTCCTGAGAAGCACCCTTCGACAACGTCGAGTGACGGTACTGGGGGCGGATGGGTGAGTTTTGATGAGAGCTTAGCGGGGCATAAGTGGGGAAAAGGAGGTGGGGATTCATTTTACGGCAAACAAAGGAGAGGAGCGACCGTGAGATATACTCCACTGGAGATTGGGTTGAAATATTGCCGCGTTTACAGAGCCCGTGACACCGTGAAGAAAATGCAAGCCATTGTCGCCCATAATGTGGTGCTCTCTACGTGTGCGAATGTGTGAGTATGGTCGGGTACGGGTTCCATTGGAAGTGGTTTTAAGGGGTCGGTTGGTATATCAAGGAAAGAACGATAGGTGAGGCGTTAAAAGGGGGGGAGGGGAAGGGGCTGTACATCATCCGCTGCCTGGAATAACTCGTTCGCGTTCGTTCGTGAACCTCCTCTCCATTCCACTCGCTGGGATGTTGCCTAAAAACATCACCCTTTTTTCCCTTTTCCCACTCGATTTTTTTTTTTTTTTTTTTTTTTTCAACACTCCCCTTCTCTCTGCTTGTCTTAACGTGGCAAATCCAATACCCGTAAAATAAAACCCGGGAGGTATTTATACATTTGATTTTCCCCCTGTATCGTGAAGTGAGAGGATACCATCGTATAAGGACTCGTAGTTTCAAGAGGTACCACTTGTTATGAGCAGAGCCTCTTATGACGAGTGCCATCTCTTAATCCTGGATTTCGTAGTCAAAAAACGAAATCGGTATACGAAACTGTATCATTTATCATGAACACAGTCTGCCCTTCAACATGACGAGGGATTCGGATGAGAATGTCATGGATGAATGAATGGTTTTCGTTTTTGGTTTTATGTACCTGAACGATCAGGGATGAAGTTCGAGAGCCGATAGCTCGGTATTCAATCGGACACTGGCTAGTTGAAGTTGTTTACAGAACTTGTACCTCCGCACTCAGAAGCATTCAAGTATCGTAAAACTCTCTTACTCTCCTCTTTTACAGAAACCTATGAAGCATACAGCCGGTTTGAAAATATTCATGGAATTCTATCATATTGAAAAAAATCGTATTATACATGGTGCCCCAGGACCAATGAACAATACCGACCTCAGGAATCGATTCTACTACTAATTTGCAATAATTTATCCCCCGTAGCCCGTTTTTTATCCCTCTCAAAATGCCACTTTTTTCGCTTTGAAGTATTTCTTCATGTTTTTTATTTTTTATTTTGCGGCACTAAGATAGTCATCAAAGATAGTCAACTCTCTAATTTCTCATAGAAATTCAACTCCAATTATACCATTGGAAGTAGCGTTAGATTTCAGCTTTGAAATGTTTCAAAACGGATTTCAGTATTTAAAAAAATTAAATTAAAGTACCTATATGCTAAAAATGTTGAATTTTCTTCGGAAATTCGCTATAACTTCAAAGTGTAAAGATAGGTATAGTTTAGTAGTGCATGAATTCCAGGGGGACGTCTCATTGGATAAGGATTAGCTCATTTCCAACCAGTAAGCTACAAAACTTACTTTCTTATTCACCTTTCTACTGCACTTTTCTGTCTCACTCAATGTAAAGAAGTTAGTATGAGTATGTTGACGACGTACCAATACATTTTTAGCTAGATCAAGACTTTGATATTGGTGAGTAGGAACCGTCCTCCTGCTACCCACAACCATCGTAACATTTCTAGCGACATGAGAGTCTTGAATTTGACCAGCAGTTAAAGTTCCACGATCTGCGATACCTAACATAAAAATTTGAGTCCACCTCCATTAAAATGTTGCCACCAAGGCACCAAATCAGTAACACATCGTAATACTAGGCTTTCATCTGTTGGTTTTGATAGGTAGTCCGTTGAAAATCAGTATTCAAGAAGAAACACCCAAAAACCCATCCAGTACGCGATTTCTGGTGTTCTGGTTTCGTTGTGGCACCACTGCTTAGTTCCTCGGTGGCACAAAGAATTTTTCATGAAAATTAGAGAAAAAAATGGAGCCGAAATAGTAACAATTCGTGTATTTTGTGGAGATTATCACCCACTTGCTCTTTGGATATTTTGAGCAGGGTTCGAGGAAGTGCATAGAGGGTAAATTAGTGTTGCAAATTAAATTAAATTTCTGTTGCAAATTAGTTTTAAAACATGTGTGCATAAACATCCTACTAATTATTTTCTTCTTGTTTCTTTACAGGTACGATTCGAAGACACCTGGAGGAGTCTATAACAATCAAGTATTTCAAATTGGAAACGATTAAGTGTGATGCATTTTCATTGACGTGGACTTCTATACTACATGAATGAGGTAAAGTAGTTTATAATACAAAAAACCGCTACTATTATCGCGTGAGACAATTGGAACACAATTCATAAAGCCTTGCGATGCAAAATTTCCGCCTGATCCATCTCCGACCAATCGTATAAAACCGAACAAAACAACGATTTCTTTACATTTCCCATTTGATTAGTGGTCACGGATATGCCAAGCTTAGTTTGAATTTTGAAATTTGAATTTCCGAGGAGAAGGAGGGAAATTAATGCAAGAAAGTGTGTATTTCAAAAAAATGGGATAAAAGGTTGTGGCAATAAATTTTGGGGACATTAACTTTCACGTATGCGTACTGGTCTTTGTAAATCAGTTCATTTATATAGCTGCGGTTGATCCATATACAGAATTCTAATAGAAGCCAAACTACACGATCCCAGAATCTGCCACAAACATTAACTTCTCAAAATGATCACCAATAGCTTCACGACATCAGGCAAATTGATCTTTAGTCCTCGGCTCCTTCTTCCGAATCCCACCTGTAAATTGTATGTCTACCAAGTAATAATCATTAATATTATATATAATATAAGAATAATAGGATTATCAATAATTATTAATAATAAATCCAGTTTTCGGTGATGATTGTGAAGTAACGTGTCTTAAATACCTCGAGGAATCTTTTAGACTTCGGTTGGAATGAACGTTGGTTTATTATTGTCAGGAAGTAGTTGACAGTTCAGTCCCTCGAGGCAATTTCTCATTTCTTTGTCCAACCAGAATAATTGGGAACCATGTTCCATCTTTGAGCCGCTTCCCTCTAAGCCTTTGTATTTCCATTTTTCAATGAGGGATCGCGAGAAGAGGTTAACTCAAGAAGTCAGAAACGAGCCAAAGACTCTTTTTTTAAGCTTCTGTATTTCCATTTTTCAATGAGAGATCGTGAGGAGAGGTTAAATGATGCAAATAAAATAAAATAATTGTATCAAATCAGTCAAAATCAATGAACACTTTGAAGGATGGAGGGGGTTTTTCCTGGAATACTTCTAACCAGATCCCATCGCAAGAAAAATAGGTAATACAGACAAAGAAAGCGAAAATTCAAACTCATTTCTTTCAAGACGAATTAATAAGCGGATTTTCGAAAAATCTTTCAGTTAAAGATGAATGTGAATAAGAAAAAATCAGTAGTGTCGGTAATTTCTCTTAGATGAGTTTCGTATCCTACCAACACACGTCGTTCATTGTTTCTAGAAGGTTACTTCCAAGTGAATTATGAATGAATGAGCCAACAAGAGGTGATTAGGTTAGGTTCGTTTCAGCCATATTATGACTATTATTCGTGACTCCCTACTGTAGAACCGATTATCCCTGACTTTTAGGCGCACCAAAGTCGTTACATACAAAACTACCATCCTGCCAGTTGTTTTCTAAGGGGGTCCAAGTCGGTCGCTGTTCGTTCATCGTTCCAGGTTAGTATGTCTCTCAATTACCGGCGCTCAAACGTTAGAAATTGCATCTAAATTTGAAATTTTTAAGGATTTTCTCAATTACATTAGTGCATCTGCTAGGGAATTGATAAACTACAAGATTGCCGCTAGAATCATCAAAATCGCACAATTATTGCCAGAGAAATGTGGAAAAAATCATTTATTCAGTTACATAATCTTCATAAATTGTTTCGTTTGAAGCGTGTTATTTTGGTTTTGCGCAATTCTTTGAAATTGAGAATTCAAGCACGTTCCCCTTACAGGTGGGGTGTATATCCAAATGGGACATATGAGGAGCTTGCATGAGTATTTTTTTGAATTTTGAAACATTGGCTGGAGACAAAAGGCAGTGTTTTACCCCAGGAAGGAAGTGTCTCGAAAAGGAAGTGTCTTGGGCCTATAACTCGACAACATGTATTGTTTGCCGACGAACTAGTACATGCTGCATCAGCTGATAGCGGAGAAGAAGCATGAGTTGCAACGTCAGATAGACCTGCTAGAACAATAGTGCACTAAATGGAGAGTGTAGATAAATTCACATGAAATGCACATTGTAACTTTCACGTAAAGAAGAAAATATATCGAGTCCTTAATAAGGTATTTGAGAGACACACTTCAGCGATTTAGAACAACACGATATCTTGGTGTAATCCTCGACGACAAACGTCTCACCTTCAGTGATCACGTGTATGTCCTGTTAAATAAACCATAACTTAGAACTGCAACAGCTAAATGGAACAGAAGACATAGTGTGATAAGCCTGGCCGAACACAAAGAGCGTATGTATGAAGGGAGACATAGCACGTAGAAATGAACTTCAAAGAAGACCAAGAACACGAACAGATGATGTAAAAGATGATCTGTGGATATTGGTGTTCGAAGACTGAAGGAGGAAGGCAGTTGATGGAAAAGCGATGATCATTCGGGAGGCCAATGCTCTTCATGTGTTGTTGCACCACAGAGTATATACTCATTAATGCTGCTTAATTGCCACCACATTCATCGTCTTGCCATCACAATATTGCTGGGTCAAGGTTTTGGCTCCAGGACATCCCTCAGCAGTGAGACATTTTGAATTTCAATAGCGGTCGACAGAGGAAATATCCACTTCAGACCATTCCCAATTAAAAAACGCATGGAAACAGAGGGTTTACACTGTGTAGAAAACTCTTTTGAGCTATGCCGGGTCCCCAACTCACAACCTATTTGCGTGATTGTACTTATTCGACTCAAGCAGCTATCTAGCTGAGCACTGCTTCGTCTAGTTACGGAATTTCAATTGAGAGGTGGAAATGAAATTCTTGTCAAACAACTAAATCTGGGTTACCTTTTATAATCTTTTGAGTGATGATAACTTGAAGCAATCGGCGTTCAATCATTGAAAAACAATGCGACTTGATATATATGCAGGTGTTTCAAATTAAGGGCCTTCATGAGTCAAAAAATAGGTTGACCAAAAAAAAAATTTTTTTGGTACTGTTAAAATCTCCGTTTTGTACAGATCAGTTTGATATGCAACACTATGGGGTTCCAGAAACCAAAGGGGTCCCAAATTGAAAGTAATAAGCCGTAAGAGCTGGGCAGTCTGCTGAGCGCTAGATGCCTAACCCTCCTACTGCCTGACAGGGTGGGATTCACGAACATGGAAATGAAAATTCACTTCTGAAAAATCAATTATTTATAATTTTGGTAACTTCATACAAGAGGTGAAAGGCAAAAATATTTACGTATGTCATTGTCATAAGTTAGTGCGCACCAGAAGCGTAGGAAGGGCCAGCTTTATCATCGACTTTTTTGAAGTTTTCATCCAGATTTTTTCGTGAACTTCTTCGTTATACCTAATGTTAATTGTTATACCTAATCAAGAACACGGAAAAGTAAATATACGAGGATGAAAACTACAGTAGCGATGTTCAAAAGTAACAGAATGAAAATGCGAAAACACAAGGAATGCAGTCACGCTAAAATATCAAGTGACTGCAATTTATCACTACCTGAACCTCTGAAACCTATCCTTCTTCTTCTTCTTCTTTTTATTTTCATTCACAAGTTGATGAAAAGCAATGAGTAGAACAAATCTCGGCATCAACGCCGCGCGCGCTGCAATAAGAAACCAAAGCTGAGATCTGAGACTCGAGGTAGGTAACTTCTTTCGCCGTTTTATCAAAACTATGTTTTCGCGCAGGTTAGGAACATTTTCTTCGACTGAGTTCAACTTATCGAATTGATTCTTTTTTTGTTCTTTAGAGGAACAGTTGCTGAATAGATTGACATTTTTTCAACCTCAAATCCGGTTTTTTCTAACCTCAAAACAAATGAGTGTGAATTCAAAAATGAGGGTGTGGGAACCTTCGTCCCATAAATTGAATTGCTGAGTGGAAAGGGCAAAAAAATGTCAGTTTGGAGAGGGGATGTGACTGTACAGAATAAAAAAAAAATCATGAAATTACCTCGAGTGATTGTCGAGAAAAGGTACATCAACGATCATACAAAACTACATTTACTCACGAAGGAATGAATTTATACAGAGTGTTAGCGATGATTTGTGTCACTAACCTACAGTGAAAGTCTTTTACGCTGTTTTGAACATTCAGTCGGTATTGAGCAGTCCCACCGAACCTTCCTTTCACGAATAACGCTGTTTTGCATTATTAGTGAGTCAGACGCGCCGACCTTTCCTCCTCCATGGAATCAAGCGCTATAACTTCAAAGGAGCTCTGGTTCTGTGCAGATTACGATTTGTTCGACGGATTACGGTTGATGATTTAGCAAAGTGGCGTTGGAGGTACCTCAACAGCAAGTGAATCAATGTTTCAATGAGGGATATACATCCTAGCCGATTTCATCCGATATCATGATAAACGAGCATGTGTGAAGAAGGACAAAAACTCTCTGTTTTATCGCACACTTTGTTCAACCCTTTAATATTCTGAATGAACAGAGATTGTAATTTCACAAGGAAGTGGTTTTGTTTGAAGTTCATCAGATCCTTCAGTCACAGATTCCGTCAGTTAGTCGGATAGTTGGTAGAATAAGAAGTTATTTATGGCAAAGGGCGAAAACTGTTGCATGCCTATCTTATACGGTGGGTTCTCGAATGATGCACCAAATTTCTGGCTGTTGAACTTCCAAGGTGGCGTCAATCAGTGTTAAAGTTAATGTTTTAACTCATTAGTAGCTTCTGCCACGGTCATTTTCCCACCCTCAGTACTATATGATACCACAATATTTCGTATATACTATTTCCACTTCAGCTTGGTCGAGCTTGAACTGATATCAAGTGAAAGCTTCGAGGACCGAAGATTCAGGTATACAACATAATTTCACCCTCAGAGTACATGTAAAATGGTGGCTTGAATACATCAAAACAGGTAAGATACTCTTCAATCTTCTTCCAGGGTGCTTGGCATGACGACCCCTACTCGGGATAGGCCTCTACTATCTGTAGGGGCAGCTACATATTTATGTTTTATTTACGGAGTACGTTGTAGTGTTCGTCAATAACAATCAAAATATAATTAAATAATTCATAGATTAGATTGTTGAGGTGCAAGTTTTTTCTTCTCACCTTTCAGCGGGTCCTCAGTCGCACTGAGTGAGGAAAAACAAAACTTGAGAATTGGAAGAATGTGAATTTTGGAAGGAAGAAGTGAAGGAAATGACTCGAGAGCAAGATGTAATATCAGTTCACACTATTCTCGCGAGATTGGCAAGCAGGGGACTCACAAAACTAATTCCCGTAAAATGAATGTATTAATAGGATAGTGCATCCACGATCCGTTGCACTGAGCAAAACGCCCGTCCGATCCCGTGACTACCAAAACCGCATTCAATTTTCGAATTCCATTCAAATTCATCTATCAACCCTCAGCACTCCAAAATGAAGAAAGGAGGCTGTCCCACCAATCCAATGGCGGTACCTGACCGGGGATTCGCTTTCCCCGCCATCTTCTAATCTTGACCACTTCGGCAGCTCCGCAAGAAGTGTTTCAGCGTTTTTGTTCAACATCGAACTACCTCTTCTATTATGGATTTTTTCAAATACTAATTAAAAAGAAAAAACTTAATAACCTTCGAAAACATTTTATAAGAATATAAAAAGGATCTAGGAACATAGGTGGGTTTAGTGATGATTTGTAGTTATGCTGGGTGTGGAATTTTCTGAAGCAATTAACTCTCGCTCTTCCATCTCTAACAAAAGCTGCTCAATAGCCTGATCATCCATGCTCACTGATTCTATAAATAAAGTAACAATAAACTGGAATGATGAGAAGAAGGAAAATAATAATATTAATATTAATATTTTAGCAAGAAGGAAAAGTTCGCGGGAAGCAGGAATTGTGAATACTGAATGGTGACATTTGGAGATGGATATGAAGCCAGATTTTAGTATTTTCTCAGGACACCTGTGTCAATATGAACATCTGATTCTTTCCGTACGATGTGGCGAGACAATTTATACTAGATACCTTGGATACATACTTGATACAACAAATACTGGATACCTTGGAAATTTCAAGGAAGTGATAATAGTAATTGGTTGTGGAAAAAAGATCGAAAAAATCGGAGTTATGTCGGGAATTGGCGCTGCCGGTCAGAGACCGGTATTGGAGCAATACGCAAAGACTCTAATTTTTCAGCGGAGAAGCCTTGGAAGTCACCATTCCGATGACAGCTCAGTATTGGGGTGCAAAGGGTTAAAACTGCATTTTTCCCCGTTTTTTTTTCTGAATGAAGTTGGAGAGGTCCTTTAAACATTTTTGTAACAAGACATTATTGAATTAAAAGACATGTTGGGCATAAGAGAATAATCTACATTTCTATGTTTTATGGTATTTGTCTAATAATTACACCTATTTTCCAAGTGTGATAGTATTTAACTTGAAAAATTATCAAAATATCCAATTCTTCAAGATTTTTTCATTAGTGTAAAGTGTTCATGTTGAACGATTAGTATTTATTGCAGCTCAAACCTCTGGAAAATAGCTGTAGTCTCTTCGAAATAACTTCATTTCTATTGAACGAGTAGCTCTTTAAGTCAGAATAAATTGATATTTATACCAGCCACGTGGAATGCGGCGCGCGCCCGGTGACGGTATTTAAAAAGCGATGACAACCAACGGAATAAGAGAGGAAACACCGCATCGAGTTCAACTCGTCGGCCACTATTCAATTCGTTCGCAACTTGAGTTTCTCTGAAACCTGTAAAGCTCAAGATCCATAAAACTGTTGTAACTACAGGTTTCAAGATTGAATAAAGAAAATACGATGGGAAGAGAGAAAGAACAGCAGGACGTTTTAGATTGAAGGAGCGGCCCTCGCGAGACTTCAAAGGAATAATCATAGCCCACTCGAGTAGAGTGTAGCAGGAATCAGTTTAACTCGGTCGACAGAGCCGTACTGTCAGGAGTGAGGGGAAAACCTTATTACAACTGTCTTTTCCTCTTTTATCTCCACCCATCTTATTCTTCTTGGGCGAAGGGACCAACCACAAGAAATCGTCACCATTCGGCTCCCATCTTCGCTTTGTAGCTTTGTAGACAACTATTCGGGACATGTTGGGTTCCGGATGACCGGTTTAAGCGTTTTGTGGGATGAATTATTTAATCTAAAATTCTAATAGAATAGCGCATAAAGGCATGTATTCATACAACAGACTCAAGATTGTATGAAGGCATCTAATAAACGTTCATCCAACTCATAAACTAGCTACATTAATAGCCATGACTTCAATGATTGAAACTAGTAATATCGCTCTATCGCCAGTTCTAGTGTTATTGAAAAAAAAACTTCGGAGGGAGTGGTTTGCCAACTTTTAGTAGGCTTTTCAGCTAGTTGAAAATACTAAACCAAAGGCACTAAGATACTGAAAATACCGGATTGGATAAATATTAAACTGGTGACCGTGTAATGCGGTCAATTCAGTAAGAGGCGAGGGGTCAATGAATACAGCAAAACCAACTAGGGGCACAGCATACATCACTGCTGGAATCGATAGCTGTTCCGCATAAAATCCCCTTCTGATAAGCAGATGGGGTGCTCTTTTGGTCTCCGAGCTGGGAGAGCTCCATATTTCGGGCTTTTGATCAGTCATGGCTCCTAGAGAGTACATACAGTAATATCACAAGTACTGGTACCACAGGCAAGGAAGAGATTCTCAAAGCGTCACCAGGCTGTCCCTCAGTTGTGGTAGGACTCAATGAGGTTGTGATTACATCCCTGGGTTCTGCTTATTGGGGCCTGTAATGGGGATCAGTGAGCGAACCTGGCATGTGGGTTGAAGTTGAAGCATGAGCTGAAACGTCGTCTAACGTAGGTAGTCATTTTGTGAGGCAACTGATTGTTCAGACAATCCACTCCTTAGGATGAATGTGTCTCACCTTTTTGCGCGTTGGAAAGCCTCCAGAACTCCTTCACTCGACAAAAAAATGGAAGGAGAAGTAAAGATTGGTAGTTGACCATGTACTGCGTACTCCATAATCATTATAAAAATGTGTTTCCCTTAATTATATTTATGATTACCTACTTTCTATCCACTAAACTTTTTTGGTTTATTATTTTCAATAATAAGCCTTTGGAATCGAGCAAGAAAAAAAAAAATTTAACCCCCTCAAAATTTGATGTTTTACGTTTCAAGGTACGTAGAATACGAAAATCGAATAAAAAAATGTCCGTCCGTCCGCCGTCCGCCGTACGCCGTACGCAGCACTTTTCCTAGCAACACTGGACCGATTTGGTTTAAATTTGGTATATGGGCTCCATTTGGGGTCTAGTTGTGCCGAGAAGCTTTTGGTTGATGTAGGTCACTTCTGAGGGGTGAAAATTAAGGGTTGAAATTTTCAAGAGTGCCCTAGCTCGAAAACTCTCGAAATAAAGGAATCGTTTTTTCACCAATTTTAAATAGTATTGAATTTAAAAAAATTTTTGAGACCACCTGGAGCTCTGTAGGACAAACCGTTCGGTCCCTACAAGTACTTGAAGGTTTTCCTTCGATAAAACAGAATCATGAGCGTGAATCGCAAAAGAGGTCTAATCTCCATTCAAATTTTATCGGACTAAAATGCGATCGCTGTTCATTTCTTCGATTTGTATACAGTTTTGCCTTCTGCGTAACCAGTAATCAAATTTCCATATGAAGCTTTCTATTTTTCCAATCGAGTATGAAGCGTTTAGTTCTTTCTAATAAACTTGATTGTGAAGGTGTGAAGCCAGTATGGTGTGGTAGGTAGTACCTAGCTGGTAGGTAAAAAAAAGTTGGTAGGTAAAAAAAATGTTGGTGGGTAAAAAACGCTGCAAATCATTGCTCAAAGGCTTCTTCACTCTTCAGATCACTGATCAGCTGAGTGAGCTCCGAAGCTATTTTCAATCCTTTTGAATGGAAGTGCTCTTACAGGCGTCTCCAGCATTCGAGGAGATCTTCTTCACTCTTCAGATCACTGATCAGCTGAGTGAGCTCCAAAGCCATTTTTACTCCTATTGGATGGAAGTGCTCTTCCAGGCGTCTCCAGCATTCGAGAAGATCTTCTTCACTCTTCAGATCACTGATCAGCTGAGTGAGCTCCAAAACCATTTTTACTCCTATTGAATGGAAGTGCTCTTCCAGGCGTCTCCAGCATTTGAGGAGATCTTCTTCACTCTTCAGATCACTGATCAGCTGAGTGAGCTCCGAAGCCATTTTCAATCCTAATGAACGCAGGAAGCTGAAATTTGAGAGGGAAGGTCAAGGGAGAATACAGAAGGTGGTAGGTGCTATTGATGGAGAACCAGTGATCTATACAGAAGGGTGATCTATACAGAAAATAATAAACCTTTGAGCAATGATTTGCAGCGTTTTCTTACATTTTCGATACGATTATAAATGATGATTACCTTTGATGAATAGCGGCACTCCATTAAACGGTTTATGCTTTGCAATCTTACATTATTGAATAAACCCTACGTGTATTAGTACTTGCATTGTATACTAAATGTAAATTTGATTGATTTACAAAGTGAAAGATTAACATAGAGTTATGGATTTCTCACTGTTTTTTTAAGACGGTGATTCTTGGCCTTCAGAAAATCGAATACTCCTTTTTGGGTGATTAAGCCACCCAAATCGTAATCAGGGTTAATCAAGAATGAAAAATTATTGGAAAAATTATTATATTATTAATTCTGTGGATGAAAATGAAGTTCAAAACTGTTTCGAAAGAATAATGTTGAGGATATTTTTAATTAGGTACCTAGATTTGGAATCAAATATCATTCATTTGAGCTATGAGCCGTCTCGAGGTTTTCCTCCAGCGCTCGAATTGTTGGATGCTTTTCAGACGGAAGAGGAAGTTTGCAGTTGAAACGCGCCAAAGTTCGGTCCGTGACAGTTTTACTCCGCCGTCCGCGGGAACACTTGTCGATGAGTTTGAATTAACCGGCGATCGAAAAGTCACGATAAAGCTCAGGTCTCCAAGTCCCCCAATCTCAGATGAATCGAGTGCTGTCCGCAAAGAAGGATTGCCAGAGCCAACGGAATAAGAGAAACCCCCTCAACCCACCTGCCAGAGGCGGCCCACTTGCCGTCTCCAACAATGCCTGATAATGAGATAATCGATTTCGCCGTTCAGTTTGGTCCTCTCGGTCTCCCTTGGATTAACATTCTGCGGATTTCGAGTGTCAAGATGATAATCGGTCTCCCGCTTCCTCCCCCTCTTTCCGATAATTGATGAGCTGCCTCTTGGAATTTTAACAAACGGGTTCCGTTTCTTGGCATTGTTTCCCTGAGAATGTACGAGTTACCACTGATCTTTCGCCAGAAATTATCGCTAGAAAATTATTGGAGGATGTGTTGAAACGACTACCTGCTACTTATCATCGCTCGGCGCTTGTAACCTTTGTGAATTGGTCGTGCAAGAGACGTCATTACTGAACAGTGTACATTAACTACCCGCCTCCCAACCTACCAAGAGAACATAATTCTGGGGCCTATGAGTGTTTTAGTAATTACAAAGTACTTGAATTACTCCACTTTACACACCAATTTTTAAATGCTACTTCGTGAACCAATTATTGGAATGCGAAGAACTCTTCCCATCACCACTGCAGTATAACCAGGTCTAATTATTTTTTATTTAAAAAATACTGATACAATAAGAGTATAGCGTTGCTATAATAACACATATACTCCAATAGTCATCTAATATTTCGTACAGTAAAAAACTCACAGTTTCCTCCTAGAAACTATCTCCATGCAGGACCTTACCCTCCTCTCTGTCCCCCAACCCGCCTAGGGGTTAGTATGAGTGGCCTCATTGCACAAAGCCGTGGTCTCAATAAAGTGAAAAATCAATCCCCCGTCTGTCCTTGGTGTACTTTTTTTTTTTAATAAATATTTTTTAGTTTTGTTGTACACACCTTGGGATACAGGAAAAGAATCACGGCAGATAAACGGTATGAAACGGGTATATTATACTGAAAAACAGCGGTGATCATTGATAATAAAGTTAAGAGTAAGTTTAAAATAACAACAACTGTATGAATAAGATTAAATTCTTGATAGTAGAAAATTTGTGATTAATTGAACGAAATTACACGATGTGTGAAATGTGTGATCAATCACAGAAGTTGGTGATTAATCACTGGAAACGTATGATTGATCACATGGATCCGTGATTAATCCCAGAAACCCCTGAGTGATAATTAAGAATTTATTCTTATTCAGACATTGATTATGATTTTGATCTTACTCTTTTGTGTGAATGCAAATTTAATCATATCTTTAATCATAGAAACATTTTCTTGTCATTAAAAATCTTAATCATAAGAATGTGTGAGATTTTGACCAACTCTGCAACCCCGTCCCATCGTCCACTCCCTCAAACCGTCTAACCCAGAGCGCTGATTCCGTTGAAAAAATTCACGAATTTCCGCGTTCAAACACCAATTTCCGCGATAAGCCCAACTTAAAAAATAATAATAATTGGACCAGTGGAAAGCTGAGATTTTGGCGCATCTTTTAGGCCTTCAAGTAAAAATTCAAAGGCCGGATTACGGAACCTATGAGCGTTTGAAAAAAATTGAGATTTCCAAGATTTGACCAATTTTGGTTTTTTATTTTCAATAATGAACCTTTGGAATCGACCAAGATTTCAGCTGACAAATGTTAGCTGACCGAAATGCGATGGATGTTTTTCTCCAAGTTGGTTGGTGTTAACAATGGCAAAGCCATGTTCTTTGCAGACGAGTGATCTATATAGAAAAATAATAAAACTTTGTGTAATAATTTGCAGCGTTTTCGTTTCAAGTCCAATTTTTGCCCGTTTTTCCGATTTGAAAAGAAAGAAATTGTCCATCACGGAGGAAATTTCACGTTCTTCCCAACGGTGTAGTCAGATTTCAATCTCCATGGAAATCCGAGGAGTTGTAGCCGTTTTACTGAGATAAGGTTGAAAACACGACTAAAAATCTTAAAAGAGAAATAACTTGAAAACGAAGCCTCTAATAAAAATTACCATGAGATATTTTTTGCTGAAAATAAGCTGCAAAATCGATTCCTGACCTGAGACCGTTTTAAAATGTAACACCCTGTATAAATAAAATACTAATAACAACTTTAAACAGATAGGTTGCAGTTAGGTACGCCGTGAAGTCGCCGCCTCACTCATCTGTAGACCCAAACATACTTGCATATCCTCTCCATACTTTTTTTTTCACAAATATACGCACCTACACTACAGACCCACCCATGATCTCGATAGTCTTACGTGCGACATCAGGGCAACAGGGAACACAAACATACTTTACATTAGTAGATAGTTGAAGATATTTTAATCAAATCTCAGGATATTCGCACTTATTGCCATACAAATCCTCCATCATACGACAGCAGTGACGTGATATCACCTCATTGATACCTTCTCTCATTCCTGTTTTGTATTGTGCAATCGACGCATATCATACTAACCAGATCTTGTGAGTACAGGAGTAGAATATACTTGCGTATCTTTCATCAATCTGCAAAGGAGTACGACATGATTATTGTTACAGCTTTCCATCAGCACATAGGGCGGCTATCAGTTCTGCACACATGCACACAGGGGGGTATCGTTGATATTTATTGCGGCGCTGTCAGTATGCCCGGTTGCCTCGTGATGCGGAAATAACAAGACTGCATCGTGATTCGACACGTATATATGACAGAGGTTTGGCTTCCAATATATACCCCCTCTCCCGCTCCCATGCATGTCGTACCCGCCAACGGCCTCGTTTCACCCTCACCGCCTGGGGTCCTTGATGAGTTATTAGATCACTTCTCCACGGAACATTGATTGGATGATCCATTCCATCGGATGACGATCGGAGGGGGCGAGGAAAATAAAAAATAAAACTAGTGTCGCAACAAGATCGAACCAAATATGGTAAAAATTTATGCAATCCTGGGAGCCATCGATGTTCTCCCCCCTCGACAATCATTATTTGTCTTTCCGGTTTTGCTGCTGTCGCACCGTTTGTAGCAATGAAAAACGCCAAACAATATTCTTGACGTCCTTTCCAAAACGACGGAACCGCAGAGATTTGTTCTGCAACAGATTGAGTTGTTAAAGGTTTTAGCGAATTTTCGGAGCAAGCTATTGCGATGCCTCAAAATTGTTGGGTTTTTTTCTTAGGGGGTGAGGAAATCTTAAAGATCCAGGGGAGGAAATTGGATCTCGTAAGATACCTGAAGGAACCGCTCGCACGGGTTATGTGAGATTCAAACCCACTAAAACCTCACCTCCTTATCCCACGATGGATCTCAGCCTGGAACTGTTCAACACATTACTTCAGGCTGAGTCCTGGGAGTCCTCTTAGTTCTCTGCTAGGGGCCGGTCCATGGTTCCCGTTCGCTTCCTCTCCCGTTCGTGAAGGATTTTTTTTTCAATTATTTTGTCCACATCATCTGCCACAGTGGTCCAGTTTTTTTCGCTTTTCGGCATTTTTCCTATGACCGTCTCTGGGGTTGTGTCCTGTTCCTCTCCACTGTCCATCGCATGCATTCAAAGAATGTTTGAAATGCGTCATCATCCTTGTTCTCCTGGCAGTTGGGACAATTTGGGGACCTCCTTTTGAGGACCTACCATCTTATGAAGGTAGGCGTAGAAAAGTCCGTGCCCTGAAAGGAACTGGGTTACGAAGAAATTTATCTCTACATGCTTCCTCTTTAGCCATATCTTAGTTTAATTAGTAAATTGTTTGTTCGGAAAGCGCTGTATGTTACCTACATTCAGATTCAGCGTGAAATGTTTATAAGAATATCTACCTTTTAAAGTAAAAACGTTGCAACCAAAAATGGTTGAACATTGGTTATTTTTCGAAAATCATCTTAGTCACTCATGCTGCACGAATGGGACCTTTTTCAATGGTTCTTCATCCGATTCCACCTTAAGAATGCCCCAATGATCTAGAGTTCAAGCAACTATTTTCTTGATGTTCATCAACTCAGCGTCCATGGTCAATCATTAACAGGGTCATTCCCACGAAAAAATGAAATAATGGTCATGGGTAATATTTGAACAAATGCTAATGGTTTTCGTTACTAAAAAAGTATTTTTCCTTAGTAAATTTAGCGTACTTGCTAGCACACATGCACCCAGAGTGTTCAATAGATTGCCAAGTTCAATCACCCTGGAATGGTACTAATCGACATATTTATCATAATGATTATGTATGTAATCATCAGGAATTGTCTTAAATTTCAAAATACAATTTTGTTTATAAATTTAGGATGTGAAAGATGATGAAATGTGATAGTCACAGAGGTTTACGTCAGTCCATCACCCATTCGGTTTTAATCGTTTTTGGAGCCTTTAGCAATCTGTGGAGGGAAAGTGCGGCCTTTTCCGCAATTTCGACAATTGCGGCAAGTGTTTTTATTGGTCATCGAAAAATTTATTGGTCATCAATCCTTGGCAATCTACCTACAGGTTAATTCATTATCGGAATAATTTTTCGTTGCTCATGTTATCTATGAATATTGATTCAGATGCTATTCGTATCGTAATCGTAAGGTAGGAGAGGTGATTCATGAAGGAACGCTCAGCACGCAAGCGACTGTTCTCAGCTTGGAGTCGTCTCAGTTCTTGTCCAAAATCCACTGTATCTTCTTGCTGTCGATGCGTTGAGCTGACACTTGCTTCGGATAACAGTTCATACGTTGTATCTCCTACCAACTGATCATTGGCCATTCCAGTTTCCAAATTCAACGAGGGAGGTTCTTCCAGTGGATCTGCGGCTCGTCGACGGGTTGAAACCGTCCTGATAGGTGGTGTCCTATGTCGCGGCATCCACTCCACCCCTCCTCTCTCGTAAAAGAAAGAAAAAGACTCACTGGTTAAGACGGCCCCCCAAAATTATAATGATAATAATAATAACTTTTAGAATCAACTTTTCCGAAATATATTCGCAACAACCTTTAAAAAAAAAAAAAACAACAAAATCAACAAACATTAAACAGCCAAGACCACTACTGGGGTTGATTAATTACAATATGTTTTATTTGTCGTGAACAATACCTAAAGTTGCATTAGCAATGGTCAAAAATCTTAGATCCTAAAAGTAACAATAAAAGAATGTGATACTACAAACGGTGAAACTACAAATCAGTAAATAAAAGAAAAGGGCCTGCAAATACAAAAATTTTTTTTAAATGACTAGAAAGCCACCCGTGCACAAAGGCAGCAAAGCCCGGCCAGGGGATACCCAGCGGGGCTCGACCCACCCACCATGGTGGTTCCCGACATACGCCCATAGGGGCAATGGCAGAAAATCAACAAGGGGGCCGCCCCCGGACCGACCAGGACTACCCGGCCGAGACACACAGCCAAATGTCCATGAACGTAAGTGACTAGAGTGGATTTCAACTAAATGACTAATAATTTATTATAACAAATGACTAGAGACGTATTAATAAAGTATTGACAACGGAAACCACTCACAAAACAATATAACATACAACATTAATATTTAAAAATTTCCATCCTAATATCACAGCAAAATTTAAAGAATCACAAGATTAACACAAAGTTGAAGGTTAAACATAAATTTGTATAAGCTGGACTGACTGAGTACTCTTATTAACATTCCTCAGACAGCAGCAAACGTCGTGAATGATTTGACCAATAAAAACTTTAATAATTGAAACTTAAAACATAGAATTTCTCTTAAACAAGTTTTAAGAAAACAGAAGTGTTCTTGAAACTTAAAACATAGAATTTTGGGACTAAAATCTAAAATCTAAAATTGCACTGTTTACTGATCATAAGAAAATACTCGTCAAAATTATATGGTGCCATAGATATTAGGATTTTTTGCAAAGTTTCTTAAAGCTATTCAAATTCAGTGGACTCAAGGCTTTTATGCCGTCAAGAAGGACGTTATAAAATTTGATGCACCACCAGCTAATTGAGTTTTGGTCTGCACTGATCCTACACTGGGGCACTGAAAACAAATGTGCGCCGCGAGTACAAAATGAATGAGAGGGCTTTGCAAAAGCTTCGGGTGTTTATCAACGTACATCAGGCACTCATATATGAGCCTGGTAAAGTGAGGACCCCCAAATCCACAAAAGTACCCTTGCAAACAGCGCGATAGCCAGCTCGAGTAAGAGCACGTATGGCTCTGCGCTGACTAGCAAATACAACTGCAGCAGACGGCGGGTGACCCCAACTAAGCAAGCAATACTTCATCCGACTATGGAATATGACATGATATGCACAGACTGCGGAGTTTCTTCGCAAGTGGTCATGTAGTCTTTGCAGTAAAAAAGTGATAATATTTACCGATTTCTCCAGTTTCTCACAATGTATCCTCCAATAGAGTTTTGGATCCAATCGAACTCCCAGTATACTTATATCGGTGGGGTTTTCATTAAAAGCTGAGAGGTCCCTCAGCCAAAAAACATACATTTCGTTTTTCCATCATTTACGACCTATTCATTCATGGTAAACCATTCAGTTATAACACCGATAGTATCCGTGCTTTTCAATTTCAAGTTAGATGCATCTCTATCGCTACACATCCGCGCATAAAACATTGTGATTTTTACAATTTTTTGCGGGAGATCATTAATAAATATTAAAAATAGCGTAGGCCCAAGCAGACTGCCCTGGATCACAGATAAATTACCCAAACTTTCGTAACTTAAAAAACATCCTTCAAACCCACAGCCTGAGAACGTTCGCTCCCTACGAGAATTTAAGGGTTGGACGTACGATAAATCAGAAACAAGAGAGTGAATCGCAAAAGAGGCCTAATATCCGTTCAAATTTTAGCTTACCGAAATGCGATCGATGTTTCTTCATGTTGGATGGTTGGTGGCTTTGCAGACGAGTGATCTGTTAAGAAAAATAATAAACCATTGTGTAATAATTTTCAGCGTTTGTTTTTTTTTAGTTTCATTATTATTATTATTATTTTTTTTTTTTTTGATACTTCATGAGAAGCCAGATCTAGTCTCAACTTAACAGACTTTTGGTCAGAAAAAAAAACAAGTTGTCAACTAGAATATCCTCTCCGTCACCCAGTGGAAAATTGGCAAAAACATTGTCAAAACAACGTCGGGTTCTCATAGGGTCACCTATTAGTGGAACAAGATTATGTGAGGCAAACAGCGCACTCAGTTCATGAAAATCAGACCATAGTGTAATAATTTGCAGCATTTTTGTAATCGCTCAAAGGTGAAAATGGTTGAATTTATAGTATGTCTTCTTTATATGTTTGGGTACAGGTTTGTAAACTAATTATGATAGGCACCCATTGTCCCCGGAAAAACACCTTAGAAACATGAATAGGAATTACAACTGTGAATGATGGTTTCCTTCTATTTCTGGTGCTTTTAGAAGATCTATACTGGGACTCCCACTCACTGCAATTCTACGGGGATGATGCCAGTAAGTGACACACCTGAATCTGACTCGACGGTAAACTAGCCTCGAAATGGACCCCGACCAATATCGGTAATGTGGTTTGACCGGGGACTTTCCTATGTTATTTATATAGCAGGCAACAGAGGGGCAAGGGGGGCTCTGCCCCCGGGGGCACGGTTATCCGCACCCCAGAGCCTCCCATCCCGTCAAGTCCTGTTACTGGGGCCGTCACGTAGACTAGCGTGACCGCTGAGGTTTATGGCCACCAGCCTCTCCACTGAAATGGTTTGAGCCGTCTGTATTAAGAGCAGCTCGCACCTTAAGGGCGTCAATAAGAAGTCCCTAAAAAGGCGGGCGTCGGGAAGAGGGGATTTTATGTATGAAAAAGGCCCCTATGTGCCTCGGGGGGGAAAAATACTCCAGAAATTTCGTATGGAAGGAATTCTACCAAGTAACAATAGCTTGGGGATTTTCACGGGCTTGAATAGGAAAGCGAGACTTCCACTTGAATGAACTAGTATGAGCCGCTCATATATGCCAGCATCAGCCTACAGATTTCCTTCTTTTTCCTGCATAAAATAGAATCTCCTTTTGAAACCCTTTCGACCCTCTAGCTTGAGTTCCTGCCACATAACATGTTCTCTCTACCGACGTCTTGACAATGAACACGGATTTATCATTCCGAGAAATGTTGGAAATGTATCTGTTTTGTACCTTCGATCATCGTTGCACCCTTTTCTAGAACGCCCCACAGTAGTGAGAAATGACTGTACGTCTTCATTCAAGCTGATAGAAATGTACAATAGTCTTACCCATTGCGGCATTTGTGGCTATAATTCGGAATACAGCGCCCAAATCGAGTTGACACAGTTTGCTATTCTCCCAAGGCCGGAAGTCACACGTATAAGAAAGTATTCCTATAGTATCCAAATATGACATACCTGCTGCTGTAAAGACTTTAACGGCAAGCTTGAATATACTCCAGTTCATCTAAACGGCAAGACTGTACCATACGCCAACGAAGGCAAGTATCCTGGAGTCACCCTGGATGCTAAATTGAGATGGAAATCACACATTAAGAAAAGGAAGGCAGAACATTCAGGAAGATGTACTGGTTGATGGTTTGAAACTCCAAAATGTCGATCCAGAATAAATTAACCTCGTACAACCAAGTCCTTCAGCCTGTCTGGACTTATGGAGTGCGATTGTGGGGCTGCACTGATCAAAGTAACCGAGATATAATACAGCGGTTTCAAAATAATGTGCTGCGATGCGTACCGTTACACCAGAAATGTCCGACTGCACACAGAACTTCGCATTCCAACCGTGAACAAAGTCATCAAGAAGCAAGCCATAGCCCATCACAAGAGGCTGCAATCGCACGTCAGTGAAAAAGCAGTATTCGACGTTGACGACCTATTCAGAGGACCTATTCAGAGGACTAAACCCTGAAGTAAATGACCTGAAGTAAATGAGACGGTTCATTCCTCGTTCCGGATTAGTATTTCTCTGAAGAACCGGGCCTCAAAGTTTGACATTTTTACCTAAATTTGAAACATTCAAGGATTTTCGAAATTTATTAGTGCACATACCTAGGGAATTGAAAAACTAAAAGATTGCCGCTGGAATCATCAAAATCGAACAATAATTGCTGCCGAAAAGTTAGAAAAACCGTTTATTCACTCACTGAATTCCAATTTTCAAGTACTTCTTCAGCCAACTGCATTTCTCGTTTGTCAAGATCAAGGAAAAATTAGCAGTCAATCTAGAGTAGCTGATGGGAAGCCGCCGTTTATCATCTTTGGTGACTAAGAGCCTAAAAAAGTCGAACCACTTAGGAGGATCGATGGATACAAACCCGATGGATGCAAATATAAATTTTTTAAGAATTGAGATGCTTAGTAAAAAATTTTGATTACCGATATTCACATGGCTGATTGATAGAGCTGTGAAAAACGCCTGGGTCAGCTATCGATATCTCCAACCGATTAGCTCGCTTTTTATGGCATATCGCTATGAGGTACCCGACCAAGTATCTAACTACGCTACTCCGAGAATTGGTGCTACAAAAACCATTATTATTCACTCTCGGGTGACCATATAAACATTCAGATACGAAAACAGTGGCCATTTGGTTAAAAATAACGCCTTAGAATAAGCGCCGAATGTGTGTTCGGAGACCATGCATATATCTCGAACACGTACAAGATGCGCCAAGTGTCAGACTCTCCATGCATAGAATCTTTCATACTTTTCCACCAGCGCTGAAAATTATCCATTGGTTGTGTAACTATCAATGACCTTCATTTACTTTATTCATTTGACTTGCCCTACATTTTGACGCTATAATTATTCCAACAGTAAGCTTGTTTCAGCGAACAATCAATGTGACAGTGATTTCTGAAACTGCAGTGATGCATGATGTGTTCACAAATAATTAATATTTTATAACTGGACTAGAATTCAACTGTTTTATCAAACTTATTCTGAGATCAGGAAATAACTTCCCCTCGCGCCCAACGATGCTGATTGGCACCCAAGTTCTGTACCTCCTTCATCCCCCCGTGGTGGTCGAGACTTGAAAAAAAAATTTCCCATGAATTTAAGATGAAATAGCACCACCACACTAAATTTGGTCGGGAAATACGATCACAAATTTTCCTGGGTGTTAATGGGTTAATTAAATGTGGAAAAATGGGTTAATTAATGGGGGAAAATACGATCACCAAATTTCCTGGGTGTTAATTAAATAGGCATTGCAGGCCATCCTCCCTAGGCTCTGACATTGTTGGTTTAATCCTGGAAAAGAAAAGAAAAAACAAGAAAATATGGTAAATAAGTCAATAGTAATGATGGAGTGTTAGAAAATTTTTTTGGATACAAGTAATTCATGCTAAGAGGGACGCAATGGTACCCGGTGAGTCCAAACATATCACTAAATTTGTAATAATGATTCCCGCTACCTCCGAAAGATAAGTGGTTAAACTTTACATATCCATCTAAAATCTTCTATCTGTCAAAGTGAGAATATAGGTACATCTCCTACCTTAACTTTGTTGGACGATAAACACCCCTGATAATCGTTTTCACCCATTGAAAATACTCACATTATGTACATGAACGTCCTAAATCCACTATAACACAGGAAAACCCCGCTAAAAGTTGTAAGAAGTGAGGATATTAAAATGCTTTCTGATGAGGAACACGCGACGCCTACATCAGTAGCGTCGGAAAGTACGGGAAATGACGGCTATCACGTCTTCTTCTTGCAGTTTCGGAGATGACGGAAAACTCCTCTTCTGGGTTTAACTAGTTTCAATGCGTTTTTTCGTCAATTGGAGCATTGCAGTCGGTAAAGATCCACAACAAAAACGTTGGAAATTAATAAAGCCCATTTTCGCCCAAAATTGGAGTTATAGGAACTCACGGTTACATCGTCAATAAGTACAAGCCAAACTACACTTTCGAGAAATAAAAGAGGTAGCAAAGATATTATCGAGAAAATAACGTGAAAAAGAAAAGTTGAAGTGGAGTGCTTGGGTTTACTACTTCTCAGAAAAGATCATTTTGATTAAGGAAGAAGAGTTTCTCTTTACCCAGTAATAACCGAAAAAGATCCAAATCCATGCAAATTACAAGGAAAAGAATCACGCACCATAAAAAGTACTACAACTCTTAACATACCGTTGAAACTTTGAGAAAGGAACATGAAGACGTTTCTGTCTATTATTGGGAAGAAAAACGCTTTCCGACAACGGTAGACTGTGACGAGATCTCAAAAGCCGGTTCGCTGGAATAACTGGTGAAATAATTAGGCTGTAAACTAATTTTAAGGCCTCGGAAGCGCTATTCGTCTCTCTCAAAAATTACAATAATAATGGCTCTTATTGTGCGGTCGAAGAAGGCTGGTGCAGATGGAATATGAGGAGGATGGGAAATCCAAGTCGTTGAAAAAGAGGAAATGACTAAGATGACAAGAATGAACTGCGAGGAACCAGAGGAAGTACGTTCCCGACAGAAGAGTCAGACGAACGGGGGTTAAGTAGTCCCTTGAGAAGTGCAAAGTTAACGGGCCGAACTCTCTCAGTTAAATTATAACTGACTAAGTTGAGATGTAGATTACCGCTAACACGATCTCACTTTCTCTCCGCATCTAGTAGGAACCCAGTGGATAATAGCTTTAACCAACCAAAGCAAGAGTAGGTTACGGGCAAAGTTTACTCATCACAATTCTCAGCGCGGGATTTATGACAGAAATTGAGATTTTTCCATTTGTGTTTGTTTATTTGATGTATTATTTTCAGTTATGAACCCTTGAAACATCTGTTTTACGATTCAAAGAACTTCTGGCTGCATAGATACCAAAAATTGATTTTGAAATTAATAATACCTGACACAGAGTAACGGAGACAAGTTAAAATGGTGTGCAATCATTTTGGAGGCTGCCTCAGTTGCGCTATCATAATATGATATTATTATTTAATATATTAAATATATTATTTAATATTATTTAATATATTATTTAATATATTATTTGATATATTATTTAATATATTAAATAATATTATTATTTCAGCTAAAGAAATACTACGGAAACTGGAGTATTAATGGCTAGTATTAATGGGGGTGTTAAAAAATATTTTTTCTCGGTCGATTCCAAAGGTTCATCATTGAAAATAACAAACCAAAATGGGTGAAAATGTCGTTTATGTTTTTCTCCATCAGTGTGACATCTCTCCATTCACTCTTTTTTTATTTAAAACTTTTTGTTTAGGCACTTGTTTTTGTAGATGATGGAGGACAGCAAGTTATCATAGAGAGCTGGAGGTGGTGGTATACATCATCTTTGTTTCATTTGTTGAAGTGGTTGGTCTCTCAACAATCTACGTAGAGAAAGAGGTACTATCAAACAGGTACATTCATGCCGTAGGTGTTGAAACAGACAGAGAAAAGAGATGTGAGAGATAAAAAAGTATTGCCTCCGATACTAAAAAAAGTATCGATATGTATCGATAATTTTTTCAAGAAGTATCGATACTTTTACTATCGATACTTTGGGTACATCTCTTCTTCACATAGCGGCATGAAATTAACAACTAAGGGGAGGAAAACATAACTACCTACTATACGAAGTATGCTTGTCTTCTGTATTGCACAAACGTCGCATATAGAACATTGGAGATTATAATGTGGGTATTTAGTGTCCTCGAGTAATAAGATATATTTGAATACTCAATTAGAACATAGGAAGAAAATTTACGTAGAATGAACACACACAAGTAGATACGTTTGAGTCTACAGATGGGCACGGCGGCGACTTTAATGCGTGTGTTATATACAATATCATGGTACATGCATTAATATACTATATTACACCTTTATACCAACATATTATACCTTAGTATACTGTATTATAATACCTACCGTACCTACCAGCCTATCTGAATACGTTGTAATTATTGCAAGAACCCCGGAGTACATGAATAATTTCAATATTTCTCCATGATCTATCTAGATTATTCCAGAATAGAGCAAAGCATGGAACGAAATACCATGAACTAGTTTGTGGCTAACAAGTGTGAAGAACAAAGTCTAAGAAGAAACCTTCTGCAAAAAACATTGCAGTTTAGATCTGAGGGATCTCAATTCTGAAGGAGGATTGTTATGCTTACTTTCCTTCCACAGCTGGAATGGTAGCTGTCAAACACAGAGATCGTGGCGTAGCTCCTTGTCACTTCCCGAGGCGCCAAGTGCCGGTTGACCCAAAGTTTGCCATCGTCAAAAGATCTGCCTCTACTTCCAAACCCAACGCCAACTTTTCCCTGTTTTGTGGGGCGGGAAAAAAGAAGTTGATGCTAATATTAACAAAGAGTGAAAGGAGAAAACAAGAACCGAGAGGAGGGCTTTTGGTTTCCAAACAGTATTTTCATGATGTTGACATTTCTGACGCTTACTTTGGTGGTGGAATGATTCGTAAATAATAATTTCATTGTTTTCAAGAATATTGTTAAAATCTAGCAGCGTAAATCGAGACTTAAAACGAAATCATTGAATTTTGAACAATGCTATTCCTTCATGTACAAAACAAGTCTACCACATTTTGTTGGTTACGTACATTTGGAATAAACAACAGAAAAATGACGATTGACGATGATGATAAACGATGAACTCATCGTCTGAAAGTTCCTGGTAGAGATGTGTTGATTGAGTTTTGAGTTACCCCTTCATTCTCACTACTGCTCACTACTGGCAAGACGGTAAATTTATATATTTAGCTTGTTTCCACTACTACAGGAATTAATCTTACATTTTGGGTTATTGGGTTAATTGGGAATTTTGGGTTACACTACGCATGAGCTCGGTATGACCTAGGGATGTCCCCAAAGTATCAATACTTGAAAGTATCGATACTTTTGGAAAAAGTATCGATACAAATCGATAGGTACTCTTTCCCCAGATATATATCGTAGTAACGATACTTTTTCCCCTGATATATATCGTAGTAACGATACTTTTTTCCCTGATATACATCGTAGTACCTAACGATACTTTTTTTCCCTGATATATATCGTAGTAACGATACTTTTTCCCCTGATATATCGTAGTAACGATACTTTTTTCCCCTGATATATATCGTAGTAACGATACTTTTCTTCCCTGTTGTATATCGTAGTTACGATACTTTTTTTTAAGCATCGGAGGCGATACTTTTTCATCTCTCACATTAGATAAAATGCTATCTATTTCTTATCTCTCACATTATATGAAAGTCTCGAATTTTAGTAGGTTCCTTCATGTCGTAGCTGTTGAAATTTTTATCAGTTTCAACACCTACGACATGAAGGTAGGTACCTACTTGACAGTACGTAGATTGTTGGGAGACCAACCACTTCAACAAACTAAACAAAGATAATGTACCACCTCCTCCAGCTCTCGATCATAACCTGCTGTCCTCCATCATCTAGGAAGGACCACCAAAATGTTAACCCATCCATGTGCAATACGAAAACAAGTGCATAAACAAAAAAATGAGTGATTCAGTGTTTTGTTCATTCTATATTAATTATTATCCTCGCGATGGAGAGATATCCCACTGATAGATAGAAACATAAAAGGCATTTTCACAAATTTTTTTAAAAGTATCGATACTTCGAAATATCGATACTGTTTGAAAGTATCGAATCGATACTTTTTGATACTTTCTAGATGTATCGATACGATATCATATCGATACTTTCGAAGTATTGGACATCCCTAGTATGAGCTGAGCATGATTGGTACCTGTGCGGTTGGTGTATACTGTGGCCAACGTATCAACGAGAGTGCAACAAAACTGTCTCTTCTCTCGTTTACCACGCTAAAACATTCGTACATTCGTTGAGTCATTTTGGAGAAGTTCCCTGTGCGATTTATAATGGATCTACCATCGTGTCTAACAACGCCGTCACCAACAATAAGAATATTTTAACCAGTTTTGTTCCATGGATCAGGAAGTGTGCTTTTTCAAGCAAAAGGCAGATTTATGGATAAATAGAGCTTACATTCAATCCCTATAGAAGAGTTTACTTTACGCTGCATCAAGTTTCAAATAACTAACTACCTGTAACTTTTACATTGACGTTTCTTGATCGACTTCAAAACCGCCGTAGGCGCGGAGGAGGAGGTCATAGGACGAAGATTTTTTTTTGTCTTTATTTTGGTACTAATCTGTCCGATTTGGTTTGAAATGGGTTCTACCAGTATCCGTGGTGGCCCAGTTTCAAAAGGATTTATTTTTCTCTGGAAAGATTGGTCCGTATTGACGTAATTTCCCCTGTAACTTCCGTCGTTGAAGGAGTGTTTGTGTTTTTTTTCAAATTGAAGGTCTGATTGTAATCTTTAAAATGAGATGCTATCTGTCATTCCTAGCCCCATGATAGGATATAAGTTGAGTGTGTAAACAGTTTCAACAGTTGCTGACAAGGAGAGACTGAGCAAAATGGGGGATACACCAGTTTTTGTAGTTTTGATGTAATATTTGTATCAATATTTACTTCAACTCTGCTCCTTGCTCTGCGCCCAATCAATGAGGGCGGTAAAGTTCTATAAAAACGGACTTTTGACCGTCAATATTCACAGAAAACTTCCAAGATTCCGGTTGTTTACTCGCGAGCGTTCCCGCCTGAATCAATCATTATGTACACGGCAGACTGGGCCAAGTTCTCGCAGCGCCTGAGAGGCAAGTTTCTGCATTAGGTATATGTGGATGCAGGGACTTGTCCCATCGTTTTCTATTACTATTATTGTGTTTGTTCGGCCTCTCTTTCTTGAGGTAGAAAGGTTGAGGGAAGGAAATTCTGATTTGGCTTTCCTTGTTATAAGATCTATTAGTGGAGTGCGTTTTCGCATTGCTGCATCATCGGGATGAAACTTTGCAGGGCTCAGTCTTACAGAATACGTGTGGAACGAGTGGATATTTATATTCAATTTTGGAGGAAGTCTGCTTGAAGCAATCCTTAGGAATGATTTTCGTGACTTCTAAAATTCTATAAATCAATTTTCAAGTCTTATAAAATTGAGAGAATTGTGCAGCATGTGGGTCTTTCGATTTGGTTTTGTATGGAATCCTCTCAAAACACTCCACATAAAAATTTTGAAATGATAATAATTATTTAAATCCTAATTTAGGCACTTGTGTTTTGTTTTCTCTAAGTTTATCGAAAAGGTGCTTATTTAAAATTAAATAGTAATACACTCATTCGGCTCAAAGCTGCACTACTTTATCATAATGAGGAATTCGCCTCACAATTCTTCAATTCTTTTTTTTTCGAAAGAGGGATCATTGATATTGATCAATCATTGATTGATTGATTGATGATGATCAATGTTGATATGGAAGAAAACCATAGTTTGCAGCTCGAAAACGCATCCAAAAAATTTAGAGAATTTAAGGAAGATGGAAATTTTAAATGTCTGAGACGTGACGGTGGGGAGGGGGGAGGAGGATCCTAACTGAAAGGTTCCATCAACATATTGAAGCTGTACCGAGGTGGCTTATCGTTGTAAAAGGAATAAATTTGAACCTACAGGAACTCCCCCCCCCATCCTACTTACCTCTTTATCACGCAAAAAAGTCACGTATCAAATTCGAGTCAAGCATTAAAAAAAATGAATAGATGAATGAACACAGAATCTTGGAGACTTGTTTTTTATTTATTCAGTAGATCAACCTTAAGAAGATAAATAAAATAACGATCACCCTACCTAACTGGCCTAGTTGAGGAAGTTTCTAAACAACGGAGTTGAAAGAATAATTAGTAGCTTCCTTAACCCGCTACAATGTAGTTATGGTTGTCGCTAATTCAGCTCGCTAGATGAACGAACGAGTTAGTTGGCAAAGTTTTGAACGGAGTTCAGAGGGCAGTGAAGTGTCACCGAAGTTAACTTTCAAAAGATTCTTCTCACAACAAGGTAGGTTAATATCTGAAACTCCGTGGATTTTCAACCTACCGTTGCATTGTCGGCAAACTCCAGGAATCGGTTCATTGTAATAAATTATGAAACATTGGTAATTCCTAGAGAAAAATAATGAGCTTTACCAGTGTTTCTAAAGGCGAGATCTGAACAAATGACTTCAGCTTAGCGGTAAACTGTTTTCACTAGTTTGGAATAAATCCTAACTATTCTTATTCCTATCTTTCCTAGATAAGTAATGTCTGATTTTGTGTGTATCGCTGCCAAAACATGTTGAAAGTGTATTTTGATGGATTAAGTACGGCCATCTTCCACAGAATGAATGGTAGATTCATCGCATTTAGGTTTGATTTGAGCTAACGATAGACCAGTATTTGGAGGTGAGAACGATACTTATTTCCAAATCGTTTGGTGAAAACCACTGGGCAAGCCAAAGACCCAGAAGTGGGTCGCGCTCGATAGTTGCTTCTTTGGTAGAAGCCTTCAGTCTGTCGGTGCAGCTTAAGCTGCTCAAGACTGAAGAACGGCTGAATGAAGAAACGGAGCGGGGGACATCAAAAACTGAGAATCGTCATTGGGAACGCCATAAAGGTCAACAGGGAAATTTACAGCATGTTGAGTGCTGGAAGAGTGGAAGATTGGGACACTCAAGGGCGGTGTGTCCAACTCGTGAAGGATCCAACGATAGAGGGCTGTTGCGCAAGACAAATCTGAGTGCCTTGGAGTGCTGACAGTGTGCAGAATGGGACAACTGCGCCGTAATTGTGGAGGAATAATGCGGGAGAAAGATTGATGAATTTAGGAGCACAAAGTATATGTGAAATAGAAGGTTTTATAAATAGGGAAAAAGAAGTAATCCTCAAAGGGGAAAGGCGCAAGGTAATCAAATGGACGACAAAGGGAAGGGAACATCGACAATGAATGATGAGAGGATGAACTACAAAGTGGAAAATGCGGAGAAAATCGGTGATATTGGAAGTGTGGACGGACAGTCATGTCGCAGGTTCTTTCCTGAAGAGGTTGACTTGCCTGGAAACCGTGGGATGGAGAAGAAGGATAAGGCGATAATAAAGGAGGGGTTGGCAATACAGGAGAAAGAGAACTTGGAATAGCTTGGTACAAGTAGTAGGAAGGAGAAGAGGCAACAAGTCGAAATAGAAGAAAGTGATAAGCATCAGAAAAAAGAGACCTTGGAACAGCTTGAAACGAAGAGTAAGATGGAGAAGAGAAAACAAGTAGGAGAGGAAAAGAAAATTTTGCTACACATGGGAGAAAAATTTGAAATTGAGGATCAAGAGCAGCGAAGAAGAAACAGAAGGTTTAACGAAAAGGGTGAACGGAAGCTAAATGATAACCCTCAGAAAAGTGTGCCGGAATGTGAGACAGTTCCGGTTGTGAAGAGATTCGAAGATTGGAAATTCGAAGACACGATATACGGCAAGACATTGATGAAGGGGGATCCTGCAACGTTCTTGTGGTACACCCAGTTGTTCAAAGAACATGATAAGTGATTGTGAGAGAAATGTGCTGTGTATGTGGGTTGGTTCATGAAGAGGGCGAACTGGAATAGATGGAGGGAGAATGTAACGAACAAAGAAAAGGAAGGGGATAGTGTTATGAATTTAGCTACTCCATATTGTTATAGTTGTTTGTTATTGAACATGTGATTTAGAGGATGGCTGTTTGTTTTCTAATAAAATGAGGGAGTTCTGGTTCTGATCCTGAATTGGCGTTTCGTTCTTGTGAGATAAGATTTACCAACTGCTTTAGTTCGATGGATCACTTTAATACAAAACCGCACATTATAAGGTATGACTTATGTAACGTACGTAAAGAAATTTGGAAGAAAGGAAATGCTCACCAGAATGTAAAAATCGTTTATTGAGCCGGGAAAACTGGGATATAGGTCATGTAATGACAGGACAAGCAATTGGAGGGGGTGAAAATTTCCACCTGGGTAGTGGAGAATTATGTTACGTGGTCCTTTCTGCCTAGTGAAGTGAAGGTGTAACGACCAGTGGGGTGCACGTTGCTATAGGCGGTTAAATAAGAGGGGCCGAGTCATATATTTAAACCCAAAGGGGGTCCAGGCTGTTCGAAAAGGAAGGAGGAATTGAAGGGGTTGTAGGGAAAAGTGGCGAGTTGGTCGGGAGCTCTACCCTCCTCCCCAACGCTGGAGTCGCTGTAGTTTGTGGGATCGAGGTTGGCAGTAACGGGCCTGGACCGGGCTGGCAGTTAGCAGTGGCTTGCGCCATTAAACACCACATTCCCTGGCCCTTCCGAAGTCCAATTGATTGTATTTCCATCCCCCTCTCCTTCTCCCGACTCCTTCAGCCACCATAACCACCGCAGTTGGTTCCTTTCATCCACCTCAGCTGCCAACACCTTCTTGGTAAAGTAATCAACCTGGGTTATGCGAAATTCTCTTGGCTCCGACCCGTCAATACCGATGTTGTGATGTCGGAGGGAACATTAACCTGGACAACAGAATAAACTTTGTAGATGGAGTAGAGAAATAACGTAGGTACTAACTTCGACTTCCTTGAAATACAGCGTTAAACAAGGCTTTACAGGGAAACCTGTAAAGGCCGTTCTAAGGTAGAAACGCTGCAAATTATTACATAACGGTTTATTGTTCTCCCCAAATCAAAATTTCCTCTCGCTTTAACGTTTTAGACCTTCCTGAAGAAATTTGGTTTTAAGTCTGTCTGTCTGTCATGAAATCCTTGTAATGGGCAAACGAAGTTATTGTCGGGTTGGCGGGTCCCCTAAGAAAATCATGGCTTCCAGATGGACAGTACCCTCTGCGCTTGTGCAAAGTAAAATCCTAATAGGGTGATCCCTAAACTACAGGCAAATAAGCGTCTAACACCTGTGAAATTGCAGCCTCTAGCCCTACAATGTCGATTTTTTCCCCAAACTGTTGGTTCTGATGAGCTATTCAATACCCTCTAGAATTATATTGGATATTTTGTTTTCTAACGTTCCAACTCGTAAGCTACAAATGCCTTTTCACATTGTCGTGGTTCGTCTGAAAGTTAAATTCTCAACTTTGCAGTCGATTTTCAATCATCTAATAACTTTTTGATTCATGTAATTTTTTTCTTCATTAAAGTTGAGGGTTTAACATCTCAGAAAAACCCTTCTTGAATGAGCATTTAAACTCTAGTCAACACTCATAATCAATACAAAGCTGTCTACAACTTTTTTTAACATCGTCATGGACTAAAAAACAATCCTCTGCTGAGGGATATTTCGGAAATTGAAGTTTGTCGGGGAGGCTAGCAACCCTCACGTGACACGTGCCGCTCAGTGACAAAACAAACCTTGTGGAAGAAGGAATTCAGGTGCTTAGATTTATTACTAATATTGTCGTGGTAGCCTCTAGCTCGGTAATTTTAATGACCAAGATTCAATAGTGCATGTTTTCTCAACATTGTTAGAGGCTCTCAATAATGAGGCTCTAAATAATGAGGCTCTAAACAATGTTATTTTCAACTTCAAGGTCATATTAAGCCAAAACTACTTGTGCTTCAAGTCTCCTCTAAAGCTCATTATTTAGAGCCTCTAACAATGTTGAGAAAACATGCACTACATTGAATTTTGGTCATTACAATTAATTATTAAAATGACAATGTTAGTAATAAACCTACGCACCTGAAATCCTTCTTCCACGTTAATAGAGAAAGAAACGATTTACCAAAAATTCAATACTTCTTTTTTCTTTCATTAAACCAAGAAGTAAATTGTTACAGAGTAACAAATTGAAATGTATCCTTATTATTAGGGTCACAATAACATTGTCGTGTGCCTCAATTCACATTCTCATGGACCTGAAATTCAAATTTAAATTTTGGACTGGGAAAAGTGATTCATGAGCTGCCATAGCGCACTTTGCCTCACGGAGTATGACCAAAATCCTTTTTAAAAAAATTCAAGTAATTTGGAAAACTTTCTTTTTCTAATTTTTCTCTTATCAAAATTGCCCCCAGTTTAGGAATCACCCAATAACAGCCAAAATTATCAAATTTTTCTTTCGAATTTGAAGAAATTTAAAGGGATAGTTCAGATTGGCGTCCTCTATTACCTCTCAACGGACCTTTAGTGTCACACCAAGGAAAGATTGGCATACTCAGTGCCGCATGACTTTTTCGCGATTCCCACAATTCTTTTCGAACTTTAACGCATCCCCAGTACTTTTTTTCTCTTTTCAATGATTCAAAGTTACTTTAATTACTACAAGAACTCCATTTCTTCAAAATAAACTCCAAAACTTTGAATTATCTCAATATTTGAACTTGTCTCTAGATTATAAATCGGAAATCCTTTTCTACAGGTTAGTTATTCTTCATAGTGTGGTTTCACTCACTTAATATGGCATTTTCCGCTATCTTCCTATTTATGCATTCAAATTCGTGACAAATCGAAAGAAATGTACATAAGTAGGTAGGTACTAGTTTTCACTTTGAATTTGGAAATCGTCTCACACAATTGTGATGAATATGTATGATTTCAAAAAACTTCGACCCATTTGAACGACCATTTACTATGAAAATGTTCCCGAATCAACCCGTCAACTGGTGGGACATGGCTGACAGATTGGCGCCTAGAGAGCCTAGACCATTTTCTGGTATTTTGAGAATTACACTCCTGATCGAAACTAGATCACCCATCTCCCATTTCTTCGTTTGTTCCCAACTTTTTAAAATATTTTTCGTCTTTCTTTATTATTATTTTTTTTCTTCTTTTATAATTTTTTTCCCTCATTATTTTTCAAAAATGTATTCTTATTAACTTGCATACCACTTCACTGTTTGAAAGCAATGTGTTCTAATGGGTGACAACTTGATGGGTGAAAAACGAAGGGAACAAACGAATAAATGGACAGTGGTGCTCTAATTTTGAGCAGAAGTGTATCTTGGCATTCTGAATTGATACCTATCTCTAATATATTTATGTTTTGTCACAGTACCTAGGACTTTAATTTCTGTAAACGTGTAATTTTGTACTATTACTGTGTTCTGGAAATGAAATGCCTTGGGTAATAATATCCTTTTGAGGAACTTTTTATAGAGGACCAAATAAACTAAATAACAATAACATGTTTCTACTCGGTCTACGACCCATGGACGATGTTGTCAGTTTCATTTGGGAAAGGAAACCATTCAAGGGACAAGTAATAATGAGAAATGAGAGGTTGTAGGTGGAGTTAAAGGGTAACGCTCTGCTGCCAGCCAAGGGCTAGATACAATCGGGAGGCGTTAATCACTGGATAGATAGGGCAGCTCTGATTAAGTGCACCTGTCATCACCTCGCGCCTCTCTACTCTCAGCTACCTTATTAAACGCGTGAAATATAACTGAACTGATGCGACTCTTATGATAACGAATACGAAAAAAGGAACTCAATTACAGGAAGAGCTGTGAGCGGATTAGGAGGTGAAAAAAACCGAGCGGTTATTTACGACGTAACTTTATTATCACATGAGGACGGACTACATCTAATGGTTATGCCGCTACCTCGAATTTTGAGTTATCTTAGAGTCCTATATCCCACAAACCACGATAAAGTACATCGTCAAATCCTGGTGATTGGTGGAATTTTTTAATGAGAAAGATCTAGTGGAGAATCATCTATTCATCATAGAACTGCTAAACGAAGAAAGATGATACCTTGAATGATTACTTTACATCATAGGTACCTACTGTTGAGATGATGTGCTCAGGTGTCCAGTGGCTTTGGTGGGTTTCTATGTTAGCATTGCCCATAATGACTAAGTCGTAAAGCTCAGGTCATAAAAGTCAGGCAGGGACATGATATTTATCATGTACCAAACGTTCACGACGCGTATTCGTTGGAAGGATGTAGTGTATGGAAAGGGTTTGGTCTGAATTCAGGTCTCCCTACCGAATCCAAGGTAAAACCCGAAAACCCTTCTTGCCTCTTGAATCTGCTATCTTAGAGTTATTCTTCATTCATAGCGCCTGAGCAAACGGATATCCCCTGACCTGCTGGAATTCAGGGACATCGCCACGGATGGTTTCTAGCTGGCTCTCCAACAATTGCGTACCCAGTATGGCCTCAAAGAAGGGTTCACAACAAGCGAACAACAGAGTAAGGTTCCCTAACATGGCAGATCACTAGTTTTCAATCCATAAAATACGCCTACAAAATACGCATTTCGTTCTGGTAATCACAGAGGTAGAGAAAGACGGCGTTCTTTACAACACCCCACCGCCAGGGTTCCCCAAAACTACCATCGGACGAATAAGATTCCCATAAAGGAAAACTTACCTCACATTTTCTAATTTTCTTTTTTTCGAAAGAAGGCTGACTGTTATGGAAGAAAACCATAGTGTGCTGCTCAAAAAAGTATCCAAAAAATTTAGAGAATTTAAGGAAGATGGAAATTTTAAATGTAGCGGCAATCTGTTCAGGGGACAGCCATGTTGCGACATATCTAATATTCTAACCAATCTGAACTCCTCAAAGGATCTGGGCCCCTTACGAAAGTAGGGAACCTGTGGAAGCGTAAATGAAAATTTAGCTTACTAGGTCAACACCGACAGCGCGACTGCGGAAGAGAAAAACAAGTTGTTAAGTAATGCATGCATTCCAGTGGACGTCCCATTGGATAAGCGGTAGATCAAGGTATACCAGTAGGTAAGCGATAAAAATGGTTAACTGGGTGAAATTTATTTAGTATTTCAGGCAAGAAATGGTCCCCCCCCCCCGTCACCTTTATCCACCATAACGTTTCTAGCGGCATGGGAGCATCAAATTTGAAGTGCATTTGAAAATCCATGATCTATGATACCCAACATGCAAATTAGAGTTCACCCCCCCCCCCCCGCCATTGGTGCCAGTGTGGCACTGAAGCGGAAATACGTCGTAACGTTGAACTTTCATCTATTAGTTTTGGTAACCAGTCCGTCGAAGTTCACATCCGTATTCAAGGTGAAACACAAAAAAAAAGCTATGAAATATGCAGTTTATGGTGCCCTGGCACCACTATTAGTTCCATGGTGGTAAATAAAATAATTCATGAAAATCCGAAGGTATAATGATAATTTTTCCCGAATTTCAAAGCTTGGGTACAACTAGTAAGCTGTAAAGGAGCCGAAATATTTAATTTTAGATATTTTGTGAATATTATCCCCTCACTCGCCCCCTCCCCATGCTAATTTTGAAACTCTGGTGGAATTGAGTGCAATTTGGAGGATGTTTGAGTCGAACAAAAAAAGAACCACGCAAATCTATAGGAAATTGCGGCCTGGGCAGAGTTTACTAGATTATTCCCGAAAACTCACATATGTGAGCATCAACCCCCCCCCCCCCCCTTAAAAGGCAAGTCGTTCGCTGATATACTTGCTGAGACTTCTTTCACACTTCACCAGAGCATATCAGTGTGATTTCGGTCAGTTTTTGCATTGTTTTGCGGTAGGAACCCCGGGTTGTGACGTGCTAAATGTCCCTTGATTTTTGCGGTGTTTTTTGACGGAGGCTTCACTTGTTTGGATATTTTAAGGTTATTTTTTTCCTTGGGTATGGCTGGTGTTAAACGTTATTCTAGGGCCCTATTATAGGATTTGACTTGAAAATCCAGAATCTAAAATTGAGGCAAATTCGCCATTGGGACATGCTTTCAAATATCACATCTGTTTCTGCCTCACTGCCAGCACAGCCCCGCGCTTTTCCTCTTCCTTGACAGCTTCTTGCCTTCTCTGAGAAGCTCTGAGGAGAAGTGTTTCAGTTCAACTAAAAGACCACAATGGTAAAGTATAATTATTAATCAGCCTGTACATGTCAGAAAACGTCTTAAACTCTCCAATATCCACAAGTTGAATCTTTGTTGATTGAGATGTGAATGTGGTGGGTGTGTAGAGCAATTTCTCCAATATCCTCAATCTGCCACATTAGCCTCTATGCTAATTATTTCATCTTGCCCTATTCATCGTAAATTCAAAAAGCTTCTCAATCTTGTTGATGTTTGTCAAGCAGGCAAATTATCAACACGATCGTAAAAAAACATAATTTATTGGATCCTGTTGTGTTATAATATAATCCTGCGTTCATTATCTTAGCACAATTCCTAGCGTGGGTAAACATTTTCGAAGTAAATAAATTCGAGCACATTAGACGTAGGAACGATCTGCAGCAAGCAGATGGGAAATGAGAACAAAACTTGAGCCTTCGTTGTTTTCAACCTCAGCAGAAAAACGTTGAAGATAAACCCCAAATATCGGGTTACGAGGAAAGACATAACCTCGAGCCGTTATAAAATCATTTGCGTTTTGTCTTCCTTTATTTTGGGTCGCCCTCGCGTCGCTCGCGGAGATATAAACTTTGTTTATGCCGGTATCACTCATTGTAATATTATTTAGAGGTCATTTACTACTGATATACCTTCTTTTTTAATGGGCCAGTTAAAATGAAATGTGGCACGGCAAGGGGTGAATCACCATCTATAATTCCTTCTCTGCATTATTAATAGACTCGGTAGGTATAGCTTGAAACACGGGTACCGTTTTGGTTGGAATTATTTTTACGGAGGAATTTCATAAACTACAGTCTTCAGTAAAACATTGAGTTAATTTATTTGTTTCTTCTATGTATTGTACATACCGCCGGTATGAACATACGAGAATTTATGATCGGTACCGCGTTATGCTCACTTGTACAGACGAAATCCAACCTACCAAGTCTAATACACCAACATTGCTAACTAAACGAGAAGGCTTGCACTTCGGAATGAATGTAAAAAACGCTGAAAATTATTACACAAAGGTTTATTTTTTCTATATAGATCACTCGTCTTCAAAGAAAACGGCTTTGCCATTGTTAACACCAACCAACAAGAAGAAAAACATCGATCACAATTCGGTCAGCTAACATTTGAACAGAGATTAGGCCTCTTTTGCGATTCACACTCTTGTTTCTGATTTATCGTAAGTCCAACTCTTAAATTCTCGTAGGGAACGAACGGTTTGTCCTACAGGGATCCGCGTGGTCTCAAAAAAATCTAACAATTCTATACTATCTTAAATTGAAGGAAAAACGATACATTTATATCAAAATTTTTTGAGTGAGGGCGTTTTCGAAATTGCAAACCTTATTTTTCAAACCTTAGGAGCGACCTACATCAACCAAAATCTTCGGGGCCCAACTAGACCCCGAATGGAGCCCATGTACCAAATTTCATCAAAATCGGTCAATGCTAAGTGAGAAAAATGCCGCGGACGGCGTACGGCGGACGGTAGACGGACGGACACATTTTTATTCGATTTTTGGATTCTACGTACCTTGAAACGTAAACCAACAAACTTTGAGGGGTTGTTTAAAAAAAAAAAAATAATAATAATAATAAAATAAAATTCTTGGTCGATTCTAAAGGTTCATTATTGAAAATAATAAACCAAAATCCATTCAGACTCATTGGGTGTCTGTTAGTAGTATCCTAGGTTTGCACGGTTCCTGGATTTGAGCATAACTCAGGGGAGCCTTGATTGAATTCCACAACTTTGAGTTTGATCAAGAAATAAGGTAGTTGAAAAATGATAAATTTTACCAACTTGGAGCAAGAGTGAGGTATCGTCAATTTACACCGCCTGCAACATGAGAAACCTATCACGTCTGATAAATCGTCAAGATGAAAGTTGAAGGCCATCTGATTCTGCGTACAAAAACATCAAGAATTCAATTTCCGAGTATATTCCCGCTCAGAAGATAAGATAAGGAAAAATTGGTGATACATTTACTAAACATGGTCGATAAAACATGTTGTAATTTCGTCTTGTTGGTGGGCGAAATTACAGCAGTTTTTCTTTTTCCTTTTCATTGTTGTCCAATTTATTGTCTTTTGATAGCTAAAGATACTTTTTGGTCAGCAATGGCTGCAAATTGTACTTTCTAGAGACGCATGCCCCAGAATTTTGAGGTCGCATAGCTAGAGATGATCCTTTCCAAGCAGGAGGAAGGCAGGAGGTAGGAAGGCAGTCACCTAGGAGGGATGTTGCGATAAAAAAATAGATAGATTAAAAGAATAAAAAATAAAATAAAATAAAAATTCCCGATGGTGAACCTGGTCCACGTGTTTATTTGTATAATACGAATACTTCTTTGTATAATACGTTCACCACATATAGATTTTTTTTTTTTTATCAAGGAAGCAGTTGTTATTATTCTGAATTTTAGATCGCCGATGCACATTACCTTTGCTTACCAGTTCACATTATTTGTATTCCATTATCCACAGGAAGGCGCAATTCAAGTCCGCATAACTTCAGGGGTCGATTCTACAACTAATTTGTATCAAAAAATGTCTCCTAGAAAATTTTTTCAACCTCACTGTTTTTCCGTTTTTCTTTCTTCAAATTTCACGATTTTTTTGTGATTTTCACCTTACGTTACTGAATCGGTCGGAACTTTCTTGAATTACTACAAAAATTCAAATTCAATGAAACCGTTAGAAAGAACAATAAATTTCCATCGGTTAGATGCCTGACCTTTTCCTTGGAAAAAAAAACGGAAAAAACGCATATAAAAGCCCTCTAAGAGGAAACTTCACCTTATTTGGAAAACTTTGAATTTTTCAATCGGAAATTAAAGATTGAAAAAACTTGGAAAAACAAGTTTTTTTTTAAATTAACAAAATTGTTTAAGATTGCTCGCATGTCTAACTATAGGCTTTTAATCAGCACTCATAAAATATTTACAAATGGTTATTACGCTACGCTATATGATTGTCCATGAAAGTTATTCAAAGTACATCGAAGTCGATTAAATCCAGGAAAACTGACAGGTCCCTGCTGTAGTTTCGCAACAGCTCCAATGGATCACACGGCCGTTCACTTTTAGTGAGAACGAACTTACGCTGGTGCCGAAGACGAACCGCAAGGGGAACGAAAAAAAGGGTTAAAAAAGAGTTTAAATAAGAGACATTTTTGTTGAAAATTAGTAGTAGAATCGACCCTTGAAGTTATGCGGACTTGACTGGCACCTCCCTGCATTTATATTCCAATAAAATTGGATCACTCATTTGATGTGGAGGGAGATCGCAGACTGGCAGAAGAACGCCGTTCGCTCTTGACCGCTAAAAAAGGGAGGTTACAGAGAAAACTCTTCATTTCTCGGTGGATTCGGCAAAAGGATCTAGCAGTGTACGAATAGGAAGAGAGAAAACTTCCTTACTCAAAACGTGAACGTAGTGGGATTGGGGGAGCAGTGGCGGTAGTTCTAAGCACTCCCTCAGGACCTCACATTTCTCCGGGAGCACGCCGGAGAACTCCTCTGTAACACTCCAATTGAAAGTAAACTTGAGTCATTTAATTCCTTAGCCCCCAGTGTTCTGTTGTCTTGTGAACTTTGACCTCAATGGCCACCGGTTCCCTTTCTCTCCTAGCATCCCACCTTCAGTTTTCTTCTCCAGTTAGTTCAAATATTTATTTTGCAACAGTGACAAACGAGTCTTCTCATTCAAGCTTGATTAAATGAACTTCCAATGTGACAGTTTGAGAAGGGAAGACGAAATGAATTGATATTACCGCAATCTGAGGTGGCCTTCGTTCACGACTGATTCGAACTTTCCACCCTGATTTCTCGATGAAAATCCTGATTGTGCAGCACATGAAACATAAATGTTCTTTACTCTTCCCAAAACACCTTCAAGGTAGAAGAAGCTTTGTTTTCACTTTTCAAGGTTGAAAAAAAAAAGTTTTCCAAAATAAAAATTGTCACTCGCGTTTCATATTTAGACCTTCCTGAACAATTTTGGTTCCGTGTGTCTGTGCGACTGTCATGAAATCCTTGTAAAGGTCAAAACTGAACGAAGTTATTGTACGATTTTTTATGATATTTTCAAGGATTTTGCGATTTGGCGTGTAGATGGTCCCCTATGAAAATCATCACCTCCGAACTGATAGTAGCTACCGCGCATGCGCAAACTTGAATTTCCTGAAGAAAAAAAAAACAAAAAAAAAAACAGCCATATCGTTCTGGACGTCTAGCTAATCCCAGTGCATTTCTTGAGATTTAGGTCTCTAGATAAATGTAGACGAGAAATTTGATGTAGACAGTTTTTGCTTCCGAGTATATCAACGAAGTAGATGCTTTGTTTTCACTTTTGAAAGTTGAAAGAACAATGTTTTCCAAGATCAAAATGTCCACTCTCGTTTCACGTTTCAGACCATCCTGAACAATTTTGGTTCTGGTTGTAACTGCTGGGCATGCGCTAATATGAATTCCCTTGTAATAGCCTTATCTTTCACATTTTTCATCCGAGTTTAATGAAATTCTAAGGTAGTCGTCAATTGGCGCGTATACGCTCCCGTATGAAAATCATCGCCCGCGGACTGATAGTAGCCAGTGTGCATGCGCAAACTTGAATTTCCTCGTAACAGTCATATTTTCAATATTTCTCTCCGAATTCTGGGAAATCTTCGGAGATTGTGCGGGTTGACGTGTAGACGGTCCCCTATGAGGGTAGCGGATTGATGTTTTGATTAACTACTAGCATCGGATCATCTATACAATTGGATTAAGGATGCTAGGAAGCTATGTGCCACACCCACTCGGCATACTTTTGCTTCCGAGTCTACCAAGGTAGCGGAAGCTTTGTTTTCACTTTTCAAGGACGAAAAAAAAGTTCTCCAAAATCAAAATTTCCACTCGCGTTTTGCGTTCTAGACCTTTCTGAACAATTTTGGTTCCGTGTCTGTCTGTGTGTCTGTCATGAATTCCTTGTAACGCGCATAACTATACGAAGTTATTGTCCGATTTCTATGAAATTTTCAGGGATTGTGCGGGTTGGTGTGTAGACTGTCCCCTATGAAAATCATCATCCCCGGACTGAAAGAAGCGACTGCGCATGTGCAAACGTGAATTCCTTGTAGCAACCGTAACTTCAACTGTCCCCCAGGGGTCGCGGGTTCGAATCCCAGTCGAGGCTAAGTATTTTTTTTATCCAATCACATACATCTACCTACTCACTTAATATTTTATCGAATTTGATGAAAATTTCTAGGATTGTCCTGATTAGCGTGTAGATGGTCCCCCATGAGGGTAGTGGAAGGTACTTAGAGATTGGTGTTTTGAGATTAACAACTATGCATCTGATCATCTACCTATATAATCGGGTTATGGATACGAGGAAGCTATGTGCCACACCCACTTGGCAGACGTTTTTGTCTGGTTTCCACTCGCTTGCAAAGAACACAGCTTTGCCATTGTCACTACCTACCAACCACATTTTAAATTCTAAATCAAGTTTATTTGGAAGAAATAGACGTTTCAAAAACTCAATTCGATGAAATTAAGAGTTGAGGGCACCTCCATTAGGAAAACGAATAATGCAACGGATATCAAGGCTGGAAGGCTGGAAAACGGAGTCTATGTCATGGAGGAATTTATCAACCATACGTGTTATTCGGTTCATAGGACGATTCCTTTGGTAATTATACGCAGCAAATGGAACATGAAACAAATGGCTGTGAGGTGGTTTAGCTCGGAATATTTAAATTTACCATATCAACTTTCTTGGTTCTTCTGTGATGAACAGGGTTTCCTGACAATGCAATAGCAAGGAATTGCGATATTTCTGTTGCCACTTGGAGTTTTCCTGGATAATACAATTTATTTAGTTCCATATTATATACGTATTATAACATAATATAGGTACATATTATGTATGAAATCACCTTATTTTACCCTCCTTAAACTATTTTTGCTCCAAAACGTGCGAATAAAATATAATGGGTAACTACTACTTCCTCTGTTTTGGCTTCAATGAAAGCGAGTCTTCATGGTTTTTACTACGAAAATAATTGGATTTTTAATGAAAGTATCTTCAGAGAATCACATTCAATGAAATACGAGCTGGGAAAAAGAAATAGATAGAAGAAAACTGTGTAATCATTTCGTTGCTCAAGAGAATCATTTAAATTACCAAGGGTCTCGAAGGAGCTCGTCAGTATTAAACGATTGTTGAATAAACACCGATATGAACTACGTTTACCTTGGAGGTTTATCAAAGAAATATGATGGTAAAACCCAATTTCAACTTTCATTTAAAAAAGTAGCATCGGTATCCAGATTGTTAGGCGGTACGATTATTGAATATCAATTATTCAACTTCCGAGTCAATCGAAGTTAAATAATCTTCTATCACTTTCAACTGGTCCATTGGTTTTATATAGAGATTGTTCTTTGATCAAACTATTTCATGATGAAACAGAAGAAGAGCTTTTACCACGAAACAAATAATCGTGAGTCGGGGAATTGAATTTTCGACATTGCGCTTCCCACAGTGTATTGCTTTTGTACAATGAAGTATAGAAATAATTCAGATAGAATGGAAATTGGTGAATAACAAATGAGTCTGATAATAATGAACATTGTAGGTACCTATAATTCTATGTCAGACTGTTGCTGAAGCCGAAACAAAACCATCGTTGTATCATAGGTCCGGTGGCCGATGGGAAATAGTATATCTTCGAAGATACCAGCTTCATTTGCATAAATAGACCAACTTGCCAAGCGCCACGCGGGTCGAACCGCATCAATAAGGAGAAGTTTCACGGTGAACTCCAGCGTCGTCCTGTTGTGGACGAAGTGTCCTCCAAACTGCGTCTGTCGTCTTCCGCCCTTGGTTGGATAAATGGGTGAGAATATTAATTATTTGCCCCCAACTTAGTTTCCATGGTTCGGAGGGATTACTTGCTCCAAGGCTATACATAGTGAAACCTGCGATCACCGACCGAATGAACCCTTTGACGCCCCATTAATAAACCCGAGGTTCACGCAACTTCATAAGATCAGTTGTTCAAGTGAGCGTCATCGAATAAATCTTTTTTCAAATTTTTGAAATTCTGAGTTCGTTCTAATCAGCTCGCTGACGTTTTTTGATATTCTGAGGATGAAATGAATGGAGGGTAGGTACCACAGATTCAAACACAGTACTGCACTCAAGTAATATTCCAGTCAATAGATGTTGTAAAATAGGGTCCACTCAACTAAAGGTACAACTTTTTTTTCGGGAGTGATGACCCTAGTTTTAGTCATCCCCCCTCCACAGCACCGTCAACTGTTTCAAATAACGGCTGAAAAACGGTACTTTTGTTCAGTTTTTGACGTCTAGCTCTACCCCAGTGCATTTTTTAAAACTTAAGTATCTAGATAGAAATGTAGACGACAAATTTGACGTAGGCAGTTTTTGCTTCAGAGTCGACACGGTAGCGGGAGCATTGTTGCTTCCGAGTCAACCAAGGTAGCGGAAGCTTTGCTTTCACTTTTCAAGGATGAAAAATGAAGTTCTCCAAAATCAAAATTTTCGCTCGCGTTTTGCGTGCAATTTTCTGCTATTGCTATTGCACAATAACTTATCTTCATGCAATTAACTTTCTACATCAAATTTGATGGAAACATCGTTTTCTAAATTTTTGAAAAAAACTGAAAAAATGGAGAAGGGATGGCGGAAACATGGATTCATTACTACCTAGTCGGGCCTAAACAACATTGAAAAATGGAGACGTTGCAACTTTTGTAGAGTGTACTACCTCTATTGCCTGGAGTATAGTCATGTTTGTTTCTAATATCTGAGCTGCCTGAAGTGCTGTAGGTTTTTGCGCATGGTACGTTAGACTTTCTTGTTCTTCTACTTATACAAATGTTGACGATGACCGAGTGGAGCAGTGGAGAAAACTTTTTGTCTGATCACTACCTAATACCGCTGTGTCTCAGGATCTCTGGAGGCGATCATACTCATACAAAGGAAAAATGTGTGCTCCAGTGTTTGGAAGCGGACGTATGGGCGAACTGGGCGATGATGGGCTGATGTCGCTCTTATCTTTCCTATAGGTCATCTTCTCGTGATATCTATTGAGGGATTAATCTGGTTCACCTCTTATCCAAAGCACCCAGTTTTATGTACTCGAACTAAGCTGTAGTGAATGTGACCGTTGTGTAACTATTCCTCGTTATAACGAATTCATCACACTTGTTATACCCAATAATACGAGAATATGCAAACAATAAAATAAATAAAAAATACCAAAAAAAACGGCGAAATACCAAAAAATACGACTACCTCTTTTTTGCTCTTTCGGCTGGCTTCTTGAGCTGGGTTCAATAAATTTCTACCCCCTTGCATTTACAAGAATCGCCTGACCTGTTAAGTACTACGTCAAGCAAAGGCGTTATCTTCTCTCTTCGCTGTTTGAAGAGTGGCAAGCGTTGAAGGTAATTTCAATTTCAAGGGTGAAAAGAGGAAAACGACGAAGTTAGGTGGAGGTGGAAATGAAACTAAGTGAAAATAAGAGGGTGGAGGGCGGATAGGTCAAATGGAGACGGTAAGTCTATCGTGGAAACCGTTCACGTAGACTTCTTATCCTTGACAAATCCCGAGACAGGGAACATTGATTGAGATAGGCCGGCGTGGATATAGCACATCACGTGGACGGAATAGCCATCCCGAGATGTTTTTCTTTCCATCGTATTCGCTTCTTTTTTATTTTAGTTTTCCTCTGTTCTTCCCACCGATGAGTAACAACTCACATTGTGGTCACCCAACTAGAACATAACCTATACGAACTGCGGTACATCTTCCATGAAGCCAATGGGTCGTTATAAATGCTCCATGATAAACTCCGATTCATTCGCTCTCATAAAGTGAATAACATCTGGGTGCTTCCTCAACGCTTAACATGTGAGTGATTGTGATCGTGTTTCGCAGGGGACAACCTATCCGCTTGGTGTGGTAACATTTTGTACTTAGTAGTAGTAAAAATAAACAACCATTTCATGGAGTTTCGTCCGACTGCCATTCCCGGCTTCTTCCAAAGGGAACATCAGATTTTTTAGTTCTGATGATTTCACTGATGGCGTCCCATTGCCGCACCAGGGCGGGTTGTGACGATGGGAGGGGAGGGGGGCTGAGCCCGGGACGCACGAAAATATGCTCCCACGGCGAGATTCGAACTCACGATTTCCCCGCAGTTGCCAGTCGCAGACTCATCGCTAAAGGTCGCGTGCCATATCGATCGCGGTCAGAGCTGACCCCATGTATTTATTGTTATTGTGAGTCAGTGGTGTTGGTGTGTGTGTTGTTGTTGTGGTTGTGTTTATTGTTATTGTAGTTGTTGTTGTGGTTGGTTTATTGTGTATTGTTGTTGTTTGTTGTTATTGTATTGTCGGATTCATTCCGTACTTGATTGTTATTCCTCAATAACAATAAAATAAATAAAATATATACAACAACGAAACTGAGAGTACCATAGCAAGGTGCAACTCAGTACACCACTTTTCTACAAGCCGATTTTCGCATTTTTACAGCTTTAATATCAGTGCTTTGTTATTCCTTACTATATTTAGAATGTTGGAAATACATCAGAACCTTGGCAATATTATTTTTTTCTACCTTTTCCTCGTGAAAAGGTTATTCTTCCTCGCGGTGTTCCCAAGATGGCGTTTCACGAGAAAAAGGTAAGTTCACACTAACTTTTAGCTAGTTTTTAGTCGTTCTTGTGGGTTATAGGTTACAAATTCGAATTCCGCATCTAAATTTTTCTATGAAAAATGCCTACTGGAATCGTAAAACGCCTGAAATTTCGCTTACATTGGCCAAAAAACTAATGTGAACTGCAGTCCACCCTGCCAGGTTATTGAACTACCTATTGGTACATAGAGAAGTGAAAGAGGTCTCGCCTGGTTCATGGAACGTGGCATATTATTTTGATGATTGAATTTGTGACCTTCCTCCACCCTACCTCCTACCGTAAAAAATGTCTAAATTCGCCAATGGTCTGGCATGTTCTGCATTCACATCAACTACCTTTTTGGCATATTATTATCAATAATAAATCGTTGTGGTAGATATTTTGTAGGAGACCAAAGTTTAAAAATTCAAGAAATAGTTATTTTAATTCCCAAATTTCTGTTAAAAAAAAAAACCTTGGGGATCCTCCAATAGGCAACTGAACAAACATGGTGTACCTACCTCAGTCACCCCAGCGGCAACTCATAAACCTTGCATGGGTGACTGAAGTACACCAGGTTTTTTTGGACCGTTGATAATTATGTATGTCCAATTTAAGAGTCTTTTCAGTATCACGTAAGACTACAAATAATTTGTCCAATGTCCAATTATTGAAAAAGAAAAAAATCATTATCTCTACTTTTTCCAGGAAAACGGTTTAGAAGCCTTAGTATTGATACTTCAAAAATTCAAACTGTGGTTCCCTTTTTTGGAATGAACCACATATTTTTTGATTGTTGAAGAAATCACCTCGTACAATTTCATATTTACATGTATACCACTGTTTTATTAAATTTCTATTGGCTTCAAAAAAATGCATACAGCCAGAATTAATACCTACTAGGGTCCTAGAGTTCAGTATGTTTATAAACGATCGAAGGAGTGCATAAAATAAACCGAAACTGTAACATTGGCTTCACTTGAAAACTTACATTTAAACTCGTAAACTTTTGTATCTTCGTTCTGAGGATAGTATCGAGGTTTAGAGGATGTGGAACAGCTTTCTTGATAGCTGAGGGAAACGAATTACGGGCTGTCTCGTGGGCTGGACATTCCTGTAGCATTTGCTGTGCGGTTTCTTTTGAGAGCATACATTTACTGTTGTGATGACGCATCACGCTCTTTTATAGTGACGTCACGCGCATCGCCTAGGTAGGCTGCGACCTTGAATAAAAAGACTGGTTTTTACCTCACCGCATCCAAGAAAAATAGCGAAAAAGATGAGGTTAAAATCGCGATCATGCTGAACCAGTAGGGCAAAAGAGGCATTGAAATATTTAATACACTCAAAGCAGACAGAAAAGCAGCACTGGACTCAGACGATAGTACAACTACAGTGCTTACAAACTATCAAGTCGTTTTTCGCAATAAAAACAAATGGGTTCCAGGAAAACCTATTGAAAACGCCGATACTCCACGTTCTATATGGGTAAGAGATGAATTGGACAGTTAATATCGTAGAAATCGTAGGGATATAATATTTAGGAACAGAAGGGAAGATGGAAATGAAAGTCAGCAATACAGTCAGGAGAAGGAAACAAAGGAAGAAACATATTGTTTAGTAATGCATGCATTCCAGGGGACGTCCCATTGGATAAGCATTAGATCAGTTTAACCAGTTGGTAAGCGATAAAGAAGGAGAAGGAAACAAAGGAAGAAAAAAGAGAGAACTATAATTTTAGGAACAGGCTAAACATCAAGAAACCCATAAGATACAGTATAATATTTTTATGATCAGCTAGGGGCACAAATAAAATACAATACCAGAAAGATGAAAGACACAAGTAGCCACGAAATATTCAGAACAGAAACTAAACTTTTTATTGAAACTCTGTAAACAATGTCGCTAAGGTGTTTGTAATGAAATGGTCTAGCAACCCACAACATTATCCCCCTCCTCCTTCTCAGAGTTCGTCCAGCTTGTCGTCAGCGTGTCGTCGTACCAGCTTGTCCGCATGGACGACAAACCATTTTCGTCCTCTCGCTCCTTTGGGTGTTCGTATTCGGAAGATAACGTCAGATATCGCTTTTACAATTTCGCATGGGCCCATCCATGATGACTGTAACTTTGGAGAGAATCCCACTTTGCGACAAGGTCGAAAATACCACACAAGGTCCCCTATCTGATACCGAGGCCTCTCAGCTCTCACGTCATAATTTCTTTGTACGGCATCTGCAGCTTGCACAATCCGCTTTCGTGCCAATTCATGTACTTGGATCAGTTGTTCTTTCAGCATCTGTGCATAGGCTGTCTGAGGGGATGTTCCTGGGGTAGGTCCCACTAACAGGTGCATAGGAAGGGTCAGCTCGCGTCCCATAACCAACTTAGCTGGTGAATTTCCTGTAATCGAGTGTTCAGTTGCCCGATATGCCAAAAGGACACAAGGGAGTCTCAGATCCCAGTCGCGTTGGTTGTTGCCCACTACCTTAGCCAATGCTGCCCACAACGTGCGATTGAACCGCTCCACCAACCCCGAGCTCTGTGGATGAAGTGGTGTAGCACGAGTCTTGTGCATGTTCAAGAGAGTGGTTATTTCCTTGAACACAGAGGATTCGAAGTTCGTCCCTTGGTCAGAGTGGATCTCTCGAGGCACTCCGAAGCGAGAAATGACATTAGCAAAGAGTCCTTGAGCCACGGTCTCTGCCTTAATGTCTGGAACTGCGAATGCCTCCGGCCATTTTGTAAAATAGTCCACTACGACTACAATGAACTGGTTCCCTCGGTCAGTGATTGGGAGAGGGCCCAATACATCAATACCCACTCTCTCAAAAGGGGTTCCCACTATGTATGACTGAAGTGGAGCTTTCTTCCTGATCATCTTCCCTCCACGACGGCAACATACTTCACACATTGCACATGCCAATTTTACGTCCCCCTGCATTCCGGGCCAGTAAAACCTCGTTCGAATTTCCGACAGAGTACGTCGGCGTCCAAAATGACCCAAGTTATGAGCAGCCTGTAGGACCTCATCTTGTCGCACTTTAGGAACTATCACTTGCTCATGACTCAATACACCTTTATCATCTTCCCAATTTCTTATCAAAAGCCCATTCTTTATGTCGAGTCTCTGAAACTGAGCCCAAAGAGCCTTCGAGTGGCTACCAAGGAATGACACATCCTGCCATTGAGGTCTGCACTTTTTAAACACCCAATCGTAGACGGGCCCAATCAGGCCATCTGACATCTGTTCCTCTTTCCACTTTTCTTCGTCTAGCCCAACCAACCCTACCAACTGCGCATTTACATGAATGGTCTGCTTCTGCTCTTGTCTCACACAGTTTTTACACCCTTGTTCAATGCAAGGACGTCGCGACATGCCATCTGCATTGAGGTGTTTGCTCCCTGATCTGTGCTCTAGGTCAAAATTGTAAGATTGCAACACCTGTAGCCAGCGGGCCAGCTGCCCTTCAGGTTCCCGAAAACTGCGCAGCCATTTCAATGATGCATGATCAGTTCTGACCAAGAACTTTTCACCGCTTCCAAGGCCAAATGAGCTGAAATGTCTCAGTGCCTTGACCAGACTGAGGAGTTCCCTACGCGTCACACAATAGTTTCTTTCAGGCCGAGTCAAGCATTTGCTGTAGTAAGCTAGTACACGCTCATTTCCTTGCTGTAGTTGAGACAGCACAGCCCCAACAGCCGAATCACTTGCATCTGTATCCAGAATGTATAGCGCACCCTTCATGGGGTGTCCAAGTATGGGTGGCTGGGTTAAAGCTTGTTTGATTCTATTGAATGCTACTTGGCAATCTTCAGTCCACTTGAAATCGTGCGTCTTGTCCTGTAATTCATACAATGGTGATAACATCTCAGCAAAACATGGCACAAAGTTTCGGTAATAACTGCACATTCCCACAAATGACCGTACTTCCTTGACATTAGAGGGTACTGGCCACTCTCTTACTTTTTCTGTCTTTTTGGGGTCAGTTTCTATTCCTCTTTCCGAAATAATAAAACCCAAATAGCTCACATGACGGGCCAATAAGCAGCACTTCTTCGGATTCAATTTCACTTTCCCTTTTCTGAGCACTATAAACACTCTCCTCAGCCATTCCAAATGCTCCTCAAACTCAGCATTGTCCAGTAAAATGTCATCCAAGTAGACCTTCACCCTCCCCTGCCGAATTTCATCTCTTAGTAAAGCAGCCATGGCTCGCTGGAAAGTGGCAGGAGCGTTACAAAGGCCAAAAGGCATTACGTTGAAGTGCCACAATCCCCGAGGTGTGCAAAACGCTGTCTTCTCTTTGTCTAAATTGGCCATTGGGACTTGCCAGTATCCACTCTGTAGGTCAAGTGTACTGAACCAAGTGCTTCCAGCAACTGACCCAACCAGCTCATCAATTTTAGGGAGAGGGTGACTATCTTTCTTTGTAATACTGTTGAGCTGACGATAATCCACACAGAATCTTGTGGAGCCATCCTTCTTGGGGACTAAAACAATGGGACTAGCCCAAGGGCTTTGTGAGGCTTCCACAACTCCATTGTCCTCCATCTCTCGAATCATCACATCCACTTCTTCCAGTCTGTGAGGTGGTATTCGTCGAGGGGACTGTCTGATTGGATGATGATCACCCACATCGACCCAGTGCGTTGTGCCTAAGATCCTACCCAAATCCTTTCCATTCCTTGCAAATACGTCAGCAAACTCAATAAGCAAAGATTCAAACTCCTTCCTCTGATGTGATGTTAAATTTCCAACTGATTCGTTCACCAGGTTTTTTAGATGAGCAGGCAACCCATCATGATCGTCATCCTCTTGAACATTTGCAGCATCGAAGGGTGTTAACTCTTGCAGACTCAGCTCTTCATCGTCAGTAACTTCCACTTGAAATACATCGCCTACAGTAGAATCCTCCTTCCCTAAGCGGCTTCCATCAACCAACACTGAATGGTTGGCAGGGTCTATCAAACAATGGTGCTGTCTGAGGAAGTCAAGGCCTAGGATACATTCTTCGTGGATGGATGCTACCAATGCCCCATGCTGGCGCTGAGTACTATCACCAAGATCTATCTCCACTCTGGCTTCACCCTGGACAGGGATTAATTCTCCCGAAATTGACCGAAGGGACATCATACCAACTGGAAGCACTGGTATACCTGCTTTTTCGGCAACTTTGGAGTTCAGAATCGTTCGTGTGGCTCCTGTATCTACCACCATAGAGCAGCGAACCCCCCCTATGGTCCCCCATAAAATCAAGGATTTGTCAGGCGCGGACCTGTACAGCAGTACACATTCCGTCCTATGGGGCGTATCTTCCTTAGCCGGTCTGTGCCCCTTCAATCCGACTGAGGCCAGTTTCCCGGCGCTCGTCGATGTTGTAAGGGGTGAGAATTGGGTTGCTGCTGCCTATGTTCGTTTTGTGGCTGATATTGTGAAGCAGAACTCCGATTCTGCTGTTCCTGAGGGTATTGACTTGAAGTACCATTGATTGGAGGATATGGGCAGGCTAGGGCAACATGTCCGGGTGCTGCACATCTCCAGCAGTAAATCTGTCTTGTGCGCCACTCTCTCAATGGGTAAGGGGCCCTACCTCGGCCTGGCATTTGTGATTGCACCCTTTGAGCGTACACAGGCTGAGATTGATCCACTTTTTCTCTTGATAAAACAGAGGGTGTTCCACTGCAAATATCATCTGCTACCCCTTCCGCTATCCTTGCTGGGGCTGTCTTCGTTAGAGCTATTGTTTCGAATCTTAAAGCTACCTCCAAGACTTCATTGAGAGCCTTAGGCCAGAGACCCATCACTCGATCCCTCAAAGTCGCATCTCTGAGCCCATTCATGAAGTGATATACCACCAGTTCCTCGAGTTCGCTTGTCATTGAGACACCAGGCCAAGCCTTCTGTGCCAAGGTACGAAATTGCAGATGATACTCACTGACACTTTCTTTACAGAACTGCACCCGAGAAACCAGTTGTGTCATATATCGCTGGGCATGTTGTCTGGACCCAAATCTCTTTTCCAATGTGTCTTTCAGCTTTTGGTACGTGCGTGGAGGTACAATTTCAATCAGTATGTCCAAGGCTGGACCTGTCAAGGCGGACTCCAAGGCACTCATCTTCATGGATTCGTCCCACCCATTTCTTTCAGAGATGTCCTCAAATTGTACGAGGTAGGCATCCCAATTAACACTTCCGTCGAAGTTTTTCACTTTGAGATAGGGTTTCTGGGCTATGCTGGAAGAAGCAGGAATTTGGAATTCTCCCCGACTTTCAGCAACATCTTTTGACCTGTTTCCAGCCATATCCTCTCGCCAGACACGCCTCATTTCCCCTAGAAATCCACTCCATTCGTTTCTTATACTTTCAGCCAGTACCCTTTGTTCATCTTCAAGAGTTTGTTGAACTTCCTGTCTTAGCATGGCCCTTTCTCTAATCCATAGGTTTTCAAAACGTACCATCAGATCCTCATGTTGCTCTTCGTTCCGTTGGGAACCCCCAGGCTCTGGATCATCATCAGCTATGTCGTACACTTCTGCATCATGTACTCCAATAAGGTTTCCAGACCTCACTGTCGATCGAGTGTTCATTTTCCTCACAGAGTGTCTATGGCACTGATTTCACAAGAAAGACAAAAGAAACAAACACTTCTATGTTCGTTTAGCTAATCCTACCGCTGCCACCAGTTTTATGATCAGCTAGGGGCACAAATACAATACAATACCAGAAAGATGAAAGACACAAGTAGCCACGAAATATTCAGAACAGAAACTAAACTTTTTATTGAAACTCTGTAAACAATGTCGCTAAGGTGTTTGTAATGAAATGGTCTAGCAACCCACAACAATATTCTATCATCCAGTTCTTGAGAGTCGGTAGGGTTGATTAATATTAGTCAATTTTCGCCAACGTTTCCGTGTATTTATACACCATCATCAAGGCTTAATATTGTTGTGAGGTTTTTTCCAAAAACTTCGAAAACATTGAAGTAAGTAAAGAAGTATACTGAATTTACAAGCAACTGAGTAACTTTGAGAAACTGTGAACTAAACATGCTCTTGCTTTGTTTCTTGACAATTGTAACAGTATAACTTGTAAATTCAGTAGGTATACTTCTTTACTTACTTCAATGTTTTCGAACCTCACAACAATATTAAGCCTTGATGATGGTGTATAAATACACGGAAACGTTGGCGAAAATAGACTAACATTAATCAACCCTACCGACTCTCAAGAACTGGATGATAGAATATCTTCGATTCAGCGGTAAAGAACCACAAACCCTACTATACGGTATAATGGCAGAGGAAAACTAGGAGATATAAGAAAAGAGACTGTAACTCCTAAAGGAAATCATTATTAAAAAAAGAAAGAATATAACTGACAAGTTGACCAATTTACATGTTTACCTTGAAGTATTGTACTCGCTTTGTAGTAAGAATAAAATTGTTTGTTCGTAGAATTTCATTATCACTTCACTGAATTTATTCACGCGTCAATAAGAAAACCATATTATTTTATCACGTCACTTGCACGTCAGGAGAATGAATATTTGTTAACCGATCTAGCATTATAGCTATTTATTACTTATTAAAGTAGAGAATCATTATTTTGTTATTACAAGACCAACTATTGACGAACTATTTGTTTATAACCTAGACCGAACTCATGGTAATTCAACTAGTGAAACGAGGCGCCGCCATGTCAGGATTTGATAAGCCTTTGTGATTGTTGATAATTACACTGCCTGTTCGATTACTAGGAAATTATCACAGTTTCGCTCACCTTTTACCTAAAAGAGGAAGGATGTTGTGATGACGCATCACGCTCTTTTATAGAGACGTCACGTTGAAGGCTGCGACCTTCAATAAAACGATAGTTCTAAAAGTGCATTCGACTTGATGATTTAACAACCTTCCATATCTCCCCAGTTATGATTAAAATATTAACGGTATAGCGGGGATCTATAATTTATTTAGAATTGGTTTGTTCTACAGTGCGCAGTTCGCAACTTGGTAGTTGCATTTTAGAACGACTGGGAATTCACTTTAGATATTTTCTGAAGTCAGGTGGTATTTTTAGGGCATGAGAGAAGTGATTTGTAGCGGTTACGAGCCGGATATGTCAGGGATTCTGCTCTCCGCTCTCTTAGTATTATTTTTGTTGGTTAGCTGTTTGTCTCAGATCGGTCATTGAGTAAGATTGAGATGGTGATTGCTCTGGTAGTGAGGACGCACGTTTGGCTATTTTTCAACGATTTCGTCGACTCGTATCCCAAATTACCACTTACCTACACAGAAAAAACCGACAATCTCCCCGGGTTTTAGACTTTTTCAATTTCAAGGATATGACCTGCTTCAATCGAGATGCTACTTTGAGGCGAGACAACTCAGTTTTCAGGCTTCTGGAGTCAGTTAGTATGCGTTTCGTCAGGGCATGGGTATCCATATTGTTGGCATACTCTGCCTTAGATATGATTATGAGGCTGTTTTGTTCCGTAAAATTATGATATGGGTCACATCGTTTAGACCTTTACGCGTCACTTGAGTCAACTATTCTGCCAACACACTAACACAAAAATTATGAGGTTCCAGATGTGACGGGTGTGATGTTTAGCACTGCGTGTGATGTTGAGCACTGTTTTGTCCATATTTGGATCATAAAATGAAGTTATGTGACAACATAGCTATTTTCTGATGACATCATGGAAAAGGTCAATGTGTTAAATGTTGGGTAGGTACTACAAATGCAGGAATGGTAGGTGATATTTGTCTACGACCATTTACGTTTTAGTTATTTAGTTATTTTACGAGGTAAGAATAACCTCAACAAAAATCGAATAAACAGTTTTTGATTTTACGTACCTACCTTGAAACTCCACTCCACTGTGGTTTTTCAAGTTTGATGTGTCCTTGATCAGGACTGCGAGTTACTTAAGTAATTCCCGAATTCTTATACTCACTAGAATGTTTCGTTGATATGCTTTCCAATTTTTGTTATTGCTATTTCGAAAATGTTTGCAAATGATGAGGCTCTCACAGATAACTTTGATACAAGCGAGAAGCGTTAATTAAATTATCCCGTCCACATATTATGGCATGCATGGTATATGGTGAGTGGAACGAAATGTATAGGTACCTGGAAAATTCACAATGAACTCATTTAAACTCTAAGGTGTACACCAAGAGACTGAAAGGATTCGTGTCTGACGAGAAAGGAATCAAGGGGTAATGGGGGGGAGCTTGTCTTCGAGACCTTGCATGGCTCAAATAGGTATTTGAGGTAAGTAAGTACCATACGTGGCGCCAGATACTTGTTATACATGATGGGTCTTCCACAATCAAACACAATAATGACTTCAACGAATAGATTAGTTTAATAATCAGAAATTAAACACAATACTTCGGTATCAACCACCATCCGAAACTCCCATTCATAATAAACACTTCTCTCTTGAACTCTCCTGCTATCTGTCCTTGTCTGATGTTCATGGATGCTATACGAAACTCCATGGCAAGTGCATGGAGAACTAAGCAGGTGCTGCACTCAGACTTGGCTGAATAGGTAGGAACTATCCAGATTCCGTGCGCCCACATACAAAATCAACAGATCTGGTGGCCTTCGATTGTGCTGCTTCAGTATTCTGGAAAACCCTCTCCAATCTTGAGATAACCAGGTTTCCTTATTCAGAAGGTCTGTAGGATATAAGGTATCGAAACGCAACAGGAAGTGACGTCACAAGGCAGAGGTGTTAATGAGGTTCCGCCCCCCGCAAATTGGTAGTTAGTTGGTGTTTTTAATGAGGTTCCGGTTTGATAATTGTGTCCGACCCCCCTGCACGTTGTAATAGTGGTTGTAGTTGTTGATAATTTTAATGATATATTGATTACACGCTGTCAGTCAATAATAATGATGGTTTTATTTTTCGAAGTGGGGGTTGTTTAGAAAGCTATTTTCAACTGATGGGGACATACCTGCCTGCAGATTGGTTTCCGGTCTCATTCCCGCACCCGTCTCCATAATGATGCTTTCTACCGATGATACCCCACCCCGTCCACATGCTCTGATAAAGAGGTGGTACATGCTCTGTTGGTAGAAGAGGATGTTTAAACTATCATACACTATCAATAAAACCATCATCAATAAACCAACTATCAATAAAACCATCATTATAATTTACTGACAGCGTGTAATCAATACCCACATCATTAAAATTATCAACGACTACAACCACTATCACAACATGCCTGGGGGAGGGGGGGGGGGTCGGACACAATTATCAAACCGGAACCTCATTAAAAACAGAAACTAACTACCAATTTGCGGGGGCGGGGGGGGGGGGACCTCATTAACACCTCTGCCTTGTGACGTCACTTCCTGTTGCGGTACGATACATTATATCCTATCATAGTAAAAACAGATGTTCTCCTGTTTCTGGCACTCATCACTTGCAGATCCTTATTCACACTATCATTCCATCTCAACTTATATCGTCGTCTCCTGGGCATACCGTCCAACAGGACCACAACGGGTCATCACATGGTAGACGATCGGTCAGAGTGTTGGATATTTCAGCAGTAAACTGATCTTATCAGGAATATTTAGTCAGTTACCCAAACAATGCCGAAACAAACTAGTTCTACGGTTAAAATCAATTTGAACCCATGTACCTCGGTGTTATTTCAAAACTAATTGGAACTTTCTTATACACACTTTCTGACATCAAACTAGACTCACGAGCTCATTTCCGTTCGAAAACACCTTGCGTTGTGAAGGTGATTTCAAAGAGCGCCGATACGTTAAAAAGCCTCGATCCTATCACGTCAGCAAAGCCGGCTGCGGAAATAATTATTTTCCTATCAGTAGTCGAGAGAGGAACACGCCTCCAGCAAGCTGCTGTGTTTAGAGCACATACAGGGGGTGCCCGGACAAAAGACGAAATAGGCAATTAGGAAGTGAAGAGAGCGAAGCCCCTTTCATGAGGCCATGCCCCGCCCCGCGCGCCACCTTCCGGGCGAAAAGGCGGTAGAAATGATATATCGCAAAACAACCAGAGGTCCAACGGCCAACTAAAACAATGGCGGAGCACGTGTGGAATCATCATGGCCCTCTGATCCCCATCTGGCCGTTGTGAGGAAAGCACCATATGAGCGAACAACCGTGAAACAATCAATCGGAGAAATGAAAAGGCTTCTTTACTTGTGTTTTTTGTTCCTACTTGGTGAACCAGGGGACAATTCCTTGAGACTTTCGCTCTTCACTGAGCACTCTTCAAATCTACTCCCCGCGGTCTGCGAACAATCTTCTGTACAAAGAACACACACTGATTGTTGAGAAAGAGTAGAGTGCAAAGTGAGGTTTGCAAATATGTATGGATCTTCTATCACTCCTTTTCAAGAGGATATCTTCTTCAAAGTGGGAAGTGTAGATTATGTGTAGGTTTGATTATTTTTAAATGAAGACTTGGCAAGATTTTATCACAATCTTGAACGGCTCCGCGTAACTTCCAAAAAAATTATACAAAAATAGGGATCAGGTCACAACCACGAGGAAATAGAATGCGTTTTAGGGGAAAGGCCTCACTCACCGTTCTCGACGCAGTTTTCCCCGGACGCTTTTCACTGGTAGGCAGTTAGTGTAGCTAAGCGACGGGAAAAGTACGAAGGTTTTTGAAAAAAATGTTGAGAATTATTCGAAAATCTTCGATATTGAGAAAAACCTGCGGTGCTGTCCAGAGGAAGTCTATCATGGGAATGCTTTCAAGGGGGATAGAGGGGGTGGATACCCTCCACGGTCTGAGATGGCAACTAACAGGCCGATTATCATAGGTACCTACATTGTTTTTTATTTAGAGCAGGCAGAAACAGAAAGGGTTGTTGAAAGTCACCTAGAATGGCCACAAAGAAGTCAAAACGCACCAATCGTCCAGTTTCCAGGCTAAATGAAAGAGGTGACACTGAATGTTAGAATTTCCACGATAGCAGCTCCAAACGTGAAACCCTCATAACTACCATAACTTCTTCAATTCCTATCCGAATGTTGTGGTCGAGATTTTGTGGGATTGTCGGGTTGAGACTCTGATTGATTCCATCAAATTTGAAGGCGTGGTAGGTAGTGGTGATTGAAGTTTTTATAACATTATATATACAGGGTGCCTCGCGAGTTGCCCCCCCCCCCTCCTTGCTAAAATCGCCCAGATAGTGGTAAACATTTTTTTTTTATCTTCATGATTTTTCCCAATAATCTCAAATATGACCACGGTGCGCATCGCGCACGTTCGCAATCGTCTGCAACGCACACCAACTTTGTTATCTCAAATGGGAATTCCTATTTCTGATTGCAGATTTGGATCTTACTCTAAATTTCATTTGGGAAAAGAGAATTTGAGAGAAGGGAAAGACAATAAGATTTAGGGGTATATTTAGCCACCCGAACTAATTAAAATTGCGTCATAACTCATAAGGATGGAAAAAGAGCGATTTTCTAGTTAAAACCACCTAATTTCCGGCCGCCGTTTCGAAAAATTCCAGTAAAATCCGAAAATGGATACCACTACGTGATTCAGCGTCGAAAATTAATGAAAGAACATGAATCACACTTGGGGTCTACCTTCATCTCAATTTCGGCACAATCCAGGGATTGCGCATGTTTGTGCGCTCACTGAACGGGTTGAGCGCGACCAGAAAAATCGCTTGAGTGGTCTAAAATTCATGAAATTTCACTTACAATTCTAATATGCAATAAAAAAAATAGGGGTTTGCATTTGAGATAACAAGGTTAGTGTGCGTTGCGCACAGTAGTTACATTTGAAATCCTTGGGAAAAATCATGAAGATTAAAAAAAAAATGTTTACCTCTATCTGGACGATTTTACGGGGGGGGGGGGGAACTCGCACCACATAGGATCATCTGCACAGTCTTAATATAGATACGAGGAAGCTATATAAATAGTCATTGACATTCACCGCATTCCCAATGAAAATAAGACAAGACAAATTTTCCATCAGGACATTGCTCAGTTATTGTGCCAGGATTGAATCGTTCACTATAAAAATTGTTTCGTGGGTCATGCTACTTTTTTTCAATAGCTTTTCAACTTTCCCCCTGAATGGGGCTTATAAACAGCCTGTACAGCAGAATCAGACGAAAATCCGAGCATGTTTCCCCAGGAGTTCCCAAGCTTACATAATGCTTTGAAAACGTTGAATGAACTTACGTAGAAGTTCTCTCGCAGGTGAGCTTGTTTTCGGACGGGACTTTGGGCGAGATTCTGACGAAGTTAGGTATCCGCTCCAGCTTCATCCTCACTGGTACATTATGAGGGCACAACCCAAGTTTATGGAGGACTAGAAACTGATAAAAATCGGAAATTCTCTCCTGTACTTCTATGGAATAATATTCAGTTCGTACGAAGCTTGAAAATCATGTTTGGCGATTATAAATATTATTATGAATCATAAAAACACTTAGTGAATTAATTTATTGAAGATAGTAGGCTGTAGGTATGTGTAAAAAACAAATAATATTTATTTCCAACTCTTCATTTTGGTAGTACTTCTAAACTACATTACAGCTGATGAGTCCCGTTTTGTTATTGCGAGGCAACGCGAAGAGACTTTTATAAAGATGATTATAGTTCGCATGACATATTTAGAACGACATGAGTTTGATTATTAATTGTAATGTTTTCAAAGCAATAAAGCAGCATGTAAACATTTGTTCCGAGTTCCTACAGTTCACAACCTTTCTCCTACGTATTTTGAAACTAATTTCCGAAAAAAAGCGCCCCATGCCATTTTGTGGTATTCCCACTCAAAATGCCATTTTTTTTTAAACATGAAATCTTTTTTCGTGTTTATGATCATCGCTCAATAAATCTACCATAACTCTCTCAATTCAAGAGTTAGCTCAAATCTAAAAAATCCATTAGAAGGAGCGGTTAATTGATTAATCTTTTAAATTAATTGATTAATCTTTTTGATACCCAATAACATTTTTTAAAGTGGAGTTGAGATGTGCAAACGACGTATGAAAAGCAAAACTCGTCAAAATCTTGAAATTGCTTGTTTTTTTCAGTCGCCTGGTAACCATATCAATTCTTAACGCAGAAATGTGAAACGTGGTACCAAAAAAGTGCGCCAAAATGTCAGTTTTTCAACGGTATAATCAAAAAATTTGAGCTGACTCTTGAATTGAGGGAGTTAAATATGGTCGATTTATTGAGCTAAGAGCGAAAACATGAAATACATGTCAAAGTGAAAAAATGGCATTTTGAGTGGGGATAACAAAAAATATCACGAGGCACTTTTTGTTGAATATTAGTTGTAGAGCACGAGGGAGAAGGTCGTGATCCACCCGTGTTACACCCTGCATAACACGTAGGGTACTTTTAAGTAAATTAGTACCTACGAACCTGCAAACAACAGTACCTATGTATAATAATTCAAATAAATATACTATTTATTTGTATTATTAATGTATTTTCAGCACAACAATAATAGGTGATCTGAATTGTTTACCTGTTGGCGGACCAGAATTCCACTGCCACGATTTTTTTTTCACTCCAACTCATTATTACACTAGGGTGAGATTCAAATGGGCAGCTCCAATTCGGGTCAACTGATTGGTTGCTTGACTCATACCTAGCTCGATATTTCAAGTCACTCAAAAAATAGTTAGTTATTCGAAGTTATTTGGAAAGCGGATCTGGTGTCCGCTCCGCTGGTGCTCGAGCGTTTAAAACTAGGGTTGCATAAATAGAACATACCTAATCGTAAGATTAGAGGTTCAGTATTTTGTAGTAATAACATGTTCCCAGCTGAAATTTTTGTTCATATTATGGCACCTACTATCTATTCTGTCTGTTATAGGGACACAAAGCCCACATTAAGGTTGGTATGTGTAGGTAGGTGTATCTTCTCCGCTACAACAATGCTTGACTACAACTATGTCCAGTAGTCATTGCATTCGCCTTCAACGTACCACAGAAACACGTGTCTCATTAATAATGCTCACTAACATGCTCCGGAACTCCAAACACCCAGAGAGAGGCTTAAACTGAGTCAAATAGGTGTTAGGAGATGGCGCTTTTCCGAGTGGGTACTGCCTCCCATCCACGCCACCCTTTCCTTCCGAGCCCGATAGTAACTTAGTTTTGCTGCAATGCGTTTCCGAGAGGCCGAGGCTATCGCGCTTCTCTGCAAGGAGGGACTACCCAACCTCCACCTCCGCTGCAAATTAGTCCTTCCATATTATATACATGGTATACATATATATGCATACATTATGATTAGGAAGGACGTTAATGAATTTAGAACGACGGTGAGCGGCGTGGAGGGGGAAAAGGGAGAATAACTTGAGCGCCTCCATGGCTGAGAGGACTTGATGCAGATAAACGTTATTACGCTGGTCGCACCTCGCCCCCTCTATTTAACCCTAGCCCACTAATTTCATTCTAAGTTTTCTTCAAGAATACAAATGGCTGCTTGCAATTATATCCCGATACAACCTATTAGGTAGTCGAAGCGGACCTCTGATTAAACCGCGGATTACACATTTTTATTCAAAGTCAAGTCAAAGTGATTTATTGCATTAAGTTTCCTTATACAATATTTGGAGAGTTCTTATAATAATGAACATAATCTATGTTAATGAACATGTTTCTTCTGGAAAACGAACGAAAAAATTAAATAAATAAACAAATTGTTAATTTCTTGGGTTATGATCTTCTCCATTAATGAGGAATTTCACGTAATTCAGTTTGCATTTTTTCTGAATAGTTAATGGTGTGGGATAGATGAAAATTGGGTTGATTTTGGAAAATAAGTCTCCTGTTATTTTTTGGAGACAATCCTTTTCGAAACAAGACCTTTTCAACGTGAAGCGGGAACGCTCGCTGATTGGCTGGTCGGATCGCAATCTCCTCCCAGTGTTGCCCGTTGGTACGACGAAATCGTGTTATCTAAGAGGAAAGTTATCAAACAAAAACAGGGAAAATCTAATTTTCCCCATCTTGCTTTTTCTATTTTTTTCTTCAGTTTTTCGATTTCAAACTTTACTGGTTTTGTGAAATGTTGCATCTGGGGACTATAGATTTCTCAATCTCAGCGCTTCAAGCGGCCGTGAATGAACTATTCCAGGATAACGTCTTCCTCCCGGTTTTTTTGAACGTTCATATTTTCTACACTGTTTTGTTTATTCGTAAATTAGGAAGTACGGGCTGAAAGTTTGCCGTAGGGTTTTTTTTGAGGTGCTGAACCCGATTTTGGGGTCAAAAATAGGAAATTCCGACAGGGTGAAATTCCTCATTAACTATATCACCAATTACGACATTACACTCATTAATAGGTACTAGTTTATTACTCTTCGATTTTTATTATACTTTATCATACTATTATTACATTTATTTCGAGATTACTATACCAAAAAACAAATAACAATTTACTTTATATATTTATTCCCTTTTTTCCATGTTTAATCTTGTAATCCCGCCTCATCAATTAAATTGCTCAAGAAGGTCCTTAATCTCACATTACATAATACAAAGTTTGCAAACATAATGGCTTCTTCTTTGCCCAAGCATTTAACTATATTTATAACCTCATAGGAACATAAAAATCTATTTCCCAAGTACTTTATTCTATAAAGGGGACATTCTCCTATGATATGTTGGAGTGTTTCCTTTCGATTAGTGCTACATAATATACAGTTCTTACTCTGATCTATTTGCATGTACTTATTTTTATAGGCGCACATTTTTATTCATTAATGACGTACGACGAAGTATTATTTTCACTCAAGACAGTAAAGATAACAAATATTGTGATTAAGAGAGAGAACAATATGCGTTTAATAATAAAAAATTAAATTATTAACTCAAATAAAAACAATTAATTAGGTATTGTAACAATCATGGTCAAGAATAGACCGTCAGATGAGAGAGTAAATGAGGCACCATGAATATTTATACTTTGCACAAAAAACAGGATTGAGATTTAAATCACATTGCGATCAAAAACGAGAAAGTGGAATTTTTCAACACCAGTCAAATATCGATACCTTGAAGCACAAACGCGCTATGTCCAAAAATGGAGTTTTGAGAAAAACGCAAAAGAAGTTTTCACCTGTGTACAATTCCTAAAATTATGGCTTATTACACCAACTCTTTAACTTCTTCAAGAAATTTTCAAGCTGTAATCGTCAAGAAGGTCAATATAGTTTTGTTGAATTTGAGTTTTTCTAAAGTTAAAAAAAATTCAAAATGTGGAAGATGGATGGACCTAGGACCTTTGTGCTTTAAGGTATCGATATGATTAAAACCTTTATTATGTATTATACATATTTATACAGGGTGGCTACAAAACAGATCTCATTCCTTATAGGGATCGATTCGACAACTAATTATTTGTAACAAAAAGTGCCTCTTAAAGTTTTTAAAAAAACGCTTTTATTCCGAGTTATTAACGTTTCAAGATTTTGTTCGTGAAATCGACCTTACTTCATTAAAACGGCCATAGCTCCCTCATTTCCTGAGTAATCTCAAATCTGAAGAGACCGTTGGAAAGATCGTAAAATTAAGAAAACCGCATACAAAATTTTCAGTTGAATTTTACAGGGAATAGAGCAACCTAAAAAGTGAACTTAGTAATTTGAAATGGAGAAACGTAAATTTTTTTTTTCTCACGAAATCGAAGTTTTGACGGGAGGATTTGAGGGTGGGATGAGCGGTGGCGGAGAGAACCCCCGAATCTCCCCGTCAAAACGTCGATTTCGTTGAGAGAATTCACGTTTTTTCGTGTTCAAACACAAATTTCTCCCCTAAGTTCCACTGTAAAACATTTTTTGATTAAACCGTTGAAAAACTGAAATTCTGTCGTAGTTTTCAACCCAGATAAGCTTACCGGTTCATCATCTAGAATTATTTGGATATTAAGGACGTTGAAAAACGGAAAGTTTCACAAAAGTTACTAAGTTCATTTTTTAAGTTGCTTTATTCCCCGTAAAATTCAACTAAAAAAAATGGATTTGGTATTAGAAAGATAAGAATTTTTGTGATATTTTCAACGATCTCTTCAGATTAGAAATTACTCTGGAAATGAGGGAGTTATGGCCTTTCCAATGAAGTAAGTTCGATGACACGAAAAAAATCTTAAATCGTGATTACTCGGAATAAAGACGTCGGAAATAACCACGTTGAGCCCTGTAGGACAAACCGTTCGTTCCCTACGAGAACTTAAGGGTTGGACTTACTATAAATCAGAAACACGGGTGTGAATCGCAAAAGAGGCCTAATCTCCGTTCAAATTAAAGCTGACCGAAATGCGATCGATGTTTTTCCTCGAGTTAATTGTTGGTAACAATGGCAAAGCCGTGTTCTTTGCAGACGAGTGATTTATATAGATAAATAATGAACCTTTGTGTAATAATTTGCAGCGTTTTGATAACAGATTTGCAACGCTTATATTTTGTGGTTGGAAGTTCATCTTACACACGCTGCTGCTGCTGAGAAGTCCCTGATCTTTCAAGAACAGTTTGCATTTCTTTTCTGAGTACTTTTAGGATTTCCTTATTGTACATGTTTTGTCTCATGTGAAACTCTGAGAGTTGGAAAGCGAGGGTTTTTAAAAAATCAGCTCATGTAAGTCGATAAAGGAATGTCTTTCAGAGTAAGAGTTTAAAATATATCTGTTGCACGCAGCAATATCAAGGATGCAAAAAAAAGGAACATGAATCATGAAGTATCTATCGACTTTCCTGTTCAATGAAATTTAAATTTAAGTTAATTTTCATTTTTGGCAACATGCCATGATCTGAAATAATGGAAGTGCCTAGTCGACTTAAGTAAGAATTTGGCGAAGACTGTTCATGCAAAAGCCAATGAAAGAGGAGGGAGTGCCTCGTTGTGAAACGTTGATTATGCATGAAGAGAAGACGGAAAAAAACGTTGGTGAAAAAGGACTTAATAAACGATGAGTTCTGAGAGCGACTGAGGACGGTATAGAGACGACAGACACCAGCGCTCCCGCCACTCGTCCAATACTAACCAGCCGCAGCCTATCATGTCCTCGCCCTCCCTCGACTCTAATCGACACTCGAGTTGGTACGATGCGGCGTTTCATTTATGTGGAGGGGAAGTGCGGAGTGCTTGTGAAGGAAATGTTTTCATATTCAGAAATATATAGTGATCACCATCGAAAAAGTGTCTTCAGGTTATACAGGGTGGCTGGTGACAGGATTGCCAACTCCAGGGGCGGAATTCATAGTAATTTCCTAAGTCCAAGTGCACCCTCAAACGCATCGATAAGGGTTGGCGGGAACTTAATCGTATTCATAGACAATATTTGAGGGCGCCCTGCGGGAGCACTCAGTGCGATTTCCAAAGGCGCACTCAACGGTATTCATTAACCAAACTCAGCGTTGAGTTGAGGCCCACCCTCTACTCAATGGTGTAAAATTCTGAGTGCTGGCCGGAGGTACCTGAAGTGCTCCTCAGCCACAGTTATTATCAGATTTTCCGACTGAAAATAGTGAACAGCAAGTCAACTACCTATCTATTTTGTTTTTCTAACAAAAATATAACAATTAGACAAGTTTTTCCGTCAAAAATATCCAATGAAGGTTATCGCAAACTTGAATCTCCTTGTAACAGATATTTTCTCCCCGAACTCGGTGAAATCTTCCGTGATCGTGAGTTTCTTTCTTGAAGTTGTCAAACGTTCTCGCCTACGTTTTCAATTCTCATTATTGTATTACGATCTAGTGAAGAGTTGATGTAGTAGAAAATACTTGTAGAAAATGGTATGAGTTGGTAATGAAGTAAAAGTTGGATGAAACGCTGCAAATTATTACACAATGGTTTATTATTTTTCTATATAGATCACTCTTCTGCAAAGCCACCAACCATCCAACATGAAGAAAAATATCGATCGCATTTCGGTCAGCTATAGTTTGAACGGAGATTAGGCCTCTTTTGCGATTCACACTCGTGTTTCTGGTTATCGGACGCCGAACCCTCAAATTCTCGTACGGAGCAAACGGTTTGTCCTATAGGGCTCCGCGTGGTCTCAAATAATTCCAAAAATTCTTTACTATCTTAAATTGATGGCGAAAAATACCTTTACATCAAAATTTTTTGAGTTAGGGCGTTTTCAAAATTTCAAAATTCATTTTTCAACTCTCAGAATAACCGACATCAACCAAAATCTTTGGGGCACAACTAAATTTCAAATGGAGCCTACATACCGAATTTCATCAAAATAGATCAAAGTGCCGCGGACGGCGGATGGACGGCCAAATTTTTATTCGATTTTTGGATTCTACGTACCTTGAAACTCAAACCAACAAATTTTGAGAGGGTGTAAATTTCTTCTTTCTTGATCGATTCCAAAGGTTCATTATTGAAAATAATAAACCAAAAAACATCCATATAGGTACGAGTTTGTTTCTGGCTTTATATTGTTTCACACAGATAAATAAATATGTAGGTAGGTAAACGTTTTAAAAGGTTCCAAACGTCATAAATATTCGTACATTTGCTTGTGAGAAGACCTTCTCCTTTCGGCCGAGAGAGGTTTATTTTTTTCTGAAACAATCATAGTGTTGATTTTGTTATATGGTAAAATCGATACCAAAATTAATTTTTTTTGTTCATTGATGGTTGATGTCGGTCTTGATTGATGGTTCTTTCTTTCCTATCGTTCTTACAGCGGTGGCCGATATCTCTAAATTGAAAGAGCATGATAACACCGTCTTGTGTATGGTAGGTAGCTAACCTATTTATTTAGCTAATAATAGATAGATACGTTTACTGCTAATTTATGGATATCATAATTTCTAACCTTCTTCAGAGCAATATAGTCGAGTCCGATGGCAGCAAATTCATTCCAACTGATGAAATTGCGGAGATAGAAATCAAGTTACAAATGTCCGCACCCTCATTTAATTGAACTGACTTCAATTTGATTGATTCGTCACTGCTAATAACTCAAAACTAATGGTTTCTTGTAGGAAATCGGACGAAATAGAGAAACTATCATGCACATCCCCAGTGATGAAAATGCAATAAGAAACTTTTCTTTACTGTTATAGCCATTGATAACCGGTTACAAGGTTATAACTCACGATCAGTGCGGGATTCGAGAGGGAAATTTCCCTGTCCTTTTTCCCCAAAGTATCCAAGAAACAGGGAAATATCCCCACCAAGGCTGCCAACTTAAGGTGAAAATGAGTTGAGTAGCCCTCGAGCGTCCCCTCAGGCTAAGTGTGCACTCGGGCGACCACAACACTCAAGTAGGCTGTCTCAATTTGATTATTGGTTGCTAAGGACGCAAAACGAGAACAACTTGAGAAACGAACAACGATCGCATTTTGGTCAGCTAAAATTTGAACGGAGATTAGGCCTCTTTTGCGATTCACACTCGTGTTTCTGATTTATCGTTCGTCCAACCCTTAAATTCTCGTAGGGAGCGAACGGTTTGTCCTACAGGGCTCTGCGTGGTCGCATTCGATTTTCAAAATGAAATGCTATTTTAAATTGATGGAAAAACAATACCTTTTTATCAAAATTTTACGAGCTAGGACGTTTTGAAAATTTCAACCCTCATTTTTAAACCCTTAGAAATGACTGACATCAACAAAAAGCTTCGGGACACAACTAGACCCCAAATGAAGCCCATATACCAAATTTCATCAAAATCAATCCATGGTAACTTAGGAAAGTGCCGCGTATGGCGGACGGACGGCAAAATTTTAATTCGATTTTTGGATTCTACGTACCTTGAAACAAAAACCAACAAATCCTGACTGGGGGTTAACAATGTTTTATTTTTTGGTTGATTTCAAAGGTTCGTTATTCAAAATAATAAACCAAAAGGAGGAACGATGGATTTGTGTTTTATAATAGTATTAGCTACAGGTTCACTGAAACAAATCGCCAGCATCCTCAGGTTAAAACGTTTCGATAAACAGACCAAGTTATTTATTTAAACAAAATCAAAGTTCTTTCGGCATGACTCCGGGGCTGGACGAAAGAGGTGCTGAGGCTCAGTAAACCCTAGAGTGCCCTTTCAAAAAAAAAAAAAAAAAAATCACGTTTTTGTGCGTTCAAACCAAATTGTCTCCTCTAAATTCGATTGTAATAATTTATTTGATTATACCGTTGCAAAAACTATTTAAAAATTCAGTTTTTCTGAAGTGTGCACAGTTTAGAATGGGAAAATAAATTTGTCAGCTCCAAGACAATGTTTCTGAAATTTAGACATTTCCAGTCTTGAATTGAATAGGTATAGTTGAAAGGCATGTTTCCTTAAAGGAATTTTTTGAGGTTTTCAATGTTGTAGGACCAACATTTGAGGAGATATGGTTCGTTTTAGGCGGGAAATCACGTTTTTCCTTCGAAACGAAATCTGCAATTTTTCTCTAACGTCCGAGAGTTGGGCATGGGTTAAAATCAAATTTTTTGTTGCATTTGAGGTGCACATACACCTCCCTACGTTTGAAGATCTTATCACCAGTCACCCTGTATGCTGACACATAATAAGAATATCGTACTCCTAAAGTACCTCACTTGTATGATTCTGCTTCCCATTTTGGTCATTCCAACGTGATCTTGTTGTCCAGGCTCTTACTATGTTGCCTACCTACATTGAACGTTCTCTCTGTGAACTGTCAGCATAATATGTTACCGTTAATATGTTACTGTCAACGGTAATATTATTACCGTGAACCTCAAAGCGTTCTGGCATCACCACCACCTCCGCTTAGACAACCAGAACCTGGAAACTGCTTTAGTTACCTTCCTTCATTAGTATGCAATAAACTGCAACTATATTCTATTGATGAAATTAACCTTCAAGCTCTCGCGCAGGCGGTCAAGTGACCACCTTTCTTGAATTTCGAAGAGATGCGCTCACCTGTGATTTTATTGGGGGATGGGAAGGTCATGACATGACATACATACATACATTGTATTTTCTAATTAGACGTCCCACAACATGTTCCACCCCTCTTGTCAGTGATCCGCCTATATGTTAACGCTCAGTACACTTCAAAACTTGATAGTGTTGAGTCAGGCGGTCAGGAGACAGCCGTGCCATCGCGTTCGTATTTATTTTTTCACTGACGGTGGTCAGGTGACAGCCGTGCGACTTCTGACGAAATACTTCCATCGACATCGTAAAATGTGAGTAAATTATAATTTCGGAAATAATATATAACTAAAATCAATTTCAATAAAAAATAAGTAGTGGTAACCTATCTGGTAAATTATAATTTTTTCTACAGTATTGCGAATTATTTGGCTATCTTGCCTCTCTCTTCTTTCTTTCTGTTCTTATTTCACCCCAAAAAAACACATAATCCTTTTCCATTTTTTGTTCAGGGAAAAACTTTATAGAATGGCTGAGGAGATAGAGCTCAGGTGCTAGCAGCAATGGACAGTGATAGGAAACCCAATGGGGTGTGCGCCTTGAATTTTTTTAGATTTTTAATCGAAAGTAGACTACATCCTGAGAATTTTTACACCAACCGCGACCTTCAAGCGTGAGTAGATCTGTTTCTATGATTTTTCAAAGTTTCAACCGTTTATGACGTCACGCGCCCCTCTCGCCTGGGCGGGACCCCCCAGCCGACTGTGACGTCATAAACGGTCGAAACTTTAAAAATTCATAGGGAAAGATTTACACACGCTAGAAGTTCGCGGTTGGTGCCAAAATTCTCAGAATGAGGTCTACCTTAGATTAAAAATAACAATAAACAGTTTTTCCTACCCAGGCGCACACCCCATGGTTGCACTCATGGGTGCCTGAAAACATTGAGGTGTCTGATCACCACAGTGCCTCAGACGTTGACTTGGAGGATGAAGATAATGGTTATAGATGGTTATTTACTGGAATAAATAATCTTGTTTTTCACCAAACAGAAACAGTTGAACGAAAATAATGATTTTCCAAGTGGCCTTAGTCTATTTTTATGCCAATGCAATGTTATTTTGAATAATACATAATTTTTTTTATGGAAAATGTGTTGTTTGAGTTATATTTTAGTTCCTTTGTATTTACTGCAATGAAAAGTAGATAAATCAGCACGATAATCATTGAATAAACATGGGCGGTCAACAGACAGCTGCGCGAGCGCCGGTGTGACTCTTGTTGGCGCGAGCGCATGAAGGTTAAGTAGTCGCAGATTTAGTGTTGGACAAAATTCGTAAAAAATGAAAATATATGAAAAAAAAGAAATGCAGGAGTGAAAATGTTGGAAGGTTAATGGTGTGTGCGCATGGGTCGGAAAAACTGTTTATTGTTATTTTTAATCTAAATTAGACCTCATTCTGAAAATTTTGACACCAACCGCGATCTTCTAGCATGAGAAGACCATTTTCTATGATTTTTCAAAGTTTCGAATGCTTATGACGTCACAGTGGGGGGTCCGGCCCTGGGGGGAGGCTTGCGTGACGTCATAAACATTCGAAACTTTGAAAAATCGTAGAAAAAGAGCTACTCATCCAAAAAGAGAACGACTGGTGTCAAAATTCTCAGGATGAGGTCTACTTTTGATTAAAAATAAATAAAAAAAAACCATGCGCACCCCCCATTTGCCTCTCAGTCTATCTAAAAATCAATAATAATAATATGTTTCCATCAATTTTCAAAATGTGGAACTAGAATGAAATCAATGTTGAAGCGACTTTTCAAATAACCTTGGACAATAGTATGAAAGGTTGATGCCCACGGTCGGAACAGTCATCGCAGATTATTCAAACGCAATTTCCTGGTTCGTGGAGATCTGGAGGATAATAATTGATCATCAGCGAAGTCAATGGCCACGGGTTGAATTTGAATGCGATTCAACAATCATGTTGAGTTGATTCTATCTGAACCTAACAGAGTTGGCTTGCTAAGGACCCCCAAACGGTCGGTAGAGATTAACGCTAATGGATTCCATCACGCTGCGGAACCACTAGAAACAATATTGTCACGAGGCATCCGGATTACGATGGTCGGGAGAAATTGACTGTTAGTTACTTATTGTTTCTTGCAAAACACTATGAATAGATTGGTCTTTGATTAGCAAAATTCAGGAACGGGTATATCCGTTGATGGGAACACGCTAAATACGAAAATTCATGTTATTTGTTTGTATATTACCTAAATCACAGGTTTGATTATAAAAACACCGCCAATTAATACACCGTTTTTTAACTTCCTATATTTACTGGGAGGCAGTTTACGTATTTGCAACATCAAATGTTTTCTAAGACCTACTCCACACTGTGAAAAATAAGTCATTTCAATACTTCAAAAATCCCCCAATCGAGTTTAAAATGTCTAAAATTCTCGCTTCAGATTGTCTCTTAGATGGCAGAACTTTCGAGGTGAAACTTCAACAGCTTCTCACTTATAAACAAAACGGAATATTTGAAAACGGCCCAAACATACTAATTTATAAACCAATTCAAGTTCTAGTTAATTATGTTTGAAATTTAAAAAAAAATCAGTAACTTTAACTCAAATAAACCGGGCTGGAGGCAAAATTTTGAAAAATATCGCAAAGTGAAAATTGGAGAAGGGTATCACGAGCATAATCCGCTCATCAGAATTTAAGATGTATTAACAGCTTCATCAGCAATAGTATAATCGCGAGAAATTAATGAGGAAGTAAGGAAGGAGCAGTTCAGTTACAGCAGGTTGTTTTGCTAGGGCCGAAACGTCTAAATGAAAGAGGCGAGAAACTTTGACTGCAGGTGAGCTAAACTCATATCCACTCGAAACCCTTTTCTCACTACTGCAGGCACAGGCGGAACACTGACACCTATTTCGCGTTCTCTAGGGACCTTCCGAGGTCGATAGTCTTATCTTACCGCCTCATTAATGGTTTCACGAAAGTCAATGAGGCAGTAATTAAATTTTGGTTTCTGATGAGCGAATCATGTTTGTCATGCCCTTCATCAATTTCATATTTGTGGGGTTTTCCGAAATTTCGCCTAGAACCCTGTTCATTTTGATTGTAAATTCATTGCAAATACATTGCATTACACTAAATTCATTGCAAATACACTAAAATTCAACGGAGAAAAAATCTATTGTGTCCTCCAAGATTTTATGGTGTAAGTACAGCATGATGCATTGAAGCCTCTCGGTATACCTCAAACACCACACTATACTGTTAGTCACAGTAATAAGTAGCAGCGTCGGTAAACTTGGTCCGGACCCACCCCAATTTGGTCCCGTTGAAATGTAGATACTTTGGTACCGAAGCCCAACTTGGTCCCACGTGAATATACCAAGCCGGTAGTAGTTAGTAATCTATTATTGACAAAACTTTGAACTTACATTTTTGTGAGGGCGTCAAAACATAAAAAATATGTAAACACTGGAGGCGACATTATGAAATAACATTTATCCGGTGGTCTTATCTTCCGTGTGTGAGCGATATTTGGCAGATATTCTCTTGCAGTACTGAAGTGAAGTGATGGTTTGCTGCCTGTGTTGGGTGATGAGGTCGGCAATCCATTTCTGCTTCCGTACAATCGTGGCTCTTGGAGTAACAACCTAAAAAACAGAAAAATTCTCACTTTAGGTTTTTTCATCTAGTCTCCAATCGTCTCACTATGATATACAAAAAAAATGGCAAATTATTACACAATAGTTTACTCAAATAACACGGCTTTTTTTTTGACATTTTTATTTTTAGACCATTACAAACAAGTAATATACCTAAATGACAGTGTGTTCCAGCGTAATCGAATTTTAAAAAAACTTTATAATGAATTCTGCACATTGGTGGAGGTTTATTATGACATTATTAAAAATTGTTCAAGGCAAAAATATAAAATTAAAGATTTGGCGAAATGTTCATTAAAGTTGCAAAAAATGTATCTTGGTCGCTGTAGCCGGGTTGGTGCAGTTGGTGCGATGAATCCACTGTTTACAAGCGGGTTATTGTGTTCTCTGTTTTGACGGATGAATTTGGTGGTAATTTCTTGGAGCATCACAGTTGGGGTGGAAAGGTGGAGATTATTATATAAGGTTGTATTTCGAACAAAAGGTGGAGTATGCACAATATGTCGTTGGAATGTCCAGTTATGTTGTTTTTCGATTCGACCGAACTGTGAGAGTGAGCAGGTACCCCATATTGGTAGTGAATACGTCCAGATAGGGCGAATTAATATTTTATATATGAGCAGTCGGTTTTGAATTGTAGTGTGGGGGTTGTGGAGTAAACTACCGAGTTGGGAAATCCTTATTTTCAACTTCTTTAGTAGGAAATCCACTTGCTCTTTGTAGGTAAGACGCTGGTCCAATATCAGCCCCAGATACCTATGTGATTTGACGGCTGGAATAGTTTCTCCTTAGTAGTATAAGGGTTCGTTCGATGGAGTTCTGTTGTAAGTAAATGTAACTGTTTTTGATTTCATGGGGCTGATCTTGAGTCTCCATTTCGTCGTAACACGGCTTTGCCATTGTTACCACCATCCAACATGAAGAAAAACATCGATCGCATTTCGGTCAGCTGAAATTTGAACGGAGATTAGGCCTCTTTTGCGATTCACACTCGTGTTTCTGATTTATGGGGGCGAAAATGGCTCCGCGTGGTCTTTAAAAATTCAATACTATCTTAAATTGATGGAAAAACAATACCTTTCATTTTCGATGTTGACTTCTGTAATCGTAAAGGTGAAAAAAGTTCTGAAAATTCGTACTTCATTGAAAGAATTTTTGTGTACATGTCACACTGGAGGCCGACAAGAGCGTCAATGAAAACGTAGATGTTAGGTGTGGAGAAGTAAAGTTTTCTCCGAAATGTGAATTGAAAGGTTTGCATACGTTCGTCGTGCGTGTAACATCATCTAAAAAAACGTCTGCCAAGTGGGTGTGGCACATAGCTTCCTCGTACCCATAACCCGATTATATAGATGGTCCGATGCATAGTAGTTAATCTCAAAGCACCAATCTCTAAGTACCTTTCACTACCCTCATAGGGGACCATCTACACGCTAATCTGGACAATCCTAGAAAATTTCATCAAATTCGGATGTTTGAATGTTATGGCTGTTCCAAGGATTTTACGTATGCGCATGCGCAGTGGCTACTATCAGTCCGAAGGTGATGATTTTCATAGGAGACCATTTAAATACTATTTTGTAACATCCCTGAAAATTTCATTGAAATCGGATGGAAAATGTAGAAGTTATGGCCGTTACAAGGAATTCACGTTTGCGCATGCGCAGCAGCTACTATCAGTCCGGGGGTGATGATCTTCATTGGAGACCAACTACAACCTAATCCGCATAATGCCTGAAAATTTCATCGAAATCGGGTAGAAATTGTGGAAGTTATGGCCGTTACGAGGAAATTCACGTTTGCGCATGCGCAGTGGCTACTATCAGTCCGAAGGTGATGATTTTCATAGGGGACCATCTAAATACTGATTTCTCACATTCCTGAAAATTTCATTGAAATCGAATGGAGAATGTAGAAGTTATGGCCGTTACAAGGAATTTACGTTTGCGCATGCGCAGTCGCTTCTATCAGTCGGAGGATGATGATTTCCATAGGGGACCGTCTACACACCAACCCGCACAATCTCTGAAAATTTCATCGAAATTGGACAATACCTTTGTATAGTTATGCGCGTTACAAGGAATTCATGACAGACGGACAGACACACAGACACACAGACAGACAGACACACAGACACACGGACACACAGACACACAGACACGGAACCAAAATTGTTCAGAAAGGTCTAAAACGCAAAACGCGAGTGAAAATTTTGATTTTGGAGAACTTTTTTTTTTCATCCTTGAAAAGTGAAAACAAAGCTTCCGCTACCTTGGTAGACTCGGAAGCAATTTAAAAATTATCTTTGAATTTTCAATTTTGGTTTATTTTTTTTTAAATGAACCACTAGAATCGACCAAGAAAAAAAAATTGTTAGCACCCCCTCAAAAGTCGTTGGTTTACGTTTCAAAGTATACGTAGAATCCAAAAATCGAATAAAAATGTGGCCCGCCGTACGCGGCATTTTCCCCACTTAGCATTGACCGATTTTGATGAAATTTGGTATGTAGGCTCCAATTGGGGTCTAGTTGTGCCCCGAAGATTTTGGTTGATGTAGATCACCTCTAAGGGTCGAAAATTGAATTTTAAAATTTTGAAAAGGCCCTAACTCAAAAAATTCTGATGTAAAGGTATTGTTTTTCCATCGATTTAAGATAGTATAGAATTTTTAGAATTTTTTGAGACCACGCGGAGCCCAGTAGGATAAACCGTTCGCTCCCTACGAGAATTAAAGGGTTGGAGGAACGATAAATGAGAAAAACGAGTGTGGATCGCAAAAGAGGCCTAATCTCCGTTCAAATTTTAGCTGACCGATATGCGATTGATGTTTTTCTTCATGTTGGATGGTTGTTGGCTTTGCAGACGAGTGATCTATACTGTATACAAAAATAATAAACCATTGTGTAATAATTTGCAGCGTTTTCTAAAATAAATTAATAATTAAATGTAATTAAAATGTTTAATATTTACCTGTCTGCGATGCCCATATGTAGGGCGTGAAACGTGTACTCGAATCCTTAATGAAAAACTGTATTCCGATCACGTTGAGTACCACCGGATACCACGTTCATCTTGAAATAACTGACCAAGGATGATAGATTCAGGTCTAGTAACCGTGATTTTGACGAGTAAACAGTGATAACGGACGTCGTGTTTGGACGGGACCAAGTTCACCTCTCGCTTCTCCACGGACCAAAGTGACCACTTCCTCATGACACCTTCCAGTTTTCGGGACCAAGTTGGGCGACGCCCATAATAGAACCTGCGTCTCCAAAATTTCTGCAATGCGATGCCTCGGGCATTCATCATCGAAAAGCAGTACTTCCGTAAGCGAGCTTAAACAGCCTCTTTCATATTTTTGTTCTGTACTCGTGCTGCACTCATAGTAGGTCAATGTGGTGAAGGAAGTAGAAAGAGCGCTGTTATCTTGTATCATTCCTTTATTCGGCTAGCGCTTTCTGGGCGAGCTATGGCCCCTTTCTCAAGCCTGTTTAACAATCTGCAGTCATACCTACTCTATCTCCATCCCTCTTAAGCAGGGTTAGAGGATTGGTGTTTATGAGGGATGGAAGATAGAGTAGTTGTGACTGCAGATTGTTAATTATAGGCTTGAGAAAGGGGCCATAGCTCGCCCCGAAAGCTCTAGCCGAGTAAAGGAGTGGTAAAAGATAACAGCGCTCTTTCTGCTTCCTTCTCCGCATAGACATAAAGTCTTTCGTTTTGATCGATTGATTGATGACATCAATCATCATTGATCATGATCAATTAAAGTAGCCAGAACACCAAACAATAAATTTCAATATTTTGTACCATAATATATTATGTGCTCCATTATAACGAATTATCCGAAAAATATCACCGATCATCGGTGAAACAAGATAAGGGTCGGACATCATCTGGCTATATCAACATACATCACATCATTCAAGAACATGTTTCATCGATCGTGAGTTGGAAAGTGATTGAAGGGAACAAAAGGGGTCATAAATAAATGCCAAGTTGCATATTCAAGATCTCCGATGATTTGTTGGCTTGGAAAGGTCGAAGCATCGACACAAAAGGTATGCGTGACTCAGATAAGATTAGTTTTAGATAATTTACTTTTTTGATCTTGGAAACGATCGTTTAGTTCTTTGACCAGCAGTGTTTCTTCTGCATGGCACCTCGCAGTAAATTACCTGGTAAAGGATTCTCGTGACTTCGTGGAATGCATTTTCGTAATGATTCGTGCAGTGCGGACCCGCGTTTTGATCTTTACGTTGTGCGCTCAAACGGACAAGCTAAGAACGTTTGTAGTGTGATTGTATAATAAAATCATCGTTCCACTATTCGTTCGATTTTTCTTCATGATGCTGAACAAAAACCGTGAACTTTTTTTAATTATTAGGTAAGTTCATCAAACACTGGAGCACAGTTTAGATTAGTTTTAGTGGTTCCCTTTGAAATTCTATACACATATTATTGATTAAGATGTGGGAGTAGTCCAGGCACTGAGATCTACAAGAGAAGGTGGCATCCCTTCTAAAAGAAAAAAAAAAAAAATCTGAATAGGTAGACAACTATTTATACATGAAGTGGCGTTTATATATCCGTCAAGAAGTGAGTCAGTCTGGAAGCCAAACCAATTTGTCCCGGAAAACGCCAGGTCAAGAAGTCTCTGCAGTGCGACTGGAATACCGGGATTTTCTGGGTGATGCTTTGAAAGATGGAAAGGCAGTGCTGTTCTTTGTTGGGTGCTGCCACTCAATGATGAGGTGGGCAACGAGATGTACGATCGGCTCGTCAAGCAGGATGTGCCATGTTGTGATGAATGTTAAGCAATTAACTTGATTGTGCGGGTTGGCGTGTAGACGTTCCCCTATGAAAATCATCACCCCCGGACTGAAAGTAGCCGCTGCGCATGCACGAACGTGAATTCCTTGTAACAGCCATAACTTTCACATTTTCAATCCGATTCCGATGAAATTCTCAGGGATTATGCGAATTAGGTTGTAGATGGACCCTAATGAAAATCGAGGCCTTAAAATTGACAGTATCCTCTGCGCATGCGCAAACGTAAAATCCTTGTAACAGCCATAACACTTCCTTAAAAAAATCTAGGATTGTTCAGATTAACGTGTAGATGGTCCCCTATGAGGGTAGTGGAAGGTATTGAGAGATTGATGTTTTGAGATTAACTACTATGCTTCGGATCTTCTATACAATCGATTATGGATACGAGGAAGCTATGTGCCACACCCACATGGCAGACGTTTTTACACGTTCGGAGGCTAATTCTGCATTTATTTGTTTTCTGACAAAACAAATTTCAAATTTGTCGATCAGGCGTGGATTCTGTGGGGATTATTCTCTTCACCACGAAATGTGTAACAATGTGGAACGAGGTACCACTCTTTACCTATGCAGGAAAACCGCAAAGAGAAGCAGAAGGCTCCTGACCAAACCACTCCCTCGAGACGGGTGAAACCTTCAACGTAGGAACTAGCAATATGACACCGAGAGATGACTTCCCAATAGTTCCCTTCCAACTTGAGCCCAGACCTGTCAATGAACGTTCTCGACTTGGTCGAGGGCAAACAACTATAAATTTAACCTCCTGTTCGTCGTGTTCTTTATCAACAATACGGACTTACAAGGTAAAGGCACCCAACACCTAAAATTAACACAAACAAATCAACTCAAGGAATCGTCAGTGATCATCATATTATAGTTGTTCTATGATGTCCCTGGAAAAGTCAGAGTATTTCCACGGACTATATTAATTGATCGGAATTGTGGTCAACTGAAAATAAAACACCTTCTTCGGCGAGCTTTCGGTAAATTTATTACCTTCCTCAGGGCTCGAAGGTTGTTTATTTAGTGAAACCTGTGAGCTGGAGTCGTTTTTTTGTTAGTGTTACATTGTTCTGTACTAAAAAGCCGGTGTTTTTAATTCATTTTTTCATTTTACCATAAATTTATCTTCTATAATTATGGTGGTGTCTCCACCTTCTCTTTACATGTCGATACCTTAAAGCACAATGGAGCTATGTCCATCCATCTTCCACATTTTTAATTTTTTTGAATGTAGAAAAACTCAAATTCAACAAAACTATTATTGAGTTTTATTGACGATAATAGCTTGAAAATTTATTGAGGAAATAGAAGTGTTTAGTGTAATAAGGCATCATTTTAGGTATTGTGCATTGGTGATAATTTCTTTTGCGTTTTTCTAAAAAACTCCGTTTTTGGGCATAGCTCCTTAGTGCTTTAAGGTATCGATATCGACGTTAGGTGGTTTCACTAAATAAAAAACCTTCGAGCCCTGAAGAAGATAATAGATTTACCGAAAGTTCGGCGAAGAAGGTGTTACATTTCCAGTTGATCACAATCCCGATCAATTGACATAGTCCGTTTTGTTGGGTCGACCTACATAGTTTGCTATTTTCACGTATGCCACAAGAGAGATGCCACTCAGCGGATCGAAAAATCTACACATTCAGCCAGAGATGCCTAACAAGCCGAGCTTTCCTTCGGGGAGAATATGGAATGATTATGAGACCATTCTCTTCGAGACAAACGCCAAAAAATCCACATCTTTCCATGGAAGAAAGATCTCTCAAAATGCGGTTGTTCTTCTTACTCGAATAACAACACGACTCCTGTGAGCAGAAACCACAGAACAGCATCTACCTTGGGAGGTCCTACCGCTACAGCATTTTCCCACTCGAAGGAAATTAATTAAAATGAGACTTATTCACAGTTTCTGGATATTCTCTCGACAGTTTTATTCCAAAGCCGCTAGCCAAGTATTTTCGTCTCGACCGACAAAGAGCGATGTTCGACGTCTCACCAAGTCGGTATGCGGAGGGTGGCTTCTCGATCCCTTCCGATGAATCAAACTTTCAATAAAGGCAAAAGAGATCCACTAGCTAATATCACTCCCTCCTCTCCTCCTTCACATTCTCCCTACTTCTCCTTCAGAAGCCCCCCGGCAAGCATCCTTTTTCCTCCTGCATTATCTACGTTCCACCCTCTCTGAAAGCAGCGATAGGATGAAAAATCCCGCTTTCCTACGGTAACCCTCACCCTTCACTATATCCCTTCCCATGCCACTTATATTGGATAGTAGGCTCAAACTTTTAACACCTCAACTTTTTTTTTTCCTTTTCTCCATTCTCCACGCCCGCAGAAATATTTTGGGTTCCTTATTAAATTTTTGTTCCGAGAAATGTAACTTCGTAGAAGCGAGCACTTCATAGAAGGTTTTCAAGGAGAGCAGGGAGGAGAAGATACCCTTTAATGAAAACTTTAGTTTTCTTAGAGAAGTGAGTTCGATCTACAGTATTTTTCCTCTCTACCGCCTCACTTGTATTGTGTGTATTTTTCTTTCTCTACTACAAAGTTTCCGAATAAAATGAAATCCGAAGAGTTCAATAGATTAGCAATCTCGAACAGACGTCTATCTTTAACTGTGGAGGATTAAAAAGAGGAAACAATATACCCCCTTATTGAATATGAGAAAGCGAATATTATTATTAGTTAGAAGCTGATGTTCTCGAAGTTATAGAAGTATTGATTGCGAATCATCTAATTGAGATGAAGACTCTTAACCCCATTCATCTACTTTCCGCCAGTTGATGGATGGTTATTACTTTTTTCCAATTCTCTCTACGTTTCATACTATCATCACAAAGTTTCAATCAACCTCCTTCAGGAAATAACAAATTTTTCGAGGAATGTCGAGAAGTCCAAAAAGAAAGAACGGCAGCTTTTATTTTTAATTAGTTTTATTCCTGCATTACTCTTGTACTATCTGTCCTCTTTGAAACGACCTCTTTCTTATTCCACTCTTTCGCAAAGAAGGCAAAAGCCAATATTTCAAGGAAAATTTGTTAGTTACTGTGGGGAACCACTGTTTAATTAAGAATTTAATATAATGAAGAAGCCTTAGGCCTTCCAACCACAATAGGTCATTCCCTTTGGAAATCCACGAAACCTTAAGTTTTCCCCCCAAGGCAGTAGTGGAGAAACATTATAGAAGGGGTGCGACCCTAGGCCCTAAAGAGCAGTGTGCGGTTTGAATGATGTAGTTCTAAGTACCAACCAGAACGAACTATTTTTCTTTATCTCGCCAATAAAATATTGCTTTAGTTTGGTAAGTTTTGCTACCTCAAAATTTCCCATATGAAAGATGTTTGACAAGCTGCGTTAATCGTGTTTGACAGGCACCAACCTGAATTTGCATTACTTTCTTTCCCGTCGTCTTAATTAAATCTTAAACATGGTGTCAGAAGTGAGTGTTCAACAGTCAATGAATGTCAGATTCTCGGGATTAGGGTATTGAAGACATCTTCGACTTGTCCTGTCTCTTTACTGAAGATCCAGTGTCTACTCAACCTCCCGCAACTAAGCTGCCGAAATCGGTGAGCATTTCACCAAACGTGGGCCATCTCAAAATAGACAGCGTTTCAACTAATAAAGCAGTAAATTGGACTAATTGGCACGAACTTTTTTCACTTGTATTTGGTGGCCACGGACCTAGAAGATGAGTCGGATAAGCGCAAAGTTTCCCTGCTCCTGTCTCTAATCGGCCCTCAAGACCGACTTATTCCATTCTTTCCATCTCGATTCAGAAACAGTTACAATGATCTCGTCGCGGAACTAAAACGTCATTTCGCACCTGAATGGAATATTACCGTGGAGAGGTACAATGTTTTGTCTTGTCGTCAAGGAGACCTCGAGTTCATAGATGAGTTCGTCACAAGACTCAAAAACTTAAGCCTCACTTGTGACCTAAGCACACTTCGCGATGAATTGATTAGGGACATGCTGATTTGTGGCCTCAACAGTAACAAAACCAAAATGTGAGAAAAATTGCTACAGGAAGACAAGCTGGCTCTAACAAAGGCTGTCGGAACTGTGTAAAAGCATTGAAATGAGTCATCAACAGGCCCGCACAATTCAAGTTAACAAACCAATTGAAGAAGTTAAACAAATATCCAGAACGCCAAAACACTACAATAGTGCCACCCGCTCACAGGCTAGACAAAGATATAGGTCACCAAAGCCGACTCAGAATCATTCACGAGCTACATCCAAATTCCAACGGTCACCATCACCATTCGGGTCAACGGGTGGATCATCCCGTGCCAACTCGCCTCTCGATTACCGTCGCAGGCGAGAGTACTCACCTCTCCCAGAGCACCGTAAATCTCCAGGTGATGTCTGCTCTAATTGTAATCAAACACATCGATAAAGGTGTCCAGCCAAAGGGATTCAATGCGATTATTGCCAGAACTGGAACCATCACCGACGATTCTGCCCCTGCAATGCCAAACCAAAGGAAGTTCGCCAAGTGGATGTTGGTACCCAAGAAGATGGCCATGTATTTCATCTGCAAGGTCTCCGTGGAGAACGCCTGGTATGTTGAACTGTCAATTAACAACATTGATATTGTCGCCCAACTAGACACAGGCTCCTTTCACATTTTAATCAGGTTGCTTCTTTATAGATGCGTTCAAGTTTCAAGTACACGGAAAGCTCATGGTTGAGAGAACTACAGCTAATTAATCCAAGTTTCTCCTACAACTTGGAGCAACTTGTAACCTCAATACACTCAGGCTGATTTCTATTAGAAATACCAAACCATCGTATCCGAATGTCCACAGTAACTAAGAATAATATAGATCCTAAAGAACGAATATTTTGTCGTTGCTGGTACTAACGACCCATTTGTTGTCGATTCCCTATCATCAGGTGAACTGATTGCGGTGTTAACAATAAAGCGGACTGTAAACGTTCCGATATGTGAAGACATTATGTGGGGCATGTATTAGTATTCTACAACCAAGAACTACACTGGAGGCACCGCCGGGTAGCCATCTCGGAAGTTGTGAAGGTCGGCCGAAGAGAAGCGATTCCTTTTACTGCCTTCTCTTTATTCCATCCTTATTACTATCTACGCCATCTCCCCCGCTTCGTTCGCTCTCCTTCTCACTCGCGTCCTTTCTTGTCTCCTTTCTCTCTTTCTCGTTCCGTTTTTTCTTTCTCCGTTTCTTCACAAACACCGCACTTTATGTAAATTCGGCACCCTCCTAGTCGCCCAGTTCAGGAACATGACGCATGGAGCACGACCGCCTTCGGCCGTCGTTCCAGGGCTTCTGAATGGTATTGCCGCCTCTCGATCGGCGCTTCACGATTACTGCTGTTTATCTGTCTTCTTAACATCGGTATTTTACTGGAGTCAGTCAGAGGGGCTCCCTCTCACCAGCCAAAGAATATCCCCAAACCTCACAAGGCTGATCTTATACGAAAGGTTGCTCTAAATTTTTGAAAATATCCATCAGATTGGTCCTGATTGACCATCTGTATCTAGACTAATTTAAGCAGGCAAACGATAAATTCTGATTAGGAATGCGTCTTATTTTGTTCCTCCGGAAATGCATACACCGTATATTGGCAGCATGTTATTCACAAAAACTTCTGACCAGAATCAGAACACAAATCAACATCGGTTATTAAAACAAAATCCCATCCCGCTGATGGGGTTGAAATCGTCTCTTTGAGGTGCTCTTCTGACTCGCTACTGACACAAAGGTCCCGTCAGTGAATTTGGGAACCGAACACCTGCGAAGTGCAATCTTGGGGCTGTTGGTGTCGTTTTGTTTCTCTCACGGGAATTCCTTTATGAAAGATGATGAACATGACGACGAGTTTCATAGGCTTAACTTACATACCTGTCAAAGATGCGAGAAATCAGGTCATCCTAATCGTAAGGTAGGTACCGACATGAAGTTTCTGGTCGTTTGGTAAATTCTGAACAAAAATTTTACTTTCGGAACCTACGAGTGAACGGAGTTTTCATTTGAAAGTCTTGAAAATTAAATGACCAATTATTTGGAAGGCTCACACTCAGTTACTTATACTTCTATGTGTTTTTAGGACGTCCCACAGTAAGACTTGGGGATTAATCTGGGATGAAGAAGGACATCACTCAACGGAGAAAGAAAAAATCACACACGAGTACAAATCCGTCTAGACCATTCTGAATCCAAATCCCCGTAATGTGTCTGTCTCGGTGTATGTTACAGAATTGTGCGTACTCTGTTCAGGCCTCAATTTATTGATACTCTATAATTTATTGATAATCCTTTGATAGGATTACACACACTGATGAAATAGTTCGGAAATATTTTTGTTCTCGGTCTAATCAATGTCCCTGGGGGCCGATGACATAAATATTTAAACGGATTCTGTCCTTTCCATATTAACTCATATTTTCAATCTCTCACGGAGTCACGGTAATTACCGAAATACATGGGGAAAGTGAAAAATCCTACGTCTCTAAAGGAGTACAGTGGTATCTCTTTATTGTGTGCCATGGGTAAGGTCCTAGACAAAATCGTGTACTCACAATTAGCAATGTTCGTAGATGAACAAAAAATGTTAGATCCCAAGCAATCAGGATACAATGTTGGATTCAGAACTGAAACTGAGCTTATTGATTTGTTGGATTCTATTAGGCGAGCCTTGGACAAAAAACCAATAACCGTTCTTATCTTAGTAGATTTTCCCTCAGCTTATGATATACTTAGAAGAAGAAGAAGAAATAAGTTTATTGAATGATCAGTTGAACAAATTAACAGATAATTTCATTCAAATAAACAATTTACCAGCTTGGTTTTGAACTGTCTGCTGGGAAGCACAACATTTAAAGAGCCAATAGTGTTTGAAATATCAGAAAAATTAACAAAGAAATGAAAAAGATTCCTCTAATCCTGCGCATGTTTGCGGACATCAAAGGAAGATGCTCGCATTGCGTCACTCCCCCGAAGGCAGGAGAGTAGCACCCCAGGTACACTACCTGGGGTAATTGAATTGAATCACCAACTCTGCCCTATAGCGCCGTGCTGAGCTATAATATTGGACCAATGATGTCCAATCTGGGCCATTTATTGCGGCTATGGCTTGGTCCCGGGAAAGAGTCGGTGTGCCGAAGATGAGCAAGCGGACCTCGGCGAGAACTGGGCATTTGCAAGTGAAGTGCCAGAGATTCTCTCTCTCGCGCAAATTGACATTGAGCATAGGTCAACACGAGCAGATGAAAAGGGCTTTACATTCAGGTTCAGCATTTCTGTCCTCACCTTGACCACCCATCTCCCCACATGTCTAATGCGGCTCCCGAGTCACTCATCAGGCTGCCGCATCCGCTCTGCGGCTCCAACTCCCTGTACAGCGTGAATGACTCTGATGCCTCCACTCGAAACCAGAACGATGCTCGCCGATCCCCCCTAAATTCCTCCTGCAGAGTCCTTGAGTCCCTCCTCACCAAGCTCGCAACCAAAGATAGCAGGCTGTTATGGACGCCAAACCTGGCAGCCAGCAAAGTCCACTCAGCGGACCACCAGATGTTGGCACGTACAACCTCCACAGCAGCTGCATGAGGCAGACGGTAAGGAGCCATATCCAAAACCTTACACTGTCTCCAGGTAAAACAGGTAGTTTGGGGTACACTTTGGGAGAAAAAAGATCCTCTTAATGAATGCCATCAAGACTCCCTCCACTTGGGCAAAATCCTAAAACCCCCAAATTTGAGCGGCAAAGCAGAGCACTTCTCTAACAGTTGCCCCAAATATAGGGGTATCGAGTACGATTTTTTCCCTGTATACCGTTAACCCTCGGGCGAGCGCGCCTCTGAGTGTAACAAGAGCGGGCGCGGGCGGCCCTGAGGGCCGCTCTTTGTTGTTTAGCGTTCCTAAGTGTAGGATTAGGGCCGCGAAAAGGAAAAAAATGTACTCAAAAACATGTGAGCATTTAAAAGTATTCATTTTTATCAACACAATATAGTTTCTTAATAGTACTGCAATATTCCCCTACATTGGTAATACATAAGCAGAGACTTATGGTAGATCTTTCCATGTCCAATGTGTCCGCTTTTACAATAATAATGCACAAATAATAGAAAAATCGGTCAACATATAAAATTTCAAGAAAACACTTGGAAGATAAATTATTGCCAAATTATGGGATAGTTTAATTTCAATTGTTATATACAGATTATTAGGTGTATATACAAAATGAGAAGAATATTAATTTAACAAGTGACTGACATTAATTTAATTTTTTAGTGTTTATATCATACTATATTCTGTCAAAAAGGAAGAGAGGAACAACTAGGTGTTATCCTTCTCTTCCTCTCTCTATGTGTGTTCTTTGTAAACGTAGTATCCTGGACCCCCAACTACCGAAGTACGGCAGTTTGTAGCTTTTTAGCAACAGCGCAATATAATGCGCTATCACGATAATAGTTACATGCTTACTCTTACTTTTTTTATATGTTTACTTTATCTAAAGGGGACGAAATTTGACCTGAAACCATTCCAGTTCAATTTTTTATTGAAACTATAAAGTTGTTTCAAAAGCTGTTCTGTCCAATGTCAGTATCCTTTACGAAATGGTCTGACCTTTAATAGCACGACCATGAATAATAATTAATTAATTTCCCATCCTTTTGAGATGACGAAATGATTCATTTGCACTTGAAACGAACTTACTCTTTCAAAGTGTAACTGATTCGTGAAACTCCTCCCTCTCTTGTAAATTCAACAGAACTCCCGTTGTGAAGCTATATTCTAAGGGCCTCCCGAAGCAAATCTCTTTCAGGAGCCAGAACAATGAATTTCATCTAAATTAGCCCTCCCATTATAATGGAGAACTCGTCAAGCGTCTTTGCGAGGTTAACTAATTTCTCTGTGCCCGGAATGGCTGAGATGCAAACTTCAAACGGTCATAAAACTGTAATGCCCTAACGTTTATAATACCGAGCATCGTGCCGGTTTCAAACACTCAAGAAGGTACAGGAGTCAGGTCCACTTCATTTCACAAGTAATCTAGTTGTGAGTAAAGTAGATTTTGATTTATTACTTATTGTTTGAGTTTTACCAGCATCAAAGGTGGAGGAATGGCGTAACAATAGCTTTATTTGAACTCTATTTTCACCCAACTCTCTCTTGGTTTCCTATTTTGATGAAATTTGGTTTATGGGCTCCATTTGGGGTCTAGTTGTGCCCCAAAGATTTTGATTCATGTTGGTGACTTCTAAGGGTTGAAAAATAAGGGTTGAACTTCTGGAAACGCCCTAACTAGAAAAATTTTGATGTAAAGGTACTGATTTCCCATTAAGATAGTATTGAATTTTTAGAATTTTTTGAGACCACACGGAGCTCTGTAGGACAAACAGTTCGCTGCCTACGAGAACTTAAGGGTTGGACTTACTATAAATCAGAAACACGAGTGTGAATCGCAAAAGAGGTCTAATCCCAGTGCAAATGTTAGCTGACCGAAATGCGATCGATGTTTTTCTTCATGTTGGTTGATGGTAACAATGGCAAAGCCGTGTTCTTTGCAGACGAGTGATCTATCTATCAACCTTTGTGTAATAATTTGCAGCGTTTTATCGCTTAAACGATACCTTTGGTAGTCTCAGAACGGATTGTGCAATCCTAAGTTTTTTCTTCCATTACGACTATTTCTTTCAACAGAGGAACCCGCTGTATTGTTAATTATTCTTGCATAACGGGAGGAACTTGGGAAGGCGCTGCCGACCCGTAATAGTTTGGGATATAGTTCCGTTCCAACAGTCGTCATAACTCGAGCAAGTTAACAGGCTTTCCCCCAACTATGTTCATCATTTCCCGGGCATGGCCACTCTATTACGACCTACCCCTTTGCACGGACGACTCAAGGCTCGGCCCTCTCCGCCCGCCCTCGGGCCATTTATAACTTCAGATTGGGTTTAGGTACCAAACTTTCAGAAGCTCCCGCTGCCCTTTCCTAGGAAACCTTACAAATCCTGTACTGGATCACCCGGTTTTCCAGATAAATCACGAAACCCCCTCCTCACACATTCCCCTCTAGGGGGAAGTCGACGTTTTATTGCTCTACGGCCCTATTAGGACAATGGCTGTTTCTTATTTGTTCAGTCTGAGTTCGTGAGACATCAGGGAGTTCCAGAGATGTTCGGTGGCTATCGGTAGAACCGTCACATCTTCTTTTCCGATTGCTCGCCGTTTCAGTTTTGACTCTCACAACAGAACCTGCAGGACAAATTACTTACCTATTTGTTGGACTAAGGCTAACTAAGACATTTCCTCATTCCATTTCCCTATTCTTATCCCGCTAGAAGCCAGGGGTTAATTAAGCGATGAGGCATGTAAGGGATGACCTCGATTGTTTTCTACAATTGAAAATAGCGGCCGATAAACAAATAGTCTATATTACATTTTTGGAATTTTACAGGAGATACAAAAAACTATAGCGCTGGAATGCCAAACACTGAAGTGGACTGTGAATTTTAGTTTTCTTATTAAGCAAATTTAAATTGCGTATAAGACAGAAGTTATGATGGTAGGATCCTGGGATCCGTGGAGAAGCCAATGTACAGCTGCAGCTGGCGTGGTAGTCACGATCCCCAACAGGACACAAGCGGTTGGGTGGCGCGAGAAGATTACATTTTCCCACAAAATTGTACTTGTTTAATTTTCTCGGCACTCACTTTTTCACTTTGTGTCGGAAACGGCCACGAACTTTTGATTTGAGGAGCGATGATTTTAGAAAAGTTAAAGCGGTAGTTTGAGGTAGAGAACCGGCGAGAGAGAGCATTCCAGGAAACATGGCTCCACTTCCAGGGAAAATGGTGTGTCGTCACCGTCTGCCTGGCCGATCAGACCAGTGAAGCTGTGGGTGTTGGTGCGCTTAAACAATAAATTATGCCCAATTTGTTACATGAAAAAATGTGGAGCTCTGTGTGCACTGAATGCTTATAATTGAGTTACTACCTACATTAAACAGACAATAGTAGGCAGGCGACATGGTAGGCTTCTGTTACAAAAGGATAACAATGATACGGGGCTATCAGACGAGTGGCAGCTCCCTTGAACAAGCATTTTCAACGAAATAACAATAATTAGTTGGATTAGAACCAACATCAAAACGCTGCAAATTATTAAACGAAGGTTTATTGATTTTCTATACAGGGTGTTAGCCTAACTGGTCTGCCATAAGATACCAGTCGATTTTAAAACTAATTTGCAACAAAAAATGTCTTCTCGCGATTTTTTTGAACCCTTCGTTTTCGAGTTATTCTAACTTAAAACCTTTTTTTCATGATTTTGAACTTATGTAATTAAATTGGTCATAACTCCTTTAATTTGCTGTGTAAATTACAATTTAAGGATACCGTAAAACCGTCAAACTTTACCCCAATATTTACTCCAAAACATTTCCAAATACAATTTCTCCCACTCGAAATGGGTTAAATTGATTTTTTTTAATGAGTGAATTGATCTTCAGGGCTTCCTGAACATTTTAAGTGGTCGAGCTCATTGATCAGATAATTGTAACCCCCCTATTTAATTGTTTAAATGTTGGAGTAAAGTTACCTACGAGTGCGTCTATCTTTACTCCACTCTGAAAAACTCACGGTTATCGCTACAGAAACGGGCAGTGATGCAATGTTACTAGTCGGGATTGAATTCATTACCCCAGAAATACTTGATAATATCAAGTATTTATAATATTATTATAAAATATATTCTGAAAAATTGAACTTTTTACTTGAAAAATACAAGTTATACCTAAGGAAAATATAAATTCCAATGATCATTTATTTCAACGAATTTGCTTAAAATGCAATATTTCTGGTTAAGAGATCACAATTTCAGTCTTCCAGTATAGACAGACTTATGTAGGTAATCGAGCAAAACTTTCTACAAGTGAAGAAATATTAAAGGACAATATACGATAAACGAATGACCTAACAAAATCACAGAGAAAGACTGTTTCACATTCGATACCTTTCAAATGAATTGCAATGGTAAATTTCAAAGTTAACCCACGAGTAAATAGTATTGTAAATCACAACTTATGAGACCAAAGCACGTTTATGTTCATATCATAATGCAGCTGTTCAGTTGTAAAGTTTCGGTAGGGGCGCGTACCAAGCTTTTTCTCATTTCTTCTCCCCATCTCTAACTTCTGACATGAGAAACACTAGAAACCTTACATTCAACACTGCGAAAATTATAAAACTCAAATATTTCTCGAGATTAAATAAGAAAAATATGAGTGAGGCTACCTTTATCCCAACCTTTATAGTGGAGTAAAGATACCCGGTTTTTGGAGTAAAGTTACCATCAATTTTTTGGTAAACAAAGGCATAACTAAGAAAACACTTTTTTGAGAATTTGTTTAGTGTATTTTGTTCAAAATAAGACATTGAAAGTGATATGATGAGGGCTTGCCTGGTAAATCCACTCCAAACACCTGATATGGAAGAAATTTTGGAGCACGAGAAACAGGACAAAAACAGCTGAACAGGAAACTATGACTGATAACAGCTGATAACATGGATAAAGGCGCCATCGCAAGCCGCATCGATTCTCTGGGATGTGGAGAATAACGAAAACACAATAGCTAACTTTTATCTAAGTTCTACCCCGCTTACGTCACAATTGAAGATTCTCACTTTTTGGGGTAAGGTTACCCCTGGTGGGGTAAAGTTTGACGGTTTTACGGTACCGTTTGAAAGACCATTAAATTTCTTATTGGATCTCTTAACTTTGTTTTTGAGTCAAGGTTTGAGACAAGAAAACGTCCTCTAAAAAGAGAATTTTACGTAATTTTGGAAACCTCGAATTTTTTCAATCTCAAATTGAACTACGAGAACCTATATTTTTTCAAGATGCAAGAAAATTAGAAACTGCGCCAGAATCTCAGCTTTTCAATGGTATAATCAAAACATATTCTAAAACCGAATTCAGGGGAGAATTTTGTGTTTGAACGCGGAAAAACGTGCATTTGTTCAACGAAATCGGCGCTCCGCCTAGTCGATCTGAGGGGTCGGACGATAGCAGTGGGTGGGTCGGCGCCGCAGTAGACCGCGAGGCCTCCAGAAACAGGAGGCCAGAGCGCTGATTTCGTTGAAAAAATGCACGTTGTTCCGCGTTCAAACACAAATGTCTCTCCTAAATTCGGTTGTAGAATATGTTTTGATTATACCATTGGAAAACTGAGATTCTGGCGCAGTTTTCACTGTTCTTGCATCTTGAAAAAGTGTGGCTTCTCGTAGTTCAATTTGCGATTAAAAAAATGCAAGGTTTCCAAAATTAACGTAAAATTCTCTTTTACCTTTTCATGTCTTTAACCTTGACTCAAAAAAAAAAAAAAATTAAGGCACCTATCCGAGGAAATTTAATGCTCTTTCCAACGGTATCCTCAAATTGTAATTTACACAGCTAATTAATGGAGTTATGACGATTTAATGACATAAGGTTAAAATCACGAAAAAAAGTTTATACTTAAAATAACTTGAAAACATAGGGTTTAAAAAAATCGCTATGATACATTTTTTGTTGCAAATTAGTTGTAAAATCGACTGGTACCGTATGGCAGACCTGTTAGGCTTACACCCTGTATAGATCACGAGAATCCACGAAGAATACGGCTTTGCCTTTGTTACCACCAACCAACATGTAGAAAAACGTCTATCGCATTTCGGTCAGCTAACATTTGAACGGAGATTAGGCCTCTTTTGCGATTCACACTTGTGTTTCTGATTTATTGCAAGTCCAACTTTTAAGTTCTTGTCATTCCACACGATAACTTGAGTAATTGTTTAGCAAAAATTTGCAAGTTTTCACCAAAATATTCGTAACAACAAACAAAAGGATGAGTTCGTTAGCCAAAAATTTGGACAATCCAAAGTGGTCCAAATTTCAAAAATAGTCCAAAAAACGGAGTTTTCCAGATTTTTGTGGTTATTGCCTTAAAAATCATAATACCTAATGTACGGTATATTCGGATTCAGCACAAAATTTCTGATACCAATGTACTTTCCAAAAATGAAAATTGTCAAAAAATCAAAAAAGTAGGTATATATTTGTACACTTAATGAAAACGTGCGTATATTTGTTGTACTCAGAAATGCAGTTGCCGTGTGGGTACTCTATGAGTTCGTGGAGACGAGTATAACGTGAATACGGACTCCAAACATCTTCAAAGCATACCCTTTGCATACAGTATGTTGGTATGGTATACTGAAAATCGAAGAAACCAAGAATCGAGTAAAAAAAAACTTTCTAAAAGAAATTGCAACACCATTGTTCCTTTTTTAACCATACTTTCAACTGAAGGATTTATTTGAAAATTCGCTCATTAATTCATGCTGCATGAATTGCACTTTTTTATTTAATTTGATTGAAGCCTCTAATTGGACTGAATTGGTTACTGAAAGTGCGCATTTTAATTTCCATGTGGAAATGCCAACTTAGAAGTGGTTAGTTCTTTTCGGGGGTGCGATTCTCACGTTCTGGACTATTCTCAGACCAGGGAAAACTGGCCATTCAAAAAGGATTTGCTGCGTACAAGGCTGTGTGGTCAGTTGTCTTCAGGTCGGGGGTGAACTCACCGGCATCCTGGAAAACTCCTTTTAGTTCTGCGAACGCCTCAACTGTCCTTTACTCCTGTGAAACGTGGGGGTTTTACCGAATGGACGCACTCGAGCTCATTTAAGTAAGAGCTTTCAAAGCACTACTAGCATGATAAACACCAGACTGCTCGGTGCGCACAGAGCTCGACCTTGCACCCACGGAACTTTCAGTTGCTGGGGATATGTTTGAATGGTGGGCTAAACTAATGTCTATGGATGTCCAAAGACTGCCGCGGATCTTTTTCGACCGACTTGTGGAGCTTGCCTCTGATCACAAATATAACTGGGAGCTACAACTACAAACATTGTTCGAACAAGCTAATTTTGGATCTTGTGTGGGGCCAGTTGGGGGGAAACTCAAGGAATTGAGGATAAAGTTCCTTATACATATTGAGAAAGCCCTCAGGGAAAAGGGTGTGGATTCGGTCAACCAATCGCGATACAACCACCTACCTCCCAACCCCAACTCCCTTACTGGTCAGTGAGCTCCCTGTCTTTGTCAAACGCTCGCTGGCCCAAGTCCGAACCATTGGAGATAGAATGCCTGACTCTCGATCGCCTGACAATTTCCTTCTCCAACGCTCGTCTGTGCCAAGTGTGCAACCTTGGACCACCAGACACCCCCTGCCACTTGGGTGGCGAGTGTGCCGTGTTCCGGTTTGAACGAGGAAGATTCCTGAGTCAAACAACTCTAACGACGGAAGAAACCCGCTCAGTATGCTCCTTGGCTTCAAAGTTACTGGGATTTTTGAGAAGTGTTCTCCGTATAATGATGTTCAACTTTTTGACGGTTGCAATTTTTCTTGGAAGCGTCCCACTCTATGTACCTACTTGGTTCAACAAAATAAGAGTTATTTACTTAATTCAAATGTGGTCATTAAACAATGCTTCCGCTACGTCAGTAGACTCGGAAGCAAAATGTGTGCGTGTGAGACCTCTGAATTCCGATTCAAACATTCAAAAAGTTCACCAGGAGTGTTGAAAAATTCTTGTATTTTCGTCATTAAGTCGGCGAGAAGCGGGATGTGGCTGTCACGAGGGTGGGATACAAAAAGCGAGATTTTCGTGGGTTTCTTTCCTTTTTTATTGTCAAGTGAGCCCGCAATCGAGTGAGTGTAGCATCCAGGGAGAGGAAGGCGGGAAATTAGGGTGTGCGAGGGGGAAGAGAGGGGCTGTCCCACGGGTGTCCCCGAATAAACCTTACATTTTTAGATGGTGAAACAAATTGGAAGAGCGGGTGGCGGTACTTTGGATTAATCAAACATTCGAGCTGGAAGGGCGGGCGAGGGAAGTGATGGGAGCGACAAGGGATGGAGAGAGGGAACCACCAAGTTTGATGGATCGCGTCGGTTCAAGTTGTTTTGGACCTCGCCGTGGCTGATAGAGAAGGAAGGGGTCCACGCAACGCTTGACTTGATCCCCCTGCACCTCCTCGTACCATCACGCCCACACGGATTCACGGGGTAGGGATCAATCAGCGATAACATTATCGATTCCCCCCACCGATTCTGATAGAACCAGTGGAAGAGGCGAACTCAGATAACGGCTCTTTTGAATTATAACTGGTTCGCGGAAGGAGTCATTTTCATCGTTCCTGAATCCATAACAGATATACGAAGGTTGGGCGCTGCTGGAGCAGAGTTGAAACTCAAATAACCAGTTTTTGATTGTTACTTATAGCTTCCAGCTCGAGGGTTGAAAGAAATTTTACTTGAGCGATGCTAACCCTGAACCTCGTATAAATAGCAGAACGAATTCAGGACCTCGATCCATGAGGGAGGAAGGTGGAATCGATTATGATTATCGACCGTTTGAATCATCGACGCGTTTAAGCCGATTGATCGTTCGATGGCAATAAAATTTGTGGGTTTAACCACGACTTTACGTATTAGTGCTTTAGCTACAACCTGCTACAGCAGTATATGGACTAACCAATACCTGATACAGCAGTATGTGGGTTAAATACGATCTGATGCAGCAGTATGTGGGCTAACTACGACCTGCTACAGCAGTATGTGGGTTAAATACGACTTGCTACAGCTGTATGTGGGGTAACTACGACCTGATACAGCAGTATGTGGGCTAACTACGACCTTCTACAGCAGTATGTGGGCTAACTACGACCTTCTACAGCAGTATGTGGATTAACCCCACATACACACTATGACCTGCTGGGGTAATGGGCTGTGGGACTGTGGGCTGCTGTATGTGGGCTAACCACGACCTGATACAGCAGTATGTGGGCTAACCACGACCTGATACAGAAGTATGTGGGTTAAATACGATCTGATACAGCAGTATGTGGGCTAACTACGACCTGCTACAGCAGTATGTGGGTTAAATACGATCTGATACAGCTGTATTTGGGCTAGCTACGACCTGCTACAGCAATATGTGGGTTAATTACGACCTGATGCAGCAGTATGTCGGTTAAATACGACCTGATACAGCTGTGTGAGGGGTAACTACGACCTGCTACAGCAGTATGTGGGTTGAATACGACCTGATACAGCAGTACCTATGTCGGCTAACTACGAACTGCTACAGCAGTATGTGGGTTAAATACGACCTGATACAGCTGTGTGAGGGGTAACTACGACCTGCTACATCTGTATGTGGGGTAACTACGACCTGATACAGCTGTATGTGGGGTAACTACGACCTGCTACAGCTGTATGTGGTGTAACTACGACCTGCTACTGCTGTATGTGGGGTAACTACGACCTGCTACAGCTGTATCTGTGCTGACCACAGTCTGCAACAGTTATACGTGGGTCATCACCTCATTCTCGAAATACATTTTTTCCCTCTTCATTTGGCATTAGCCCGGGGCCATAGCCATGAAGCGTTTATTAAAAGAATAAAAAATCAACCATCTGCTCCAATCTTTTTGAAAAAATGAATAAATAAATATTAATACGTTACGAAATTTCACATTTTTAGAGGAAATCAAATTTTTACATCAATTTTTCGAATGAAAATACATAATTCTATGTAGACACGTTGTGACCTCGAATGAACTATCTGATCATAATGGACTGGATTATCCAGATACTGGGCCACTGAACCCAGCATAACCTGTCTCGCCCGCCTGTTTCTTGGACACTCGATGATGACGTGTTTCAGCGTCTCCTCCAAGCGACAATCCTCACAACTCGGTGAATCACGTAAGCCAATGCGATGCAGGTACGCCCCACATAGCCCATGATTTGATCGTATTCTGCCGATCAGCCGAATTTCCGGTCTACTCAGTTCGAACTGTGAGAACCAAGGCCTCACAGATACTCGAGGGTTCATTATTCGGTATTGAACTCCGACGCTAGCACAGTTGTACATCATTTGCCATTGGTGCGTCAACTGTCAATATGCGACATCATAATGGTCGGTGTATCAAATGTGTAAGGAAACGCCATTCTGCCGAGCCGAGTTAGACAATGAGTCAGCTACCTCATTTCCCTTCACTCCAACGTGAGCTCTCGTCCATACGAACTGCACTTCCTGTCCCTGAATGTTCATTTGGTATACTGTTGCCAGTATTTCCATAAGAATGTGGTTTACATTCACGCTCATCTTGAAATTCGCTATCTTGGCAAGTACACTTTGACTGTCTGTCACCACAACCACCAGCTCTTCACTCTGTATTCCAGCGTAGATAAGAGCCTCCCGCATCGCAACCGCCTCGCATGTAAAGACTGAAGCACTGGTGTTGATCTTGAATGCTCTACTTGTTTCATTCCGAGAGTCGTAGAATGCGCAACCACAGCCATCGTGAGCTTTGGAACCATCTGTGTAGATGACGTCTCCTCCAGGAAATTTGGAGTACAACTGCTCAGATAAAGCAGTCAAAACAGCCAAACATCCACCATTCCTTCCCACATTTGAAAGCAAAAAAAAGTTTTGAAGCAAAGCGTAATCAAACTGAAATATGGCTGGAGAGCTACTAGCATATATGTATTTGCAGTATTCTGCGGTTGCCGCGAAACTACAAGCCAATGGAGGTGAGGGACGTTTCAGCCAGAATTTGCTAACTAAGTCGTGCTCGTTGATCCTGTGAATTTTCGCAAGTAGATCGGCAGGGAACGGGCGTAATCGGAGTAAAAACCGGTCCGACAGCAGGTGGCATCTCAAATACAGTGGAGGCTCATAGCATTCTTGCAGCATGATTACAATAGGTGTTGATTGCAGGTAACCGACTGCTATTCTTAGACATTTTGATTGCATTTTATCCAGTGCGCATAATTCGTTTTTCGAAGCCTGACCATACAGAGCACAGCCATAGTCGAACACCGCGCGTATTGTGGCTCTTTAGAAACGAACCGCCACAACAGGATCAGCACCCCAATGTAAAAGCGTTACCATCCGGAGGAAATTCACGTATTTCTCCGCCCTCTGAACTATACAGGGTGTTTCACGAAAAGGTTACACCCCCCTTAATTTCTTCGAAATACAGCATAAAAAATTCCGACCAACGCTATTCTTCATGATTTTTTGTGAGGATCTCAGGAAAAATACTTTTGCGCAAAAAAGTTGCTCGCAATCGTGCGCAATTGACACTAACTTAATTTTTTTCAAATGAAACTCCCCCTTTTTATTGCAGATTCGGATTCTACGTCAAATTTCATGAAAAATTCATACCCGAATCGATATTTTGTATTGTGCGCAACCTGGATTTTGAACGCTCTAAGTTGCGCAACTCCACAATTGCACAAAAATTAGGTTTTGGAGAACCATAAAGTGTGACACATGTTTTTTCATCGTTTTTTGACGCTGAATCCCAAGATTTCAAGAGGAAAAATTAACATTTCTTTCACGAAAACATCAGTATTGAGGTCCGAATCATTTTTATTTTTTATTTTCTCACCTCCTTTTGAACCACGGGCTTGGGGCCGTCTACCGTGGAGTTAAAAATAAAAACTGGCAGCACGATCATGCTTGAACTGAATGAAATTGCCTAAAAACTCATAACGAGTTAAAAAGAGCGATTTTTTCACTAATAACAGCCGCATTTTTGGCCGCTATTTTGAAAAATTCCAGTCAAATTGAAAAACGGATGCCACCATGTGATTTAGCGTTAAAAAAAAATGATGAAAAAACATGTGCCACACTTAGGGTTCTCCAAAACCTAATTTCTGCACCATTGTGGAGTTGCGCAACTTAGAGCGTTCAAAATCCAGGTTGCGCACAATACAAAAAATCGATTCGGGTATGAATTTTTCATGAAATTTGACGTAAAATCTGTATCTTCAATAAAAAAGGGGGAGTTTCATTTGAAAAAATGAAGTTAGTGTCAATTGCGCACGATTGCGTGCAACTATTTTGCGCTAAAGTATTTTTCCTGAGATCCTCACAAAAAATCATGATGAGTTGCGTTGATCGGAATTTTTTATGCTGTATTTTGAAGAAATTCAGGGGGTTGTTACCTTTTCGTGAAACACCTTGTATACCTTATATGGGGCTTCCATGTCAACGTTTTATCTAGATATAAACCGAGAAATTTCACCACTTTTTCCACCCTAAACGATTCCTCTCCAAACCTTCTCTCCTCAGCAATCAGTGAACGACGTCTACGAGAGAAAGCACATAATGTTGATTCGAAATACATTTGACTAGCCGATTGTTAGTTGTGCTCTGATCGTTTCTCACCGTTGGAAACGCTGAAATCTTAGCTCCCAATCACAATAGTTTTCTACTTTCTTCTCCCACAACCAACACACTAACCATCAACCTTGTGGTCGAGTTCTTTATTTGACATGTTGATAAATTTCCTCGAGTTTCGCACTACACAGAACTGGTTGTCAACTAAGAAAATGCGTTTGTTTCAGTTATGGTCAGCTTCGCGGAGGCGGTCTACGGAGGGGTGGCCAAACTGCCGTGTGACGTCACACCACCGGCCAAAGCTGATCGCGTCCATCTCGTCATTTGGTACAAAGAGGGACTGTCTTCGCCGATATACAGGTAAGTTTGATATCCTTCACGCTTGATATACATGTGGGTCATAACATGCACTAAACTCTTGAATGCCTACAAGAAATTTGCAAACTATAATTAAAGAAGGTCAATAAGAGTTGTGTTAAATTTGAGTTTGAAATTGAAAAAAAAAGAAACCTCTGCCAAGTGGGTGTGGCACATAGCTTCCTCTTATCCATCACCCGATTTTATCGATGATCCGATACATAGTAGGTAATCTCTAAACACCAATCTCTAAGTACCTTTCACTACCCTCATAGGGGACCATCGAAATCAGACGGAAATTGTAGGAGTGATGGCTGTTAAAAGGAATTAAAGTGTGCGCATGTGCAGTGGCAGAGCTGTTAAAATAGGAATTCCGATTCCCATTACCAATCCCAATTACTTTAGGAACAAAGTAATTGCCATTACCATTACCGATTCCAGTAATGGGAATGGCATTTTCAATTACTTTTTCCAATTCCTTGTAATGGTAATGGTTTTTCCAATTCCCCATTACTTGTAGTTGGAAAAGTGATGGGTCCTTCGAATTACCCATGACAGGAAGAGTAATGGGTAATGGGAACCTATTCCCCATTACCACCATTCAATCAGTAAGTTGAACATCCTCCAATTTATTGGGGACCATCCTCCAATTAATTGGGGACCACCCTCCCGAATCATAGGGGACCAATTCAAGGGGGACCATTACCAAATTCCTTGGGGACCACCCTCTCAACTCAAAGGGGGCCATCCTACCATCCATTCCATCAGGGACCACCCTCCAATTTATTGGGGACCACCCTCCAGAATCATAGGGGACCAATTCAAGGGGGACCATTACCAAATTCCTTGGGGACCACCCTCTCAACTCAAAGGGGGCCATCCTACCATCCATTCCATCAGGGACCACCCTCCAATTTATCGGGGACCACCCTCCAGAATCATAAGGGACTGTCATACCATCCAATTCGTTGGGGAACATCCTTAAATTATTCGGGGACCACCCTCGAATTCATGGGGGAACATTCACAACTCTGGGTACCATCCTAAAATTCATAGGGGACCACCCCCGAATTGGATGACCACCCAACGACTGGGTGGAATTGGATGTTGGGATGGTCCCCAACGAATTGGAATTTGGGACGGTCCCCTATGAATTGGGAGAGTAGTCCCCAAGGAATTGTGGAATGGTCCACTATGAATTGGAGGATGGTCCCCAACGAATTGGAAGGTGGGACGGTCTCCAATGATTCAAGAGGGTGGTCCCCAATGATTCAAGAGGGTGGTCCCCAAGGAATTCGGGATGTCCACTATGAATTGAAGCATGGTCCCCAACGAATTGGATGGTGGACGGTCCCCTATGATTCGAGAAAGTGGTCCCCTATGAATTGGGAGGGTAGTCCCCAAGGAATTTTGGAATGATCCCCTATGAATTGGTTGATGGTCCCCAACGATTAGTATGGTGGGATGGCCCCCTATGAATTGGGAGAGTGGTCCCCAAGGAATTTGGGAACGGTCCTCTATGAATTGTAGGATGGTCCCCAATTGTAGGATGGTCCCAGGAATGGGTAATGGTAATGGCAATTACTTTGGATTAAAGTGTCTCTTAAAACCCCAGTTATTGGTTTTATGTGTACATAATCATAATCACTTCACTCATTTAATTGCTAATAAGAAAAGTAATTTTGAAAAGTAATCATTTCTCAACGTAATCATTACTTTACAACTCTGCGCAGTGGCTGCTGTAGTTTTGGGGCGATGACTTTCATAGGGGACCATCTACACCCCGGTATGTCTGGCGGGAGACCCTGTTCAACCGGGTAGTTGATAGGAGGAAGCTATGTGCTACACCCACTTGGCAGGCGTTGTTGTTGTTCCTCATGTGAAAATAGCCGCCATCTTGGTTAACTCGGAAGAAAAATTAGTAAGGTTCAATTTGAGGGTTCTGAAACTCGAAATTCGGTGCCCTTAGGAGAGAGTAGCCTTCATGTGTTGCTGCGACGATTTAGCAGCAGTATCGTGCGTGATGGGGGGGGGGGGGGGGGCTCTGAGTGAGATGAAGTGAGCAGCACGAGAGCCGTCGCCTCGTCCTCCATATTTCAGGGGTCTCTTCAAAGCGTACTATCTCTCCCGGCGCGACGCCATCCATAAATACTCGTACCGGTACGAGGCTCGGGTGGAATTCCTGACCCGCGAGTTCCCCCTCGACCGCCAGGAGGCGCGAGGAGGAAAAACGCTTTCCGTGCGGGGCCGCCATACATCCGCCGCAGGTCGTACTATCCGTCATCAGCAGCTCTCAGATAAGGCAGCGGATAACCGAGTGGGCGGCGAGGCTGTTGACGAGGAGTCGAGAGGCGCCACCCACACACTCCAACTACTCCGATTATCCACAAATCGTTCATGTACCTGGAAAACCACGTAAGTCGAGTTCATCAACTTTTACAGGGGACACTAAAAACTAAATAATTCAGTTTTCATTCCATATGCAATAAGTTTTTTCGTTCTATTCCTTAAAACTGGTGGTAACAGTAGTATTTCAAAGAGCCTGAGACTAATTTCATCAAAATTTACTTCAGCGAACGAAAAAATGGACTTACATGCTTTTACCCAGCCAGTTATGAAAATATACCCAGCTTGGGTTATTTAATTATTAGGAATATTATTCAATTTTCTTCTCCAGGTTTCAAGGTTACACAAAATACCCAAATCGATGCAAAAGGGAAATATTTAAATGAAAATTCATAGGCGTTGACTAATAAGCAGTCCAACTTTAAGGCTCCTTGAGTCAAAATGACAGTCTTCAGTCTTAATATTACCAGAGTTGAGCAATGAATTATTCAATATACTACCAATTCCTCAATTACCATTTCTTAAGTTAAAACCATTACTTATAGGAACACTTTACCTATCACAACCGTAACTAGGTAGGTATGCATTGAACTCAAGTGTTAGGCAACTAGGTCCTTTTGTTTCATTAAAACAAGGGATGAGTTAGGTATTGGTTAGGGGTTAGGGATATATTGGGGATGAGCTGGGAATGGGTTAGGGACGGGTAGGGGTTAGGGATAGGTTGGAGATAAGCTAGGGATGGGTTAGGGATGGGCTGGGTATAAGTTAGGGGTTGGGATAGGTCAGGGCAGGGTTGGGTTAGAGATGGACTAGGGATGGGTTGAGGATGGGTTAGGAATGAGATAGGGGTTAGGAATAGGTTGGAGATGGGCTAAGGATGGGTTGAGGATGGGTTAGGAATGAGATAGGGGTCAGGAATAGGTTGGAGATGGGCTAGGGATGGGTTGGGTATGGGTTAGGGGTTAGGGATATGTTGAGGATGAGCAGAGTATGGGTTTGGGGTAAGGGATAGGTTGGAGGTAAGCTAGGGACGGGTTAGGGATGGGCTGGGTATAAGTTAGGGATTGGGATAGGTCAGGGCTGGGTTGGGGATGAGCTTGGGTTGGGTTAGGGGTTGGAGATAGGTCAGGGCTGGGTTGGGTTAGAAATGGACTAGGGATGGGTTGAGGATGGGTTAGGAATGAGATAGGGGTTAAGAATAGGTTGGAGATGGGCAAGGGATGGGTTGGGTATGGGTTAGGGGTTAAGCCCGGCTTTCCTACATGCGTCTCGCTGCTGCGGCTGCGGCTCGCGTTCAGCCGCATTGACTCCTTCAATGTATTTCAAATGTGGCCTCTTTCCTACATGCGGCTGAGCCGCTGCGTCTGCGGCTGGTGGAGCGCGTCTGCGGCTGGACTGCTCAAGCGACCAGTGCCTAGCTGTGGCCGGGATATGCAAACCCGCATCGTACGTCTCCCTCTCTTCAAAAATGGGTATCACGGACGATAAATGTGAATTACAGACTTCGCACTATTTACTTTTTGTCCTCCAGTGACAACAGTTCCCTAACTTTTTCGAAGTGTTCAGTATGTTTACGACAGAGGAGGACGAGGTACTCGTGGGGTTGGTTGAAAAAAATGTGCTTTGAATTTTCATTTTTTATTGTATATTATTACCTTCTAGAATAAAGTCGCTTTGTATTTTCATTTTTTATTGTGTATAATTTATTACCTTCTAGAATAAAGACTCTCTCGCAATGTTCTTTACTAATGGGTTTGTAACAACTAGCTTCACCTTCCTAATTTTAAGCATGAAAATTGACTTACCTCAATGTGACGGCAATCTTCTCCTTTGGCGAAATGGGACATGTAACCCTGCAACTGCCGGATTTTGTTAGTTCTTCTTCGACCAGTGAAGCTACGAAGTTGAATTGGCTGAAATTTAGCCCGAAGAAGTTCCGGAACTTCACTTCATCACTATTCAAATGATCTTTTACCAAAACATGAAGAGCCCCTTCCGAACGTCGCAATCCAAACAAACTATCTTCTTCTCTCCTCATTCCTCCCATAATAACCCTTTCCTCCTCTTCCTCCTCTTCCACAGTCTACCAAGCCAATAGACGCTTCTTTCTTGACATTCTGAACACTACTGAATGCTTGAGCCGCATGGCCGTTGCGTTCAGACGCGTGTAGGAAAGCCGACCTTAAGGGATAGGTTGGAGATAAGCTAGGGATGGGTTAGGGATGGGCTGGGTATAAGTTAGGGGTTGGGATAGGTCAGGGCAGGGTTGGGTTAGAGATGGACTAGGGATGGGTTGAGGATGGGTTAGGAATGAGATAGGGGTTAGGAATAGGTTGGAGATGGGCTAAGGATGGGTTGAGGATGGGTTAGGAATGAGATAGGGGTCAGGAATAGGTTGGAGATGGGCTAGGGATGGGTTGGGTATGGGTTAGGGGTTAGGGATATGTTGAGGATGAGCAGAGTATGGGTTTGGGGTAAGGGATAGGTTGGAGGTAAGCTAGGGACGGGTTAGGGATGGGCTGGGTATAAGTTAGGGATTGGGATAGGTCAGGGCTGGGTTGGGGATGAGCTTGGGTTGGGTTAGGGGTTGGAGATAGGTCAGGGCTGGGTTGGGTTAGAGATGGACTAGGGATGGGTTGAGGATGGGTTAGGAATGAGATAGGGGTTTGGAATAGGTTGGAGATGGGCTAGGGATGGGTTGGGTATGGGTTAGGGGTTAAGCCCGGCTTTCCTACATGCGTCTCGCTGCTGCGGCTGCGGCTCGCGTTCAGCCGCATTGACTCCTTCAATGTATTTCAAATGTGGCCTCTTTCCTACATGCGGCTGAGCCGCTGCGTCTGCGGCTGGTGGAGCGCGTCTGCGGCTGGACTGCTCAAGCGACCAGTGCCTAGCTGTGGCCGGGATATGCAAACCCGCATCGTACGTCTCCCTCTCTTCAAAAATGGGTATCACGGACGATAAATGTGAATTACAGACTTCGCACTATTTACTTTTTGTCCTCCAGTGACAACAGTTCCCTAACTTTTTCGAAGTGTTCAGTATGTTTACGACAGAGGAGGACGAGGTACTCGTGGGGTTGGTTGAAAAAAATGTGCTTTGAATTTTCATTTTTTATTGTATATTATTACCTTCTAGAATAAAGTCGCTTTGTATTTTCATTTTTTATTGTGTATAATTTATTACCTTCTAGAATAAAGACTCTCTCGCAATGTTCTTTACTAATGGGTTTGTAACAACTAGCTTCACCTTCCTAATTTTAAGCATGAAAATTGACTTACCTCAATGTGACGGCAATCTTCTCCTTTGGCGAAATGGGACATGTAACCCTGCAACTGCCGGATTTTGTTAGTTCTTCTTCGACCAGTGAAGCTACGAAGTTGAATTGGCTGAAATTTAGCCCGAAGAAGTTCCGGAACTTCACTTCATCACTATTCAAATGATCTTTTACCAAAACATGAAGAGCCCCTTCCGAACGTCGCAATCCAAACAAACTATCTTCTTCTCTCCTCATTCCTCCCATAATAACCCTTTCCTCCTCTTCCTCCTCTTCCACAGTCTACCAAGCCAATAGACGCTTCTTTCTTGACATTCTGAACACTACTGAATGCTTGAGCCGCATGGCCGTTGCGTTCAGACGCGTGTAGGAAAGCCGACCTTAAGGGATAGGTTGGAGATAAGCTAGGGATGGGTTAGGGATGGGCTGGGTATAAGTTAGGGGTTGGGATAGGTCAGGGCTGGGTTGGGGATGAGCTTGGGTTGGGTTAGGGGTTGTAGATAGGTCAGGGCTGGGTTGGGTTAGAGATGGACTAGGGATGGGTTGAGGATGGGTTAGGAATGAGATAGGTGTTAGGAATAGGTTGGAGATAAGCTAGGGATGGGTTAGGGATGGGCTGGGTATAAGTTAGGGGTTGGGATAGGTCAGGGCAGGGTTGGGGATGAGCTTGGGTTGGTTTAGGGGTTGGAGATAGGTCAGGGCTGGGTAGGGTAAGTGCTGAGGATGGGCTAGGGATGGACTAGGGATAAGTTAGGTATGGGTTAGGGATGGCTAAGGGGTTAGGGATTGGTCAGAGCTGGATTTCCTTAACTATTATCTCATTATTATCTCTTGTATCATTAATTGGTATGATGAAATTTGGTATGTAGGCTCCATTTGGGATCTAGTTGTGCCCCGAAGACTTTTGTTGATTTAGGTCACTTCTAAGGGTTGAAAAATGAATTTTGAAATTTTGAAAACGCCCTAACTCAAAAAATCTTGATATAAAGGTATCGTTTTTCCATAAATTTAAGATAGTGTAGAATTTTTAGCATTTTATGAGACCACGCGGAGCCCTGTAGGATAAACCGTGCGCTCCCTACGAGAATTTAAATGTTGGACGTACGATAAATCAGAAATACGAGTGTGAATCGCAAAAGAGGCCGAATCTCCGTTCAAATTATAGCTGACCGAAATGCGATCTATGTTTTTCTTCATATTGGATGGTTGGTGGCTTTGCAGACGAGTGATCTATTTAGAAAAATAATAAACCATTGTGAAATTATTTTCAGCGTTTTCATTCAATTTTTGGATTCTACGTACCTTGAAACGTAAACCAACAAATTTTGAAGGGGGAGGGGGGTTGGAATAATTGTTTTCTTGGTCGATTCCAAAGGTTCATTATTGACAATAATAAACCAAAACGTCTGCCAAATGGGTGATGCACATAGCTTCCTCGTATCCATAACCCGATTGTATCGATGATCCGATGCACTAGCCTCATAGGGGACCATCTACACTCCAGCCTGCACAGTCTCTGAATATTTCTTCGATATCGGATGAAAAATGTAGAAGTTACGAATTCAGGTTTGCGCAAGCGCAGTTGCTACTATCAGTTCGGGGCAATCATTTTCGTAGGGGACCATCCACATGCTAATTAGAACAATTCTACAAAGTTTTATCAAATTCGGACGAAAAATGTATGAGTTACAGCTGTTACTAGGATATTAGGATGCGCATGCGAAGATGCTGCTGTCAATTTGGGGGCCGTGATTTTCCTTGGGGACAATTTACGCCCCAATCCACTCGATCCCTGAGAATTTCATCGAAATCGGACAATAACTTCGTATAATTTGCCTGTTACTAGGATTTCATGACAGACACACAGACAGACAAACACGGAACCAAACTTGTTCAGGAAGGTCTGAAACGAAAAACGCGAGTGGAAATTTTGATTTTGGAGAACATTTTTCCTCAACCTTGAAAAGTGAAGACAAAGCTTTCGCTACTTTGGTAGACTCGGAAGCAATAATTGTTCCATCCAATCACGAATCAGCTGTTACATAAACTGTTGCATTGTCACACATCTCAATTCCGACGACTACAGTCAAGATTTACAGCACATTCTGAAGAAAATATCCAAACTCAGGGGTGACCTGGACTGAAAATATGGTTGTACGATGCGATTGGAGACGGAACAATCCACCGAGCACACAACCTGGAAAAGTTTGGGGACTAATAGGTCGTTGTAGGTGAAGAGGAAGAAGGGGAGTTGTCTCCAACTTCTGCTGCTCCGTGGCCACTTGTGGGCTCCGCAGACCCCACACCGCTCCCGACAACTAATATCCTTATGTTGAGAGATGTAATCTTCCCAAACTTGCTCTTATCTCGTCCGCAATTACCATAACGTATTCAATTAACGGGGGTGTCCTCGAGAAACGAGGATGAGTTCTAACGGATTTGGCCTTCGCGGTGCTGGGAAGGTGCTGAGGCTCATCGGAGAAGATGAGGTTTCCAAAGACGGCTAACGGAAATCCCTTCTCTATAGTTTCTCTTATCGAACAAGCTTGTCGGACAAATATCTGTAATAATACTGAATCAAAATGATCGGCGGATGATGGATTTTGGAGAACTGTTTTTTCAACCTTGAAAAGTGAAAAAAAAACTTCCGCCACCTTGGTAGACTCACAAGTGATAATCAAAGTGGAGAAAGTGGCATTTTGAGTGGGGTACAAAAGTAATGTGAGGGAGAAGTTATTGCAAATCAGCTGTAGAGTCGATTCCTGAAGTATTGCTGGTTGGTTCCGGAACATAATGTTTAACTGTATTCATGACGTTTAACCTGAGGTATGGTGGAAGTGCTATATCCCATTTCCTAGGGCCCCTACTAACTTTCAAGGGAATTGAGGGAAACAATATGTGCTCACGGAAATATCAAGGGAAAATCGCACCTTCGATTAAGTTACTTGCCAAATCACGAGTGGGACTACCGCGGGCCTACAGTCCTCGTCACAGGCCCCCCCCCCCTCTTCTCCCACGTCACTACTTTCCTTTCCTTCCACATTAGCAGCTCGGTGACGTCCCTTTCCGAGACTTCCGCCCTGTAAGAGTGACAGTGTTGTCCGTCCACAGCATCTCTCTTGGCTTGACTTGCAGTTATGGCCTCATGCTTTCATGAAATAATGATAATAAAAAAATTCCTAGGCTTCAGTAGAATAGGTAACAGGTTTATAGGTAATTGTACAATACAAAATAAGTCATACAAATAATATACAGGGTGTAAGCCTAACTGTTCTGCCATACGGTACCAGTCGATTCTACAACTAATTTGCAACAAAAAATGTCCCCTAGCGATTTTTTTTAAACCCTTCGTTTTCGAGTTATTTTAACTTCAAACTTTTTTTCGTGATTTTGACCTTATGTCATTAAATTGGTCATAACTCCGTTATTTAGCTGTGTAAATTACAATTTGAGGATACCGTTGGAAAGAACATTAAATTTCCTATTGGACAGAAGCCTTAACTTTTTTTGAGTCAAGGTTTGAGACATGAAAACGTCCTCCAAAAAGAGAATTTTACGTAATTATGGAAACCTCGCATTCTTTCAATCTCAAATTGAACTACAAGAACCCATACTTTTTCAAGATGCAAGAACAGTGAAAACTGCGCCAGAATCTCAGCTTTCCAATGGGATAATAAAAACATATACTACAACCGTATTTAGGGGAGAAATTTGGGTTTGAACGCGGAAAAACGTGCATTTTTTCAACGAAATCGGCGCTCCGCCTAGTCGATCTGAGCGGTCGGACGATAGCAGTGGGTGGGTTGGCGCCGCAGTAGACAGCGAGGCCTCCGGAAACAGGAGGCCAGAGCGCTGATTTCGTTGAAAAAATGCACGTTTTTCCGCTTTCAAATCAAAATTTCCTCCTTAATTCGGTTGTAGAATATGTTTTGATTATACCAGTGGAAAGCTGAGATTTTGGCGCAGTTTTCACTTTTCTTGCATTTTGAAAAAGTATGGGTTCTTGTAGTTCAATTTGAGATTGAAAGAAAGCGAGGTTTCCAAAATTACTTAAATTTCTCTTTTTAGAGGACGTTTTCATGTCTCAAACCTTGACTCAAAAAAAATTTAAGGCATCTATCCAATAGGAAATTTAATGTTCATTTCAACGGTATCCTCAAATTGTAATTTATACAGCTAATTAACGGAGTTGTGACCAATTTAATGACATAAGGTCATAATCACGAGAAAAAAAGTTTAAAGTTAAAATAACTCGAAAACGAAGGGTTTAAAAAAAATTGCTAAGAGACATTTTTTGGTGCAAATTGGTTGTAGAATTGACTGGTACCGTATGGCAGACCAGTTAGGCTTACACCCTGTATAGGTATATGCTGTTGAGATAATGTCCTAACGACTGCGCCAAGTAGTTATATCCTGTTTCCTAGGGCCCCTACTAACTTTAAAGGGAATTGAGGGAAACAATATGTGCTCATGGAAGTATCAAGGGAAAATCGCACCTTCGATTAGGTCACTTGCCAAGGGGACCACCACGGGCCTACAGTCCTCGTCATAGGGCCACCCCCTCTTCTCCCACGTCACTACTTTCCTTTCCTTCCACATCAGCAGCTCGGTTTTTTTTAATTTTTTTTTTAAAATAATTTTATTAAATTTTTAGTATCTTATACTATATGTTGTGCTTATAAATAATAAATCCTGTACAGAACGTACTATGGCACATGTGTAGGGGTTTCTGTCCTGCGACAGTCCCACTTAATTTGTTATAGTTATAATACATGTATAATTATAGTTGGTTAGTATTTAATTAGAATAAATTGATATAAATTTTCAATAAATTAGGTAGGTGTTGAATAAAACTGATTATTATACACATACGAGTATGTCACAAGGTCTCGTAATTGCACTTCAATTTCAGTTCAATAGGTCAGGTGCTCTTTTTCTTTTTAGCCTTCTTGGTTGATGTGCATTCCATGCTGACAATAAATGTTCCACTACAAGAGTCGGATGGTTAGAAATTGGGACATGGAGGCGGCTGATGGTGGTTCTAATCACGTCTTCAACTTCAGGTATATCGAGGTCTTTGTGAAGGACGCTGTTTTTTACATACCTGGGCGCATCTGTAATGAGGCGAAGAGCTCTATTCTATTGGGTCTGGATCTTCTTTATTTGGGATCTACTGGCTAAGCCCCAGACAGAACAGCCATACTGCCAAATAGGGCGCACTAGAATAAGGTATAATAGCCGTTTTGTATCGAGTGTTAGAGGTGAGTCGCGACCGAGCAGGGGTTTGAGAAGGTTTAGTCTTGAACGGAGTCTTTTGACCAGCTCTCCCGTATGATGGTCGTACGTGAGCCGTTGTTGTAGGTGGATGCCCAGGTATCGAACTGTGTCTACTTTAGGGATTCGGGTATTATTAAGCATCAGTGGGTTGGTATGAAAGTCGGATTTGAGGGTAAATATGGTGGCGGTTGATTTGGTTTCATTTATTGATATTCGCCATTGATATTCGCTATTGATCATTCTTTGTCCATTTTTGGATTTCGTTGAGATGATGTTGAACGTTATTTGATGCCACAATGCCGGACTGGTCGCGGGAAAGGATAGCGTGATCAGCGGCAAATATGGCAGAGGTGGTATTGTGCGAGATTGGAATGTCGCTCACGTATATCAAGTACATGTTTGGGCCCCACACACTTCCTTATGGCACCGACGCGTTCATACCCATGCTCGGTGATCGTGTTCACATGGAAAGTGCGATTCGTAACAAACGACTGTACTAGTCTGTAATAAGTGTCAGGTAGTAATGGTTTCACCTTATGCAAAAGACCCGGTGACAGCAGCTCGGTGACGTCCCTTTCCGAGACTCCCGCCCTGTGAGAGTGACAGTTTTGTCCGTCCACAAAAGAAGCTGCAAAAAACTTCAAAAGCTCATGAATTTTGAATCATGGGAGCTGTGAATTTTAAATTATCATGTGAACCGAACATCAGAGATTCTACTCAAAATTCTCCGTTAATTTTACAAATATCTCTTCGGAGTCAAGTTTATTGTGCTTATGAAAGTATCATCTCTGTGACTTCACTTCTGGGAATTTGGAGTATAAACGCGATTGCCAAGAAAATCATTTCTCAGTGCTTCACAACCACAAGTTTTGCGTGGACTACTGGAAGGCTTCAATCCGACGCTGCAGCTTGACTGTAGATCGAGTTGGAAGATGAGGAAGTTCTCCAGATCTTTAGCGGTTAGCTTCGTCCCAGTCGCTGCGACATCCCCTTAAACCTAAGCACCACTCCCGGGCAACCCCTTCAGATAGGGCTTATTCCCGTCCCAGATGAAACAATGGAGGCGAACAATGGGACGTACAATCCGTCCTGATAAAAGGTACATTCGAATTACATTTCCACCACCATTGTCTGTGTTTATATCCGCTCGGATAATTATGAATATTCCTTCTATACGGTGGTTCCCTCTGGCGGAAACCCGTGAACGCTGAATTTAACTGAGGCCGTTAATATTAGCGTCGCTTCAGGCACCGACCGTATACCTGCGCGTAATTCAGTTTGATAGAAAGAAGAAACGTAGGTAAACCATGGTGAAAAGAGCTCTTACAGAACGTAGAATTAAGAAAAAACGACCACAAGATACATAAGCAACGGGACAACAATTATTATAATAATTTATTTGGTCAGTTTCACCCATCGGTTAGCATCTTTTTGGAAAGCTCTGGTTGAGATCTATAATGTGGCCAAATAAAGAATGACCTTGCAGGTTCCCGATTGTCCGTTGCAGTTGTTCAATAATTTGAATTGAGTACCAACGAGGTACCAGCGATTCACACAAATTCCGATTTAAAGACCACCTTGGTCGATTGGCGAACGAGAGTTGAGGTGGACCTGGTGAATCAGAGGGATTGTAAACAAGAAAAGTGGCCGGAGAGGTTTTCTGCAAGAAAAGAGCGCTAGTTGCGGGGTAAAGGGTCGGTTGGAGGGAAGAAACTGAGTATAAATATCAAGTATTCCTTTGAGAGGCATAACACTAGATCTGAGGAAGGGGATATTGGCAGACACCAACTTAACAGCCTCCCCTTGGCCGCACTACCGTCGCAAGTCACACTTCACCAACTTATATAAGACTTGAACGCTTTCCTTTGCCCTTATAACAACTCGTCCTCTTCTTTCGCGTCTTGAATAATTCAAGTTCTCATCTATTATATTTCACGGTCGATTCACGCTTTGAAAGAGTGTAATAAGAATCGGTAGGATTCATCCGGTGAGCTGCATAAAAGTGACAATTTAAGACCCGAGTGGTTTCCCTAGGCTACTTTTGTTTCCCCTCCCCTCTCCACCAGCCCGCCAACGGAAAAAAGTCCATAACAGAACGGTTCTTCCGAAATCGCCATCATTCATTCTTTCGACAATCCGCTCTCTGTCCTTCCATTCATCACTTTTTTCCATCTTCCAAACCACCTCACGTGAGCTTTCCACCAGATTCTATCTAACGGCTTTGTCGAATAATTCTTCTTTGATAAAAGTTCTTTCTGTACAAGTCAGAAATTGATGGATCATATACACATCCACACGCAGGTCTACCAAACAGAGACCTTTTCTTGTTGTTCAGCCCTCTAGAAAATATTCACTTGTTGCTTCGGCACTTCCAACTTGAATCAATAAAATAAAACACTCACTGTGAAATCTTCAATTCCTAACCGTTGGAATTTCTTTCGAGGTCATTTCCTTGTTTAGGAAGACAGAAGGCTCATTATTCCTCCGTCATTTTGTGAATACTCGTGTGTTGCGTATCGTCGATCGAGGATTTCCAAAAACTTCGGACCTGGGACCGTTCTTTAAAAGTTTGAATCACTAAGCCATGCTGCATTTAATAAAGTTCCAAATTCCGTAATTTCCAACATTTGCGTAAAATTCCAGGAACAATTGGAAATTCCGAAAGAATTTAGAAAAAAACTGTAAAGTCCTGTGACGCACTCAACTTGTGTGTCTGCCTTGTTTTTTAGGACGTCTCTCAGTGAGATTATTAAACAATTTTTCTTCGGAGTCTACCGATGTAGCGGAAGCATTGTTTCCCCTTTTCAAAATTTTGGTTCCGTGTCCATCTGTCCGTGTGTCTGTAGACTGTGTTACTGTCATGAATTCCTTGTAACGGGCACAACTGTACGAAGTTAGTGTCCGATTTTCATTGACATTTTCAGGGATTGTGAGGATTGACATGAGATGGTAACTTTTGGTAGAACGTAACTTTTCATTTTCCGGTAAAATAAGGAAACAGCATTCTTCGCTTCGTACTTTTCTCCTTATTCACAAAAAATCTAGAAATATAATACAATACTTCTATGTATGTATTTGCATTGTCTATTATCATTCAAGATAACATTGGAATATTATCTCCTTCCATTTCATTTGAATCTATGCCATCTCTAAGATCACTTGATTTAAGGGGTAAGAAACTCCCTATTGTATCATTGCTAGCGGCCAAAATCAAAACAATGCCATTATCATTATTTTTTCTAATTCTATTACGAAACAAACGTTTTCCAACAGCCCATCTAAATTGCTGGACGTTAGGGTTGACATTCCTCTCATTAGCACTTTTCTTCCTTAGCACTTCTTATGTGATAATTATTTCGACTTATCTAGCTAATAAATCAAGCAAATGTAACGAAACATTTTCAAACGAAGGATGGAGATTTTACCCGCTTACACGGAAAAAAATCATGGTATGGATATGTCTCCAGGTGAATAGCTTAACCTGGTACTCTAAAAACTAGAAATTCCTACTACTATCCCCGAGGTACAAGTTTCTGTCGTACTATTTTCTACTGGTCGGAAGGCAACCGATAAAGGCAGCGGGAAAGGTTTCCTTTTCTGAGTGCAATCGTACATTTTCATTCCTCTCCACCGACCGATGCGGGGGGCAATCGTACAATCCGTCCTTCACCTTTCCTCTCCTGGGTGGCAATCGATAGTCGTCCAGTAGTATAATATACTACTATACTGGACGACTATCGATTGCCACCCAGATAGATATATTATATCTATGGGTACGTCTAAATCGAGCTGACAGCAAGTGGACGTCACACATGGCTCGAGTCCACTAGCCATTCAAACCCGTCAATAGAGACGTCCAGGCCAAAAATAGTCAGCTACCTGTAACACATGCCACACGACCGCAAGAGCTTAACCTTGTTCAGTGCTCGAAGTAGAGAAACCGCATATTTTCAGAATGAACTTAGTGAGAATCGACTATTCACAAAACTGTATTTTATTTCTTATTTCTTGGAGATATCACATATTTCTAATCGGTCTACAGTTTCAACTATCAATTAGGTACCTATTAGGATCTTCCAATTGTATCCCACATTTGACACCGTCTTGTAGGTGGCTGATAATAATACTAATATGCTTGGGACCGTTCACGTCAAACTTCTGACATGAAAATATCCGAGTTCCGATCACGATTCTCCTACCTTTTCGTCAATAAATAGTCTCCCAATTACTCCATCTTATCATATACTCACCGGTATCGGTCATGAAGTTGCGGTATGCCATCATGAAGCCTCAATTATGTATTCAATAATTGAATCGGTCCTCTCGAGATTATTTTCGAAACTTCATCAGATGAGCTTCACGAGAGAAATCGGCAGTTAATTAAGCCGTCGGGTGAAAACGCGCTTATCGCAGACTACAGCCAGCTGATCTCTATACCGATTGTCCTGTTCAATCCACGAGTTAATATCCAATTCCTCATACGACAACGACTTCCCTGTACGTTGGACCTCCAAGGTGTTTATAATATTATGAAAAACCACCCGTTTGTTTTCCGTAGTTAATCACATTACAAAATAACCAAAAGAAAGTCGAGCATATAACGTCCTCATATTTATTACATGATAGTATACATATGATGCGATCGGAGTGAATCTTTAAAAAATCCACAGTAGTAGAGAAAGTAAAGTACCTTTAAATTCAAAATAACCTAGAATATCATTGCGTTGCACATTTTTTGAAGTTAATATGCTGCAAGGAGTTTTTCGTTGGCACATGCGCAATGGCTACTGACATTCCGATGGTAATGAGACGTAAAAAATGTCGGTCCCCGATGAGACTACAAGTTTGAGTATTACACGAATATCGATAATTTTCTATGGAAGTTAAAGTCAAAATCTTGATAGTTGAGAATAAACTTGGTAGTTACCAAGTGATTTCAAAAAGAAATATGTGGCGCCCCCACAGATGGTACGAGACCATCCCAGTAGGGATCGTCATGCGATACCCCCTGGAAGGAGAGGGAGATGGTACTCCCAAGCTACTTCTCACTCGCCAGTCAGGCTTAGACCAAGCTAGTGAACCGACTTCAAGGGGAGTTTCTGAGTCTCGTAGTATGTGATCGATTTTCAATCCGTTTTGAGCCAAGTTAGGTATTTTAAAATACAGTCTTTCTTTATACGCGAATGATTTATGGTCCTGACATCCAACTGGAGGAAGAGAAAATACTGGAGAACAGAATGAGAGTTATCCCACCTTCATCATACATAATAACGTGATGAGGTAGTAATGCTGCAATCCAGGCTAAGAATATGTTTTATTTGTAATTATTTCGTTATAACTAAGATTTTAGAGGTTTACGGTTGATCATTTAACCATCGACCGTTAGCTGGTTTAATGAACCGGTTCCCGAGATATCACCGAAGTTACGGTCAGTAGGCCCGGGAAATTATCTGAATTGGTGACCGCTCGAGAGCGGTATCGCAGGGCTTGATAATTTTTCGGGTTGCGTCGTTGTTGAACCAACTTAGGAAGGTGAGGCATTAACCCATTCAGTGCGGATGACATCATATGATGCTAGACCAACAATAAGAGCGCCTCTTCAAATTGTTCCAACCAGGGCACAACATCCTTTTTTTTCCTGCATCAAACGGGTTAAGTAGCCATGACAGAAATCATCAGAACCCTGGTATTCCCTTTGGAAGACAGCTGATTACGTCCTAGACGCCAGGAATGGCAGTTGGACGAAAATTCAACCTAAAATGGTTATTTACTTTACTATTTATACTGATTAATCATTTATTCGAGTTGGACAAGTATTTTCCGATACAAATTCTAAAATGAACAAAACGTAGGTCGAAATTTTCATCAATTCTCTGGAGAATCGGGCGTATCGCATTCCTAGGCTAGCCGATGGCGCTTATCTTCCTTACTGAACAGAGCAAGTACGTATTTAAATACCTACGTTCATTTTCCTTAGGATTCGATGACATTTCATAACATGGCTTTTGTGGTGAGCCAATATTACTCCGTGATTTTTAGCAAACTTTCAAGGAAATTGAAGCTATTTCAATGGACTCCCAATTTTTAACATGGACTTGTTTGAATGTTTTCCCATTGGAATCATCATTCTAAAACGATTCTTGAATGTCTTCCAAAAATCATATGTATTATGGTATATATTAAATATGTGTCACTCTGAACGATAACTAGAGCAATTGTTTTGCGAAAATTTGAGGTTTTTGCCAAAATGTTCATAATAACAAACACAAATACGAGTTCGTTAACCAGGAATTTTGGAGGACCCTGAGGGGTTCAAATAGGCAAAAAAACGTGTATTCCGGTTTTCTGTGGTTATTACCGTCATAATCATAGTAATATAATCGAGGGTGAAGAACCAACATAGCCTGAGGCACTTTTTTCGGTTTTGAGATAAGGACATTACCTAATGGAAAAAAGTGAGCAGGAGCAAATGGTGTGGTCGGATAAACCGTTTAGCCAACGGAAACGGGTGAAAAATCGTTTGAAGCAACAGTGCTCAAGTCAAAGTGGAAGACCACAAGTGCCTAAGTCAGTGTTGTATGGTCACCCAGCCTCCTCCATGAAATTGTAAGTTATTCATAGTAATTTTTGTGTTCTGAGCATGTGGAAATTATTATTAGTGGAGTCAGTAAACCCATTGAACAAATTAATATTGAAAAGGATAGATTGTGGTTTTACCTAGGTAAGTGATGCCAGAAAAATCTTGCTTGACTTCGGTCATTATTTTTCTGCCCAGTTCTGTGACTTAGGCTATTATTGCTCTGTCTTGGGAACTTGAGCTGAAATGGTTCTGTCTGGTTTGTTGACTTGGGCATTTTTGAAAGGGGTTGAGGGAATAACAGAACAGCTCAAGTCAAAAAATCTGCCCCCATCATAGCCTATCTCAAGTAATTCCAGTTAGCCAATAATTTCTCCAAAAAAAGCTATCAGTTACTCGTTGGAGGCATATGAGAACACAATGGTGTCAAAACATTACCAAGAGAGGCGTGGTTGAGCCGTGAAGCAGTTTTTTGAGCCTCCTGAAAAGTTGACTGTTATGAGTTTTTGCTCAAATAACTAAAAGTTTCTTGCTAAAGGTTTTTTATGTTACTATTTTATGATTATGCAAATGGCTCGACTGTATTGAATTTTAGTATTAAAGTGACACCACCTTGTCCACCTCTGAAGGAGGTGTCCCTATTGTGAAGGAGCAAGTACCCTCGTATTAAAGAGGAACAGCTTCACTTTTGTGGGAGCAAGTACGTCCCTGAAGGGGACAACAGCTTCACCAGTAGTGGGAGCAAGTACGGATCTTGGAAAGATCCAACAGCTACACCACTATGAATTTAGGAGCAAGTACGATCTCCTGAAGGGAGATCAACAGCTACACTAAATTTTATGGGAGCAAGTACGAGGCTCTGAAGGAGGCTCAACAGCTACACCATAGGTTTTATTGGGAGCAAGTACGGTCCTTGAAGAGGGCCAACAGCTTCACCAATAATTTAGTAGGAGCAAGTGAGATCCCTGAAGGGGACCTACAGCTACACTACTGTATTAATCAGGAGCAAGTACGCCCCCTGAAGGGAGGCAACAGCCCAACTGATCAGATTATTGAGGAGACAAGTACACCTTACCAAGTAAGGTAACAGCTACACTCAATAGGTTTTGGCAAGGAGTTTTTAGGGTTTTGAAAGTAAAAGAGTTTTTTAGATGGAGTGGCCAGACAGAAGGTCAGGAATAGAATGGGTGACTAGAATTGGGCCCGCTCCCTATTTAAGCAGACCTAGGGTTCCCCTTCTTGGTATCCCGGGAATTTCCCGAGGGTCCCAGGGGAATGGCCTAGGCTGTCGGGGAAAACCCAGGTTACTGACCTTCTGTGCTGAATTTTATTATTATCTGAATATTTATAATTTTACATTTATGATACTTGTTAATTTACATAATGGCTGATCTTATTCACTAATAAACATATTCTTAACTTAGTTGTTATAAAGCTAGTGGGGAAGGTTTATAACATACCTCCCCCAATATGTTTGTTACAAAGAAAAAATTTTTTTTTTTTTTTTTTTTTTTTTTTTTACTTATTTTCTAACTTAGAATAAGGATTGGAGGGTCTATTATGTTTTTTCCTTCTTCGTCGGGTGTGGCGAGTCGGGCCGAACTTTGAAGGTTGGTTCTCCCAGATTTTCTCCTTGATTTCTTGGTCGCTGGTTGTAGCGGGGCCTCGTTGGTTGGCTGCGTTGAGCATCGCTGTCCGACGAACATCTATCTGTTCCGCCTTTCTTTGTTGTAAGAATTCTTTGGTGAAGTACTCCTTGAGGGGTGCTCTGTTCTCTTTCCCCTTTTGTTGCTTGGGCGTATGTTCGGGGGCCGGCTTCTGCTTTTCTGGGAGTGCTGGTTCGGTGGTAGGATGTATCGTTTCCGCGATCATCTCCTTTATATCCGTGATGGATGGTGGTATTGGAGTGACCGGGTTTTTGATCATCGAGTGAAGTTTTGATTGTCTCTTCTGCTCGACAGGAGCCGGTGGTAGTGCGGTTTGGACTGTCTCCAATATAAGCTCCTTTATGTCCGTCATAGTCGGCGGGATCGGTGTCACGGGGTTTTCGATCATGAAACGAAGTCTCGACATCTCGTAAGTGATTCGTGCGAGATCCATTTTGCAAGTGGTGATTAATTTGAGATACCGAAGGGTTTTTATGTGGGTCGATATCGGTTGGAGAAGGGGAAAATCTGACCCTCAGGTTGTACCGTTGGGGTGCTTGACCTGCGGTCGCGGTACCTGACGGATTATTGTTGCCTTTCTCATTTGGTGAAGGGATTACTAATCCGGCTTTGCAGCGGTCAATTGACACGTTGTGAGTTGATCCTTCTCGTTCTATTGTGATTGTTTTGCCATTGTTGACTAAGACTTTAAATGGTCCTTCATACAAAGGTTGTAGGGAAGTTGTTTGGACAGGTATTTTTACGTATACCCACTTTGCTTGTAATAGTGTTGATGGTAGATAGTTTTTCTTTAGAGTTTGTATTTTCTTGACAGTTGGATTGTTGGTGGTTTGTTGCGGTGAAAATATGTCTCCGGGTAGTCGTAGGGGGTATCCGAACGTCCGAGATGCCGGGGAAGATTCGTCCGCTGTGACACAGTTTCGTAGCCCTAGCATAACTAGGGGTAAGTTGCGTACCCAATCGATGTTTTTTGTTTGGGCCGCCAAACTGGATTTAAGCGAACGGTGCCAACGTTCTATTTTACCGTTGCTTTGAGGATGATAGGCGTTGGTATGGCGGTGTTGTATACCGAAGGTGTCGCACATATTTTTGAATATGTGTGATTCAAATTGCCTTCCTTGGTCTGTTGTTATTGTGTGTGGTACCCCGTATCTGCTGATCCAAGTAGTCAGGATTGCTTCTGATACTGTATCTGCATCTATTTTTGCGAGGGGTATGCATTCTATCCAATTGGTGGCTCTATCAATAAATGTGAGGCAGAATTTCTTTCCTTGTGACATAGGTAATGGTCCTACTATGTCTACATGTAAATGACCGAACGGTGGCGTTTTTGGAAACGTTTGTAAAGGTGCCTTGGTATGTTTGTGTATTTTGTTGAGCTGGCATGGTTGGCATTGTAGGACCATTTTCTTGATTTCTGTGTTCATTGCGGGCCAAAAGAATCTGTCTGTTATAAGCTTTCTGGATGTTCGTATACCAGGGTGACACAATTTGTGTATTCGGTCAAACGTTTCTTTCCTCATGTTGGAAGGTACGTAGGGCCGTATTTTGTTATCCTGGAAGTTGCAGAGTAGTGGGCCATGTGGGGTTTGTTCCACACGCCTGCGGTTGGGATGTTTTGAGAAGTAGATTTCAATTTGGGGATCTTTTCGTTGTTCCTCGATGAGTTTGAGTGTATCATCTGGTGTGTATATCTCCTCTATCCTGGACCATGCGTCGGCAACTACGTTGTCTTCTCCTTTTTGATAACGTATATCCGTCGTAAATTGGGATATGAAATTAAGTTGCCTAATCCTTCTTGGGCACGCGGTTTTTGGTAGTTGGTTGAGTGCATATGTCAAAGGTTTGTGGTCCGTGAGGATGTGAAAGTGTCTACCTTCCAATATGTCTCTGAAGTGTCTTACTGCTTCAAAAATGGCTAACAATTCCCTGTCAAACGTGGAATATCGTTGTTGTGTGTCTGAGAGGGTTTTGGAGTAGAATCCTAGTGGCTCAACGTTATTTCCGTTATATTGACTGAGAGCTGCTCCGATGGAGACGTCACTGGCGTCACATGCGAGCTGGAGTGTTGCGTGTTGACGGGGGTGAGCCAGTAGGGTAGCTTCAGCTAGCATTTGTTTTAGTTTGTCGAAAGATTCAGATGCTGCAGGGGTCCAGTCAATAGGAGTTTTATCGTTTTTCTTGGAATTGTGAAGAAATTGGTTAAGTGGTCTCTGGACTTTCGCTATGTTTTTTATCCCACGTCGGTAGAAGTTAATCATCCCTAGGTATCGGCGAAGTTGGGAGACGTTTGTAGGTTTTGGGTAGTCCTTGATTTGTTGGACCTTTGAGGTGAGTGGTTTGATTCCGTCTTTTGAAATAGTGTGTCCGAGGAAGGTTACGCTCGGTTGTCCTAGTACGCATTTGTCGATATTTAACTGGAGCCCATGTGATGCAAGTTTTTCTAGTACCGTTTGTAGATGTACTTCGTGTTCTTGTTCGTCCCTTGATGCGATTAGAATATCATCAATGTAGATGAATACGAAATTCATGCCTCTTAGTAAGTGGTCCATGAATCGTTGAAAAGACTGGGCGGCGTTGCGTAATCCGAATCCCATTCTTGTATATTCGAAGAGTCCAAAAGGCGTAATTACGGCTGTTTTTGGTACGTCTTCCGGGGCGATAGGTATGTGGTGAAATGCTTTTGTAATATCTAGCGTGCTGTAGATGGTTGTGCCTTCGAGGAGGGTGTTGCAGTCTCGTAAATTGGGTACCGAGTATTTGTCCGGAACGGTGCGCGAATTTAGCTGCCTATAGTCTCCACAGGGACGAATGGATCCGTCGGGCTTGGTGACTATGTGTAATGGTGAGGACCATGGGGATTTAGACGGTCGTATGACTCCCATGTCTTGTAGGCGTGTGAATTCGTTTTTCGCCAATTTGAGTTTGTCCGGTGCCAATCGTCGGGCTTTCGCATATACTGGAGGTCCCTTAGTTTCGATGTAATGGTAAACTCCAACGTCTTTATACACAGGATTTCCGTTTGGTCGGGATATCTGTATGTATTTTTCCAAAAGTCGTTTATATTTTGCGTTTGGCGGGATATGTGTGATGGAGGCGATTGGTTTTGTAGCTGAGATAGAGTTTATCCGTCCAGAGATAATTTCGCCATTTTCGGAGTTTATTAATCTTCCTTTTTTTAGGTCTACTAGGAGGTGGTAGTAGCTTAGGAAGTCTGCCCCTATGATGGCTTTAGGTATATCTGCGACGGTGAAGTCCCAAGTATAATGTCGGGCGTTGAGTTGTATTTTGGCGGTGAGGTTGCCATATGATGAGATGGAGGATCCGTTTGCCGCGTATAAGGAGGTTCGTGAGCGATGTTGTCTCCTGACGAGCTTATTAGGTAGAACCGAGATTGATGCACCGGAATCTACGAGGAATGGTATGCCTTGTTTCTGACAGTAGATAAAAAGGCGGTTTGATGTTGTATTTGCAGGGCGTCCCGCCGATACGGCTGCAAAAATTAGTTTTCCGACTGGAATCGGCAGGGTTTTTCGCATTTCTTTGCGTCCCTCCCCCATTTCTCGTGGTACCAACAATTCGTTCTTGTCCTAGATCTGGATGGTGATCGGGACTGATCTCTGTTTCGGGAGCGATTCTGGATTTGCGGGTTGCGTCGTCCCCTATCTCGAGATCGGGATCGTGAGCGCGCCTCTCGAGGACGTTGTGACGATAACTGTTCAATTTTGTTGGTTAGCTCGGCGATTTGTTGGTGCAGCGAACTTGTAGGGGTGTCGTGAGTTGTTGATGACTCCATGATTCTATCTGCGATTAGTGCGAGCTTCGTGGGATCCGATTCCGTGGATGCTGCGAGAATGTTGCGGCAGGCAAGGGGTAGTCGATTCATCCATAATCTACATAGTAAGGTGGATGGTATTTCGGTTCCCGCGACGTACCTCATGTCATTAAGGAGCTGAGATGGGGTTTGGTCTGATATCGGCGGGTTGTCGAGTAGTAATTGAAGTGATTTCGACTCTGATCGGCTATATGTGGAGTTTAGCCTGTCCTTTAATAATGAGTATGGCTTTTCTCCTGGGTCCGTAAGTAAATCAGCGACTTGGCGTAAGGCTTCGGGTGGAAGGACGGCGATGACCCTGTTGAATCGGGTTGTTTGTGAAGTGATTCGCTCATTTGAAAAAATCGCTTCTGCTTGAAGGAACCAGAGTTTGGTATCCGCGCTGAGAAATGCCGGGAGCCTCGTTGTGGACGAGAGGGTGTCCAATGTCTGGGTGTCTTGCGTCATGATGGGGTGAGTTGAGTGATGACGGGAAGAGAGTGAGACAAACGAGGCGGACAACGGCAGAGGAGCGGGTTCAAATGTCGGTGGTCACCAGTGTTATGAGTTTTTGCTCAAATAACTAAAAGTTTCTTGCTAAAGGTTTTTTATGTTACTATTTTATGATTATGCAAATGGCTCGACTGTATTGAATTTTAGTATTAAAGTGACACCACCTTGTCCACCTCTGAAGGAGGTGTCCCTATTGTGAAGGAGCAAGTACCCTCGTATTAAAGAGGAACAGCTTCACTTTTGTGGGAGCAAGTACGTCCCTGAAGGGGACAACAGCTTCACCAGTAGTGGGAGCAAGTACGGATCTTGGAAAGATCCAACAGCTACACCACTATGAATTTAGGAGCAAGTACGATCTCCTGAAGGGAGATCAACAGCTACACTAAATTTTATGGGAGCAAGTACGAGGCTCTGAAGGAGGCTCAACAGCTACACCATAGGTTTTATTGGGAGCAAGTACGGTCCTTGAAGAGGGCCAACAGCTTCACCAATAATTTAGTAGGAGCAAGTGAGATCCCTGAAGGGGACCTACAGCTACACTACTGTATTAATCAGGAGCAAGTACGCCCCCTGAAGGGAGGCAACAGCCCAACTGATCAGATTATTGAGGAGACAAGTACACCTTACCAAGTAAGGTAACAGCTACACTCAATAGGTTTTGGCAAGGAGTTTTTTAGGGTTTTGAAAGTAAAAGAGCTTTTTAGATGGAGTGGCCAGACAGAAGGTCAGGAATAGAATGGGTGACTAGAATTGGGCCCGCTCCCTATTTAAGCAGACCTAGGGTTCCCCTTCTTGGTATCCCGGGAATTTCCCGAGGGTCCCAGGGGAATGGCCTAGGCTGTCGGGGAAAACCCAGGTTACTGACCTTCTGTGCTGAATTTTATTATTATCTGAATATTTATAATTTTACATTTATGATACTTGTTAATTTACATAATGGCTGATCTTATTCACTAATAAACATATTCTTAACTTAGTTGTTATAAAGCTAGTGGGGAAGGTTTATAACATTGACAAAAGTGAGTTAGGCTATGTTGGTTCTTCACCCTCGATGGTATATTCGGATTCAGCTGACAATTTCCGATATAAATACAGTTTCAGTAATTAAAAAGTGTCCAGAATTGTAAATATATATTGGGGATGTGACTTCCCCTACTTCACATCTCGGTCGAAAAGGCCCTAGCCTACACTCTCAGACCCAGAAGAAGTACCCTCGTACTCGAGAATCAGTTTACGAGAGGACGTTTTCCATACAATACCTACCCATCAATATAATTTCTTGAGGTCGCTGTGTCTCAGGGAGTTTGTTTGTCATAATTAATTTAATCGTCATCATTTATTCAATTATCGGCGTTGTGAATATCTTTCTTTAACAGTAAACACATTTTTGCATAGTATCGAGAGTGAGAGTTTCATTATGGATCTCGAGGACATGGAAGAAGGGGAAATTAGATCTTCAATCGATTTGCATATACCATTATATTATTATACAATGTACATGCCTATACGAGTGTGATAAAAACCTGCGTATCCATTGTACCCCAAAATACGTTGATGGGTGAATGGAGTGACCATGATTTTGATAAAGAGTCTATTCATCAATTTATATTTTTTGGTGCATGTTTCGGGGAAACACCGTCGCCTTCATCAGCCCTCACAAACTGGTATGGGGCTCATCCAATGTGCTGTTTCAGTTATCTTATCAGTGTCAGTCATGGAGAACACCCTTAATTTGATCTCCAACCTTGTTTTTGATTGTCTCCATTCTCTCCCTCTCTTTTCATTCTTTCACAAGCCAGGCACTGAACTTGAAGTCATACCATTTTATGGGTTCTGAAATTGTAATTTGTTGAGAAAAATTAAGTCTTGTTGGAAAATTGTGAATAACTGTGGGAAATCGAAAAATGTTATATAAGACCTATAACTGCAATCATTCCAATCATTCTGACACTGATGAGATGAATGCGCATGGGATGAACAGCAGACCACTTTGTGAAGGCTGATGAAGGCTACGATGTTCCGCCGAAACATGTAGGTACCAACAAATATAAATTGAAAAATAGACCAAACCAACTCTTTACCCAAAAATGCAATTGCCAAATGAGTAGTCTATGAGTTAGCGGCAACGAGAACATGCATATGGACTCTAGATATCTTCAAAATGTGCATGCAGTATGTTGGTATAGAATACTGAAAATGGGGGAAAATATCATCATTGAACAATAATGTACGTTTGGGCACTCTGTCAGTTTCGAGGTGACAAAAAGAGTATTTTTTTGGGTTACAAAAAAAAAAAAAAAATTCAACCAAGAGGTTGATTGTATAATATCAACGATGCGTGCTATGTGCAGCGACCACAAGACTGTCTAATATGTCATACAGCTGAAATTTCGATTTTCTTAACCATAGCTTTGAAGATTCCCTTGAAAATTCGCTCATTAACTCATGCTCCATGAATGGACTTTCTTAGTCATTGAAAAGACGAACATTGTGGAAATAGAGAACCTCGTTTTCTCGGGGTATTGAGTAAAGTTGATAATATAAAACGCATAAATTAGTTAGTGTATGCATAAACAGCCTCAACCGGTTGAAAATACAATCATCGACGATGCGCAAGAACGAAAACAGCTCTTAGGCGAAATTCTAATTGTTTGAGATACTCCTTCCTTGCTTTGATACTCCTTTCTTCCATACCAGAAACACCTTGTATGTTTGAATAATAACCCACTAAAATACACCTTTCCCAGTTGCAAGGGCTTTTCTCTTTGTTCAGGTACGGTGAGCATCGCAAACCCTGTCGATTTATCGTTATTCATGGGCAAAATAAATATTGGAGTACAAGCGAAACAGAATAAACGAGATTCAACGGCGTTGGGAGGATTCCAGTGACAATGTTGGAGACAATGTTGGGACAGACAGCTGGGAGAATTGAATGAAGGAAGAAAAGAGGGAGAAGAGTTGCTCATTGGGAGGAAGAGCGTAAAGCATTCCAATCCTCGATCATTCATGAATATTGGCAGTTCAGCGTCAATATACAATTTCCTCACGTCAAAAGAAATAATAAGTTGAGAAGAGTCAGAGAGAGAGGGGAAAAAATACGAAACGGCCGGAGCTCAATTTTTTGTTATTGCAGGAAATTGAACAAGCCGTATTCGCAGTGATCTATCTTTCATGAAACGACTACCAGGATGGTGTAGCACATAGCTTCCTTGTTTCCGGAATATCGTTCTAGATAAGGATGATCCAGTCGCAGATGAGAAAATGGAAGATTGGATTATGCTAAACTTTTACATGCCTCAGAGCAAAGATTACTCTTCAATCTCCTTCAAATAAAATTGGTTTGTTGTTAATGTAGAGCTAATAATAATAAACTGGAAGTTAAATAGTACATCTTCTGCCCACTGAAATATTCATTCTCAGAGCTAAAATGAAGAAATTAAGAAAACCAGATGGGAGTTGAGTTGTAGATGGCGGATAAGGGTCCGTTGCTGGGATTGTATTGTATCGATTGATGCTTAGGCTGCCTTAATAATCATAACTGTGCCAGATTTAGTGATTAGATGAACAAAAGTGGAGGTTATTACAATGGTTACAGAGCCAATATCTGCTCTTCAGAATGTCCAGACTTCCTCTGGATCAATATCAGTTCAGTGTCAGATCATCGTACTGATCCGATTTCAGGTTGACAGTTTTACAATCCAAGATTTTACGTCAAAGAAGAGTTTCAGGATAAACCGCAATTGAAATCAAATTATTGCAGCAAAGAGCCAATTCACGAGGAATATGAGGTTACTGATTGGAACATGTGCTTATCCAAGATAATCACCAGTCATCACCAGCTCAGTACACTTCTTCAGCCTGGGTTTATTATACCCTCATCGTATACGCATCGCTCAAACTCCGAATCACTTCTGTGCTGTCTCCTTCATTCCCTCATCGTTGGAAAAACGTTTCCATAGGAGGCACATGCTACAAGTCAGCGTTCTCCTCCCTCTGTCTTTGATCCGCTTTTTCAATATTTTAAGGGCCTCACGATATACATCAGCATTGTTGGCGGTCCCTCTGGCCATGGAATCCACAAACAACACCCATTTTCTGTCACGATTCACAAATCCCACGACCTGTTGCTCAGAGAACTGGATTTTGTTTTTATTTTTTGCTGATGGGGAGTATATATGACGCCATTGTTGGGACACAGAAAAATTTCGTTCCCAGTCAAAATCGAGTCAATATATGCTTCAATCTCCGTTTCATATCGCTGAAGAACGCGATTTATGCGAAGTTCCGGATCAACAATTTTCGTACTAATCTTGCGCACAACTTTCAGTAACCCAGTTTCTCCGAGTCAATTTCACTCGTCTTCAATTTCTTATGAAAGGTAATGAATCATCCCAATGAAGTGTAAAAATACTGTAAGATTTATAAAATTGCGTCAGAGAAGAAATAATTTGTGGAGGAAACAATACTCAGAAAAAATTCCACGGAAATTTGATGATTTCCTCCTCAAAAATTGACTTTTTTGGCTGTAAATAAGATAAAATGAGATGAAATCAAGAAAGGGACATCACCACGCGATTCAGCGTGGAAAAACAGTGCTATGTGATGTGCCACACTTGAAGTCTACCTTCATCTCAACTATGGCGCAATCCCTGGGTTGCGCATCTTTGAGCGCTCGCTGAGCGGGTTGTGCGCGTTCAAAAAAAAAAGTTTTTGAAGTTGAATGTTCACAAAATTTGACGTAAAATTCGAATCTGCAATGAAAAATGGGGGTTCCCATTTGAAAAAACAAAGTTGATCATGGTTGCGCACGATTGCGCAATTGCGTGCTGCGCAATTTTATCATTCTTGGATCCTACGCAAAAAATTATGAAGAATAGCGTTTGTTCGATTCTTTTTCTCACACAATTAAAGAAAATATGTGGGGGGAGCGTAGTTACTTGGACACCCTGTATATTGATCACTCGTCTGCAAAGGCACCAACGAACCAATATGAAGAAAAACATCGATCGCATTTTGGTCAGCTAAAATTTGAACGGAGATTAGGCCTCTTTTGCGATTCACACTCGTGTTTCTGATTTATCGTACGTGAAACCCTTAAATTTTCGTAGGGAGCGAACGGTTTGTCTTACAGAGCTCCGCGTGGTCTCAAAAAATTCTAAAAATTCTATAGAATCTTAAATTGAAGGAAAAACGATACCTTTATATCGACATTTTTTGAGTTAGGGTGTTTTCAAAATTTCAAAATTCATTTTGGAACCCTTAGAACTGACCTACATCAACCAAAATCACCTCATTTTCAAAAATTACCTCATGAATGAGAGCGGCTGAATCGGCATTGAGGCGTCTTGCTTATGATCGTTTCGTTTTCCAGTAGCAGTAACTTCCAAGAATGGTTATTATTACGCAAATCGAATAGATATACTACATTTGTGCATTTAATGAGAATTCCACCTTGATTGATAGGAGTGTCAGTAACTTTGAACTCAAGGGATGCATTGCCCTCGTTAGCAGACCGCACCAGAGAGCTTGAAATGACATTAAATTATAATTGGCCGTAACTGTTGTTGAGATATTGCAGCTACCTGAGGGAACCGGCTGATAAGGGATTAGGGAGTACCGCCTCCAAATCTCGCAAAGCCGCACCCGTTTCCCGACTTATCAATAACTCGAGTATTAATAACTGAAATATCTCCAGATAGACTAAGTGAATAACAACAGAAGTTACGGAGATTGCTTTGGCAGTTTGGGAGCACTGGAAACATGGCTAATAAGGCCTTGGGGATCTGAACAACCCCTCTCTGTACGGGACGCAACTCGGCATCTCCCAGTCTATTACGACAACTCAAGTTAACAACGTATTGGCCCCAATAGGCTGCTACAGTATTATTAATAGATACTCGTGGTGGTTACAGATTGATTAAACTTGCTTCGAGTAGTGTTCCCGTGTCAAGAGCGAGGAGAAACGTGTTTATATGTTGACTCATTGGTGTGAAGGGTGATTAACCTTCGATACTACATTTTTTGAAAGTAATCAACAAGAACGGAGAGATACAGAGAATAAATGGAGTTTTTCAGGTAGAGACAAAAGATTGGACGTACGAGTTTTTTTTTTTTTCGTTAATCCAAATACCCGTTTTTTGGTCTAGTCTAGAAAATATGACATCTTTGAAACTTCAATTTTTGAGTAGGTACCTGGCAAAATAGGACGATTTTCCTGAGAGGTCAATTCGATATCTTTACTTATTGTTATAATACATTTAAGTACACAACAATCGTCAAATATGTAGTAATAATCGAATTAATGTTAACATATTGATACCTTAAAGCACAAAAGCGCTATGTCCATCCATCTTCCAAATTTTTTTATTTTTTTCAATTTCAGAAAGACTGAAATTCAACAAAACTATTATTGACCTTCATGACGATTATAGCTTCTTTGAGAGTTAAAGATTTTAGTGTAATAAGCCATTATTAAAGAAATTGTGCACTGGTGAAAACTTCTTTTGCGTTTTTCTGAAAACTCCGTTTTTGGACATAGGTCCTTTGTGCTTTAAGGTATCGATATATAGGAATCAAGAAGTAAAAAAAAGTCTGCCAAATGGGTGTGGCACGTAGCTTCCTCGTATCCACAACCCGATTGTATAGATGATCCGATGCATGGTAGTTATTCTCAAAACATCAACCTCCAAGTGCACTCTCTTGCACTACCCTCATAGGGACCATCTACACGAAATAAAAAGACGTGAAACAGGAACATAAATTTAATGTGATGTAGGAACTTGAGTGATAGTTTAGGAACAGAGGTATGTGTGGAGTGCCACCGCACCGACCTGCGTGTCCCGACAGACCCGGACCCACCCACCATGGTGGCTCCCGGGACTACAAATCCATTTCTAGAGAGGCAGCCCAGACGAACAGCACCACGAACAGAGGTTTTACAGCAATGGACTCAACATTTTCAGCACAGACTATCGTGAATTTTTTCTCTGAAATCCTTTTTGGAACATTCTAAACCAATTTTGGAAGTAGTATACGATTACTATACAATTTAGATACATTCTGAAAATCTGCGTATATTCGTTGTACTAAAAAATGGAATAACCGAGAGATCGTGATCGCGAGTAGAGCATGAATACCTATGAACTCTCAAACATCTTCAAAACATTCCCTGTGCGCACAGTATGGTACCTATACAGAAAGTCGACAAAAACAACAAACGTCTGCCAAGCGGGTGTGGCACATAGCTTCCTCGTATCCATTACCCGGTAGTGTAGATGATCCGATGCAATGTAATTAATCTCAAAACATCAATCTCTATGTACCTTGCACTACCCTCGTAGGGGACTCGACACGTCAACCCGCGCAATCTCTGAATTCGGAGTTGTAGATCAGAAAAGAATGAGGGTATAGCTTGGTTATTGTTATGCAGAAGCATAACATCAACCTCAGCATCGAAAAAACAATCCTTGAGAATTTCATCGGAATCGGGTGAGAATTGTAGAAGTTATGGCTATGGGAAAAGTTTCACGTTTGCGCATGCGCAGCGGCTAACATAAGTTCGGCGGGGTTAATTTTCATGGGGAACCATGTACAAGCCAACCCGCACAATCCCTAAAAATTTCATCGAAATCAGATGAGAAATGTAGAAGTTATGGCTGTGGCAATGATGTCATGACAGACACATAGATACACAGACAGACAGACACGGAACCAAAATTGTTCAGGAAGCTCTGAAACGTGAAACGCGAGTGGAAATTTTGATTTTGGAGAACTTAATTTTTTTCAACCTTGAAAAGTGGAAACAAAGCTTCCGCTACCTTGGTAGACTAGGAAGCAATGTACGTGTGAGTAGATACTCTATGAGTTTGGGATGACGAGGAGACCTTAAATATGGACTTCTACAATTTTTATAACATAGCCTGCGCACACAGTATGTTGGTATGGTATACAGAAAACAGGAAAGGAAATAACAATATACGTTGAGTAACTTTATGAGTTTGGAAGCAGAAAACTGTGTTTTTTGAGGGTTTTTTGGAATTCTAAACCTAGTGGTTGATTGTAGGTATAATTTTCATGATTTTAATGACTATGTGCCAGATTTGGGAATAACTGGAAATAATTATTTCAATGGCCTCGAAATTCTCTTTAGCAAAATAATTGATAAAACCTTTTGGTTTATTATTCTCAATAATGAACCTTAGGAATCTACCAAGAAAAAATCTTCTAACCCCCTTTCAAAATTTGTTGGTCTACGTTTCAAGGTACGTAGAATCCGAAAATCCAATAAAACATTTTCCGTTCGTCCACCGTACGACGTACGCGGCCCTTTCCTTAGTTACCATGAACGGATTTTGATGAAATTTGGTACATAAGCTCCATTTGGGGTCTAGTTGTGCCCCGAAGCTTTTGGTTGATGTAGGTCACTTCCAAGAGTTGAAAAATAAGGGATGAAATTTTAAAATGCCCTAACTCGGAAAATTTTGATATAAAGGTATTGTTTTTCCATCAATTTGAGATAGTATTGAGTTTTTAGAATTTTTTGAGACCATGCGGAGCCCTGTAGGACAAACCGTTCGCTCCCTACGAGAATTTAAGGGTTGGACGTACGATAAATCAGAAACACGAGTGTGAATCGCGAAAGAGGCCTAATCTCCGTTCAAATTTAAGCGGACCGAAATGTGATCGATGTTTTGTTTCATGTTGGTTGGTGGTAACAATGCAAAGCCGTGTTCTTTGCAGACGAGTGATCTATATATAAAAATAATAAACGTTTGTGTAATGTTTTGCAGCGTTTTTTCCAAATATTTTGCAAATCCTTCGGCAATCCTGCCTTTGAGTCCTTTGAGGCACCCAGAGTCAAATTTGAGAGGTATCTGGACAGTACCAGAGATGATTCCGGATATTCTCGAATGTAATCTCGTTGCAATCTGTTTGAGACGTTCCTAAGACAAATACTGTTATGTGGGAGGGATAATGTTTACAAATGTTCAGAATCGTCTAGCATGATTAATCATTACGTTTATATGCTAGTTACTGAACCTTGAAGAAAATATATATATATATCTGAACCTAGGAAAAATTATTAGGAGCCCCTATCCCCCGAAGAAGGAGGTGAAGCTAAATTAATTATTAACCAACCATAGAAATAGTTGGGTTTTTCAAACATATTTAAAATACATTCCTCATTTTGTTATATTTCAAACTTCCTATTGATTATTGCATTCCGTTCACCGAAAATATTTCCATCTCTCAAAGATCGTCTCTGTGGGTGGATTTCAATGATTATTCAGGTCAACTCGTTGAACAAGAATGGTTCTGTTTTTAGACGATCACCAGATTCGGAAGCTGGTGGTGACGCATGAAAACCACCCCCTCCTCTCCTCAATCTTCCACGTGTCTTCACACTCCGAATAATGGGGGACAAAAAATGGAAAACTTCGACCAGGAAACCAGGGCTTTTCGTGCGGCAGTTTCGCGAAGCATTTGAAATTTAAATTCCCTTCGCTGGCTCCCCACTCTCGCGCTTTCCTCCCACTTTCGGGTGGATGAGATTTATTTTGACTCCGCGATTTTCATTATTCACGTTGGCCGCTTACGATCTCGACTTTGCGACGCCTCAGGGTGACAGAGTTGGTCGCAAATTATTTACGATTTACGAATAAACTTCGGATAAGAATGATTTGTTATTCGAGCTGCTGAATGAGAAATCAAGAGATTGAATTTTAACATTCAGTAAAAATGACGGATCGAAAATAACGCACAAACATATTGTTTAGTAATGCATCCATTCCAGGATAAGTATTAGGTCAATTTATACCAGTTGGTAAACGAAAAAAACTTTTTCGCTCTATGTAATTTATTAAGTATTTTAGGCAAGAAATAGTGACCCCCCCCCCCCTCACCATTATCCACTGTAACATTTCTAGCGGCATGGGACCCTCGCATTTGGAGAGCATTTTGAAATCCATGATTTACGATGATCCATGATGCTTTCTTACATATTTCTTAAAATCAATAAAAGCGGATTTGAGATTTCGATGATTTTTGATTATTAAGTTGTGTTATGAGTTTTTGTTCAAATAACTAAAAGTTTCTTGCTAAAGGTTTTTTATGTTACTATTTTATGATTATGCAAATGGCTCGACTGTATTGAATTTTAGTATTAAAGTGACACCACCTTGTCCACCTCTGAAGGAGGTGTCCCTATTGTGAAGGAGCAAGTACCCTCGTATTAAAGAGGAACAGCTTCACTTCTGTGGGAGCAAGTACGTCCCTGAAGGGGACAACAGCTTCACCAGTAGTGGGAGCAAGTACGGATCTTGGAAAGATCCAACAGCTACACCACTATGAATTTAGGAGCAAGTACGATCTCCTGAAGGGAGATCAACAGCTACACTAAATTTTATGGGAGCAAGTACGAGGCTCTGAAGGAGGCTCAACAGCTACACCATAGGTTTTATTGGGAGCAAGTACGGTCCTTGAAGAGGGCCAACAGCTTCACCAATAATTTAGTAGGAGCAAGTGAGATCCCTGAAGGGGACCTACAGCTACACTACTGTATTAATCAGGAGCAAGTACGCCCCCTGAAGGGAGGCAACAGCCCAACTGATCAGATTATTGAGGAGACAAGTACACCTTACCAAGTAAGGTAACAGCTACACTCAATAGGTTTTGGCAAGGAGTTTTTAGGGTTTTGAAAGTAAAAGAGTTTTTTAGATGGAGTGGCCAGACAGAAGGTCAGGAATAGAATGGGTGACTAGAATTGGGCCCGCTCCCTATTTAAGCAGACCTAGGGTTCCCCTTCTTGGTATCCCGGGAATTTCCCGAGGGTCCCAGGGGAATGGCCTAGGCTGTCGGGGAAAACCCAGGTTACTGACCTTCTGTGCTGAATTTTATTATTATCTGAATATTTATAATTTTACATTTATGATACTTGTTAATTTACATAATGGCTGATCTTATTCACTAATAAACATATTCTTAACTTAGTTGTTATAAAGCTAGTGGGGAAGGTTTATAACATACCTCCCCCAATATGTTTGTTACAAATTTTTTTTTTTTTTTTTTTTTTTTTTACTTATTTTCTAACTTAGAATAAGGATTGGAGGGTCTATTATGTTTTTTCCCTCTTCGTCGGGTGTGGCGAGTCGGGCCGAACTTTGAAGGTTGGTTCTCCCAGATTTTCTCCTTGATTTCTTGGTCGCTGGTTGTAGCGGGGCCTCGTTGGTTGGCTGCGTTGAGCATCGCTGTCCGACGAACATCTATCTGTTCCGCCTTTCTTTGTTGTAAGAATTCTTTGGTGAAGTACTCCTTGAGGGGTGCTCTGTTCTCTTTCCCCTTTTGTTGCTTGGGCGTATGTTCGGGGGCCGGCTTCTGCTTTTCTGGGAGTGCTGGTTCGGTGGTAGGATGTATCGTTTCCGCGATCATCTCCTTTATATCCGTGATGGATGGTGGTATTGGAGTGACCGGGTTTTTGATCATCGAGTGAAGTTTTGATTGTCTCTTCTGCTCGACAGGAGCCGGTGGTAGTGCGGTTTGGACTGTCTCCAATATAAGCTCCTTTATGTCCGTCATAGACGGCGGGATCGGTGTCACGGGATTTTCGATCATGAAACGAAGTCTCGACATCTCGTAAGTGATTCGTGCGAGATCCATTTTGCAAGTGGTGATTAATTTGAGATACCGAAGGGTTTTTATGTGGGTCGATATCGGTTGGAGAAGGGGAAAATCTGACCCTCAGGTTGTACCGTTGGGGTGCTTGACCTGCGGTCGCGGTACCTGACGGATTATTGTTGCCTTTCTCATTTGGTGAAGGGATTACTAATCCGGCTTTGCAGCGGTCAATTGACACGTTGTGAGTTGATCCTTCTCGTTCTATTGTGATTGTTTTGCCATTGTTGACTAAGACTTTAAATGGTCCTTCATACAAAGGTTGTAGGGAAGTTGTTTGGACAGGTATTTTTACGTATACCCACTTTGCTTGTAATAGTGTTGATGGTAGATAGTTTTTCTTTAGAGTTTGTATTTTCTTGACAGTTGGATTGTTGGTGGTTTGTTGCGGTGAAAATATGTCTCCGGGTAGTCGTAGGGGGTATCCGAACGTCCGAGATGCCGGGGAAGATTCGTCCGCTGTGACACAGTTTCGTAGCCCTAGCATAACTAGGGGTAAGTTGCGTACCCAATCGATGTTTTTTGTTTGGGCCGCCAGACTGGATTTAAGCGAACAGTGCCAACGTTCTATTTTACCGTTGCTTTGAGGATGATAGGCGTTGGTATGGCGGTGTTGTATACCGAAGGTGTCGCACATATTTTTGAATATGTGTGATTCAAATTGCCTTCCTTGGTCTGTTGTTATTGTGTGTGGTACCCCGTATCTGCTGATCCAAGTAGTCAGGATTGCTTCTGATACTGTATCTGCATCTATTTTTGCGAGGGGTATGCATTCTATCCAATTGGTGGCTCTATCAATAAATGTGAGGCAGAATTTTTTTCCTTGTGACATAGGTAATGGTCCTACTATGTCTACATGTAAATGACCGAACGGTGGCGTTTTTGGAAACGTTTGTAAAGGTGCCTTGGTATGTTTGTGTATTTTGTTGAGCTGGCATGGTTGGCATTGTAGGACCATTTTCTTGATTTCTGTGTTCATTGCGGGCCAAAAGAATCTGTCTGTTATAAGCTTTCTGGATGTTCGTATACCAGGGTGACACAATTTGTGTATTCGGTCAAACGTTTCTTTCCTCATGTTGGAAGGTACGTAGGGCCGTATTTTGTTATCCTGGAAGTTGCAGAGTAGTGGGCCATGTGGGGTTTGTTCCACACGCCTGCGGTTGGGATGTTTTGAGAAGTAGATTTCAATTTGGGGATCTTTTCGTTGTTCCTCGATGAGTTTGAGTGTATCATCTGGTGTGTATATCTCCTCTATCCTGGACCATGCGTCGGCAACTACGTTGTCTTCTCCTTTTTGATAACGTATATCCGTCGTAAATTGGGATATGAAATTAAGTTGCCTAATCCTTCTTGGGCACGCGGTTTTTGGTAGTTGGTTGAGTGCATATGTCAAAGGTTTGTGGTCCGTGAGGATGTGAAAGTGTCTACCTTCCAATATGTCTCTGAAGTGTCTTACTGCTTCAAAAATGGCTAACAATTCCCTGTCAAACGTGGAATATCGTTGTTGTGTGTCTGAGAGGGTTTTGGAGTAGAATCCTAGTGGCTCAACGTTATTTCCGTTATATTGACTGAGAGCTGCTCCGATGGAGACGTCACTGGCGTCACATGCGAGCTGGAGTGTTGCGTGTTGACGGGGGTGAGCCAGTAGGGTAGCTTCAGCTAGCATTTGTTTTAGTTTGTCGAAAGATTCAGATGCTGCAGGGGTCCAGTCAATAGGAGTTTTATCGTTTTTCTTGGAATTGTGAAGAAATTGGTTAAGTGGTCTCTGGACTTTCGCTATGTTTTTTATCCCACGTCGGTAGAAGTTGATCATCCCTAGGTATCGGCGAAGTTGGGAGACGTTTGTAGGTTTTGGGTAGTCCTTGATTTGTTGGACCTTTGAGGTGAGTGGTTTGATTCCGTCTTTTGAAATAGTGTGTCCGAGGAAGGTTACGCTCGGTTGTCCTAGTACGCATTTGTCGATATTTAACTGGAGCCCATGTGATGCAAGTTTTTCTAGTACCGTTTGTAGATGTACTTCGTGTTCTTGTTCGTCCCTTGATGCGATTAGAATATCATCAATGTAGATGAATACGAAATTCATGCCTCTTAGTAAGTGGTCCATGAATCGTTGAAAAGACTGGGCGGCGTTGCGTAATCCGAATCCCATTCTTGTATATTCGAAGAGTCCAAAAGGCGTAATTACGGCTGTTTTTGGTACGTCTTCCGGGGCGATAGGTATGTGGTGAAATGCTTTTGTAATATCTAGCGTGCTGTAGATGGTTGTGCCTTCGAGGAGGGTGTTGCAGTCTCGTAAATTGGGTACCGAGTATTTGTCCGGAACGGTGCGCGAATTTAGCTGCCTATAGTCTCCACAGGGACGAATGGATCCGTCGGGCTTGGTGACTATGTGTAATGGTGAGGACCATGGGGATTTAGACGGTCGTATGACTCCCATGTCTTGTAGGCGTGTGAATTCGTTTTTCGCCAATTTGAGTTTGTCCGGTGCCAATCGTCGGGCTTTCGCATATACTGGAGGTCCCTTAGTTTCGATGTAATGGTAAACTCCAACGTCTTTATACACAGGATTTCCGTTTGGTCGGGATATCTGTATGTATTTTTCCAAAAGTCGTTTATATTTTGCGTTTGGCGGGATATGTGTGATGGAGGCGATTGGTTTTGTAGCTGAGATAGAGTTTATCCGTCCAGAGATAATTTCGCCATTTTCGGAGTTTATTAATCTTCCTTTTTTTAGGTCTACTAGGAGGTGGTAGTAGCTTAGGAAGTCTGCCCCTATGATGGCTTTAGGTATATCTGCGACGGTGAAGTCCCAAGTATAATGTCGGGCGTTGAGTTGTATTTTGGCGGTGAGGTTGCCATATGATGAGATGGAGGATCCGTTTGCCGCGTATAAGGAGGTTCGTGAGCGATGTTGTCTCCTGACGAGCTTATTAGGTAGAACCGAGATTGATGCACCGGAATCTACGAGGAATGGTATGCCTTGTTTCTGACAGTAGATAAAAAGGCGGTTTGATGTTGTATTTGCAGGGCGTCCCGCCGATACGGCTGCAAAAATTAGTTTTCCGACTGGAATCGGCAGGGTTTTTCGCATTTCTTTGCGTCCCTCCCCCATTTCTCGTGGTACCAACAACTCGTTCTTGTCCTAGATCTGGATGGTGATCGGGACTGATCTCTGTTTCGGGAGCGATTCTGGATTTGCGGGTTGCGTCGTCCCCTATCTCGAGATCGGGATCGTGAGCGCGCCTCTCGAGGACGTTGTGACGATAACTGTTCAATTTTGTTGGTTAGCTCGGCGATTTGTTGGTGCAGCGAACTTGTAGGGGTGTCGTGAGTTGTTGATGACTCCATGATTCTATCTGCGATTAGTGCGAGCTTCGTGGGATCCGATTCCGTGGATGCTGCGAGAATGTTGCGGCAGGCAAGGGGTAGTCGATTCATCCATAATCTACATAGTAAGGTGGATGGTATTTCGGTTCCCGCGACGTACCTCATGTCATTAAGGAGCTGAGATGGGGTTTGGTCTGATATCGGTGGGTTGTCGAGTAGTAATTGAAGTGATTTCGACTCTGATCGGCTATATGTGGAGTTTAGCCTGTCCTTTAATAATGAGTATGGCTTTTCTCCTGGGTCCGTAAGTAAATCAGCGACTTGGCGTAAGGCTTCGGGTGGAAGGACGGCGATGACCCTGTTGAATCGGGTTGTTTGGGAAGTGATTCGCTCATTTGAAAAAATCGCTTCTGCTTGAAGGAACCAGAGTTTGGTATCCGTGCTGAGAAATGCCGGGAGCCTCGTTGTGGACGAGAGGGTGTCCAATGTCTGGGTGTCTTGCGTCATGATGGGGTGAGTTGAGTGATGACGGGAAGAGAGTGAGACAAACGAGGCGGACAACGGCAGAGGAGCGGGTTCAAATGTCGGTGGTCACCAGTGTTATGAGTTTTTGTTCAAATAACTAAAAGTTTCTTGCTAAAGGTTTTTTATGTTACTATTTTATGATTATGCAAATGGCTCGACTGTATTGAATTTTAGTATTAAAGTGACACCACCTTGTCCACCTCTGAAGGAGGTGTCCCTATTGTGAAGGAGCAAGTACCCTCGTATTAAAGAGGAACAGCTTCACTTCTGTGGGAGCAAGTACGTCCCTGAAGGGGACAACAGCTTCACCAGTAGTGGGAGCAAGTACGGATCTTGGAAAGATCCAACAGCTACACCACTATGAATTTAGGAGCAAGTACGATCTCCTGAAGGGAGATCAACAGCTACACTAAATTTTATGGGAGCAAGTACGAGGCTCTGAAGGAGGCTCAACAGCTACACCATAGGTTTTATTGGGAGCAAGTACGGTCCTTGAAGAGGGCCAACAGCTTCACCAATAATTTAGTAGGAGCAAGTGAGATCCCTGAAGGGGACCTACAGCTACACTACTGTATTAATCAGGAGCAAGTACGCCCCCTGAAGGGAGGCAACAGCCCAACTGATCAGATTATTGAGGAGACAAGTACACCTTACCAAGTAAGGTAACAGCTACACTCAATAGGTTTTGGCAAGGAGTTTTTAGGGTTTTGAAAGTAAAAGAGTTTTTTAGATGGAGTGGCCAGACAGAAGGTCAGGAATAGAATGGGTGACTAGAATTGGGCCCGCTCCCTATTTAAGCAGACCTAGGGTTCCCCTTCTTGGTATCCCGGGAATTTCCCGAGGGTCCCAGGGGAATGGCCTAGGCTGTCGGGGAAAACCCAGGTTACTGACCTTCTGTGCTGAATTTTATTATTATCTGAATATTTATAATTTTACATTTATGATACTTGTTAATTTACATAATGGCTGATCTTATTCACTAATAAACATATTCTTAACTTAGTTGTTATAAAGCTAGTGGGGAAGGTTTATAACAAGTTGTAACCCTGCATCGCAAAAATTAAAGTCTGGAACATGGGATCGCGCCATTTTGTATAAAGTGACATTAATGGGGTTCCCTAACGGACTCAACTGTCTGGTTCCTTCCCTTGAAGTGTCCTCCAAGCTCCTAAGAAGGAATAATCTCCCAAAAGAGGTCACTAATTCATGTTTTTAGGACGTCCCACAGTAAGACTTGGGCGTCCTTATGCGATCGATCTGGGGTAAAGTTGGACAACACTCAACAGAAACAAAATAACCACACAGTAATCCGTTTTAGACCATTCTGAATCCAAATCCGCGAAAAAAACCATAGGTATATGTCTGTGTGTGTGTGTGTGTATATGTGTGTGTGTGTGTGTGTGTGTGTGCATAACAAAATCTTGTGTACTCTGCACAGGCCTTAGTTCTCAACCGATTTTCCTGGTACTTTTTTTTTTCGTCGCGGAAAACTATCTCGTAGTTGTGCACTACGTCGCCGGAATTCGGAATTTTGCCTTTTAAGGGGAGAAAAGGGGGGGTTAGTGCTCGAAAAACGTGCGTTTCTGGGCATAATCTTGTGTACTCTGCCCAGGCCTTAGTTCTCGAACGATTTTCGTGGTTCTTTTTTCGTTTGACGCGGAATACTATATATATATATATACTATAATACTTAAGGTGCCGGAATTTAGGATTTTGCTTTTTAAGAGGGGAAAAGGGGGGGTTAATGCTTAAAAAACGTGCGTTTGCGTGCATAATCTTGTAAACTCTGCCCAGGCCTCAATTTCCAACCGATTTGCGTGTTTCTTTTTTTGTTTAGCTCAAATAACTTCCGAGTTGTACATGATTTTACCAGAGTACCAAAATTCGCAAGGGGAGGGGGTGAGTGGGAGGATAATATTCACAAAATATCCGATTTTTCAATATTTCGGTTCCTTTACTGCTTACTAATTGTAATTAGTAAGCAGTATCCCTAAAGAATTTCAATGAAATTTTCAGGGATGTATCAGATTAGTATTTAGATAGTCCCCTATGAAAATCATCATCCCCGGACTGATAGGAGCGACTGCGCATGCGCAAACGTGAATTCCTTGTAGCGGCCATAACTTCTACATTTTCCATCCGATTTCAATGAAATTTTCAGGGATGTTACAGATTAGTATTTAGATGGTCCCCTATGAAAATCACCACCTCCAGACCGATAGAAGCGACTACGCATGCGCAAACGTGAATTTCCTTGTAACGGCCATAACTTCCACATTTTCAACCCGATTCCAATGAAATTTTCAGGGATGTATCAGATTAGTATTTAGATAGTCCCCTATGAAAATCATCATCCCCGGACTGATAGGAGCGACTGCGCATGCGCAAACGTGAATTCCTTGTAGCGGCCATAACTTCTACATTTTCCATCCGATTTCAATGAAATTTTCAGGGATGTTACAGATTAGTATTTAGATGGTCCCCTATGAAAATCACCACCTCCAGACCGATAGAAGCGACTACGCATGCGCAAACGTGAATTTCCTTGTAACGGCCATAACTTCCACATTTTCAACCCGATTCCAATGAAATTTTCAGGGATGTTACAGATTAGTATTTAGATGGTCCCCTATGAAAATCATCATCCCCGGACTGATAGGAGCGACTGCGCATTTTTTTTTATCTAATCACATACACCTACTCACTTAATTTTTCATCCGAAGTTGATGAAATTCTCTAGGATTGTCCAGATTAGCGTGTAGATAGTCCCCTATGAGGGTAATGAAAGGTACTTAGAGATTGGTGTTTTGAGATTAAGAGATGCATGGTAGATCGGATCATCTATATAATCGGGTTATGGATACGAGGAAGCTATGTGCCACACCCACTTGGCAGACTTTTTTTTTGTGTTTCACCTTGATTACGGATGTGAACTTCGACGGACTGCCTACCAAAACTAACAGATAAAAGTTCAATGTTACGACGTATTTCCGCTTTGGTGCCAGACTGGTACCATTGTTGGCGTTGGGGGGGGGGGGGGGGGGGGGGTTAACTCGAATTCACATGTTGGGTGTCGTAGATCATGGATTTTAAAATGCTGTTCAGATTCCAGGCTCCCATGCCGCTAGAAATGTTAAGGTGGATAATGGGGGGGGGGGGGGTGTGTCAGTATTTCTTGCCTAAAGTAGTAAATAAATTACATCGAGTGAAACAGTTTCATCGCTTACCAACTGGTTAAACTGATCTAATGGTTATCCAATGGGACGTCCCCTGGAATGCATGCATTACTAAACAATATGTTTCACACTAGAGTCCGGTAATGATTTTTGTTATTGAAACCGCTTGTTAGTATGCACGTTTCTCACTCATTTTGAGGAAACCCCACTGTAATGACTCATACTCTTAGCTATGTTAGTTCTCCAATAAAGGACACAAGGGAAACCCTGAGTGACTCATCATGCCAGGTAGGTAAGGTGAGATACGGGGGACGAACAAGTCATTTGACGTCACCTTCCTCCACTCTTCATTTACCCTGTTAAAGTAGTATAAAGAGAGGACTCAGGGCTTCCCCTTTATTTATTTATTTATTTATTTATTTATTTGACGGGCAAGCCCAATTACATAATGCACAATATATCATCAGGAAAACGTAATAAAAATAAAAAGTTCATATGACAATCAGGTGTATGAGATAGGGGAGCTGAAGATGGTAGATTTGAGATTTGAGAGAGAGGATCGGAAAAAGTCGAAGTCGGGATTGATGGACAGAAATAAGTTGGCGCTACGTGGAAGTCTTCGGAGTGGACGGTTCTGCTGGTAGTTCGTTGGTGAGAAAGGTACGTGGAAAAGCAGTGGAGAACGTGAGGTGGTGCGATGCGCTAGAATACCGATGACTGACAGTACATTCGGGCAATCAACGACGCCGTTCAGGATTTTGAAAAATATGGCAAGATCGACCGAACATCGTCGATTTTCAAGGGTCGTTAGGTGGCACTTCCTGAGCAACTGGTCGTATACCACATCAGCTGAGGGGATGCCCAGCTTGAAAGCGACATATCTGAGGAACTTGTTCTGCACCCTCTCCAGCCGATACTTATGAACCGTGTAGGCAGGCGACCAAACGGTTGACGCATATTCCATGATGGGGAGAACAAGAGCCTTATGAAGTGCAACAATTGCCGGTATGCTGGTGAACTCTCTAGTGTGACGCTTCACGAAGCCCAGAGCACGCATCGCTCTGCTCGCTATCACCTCGATGTGCAACCCCTTCGATGTGCACCCCTTCATGCATTCGTCTTCTGAAACTCGACTTGATTATTCCTCGCTCTACCTAGCCTTCTCTTAGAAGCCCAAAGTTCATCGGAGGTCTCAGTAAGCACGGTCTCAGCAGCTACTGGAGGAGGCTAACTACTGACCCGCCATCCCTCGCCATCGTCTTGCTTTATCTTAGAACGCTTATTTCGTTAACAAAAATTCACGTTTTAGGAGGAACGATATGATCGAAAAAAGCTGATAAACTATTTCCTCCAAACAGGTTCCGTCAATTTTCGCAGCCGACTTTGGTCCCCAGCAGACTCTTGAGCCATGGAGTTTACATAGTATCCACTCTTGTTTTATAATCCCCCTTTATACTCAAAACCGCACTATTTTTCGTCCTTTCTCCTTCCCCCATGTATACTAATCCGCCAAGCCTAGGAATTCCTAAGAATCCGTGTGTAATGTACACTCCAACTTCATGGAAACCGCAATGTCCAATGCCTGAATTTCCTACTTTTACATAATCGATTCATATTTCTACGAAGTAAGTACGATGGCTAAAACAGATTGGTTGGTGTTTCAGCGTGGATGCCCGGAACATGACAATGGAAGGAGGGAGGCACTGGTCCGAGGAGCGAGCCCTTGGAGGCAGAGCCTTCTTCCAGTCCAACACTGAGCCCGCGCGGCTGACGATAGAGAGCGTCAAAGACTCCGACAGCGGCGTCTACCGGTGTCGAGTTGACTTCCGCAAGTCTCCAACGCGAAACACCAAAGTCAACTTGACTGTGATCCGTGAGTATATACATTTGTTTGACATTTCCGTGTATATTTTCTTAGTAAAACACTATCAACGCCTTCAATTTCGAATAAGGGAACCATGAACGATTCACGGGATCTGGCCCATCCATTTCCCAGTGCTACTGACCAAAATGAAGGTAGAGTCTCGAAGACACAAATTAGTAGGTGGAACTTGGATTTCATTCTCGATTGTTTTCAATATTATGGAAAATGATACGCTTGGAAATGACGAGGTATCCTGAGTAACAAGAAATATCAACCCAGCATCAACATCCAAGTTACCGTGGTTCATTTCAGGACCTTGGAAAAGAAAGGGCGAACCCCGAAAATGGGTTGTTGGGAAATTTAACTCAAAGATTTGCAAATACTTCAAGAGAGCAAAGGCTAATCGTGATCATCTTAATTTGGTGCGTAAATCTTGTTGTTACGAGGTCGAATTTTTTGAACCCATTTATTCCATTTCAACATAAGGACAAATTTAATTTTAAAAATACCTTCAAATGTGGTAAAAATTGTAAAAGCTCATTAGATTGAAGCGATAAGAATAATAACTGAGTAAAAAGACAGACTTTACAAAACCAAATACAAGGTAAATGTACATTGCTTACATCAGTACAGGTAGGTAAGAGCAAAATAATTTAATCATAGTCAATGTTAGTTGTCATCATCATCATTGACTTCGGGAATCTCTGGATTTTCTTGTACTCCACGAAGAGCTTTTCCTAATTCACTTTTGTACGGCAATGGTCACGCGCTGATCTCTCAGAAGAGCGAGGGCGAATACGCGTGATTTCTGACGTGAAACGATGGGAGAAGGTAGTTTCAGAAGTGGGGTTCGCCCTTGCTCCTCTATGAAAATCAGACTACGAGTTCTTCATAGAATATTATACCGCTCAATTCACCTTCATTTTGTGGGCAGACTAAGGGCAAAACCGGGTACCTACATGTAGTTCAGATCTGTCACATGCGGCATTTTTTTAATCGATGTTTCAGGTTCGCCCTTTCTCTTCTAAGGTCCTGATTGGAAACCGATATACATTCATGGTTTTATGATCAAATATCCCTCGGTTATGCGCGGCCTAAAAAAACGGTGACACGCGCGGTGTATCATTTTGATAAAACGGCTTTTGAGAGAGGGAATGAGAAATAGAAGAATGTTAATTTTTTGTCTATAACCAACTTTATTGAAAAAAGGGAAACCAACGTATATGAATAGGAACAGTGCAACGTAAAGTCATTAATCTATACTATGAAGTAGACAAAATACCAAAAAATGTATTTGTGTCTATCTTATTTGTGTTGAAAAATTAAAATTAGACACAGTAGGTATTTACTCATCGAGCTAAACAATTCATTGGCAACATTGCCCACAGGAAAATTTCAATTTTTCTGAACATTGGGAATTTGGCAAGAAAACGCCGCTTTACGAAGAAAATTCCAGAAGTTACATGGATGCGCGCGGTGTATTGATTTGATAAAAATCAGCTGCAGGCACTACAGGTGGCTCCTGTGACAGGCCAACTTATTGTTATTATGAAGAGGATTCGAAGATATGAAAGTAACTAGAAGGGTACTCTCAAATCCACACGATAGGGGGCACAGCAACCTTTCATCACTAAAGTTTGTATCAATTTGATACCCCGCGTATCGGAGGGATAAATACATGATTTTGCATCACAATGAACTCATAAAATGCCAAATGAACTTAGGAAAAGACCAACAGAAACATGAGTTCCGCTGTCTCACGATTAAGAATCAATTTGATTATTGTGGCGAGAATGCATGTTTCTAATAAAATACAAAGAACGAATATATTCCTGAATACTTATTCGAATACGAGACTTAATTTATATAAGGGTATACTTATTCAGCCATATTCAATATCTGATTCCATCTTGACACAACGTTATTTTATAGTGGGGAAAAATATGTAGCAGCTCAGTATTGAGTTTTTTTTTCTTCTGACGAAGGAATGCGAGAAATGAGCTTTGACATTTTCAAAACTCCATGACGGGCTCTCACCCACATCAACATAACCCCGCCGCATTCGTGCAATTGACAGAAATGCTGTATCCCCTTATGCGGGATGGAACTGTGTTTAATAGGGAGGTTGACAAGTTTGCTCAATGAGTAGGTGTCCAGGAGGCCGATATCTCCCATAGGACTCAACTACTGGCATATTTAACCCGCTAATTGATTGCCGAAACCTCCGCCATGAATGAGTCTTTGTCTGACCTACTCACTTCAATGAGAAATAATAGCTCAGTTGGGAAGGTTATTTGTCGAAGAAGCAAAATCCTTGATTCAGAGCCCTGTTTTTAGAAGAAATTACTTAATATTTTTGATCTAAAAATGTATGAATTTGTATGAGGTTGACAGTTTGCAACTGGTTTAAATTGACCTAATGCTTATCCAAGAGGACGTCCCCTGGATTGCATGCATTACTAGACAATATGTTTGTTATCTTCTTCCAGTTACAGGCCTTTCACGTCGTAAGACTGTCTCTACTTTGGAATAATAACACAAATATTGAGGACATTTGGAATCACTGTCACATACCCCGAGGCTTGGATTTCTGTTCCATTCGCAGAATGAAGGCTGTTTCAAACAGAAGCTGGCATTTTCGTTTTGGAAGTTTGGGGTGTAGGCATGTTATGTTCTTGGAAACTTAACTCACGACGAAGCCACGAGTGCGTCATCAGATTTATGTTGGGGCCACGTCATCCCTTTTATTCAGGTTCCAAGTCGTGGCCAACTCGTGTGTACACATTGCAGGAGATGGGTGGAGGGAAGGGATTTTTCAACTCCATTAGTTAAATTAGGTCGTCAGAGTTCAGTGGTGATGGTGGAGGGGAAGGTTCCGTGCTGCGGTTTTCTTGGGCGGGATGCGACGGCGTTGGCGCGGCGGAAGAGGGTTGAATTATTAAGTAAGGAAGTGGTTATTAGCGGGATGAAGGGGCTGGTTCAGGTTAACGGAGGAAACCAGGGCGGGATCTTGTTCCACTGGCTCAGCTTGGCAGCTGACCAACGAGGAGACCTGGTGAGCTATGGTCGACAAACGCTCATATGGGGACCTTCGAACCTTCCCTGCTGTACCCGGTACCCGCGGGTAAATTGGCCAGGGGTGTGGAAGGATGTTCACCTTCCTAAGCGCAGGTATCTAATTAGAAGACGGAACCGAATCACAGGGTACAGAACCATCGTGATTTATCCGCATTCAAGGGACGTTTTGATTCGCATCCATGCGCGTACAGTTCTTACAGTACAAACTTATGGACGGGGCTTAAGGGGGTCTCAGTCAGTCGCCGTTCGTTCCTCGTTCCGGGTCAGTATTTCACGAAATCGAAGGCGCAAAAACCTAACAAGTTGTACCTAAATTTGAAATTTTAAAGGATTTTAGAAATTCGTTAGTGCACGGCCCTAGGGAATTGAAAAACTGAATTATTCCCGCCGGAATCATCAAAATCGAACAATAACTGCCAAAGAAAAATGGGAAAAACTACTAAATAAACGGGTTTTCCCAAGTTTTTCCCATTTTTCTCTGGCAATTATTATTCGATTTTGATGATTACAGCGGCAATATTTCAGTTTTCCAATTCCCTAACGCCGTGCACTAATGAATTTCTAAACTCCTTTAAAATTTCAAATTTAGTTAGACTTGTTATGTTTTTTGCACCTTAAATTCCGTGAAATACTGACCCGAAACGAGGAACGAATGGCGACTGACTGAGAACCCCTTCCTTTAGTTTGTACTGTAAGAACAGTACGCGTATCGTGGTATTAAAATAATGGTACTCAAAATCAACAACATGTGTTTATTTAATGAGTTAACCTAACTAAGCGGTATCCGTAGAGGAAAAGGTAACTCCCGCTAGGCGCGCTGGTGGTAAAATTAGTTTTCTCGTACGTCCAATAGAGTGCTCTGACTATACGATAATTTTCTCAACAACCAATATGTGGGATTGTCCGTATCAACCGCACGTTATTCCCTTCTTCCACCTCTTTCGGTCGAACGTTTGCTTGGACTAGCGAGCGGAGAAAAATTGGACAGAAAGTGCAAGGGCTCATAATCTCACCAGTATAGACAGTGGAAAATTGGGCGTTCATCCATCTTTCTCTAAATGGAAAACTCGCAAGCCAAAATTTTAACTGGGAGGGGGAATGGAAAAATAGAAAACTGGGTACACACATCTTATCATATTTATGGTGTAGGAACAAAGTTCGTTGGACTAAAAAAAAAAAAAAAAAAAATCCGTCAAAAATGACTCAATGTGAGGTGGTTTCTTGATTACACATATATGTAAATATCATATGACCTTATTGTGAGTAATTGGTTTATGGTATAAATGTAAAATGGTATGGAATAAAATTTGTATTGCCGGCGAAATTCTTGATTAAATAGAGTACTAAAATTCCATCAAAATCAACCAGGCCGATTAAATGTTGATCATAGCTGCACACAATGTTCCTAAATAGCCTTCTCTCATGCAGGGGCCGGAACAGCTTATACTGTATACCTTCATGATCATATTTTGGTGATAATCGTTCAGTCCGCTTTGCTCTGATTGGTTCTCAAGTACGAAGACAAACGATCAATTCCTCGTCCCAAGCATATGTAAAACGTTCATTCATGCATAGTTAACTAACTAACTAATTGGCACTACAGCCCAGACACCTCTCCAGCTTGTCCTCCATTAATAGCACCCAAGTCGTGCAGTGTCCTCCTCTACGTTGTCACTCCATCTTTGCCTCGATCTTCCTCTCCTTCCTGTAACATTTGGTCTGGAAAACATGCATGGTTAAGAAAATCAAAATAATAGGTAAATGAGAGTATTAGCCTAGAGGGTGTGGCACGTAGCACAAATGGTTAAAATTACCAAACAATCAACCCCCTGTTTAAAAGTCTGAAAAAATCACAAAAAATACTCTTCTCTTACCATGAACTCATAGAATGTCCAAGAGTAAATTGTTACATTTTCCCAATTTTATGTATACCAAAACAACATATGGTATGTTTTATTTTAATTTTAAGTTGTTCATATTCACGCTCTTCTTGTCAACCCGAACTCTTAGAGCACCCACACGTACATTGTTGTATGAATTTTTTTATAGCATGGAACAGGCTTCAGCCTTGGACTAACCACCCGAATAGTGTCACGTGGGTGGGAGGTTGATGCGAAAGTGTCTCACGGGGATTCTTCTCCATCCCATCCCTTCTAAACCAAAACGCTGCAAATTATTACACAATGGTTTATTATTTTTCTATGTAGATCACTCGTCTACAAAATCACCAACCATCCAATATGAAGGAAAAAAAATAAAAAATAAAAAAAAAAAAAAATCAAAAAAAAATTTAAAAAAAATCAAAATCACCAAATATCGATTACATTTCGATCAGCTCTAATTTGAACGGAGATTAGGCCTCTTTTGCGATTCACACTCGTGTTTTGATTTACATGTATATATATTTCAAAATAAACACTTAAATTTTCGTAGGAAGCGAACGGTTTGTCCTACAGAGCTCCGCGTGGTCCCAAAAAATTCTAAAAATTCTATAGAATCTTAAATTGAAGGAAAAACAATACTTTTATATCAAAATTTTTTGAGTTAGGGCGTTTTCAAAATTTCAAGATTGATTTTGGAACCCTTAGATGTGACCTACCTCAACCAAAAGCTTCGGGGCACAACTAGACCTCAAATGGAGCCTACATACCAAATTTCATCAAAATCGGTCACTGCTAAGTGGCGAAAGTGCCGCGTACGGCGTACGGCGGACGGACGGCCAAATTTTTATTCGATTTTTGGATTCTACGTACCTTGAAACGTAAACCATCAAATTTTGAGGGGGTGTTAAATTTTTTGTTTTCTTGGTCGATTCCAAAGGTTCATTATTGAAAATAATAAACCAAAAGCGCGGCACAAGCATGATCCAAGATTCTTGAATCAATCAATAAATCAATCAAATATTTTTTATTGAAAAGGCCAAGAATGGCAATACAATCGTCAACAAAACAAAATGAGAGGCAAATACAAAAATTAAGAATGAATACATAACAAATGAATAACTGGTTAACTAGGATCTTAAAAAATTATATGGTAAACTGAAGCCCAAGGCCCAAGAATTGTAGCCCAAGGCTTTAAGCAGTAAGGCGAGCCCCGAAGGGCCGAGTTTTCCCCCATTTTCAGTATACCATACCACCATGCTGTATGCACAGGGTATGTTTTGAAGATGTTATGAGTCCATATTCAAGTTCTACTCGTCCCCATGAACTCTAAGAGTAGGTATTCACTCAGCTATTGCATTTTTTGCCACAAAGAATATACGCAGGTTTTCGTTATGTTTATAAATTATTTATACGTAAGTATATTCACGATTTGTTGGCAATTTTTAATCTTTGAAATTATTACCTACTTTGAGTATGATGGTCAATTTCACAAAAACCTCTAAAGACACACTTTTTGAACTTTTCTTTCGAAATTCGGACCCCTTAAGGTTGTCCAAAATTCCTGGCTATCAAACTCGTCTTTTCGTTTGTTAAGGGGGTCTCAGCCGGTCGACGTTCATTCTTCGTTCCGTGTCAGTATTTGGCCAAATCGAAGGGGCAAAAAGTTGTACTTGAATTGGAAATTTTAAAGAATTTTAGAAATTCATTAGTGCACGGACCTAGGGAATTGAAAAACTGAAATATTGCCACCAGAATCATCAACATCGAACAATAATTGCTAGATAAATATGGGAAAAACATGGGAATAACCGTTTATTCAGTAGTTTTTCTCATTTTTCTCTCGCAATTATTGTTCGATTTTGATGATTCCGGCGGCGATATCTCAGATTTTAAATTCCCAAGGGCCGTGCACTAATGAATTTCTAAAATCCAGTACAATTTCCAATTTAAGTACAACTTTTTAACTTCTTGCCCCTTCGATTTGGCAAAATACTAAAAACGACCGGCGACCGACTGAGACCACCTTAACATGAACATTTTGGAAAGAACTTGAAAATTTTTCGAAACAATTTCCTGCCTACTCAAGTTGGGTTAGGTATATATTATATGCTTATACATTACATAAGCATGCGATTTCTAGGAAAACTTCAGAAATCGTTGTATAATGTTCAAAAAACGGATTTCCACAAACATTTTAAACAAGTCGATGCTGAAAATTCTGAGTCCATTGCAATACCTTCATTTCTTTTCATATTTCGCTAAAATTTATTGTGACATCGGATTCTTTGTTCATGAAAATGGAGAGCAAGATGCAAAAACTTACAACGAAATTGTTCCAGCCGTTTATATTTGTGCAGAATGACCCACTGAACACGATGTTCTAAAATTACCTGATACTTTCCGGCGAACTCAGTGTTCAAAGGAATGAACATTGGTGAATATCGGTTGAGCTGTTAGGCAATAATCAGTTCCGACGAGACAAACTACAAACAGATTTATTTATTCGTATGGTAGCCTTAATTGTACAGGTTTAACGTGTAACGACCTGTTCAAGACTCGAGTAATAATAATTAGATTACTGCGAAAGTGGCGGGCTGCGTGTGTCCCGTAGTAAATATTAAAATCGCACTGAGATGAGGTAATGGGCTTAATGAAGTGCTAGTTCTGCTTATTTCTCCAGACGTACCAATGTTATTGATACCTTGTTAATTGTTTTGAAAGTACTGATTTCCAACACTGGGTGATATCTCAGGTCGCAATGCTGATTCATTGCGCTATTGGTTTATTATTTTGAATAATAAACCTTTGGAATTTACCAAGACATTATGCTTCCGAGTCTACCAAGGTAGCGGAAGCTTTGTTTTCACTTTTCAAGGACGAAAAAAAAAGTTCTCCAAAATCAAAATTTCCACTCGCGTTTCGCGTTTTAGACCTTTCTGAACAATTTTGGTTCCGTGTCTGTGTGTCTGTCTGTCTGTCATGAATTCCTTGTAACGCGCATAACTATACGAAGTTATTGTCCGATTACTATGAAATTTTCAGGGATTGTGCGGGTTGGTGTGTAGACGGTCCCCTATGAAAATCATCACCCTCGGACTGATAGAAGCGACTGCGCATGCGCAAACGTGAATTCCTCGTAATGGCCATAACTCCTAAATAAACCATCAGATTTTGATGAAATTTTCAGGGATGTTACAGATGAATAATTAGATGGTCCCCTATGAAAATCATCACCTTCGAACTGATAGTAGCCACTGTGCATGCGCAAACGTGATATCCTCGTAATGGCCATAACTCCTACATTTACCATCCGATTTTGATGAAATTTTCAGGGATGTTACAGATGAATAATTAGATGGTCCCCTATGAAAATCATCACCTTCGAACTGATAGTAGCCACTGCGCATGCGCAAACGTGAATTTCATTGGAACGGCCATAACTTCCACATTTTCTACCCGATTTCAATGACATTCTTAGGCATTAAGCGGATTAGGTTGCAGATGGTCCCCAATGAAGATCATCACCCCCGGACGGATAGTAGCCGCTGCGCATGCGCAATCGTGAATTCCTTGTAACAGCCATAACTTCCACATTTTCTACCTGATTTCAGTGACATTTGTAGGGATTAAGCGGATTAGGTTGTAGATGGTCACCAATGAAAATCAAGGCCTTAAAATTTACAGAAGCCTCTGCGCATGCGCATACGTACAATCCTTGTAGCAGCCATACCATTTAAATTTTTCATCCGAATTTGATGAAATTTTCTAGGATTGTCCAGATTAGCGTGTAGATGGTCCCCTATGAGGGTAGTGAAAGGTACTTAGAGATTGGTGTTTTGAGATCAACTACTATGCATCGGATCATCTATATAATCGGGTTATGGATACGAGGAAGCTATGTGCCACACCCACTTGGCAGACGTTTTTTTAATAACCCCTCTGAAAATTTGTTGGTTTACGTTTCAAGTTACGTAAAATCCGAAAATCGAATACAAATTTTATGTCCGTCTGCCGTACACGGCGCTTTCCTTTGTTGTTGTTGTTTTGTTGATGTCAGTCACTTCTAAGGGTTGAACTTTTAAAAACGCCCTAGCTCAAAAAATTGTGATATAGAGGTATTGTTTTTCCATATATTTAAGATATTATTGACTTTTTAGAACCGAATGAGACCACCCAGAGCTCTGTAGGACCAACTGTTCGGTCACTATGAGAATTTAAGGGTTGGACTTACGATAATTCCGAAACACGAATGTGAATCGCCTAATCTCTATTCAAATTTTAGCTGACCAAAATGCGATCGTTGTTAGTTTTTTCGAGTTGTACTCAGTTTTGCGTCCTCATCAACCAGTAATCTTATTTTCTCATGAAGGCACCCGCATCTCCCTGTTTTTTTCGAACTGAGTGTGTAGCGTTTCTTCCAAATAAACTTGATTCTTTCCATGGTTGGTAGGTGGTGACAATGGTAAAGCCGTGTTCTTTTCAGACGAGTGATCTATATGGGTCATTTTCCCAGAAAGGGCGAATCGTTGTCCAGAGAAGATTCCGAATGCACATATATGATTTGGGTGTCAAAAAAAAATTCTCCATAAACTATCAACTTTGTTCTACTCCGGGCAATCAATAAAATATGCACTTATTCACGCTAAAATATAGAAATTAAAGTTTAAACTGCTAAATGTCCAGTAATCTGCCATGTCCGGACCCCTAGGTAGTCAACTTTGCTTGAACACTATGACTCACCTATGAAAGCAACGGCCTGAATTTGTAGTGATTCTTCATTGCATATACCTGGACATGAAAAAAATGGATTTGCAGATTTTTTCAGAAGCAAATAAAGCGAGCAGGAGGATAAAATGTGCTTTTCCGGAGGTTTCTGTCTTTAATCTGCCTTTATTGTGTTTTCGTATTTTGGCGGCTTTTTATCGTTTCCCGCGGTTTTACTACCTCTGTAAGAGGTGAGGTTAGTCGTTGGGTTATCAAAGAAAGCGGCGGGAAACGTATTCCTTCTGTGTGGAAGCGTGCGCAAGTGGAGTCAGTTGCGAACTTGTGGTGTCACAGTCACTGTCTGTCTTTCATCTGCCCTCTTTTTGGTCTCTAGTTCTCGTTTCTACCGAGCTGGTTCCAGCGATATGGTTACACTTCAGCAGAACAGCACCAGAACGCGGGAAAAGCTGAAAAACCTAAGTGCCACCCAGGAATTTTGTGTCTTTTTTTGTGTCTTTCATCTGCCGGTGATGGTGGCTTTTGGAGAGATGAAAGACTTTTTTCAAGTTGTTAACAATTTAATTTGAATTTTCCGTTGCAATTCAAAAACTTTACATTTTTCGACCTCAAAACTGTATTCAGCAACCGTAAAAATCCCCTGGTACCAAGTTTTGGCTCGAAAAACCGATAAATTGAGATTACTTGGTTACTCTCGGAGGTTTCTTGGTTGCTATCAGAAAAACCGTGTTCCACGTTGGTTTAACCCTTTTCTACACCTGCGTCCCGCCCTGGTTCAATTTTTGGAATAACTCCCAGTTCTCGCTACTCATGGATATGGGTTTCCGAGTATTCTCCTCTACGCGGAAACCACGCCAATAGGTTTCTTTCGATAGGTTTTCTTCTTTAATTTTTAATTAATTAATTAAGCGTCCCACTTTGTGTTCTTTCGTCGAAATTCAATCAGTATGGTGTGAGGTTAATCCCTGATTTTTGGCAGAACTTGAGTCGAACTTTAAGTTTTCTGAAATCTTGGGATACCGATTGTACCTTTCCAGGAAAATGACCCATATAGGAGAATAATAAACCGTTTTGTGATCATTTCCAGCGTTTTTCATCCAGCATGCTTTATGAAATGAATGGAAGTTTCACGAGCTGCAAACACAACTAATTTGACAATCTCCAATTGTGTGAACCAAAATAGCTTTCCACAATCGTGGAAACCGGTTGACTTGATTATCGTGGGAATATTGAGAGTCCCCTTGTGAGTTTAAAGGCGCTAAAATGATGAATTGGCCGCAGAACTAACGATTTCACGGCATGAAACTGTTTACTATGCATTGTCCACTGAACGCCACAGATAGGTGGATGATAATGGTCAACGGTGACCGAAAAACTCCGTATCACGAAACCCCATGTTCAAAAATAACGAGTTAACACATTAAGATCAAGTGGAATTCATCAAGGTGAAACTTCAAGATAACGAAAAATAAATTGCCTCGGGCGGCCCCATCACGCGAGATCTGTAACATCGTGGCCTACAGCAAACATATCATTAAATGATACCTCGAACGTGATAACAGAGTGCCGTCAATTCTGTGTATGAAATAATTCAACAATTTTCCTGGGAGACTTCAGAAGAAAGTGAAGAAAGACTTTTTGTAGGCGTTTTCTGCAACATCACGCGGCTGTAATGTTCATACCTAAGTCAGTTTCGCTGACATGTTAGTTAACCATGTGAGTCGCAGGAAATTCACCAGTTTTTGATGAATACAACCACAACACGTGGTGGAAGGCAAAAGAAACGAGTGTCTCGTACGGCATTTCAGTCAAAGCGTCTTTGAGAATGGTTTATGTAAAACTCACAGGATCTTTGCAACTTCTACATCAAATGTTGAGGAATTTCACAAATAAATCATCTGACACCAGGCTAGGGAAGTTTCAAAAACTTGTACCTAACATGTCCAAAGTGCGGTTATAGAGACTCCCCCTACGTATCACCGAGGTTGATATACCTAATCTCAAGCCAAGACGTATTGGAGGCATAAGTGTGTCCTTTGTGTTAGCTGCGTTGACTCGCGTTCACTAACACAAACAACCGATTTAACATTTGAGCGGGCGCTTGGGCGGCTGAAAACGATCTTGCATTGACAAAAGCAATTCACAGCAAAACAGCAGGCACAGGTGTTCTTTAATTACAACATAAGACGCCAGATGGCAGGCAGGAGCTACCTCAGATTCGCGAACGACGCTCGTAAATCAGTGTGAAAGTTGACGACTTCGACGTTGGATCTAAGTAAACATGGGTAGGTGAGTGCTCAAGTACACTATGTACTCACTTTTTTCTGTTACCAATATTATATTGTGATATTCCACTATAAAAGTTTATGCTGTGTTACTGGAAGAAAGACTGAATGTACCTTTTTTTAGTCTAATTTGGTCATATTTTCAAATTACCTGCGTTTTCATTTATACCCATCTAGTTGAAATTAGTTTCAATAAATTGTATTTCTTTCACCTAAATGCCATTCGATATTTTTCATTATATATCATTCGATCTTTTCGATATTTTTCAGTTCCGCTACTAAAATTTTTCAAAAAATTGTAACTCATCAACCATTCATCCAATTTGTATTTTATTTTTACCAAACTGTTCAGAATTTTATGTAGTTTCATTGAAAAATAAGAATGGAAAAATTGATTTTTTTTAAAACTTTTTTTGACTACTCCCTTTAAAACTTTTATTGTCTCCTATCTGATTAACTAAAACCCAAATATATTATCTTAACCTCATTTCTTTCGAACCAAACCTTCCCCACCAAGGTACCTTTTAATAATTTATAATTGACTCACTAATTCAGAAAGAAAGATCACAATATTGTGCTGGTACTATTGCGATTTAAAAGTTATCTAAAAGTAATTACCATCACTATTGTTTTTTCAACCATAGTTTTTACTGGAAGATTTCTTTGAAAATTCGCTCATCAACTCATCTTCATAAATGGACTTTTTTTCTCTGTAAAATTAACCCACTAGTGGACGCTATGAGTCCTCGTACCGCATCTGTCAAAAGTCTGAAGCAGGGCGGTAAATCTTGGTTTGATGTCGGTGACTTCCAATGGTAATCCTAGAGCAGACCCTCCTACACAATCGGCACATGCCACTAGTTACTCATCAGTTTTAAGTTGTGTAAGTGAAAAGTCGCGTGTGCGGTATGCAGCCCCGCTGGCGTCCTTATACGTTTTGGAAGACCAGTAGCAAGCCCCGGGTGGTTTTAAGTTCTCTACAAACGAGTTACAATGTAAGTGATTGTGCATTTATTTCGTGCATCTACTTTCGTCTATTTGGAGCCAATCTTTAATCACTTTCTGGTCATTTTTGTGTGAGGTCTGCTTATACCCGTACATTAGCGACTTCCCGAACAATTTTGGTTCCTGGTCTGTCTATCTGTGTGTCTGTAATGAAATTCTCGTCACAGCCCTAACTCCTACATTTCTCACCTGATTTCGATGAAATTTATAGTTATCATGCGGGTTGGCATGTAAATGGACCCCTATGAAAATCATGGCCTCCAAACAGATTGTGTAACAGCCATAACTTCTACATTTTCCATCCGTTTTCGAAGTTATTTTCAGGGATTGTACTATTGGAGTGTAAATTGGATGGTTTCCAATGACAATCATCAATCAAATCAATCAAAATCAAAGTCGGGAGCATACGCAAATGTGAATTCCTAATCATAATTTTGATTATGTGACTAATAAATTCGAACTTTTATAGTTTCTAGCTATTTTCATTATCTGACATAGTATTATTTACCTTTCCTATCGGTCCTATACATTGAACATAGATTTTATTACCCAAAAATAGTGAGAAATGATGGGAAATGAATGTACCGCTAGCGTCCACTAATGTGACAGTCAACATGTTTAACACTAATGGGTTAAAAACAAAAGTAGGTATTCAAAAAATGCCATGTTTCAAGCTCTGATACAAGTAGGAGATAATATCAGTTATCAAACTATTTTTTAAACAACCTTTATAGTTTATCCTAAATATCCTAGGAATATTGGTTGAGTAAATATAACGAGAAGTTTCATCCATTTCTAATATGAGAATGATAACATGTAAATGATAATCAATAACCATAAACGCTGATTAGTTTTACCGCGATTTGACCTGGTGTGTCCAGCTGATGAGTAATTTTGTGAGTATTAAGGTGGTTATAAGTATTACCGCTGGGTGGACGTGACGGCTTTAGTGCAATCTCTCAAGCGCTCACTTTACCATTCCGAACGGAGCTCTTCCAAGCGCGGAGGAACTCCGATTATAATCTCATTTTACGTGTTGGTCAAGCACGCGAACTGCTCGTTTTTATCAAGTCAATCAGCAGATAAACAAACCTCGGAAACTGCCCCTCCCCTCCACCCGTTTCTCACCGGTACCCTAACCTCTACATTTTGCCGTTAATAAAGTTTTAGATGTTTTGCTGGGAAGGAAACATGGGAAACTATCCGCAGCACTGAAATAGTTGGTTCGTTGGAATTGAGATCTTACGATGAGAAGTGATTTTCGGGAGCGCCAATAAGTACTGCAACGACGTGTAAGGACGAACACTCAATTTTAGGTCGAAGATTAAAAAAATAATGGTACTGTATAACTGATGCTTCAAGTTGAAGAGCAAACATACAACCTTCTTCCACCAATACAAGTTTCATTTGGGTGTTTACCACGGGCAATCGCATTCTCAAGCGTAAGAACATTCATACCCAATACATTTATTTGAACTTCCAGGACATCATTTGAGGGTACTAGTTTGTAAAAAAAAGATCGTAAAAAATCGATTTTTATAAAAAAAAACTATTGAAACAAAGTATATAGGGAGTAAGTTGCGAAAATAAATTTGAAAAAATGTCAAGGGGAAGTGGGTAAAAAAATGTTGTGAACATGGAGCGGCGCGCTCCGGAGGACAGCTAGTGGATCCCCGTCCGTATGAGAAATCGATCATCACCTTCTATTTCAGCATATATTTCCTTGGTGCTTTCGCTTTCTTCATTCTTCTTCTTTTGTATATTCTTGAGTCCATTTGGTAGAGGATTTTAAAAAGCGTAAGTCTTACTTGATGAGGGAAGAAAAAATATCGATTTTTTCTAGCCGAATAAAAATCGATTATCTTGACTTTTTATTACCGGCTCGTAAGAGGAGAAATTTTGTGTCGTTACATTATTTCGATTGTAAAACTTGTGGCACCCAGACGCACAACCAGGTCCAACCAGTTGTTCTTCGTTCCTTTCGCGGCTCGGAACTAGCTATTTTACTGTCCTATGCTCGGAATGCCCCGTGAAGCAAATGCCCCGCTAGAGAAGTTCGACTTCGACTTTTATGTGAATGCCCTCTACAGCCTCAACTCCATTCTTCACTCACAAAACCTCTCGAATCTGTCAAAGGACGTGACAACAACCTATCTCTTCAGGTCATTCTGTATATTATAAACCATCCTACCTAACCTAAATCACTGTAGTGACACATCATCTATATTTCCATTTAAGGTGGCCTTACACGGCAACCACCCAAAAATTATATTGTAAATTGGCACTTGTTCCGTTCCAAAATAAGATAAATGAATGAATCAATCTGTACCATGAGAAAAACCTTCCATGTTGTCAAACACGAAAGGGCTTTCGTTCTCATCATCAATAATTAGAGATCACTATTATAGGTGTTCAACCCATTTTGATGACATCTATTGCTAGATTTAACATCTGAATCAAATTTAATTCAGTTTTCAAGTGGGATTCAAAAATTCCACGTAAACTGTAAGTCGAAATGCAATCTGATGGGAAATGGAAATTATATTCACGTAAGAAGATCCACGCTTACTAGAAATGAGTGCCCTAACCAAGCTCCGTGGAAGTCTGGAATTCCGTAATTCACGGATGATGAACTGGTAAATTTTATTCGGAAATTACTCGAGCCGCTGAGCACTAGTACTATCAATCTCCCCGTGACCCCAAAAAAGAATTGCAAACTATCGATTCAGGGGAGAAGCCGAGACGCTTGCCAAAGACTCACTTCAAGTGTGAAACCATTTTCGCGATTAGAAAAAGTAAAAAGGAAAAACGAGACAAGTCAGGAAAATAAGAAAAAAATACCTGACCCTTTGCATTCCCTCATCCAAGTGGGAGGCAAACAAACAACCCATATGTCATACTCGTTGGCCATGTGTCGCAAGGGATTCACCCCAGTGTCCTCAACTTCCATGAAAGATACTGCTGTTGAAGAGGGAGTGCTGTAAAAGTGGAGAGAAATGCGAAAAGGGAGACAAAAAAGATAGAGAAAAAGAGAAACTTAGCCCTAAAAAAAGAGGCTCTCTTTTCCAATGATAAATTACTCCTTACAAGGGTGAAGAGGTCTGTATCAGACCCCGCTGGGGAGGCTCCGGCGAATCTTATTGCGTTTCTCTTTAAATATGTGGCCTAATGGGGGATGTTTTGATTCAGTGCGGTGGAGAAGGGTGAGTTTTAAGGGTATTTCTAAAGGGGTAAATATCATTCATCAAAATCAACCGTCACCGGAGAGAGCCTGACGTCGCCAATAAGCCCTTAATGGTCTTTTCCTTGCCACCGCTCCTTCTAGGGGTTCTGAACTTCTCCTTCCCCCTAATTCCAAATCTCATAATACAGAACCTTCCCTCCCCAATCTCCCTTTTCCAAGCCGCTACCTCTCAGTCTTTTAATTGCATTAGCCCTCAGACGTGACGGAGGTTTTACCTCGTTTGACGGCCTAGCGATCATGGGAGTGACAAAAGTCCGGTTTCCTTTCGATTTTCACCAAACTAAGGTTGTTGAGAAGAAAATATAATATTTGGATTATACTTGAAATATTTAAGTAGGTTACAATTCGTGTTGTGTTTTTTGTTTTTTTTTTTTAATCAAAAAGTTAAACCCCTAGTGTGTATAAACCCTCTGTTGGACTCCCAGTGTATAAAAGGTCTGACATTCCCTCAGCAACTGTAAAGTTATTTTTGAGCCATGATGGGATAATTGATATATTTCTCGTCAAACCAACATTTTGCTAGTTAAAGCAAAGTGATTAGACTTACTCCCAAGTAGTCTATTGGGTCTCAAGGAAAAAAACTATGATCTACGATACCCAACATGCGAATTCGAGTTCACCCCCCTCCCATACTCCTGCAACGGTGACAGTCTAGGTAGTTCATTCGCAGAAGTTCACATCCGTGTTCAAGCTGAAAACATATTGTAGGCGAAAAAACTGTTCACTCGATATAATTTATCAAGTCTTTTAGGCACGAAATAGTGATCCCCCCCCGCTCACCATCATCAAAATTTTTTTCAGAGACATTCACCTATGGTTTTTTTCCGCGGATTTGGATTCAGAATGGTTTAGAACGGATTACTGTGTGGTTATTTTTTTCTGTTGAGTGTTGTCCAACTTTACCCTAGATCAATCGCATAAGGACGCCCAAGTCTTACTGTGGGACGTCTCAAAAAACCACGAAATATGCGGTTTCTGGGGCCCTGACACCATGGTGGCACCACTAATTTGTTCCGTGGTGGCACAAAGAATACTCAATTCATGAAAATCCAGAGCTATATTGATGATTTCCCCTCAATTTCATAGTTTGGGTACAATTGTTAAGCTGTAATGGAAACGAAATATTGAAAAATCGGACATTTTGTGGATATTATCTCTTCACTCGCATTTTTAATTGCCTCTATATCTAGCAGCAAAAACATTTATCAAGTGTTAATCCACGTACAAATATTTGTGCAATATGTTAATCCACTAGCTCATATTATTTGCCCGAAGTGTGATGTAAAGGGCTTTACCTACTTTGTTACGTTTAGTCTAGTTTGCTCCACTCCTCAGCCTTGTCGGAGGTAAATCCGTCATTCATCCATCATAATCCTTCCTCCTCTTCTGGACAATGTAGAGGCTGTTACGCGCTACCGCCCGCGCCTGTTGGCTCCTAGTGTGTAAGCTCCCATGCTATTTAATTCACTTAGCTATCAGATGACCTGATCCTATTCACAGTCCTCAGTCAGTTAACCAACTATTCAGACAGTTCTTGCTGAATATTGGCATACCAATGATAGTAATTACTATCGGAGTTATCAAAAATCGGCTTCGAGCAAAACAACATTGTCATTTGTTAACTTCCAGTAGAATTAATTGGTATTTAGAAAATTTAAGTTATTCAGACGAGTGTTGCGAATGAAGGACACTGAAAAGGATAAATGTCGGCGTAATGCTGCTCAAAATAGCAAAGCCGTTGTTCAGTGAAACGATGTTCCTTTGAAGTGAACCAGCGATGTGAAATTTCTGCTTTCATTCTATATTTTGCGATATCAAAGGTACGATCGTATGGTTGTTCTCCAATTAAAACACATATTATAATATATGCTAGTGGGATAGATTTTACGTTCACACAACGCTAGTTGATCGAAACAGTTTCAATAATTTAATTTTTGACCTACATACTTAAAGACGGCCGAATGAGAAAGAATTAAACTTCGGATGGGAAGACGATTATTTTCTTCGTATGCCTGTGGAGCTCGCATTTTTTTACCCTAGTAACAATCTGCCTGATATTTTTGAAATATTTTTTACCAGTATCCATGATGGTCCCGTTTCAAACTGATATCATTTCGCTGTGTTGAAAGTATCAAAAATTGGTTAAAAAAGTTGAAAAACGTGATTTTGTTTCCGGGAAGAATAATAGTGAGTCATTTACGTACTACCTGCCTATGCCTCATCAAACTCAATTGGACGTGTGCACGGATGTTCAATAAAGCTTTTTGTTGTAAAATTAAATTCATCGCCTTAAATTCAATTTATCGGAATATTTACATTAAAATTGTAGAAAACAATAAGCTCGAATATTTATGTGTAATTTTCACTCAGGAAAATGGCTGTCGTTTCAAGGAAACGTCAGGGACCCATCGACGTGTGGAAGCGACGGTTCTGCTGGCTTCTTCCTAATAGTGATCGTTCAAAATTGGTGAACTCATAATGATTAGTCGTTTGTAGAAAAGTAGCGAAGATAAGTAAACCTCCACGTCGTAGGTAACAGTGGAATGAACAATTAGAAAAGTTCTATGTGAGACTATCAGATTTTCTGTCCAAGGCTTTCTCGCAGGTGAATAATGGATAGACTTCTCTCAAGAGTTGGTAAGGACTGTTCCATCAAGTCTTGAAAGAACCGTCTAGAGCTGAAATTCGCCCAATACCTTCCGACCAACTTATTCAGTGAAACGGTGAAAAATACGCTGGTATGGTGAACCTCCTTTTAAGGAAAAGAACCACTCAACAACTTCAGATGTTTTTCATCCAATCCAGTCTTTTTCAGCTTTTCTTGAGTCACTTTGACAGCAACGGCCTGAGAGGTAGGTAGATAACAAAATAAGCATCAGATAGGGAGTAGTGAGGTCCACTTGACGTTAACTCCAACATTTTCCTTCTCCTATGGTTTACAGGTTATTCAATGGGCAGCGTAGAGATACTAATTAAGGCACGGTTTTTCAAAACGGTACAAAATACAGTTTTTGTTTATATTCACTCGAAATCAAGTGATATTTCATGGCTTTTGTGCATCCAATCTAGAATAATTTATTTGTCCTTTATTTAGATTTTGATTTTAGTGTGGATATAATTTCAATTTATTTCATGGGAGGAGACCAACCTGGGGTTATGTAATTTGAAAAAGCTGCAAATTAGGTATTACACAAAGGTTTATTATTTTCCTGTATAGATTACTCGTTCACAAAGAACACAAATTTATGGAATAAATACAACCAAAATTCCGGTAAAAATCATAATTTTGGTTTATTATTTCCAATAATGAACCTTTGGAATCGACCAAGAAAAAAAATTAACACCCCCTCAAAATTTGATGGTTTACGTTTCAAGATACGTAGAATCCAAACATCGCATACAAGTTTGGCCGTCCATCCGCCCTACGTGCGGCGCGCCGCACAGTGGGGCCGGAGTGGAAAAAACTCTATTTTTGCAAAGTGACTAAAAAAGAAATGTAATGTGGTTTTCTCAAAGTCTATTACCTGTAGAATCAGGGTGTGAAGGACCTTCAATGTTTAAAAATTGTTTTTACTGCTAAATGGGGGCTCAAACCTGATATTTTGAGATTTTAAGAACTTTAAAAGTGGAATTTGAAAATTTCCTAACACGTTCTATGTGTTTCAAAAAATTAAAATAAAATTATGTAATGTTGGATATATATATGTAGTATCTCTAAAAAATACTAATTATTTTTTTCATAACATTTTAGCTTGAACATTAGCTCCAGATTTGGGTTTTTATAGCAAAATACAACTTTAGAGGAGTGGAAAAACCGAGCTTCGCCTTCCTTCGGTTTGGCTTATTTTTTTTCTTGAGGATCTGACCATTATCAAGAAGCTGTAAAAATTTCATAGCCGTATTTCACCGAATTTAGATGTAGTGGGTTAAAATGTGATTAAAGGTACACCAAGAACGCCGTCTCTGCCGTCACCGCAGCTTCAGAGTAAAACCCTTCTAAAGGTTGTAACTTCTACATTTTCCTTTCGAAATCGATAAAATTTCCAGGGATTGTGAATGTTGACATGTAGGATGTCCCCTATGTGGGCTGTTAGCTACAATCACAGAGTAACGGAGTCAAGTTAAGGCTACATTGGTCGGATCATCTATACAATCGGGTTATGGATACTTGGAAGCTATGTGCCACACCCTTTTGGCAGACATTTTTGTTTTATTTTTTATTGGAAAACAGAATGATGTAAATAGCGACGTTTTCGTAAAATATTTCTGCTAAGAGTCAACAAGGTTCTGTTTGAACAAACCAGGTTCTTCGGATTGTCATTCGCAGTAGTGTGGTCAGTTCGTACTGTCGTGACTTATCTCTTATTCGGATTTAGCAAACGTTTTATTTGGATTCGTTCCAATATTCGATCGCTTACTATCCAATTTTCAGAGGTTTTTATCACTCAAAATTTTGTCAAAATTAAATATATAAATATAAATTTACACATATCTACACATGTATATCTACACATGTATAAAGAAACCTCAATTCAATCATCTTTATCGTATCCTATAACCTCTAAAACGAAGAAAAAAACAAAATAACACACACCCATCGCCTGTAAAACCGCTTTTCTGTTTTTTTCACACGCTATTCCACTTTGAGGAACATTATTTTTTTCAAAATTCAAGATTTAGTACTAAAATAACAAATTTAAACGTCAGAAAACATATTTTTCTAATGTATTTTCGTATTCGGAATCGAATGAAACCATTCCCAAGACGATACAGTAATTCGTTCAAAAGATAATGACTTTTTTCCGCTTTTTGGCCATTTGGCCCCACAGTGCGCCGTACGCGGTACTTTTGCCACTTAGCATTGACCGATTTTGATGAAATTTGGTATGTAGGCTCCATTTAGGGTCTAGTTGTGCCCAAAGCTTTTGGTTGATGTAGGTCACTTCTGAAGATTCCAAAATCAATTTTGAAATTTTGAAAACGCCCTAACTCAAAAAATTTTGATATAAAGGTATTGTTTTTCCTTCAATTTTGGATTCTATAGAATTTTTAGAATTTTTTGAGACCACTCGGAGCTCTGTAGAACAAACCGTTCGCTCCCTACAAAACTTTAAGGGTTTATATTGAAATATATACTATATATAAATCAAAACACGAGTGTGAGTCGCAAAAGAGGCCTAATCTCCGTTCAAATTAGAGCTGACCGAAATGCGATCGATGATTGGTGATTTTTGTTTTTTTTTTTTTTGATTTTTTTTTCATATTGGATGGTTGGTGATTATGTAAACGAGTGATCTATATAGAAAAATAATAAACCAGTGTGAAATAATTTGCAGCGTTTTTTTATGATTTTCAGTGGGAATCGTTAAAAACATACGATTTTCAGCGGAAAAGTCGTCGTAGTTTTTATACGGTTGGTCGTAGCGACCTGGCGTTGGTCTCATTCGATTTTGCGTAAAAAATCCTATAAGAAATTGTGAGCGTTTCGAATTTTGATTGAATATTTTGACAATGTTAGGCCATAAAATATGTCCATTGTTCGGGAGAAAATCATTAAAAAAGTATTATTTCTAGGGAAAATCGTTTAAAGAATTTGATTTTTAGGGAAATCATAGAAAAAATCATAAAATCGTATTCCGAATTCGAATAAGGAATACGATTGTATCCGTATTCATATTCATACCTGTATTCGTATTCATAATCATAAAATCGCAGATATGATTTGTATTCAGAATCGTATTTATGAATAAGAATTCACCCATCTCTGCCAGACACAATGAATCAGTTGAGCGAATTTTCGGTTCTGAGAACGTTAACATACACATCAGGGTCATTGCAGGTGTTTCAGCTGAATAGATTGAAACGCAAATTTACGAATGGAAATCGATAGAAACGTTGTTGAGAGACTTATTTCTTAATGCCCTCCAAAGATTTTTGCACCGTTTTGAAAAAACTCAACGAAATAGTATCGTTTTGCAAGACCGCTCAAACTTTCCCCCTCGTTTAAAGTGGAGTTTGTCCCGTTTTGACGAATCGCGATGACTCCGATCGATTCCTCGTGAAATGTTACATTACAATCGAGATCTAACTCAATTTTTTCCCATTTTTTCGCTCGTACCGTATTAAAAAACCGTGCCTCAATGGAGTTTCCGAGAGGGCCTCCTTCAATTTCAAGTCATATCATCCAAAATTAAGTTTTTATTAGAATCACGAAGGCAGTTCAGGTTCGATTTGAAGAAAATATCATTTCCTTGATTGTAGTAATTATTCATAATTGGTACGTGTTTCCGAAGTGGTTCTGTGTCACTAACGACTAGGAACTGACGACTTTTTACCCCTGAGTTTTGATAACGTTGATTTTGGCACAACCACTTAGTCAGAATTTAGCGTTGAAATGATTACGAATTTGTAATTAATTATAGGGCTGTGTATTCCAAGAGTTATGTCCTCAAGAAACCAATTAGAGTAGAGTCATATGTTTATCAAAAACACGCCTGAAAAACGAGACTGAAAAACGTCCGTACAAATCACTACCAAACATATAGAATCACATAAATTATTGTTTGGCACTACATGCATAATTCAAGTTGCGGGCCTTGTTAGTAACAGGTTGGTTTATTGATAGTATGGATGGGTCGCCTCAATCGGATACCTTATATCCGCCGTATTACGATACAAGTGCCACATAAATCTGAACCTTTAACGCCGAGTAAGGGATCCACCGACACAGAGTAAAGGACCCTATACATACATACAGTGTGAAAAGGACCGGTAACACTGTTGGTTCCTGCGACGTTTTTGAAAGTTGATATGAGATGACTTATGGCCGTTAGCAATAACTTCTATAGCAGCATCAAATAACACAGAGTAGCACAACCTCTATAATTCTACTGCAGAATGACACGGCCTGGTCGAAGGTAATTAGCGGGAGCCTTTATCGTTTGAATCGACTTCTCATGGACGAAGCTTTGTAAGCAATTGTATGTACATTCGCCTTGAAAGAGGGGAGAAGTTACAATAGATTAACATTATGACCAGAATGGGAAGATTTACTCGTGTTTACCTGGTAGTTTGTCGGCGTTGCGATGGAGATATGAGGCGTTTCGTTATAAGAAAAAATGCTTATGGCCGGGAGATCGTTGTACTTGCCGTGAAATTTTATATAGCTGGTATCTTCGATAGCCAATAATCGATTATTATTGGTATCAAATCCAACCTTCTCAGATGACACGATCAGCTAGTCGTGAAGGAGCGCCATTTTTACTCACCAGTCTAACAAGGTCAGGCTGAAACAGACTCTGAGGGTCTTGACACTACTCAAGAATACTGTCATGCTGACAAGCAAACCAGGCTGACACAAACATTAGTGTCAATTAAAAACTCTCGAAATGAGTTTATCAGAATGAAAATTGAAATATTTATTCGCCACATTGAACAAATTTATCACTACTTGGATGCCTATTTATATAGAGAACCGGATACAAGTTCCTATTTACATCCCTTTCTGATCCTACATAGCGATATAAAACCTTCCTAGCTTTTGATGATTTTCATCGTATTCACCTTTAGAAAGTAGTGAACACCACAAACCTAGGTTTTCCAGAGTTCTTACTGCATTTTTTGGGTCTCAAATACAGAATAACTACCGATTTTGCAGTAGCTATCGATCTACTGGTTCATTGTTTGTTCAACATCATATCTCTAGATAGCTTGGAGTAGGTGTTTAGTTTCTACCTACCACCGACGTAGAGACTATCACAAACAAGGAAGTACAGATCAATCCTGCTAGAATAGATATACGAACTTATAGACGCAACAACTAAATGCAGACATCCATAAAGAACCAAGTACCTACCATTGTGATAAAAGAAGGTATTTTTCGAAGGTAAATTTTATAACTTTAGTACGAACTTCTTTCCTTGAAACCTTAAATGTTACCTATTTACGTGGACTGACTCCCATCGTCTGTTTATTGTAGAGCTGTAGTTAGGTGCGTTGATAGATAATTGACCCTCTAACGCTACGGTGCGGGTTTGATTCAACCCAAGGGCTGGTTAGGAACATCCTAATATCCCCCCCCCCCCCAACCATTTTTGTGGCGGCTACCAGTAAGTACTGTGGAGTGCCCAGAAGCGGCCTCATCGTTCTGGTAAGTCACCTGTATTTCTGAGGGGAGATATTGCGCAGCAAATCAGAGGCTGGGTTGGCCACAACCCGACAGTAGAAAAAAAGTTATACTTTTCTCTTCCTTCGTCAATGGAAATGTGGGGAATTATAAAGCTGTTTATCATGTTATTGACATCGAAATGTGATTCCAAACGTTGTTGATACGTGTTTTACAATTCCTCTCAACACATCAGTCACAGGGAATATCTGTCGTTAGTTATTAGTGCCTAGTAGCTTATTAGTAGTACACCTAGTCCAAGAATCATCAACTGCCGAATACATTAGGGAATGAGGAGGGGAAGATTGAAATATTCAAATTGTTAGGTTATTTTTGGGACTACCGCCCATCTCACAAGTAATTGACATATTTATGTTCCATAATGAAAAGCAGTCATATTGATAGGATTTTACTATAAAAAAATGATGTGAATTGTATGTAATACTTTCAGAAATAGTTTACGCATTGTTTGAGTAAATACAGCTGTTTATAGTACGATTTAAAAAAATGTCGTCTAAAAACGTATGCTGGGTTGAATCCAACCTGACCGTAGCATTCATGTCCTCGAGGTCCACCGTACTGTTGGAGGGTTAAATAATGAAGTACATTAAATGAAAAACACGAGTGCATTTATTCACAAATTTCATTGTACATTGAAACAATGTAAAATTCTCTCAGATTCAACAATAGTATACGATGGATTCACGGTGACTTCGTTGTAAAGATTACAAATTTTCGTGACGAGCAGTCACATCATTTCCCGGGAAAACAAACACGGACACGGGAGTCGAACGTAGAAACACAATAGCAGATGGTTTAGACAAGGGCATAAGAGCGAGATTTAATATCTACAATAATGAAGCGTGAAGTAGAAGAATAAGGCTGGTACCTCAGTCCCTCAAGTCCTATTTTCAGTGCCACCCAAGTGGGACTAGCAGATGAAAATTTAAGCTGGGTATAAAAGTGTAAATTTATCGAAAATCACGACCGTCACGGTACGCAGCGCCGCCCAAAGGCCGAAAACCTTCTTTTTTAGAAAAGTTATCTTGTCTTTCTACACTGTTTGCAATCTCTTTTGGCAAAAAAAAAAGAAAAAAACATCCTACTAACAACCACACGGATTGGTATAAAAACCTTGTATCATTCAATCGTGTTTACAACCTATATGGAGGTAAAACAAAATGGCCTCCATTGAGCAAGAGTCGAATAAGCTATCGAAATAGTCGATACATCGATTCTGTGTCACTTTAAACGGAGCTTGATCAGGAATTTTTCACACGTTCTTCACATCATTAATTGATTCATGCTCGTTGATAATTTTATAGGGAACTAGGATTCGCCGTCATTCACAACTACATATAATTAAATGAACGGACCCTTCGGCGTTACAAAAAACAGCGTGCATTCCCTCTTTGTATCAACGTTCACATAAAATATTCAACCTTTCCGTGCTCACCGTGTCTCAAGTCTTTGCAAATTCAGTTGTCTCGGCTGTCTACGCCTCGGAAGAACGACCAACACTTCTACCAGGTTTATATCCTCCACGAGATAAGGCGAGATCTCGCATGAGTCTGACAGCCCCTCCGCTCTTTTTCCATGTTGCAGCATCTTGGTACTAAATTTTCATTCAAGTTCATTATGTTTAATACCTGCGGAATCGAGCAGGAATTTTTTTTACCATCTCAAAATTGTATGGTTCGTGTTTGAAGGTACATATATATAGATACCGAAAATTGGATAAAAGTTTCCCGTTCCGTCGAAATTAGGAATCTGAGCTCCTTTTGAGGTCAAGTTCTGCCGCGAAGCTTTCGTTAGTGTCATCCACTTCTAAGGAGTGAAACGTAAGGGTTGTCATTTTCAAATCGCCCTAGCTCAAAAACTCTTGATGTAAAAATTTGTTTTTTTTTCGATAATTTAAAATAAAATTGAATTTCTAAAATCGAATGAGACCACCCAGAGTTCTGAAGAACCAACCGTTCCTTTCCAATGAGGTTTCAAAGGTTGAACTTGAAAAAATCGTTCGCTGATGGAAATGGGTCTTGTCTCCGTTCGAATATCAGACGTTCAAGCATTTATTCCTTCAAATTGAGTTTCATGTCACTCAGTTGTGCTTTCCTAGCAATCAACAACCAAATATCGATGCTTCGCTGGTAGTTCTTTCAATATGAACCTGATAATGTAAATGTAAGCATTTGTCTAGAGGGCTCTATCGTATTCACATCGAAGGTGTCTAGGACTCAGTAAGTGTGAATAATAAAATTTTTATAATTTGTAGAGACCACGTGGAGCCCGATAGGACAAGCCGTTCGCTCCCTACGAGAACTTAAAGTTTGGACTGACGATAAATCAGAAACACGAGTGTGAATCGCAAAAGAGGCCTAATGTCCGTTCAAATTTTAGCTGACCGAAATGCGATCGATGTTTTTCTTCATGTCGATTGGTGTTAACATTGGCAAAGCCAAGTTCTTTGCAGACGAGTGATCTATAATTATAGAAAAGTAATAAACCATTGTGTAATAATTTGCAGCGTTTTTAAGTGGAAATTACATCGCGAGCGAATCATATGTCAACAGGTCTCACGTATTCGCGAACATCGTTTCGTGTATTTTAGGACGAAGTGGACGAAGCTTTGTCAGTAGAGCACAAATTTTTGAGGCACAAATGGATTCAATTGAGTTTGACTAAAAACTAAGAATACCTATAGTAATAGAATAGCTCTACGAATCTCGATTATTTTGACACTTCATCCATCTTAAGGAAGATGTAGAAATAATTTGTTTACTGAATAGACTCAACCATAGGAACTCCACTATTGTGTTCGGAGAAGCTGGCAGAATGAAGAACCAAAACACTTCACAATAAAAGTTATAATTCCCTATAAACAACTCAGTCGTACATTGCGCAGGGGAAAAACGTCAAAATGAAGGGTCGCACACGCGCATGCCTCTCAGCTCTCTGACTCGACTGACTACCTCCCCTAAACGGGCGTTACCCCCTCCCAATCTCTCTCCTCCATACACAACATCCACCAAGTCCTTGTCCTCTACAGTTCATTCAACAGGAATAGAGACAGATCTGTAAACTCTCACACTCTAAAAATTAAATAAGATCACAAAATCTCATGTACAAAATACGTAATCAAACACTCATCTTGACTTTCTATAACTAACATGTACCAATATAGTTACTTTCTACATCTTTATTAATTCCATGGTGAGTTGTATTATGAACGGCAATAAAATGCAAACAATTTTCGGATAATATGGTTTCTTTACTTTTCTTCCTTCTTACGAGTTTACTCTGAATCACAGGGTTTCGGAGACCTTAACTGATACAACCAACGTTACTGAACTGACGCTGACACGGATTGTCTACGAATATGGTGAGAATAACAAAACTCGACGTGACGATGTTATACCAAAAATCAACTCATGTGATGATGATATTGAGAATTAGTATTCTCACTCTTCCCTTGACTTGTCATCCCTGGTACATAAGTATAGCCGAGTAATTATAATCATGCGATGAAGGTGTCGCTATAAGGATACGTCTCCAGCCTTCGTAATGAGACGCTCAAGCTTCAGAGGATTATCTTCAGACGGTCTTAGATTTATCAATTCCGGCTCCGTCTTCTAGCCGGTGGGATTATTTGAAATTGCATTTATTATTATTTTGTCAGATTCCACTCAATCTCTGCTTGAAAACATTACCTTCAATAAAGTAACCCTGCAACCGTTGCTCACAAATATTAATATAATTATAATAAATTGAATATTTGTGAGCAACGATTGCGGGGTTACTTCATTGAAGGTAATCTTTTAAAGCTGATAAGATTTATTTATATAAATATGATGAATTGAATGATTGTGTTGAGATAAAAAAAATGAATGAAATGAGAGTAGTTACGCATTCAGTAATAGATGCTCGCAATTTTGGCGCTATACAAACAAATTTGATGGTAGAACATTGTATTCACTTAAATTAATGTTTAAAAGTTTTAATGCATCTCTATAGAGAAGTGTAGCTCATAAGCGTGGATGACCTGATTGGAGGTAGAAAAACAACAAGTACAGAAAATACGAGGAAAATTGGAACATTAGCTATATGTTGGATGGTTGGTGGCTTTGGAGACGAGTGATCAATATAGAAAAATAATAAACCATTGTGTAATAATTTGCAGCGTTTTCCTGAATAGTTGATGGTGTGGGATAGATGAAAATCGGGTTGATTTCGGAAAATAGGTCTCCTGTTATTTTTAGGAGACAATCAAACTTTATGAGTTCAAAAAATAACCGGGAAAACGGACCTCTTTAACGTGAAGCGGAAATGCTTGCTGATTGGCTGTTCGGATCGCCGTCTCCTCCCAGTGTTGCTCGATGGAACGACGAAATCGTGTTATATAAAAGGAAAGTTATCAAACAAAAACAGGGGAAACCTAATTTGCCCCATCTTGCTTTTTTTCTTCAGTTTTTTATTTCGATTTTTACTGGTTCTGTGGAATGTTGCATATGAGGACTATGGATTTCACGATCTCAGCGTTTAAAGCGGCCGTACATCAACTATTCCGGGTTGACGTCATCCTCCCGGTTCTTTTTAAACGTTCACATTTTCTACACTGTTTCGTTTATTCGTAAATTAGGAAGTACGGGCTGAAAGTTTGCCGTTGGGGTTTTTCCAGGTGCTGAATCAGATTTTGGGGTAAAAATAGGAAATTCCGACATGGTGAAATTCCTCATTGTAGGAGGGAAATGCAGTTTGGGTCAGAGATGTCAGACAGAACGGAGTCATTATTGAAAGAGCCAGTGAACCTCGTTACTAAATCGTGAAAACCGACGATGGTACTCTCCTGCGTAGAAATAGACGGCATCTCGTTCTCAAGAAAGACGACTTCAGACACGACGATGAACCCAGAACTTCAAAGATCACAGGGAAGACGAACAAGGAACAACTGGTGGGATCCAACCAAGAAGAAGCCAAATATATTCACGTCCTCCCAATCGTTATGGTTTTGAAGACTACAAAAAAGTAGTGTGAGAGGGATGTAGTGATATGTTTGTACAGTAGGTAATAACCTATTGTTTCGTTACCAGGCGACCAAAACATAGTGTATTATAATGACGTGGAATATTAAATAAAGATCACTTTTCGTGTAATACTTCACCTTATGTGCACGCTAAGCAGCAATCAGTACCAGATTTATTTTGAATACTCGATTGCGCTCTGAGCATCACAGACAACACGAGATCTCAGAGGATTGTGGAATCTATGTGGGTTTTAGGAAATGTACATTCAGTTGTCGAGATTATCTCGAAGTAGAGATTTTTCGATCTTGGTTTGATTTTTGTGATCTTCGTCATTGGACGGTCATGAGGGCGGCAACGGAGCGGCCCTAATGTGCCCAATCCTTCCACTGAAGATACCGAGCACTCATGCACTCGAAGGCATCTGTGGATTTACCTAGAGTTCTGAAGACTATTTTTGAAAAACCCCAACCTAAAATATTTCACTGCTACGCTAGTTGGGTAGGATCAGTAGGAAGAAAAAACTAAATGACTGTACGCGGGAAGTAAGTTTCGAGGACTGAAAGACTGATAAGGTTTCTAGTAGATAAGTACGAAAAAATTTCATTTTCTCTAGTCTGCAAGAATGAAGAACAACCTTAGCGTTAAATCAAGACGATTGTCGAGCAACGAGGTAGATGACAATGTAATTCAAGATTTCATCTCACAACTTTTCCCGGCGGGAGAAATGAGAAGGTAGTTCTTCGTCCAACCTTAGTTCACGCTCAGGCACGGTGAAGTTTTTCTTATTAATCTACTTTATATGAATGGAATATTCAGAATCTATTGGCGATGTAAAACTACTAGTTTTTCAACCTAGTTTTCTAGTTTTTTTGAACGAAAAAAATGATAATTTGACGGAATATGAAAAAAATTAGGTAATGTAGATTTAAGGAATCAGAAGTCCGTTGAATCAATAATTTTTGTGTCGGTATTACTAGGTATGGTGTATGAATGAGGTTGTCAGTTCTGGAGAATAATTCATTTTAATTTCTACTGACCATCATGACCAACATTTATTTATTTGCCATTAATTAAATATATTCTTAACTTTGTTATTGTGACCCTTTTCATTGCATGCCCAACTCTCCGGTTCTGAAATGGACAAGTCTTTCCTGGAATAGCTCTGCCCTTCCATCAACTGAGCTCTTGTCAAAGCGTCTTGTAATGAACTAGGTGCATAGCAGGATAAGATTTTCTTTGCCCCTTGATCTCGCAAGCCTCTCGAAAAGGCGTGTAAGGCTACTTCATCCCCACATTGTTCTGGTCAATTGGATGTAGATAATCTTACAATTCGCTCTACGTCTGAAGGAAACTCAGCAAGAGACATGGTCGATGTTCCTTGGATTGTAATTCACTTAGCCACTTGAGGGAAGAATTCTCTTCATCGAACCTGAGCTTCAGAACAGAACTTAGGCAAATAAAATTCATCCGATCTTCTGGTGGTACCATTGCCAATACCACTCCTGCACCAGACCCTCGAAGAGCACTGGCGAGTTTTTGGCCCTTACGCTCCACAGACCCGTTAGCCGCGGAAACGATGTTCAGATGACCAGCATAATCTTCCCATGAGGTTTTACCCTCATGAGTCATACATATGAGAACCCTCGTGAGATATTGGTTTTTGTCTTAAATTAATGATTTGCTGTTGTACTTCTAACAAAGTTGCACTGACGTTTGTTTTCAGCAGTATGGTACTTGATGAAGTTGATGGAATTGACTGAGCAGAGACTGATTGTCTCAAGTGCATATTTTCTTGTTTCAACTGTTAAATTCGTTATTTTAACTCTTCTAATTGTTGCTTTATTACTTATAATGAATGGTTGGTATTCAGCTGAGCTTCATCTCCCGCAACAGGTTGAACAGGGTCCATCAAAATAGGCGCGGTACATTGTTCTCGATCATTTGAGATTGTCCTTGGTATTTCATCCTCGTCAACAACAGCATGTTGACAGGTAGATATGGTGCGTCTCGTTTGTTGCCGGCGATTTGACATAATTGATCCCGGACGTGCCCCCAAATGTGTAAAACAACCTCTGATTGGCTCAAATATTAAGAGTGTAATTTCTCTTGAAGATCAAAATCAAAACAACCAACTTTTTCAATATAACAACAAAAACACGTGTCCAGGGACTGAAGCTACACTACAATATGAATAAATTATGTGATATGTAACAGTATTGTTCTTATGTATTGGTGTTAGTTAGAAAAGTGTCGATTGTTTACTATATAAACCTGAATTCTAAGAAAGAGATATACTGTGACCAATCAGAAGACGTTTAAATTTCAGGAAAGAGAGTGATCCTACTGAAAATAGTAGTGTGGAACAGTACCTACATCCTACCTACTAACTTATAGCTCAAAATTCATCATTTTGGACTTGTCACGGTTCCATTCGGTCTGCGATATAGTTCAATACAATTCTGCAATTTTGAATACCGTCGAGAAAATTTGGACATTCCACTAGACAGATAGTGAAATCAAACAACCCCGGACTAACAAAAGACCCAAACACGAACCACGGGATCCAAACATGACCTAGGGAACTAGGACAAAGGTGGTTTAAATTAGAATCGATATGTTTTGTTCGGGTAGTCATTCACATATCGTCATCAAGTGCACTGTGCCATTGTTGCACGTTCTCATTACACAATTCACTTCCCACTTGTGAGGTTGATCCATCAAAGATGCAAGCGCTATGAAGACTTCTTGGTTGAACGCCGGGACAAAACAGCTAGCTCATAGATAAATCAGGAGGTTTTCTATTGAATTCAATGCGGGCATCGAGAAACACGCTGTATCCTCTCAAGGAGAGGATTTCAGCTACTCAGGAACTGGCATGGAACTAATTTATAGAACCGAATCACTCGACAGTGTTTTTGTTTCCCACTCCTCACCAAGTCCCTTTTAAGCCCTCGGCCTTCCTCTCTCCCCCCACTACTGTCCTAAACGTATCCCCCTCACCGTCCCGCCAGCTCGCAATATCTCTAATATACTGTGCCGGATATTTATTGCTCGACGAAGAAGGGTAACTCTTGGAAGAGGTTTTTCTGATAAAAATTGTTTTCTCCCACCACTGCTCGTTCAGTTTCTTTTACCTACTGAACTGTAGTTGTATCTCCCCTTCCACCCTTCACCTCCACATCTTAACCACAGCGTCCGCAGTTTTCTGCTTCGTCCACGTCACCCACCCAGAGTCTAACCACTCCGCTTGCTAGTCCATATATCTTTACTTTCTACACACACCCACAGAGCTCGAGGAAAGTATAGCAATCGGCCTGAAATGGAATATAATTTATGTCTGGACCCCAGCCACGAGTATATTTGCACGTACAATCATGTAATATGGATGGATTATCCTGTAGGTATACAAAGGAACTTCATAAACTTGTCTACTAATAATTATATGACCAAACAAATAACGACCGAGCCGAAGACTGCCGGGGGCATCATTGGTTGGCTCCTGCGATGGGGCCATGGAGGAGGAATTCTTGATATTCATGAAACGGGCATTTTCAAAGCCGTTTTCAAAACTGGCCGGGTGGGTAATATGTAAAAATGAAAATCCAATTCCCTGTAATTAGAGCGGTATCCCTTCGGATATGAGGTGCCCGAAGAAAAGTGCGGCCGCTCCACTGTTGGAATAAAATTCATGGACCCCCCCCCCCCTCTAAAAAATACTTAAAGTAACACTACTCATTGTTACGTCTAAAAAAACAAAATAAATAAATGAATTATTTTTTAAATATACATACTCGTATTTGCGTATATTTACGCACAAACTCAACAACCATAACACAAACAGTAACAACATAACAAAAACGCTGCATATTATACAACGGTTCATTATTTTTCTATATAGATCACTCGTCTGCAAAGAACATGGCTTTGCCATTGTTACCACCAACCAACGTGAAGAAAACCATCGATCGCATTTCGGTAAGCTAGGTAACATTTGAACGGAGATTCGGCCTCTTTTGCGATTAACACTCGTGTTTCTGATTTATCGTACGTCCAACCCTTAAATTCTCGTAGAGAACGAACGGTTTGTCCTACGGAGCTCCGCGTGGTATCAAAAATTCTAAAAATTCTATACTATCTTAAATTAAAGTAAAAACAATACCTTTATATCAAAATTTTTTGAGTTAGGGCGTTCAAAATTTCAAACCTCATTTTTCAAACCTTAGAAGTTACCTACATCAACCAAAATCTTCGGGGCACAACTAGACCCCAAATAGAGGCTTTACACCAAATTTCATCAAAATCGGTCAATGCTAAGTGGGGAAAGTGCCGCGTACGGCGGACGGACGGCCAAATTTTTATTCGATTTTTGGATTCCACGTACCTTGAAACGTAAACCAACAAATTTAGAGGGGGTGTTGAAGAAAAATTTCTTGGTTGATTCCGAAGGTTGAACAACGGTTATTGAAAATAATAAACCAAAACAAGTGGGTGAGTTTGTAAGAACTTGAACAAATTAATGGGGTTGACATCGATATGACCTAAAATTTTGGCAAAAATCTCAATAATGAAAAAATAGCAAAAACAACGCGTAATATGGACGGTTTTAACAAATCCTAGAACAGTAGTAAAATATTTGCTACTTACTACAAGCGGAGGGGACCTCCCAACTTTGACGGGCGAAAACTTACTTATGAAGCCCGCAAAAAATATTCGGCGTGATTTCCGCATAAAGGTAATTGTAGAAGGAGAATGCCCGGAACCCCATCTCTCTGATGAGGGAGAAGTGTGAGTTATTCCAAGAGTTGACCCCCCCCCCGCGTGTAGAAAAGGTTCTTTAAGTACCTAATCAATTCTCCTCATTAAGTGATCGGACAGAACTCTGGGTTATGTCAAAAAATTCGTAAACTATTACACAATGGTTTATTATTTTTCTATATTGATCACTGGTCTGCAAAGCAACCAACCATCCAACATGAAGAAAAGCATCGATAGCATTTCGGTCAGCTAAAATGTGAACGGAGATTAACCCTATTTTGCGATTCACACTCGTGTTTCTGATTTATCGTACTTATGACCCTTAAATTCTCGTAGGGAGCGAACGACTTGTCCTACAGAACTCTGCGTGGTCTTAAAAAATTCTAAAAATTCTATAGAATCTTAAATTGAAGGAAAAACAATATCTTTATATCGAAATTTTTTGAGTTAGGGCGTTTTCAAATTTTCAAAATTCATTTTTGAACCCTTAGAAGTGACCTACATCAACCAAAACCTTGGGGGCACAACTAGACCCCAAATGGAGCCTACAAACCAAATTTCATCAAAATCGGTCAATGCTAAGTGGGGAAAATGCCGCGTATGGCGTAAGGACGGCCAAATTTTTATTCGAGTTTTGGATTCTACGTACCTTGAAACGTAATTTGAAACATCAAATTTTGAGGGGGTGTTAAAAAAAAATTTTTCTTGGTCGATTCCAAAGGTTTATTATTGAAAACAACACACCAAAAATCGTCTCTATTTATGTTAAAAGTTTCTGAGTTAGGGCATTTTGAAATTTTTCCCCTCATTTTTTACCTCTTAGAAGTGACTGACATCATCAAAACCTCCGAGGTACAACTAGACCCCAAATAGAGCCGATATTCCAAATTTCATCAAAATCGAACCATGGAAACTAGGCAAAGGCCGCGTAGGGCGGATGGACGGAAACATTATTATCGGATTTTCGGATTCAAAATACTTTGAAACGTAAACCATCTAATTAATGTTGTTTGGTGAGGAGGGGGGCGTTAAAATTTTGCTTCCGAGTCCACCAATGTAGCGGAAGTAGTGTTTTCACTTTTCGAGGTTAAAAAAAAAAGTTCTCCAAAATCAAATCTTCTTGAACAATGGTTGCCCGTATGTCTATGTGTCTGTCAGAACAACAAGGTGTTCCTCCGTTCTCTACCAGCGCCGTTTGCCCTGTAACTGAATCTGTAATCGTTGGTACAAATTGGTTGTACTCTTCTGGTTTAAGAACATTCCGTTCCAATATCGTGAAAACTCGGATTTCCAAGTCAGTAAACATGACCACGAAACATCCAAGAAGACGAGGAACACGAAGGTGTTCAATCATTTTATGACGAGTTATGGACTGCTGCGTCAGTGTATGTTTTTTTCGAAGAGAAGTAGGAGAATAGAGTCTCCAGGAGCGGCCTAATGGGGATGAACACTGTTGATAGGACGACAGACCCTAACCCTCCCTCCCACCTATAGGTTCTACTATATTTCTCAAGTCCGGCAGAAGTGGATGAGGAGTGGAAGGGGTAGGAAGCACGTTATCTGTTCAGTCCAAGTCATTAGGTCACCGTGTTCTTTTCCGTGCCATCATGTCTGTGACCGTTGTGATGGGAGGCAGTAGAGCCTGGATATCTCACACACACTTTCTACTTCCTTTTTTTAATACACACGAGGCTCACTCATCACAACTAGTTGACACACGAGTCGCTCGAAGGCTTTTCTCGCACACTCGTTCTCAAGACATAAATCATCATCATTTCAGCTGACTCCCTCCTCTATGTTTCATGGTGATCAAAATAAAAGAAAATGGATACCTCTCAGATATCATATTCTACATTATTTCGTTGTTATTTCCGTGTTTGATTGTTTAATTCATGATAATTTTGAGAGTTATTAAAATCTTACAATAAACTTAACTATTTTCATATTATTTTCTAGTTCCTCCTGACAATCTGAGTGTGCTGGATGAGAAGGGAGCACACATACCCCACTACATTCTCGGTCCCTACAACGAGGGAGCTACCGTAGACATCACTTGCATTTCTACAGGCGGTAAGTGGAATTATCTGTCTTCCATTCATTATTTAAGATCACGGTTAAGTAGTGTTCGAGCAAACAATGGGACAAAAATTAATTTTTTCCCCCTTCCGAAGTTCATATTTATGTTTTAAGACAAGACTGGAAATTTACGTAACTATCAAATATGTGAAAAATGTAGAATGCCAATTGTAAGCGGACCAAATCAGCATACCATCTCGAATTTCCAGGTCGACCGCTCCCTCGCGTCACGTGGTGGCAGGAAAACGCACTGCTGGACGATACTTACGAGATCGTTTCTGAAAAACGCGTGAGGAACGTGCTGCGCGTGACTCAGCTGGAGAGGCGTCACCTCCACGCCGTCTTCACTTGCCAGGCGTCCAACAACAACTACCTCGCCCCCATCTCCAGCGCTGTCACACTCGACCTCAACCGTGAGTATCTGTTTCATACTAACTGGAATCATCAATCTGAAAGGCTTCCTTCGAGTCATAATATTGATTCAATACAAAAATGTTGAGTTCATCGACCTATTGAACATTTGATCAGTCCAATATTAAAATGGGGAATTTGTCTCACGTTAAAAAAAAAAAAAAAAAATCGAAAGAGGGTTCACTGATATGGAAGAAAACAAGAAGAAAACGTCAAATTTTTGATTTTTTTTTATTTTTTTCGAAAGAGGGTTACTGATATGGAAGAAAACCATAGTGTGCTGCTCGAAAAAGCATCCAAAAAATTTAGATAATTTGAGGAAGATGGAAATTTGAAATCTAGCGGCCATCTGTTCATAAGGGCAGCCATGTTGGGTTCTATCAGCCTTCTAACCAATCTTACAGTAGTGCTACCTCTGGAGGCGTAAATGAAACTATAGCTTACATGGTTGAACACAGGAGTGCTGGGAGAGGGAAAAATGCAGACGCGAAAGTGAACGAAAAAAACAATTTTACTCACTATTTCCCACAATTTACGGTACCTATTAGTTTATCAAGCATTATTAGTCTTCGTCTTCCCTTATTTAGTTTCTTTATTTGAATCACATTGTTTGAGTGGTCATTTGAGTCGCTCATCGTTTCGTGTAGTGACTCTACCTGTTGTCGTTCTTTGATACTATTGGCCGAGACTTCTTTTACGCTTCGCCAGAGCACAGCTTTGTGAATTCAGTCAGTTTTCACGTCGTTTTGCGGTAGGAACCCCGGGGGGTGACATGCTCAGCCTTCCTTAATTTTCACGGTGTTTTTTGTTTATTATTTTCAATAATGAACCTTTGGAATTGACGAAGAAATTGTATTTTAACCAACCTTCAAAATTTGTTGGTTCACGTTTCAAGGTAGCTAGAATCCAAAAATCGAATAAAAATATGGCCGTCCATCCGCCTTCCACCTTACGCAGGTCTTTCCTTAGTTTCCATTGACGGATTTTAATGAAATTTGGTATTTGGGCTCCATTTGGGGTCTAGTTGTGCCCCGAAGCTTTTGGTTGATGTAGGTCACTTCTTAGGGGTTGAAAAATAAAAGCTCAAATTTTCAAAACGCCCTAGCTCAAACAAATATGATATTAAGGTATTGTTTTTCTAAAATTTAAATAGTATTGAAGTTTTATAATTAAATGAGACCACCCAGAGCTCTGTAGGACCGACCGTTGGGTCCCTATGAGAAAGAGGCTTGATCTCTGTTCAAATTTTAGCTGACCAAAATCCGATCGTTGTTCGTTTTTTCGAGTTTTACTCAGTATTGCGTCCTTAGCTACCAGTAATCAAATTTCCTAATGAAGGCACCCGCAACTCCCTATTTCTTCGCATTGAGCGTGAAGCGTTTGATTCTTCCAAATAAACTTGATTGTGAAACTAAAATATGGTTGGTAGGTAGTGAAAATGGCAAAGCTGTGTTCTTCGCAGGCGAGTAATATACCGGGTGTCCCAGAAGTTATGGTCCACCCTCTGGCATTTCCGTATTTAATTACGTAAAAAAATGGGTCCAACGCCATTTTCCATATTTTTTCGTAAAGAATTCAGGAAAAATACTTTAGCGCAAAAAAAATGCGCGCTGGTGCGCGCAATTGACGCAAACTTTGTTTTTTCAAATGGGAACCCCCATTTCTTATTGCAGATCCAGATTCTACGTCAAATTTCATGAAAAATTCATACCCGAACCGATTTTTTTTCATTGCGCGCAACTGGTACTTTTCGCGTGCAAAGTGACCAGGGTGCGCAAAAGTGCATTTTTTTTTTACCCCAAGTGTGGCACATGTTTTTTCATTATTTTTTGACGCTGAATCACGTGGTGAGGTCCTTTCTTCGATTTCATCGTTATTTTTCCAAATTTAGAAGGAACAATTATGTTTTTGGGCTTTATTTTCCCTCCCCCTTCCGCAACAGGGGCTGGGGACCGGCTATGGAGGCATTAAAAATAAATTCCTCACTTCTAAATTTAAAAAAAAATGTTTGAAATGTAGGAAAATGTTGGAATGTTGGAAAATGTTTGTTAAGTAGGTACTTACCTACTTTAATGTGAACAAAAATAAAAAAGCTTCTCATCTAACGGTCTTTGACCAGTCGGGTGGTGACCCCCAACCCAAGGTGAAGAATGATAAGACATTCATTTTTATTATTACTTTTTTGAGCTTTTGTAACTTTTAATTTTTTTAAAGCTTTTTTAGTTTTGTTCACATTAAAGTAGGTAAGTACCTACTTAACCAACATTTTCCAACTTTCCAACATTTTCCTACTTTTCGAACATTTTTTAAAATTTTGAAGTGAGGAATTTATTTTTAATCCCTCCATAGCCGGTCCCAACCCGTGTTGTGGAAGGGGGAGGGAAAATAAAGCCCAAAAACATAATTTTTCCTTCTAAATTTGGAAAAATAACGATGAAATCGAAGAAAGGACCTCACCTCGTGATTCAGCGTCAAAAAATAATGACAAAACATGTGCCACACTTGGGGTTTAAAAAAATGCACTTTTGCGCGCCCTGGTCACATTGCACGCGAAAAGTACCAGTTGCGCGCAATGAAAAAAGTCGCTTCGGGTATGAATTTCTCATGAAATTTGACGTAGAATCTGAATTTGCAATAAAAAATGGGGGATCCCATTTGAAAAAAGAAAGTTAGTGTCACTTGCGCGCACTTGCGCGCAATTTTTTTGCGCGAAAGTATTTTTCCTGAATTCTTTACAAAAAAATATGAAAAATGGCGTTGGGTGGACCATAACTTCTGGGACACCCGGTATATTTAAAAAAAACTTTGTGCAATAATTTGCAGCGTTTTGACAGAGGCTTCACTTGTTTAGGCATTTTCTTTTATGGTAATTTTTATCCTTGGTATTTCTGGTATTGAACAATATTCTAGGGCCCTACTATTGAATTTGACTTAAAATTTAGAATTTAAAATTGAGGCAACAAAACAAAAAAACAAAAAAACGCCATCACTGCCAAGATTCAGAGAAAATTACATACTCTCATTGTCAGAAATCTAGGGCAGTCATACATGGAGAGAGAGTGCGTGAGCGCACATCCTCCCGTGTTACAGAAGAATATGAGAACGGAAGAAAAATACGTAGGTAGATATGGAATGAACACAGCCAGCACTATCGAAATGCAAGTGAACTGGAATTCCAAAATTAGCACCACGAAGTCAAATAAGAATAAAACCTTTGAACAACAAATGCAACGTTGAATGTTGGAACCTTCAAAGAACTTGATAGTAAGACGTGACATTGAAGTTCTTGTTAAAAATTATATTGATTGCTTAGAAAGATTCAAACTGTTTGACTGCCCTTAAGGTTATTGGAGTATGAATTCCTTGTTAATTTGATAATATCATATTTGAAGTTGACATCAGACCTGGTAAACCGTGGATAATAATTTGTACCTTGATGATTTTTCATCACAGAACCCAAAAACACTCTTACAATTTGTCACTTTTTGTATTTTTATGATGGAAATGGTTTATGTAGTGTTTGAGGAATACAAGCAACTACTGAGATGTAAGAGAGTTTTCTCCATAGTTGAGTTACCTGGTTGACTCATTGGAAGCGTAGAGAGCTGCTTATCAAGGTAACATTACTTCATTATCAAAGAACCACATTTACGTTTGAATTGGGGAAAAACGAACGGAAAAATATATTAGTTCTAGCTCACCGTTGTGAAGATCTTCATTACTTTCCCCGGCCGGGGAGATGAGGCGCAACGAATTCGGACGATTCAAATCCGCAGAAATCAGGTGAAAATTCACGCTCGCGGAAAAGTGACAGCTAAAGTTTTCCGTCGTTAAACTACGAGGGCAAGTTGCACTAAGATGATGTTGCACTGTGGTTTTAACTTTGAAAAACGAGAAAATACGGGAGGGTTTCATACAAGAGAGAAGGGCAAGCCATGAACAGGTGCGTACTGAAACCTGGTTGATCGCTGAAGGCGAGTTCACCTGAGGGGACTTGGAGGGGACGACGTAAACATCAGATAAGGATGTCTACTTTGGCCAATACACCGCCCACCCAAAATTTGAAGAATTTTGAGAAGACAAAAAATAAATAGCGTAAGTTGAATGCTCATACAACTATCCCTAAACACGGGAGAAACAAAAATAACATTTCAGAAACAAGTAACAATAGTCCAACACCGTCTACTCAAGATCAGTGTTGTAACATAATTTTGCACAATTTTAGTATATATACTAAATTTTTATATATATATAACAAGCTAGTTAGTAAGATTTATAAACAAGTTAGTTTTGACAAAAACATTTTTATATAAACAACAAGGTTGAAGAACAATGAATATTAAATTAAATTACTCTTCCTCTTCCGTTGAAAGGAGAGCGAGTTACTCTTGAAGGAGGAAGATCGGCCATAATCGGATGGTTTTCCTTCAAACGATGCCGATAACAACTCATACACTTGAAAATGCGATGTCTCAAAAGCGCACGGAGGGAAAGTATCCAAAATTCTTGCGAGATAACAGCCTGGGTACATTGCGGTCCGGCATGTAGCAACTTTCGATGATACGAATCACAAATCAGCGATGATAAATGAGATTGCTTTGGCAGCAGCGGAGGGTGTTTCACATCCGATGGTAATAACGAATGAGTGAGGCGTCCACCTACTCTGAGGATTCCATTGTGAATAAACGGATAAAGACGTCGAATACGTGGTGAGAGTAACTTGCCCTTTTGAATGGTTTGAAGCTCACTCCCAAAATAGTGGAATTGGGTAGCCTTCACGCAGACATACATACTTGCATGTAGTTCAAATGGTTGGAGTGGTCCCGATCTACGCATTCGAAATTTGTTTGGACCCACTTGACGAGTGTTGTGGAGAAAACGTAGAATCCAAGCCATTACTCGTTTCAAACGAGAAAGTGACGAGAATCTTTCGATAATCGATACAACGAGCGGAGGTTCCTTTGGTTTAGTACGTTTTGAAGCGGTAAACATAGTAACCTTGGTGTGCTTCACCTCTGGCAAGTCATCAGACATTGGGAGTTCCAAATTTGGCCAACTTGAAGTAGGGGTGCGAAGAAAATCGGGCCCCGCCCACCATGACGGATTCTCAATTATTTCGTTGGGAAGAAGTCCTCGGGATGCCATATCCGCAGAATTATTGGCCGAGATAACATGACGCCATTGAGAAACCTTGGTGTTTTCCAAGATAGCTACCACTCGGTTAGCGACGAAAGTTTGCAGGCGATGAGGAGGGGTATGAAGCCACCCAAGGACAACTGAAGAATCAGTAAATGAGTGTACTTCGGTTATTTTCAATCTCAAGACTAGAAATTGGATTGATTCAAGCAGTTGAGAGAGCAAGTGAGCACCATTGAGTTCTAACCTGGGCACCGTTACAACTATGAGAGGAGCTACACGAGTTTTTGCCCGTATCAATTTCGATGAACAGAAAGTTCCATCCTCGGTAGAACATCGTAAGTATACAGCTGCTGCATAACCCAACATTGATGCATCGCTGAACCCAATGAGTTGATACTGATTCGCTCTCTCATGCAAGAGACGTCTTGGAATTTTGAGTTGTGGAAAATTCAGAAGTTGCGAACTGAACTCTTCCCAACGAGATTTTAGATCACTTGGGAGTGGTGAATCCCAATCCAAACCACGCTCCCAAAGCTCGCGGAGAAATAACTTGGCTTTGAAAATTACAGGACTTATCCATCCAAGGGGATCAAACAGCGAGGCGATACGAGAGAGTACTTGACGTTTCGAATTACAAACAGGTAGCGGCTTCACGGAATAGGTAAAAACGTCAGAAAGTGGTTCCCAGTGTAATCCCAGAATGTGTAACGAACTAATTTCAATGGACTGTATAGATAAGGAAGAGATTTGATGCTCAGGGAGAATGTCACTTAGGATAGAGGGTACATTTGAAGCCCATTTACGGAGCTCAAAACCACCAGACTTGAACAATTCAATCAGCTCAGTTTTCAGAGTGAGCGCCTCTTTCTCCGACGGTGAAGATGTACAAATATCATCCATGTAACATCATGATAATACCGCTTTGGAAGCCATGGGAAAACTATGACCTTCATCTCTCACGAGCTGCATCGTTGTTCGCTGTGCTAAAAACGGGGCGCTAGCGAGACCATACGTGAGTGTTAACAATTGATACTGAAGAAGAGGGTCTGACTCATTTTCTCTCCAAAAGACGTGTTGGAAGAGACAGTCATCAGGATGCATCCATATGTGACGGTACATCATGCGGACGTCAGCAACAAGGGCTACCTTTTCGAGGCTGAAAAGAGTTATAATAGTACAAATGTCCTTCTGAAGAGGAGGGCCGACTAGTAAACGATCGTTGAGGCTGGAACCTAGAGAGTCCTTACACGAAGTGTCGAACACCACTCGAATAGGAGAAGTGGAGGAATCCCTCATTACGGCGAAATGGGGTATATATACCATTCCCCGCTCAATTGAAGGTTTCATGTGACCCATTCTAATATACTCCTTCATGAAGTTATTGTAAGCTTCCTTCAATTTGATGTCCTTTTTTAGCCGAGACTCCTGACGAAGCCACCTATGACGTGCAATGTCTTCAGTGTCACCGAAGGGTGTGACGTCATGTTTTGGTTTAAACGGCATTCGAACCACATACGAGCCATCTGAACGACGAGAATGCGACGAGACAAAACTTTGCTCTGCATACTCATGCAGCGGATCCTTCACCGTACGAGGAGAAACTTCTTCAGAATTCCAAAAACTTTGCAGAGTTTTGTCCAAATCAACATCACATATCATTAGAGAGACGTCAACCTGAGGTGAAGGGGTAACTGACGAGACGTCTCCGATAATCACCCAACCGAAAACGGTTTCAAAGGCGGCAGGTTTACCATGAAGTACGGCAGGACTATCAGAAAACAAACTAGAATAGAGTGCGGCTCCTAGTAGAAAATCTATTTTCCCTTTTTGGCAGAAAGATAGATCAGCGAGCTGCAAATGTGAAAATTGACGAAAGACATCATCGGATAAAGAGGTTGTCGGAAGGTCTGAACACACCTTCCGCACTACAACGGCTTCAGCTTCCAGGAGAGGAGTACGAGAATGACGTGGAGACAATACACAAGACACTACTCCTTCAGACGTGCCTAAATTCTGAGAAAGAGCACCTGAAATGGTAGTAGGTCGAGACGACACTGGTAATGCTAAACGTTGAGCGCATTCCGAAGAAATTAAACAAATTTGACTTCCGACATCGATGACTAGACGTATACTGCCGTACTAGTCAGAAAGTCGTATCTTGGCTTCACCCAACTTTCGGGAAAACGACCTAATAGGTTTCGTGATGAAATAACTCTTTCACGGGATTTATTTTCCTTCTTTTACCACAACTAAAAGTTTTTCTTATAGGAAATTAGTTGCTGAATCGATTTCTGAGGTCAAAATTAAACATTTTCAAGTGTATATTGTCAAAAAACTGTATAACATTTTTATATTCTTATTTTACTTACATTTAGGTCTGATATACTAAGCCTTGAAGTCGTATCTCGATCTTGAATTCACGTTTGCGCAAGCGCAGTGGCTACTATCAGTCCGAAGGTGGTGATATTCATAGGGGACCATCTAAATACTAATTTGTAACATCCCTGAAAATTTCATTGAAATCGGATGGAAAATGTAGAAGTTATGGCCGTTACAAGGAAATTCAGTTTTGCGCATACGCAGTGGCTACTATCAGTCCGAAGGTGGTGATTTTCATAGGGGACCATCTAAATACTAATCTGTAACATCCCTGAAAATTTCATAGAATTCGGATGAGAAATGTAGAAGTTATGGCCGTTACAAGGAAATTCACGTTTGCGCATACGCAGTGCTACTATCAGTCCGAAGGTGGTGATTTTCATAGGGGACCATCTAAATACTAATCTGTAACATCCCTGAAAATTTCATTGAATTCGGATGAGAAATGTAGAAGTTATGGCCGTTACAATGAATTCACCGTATTCCGTTACAGTTTTTTTGACAATATACACTAAAAAATGTTTAATTTTGATCTCGATAATCGATTCAGCAACTAATTTCCGGTAAGAAAAACTATTAGTTGCGGTAAAAGGAGGAAAAATAATCCCGTGAAAGAGTTATTTCACCACGAAACCTATTAGGTCGTTTTCCCGAAAGTAGGGTGAAGCCAAGATACGACTTTCTGGCTTAGCAAGGCAGTATTTGGATAGGTAACAGTGAGAAGGTTCCTAAAGTCACCACTAAATGCTGAGTTTTCAGAGGCAAAAAGTCGTATCATGTCGAATCAGAATGCAAGAAGTCGTATCGTCGAAATACTAAGGCCGATTCTCGTAACTGTGTCAAGATACGAGTTTTCTTCTTCTGATTCGCTCTGATACGACTAGTTGCTTAGCATAATCAAGTTAACATGCCTTAACGCAAAAATCGGGAGGCTTGTTTGAGGCATTTCTAGTCGAGATACGACTCTGAAACTTCGAAAATCGATAGAAATCGACCCCATAAACCCCCGGGTACCAATAACTCAATTTGGTCAAATTTTCACTATACGACTTTCTGGCTTAGCACGGCAGTATAGGTTCCATCCGCCCCCACTTATTTCTAATTAGAGCTTGTGCGGTTCCGAGTAGTACGGTACGAGTGTTTTGACGAACAATGGCAGGGCTAGTCAAAAGAGTTTGTGACTGAGAAACTCTACAATCGGTAGAATTATTGGAAACATGTGGTGCCGGCGGCCGTCGGTCTGCTGGAACCCGGTTAACAATAGAAGAGAGAGGAACATCTACCTGAAGGTTCGAGTTGACATCAGTTTTAGGGTCGTGGAGAAAGCTATGATGCGACGGATTAGAGCAATGTTTGCAGTTCCTTTTTGAAGTGCATTTTGACCTGTGATGTGCACCTAGGCACCGAAAACATCTGCGAAGAGCTTTAATTTTACCATATTTTTCGTCCACAGACATATTTTGAAAACCCATACAACTATAAATAACATGAGAGTCCTTACAAATAGGACATACATTAGAATTATTATTATCAACAATTTTCGACAAACGCGAGTTTTCATTGGCTGGGGTAACTAATAATGTTTGAGAATTACGCCCACTTCTAGAATTAATAGACGTAGAACCAGACGAACATTTTGTTAATTCGTGAATTGTACACTGATCTTGGACGTACCCTAATAACTGAGAAAATGAAGGAATTTCATCACGGTTACTCAAGGACCTTTCAAATAATACACGAACCTCAGTAGGTAATGCGCGCAGAGCGCATTGAAACAGTAAGAAATCATGTTGGTCAAGGTCAAGGTTATTGAACGCCGCAACAGAAGTGTCAAAAACCCCTATGAATTGTTGCAAGTTGGCGTAAGTATTATTAATGAGAGGCTTGAAATCTAATATTTTATTAACATAGTGAGCCGCTAACGAACGGGCACTACCATATCGACTCTTAATAATAGAATAAGCAGTCGCATAATTATCATCAGAAAGTAATAAATTCCTAATTAAATTGAAAGCATTTGGCGCGGTCTCCAAAGCTCGACGTAAATACGTGAATTTTAGTACATTACTAAAATTACCTTGGTGAATAACTGATTCGTATAATATCCAGAAATCATTGAATGTATCCATTTCACCATTCCATTTTGGAATTTCAAAATTAGGTAATTTAACATGAGTTATTACAGACAATGGATCTTGAGACTTGGAACAAGAACTAGACATACGGCATTTTAAATCTTGTTCAACGGAACGAATTTTATAATATAGATCATCAAAGGACTTCTGAACATTATCGATTTCGGCTGCTTCTTCAGCTTCGACACAAACATTGATTTCTAGCAACAAATCTTGGATTGTGTCAAATTTATCCTTGATTTTACCTATATCTTGACACCGTGCCAAGAATTGAGAAACAGTACCTGGGGCAACATTTGATGCACCATCATAAACTGTTGTCAATTGAGCAAACAGTTTAGACCGCCTATCAACATTGTACTTTAATTCTAAAAGACGTTTCTCAAGGTGAAGATCATCGTCACCTTTGTTAGCCAAAGCTAGGCTAGTTTCTATCTAGAAAGATACTATATTTATAAGGAAATGACCTTGCCAAGGAAAAATGTGACCTGTCCCAACTGGACGTCACGAACAAAGGAAATGAGCATTCAACACACGTTTCAACTTACGAATTTACTACAGTGCAACAAATGAAAATGAGATCCGGCAATCGAATAAGACCAGTGAATTGGGGAAAAACGAACGGAAAAATATATTAGTTCTAGCTCACCGTTGTGAAGATCTTCATTACTTTCCCCGGCCGGGGAGATGAGGCGCAACGAAGTTAGACGATTCAATCCGCAGAAATCAGGTGAAAATTCACGCTCGCGGAAAAGTGACAGCTAAAGTTTTCCGTCGTTAAACTACGAGGGCGAGTTGCTCCAAGATGAAGTTGCACTGTGGTTTTAACTTTGAAAAACGAGAAAATACGGGAGGGTTTCATACAAGAGAGAAGGGCAAGCCATGAACAGGTGCGTACTGAAACCTGGTTGATCGCTGAAGGCGAGTTCACCTGAGGGGACTTGGAGGGGACGACGTAAACATCAGATAAGGATGTCTACTTTGGCCAATACAACGTTCAAAATGGATTAATTCTACCAGTCAGCGAAATCGGAAAATCGAAATTAAATTCAAGGCATACATGATTCTCGTTCTGAATCTCCCTGACAGGTGCCGAGTTCTTGGACATGCGGTTTGTCGTGGCGGTTAATTTTTTACCTGCTCCTTTCCAAAGGTTTATTATTGGAAATGATATACTCACCTTAAATATTCTAGTCCATCATGGTGCTTCTACATACCATTTTATATATTCTAGTTTTCGATGCAATAAACTTTCAGGCAAGGGCTAAAGATTTAGAGTAGAGTAGCCGTGCATCACACATCGAATGCCTCCCAAACCTACATATTCATAAAGCGAAATCCACGCTGTTCCATCCGAGAACGAGTGGATGAATTCAACACTCGCTGAGCTTGATTAGAAACCTTGAGGTCGGAGTCTCTTATTTGAATGCATAAAGCCAGACATTAATTCATTAAGAAGGAGATCTGCGCTGATTGTTGAGGAACTCGCACCACAGGAATGAAACGCGAGCAAGTGTGATAAATATGCAAGGAGGCACGCGTAACCCGTGTTGTCCCGTTGCCAATGACACCTAGTAATTTAGACACACGATGCTGATTTAAATAAATATCCTATAGGAGAGCCCACCGTGCGTTCTGCACGAGATGGTTGTTGGGAGAGGAAGGACTGAATTTGTGAATGAAATAGAGTTTGCTATGAAGGCATCCCGAGATTGATAGATTGCTCTTTTGCACACTTCAACTATTCAAATTAAACTGAGAAGCAGGCGAATTGTACAAGTAGGTATACAAGGCTTTGATGGTGAAACCAGCTAGGAAAATTGCACGAAGAAATTCTTGATTTTCCCTAACAAAATGCCTTTGACTTAGTAGCTCATTAGTGAACTGTCGCACAGTGTGGTCGATGCAAGCCTGATTATTCCATGTTATCCAGTTTGATACAAGTAGAAAATCTTGTCTGAGCACTTCGAGAGCTTGCAGATTCAATCACATCACTGAACTGGCTAATCCAACGTGATATCTGAGTTGATATTCCGTTCAAGCAAATGTAGTTTTGTATTTTTCGAGGTTTTTGTTGGAAATCACCATATTCAACATCAATATCATGGTTTATTCGGAATCATTCCAAAACGTTCTACAAGAAAACTTTATTCAATTAAAAACGGCCATAATTTCAAAATAACTAAAAATCGGTTCACTTTTTCTTGTCTTCAAAAATGTATCAACTCATTTTACACTAATAGGGCTTTTAACTCATGTTACCATTTTCCCTATTCAACCTTGATGTAAAATAACCACCTTCTCTTGTTTGTTAGTTTATATTAATATTGAAGACACACATTAAGAGCGGTGACGTTCGATGAAGCAGTGTGCAAAATTACACGACATCGTTGGGTCGCTATGTCGGGGGGACTGGAATTACAATTTGTAGAAGTGACTTGCAGAGATGAGTCTCCGAAGAGCTGACAGTCTTGTAGAGGTGGATCGGTGACACACGATGCTCGTCTGCATCTAGAATCCATCACCTGTAAATTTGAAACCTGCTGTCGAGTTAGCTGTTCATCACACCTACATTCCCCTTCAACCTGAGGCGATGTCTTCATTATCGTCATTCAGCAGATCAAACCAACAGTTACTTTTCATATCCAAAACAAGTTTCTTCGTGATTATTTCTTGTTGAAATTAAAACACATAAACCGTCATTATTATGTTTAGAATGTACTGAAAACCTCGTGGTGGGGAAAGTACCCGTAATTATTGAAATTTAAACAAGAAAATAGTAGCACAATGGTACATGGATTTTCTAGGAAAAAGGATCGTGACTCACGAGTAGAGGCGCCTCTCTGCAAGTTGACTGGGGCCCCAGTGCTGATTTCCTGTAGTAAATCGAAGACTGAAAAGTGTACCAAAAAGGGAAATTCTGAGGGAGGTATCACGTAACGAAACTTCTTGTAACTAAACATCAATTTGAATCAGTATTTGAATAGGAATTGGGGCGTCGCGAGGACTTGAGTGTTCAAAAGGCGGATGAAGAAGAACAACTAACTGGGAGAAGGAATCAGGTAGGTAGGAGAGGAGAGAAGGGAGAAGGGGTACCACTGCTACCATCCTATAATCATTATCTGAGATTAGCCATTCCCCCCACCCAAAATTGAAAGAATTTTGAAAATTAGTCAGGTGAGACTGAGATAAAATAACTTTCACTTGAAGTTATGCGAAAGAGTGTGTTCAGATAATTATCAAGTTGATCATGAAATCTGATCATCTCGAACGGACTCTCAATTGGTTATACTTGGGTAACTCAGGTGTCAGCAGCACACTCCAGATTTTCTCTTACACATAAATAGTTTGAACTTAGAACACACAAAAACGGGAAAACAAATACAACCCCTAATGATGTCGCGATCTCCTGAGGGTCGTCCTAATAAAGGCGAATAAAGTATAAAAGGTTTGTTATTGATAAGTAATTAGAAATAAAAGTTTATGGCCTGTAAAACTAAATAAGGATGGTGGAGCAACCAGTAATCCGACCGCTCAGCGTCCAACTACTTGGAAGTTGGTAGGAAGCGTCGTAGAAGGTGAGTGAGTAGCTGAGAGAGCACAGGGTTGGTCAAGTTGCGCCATATATCCAGACGTCGGATAAAATATTATCCTCGTTACTGCCTTTTTACAGACCTCAATTTCAGAGCAGTCCTATACAAGTGTGCCTTAGGAAACTAAAGGGGGATAAGCGGGGCTTAATGGGAGCCGAAAATCCGGAGACATTCGATTCACCGAGCTCCCTACGTCGGACTTTATTTATATCCACCGCTAACATTTTTATAAATCCTCGTGAGTATTCCGCAGATCCGAGAAGAAAATTCCGTAATTCTTCTCTGTAAGGAATCATTATAAGGAACGGAGAGGTTTAAGAGAACATTTTGATTGGCTCTTCCCCGGTAAAGTTCGAAATGTTCTTCAACCGTTAAAGGTTTTTCGTGACTCTTCAGCTAAAGTTTTATCAGTACGCTCTCGAGTCCCAATACAGGCTCTCCGCCATAGTTGGCATGGATTCGGATGTAATATCCTTGCAACTTTCATACGATTCCATAGATGATTTGATAATTAGGGGATAATCACTTTTATCTCAGATTACTCATTTTGAAGATCGGTTTACAGTTTAATACACAGAGAGCCCCAACCACACAACCCATGAAAATCTCTAGGAAATTATTGTTGAACTTTGTATAGTTATGCGAACGAAAAACATCTATATAATTGATAAATAAGGAATAAGTGGGTGTCCCTTTGGGAAGCCATATTTGCTTCAAAAGGAATTGAGGATGTATTTTCTCTGTTCGAAATATTTCATTTCCTCTACAATGTGTTTAGAATCATTTCATTTTTGGAATTAAATTTCCCATATATTCTGACTCGGTATCGCTGAAAACGGATCTCAAAATTGGATTCAGCGTCAAAATACATATTAATACCGGGAGTCCCCTTAAATCAAGACTTGCATTTTGCTTCAGAGTCTACCAAGGTAGCGGAAGCGTTGTTTTCATTTTTCAAGGTTGAAATAAAAACGCTGCAAATTATTACACAATGGTTTATTATGTTTCTATATAGATCACTCGTCTGCATAGCCACCAACTATCCAACATGAAGATAAACATCGATCACATACCGGTCAGCTAAAATTTGAACGGAGATTAATCCTCTTTTGCGATTCACACTCGGGTTGCTGATTTATCGTACGTCCAACCCTAAAATTCTCGTAGGGAGCGAACGGTTTGTCCTACAGGGCTCCGCGTGGTCTCAAAAAATTCTAAAAATTCTATACTATCTTAAATTGAAGGAAAAACAATACCTTTACTTATTTTTTTTTTTGAGTTAGGGCGTTTTCAAAATGCAAACCTTATTTTTCAACCATTAGAAGTGACCTACATCAACCAAAATCTAAAATTCTAAGTGGGGAAAGTATATAAAGCCCATATACCAAATTTAATCGGAATCGGTGATGGGAACTGAGGGAAGTGTCGCGTATGGCGGACGGATGGCCAAATTTTTATTCGATTTTTGGATTCTACGTACCTTGAAACGTAAACCAAGACATTTTGAGGGAGTGTTGAAACTTGGTCGATTCCAAAGGTTCATTATTGAAAATAATAAACCAAAATTTCTCCAAAATCAGAAATTATACTCGCGTTTTACCTTCCTAAAAAATTTTTGTTCCGTATCTGTCTGTTTCATGAATTACTTTCCACAGCCATAACTTCTACATTTCTAATCTGATTTCGATGACATTTTCAGATATTGTGCGGGTTTGCGTGTAGATGGTTCCCTATGAGAATCATCACCCTCGGGCTGATAGTAGCCGCTGCGCATGCGCAAACGTGAAATCCTTGCCACAGCCATAACTTCTACAAATCTCATCCGATTTCGATGACATTTTTATGGATCGTGCGGGTTGACGTGTAGATGGTCCCCTATGAGAAAAATAGTCACCCCCGGAATGATAGTAGCCGGTGCGCAAGCCCAAACGTAAAATCCTTGCCACAGACATAATTTCTACATCTCCCATGTGATTCAGATGACATTTCAGGAATTATGCGAGTTGGGGTGGAGATGGTCCCCCACGAAAATCATGACCCCCAAATAGAAAGTATTTTGAGGATATGCGCAAACGTGAAATCCTTGTAACATCCATGACTCCTTCGTTTTCCACAAATATTCAGATATTGTGCTGGTTGATTTGTAAAGTCCCTTATGAGGTCAGTTCAAGGTACTCAGAGATTGACGTTTTGAGATTAACTACTACGCATCGGATCTTCTATACAATTGGGTTATGGATAATAGGAAGCTATGTGCCGCACCCACTTGGCAGACGTTTTTTAAATTTGTTTGTGGGGTGTTGGCAACACTGTTGGCAACTGACTGCATAAATAAACTTCATCGATTTATTCCGAAAATTCCAACATTTTTCTAACGATGAAAAGATATTTTGAGATGTAAGAACTGAATTCAGACGAAGGTTTTTACAATAATATATATTTTACACGGGTCACTGTTTCATAAAATCGGGATTTTGGTTTATTATTTTCAATAATGAACCTTTCGAATCGACCAAGAAAAAAATAATTTTAACACCCCCTCAAAATTTGATGGTTTACGTTTCAAGGTACCTACGTAGAATCCAAAAATCGAATAAAAATTTGGCCGTCCGTCCGCCGTCCGCCGTCCACGTTACGCCGTCCGCCGTACGCCGTACGCCGTACGAGGCACTTTTGCCACTTAGCATTGACCGATTTTGATGAAATTTGGTATGTAGGCTCCATTCGGGGTCTAGTTGTGTCCCGAAGCTTTTGGTTGATGTAGGTCACTTCTAAGGGTTCCAAAATCAATTTTGAAATTTTGAAAACGCCCTAACTCAAAAAATTTCGATATAAAGGTATTGTTTTCCTTCAAATTAAGATTCTATAGAATTTTTAGAATTTTTTGAGACCACGCGGAGCTCTGTAGGACTAACCGTTCGCTCCCTACGAAAATTTAAGGGTTTATATTGAAATATATATATATATATATATATATATATATAAATCAAAACACGAGTGTGAATCGCAAAAGAGGCCTAATCTCCGTTCAAATTAGAGGTGACCGAAATGCGATCGATGGTTGGTGATTTTGATTTTTTTTTAATTTTTTTTTGATTTATTTATTTATTCTATTTTTTTTTTTTTTTTTTTTTTCTTCTCCTCATTATGGATGGTTGGTGATTTTGTACACGAGTGATCTATATAGAAAAATAATAAACCATTGTGTAATAATTTGCAGCGTTTTGAGTTTGAAAAGCGTCACACGAGACACGGCGCGAGGTTTACCTCTCCTTCAAGACCCAGCAGTCGTGCGGGTTTGGCCTATACTCATGCAGACCGCTTCTGCTTCAGAATGAAGAAACTATCCTGAATATCCCCCATCAGCACAGATCGTAGATCGAACGTAGTTTCAATTCGAAGTGCTAGATACCACCTCAATTATTTTAGGGAAGAATACGAACCCCTTTATGTGGTCTCCAATGCTCTGTAGCTCGTTGAGTGCAAATCAAACTGAACGCCTTTCGGAGAAGACTTTGAGAATAAGTTCGTTCTTTTCGAAATTTTTTTCCCGGACTAATTCAAAAGAGTTGAAAAAGGCAACGAAGCCGGGGGACAACTTGGATATTTATGGAGTTTCTCCTCTGTCCAGATTTTGAGAATAAATAGCCCACTCATATAGTCATACTGCTCTGTGGATATTTTCATTTCAAAAACTTCTTCAGTACGACGGATAGTTATCTCGAAAATTTGTCATTTGGTTACATCACAAATCGTGGCATTCTTGTCTCGCGCAGTTTTTGGAAATTGCTCTTCTCCTATAGGAAATATCCGTTTTAAAAATTCGCTCATATCGTCAGTGTTGATTAGATACTCTCATCTCAGAAATGTATAATAATTCATTATATTCTAATTAAATTGTGGTTACACCACATTTAAATCGACATCTCGTAGTAATTCTTGGAAATCACCCCTCAGTCATAGGACAAATTCATTTAAAAATTCGTTCATGTAATCATACTGCACAATGGATACTTCTGTTTGGAAAATTCGATTATTGTATAGTCCTACTGCACGGCGGATTGTCATCTTGGAAATTTTGTGACTTGATTATACCAACTAAAAATTGCGATATTCTGTTCTCAAAATAATTTTTGGGAATGACCTCCAGCCATAATAGTATAAATTCCTCATAAATATGATCATACTTGAGCAGATACTTTCATCTTGGAAATTCGCTATTATGGTCTTACTACCGTGACATTATTTTCCTAATGTAGTAATTTTTGATACCAAAAAGTTTGTCACGGAGTTTGATGTGACCCCATATCGAGAGATTAAAGTATCAACTCTGCAGAATGGTCGTATGAACGAATTTCGACAAGGATTACGTCTCATGGCTGGGTTGTTCATTTGCACTAATCTTCATCTTTACTTCCCACCGGTACATCACACGAGCTCATCATGAAACATTCATAATAACATGAAAAGAAGACTGAATATGATGTAAATTTGATTAGGTGTAGTATTTTCATCCATAATCCGCTATGACGTCGTAATTCCGCTTTTTGAAAAATAAAAAGGCTTACACTTCCAAGGTGAAAGCAAATTGACACTTTTTTACCTCTTTATAATGCAGAAGGTACACCTCACAACAATTTCCCGTCCACTTTGAGACAGAGCTGTTCATAATTCGGTGAAACATTAATACAATGTTTGGTGTCAAAGGAGATTTGAATTTCACCTCGTATCTCTTGGTGGAGCCCTGGAACGAGACACTTGTAGGAAAAGCAATTCATGAAGGTAACTGATTGTGACGGAATAATTACAGAGTGGTACGACAAATTATTTGCTAACAAATGTTTAGCTTTTGAGTGCTGTAAGGAATCCTTATTCGGATCTAAGAGGGTTGAAACAAATTGTGATCGGATTTTCCTCGGATGTGTTCGAATTGGTAACGTGGAATTTCGGGTATGAAACGTAACACCAGAAATTATTATTGCAAAGAAGGAAAGGGAGAATCAATCAACGCTATTCCCAAAGGTGGATATTTACGCTTCAATCAAGTCTGTGGGCCATTGACCAGAGGCTGTGAGGAGAAAACGTTGCCAGAAGAAAAAAAAAACTCGCATTTCCCTCAGATGAAGTTTTTAGACAAATTTTGGTTCAGATTTCCTTAGTAGGTTGTCCTAAACCTTAAGATTTATATAAATCACACTATAAAAATCCGTTGATTTTGTTTCATTATGTAATACATAAAGTCCCAACAGCAGGTACGTGTACGTCGCCGATCTCCTGGGAAACCTGGGTTCGATTACAGGCCGTATTTCTTTCACACATCTACGATTTGTTTTTGCCTGCTTGTAGCAGGCTCTTCAGCTTGTTTTTAATAATACAATTCTGTCAGGAACTTTCTTACCCCAGTATACGATACTGGGATAACTTTTTAATGACGACTATATTGACAAACATTGAAAATTATTTCACAAAGGTTTATTATTTTTCTATATAGATCACTAGTCTGCAAAGAACACGGCTTTGCTATTGTTACCACCAACCAACGTGAGGATAAAAATCGATCGCATTTCGGTCAGCTAAAATTTGAACGGAGATTAGGCCTCTTTTGCAATTCACACGCGTGTTTCTGATTAATCGTAATTCCAACCCCTATGTTCTCGTAGGGAGCGAACGGTTTTTCCTACAGGGCTCCGCGTGGTCTCTGAAAATTCTGAAAATTCTATACTATCTACTAATAAATGAATAGAAAAATAATACCTTTATATCAAAATTGTTAGAGCTAGGGCGTTTTAAAAATGTCAACCCTTATTTTCCACCCTTAGACGTAACCAACATCAACCAAAAGCTTCGGGGCACAACTAGACCCCAAATAGAGCCCACATACCAAAATTCATCAAAATCGGTCAGTGCTAAGCGGGGAAAGTGCCCCGTACGGCGCACGGACGGCCAAATTTGTATTCGATTTTTGGATTCTACGTACCTTGAAACGTAAACCAACAAATTTTGAGGGAGGTTATAAAATGTTTCTTGATCGATTCCAAAGGTTTGTTATTTAAAATAATAAACCAAAAAGAGTTGAGTTTTGCAAATGCAAGAAATTATGTTTTAATTCAATAGAATGTTGTGTAGGTAGCTCAAACCGGCGTCGGTCAACTTGGTCCGGACCCACCCCAACTTGGTCCCGATGAAATGTGTACGTTTTGGTCCCAGAAGCACACTTGGTCCTGTTGAAATTTGGACACTTTGGTCCCGAAGCCTAACTCGGTCCTCATCTCCGAAAGCGAATATTCTGGCCGGTAAGAGCGTGTGTAATTAATATTGACAAAAGTTGGAGTTTACATTTGTAAGAGCGTAAAACTTTCAAAAATATGTGTGTCTGTGCTAATTTTTAATTAGAATGTATCGTACCGTGGAAATAAAGTTTTCTCTCGAGTTTGGGAATACGGGCGTTTTTTCCTTCAATTTAGATCTTTGTTGTTCACTATTAATCGACGGTTGTTCTATGAAAGAACTACTTCCCGTTGTCTAGCTTGTATTATTATAGTTTTAGTCGAACGTTTGAGTCACGAAACATATGTCGTAAAAGACATAAAAGAGGCGCAAGAACATGTTCTAGCGTCTTTGAAATCGGTGTTAGGAAGGAGAAATCGGGGATAATACTGCAGGAAATCGAGAGCCTATTTATTTCACCCTTTGAGCAAAGAAGAAGACGAAAACGATCAACTGGGGAGAAATGTTGCGACGTTCTCAAGCAGCTCTTCTCCCTCCAGAACATCTCCAAGAAGCGTTTATTGTTTCCCATTTACTCCCATTTTATCGGGAAAAGCGTTTTTTTCGGTAGCGCAAGGAAATGAGAGCCGTGTCTGGTACAATAAAACCGCTTTGGTGGACCTGCAAGATGGGAATTTTTCTAATGTTCTCAGAGCAATCGATGAGATTGGGTGTGAGAATGAAGGTACCGTTCAGATTGTTCGGGGGATTCAGCTTCATTTGGGATCATTTGAGTGGACCACCTTTGTGACGAATTGATACAGATAGTAAGGTGTGACTTGTAGTCTCGTTGTTATTATATTCAGCAGCTGGGTATTTTGAGTACATGATTAGTAATGAAAAAAAGATAAACGAAAATTTTAATGGGATTTGTTGCTTGGTAATTATTTATTGATCTGATCAGACAGACAGAGAGAGAACAGACATTTGGGTTCATTCTGAGGTGAGCAGGGATTTAACCCTCTTGACTATAAAAGTAGAAATTGAAGGTCAAGGAGGAGCCAAGTCAAGTGAGAACGCAATTTCGGTGGAGTTGATATATTAAGTTATTTGCTTATCGAATCAGCTCCGTGAAGAAATAACCCACTAACCTTGATGTATAAACCACTGCTATTGCAACTATATCAGATTTAATCATTCGTTCCCACCAACTATCATCATAGATTTAGCAGAGCAAAGACTCATAGTGATAGCACACATAAAGTTAGCATCTATGAACTAAGCAAGGTTTAGTAATACCTATAATGTATTCAGCCAATTTTAAAACTTTGAAATTTTTTGTGAAATGTCCTTATGAGATATTTCAAGATAAAGTAAGGTACATTTTTACCGACTTCAAAACTGCCGTAGGCGCGAAGGAGTAGGTTCTTTTCTCGGTGTGTCGTGGGACGACGATTCTTTTTTTTTTTTAATGTCCGAACACTGCATTTCTTCATCCTGGTACCAATCTGCCTGATACTCTTTGAAATATGTTCTACCAGTATCCGTGGTGGTCCCATTTCAAACGGATTCAATTTTGCTTTGTTAAAAGTGTCAAAAATTTGTGAACATACTCGTAAATGAAAAACGTGGTTTCTGATTTCGGGAAGTTTGGTCCACATTCACTTAACTACCCTTGTACGAGCTTAACTTAACTTAACTTCCCTCGTAACTTTCGACCGAGTCGTTCGCGTACCGTTTTTAGGACGTCCCACAGTAAGACTTGGGCGTCCTTATGCGTTCGATCTGGGGTGAAGAAGGACAACACTCAACAGAAAAAAATAACCACACACTAATCCGTTTTAGACCATTCTGAATCCAAATCCGCGAAAGAACCATAGGTGAACCAATGGTCCGTGTGTGTGTGTGTGTGACAAAATCTTGTGTCGTCTGCACAGGCATTAGTTCTCAACCAATTTCAACCGATTTCTGTTCGTCGCGGAAAACTATCCAGTTGTGCACTACGTCGCCGGAATTTCGAATTTTGGTTTTTAAGGGTGGAAAGGGGGGTTTGATGCTCAAAAAACGAGAGTATGCGGGCATAATCTTGTAAACTCTGCCCAGGCCTCAATTCCCAACCAATTTGCGAGTTTATTTTTTTTCGACTCAGGAATCTTCCAAATTGCTCATTATTTCACTAGAGTATCAAAATTCGCAAGGGTTGGGGGTGAGTGGGGGGGATAATATTCATAAAATATCTTATTTTCCAATATTTCGGTTCCTTTACAGCTTACTAATTGTATCCGAGCATTGAAATTGAAGAAAAATTCTCATCAAACCTCCGGATTTCCGTGAATTATTCTCTGTCCCACCATGGAACTAGCAGTGGTGCCACCATGGTGCCAGGACACCATAAACCGCTTATTTCGTGTTTTTTTTTTTTTTTTTTTGTATTTCAACTTGAATATGGAAATGAATTTCGACGGACTGCCTACCAAAACAAATAGATGAAAATACAACTTTACGAAGTATTATCGCTTTAGTGGTGGTGGGGGGGGGGGGCTCGAATTCGCATGATGGGTTTCGTAGATCTTGGATTTCAAAATGCTCTTCAAATTCGAGGCTCCCATGCCGCTAGTATCAAAGTAGGTGAAGTAATGTGCAACTATAAAATTATCTGAGTAAAAAAAAACAGTCAAATCAGTTGGAAATTGAGGAATAGGCAGCTTGCAAAACAACAAAAATGGGCAATGAACTTTATTTTTTGTTAATAACCCCCATTACTCCCCCTTAAACTCTGACTTCGAAATTCCGGTGACGTAGTGCACAACTATATGGAGTCCTGCGTTGAAAAAAAAACGCTGCAAATTATTTCACAGAGGTTTATTATTTTCCAGTATAGATCACTGGTCTGCAAAGATCACATGTTTGCCATTGTCACTATTTTCAGGACGTCCCACAGTAAGACTTGGGCGTCCTTATGCAATTGATCTGTGGAAAAGTTGGACAACACTCAACAGAAAAAAAACACACGCAAATCCGTTGTAGACCATTCTGAATCCAAATCCGCGGAAAAGCTATAGGTATATGTATATGTGTGTGTGTGTCAAAATCTTTTGTCGTTTGCCCAGGCCTTAGTTCTCAACCGATTTTCGTGGTTTTTTTTTTTTCGATGCGAAAACCTATCTAGTTGTGCACTACCTCTCCGGAATTCCGAATTTTGCCTTTTAAGGGAGGAAAGGGGGGGTTAATGCTCAAAAAACGTGCGTTTGCGGGCATAATCTTGTAAAATCTGCCCAGGCCTCAATTTCCAACCGATTTGAGTGTTTTTTTTATTCGTCACAGAAACCTTCCAAATTGCACATTATTTCAACAGAGTATCAAAATTCACAAGGGGAGGGGGCGAGTGGGGGGATAATATTCACAAAAGGATATCCGATTTTCCAATGTTTTGGTTCCTTTATAGCTTACTAATTGTACCCAAGCTTTGAAATTGAGAAAACAATTCTCATTATACCTCCGGATTTTCATGAATTTTTCTGTACCACCATGAAACTAATGGTATCGTAGATCTTGGATTTTTAAATTCTCTTCAAATTCGAGGCTCCCTAAGTTCAAGTTGACCTAATGCTTATTCAAATTACTATTCAAATTACTAAACAATATGTTTTTTTTACCAACCAATTATAGGTAGGTAACTACTTCCTTCTCAATGAAGTTTGTTTGGAAGAAATGAACTCTTCACACTTGATTCGAAACTTATTACACAACGAGTAACGTTATATAATAATAAATTATTATAATTAATAATAAGGCTCATTGTTGCAAAGTTGAGATTAAAAATGTATTTAAATATACAATTTTTAAAATTTTTTAAATAAATATTGAGCAAAAAGAGATTCCAACAGCACGCGGTGTTTCCAGGCGTTCACCCATCCAGGACCACGCCCAACGCAGCTTGACTTCGATGATCGGACGAAAGCCGGTTTGTTCTGCGTGGTATGACCATAAACCTCCCACAGAAAATCGAGATCAGTCTTTGACAGTTACAATCCACCAAAACTCATAATAAAACCACTATTACTGCTCACAATGTTTAAAAAAACCACGTACCCACAGCGATTCCATTTGAACGGAGATTAGGTCTCTTCTGCGATTCACACTCGTTCGTCCAAATTTCATCAAAATCGGACCGTAGGAACTAAGGAAAGTGCCGCGTACGGCGGACGGACGGGAATATTTTTATTTGATTTTCGTATTCTACGTACCTTGAAACGTAAACCAACAAATTTTGAGAGGGGTCAAACTTTTTTTTTCTTCGTCGATTCCAAAGGTGTGTTATTGAAAATCATAAACCAAAAGAACCACGCAAATCGGTTGGAAACTAAGGTCTAGACAGACCAAAATTTAGTCATGTAAATTGTAACAAGGCTAGATATTATATTTGAGGATAATAAAAAATAAAATTCTAAATAAAATGGTCTAAATAAAATGGTAAAATAAATTGCAGTCTCTGCTACCACCCTAGTATTTCTAGGGAAAACTAATCTAATTAAACCAAATTATATTGAAATAAAATTAATCTATGTTCACACAGAACAATGGAAGAAGGAAAAATAAGCAAAATCAAACACAATATAATGAGAAACGAAAATATACTTATATGAAATGCAAAATGAAAATGGCAGGAAAATTCCTCTGCTTGAAAATGGAAAATGAAAATAGAGAAAGATTTAAAATAAGGGAAAATCCTTACCACAAAGAAAATAAAGAAAATTGACAAACAGTCAAAATAACCTATCCCTTCTGAACAGAAGGAAAACTTAAATGAACAAAACAAAATTTGTTCATTTATTGTCATTTAATGACCAACTTGTCTTGGAAAAAGAGAAGAACAGAAAACGAAGAAGTAAACTGATCTGAAACTGTCTGGTTGAAGAAAACAAAAGAAGAGAAAACTGAACTGGAAAACTGGAGAAAAGAAAATCGAATGGAAAACCACGAAAAGGTTTTCGAAAAACGAGGGTTGGAAAACTATGAAAACAGAAGTGGAAAGCTAGAGAGCTTGCAGCGACGGAGCCTGACTGACAAGTGGTAAAGATTGATAGTTACACAGGCTAATGAAGGTGTGTTAATTCGAAGGCAAGTCCGCTAGATGGCGCAAGACTTGTCTTATGGTAATTTTTAGATGGGGAACATCTCAGAGTTACAAACGTACCGTTTAAAGAAAGAGTATTTATTAGCTCGTGGCCTATTTACATTCGGTATTATTTCACCATCTGATTGATGTTATTGGGGGAGAGATGTGACAAAATACACACATCTATACATACATTCAGGGGTTTCCGCGGATTTGAATTCAGAATGGTTAAAAACGGTTTTTTACGTGGTTATACATTTCCTCCGTTGCCCCACTTGAATGTTGTCCCGCTTCACCCCGGATTAATTGCATAAGGATGCGCAAGCCTTACTGTGGGACGTCCTAAAAAATAGCTGTTCAACTTTGTTGTTCCGAACTGAAACGGAGGCAACGTGAATTCGTGAGTGCCAGACGTTTTTCTTGTACATGCCATATCATGACTTTTTGCACCGGAATATTTTATGTACTTCCTAGTTGAGTGGATCCTTTATCCTGAAATTCACCGTAAACTTCATGGGTCCGCGCCCCTCCAGGTTTATCGAATTTCACAGCGAGGTTTCAGAGCGAGAGTTCCCAACTTGTCGACGAACTGGCAAACGCCCCGCGGGCAGTATTGGACCCTCCTCTCCTCACTCCCATTCTCTCCGTTGTGAATATGATGGTGTTACACAGGAAGCACCTATTGTTGTAGGTATTGGTGAACATGCTCACTCTCAAAACTATTACTGGTGGTTCCATGAGGCGGAGTGGTTTTAGATTCATATCGTTACCTATTTGATCGAATGATGTAATTTCATAAATAACATGAGTTACTTCTCGAAATAACAAGTCCTGGAAAGAAGCGCGAAATTACGCAAATATACGAACGAATGGTCCTCAAGCCATTCACGGCTTAGGGATTCCATATTTGGGGCTTCTACAAAAATGAAGGAAGCACTTGACGACGCTTTGGGGTTCTCGGTGATTTACGAGTTGGCGCAATGCGAATAAGTCAACCAAGGAAAGATGAACACAAAGCTAGAAATTTATCGTAACGATTGTGCTAAGGTTATGAAGAGACGTACATGTGGACTGGAAAAGGTCATGTTGTAAAGGCGGGCGTCCTTTATAGATGTTCCGAACATGCTCAATGAAGCAACGACGGCCTTATCAGTACAAAGCGATGGCTACACGTAATGGAAAATTAATCGAAGAGACATGACGACAAAGACGACTTGTCGTTTGAGATACAAGGAGGCATAAGAGTGAGAAGACTGTGGAAGCTAAAATATAATTATAATGGTAAGTTCGATGTTCGTAACAGGAATGGAAGAACATATTGTTAAGCAATGCATGCATTACAGGGGACGTCCCATTGGATAAGCGGTAGATCAATTTAAATAAGTTGGTAAGCGATAAAACTGTTTCACACGGATGTAATTTATTTAGAATTTCAGGCAAGAAATACTGTCCTCCCCCCCCCCCCACCGACTCTAATGGTGCCAGTCTGGCACCAATGCGGAAATACGTCGTAACGTAGAAATTTCATCTATTAGTTTTGGTAGGCAGTCCTTCGAAGTTCACATCCGTATTCAAGGTGAAACACAAAAAAAAAAAAAAAAAAAAAAAAAAAAAAAAAAAAAAAATGCGGTTTATGGTGTCCTGGCACCATGGTGGCACCACTATTAGTTCCATGGTGGTACAGAGAATAATTCATGAAAATCCGGAGGTATAATAAGTATTTTTCCTCAATTTCAAAGCTTGGGTACAATTGGTAAGCTGTAAAGGAACCGGAACATAGAAAAATCTGATATTTTGTAAATATTATCCCCCTCGCCCCCTCCACATGCTAATTTTGATACTCTGGTGAAATATTGTGCAATTTTGAAGATTTTGAGTCGACCAAAAAAAGAACCACGAAAATCGGTTGGAAATTAAGGCTTGGGCAGAATACACAAAATTATGACCAAAAATGCACGTTTTTGAGCATAAACCCCCCCCCCCCCCCTCTTAAAGGCAAAATTCGAAATTCCGGCGACGTGGTGCACAACTAGATAGTTTTCCGCGTCGATTAAAAAAGAACCACAAAAATCGGTTGAAATAAGGCCTCTGCAGACGACACAAGATTTTGTCACACACACACACACTGCAGACATACAGATTTTTTCGCGGATTTTTAAGTTGCAATGTGGAATTTTTCATTCTTTAGGTTTCGAGGGTAAAATGTAGTATTACTTCAGTTTCAATGGGATTAATGGTTTAATAGTAACCTACAACGGTTTTCATATATTAAATTCATTTATCTGACTCCAAAATAGTAGAAGCCGAAAATATGACTAAGATATTATTATTAATTTGAGATTTTTGTAAGAAAATACATTTTAAGAATTTGGAAACGTAGAATTTATAAGTACCCAAAAAATTCAACAGGTGTAAAAACAAAAAAAAACTGTAATAACCGCAAGTACCAACGTGAGATAGGAGGTTGGATACAATTACAGATATGAACTATGAAGGACGTCCAGAAAGTAAGTGTAATCAATTTTCGTGCGATTCAAAAATTGTGTATCCTGTACATTAGGTTTATTATATCCGTCTTATACCTATTATTGCCGTACTTATACTCCCGTATCCCGTGGTGAAAACAGTACTTGAGTAACCCCAGTTTACAGTAAAGAAGTTATTGATGGATGTTTGAAAAACTGATAATTGTCTACGCAGACGCCTCCTTTTGATTCGCCTACCTTTGATTGTGTCCCATTCAATGGTAATAATTTACTGCCGTACTACAACACAACTCACATTACTTCAAGCGTGCGATCAAGACGGCGAAATGGTCATTATTGCGGCAATTCGATTTTTTTTTTTTAATAATGAACCTTTGGAATCAACAAAGAAAGAAAATTTTTAACACCCGCTCAAAATTTGTTGGTTTACGTTTCAAGGTACGTAGAATCCAAAAATCGAATAAAAATTTGTCCGCCCGCCGTTCGCGGCACTTTTCCCAACAGCATCGACCGATTTTGATGAAATTTGGTATGTAGGCTCCATTTGGGTCTAGTTGTGCCCCGAAGATTTTGGTTGATGTAGGTCACTTCTAAGGGTTCAAAAATGAATTTTGAAATTTTGAAAGCGTTCTAACTCAAAAAATTTCGATATAAAGGTACCTATTGTTTTTCCTTTAATTTGGGATTCAATAGAATTTTTAGAATTTTTTGAGACCACGCGGTGCTCTTCAGGACAAACCGTTCGCTCCCTACGAGAATTTAAGGGTTTTACGTACGATAAATCAGAAACACGAGTGTGAATCGCAAATGAGGCCTAATCTCCGTTCAAATTAAGCTGACCGAAATGCGATCGATGTTTTTCGTCATGTTGGATGGTTGGTGGCTTTGCAGACGAGTGATCAATATAGAAAAATAATAAACCATTGAGTAATAGTTTGCAGCGTTTTTCCTATCGGTGGGATCGTACCGGGATCTTCGTTGTTCTTCGTTAATGAGTGACAGAAAGTAATATTCTTAGAAGAACAGTAGAAGGGTTGTCTTTCCTCCCTGCTAGCGGATAAAGTTGCCTAATCACGAGGCGTGCTTTAGAACATGATCCGCTTTCATTAGGAAGGTTCGGTGCAGCGGTCGACGGTCGTGTAATTAGTAGAGGCCGCTGAATCGAGTCAGTAACAGTTGACCCCTGGGGCGTATGCATTTCCACCCGTATGATCAGTGCATAAAACCAGTGCATAAATGTTTGTTCAACAGCTGGTCTTGTATACCTCCGATGTACCTGAACCCTCGCGGTGTCCACGCCCTCAGGCGAACTTCTGGATTAACGGTGTGATATTGAGATCGATCTAAACCGCATTACTCGGAATATTGTACGTACTCCACACAGACAGATTTTCTGGGCTTTGAAGAGAACGCTGCAAAATATCACACAATGGTTCATCATTTTTCTATATAGATCACTCGTCTGCAGAGCCACCAACCATCTAACATGAAGAAAAACATCGATCGCATTTCGGTCAGTTAAAATTTGAACGGAGATTAGGCCTCTTTTGCGATTCACACTCGTGTTTCTGATTTCTCTTAAGTAAAACCCTTAAATTCTCGTAGGAAACGAACAGTTTGTCCTACAGAGCTCCGAGTGGTCTCAAAAAATTCTAAAAATTCAATAGTATCTTGAATTGATTAAAATACAATACCTTTATTTTGAGCTAGGGCGTTTTCAACATTTCAACCCTAATTTTTCCACCCTTAGAAGTGACCTACATCAACCAAAAGCTTCGGGGCACAACTAGACCCCAACTGGAGCCTACATACCAAATTTCATCAAAATCGGTCGCATACTGGGGCCAAATGGCCAAAAAGCGGAAAAAAAATCATTATCTTTTGAACGGATTACTGTATCGTCTTGGGAATGGTTCCATTCAAATCCAAATACAAAAATACATTGGAAAAATATGTTTTCTGACGTTTAAATTCACTATTTTAGTACTAATTCTTGAATTTTGAAAAAAATAATATTACTCAAAGTGGGGAAGCATGTAAAAAAACAGAAAAGCGGTTTTACAGGCGATGGGTTTGTATTATTTTGTTCTTTTCTTCGTTTCAGAGGTTATAGGATGCGATAGTGATGATTGAATTGAGGTTTCTTTATAAATTTATGTAAATATTTATATATCGTCCATATACCTGGAAAACCATGTAAGTCGGTATTTTTGCGAAAATAAGGTTTTGAGCCATCCAGGTGAATTAGGGTCGCTTGATCCATTCAGTGAAGCCGTTTTCCAATCTGAGGAATAGTTTTTTATCCAGAAGGCAGAGAAAAAACGTGTAAGTCGGTTACCTATTTTTTCGCCGGAAAACCAAGCAAGTCCTGTGTATGCCTTCATAAAAGTGAGCAGCTCACGCTGGTCGCAAGTTTCCATCAAAGAGAAAGTGATTATAAATAGAAACCTTTTTTAAGTATCAATTTCAGCAATAAATTCCACTCCTTGTGTTCTGCAGACACGTGATTTTCCATACTGTGGCCAACCATGAGATCACGACCTACCTACGTGTTATTCTGCATTATTTCTAAATTATTTTTACATTATTTCGGAGGATAATTTTATATGAATTGATTGATTTGTTGGCTGTTTGACCTAGCTGTAATGCTGATGTTAGAAAGATCAACAAGAGATTAGTAGTGTGCTATATGTCTGCTTATGTTTTACATGAAACTCTGTAAAATTAATGATACAAGAGATAATAATGAGATAATAATTGAGGAAATCCATTTCTGTCCAATGCCTAACCCCTTACCCATCCCTAACCCATATCCAACTCAACCACATCTCATCCCCAACCCAGCCCTGTCCTATCCCGAACCCCTAACCCACACCCAACCAATCCATAACCCATACCTAACTTATCCCTAGTCCATCCCTAACCCATCCACAGCTCATCCCCAACCCAGCCCTGTCCTATCCCTAACCCCTAACCCACACCTAACCAATCCATAACCCATACCTAACTTGTCCCTGTTCCATCCGTACCCTACCCAGCCCTGACCTATCTATAACCCCTAACCCAACCCGTCCTTAACTCATCCCTGTCCCATCCACTACCCATCCCCAACCCAGCCCTGACCTATCCCAACCCCTAATCCGTCCCTAGCCCATCTCCAACATATCCTTAACCCCCATCCCATCCCTAACCTAACTCATACCTAACCCATCCTCAATCCATCCCTAGTCCATCTATAACCCATCCCCAGCTCATCCCTAACCCAGCCCTGACCTATCCCAACCCCTAATCCGTCCCTAGCCCATCTCCAACCTATCCTTAACCCCCACCCCATCCCTAACCTAACTCATACCTAACCCATCCTCAATCCATCCCTAGTCCATCTATAACCCATCCCCAGCTCATCCCTAACCCAGCTCATCCCTAACCCAGCCCTGACCTATCCCAACCCCTAATCCGTCCCTAGCCCATCTCCAACCTATCCTTAACCCCCACCCCATCCCTAACCTAACTCATACCTAACCCATCCTCAATCCATCCCTAGTCCATCTATAACCCATCCACAGCTCGTCCCCAACCCAGCCCTGTCCTATCCCTAACCCCTAACCTACACCCAACCCATCCATAACCCATACCTAACTTATCCCTATTCCATCCCTACCCTTCCCAGCCCTGACCTATCTATAACCCCTAACCCAACCCGTCCTTATCCCAACCACTACCCATCCCCAACCCAGCCCTGACCTATCCCAACCCCTAATCCGTCCCTAGCCCAACTCCAACCTATCCTTAACCCCCATCCCATCCCTAACCTAACTCATACCTAACCCATCCTCAATCCATCCCTAGTCCATCTATAACCCATCCCCAGCTCATCCCTAACCCAGCCCTGACCTATCCCAATCCCTAATCCGTCCCTAGCCCATCTCCAACATATCCTTAACCCCCATCTCATCCCTAACCTAACTCATACCTAACCCATCCTCAATCCATCCCTAGTCCATCTATAACCCATCCCCAGCTCATCCCTCACCCAGCCCTGACCTATCCCAACCCCTAATCCGTCCCTAGCCCATCTCCAACCTATCCTTAACCCCCACCCCATCCCTAACCTAACTCATACCTAACCCATCCTCAATCCATCCCTAGTCCATCTATAACCCATCCTCAATCCATCCCTAGTCCATCTATAACCCATCCCCAGCTAATCCCTCACCCAGCCCTGACCTATCCCAACCCCTAACCCGTCCCTAGCCCATCTCCAACCTATCCTTAACCCCCATCTCATCCCTAACCTAACTCATACCTAACCCATCCTCAATCCATCCCTAGTCCATCTATAACCCATCCCCAGCTCATCCCTAACCCAGCCCTGACCTATCCCAACCCCTAATCCGTCCCTAGCCCAACTCCAACCTATCCTTAACCCCCATCTCATCCCTAACCTAACTCATACCTAACCCATCCTCAATCCATCCCTAGTCCATCTATAACCCATCCCCAGCTAATCCCTCACCCAGCCCTGACCTATCCCAACCCCTAACCCGTCCCTAGCCCATCTCCAACATATCCTTAACCCCCATCTCATCCCTAACCTAACTCATACCTAACCCATCCTCAATCCATCCCTAGTCCATCTATAACCCATCCCCAGCTCATCCCTCACCCAGCCCTGACCTATCCCAACCCCTAATCCGTCCCTAGCCCAACTCCAACCTATCCTTAACCCCCATCTCATCCCTAACCTAACTCATACCTAACCCATCCTCAATCCATCCCTAGTCCATCTATAACCCATCCCCAGCTAATCCCTCACCCAGCCCTGACCTATCCCAACCCCTAATCCGTCCCTAGCCCAACTCCAACCTATCCTTAACCCCCATCTCATCCCTAACCTAACTCATACCTAACCCATCCTCAATCCATCCCTAGTCCATCTATAACCCATCCCCAGCTAATCCCTCACCCAGCCCTGACCTATCCCAACCCCTAATCCGTCCCTAGCCCAACTCCAACCTATCCTTAACCCCCATCCCATCCCTAACCTAACTCATACCTAACCCATCCTCAATCCATCCCTAGTCCATCTATAACCCATCCCCAGCTCATCCCTAACCCAGCCCTGACCTATCCCAACCCCTAATCCGTCCCTAGCCCATCTCCAATCTATCCTTAACCCCCATCCCATCCCTAACCTAACTCATACCTAACCCATCCTCAATCCATCCCTAGTCCATCTATAACCCATCCTCAATCCATCCCTAGTCCATCTATAACCCATCCCCAGCTCATCCCTCACCCAGCCCTGACCTATCCCAACCCCTAATCCGTCCCTAGCCCATCTCCAACCTATCCTTAACCCCCACCCCATCCCTAACCTAACTAATACCTAACCCATCCTCAATCCATCCCTAGTCCATCTATAACCCATCCCCAGCTCATCCCCAACCCAGCCCTGACCTATCCCAACCCCTAACTTATACCCAGCCCATCCCTAACCCGTCCCTAGCTTATCTCCTACCTATCTCTAACCCATCCTTAACCCATATACAGTTCATTTCTTACCCGTGCCTGACCAATACCTAACTCATCCCTTGTTTTAATGAAACAAAAGTACGTAGTTGCATAAATACACTTAAATTCAACTTAAACTTAAACTAAATTAAACTTAAATTCAATGCATACCTACCTAGTTACGGTTGTGATAGGTAAAGTGTTCCTATTAAGTAATGGTTGTAATTTAAGAAATGGTAGTTGAGGAATTGGTAGTACAATTATTTATTGCTCAACTCTAGTAATATTGACTGAAGACTGTCATTTTGACTCAAGGAGCCTTAAAGTTGGACTGCGTATTAGTCAACGCCTATGAATTTTCATTCAAATATTTCCCTTTTGCATCGATTTGGGTATTTTGTGTAACCTTGAAACCTGGAGAAGAAAATTGAATAATATTCCTAATAATTAAATAACCCAAGCTGGGTATATTTTCATAACTGGCTGGGTAAAAGCATGTAAGTCCATTTTTTCGTTCGCTGAAGTAAATTTTGATGAAATTAGTCTCAGGCTCTTTGAAATACCATTGTTACCACCAGCTTTAAGGAATGGAACGAAAAAAACTTATTGCATGTGGAATGAAAACTGAATTATTTAGTTTTTAGTGTCCCCTGTAAAATTTGATAAACTCGACTTACATGGTTCACCATGTATACGGACGATATAGAAAAATAACAAACCTTTGTGTAATAATTTGCAGCATTTTACAAGAATAACCGCCTCGTTTACACACAGCGTACCTAGTGTGCACACTGCTCGCTAAGTGACTTGTAAAGTTTGTACGCAGTTGATGTAGTGTTTTCTCTGTCTGCAACAGAAACGGCTTTTGATCGTCTTCCACGGCTCACTATGCGCTCCACAGCTTGTCGGCTGTCACGTTGAGTAAAATAGGTGCCCTTCCTCCCCTCCGCTGTGCCAGTTCCAACAATCCACCTATCTTCACATCAAAGACGTTTCTCCCTCACGTGTGAGCCTTTGAGAGACGGGATTCGTTCTCATCTGCGGCTGCGGGTTCGTCCGTCTTATTCCCCGCTCTTTACAACCCTCCCGCTTTCTTTATCTTCCTCCACCGCCGCACCGCCCTAATCTTTATGTGTGTACTAAGGGTTGCTGTGAAAAAATACTGCTGCCCTTTACAGCAAGGGAGGGGGAGACCCGAGGGGCATGGGAACCCATGACTATAACACTTAGCGCGGTGATTTCCCTCAACTTACATTATGCCCTCTCGTTCCTTTTATGACCTCTTATTGTTGCCAAAATTGAATATCCTCGACGGAGAGAAAAAGAGGGATAAAATCTCGAACTCTGCGATCAGCGCGACGACTCCCGCTTTGTTGGGATCCGCTTCAACAACAAACTCACCGCCACCGCTCAGTCGGACGCCATTCTTTCCTCGTTCCGGGTCAGTATTTCGCGGAATGGAAGGCGCAAAAACTTAAGAAAGTACCTAAATTTTGAAGGATTTTAGAAGTTCATCAGTTTACGGCCCTAGGGAATAGAAAATCTGAAATATTGCCACTTGAATCTCCAAAATCGAACAATAATTTCTATAGTAAACGCTGCAAATTATTACACAATGGTTTAAAATTTTTCTATATATATCATTCGTCTGCAAAGCCACCAACCATCCAACATGAAGAAAAACATCGATCGCATTTCGGTCAGCTTAATTTGAACGGAGATTAGGCCTCTTTTGCAATTCACACTCGTGTTTCTGATTTATCGTACGTCAAACCCTTAAATTCTCGTAGGGATGAAACGATTTGTCCTACAGGGCTCCGCGTGGTCTCAACAAATTCTAAAAATTCTATACTATCTTAGATTGATGGAAAACCCACACCTTTATATCAAAATTTTTTGAGTAAGGGCGTTTTCAAAATTCATTTTTCGACCGTTAGAAGTGACCTACATCAACCAAGAGCTTTGGGGCACAAATAGACCCCTAAGTTAAAAAATTTTTTCTTGGTCGATTCCAAAGGTTCATTATTGTAAATAATAAACCAAAATAGGAAAAACTATTGAATAAACGGGTTTTCCCATATTTCTCTGGCCATTATTGTTCGATTATGATGATTCCAGCGGCAATATTTCAGTTTGTCAATTCCTTAGGGCCGTGCACTAATGAATTTCTAAAATCCTTGAAAATGTCTAGTTAATCTACATTTTATCGGAAAAACGTAATTGAATTAACGGTTTATCCCATTTTGGTTTCTTATTTTCAATAATGAACCTTTGGAATCGACCAAGAAAAAAAATATTTTTAACCCCCGCTCAAAATTTGTTGGTTTACGTTTCAAGGTACGTAGAATCCAAAAATCGAATAAAACGCTGTAGATTATTACACAATGGTTTATTATTTTTCTATATAGATCACTCGTCTGCAAAGTCACCAACCATCCAACATGAAGGAAAACGTAGAATCGTATTTCAGTCAGCTGAAATTTGAACGGAGATTAGGCCTCTTTTGCGATTCACACTCGTGTTTCTGATTTATTGTACGTCAAACCCTTAAATTCTTGTAGGGAGCGAACGGTTTGTCCTACAGAGCTCCGCGTGGTCTCAAAAAATTCTAAAAATTCTACAGAATCCTAAATTGAAGTGAAAACAACCTTTATATCCAAATTGTTTGAGATCGGGCGTTTTCAAAATTTTAAAATTCATTTTGGAACCCTTAGAAGTGACCTACATCAACCAAAAGCTTCGGGGCACAACTAGACCCAAAATGGAGCCTAAATGCCAAATTTCATCAAAATCGATCAATGCTAAGTGGGGAAAGTGCCGCGTACGGCGTACGCGTATAGAATTTTTAGAATTTTTTGTGACCACTCGGAGCTCTGTAGGACAAACCGTTCGCTCCCTACGAGAATTTAAGGGTTTGACGTACGATAAATCAGAAATCTTGAAATGGCCACATTTTAAACTACCGTTTTCTCATTGCCGGAAACTTGGATTTGAAATCTGCTAAGGCCGTTCTGCAGGTTTTGATACATAATTTTTGGTTAATTAAGTTTAATAATTAACTACTCAATCAAAATTAACGGGGTTCTAGGCAAAATTTTGAGAAACCCCGCAAATAAGGTAAGAAGGTTCATAGAATCATAATCTGCTCATCAGAATTCAAAATTTAGTTACTGCCTCATCGGCATTAGTAAACTCGGCTTAAAATTAATGAGGCACTAAGGAAGGCCAGAATGTCGTCCCATCTTTCCATAACGCCTTTCATCATTAGGAATACTCTATCTTACAATGGGGTATTCCATTCAATTTTTAAAATTATTTTTTTTCAAAAGAGTATGGCTCAGGAATGGCGGTAATCGGGTCTGTTCGTCGAGAAAATGTTTTTAAAAAATCGGAGAAGCTAAGGTAAGTTAAAGATTCGAACGGTGTGACGTAGCTAGTCAACTGTCTTTGAAAAAAGTATCCATGCACAGGGAAGCGATGAAACCCTTGGAGGACCTCTTGGATACTACAAAATGCTACTCACACACGCAAGCGGCATGTGTGTGTGCGTTAAGGGAGGCCCGCCTTTTTTAGGACGTCCCACAGTAAGACTTGGGAGTCCTTATGCGATCGATCTGGGGTGAAGTTGGACAACACTCAACAGAAAAAAAAATAACCACACAGTAATCCGTTTTAGACCATTCTGAATCCAAATCTGCGAAAAAAAACCATAGGTGTATGTCTGTGTGTGTGTGTGTGCATGTGTGTGTGTGTGTGTGTGTGTGTGTGTGTGTGTGTGTGTGTGTAGGTGTGTGTGTGTGTGTGTGTGTGTAACAAAATCTTGTGTACTCTGCCCAGGCCTTAGTTCTCGAACGATTTTCGTGGTTCTTTTTTCGTTTGACGCAGAATACTATCTAGTTGTGCACTACGGCGCCGGAATTTTGTATTTTGCTTTTTAAGAGGGGGAAAGGGGGGGTTAATGCTTAAAAAACGTGCGTTTGCGTGCATAATCTTGTAAACTCTGCCCAGGCCTCAATTTCCAACCGATTTGCGTGTTTCTTTTTTTGTTTGACTCAAATAACTTCCGAGTTGTACATGATTTTACCAGAGTACCAAAATTCGCAGGAGGAGGGGGTGAGTGGGGGGATAATATTCATAAAATATCCGATTTTTCAATGTTTCGGTTCCTTTACTGCTTACTAATTGTACTCAAGCTTTGAAATTGAGGAAAAATTCTCATTATACCTCCGGATTTTCATGAATTATTCTCTGTACCACCATGGAACTAATGGTGGTGCCACCATGGTGCCATGATATGGTGCCATGATGCCAAAAACCGCTTATTTCGTGTTTTTTTGTTTTGTGTTTCACCTTGAATACGGATGTGAACTTCGACGGACTGCCTACTAAAACTAATAGATGAAAGTTCAATGCTACGACGTATTTCCGCTTTGGTGCCAGACTGGCACCATTGTTGGCGTTGGTGTTGTGGGGGGGGGGGGGGGGTTGAACTCGAATTCGCATGTTGGGTATCTTAGATCATGGATTTTAAAATGCTCTTCAGATTCGAGGCTCCCATGCCGCTAGAAATGTTAAGGTGGATAATTGTGGGGGGGGGGGGTCAGTATTCCTTGCCTAAAGTAATAAATGAATTACTTCGAGTGAAAAAGTTTTATCACTTAACAACTGGTTAAACTGAGCTAATGCTTATCCAATGGGACGTCCCCTGGAATGCATGCAATACTAAACAATATGTTTTCAAACGTGTGATCTCTTTAATTAATTTTTCTACCACGTGTTATGGTGTCATTGAGCTTAAAGTTGGAGTATATAGGTTTTCAAGGGTGCTGAATCCAAATTTGAGGTCAAAAACCTGAATTTCCGACCCACCGAAATACCTCATTCTCAGTCCAGGCAGGGCAGATCAAAATGTAGTGAAAATGGTCCCAACTCTCCCAATCTGACGGGAATGTTACTCGAGGGTTCTGTTGGATCGGGAGTATTTGGCAAAGATTTTGTAGAAATGTCCTCTCAAATCTTGGGGGGGGGGGGGGTTATATATGATAATAAGAAGAGGTATTATGTTATACGCTTCCTTTGGTCTACCGGAACCGATCAGCAAATCTGTCACAGCCTCAATCACACAAAGATCTATAATCTGATACATGTTTTCAAGCCGATCGCAGGTTTCAAATTTTCTTCCCCTGGATGTGAATAGTGAAGATGGTAATAGTGAGGAAAATCTGAGCAAATTGAATTTGTAGATATATTGAGATCCATTGCAAGCTTCAACACATTTTTCTAGAGAATGGAGGGCTGTTGACCCAAATTCTTTACCTTGAAGTTAAACAGAAATTGAAACGAATAGCCAATTAAGGCCCACAAATCGGAGGAGACTGGGAAACATCGCGCGAGTTTGTTGGTAATAACTTTGGCCTGCAGAAGGGGGTGAGTTGAATGAGAATGAATCTGCAAGCTTTTTATCTGCCGGCACGTACATCAAGACCCGATATTTCTCAAGGGTGTGAGTTATCGTGGGAGAGAGTGGTGGCTGGTGGGAGCAGGGGGTGAAAGATTTTTCAGTGACGTTTTCTTTTATTTCTCCAGAGACACTGAGGGGCAGCGCTGTTGACCCAGAATGTTCCACTGCGGCGTGTAGGGCTCCGATGGTACAAAAGCACAACAAACTTTGTGGAGGCTCAAAGAAGAAAAGGAATATTAAATTAGGCGTATCTGCAGGCAGACATACTCGCTCGCTTTGCTCGGTGAGCCGTGCGCCTAACGAAACAGCACATCAATGGTTTTATTATCATTCTCCCTGATCTCATCGGAGGCATTTAGTTTTGTATAGAATTCCGCATCACAATAATTTACGAAATAACAATTTATCTATTTGCGGACATCTTCTATCATTACCAGTAACAACGCAAACCGCAGGTATTTATTTATGTATTTATTAAACATGACGGGATTTTATTCCCAATTACATATTAAGAATTTTTCAACAATTCTCAGCTACAGTAAGTGAAAAACAAAATGAAAGTGATAAATAAGAAATTAAAATTGTCACAAATAAACTAATTAATTACTGCAGGTAGAATTTAGATAGCATTGACCTAATGTTATTCACACTGTCGAAAAACGCTGCAAATTATTACACAATTGTTTATTATTTTCTATAGATCACTCGCCCGCAAAGCCACTAACCATCCAACATGAAGAAAAACATCGATCGCATTTCGGTCAGCTAAAATTTGAATGGAGAACAAAATGGATGGATTTTTTTTTTTTTTGGATTTTCTCGTGTTTCTGATTTATCGTACGTAAAACCCTTAAATTCTCGTAGGGAGCGAACGGTTTGTCCTACAGAGCTCCGCGTGGTCTTAAAGAATTCTAAAAATTCTATAGAATCTTAAATTGAAGGAAAAACAATGCCTTTACATCAAAATGTTTTGAGTTAGGGCGTTTTCAAAATTTTGAAATTAATTTTGGAAGCCTTAGAACTGACCTACATCAACCAAAAGCTTCGGGGCACAACTAGACCCAAATCGACGATGTTACGGCAACATGTCCTATCAAGTTTGGGGCAACTTTTCAGGAGACACAAAAAACTGTTTACAACGTAACCATTATTCTTCATACGCAGTGTTGCTCTATCGCTAATTATCGGCGGTTTCAAGGCTACCAACCGAATTTTTAATAATACCGATCGATTCCCCACGAAAATACGAATCCAGTGGTATGAAAAACTCAATATGGCCACATATGGTCATATAACATGTTGCCGTAACATCGTCGAAATGGAGCCTACATACCAAATTTCATCAAAATCGGTCAATGCCAAGTGGCAAAAGTGCCGCGTACGGCGGACGGACGGCCAATTTTTTATTCGATTTTTGGATTCTACTTACTTGAGGGGGTGTTAAAATTTTTTTTCTTGGTCGACTCCAAAGGTTCATTATTAAAAATAATAAACCAAAACGGATCAATGTCGACTGGCGACTCGTTCGCTGTCCGTTGAAACCGTGTGAGAGGGCTATTCATAGCGTAGTTGGTTCCCTCAAAAGATGGTGAGGAAAAGTCTCTTGGCCTAGTCGAGTAGGATGGAACCCTTATATTCACAAGGTTGAGCAAGGAGGGTAAGTCGTATGAGCCATTTAACAATTTCACTAGGAAAACAATATCAGCTATTTTCCTCTTCTCCTTCAAAGAAGCAAGTCCAAGAGACACCCGCACAGCAACATCGCAGAACTCAACTCCATCACTCCGGGCCCTTAAATGCGCGTACTTAACCCTAGGATCTCACACAGGGGTAAAGGTGTACCCTACTGTTCCTATTTTTGGGTGCACATCCGCGAAAAAAAATTTCCCGCCCGAATGGGACCCACGTAAATTAAGTTGGTACCCCTGTGAGCGGGAAACGCACTGTCCCAAGGAGCATTATCGTAATGCAACATCCAGTTTTGGTTTATTATTTTCAATAATGAACCTTTGGAATCGACCAAAAAAAAAAAATTTTTAACACCCCCTCAAAATTTGAGGGTTTACGTTTCAAGGTACGTAGAATCCAAAAATCGAATAAAAATTTGGCCGTCCGTCCGCCGTACGCCGTACGCGGCACTTTTGCCACTTAGCATTGACCGATTTTGATGAAATTTGGTATGTAGGCTCCATTTGTGGTCTAGTTGTGCCCCGAAGCTTTTGGTTGATGTAGGTCACTTCTAAAGATTCCAAAATCAATTTTGAAATTTTGAAAATGCCCTAACTCTGCTTTTTTTTATATTGGATGGATTGTGATTTTGTAGACGAGTGATCTATATAGAAAATAATAAACCATTGTGTAATAATTTGCAGCGTTTTTTTAGGACGTCCCACAGTAAGACTTGGGCGTCCTTATGCAATCGATCTGGGGTGAAGAAGGACAACACTCAACAGAAAAAAATAACCACACACTAATCCGTTTTAGACCATTCTGAATCCAAATCCGCGAAAAATAACCATAGGTGAATGTCTGTGTGTGTGTTTATGTTTGTGTGTATAGGTGTGTGTGTGTGTGACAAAATCTTGTGCCGTCTGCCTAGGCCTTAGTTCTCAACCGATTCTCCTGGTTCTTTTTTCGTTCGACGCGGGAAACTATCTAGTTGTGCACTACGTCGCCAGAATTTCGAATTTTGAATTTTAAGGAGGTGGAAGGGGGGGGGGGTTAATGCTCAAAATACGTGCGTTTGCGGGCATAATCCTGTAAAATCTGCCCAGGCCTCAATTTCCAACCGTTTTGAGTGTTTCTTTTTTTTCGTTCGACTCATAAATCTTCCAAATTTCACACTATTTCACCAGAGTATCAAAATTCGCAAGAGGAGGGGGTGAGTGGGGGGATAATATTCATAAAATATCCGATTTTTCAATGTTTCGGTTCCTTTACTGCTTACTAATTGTATCCAAGTTCTGAAATTGAGGAAAAAGTCTCATTAATCCTCCGGATTTTCATGAATTATTCTCTGTCTCACTATGTAACTAATAGTGGTGCCACCATGGTGCCAGAACTCCATAAATCGCATATTTCATGGGTTTTTAAATTTTTTTTGTGTTTCACCTTGAATACGGAAATGAAACTCAACGGACTGCCTACCAAAAAAATTGATGAAAGTTCAACGTTACGAAGTACTGCCACTTTGGTGCCAGACTGGTAACAAAGGGGGGGGGGGGGGGGGTCGAACTCGAAATCGCTTGTTGGGTATCGGAGATCATGGTTTTTAATATGCTCTTCAAATTCGAGGCTCCCATGCCACTAGAAATGTTGTGGTGGATAATGGTGAAGAGGTGGGAGGGGATCACTCTTTCTTGCCTAAAATGCTTAATAAATTACATCGAGTGAACAGTTTTTTCGCTTACCAACTGGTATTAATTGACCTAATGCTTATGCAATGGGACGTCCCCTGGAATGCATGCATCACTAAACAACATGTTTATGTTTGATCCCTTGATTAATGACCCTCTTTCGAAGTTTTTTCAAGAATCCCCGGGTTAAAATTATCAATACCATTGTTGCTAATTGAATAATTCCACTCATTGGACATCCACTTTTCAGGCATGAAGGTGTACTCACTCTTGAGGTACCTGTCTCATTTCAGTATTTGAACCCAGTTGAAAGGGATATATGCTTGAGAAGCGTGCAGTTCGAACTCAACTCAGAGGAACGGATGCCTAAACAGCAAAAATGAAGTGGGAATGGAGAGACGTGGATCTAAAATGGTTCCTCTATCACACCAGATATCCACTGACAATGTCTTAGGAGGAGAGAGGGCCCGTCGCAGTAGAACCGCCCCAAGCGCCAAAATCTGCCTAAAAGTTCCGGCTGGAGTGATAACATTCAAGCGATCAACCACATTTCAAAAGTCTCCAGCAGGTTTACATCCTCGGCTTTCAATGTCCAGGTGGCTACCCCGAGCAGAAGTACCAACTGTAATGTCATACATCTATGTTCAGTAGTTCTCCAATAAAATGACGCGTAGGAAAACCGAAGCAGGCATGAGTCATCACCAACATGGGTGAGGTGAGGAAGGGAAAAAACACGTCACTTGACATCACCTTTTTTCCACTCTCCCCTCGCCATACTAACTTGAGTATATAAGCCACACTGAGGGGTCTTCCAACATGCATTCGTACCTCGTCTATCCGACTTATCATTTCTTGTATTACCGACAGCCCCAGTTCTTCCAAGGGAACGGTTTGCCCCATAAAGGCGCCAAACCTCTAGCTCCCCTAAGGGACCTCTTCAGAACAGTAGGCCTGACTAGGTAAATGTTCCGCCTCCCACCAATGAGTCTGTTATCAGACGCCGAGGTTGTCGGATAGATCTTGACGCACTCGTCAATACGATCGGCCGCAAGGCGCCGCTGATGGAGTGCTGAAGCCCTAGGCTTGTAAGGGATAAATTTCTCCGTTGAGTAGGATTCAGGCTAGGAACAATTCAGCGCATAGAGAGGACCATCGCCCTCACTGGACAATACGCAGAACACAACAGCAACCATACACACCATTTAGCCACTCGTCAGCGCAGTAAAAAACTCAAGCCCCTTTTCCTAACTGCAAGCAAAATATTGTGCTTATACACTTTTAGCATCAGCTCACGCACATGAGGCCACTCACGTAATTTTTAGAGCATCACTCCATGTTGGTAAGAAAAGTAAACGCATTGAAGAAATTTCCTTGAAGTCGCCCAGCTACGAGGAGGTGCCTCACACTTTCTAGTTAGTTCTTATCAATCGAATAAGAGATGCGCGAGTGTGCTCAGGATGGCACTTGAAACTTGATATTCCAGCGTCCTCGTTTCTTGTAGTAGTTTGCTAAGTTACAGTCCACCTCATAGCATAAACATCTGAACCCCCAATTTACTGCCAAATTACGCTGATATCCAGGGTGTTCTCTCGTGGGTATTGGCACACGGCCAAATGGGGCTTGAACAGGTTGCTCCACTTTCATAAAATATCGACTTTAACGGACAAACGTAGCGTATTTTTGTCTAGTTCCGGCGGGATGAAAAGGAACATTTAAGCCAGTTATACCCCGAGGCATTAACTTTTCTTTGATTTTAAACAAGGTTTGTGACTTCCATTGGAATCAAGTCAAATGTGTTCTGTGGTAGCGAAAGTATTTCAACAGTTATAAATTACCCCACTTGAATCCCCTTATGTTCCCAAAGAATACGGGCACTACACAGGGTGTCAACACTTGAGTTGGGCATAACTTCAGGTGTTCAGTTATACAAGTAATTCCCATCAAGAAATGTCTCGTAGCAATTTCGTTTTAGCCCTTTGTTTTTATGTTGTGATCAGCGACCTCTTCGCATTTCTGTCCATCCACTTCCTTGGCTCAAGTGGTAGGAGCTCCGATTTAGAATCGAGACGATAGGAGATCGATCCCCAGTCGCGGGAAGTTAATTTTTGATGATACAACAATGTGGCGCAGTCGCACCGGACACGAAACGTCTCCCCAGCATTTCTCAGAGAAACATTAATTCATTTAAAAGATTGGGTCATCAAAACAACTCCCTCTCGAGACACGAGTCGAGCCACCGCCTATTCGGACAAACGTTGAGGTCAGCAGATCCCCCGCCCCGTCAATAAGGAAGAATAACAAAAACTCCGAAGCCAGTCAAAAATAGCGCGTTCTCACTGGGTTGGAAAACGCCGGCCAAAGCTGCCCCTCACCTCCCTGACGTAGGTAACGGAGTACCTCAGATTTCCTAATGGGGGGGGGAGATGTTGTGATCAGCGACCTCTTCGCATTTCTGTCCATCCACTTCCTTGGCTCAAGTGGTAGGAGCTCCGATTTAGAATCGAGACGATAGGAGATCGATCCCCAGTCGCGGGAAGTTATGCAATTTAAAAATTTGCTTCATGTTTTCGACCTTACGTCATTAAAACAGTCATAAATCCCGTTATTTACCAAGAAAATTAAAATTCAAGGATAACGTTAGAAAAAGAGTAGAATTTAAAGCTACTTAGTGTAAAACCAAAATCTTTTAGAAATAATAAATTTCTAAAAAATCAAGTGAAAAAGTTTACTTTAATTTTTTTAAAATTTTAATTCGACTTTTTAAAATTGAAGTTTCACTTTGAATGGAGGCTAACGATTCATCAATTCCAACGGTCTATCAATTTTTAAAAATATCCAATTCGGAAGAGTAAATCAAATTTGAATCCCGAGAAAGGTGTGTTTAAAAAAAAAAACGGGTGTTTTACGTGGTGTACGGTCAATCGGTCACCCTCGGTCTCGGGATGATTCGACGAGTTTTCTATCATTTTCTGTGTAATTTTTCATGCTGAATGCAATGGTGATACTTCCGAGTAATTCTGACTCCTGCGAAAAGGATTTTTTTAAAAAGAAATAACGGAAGATGGTCAATGAAAAGAACCTGCGAACTCAAGGTATGAACTCTGCAATATTTTGTCTACTGAACATTGACGTTGTTTGGGTCTCATAAGATTGAACTTAAATTGGAAAATATTAACCCATTACTGCCCAAAAATCCATTTTTGACAAAATTTTCGAAATTCTTCTTCAATTCTTCATTTTTATACCTTCTAATGTTAAATATAAGGTTACCTTGTCATCCACCATGATAGGAGGGGCAGGAGCCCCCGTTGCATATATGCAACGCTGGGCAGTTACCCAATGAAGTTGCTACTGTGATGTTTTTTGTTAGTGACCTCATTTATTTCCATATTTCCTGCACGGATAAGAATAAAAAGCTGTTTAATAAATTTTATGAAATCAATACAATATCAATCAAGCTTCAAAATCCACAAATAAGACAAAATAATGTTGAAACAGTGATTATACAAGATCATTGATTGTGGTTAGGACGGAATCAACACGAAGTCCCATGTTGCACTAGCTGCACTGATATTTCACGGTTGAAGTACAGTGTTACTCTTTGTATCTCCTCTGTTTTTCTTCCGGTATTTTCTCGATTCATCGAATGATTCAATCATTTTCTTCCGGTCAATAAATTCATTCGTACCGAACATCGGTTCGATCGATAGACGACATTCTTCCTACACCTTTAAAGTTTGCTTTTTAACTTGATTTTTTAGAAATTTTCTATTGCTAATGATTTTGGTTTTAATCTAGGTAGCTTTTAACGCTCTCTCGTACGTTATCATCAAATTTGAATTTACTTGGTAAATATTAGGAGTTATGACAGTTTTAATGACGTAAGGTCGAAAACACGAATGAAATCTTCAAATTAAAAAAAAAACTTGAAAAAACAAGAGGTTGAAACGAAATTGCTGCGAGTCATTTTGGTTTATTATTTTCAATGATTAGCCTTTGGAATCGACCAAAAAAAAATTTTTAACCCCCCCCCCCCCCAAAAAAAAATTTGTTGGTTTTTGTTTCCAGGTTAGCATTGACCAATCTTGATGAAATTTGGTATGTAGGCTCCATTTGGGGGTCTAGTTTTGCCCCGAAGATTTTGGTTAATGTAAGTCACTTCTAAGGGTTGAAAAATAAGGTTTGAAATTTTTAAGACGCCCTAACTCAAACAATTTTGATATAAAGGTATTGTTTTTCCATCAATTTAAGATAGTATAGATTTTTTAGAATTTTTTGAGACCACACGGAGCCCTGTAGGACAAACCGTTCGCGAATTTAAGGGTTGGGTGTACACAGAAACACGAGTGTGAATTGCAAAAGAGGCCTAACCTCCGTTCAAATTTTAGCTGACCAAAATGCGATCGATGCTTTTCTTCGTTGGTTCGTGGTAACAATGGTAAAGCCGTGTTCTTTGCAGACGAGTGATCTATATAGAAAAATAATAAACCTTTGTGTAATAATTTGCAGCGGTTTTTTGGAAGTAGGTACGTTGTACGATCGAACCCAGAAGTTATGCCCATCTTGACTGTAGCCACCCTGTATGGTTATGCAACAAAACAAGTCCTTTCATTTCAATATCACAGAAATAACACAGATTGCAATGCATATTATTGTTTTCAATATGTTAGACCCTCAATGATTCCTAACTAGCTGTTGAAATGTATCCGTATCAGTGAATTTTGACCCTCCAATTATATTCACCTCTCTAACAAATCAACTCACGTCGGTGAATTTTCCAGCGCTGACCGGGTGATTCTCTCTCACAATGAATTATGATATCCATATTTTAATCTGTCCATCTTCAACCAAGTGCTTTTAGTTTTCATAGGCACTGAATCAGTAAAGCTCGTGATAACTCCACCTACACTTCAAAAATATTATTATTTTATCCGAGTAAACTCAAATTAAAGTCAATTAATATTCAACCTCCCAACCCTCCACTTTGCATATGTTTAGTCAGGCCGATAAGCGTAGGTTAATTCGTCGTCGTACGATTCATCGAAATTATCATTCAGTCTAGACTTGTCAACAAATATTTCGACCGATAATTCATTACTTATTTCGTAAAATGACAATAAATTGCCCTCTTTCGTGGGTCGACGGCAAGGAGGTCAAACTAAGCCTACAACTGTACGAGCCGAGATATATATTATGGATGTAAATACAGAAGGAGGGTCCCAACCCGCATTAATATGCCTCGCGCTCTTTTGCACTTGGATGAAGAATAGATTTTCTCGTCTGCTGACAGATTTATTCGTATCTCTTTTGTCCCGCTCCCAGTTTACATTTTTCTTTCCTCCGGCGTAACAACAATAATCCCTCATAAGATCGTATGAGAGATAGGAAAACGTGCCGATTTTTTTTTTCCAGAATTCTATCCGCACTGTTTTCGATGGTGCGAGGGAAACTTCGGAAAATAGACTTTCAAGCCTGGGATTGCTCTAGTTGCAAGTGTAGACAGCCTCGTTTCCTGCCTATCCATTTTGAATAAAAAACATGGCCTCCTCCAGCCTTTGAGCTTTGCTCACATTTCATGAACGATATGGTGCCAGCAATCCACCAGTATGATGACGCTCAGCACGACCTGATTGTGATGACTGCCGCAGACACATACTCGCCGTTTTGAGAACACACACCCGCTGCAAACGTTCGCCTGATGAACTCCAAATGTCAGCTTGAATACTGCTACACGGCTATCCCAACCGTAATCCCACCGACTCCTCTAAGGCTCATCCGATATACCTACTATACCCATCCGATTCCAACACTATATTTGCTCCCATGAGTATGGTAAACGACAGGTTGGCTATAGTTGAAACCTGGGTCTTCTGTCTAGAGAAATTCGTAGGAGCCAGGACTGTCGGGAGCTCCTGGCAGTTCCGGAGCGTTGACCACAAGCCGGCTTTAATGTTTTGCCGTATGAAGTACCTCAACCCAACAGATTTTGCTGGTGTAGGTTATTGACAAGATCACATCCCTAATAGCTTCAAATCCTACATCGCCATCACACATGTTCTCCGAAAAGTCTCATTTCTTGGTTTCAATCATACTTGACAGGGAGAAGTCAGTGTGTTCGTGCTCCTGATGGCAAATCATCAAGTTGGTTGGAAGTAGGGGTTGGAACGCCTCATGGAAGCGTCCTTTCATTCTTGATTTTGGTTTATTATTTTCAATAATGAACCTTTGCAATCGACCAAGAAAAAAAAAATTTTAACACCCCCTCAAAATTTGATGGTTTACGTTTCAAGGTACGTAGAATCCAAAAATCGAATAAAAATTTGGCCGTCCGTCCGCCGTACGCCGTACGCCGTCCGCCGTACGCGGCACTTTTGCCACTTAGCATTGACCGATTTTGATGAAATTTGGTATGTAGGCTCCATTTGGGGTCTAGTTGTGCCCCGAAGCTTTTGGTTGATGTAGGTCACTTCTAAGGGTTCCAAAATCAATTTTGAAATTTTGAAAACGCCCTAACTCAAAAAATTTTGATATAAAGGTATTGTTTTTCCTTCAATTTAAGATTCTATAGAATTTTTAGAATTTTTTGAGACCACGCGGAGCTCTGTAGGACGAACCGTTCGCTCCCTACGAAAATTTAAGGGCTTATGTTGAAATATATATATATAAATCAAAACACGAGTTTGAATCGCAAAAGAGGCCTAATCTCCGTTCAAATTAGAGCTGACCAAAATGCGATCAATGGTTGGTGATTTTGATTTTTTTTTTTTTCTTTTTTTTCATATTGGATGGTTGGTGATTTTGTAGACGAGTGATCTATATAGAAAAATAATAAACCATTGTGTAATAATTTGCAGCGTTTTTCATTTGCCATAAATCCATTGCCACTAATCTTTTAAAAATGTTCATATATGATTCACGCTGAAGATTTACAAATTTATAAAGCATGTACAATAAATGAGATTGAGAACACAGTAAATGATATAAATTGTAAAATTTCCGAAATGGTTGAATGGTGCGAAAAAAACGGTATGAAAATTAATGAAGCCAAATGTAGAGCCATGGTACTTGGATATAATTGACTCTTATCAAGAATAGACTTAAAAAGCTTACCCAAGGTAAATATCAACCAAGTGAATTTAGATTATGTAGAAGAAGCAAAGAACCTGGGGGTAATAATGACAAGCGATTTATCGTGGTCATCTCGTGCGACATCTATATGTAAAAATGTTTATGAAAGTATATATCAGTTGATTAGAATAGCTATAAATTTTCCTTTCCAATGTCGGTTACAACTAGTACAAGCCTTGGTGATGCATAGTTTTGAATATGCACTCACTGCTTTTGGAGATCTGAATAATGAGCAAGTCACGGTACTCCAAAAAGCACAAAATGCTGTTATCAGATTTGTATATAGACTGAAATTGGATGTACACGTCACGCCATATTACCTAAAATTGAAATGGCTGAAAATTAGGGAAAATTTTAAACTCGCCGATGCTGTATTGCTGTTCAAAATATTTAAATGTTCAACTCCCAGCTATCCTAGTAAACATTCTACTACGATGAGTAATATTCATCAGCGCGATACGCGCTTTGCAAATGAATTACTCCAAGTTCCACTCCACCGCACAAGCTTATATAATAAATCATTTATAGTTAGGAGCATCAGAACGTACAATGAAAATTTAGAATTGTTCAACACAAATATGACCACCAGCAGTTTCAAAAACCGTTTCAAGGAACACTTATTTTCCCAATATTTATAAATTATATAGTAAGTACAAAATTAACAAGATTGAAGTACTTATTTGAAATGAAGAAGATTGAATGTTATTATTTATAATAAATAATAGCAAAAGCATTATAATTTAAAGGTAGCATTATGCTGCTTAATAATTAATAATAGCATTTAATTATTATTAAAAATAAAAGCTCTGTCCTGATGGACTGTTAGCATCTCGCGCATTATTTCTCTCTCTTTCTCTTTCTCTCAATTTTGGATTTCTTCTAAAATCCCTCGTGGTCTCAGTTTTCCTTTTTTCAGTTCGACTTTCTACTTTCCATTGTTTTCATTCAATCCAGTGGATTCAGGTTCGTTATTTTCATTATTTCGTTTTTTCCATTTTTTCATTACCTCAAGCAGTAGGAGTTTTAGTTTTTGTCTTTCTTTTTTTTCTCATTTTCGTTGAGTACATTTCGTTTTCCCTTATTTGGTTTTATCCCTCATTTCCTTTTTCCTTTTACCCTTTTTATTTGGGCTCTATTTTGGGTGTTTTTCCCCAGAGAACTGGGATGGTAGCCGAGATTTTGCTAAGGACGATTTATTTATTTCAATTTCTCCTTTTTCGAAAGTCTTAAGTCGTTATATTATATATATTCTAAATTATTAAATAGCATTATGCTGCAAAAGCATAACAATTAAATTTTAATTATTAATGCTAAGATATTGATTGATTAAGGCCGAGTTATTGTCTTAACCCTTTCAGGGTTACGGTAAGAGATGGCCCTAAGGCCCTATGTAACCCTAATTTGTTAAATAAATCAAAAATCAAATCAAATCAAAAGTAGATTCACTTCTTTCTCAGTTCTTTCTTAGCTCCACACGATTTGTCCACCGACTTCGTAATTTCTAAAGATTTTGCTGTTTTCTTTCCAACGATTATTAGGCACTTCGGTACTAATTTTGGACTGATAATGTTGCAACTAGTAGTTCTTATTACAAATTAACAGTGAAGCTATTATAGAAAAAAGATAAGGTATATTTTGAAAGGATGTTCGACAAATACACGTTGTTTTTGAGGCCAAAACGTTCCAAATATTTTCAAGCTATTAGTTTTTAGTTAGAAAAAACCGATTCAGTTAGGTTTTTTCTCCATTTTGGTTTATTATTTTCAATAATGGATCTTTGGAATTATCAAAATAAAACAAAAAAAAAAATTTGTTGGTTCACATTTCAAGGTACGTAGAATCCAAAAATCAAATAAAAATTTTGCCGTCCGTCCGCCGTACGCGGCACTTTCCCCACTTAGTATTGACCGATTTTGATGAAATTCGGTATGTAGGCTCCATTTGGGGTCTAGTTGTGCTCCAAAGCGTTTATGTAGGTCACTTTTAAGGGTTGAAAAATAAGGGTTGAATTTTTCAAAACGCCCTAGCTCAAAAACTTTAGATATAAAGGTATTGTTTTTTCATCAATTTAAGATAGTATTGAATTTTTAGAGACCAAGCGGAGCTCTATCTGACAAACCGTTCGCTCCCTACGAGCATTTAGGGTAAATTTCAAGTTGGCTAGTTACAGAAGGGGGCTTTTGATGCGAAAGGATATTAAACAGCATATAATATATATATGTTATGTATATGTTATGATAATATAAATATGTTAATATATATACATATTATGTATAGGAGACTAATAAAGCTTAGAGATTATTAAAGTTAGAAAATATTAAAGTAAGTTAGTGATTATCACAATGTGTCCTTTTTTATGTCCAATCATGTATTGTTTAGTAATTTACTTCTTACTGTAATGTATAATAGATGTCAATTTATTTACCGATATGGAGCGATTATGCTAAGATCCTACCATACAACACGGGCCAAGCCTAACGTCGGGTAGGAAATCTGAGCAAATCTCATCCCTTCATGCATTTATATTATTGTAAAAGTGTACAAAATGGTGCCAAATAAACATAAAGGTATTTACATCTATCTATCTGAAAAATTAATAAATTAGTAAATCAGAAACACGAGTGTGAATCGCAAAAGAGGCCTAATCTCGGTTCAAATTTTAGCTGACGAAAATGCGACCGCTGTAGGTACGTGGTAGGTAAGTAGTACCTATGGTTGGTAGGTGGTGACAATGGCAAAACCGAGTTCTTCGCAAACGAGTGATCTATATAAACTAATAATAAACCTTTGTGTAATAATTTGCAGCGTTTTCTTTGGCAATTATTTTTCGATGTTGATAATTCCAGCGGCAATCTTTTAGTTCTTCAATTCCCTATGCAGATGCACTTGTGATTTTCGAAAATCCTTGAAAATATCAAATTTAGGTACAACTTTTAAACTTTGAGCGCCGGTTTTTAAAATAAATATTAATCCGGAACGAGGAAAGAACGGCGAACGACTGAGACAATTAACTGTGATACTAACAACGACAGTTCGTTCGTCCAAAATTGTATTGAAATTTGTGCTCAAGTTGATTTTTATCGAACTCTTCTTAATCTATCTTAGTGATGGGAAATCCATATACCATCCCCAGGAATTCATAGATCCGTTTAATATGCGTTCGTGTTCATAATAATATGGTCAAGAACGATCGAAAGTCCTGATAGTCTGGCCATTTGCACTTGACAATTTCTAAAGAGGTGGGTATGAAGTGGCGATATGAAGGGTCCAAAGTTTACTGAGACAAGGTTAATTTCTACCCTGAGGGCGTCACTTGGCACCCTCGAAATGATGACCCGTGAAATCTCGAAGGCGTTTTATGGTTACCGTTCACCTTGTTGGTTCACGAAAGTAACCCGATACGCTGATACATCCGTGTAATTGGGCCTCGGTAATTGGCCCTTTAGGGAAATCTTCGAATGAAAACATCCCGCAACAGAGTGAGATTTGACAGCAAGACCAACCATAATCCTCATCACTGCTGACAACGGCCTTTTTTCCAGACCCTCTTTCCTCCCTTTTAACCCCAGTTTAGTCATGACAAGTATAATCGATTTCCTTACTTGTTTTTCTCTGCTCATTTTACTACTTCGCGTTGAAATAAATACAGTTTTGTGTCGCAGAGATTTTTTCTGTAATCGAATATTTTTTCAACGTTTGTACAGTAGGTGCATTCAAAGTACATCCACACCGTGGTTTCTATAAGAATTGTGTTCATCGATAAGAGATTAGAAACTTAGCCACTTGTAACAAACCTTGCATGAATTCAATAATTTTTGTTTTCTTTTATTCGGTAATGTTACATTTTGTGTAATTTCCTAGACTTTTATGTTTTATTCAGAGTTTTTGGTGAGACGATCCATCTAATAACACAATGCTTCGCATTTTTTTCCTACCAGAAGGGGTGTTCCGTCTTAGTTCCATTTGTACTACCTTAGAAAAGGTTGGTATCGTAAGGCTCGCCGTGTTCAGTGTGTTTGGTGGGAGTTGAGTTCTCACTTCTTTCGGTTTTGAAGTGGGTCAAAGAGTGTTTGCTGCTTCTCCTCCTTATTCAGGCTACCCACTGCTATTTTTATTGACCCGGCGATGTGTATGACACTCAGCAATATTTAAAATATCGTATCCATGTGTAAGGGTGGATGGACCATCAGAATAGATACCCAAGTTAGTTTGTTCACCAGCTGGAAGTAAGGCGTTGAAAGTAACGAAAAGTGGAAAGTTGAACAAATGAGACCGGAAAACAGAATGGAGTGGGGAAGAAAGGAGAAACCTCCAAGTTAACTGGATTAACCAAAGGAGAAAACTGAGTTGAGTTTGATCAGCTACGTGCCGGAGGTATTGATTAGGCATTCCTGAGGAGTGGGATCTCTTCCCCTATTTTGCAGTAGAAACGTCCACAGTTGCACGTCAAAAGTGGTTTACCCAATTACACTTAGGGCTTACCGCTATTTTGGTTGAGGTTGCGCTTCTTAGTATTCACATGTTTCACAGTATTTTCAGTCGTACTCTGAATGGTGACATTCGATTCCACAAATTTTAATCTAAATAAAACCGCGAGACCCGTACAATTGTTTTTCGGTACATCAGTCATGTTGGTTTACACTGATAGGTTTTAAACCATTCCACAAAAGATAATTACTATTCTCACAGATGTAATGAAAATTGTCGTATCGTGATGGATTGGTCCACGTTGCAATATATACAACAGACGTGAGAGTCATGTAAAAAAAAGTCTGCCTAGTGGGTGTGGCTCATAGCTTCCTCGTATCCATAACCCAATTATATGTATACAGGGTGTTTCACGAAAAGGTTACACCCCCCTTCATTTCCGCAAAATACAACGTAAAAAATTCCGACCAACGCAATTCTTCATGATTTTGTGTGAGGATCTCAGGAAAAATACTTTTGCGCAAAAAAGTTGCGCGTAATCGTGCGCAATTGACACTAACTTCATTTTTTCAAATGGAACCCCCCTTTTTTATTACAGATTCGGATTCTACGTCAAATTTCATGAGAAATTCATACCCACATCGATTTGTTTTATTGCGCGCAACCTGGCTTTTTGAACGCTCTAAGTTGCGCAACTCCACAATTGCATAAAAATTAGATTTTGGAGAACCCTTAGTGTGGCACATGTTTTTTCATCATTTTTTAACACTACATCACATGGTGACATTCGTTTTTCAATTTGACTGGAATTTTTCAAAATAGCGGCCAAAAATTCGGTTGTTTTTAGTAAAAAAATCGCTCTTTTTAAATCGGTATGAGTTTTTCGGTAATTTTATTCAGTTCAAGCATGATCATGCTGTCAGTTTTTATTTTTAACTCCACCGTAGACGGCCCAAGCCCGTGGTTCAAAAGGAGGTGAGAAAATGAAAAATAAACGTGATTTCGACCTCAAAACTGATGTTTTCGTGAAAGAAATGTTAATTTTTCCTCTTGAAATCTTGGTTTTTCTCAAAACGGATGACAACCTGTGATTCAGCGTTAAAAAATGATGAAAAAACATGTGCCACACTAAGGGTTCTCCAAAACCTAATTTTTGTGCAATTGTGGAGTTGCGCAACTTAGAGCGTTCAAAAAGCCAGGTTGAGCGCAATAAAACAAATCGATATGGGTATGAATTTCTCATGAAATTTGACGTAGAATCCGAATCTGTAATAAAAAAGGGGGGTTTCCATTTGAAAAATGAAGTTAGTGTCAATTGCGCACGATTGCGCACAACTTTTTTGCGCAAAAGTATTTTTCCGGAGATCCTCACAAAAAATCATGAAGAATTGCGTTGGTCGGAATTATTTACGTTGTATTTTGCGGAAATGAAGGGGGGGGGGGGTGTAACCTTTTTGTGAAACACCCTGTAGATGATCCGATGCATAGGTAGTAGTTAATCTCAAAACACCAATCTCTAAGTACCTTCCACTACCCTCATAGGAGACCATCTACACGCTAATCTGGACAATCCTAGAAAATTTCATCAAATTCGGATGAAAAATGTAAGTTAGTAGATGTATGTGATTGGATCAAAAAAATGCTTAGCCTCGGCTGAAATTCGAACCCGGGACCTCTGGGGGATAATTCCATGCGCTACCTTTGACCCATTGAGACCTAGTGATGCAATGAATAGGATTTGTGATTCTCACAGGGGACCATCCCTCTATGAAAGAATCCCTCTATGAAAAACCATTCTCTATGATTTTCAAAGGGGACCATCTAAACACAATACTCTGTAACATCCCTGAAAATTTCATTGAAATCGGATGAAAAATGTAGAAGTTATGACCGTTACAATGAATTCACGTTTGCGCATGCGCAGCGGCTACTATCAGTCGCGGAGTAATGATCTTCATTGGGGACCATCTACAATCTAATCCGCATAATCCCTGAAAATGTCATCGAAATCGGGTAGAAAACGTGGAAGTTATGGCCGTTACAAGGAAATTCACGTGAGAGGTCATGTCAAACTACGGAAAAGACGTATCACTGACAAGTCGGGATTCTCAAACACATCAATAACCACGAGAACCCGCTGAAATAGGAATAATAAAATGGAGAATTTCATGATCATCGGAAGTAATAGAATGTGTAGCTACACCAATAGTAGCTGAATAGCAGCGATTCAGTGCGTCTTCTATCTTTTTAGATCGTTCAATCTATCAAAAAATATTCCAGAGAAGTTAATTGGAAGATTGTGATCATACTTTGATTGAACTAAAACATGTGTACATAAAGTGTTTAATAACAAAATGTGGAACTTCCTATGGGAATCTTATTTAATTATTCTCTTGTTGCCGAATAAGGGCAATCAGAGATTATGACATACTGCAACCGCCCCTATAGTACGATTTTCAAGATACGAGTACTTCAGGATACTATGCATAAAATTACTGCTATTTAGGTACATTTTGACTGTACGGAAAGATTCAACGATCAAGCACAGACAAATTAGCACCCACCTGTATGACTCATCACTTGTTACAGTCGTATAAACTATGGAAAATCTCTAAATGTAGTATGTTTTGAAACAAAAAAGTCTGCCAATTGGGTGTGGCACATGGCTTTCTCGTATCCATAACCCGATTATATAGATGAAGATGATCTCAAAACATCAATCTCTAAGTACCCAGCGCTACTCTCATAGGGAATTTCTACGAGCCAACCCCCACAATCCCTGAAAATTTCATCTAAATCAGGTGGAGAATGTTGGAAGTTATGGGTATTATACGATTTTCACATATGCGCATGAGCAGAAGCTACTATAAATCCGGGCAACATTTTTTTTTATTTTTTCATTATTAGTATGTATCTGTACAGGGTGTAAGCCCCACTGGTTGGCCATACTGCACGAGTCAATTCTACATCTAATTTGCAACAAAAAGTTCCTCCTTGAAATTTTTTCGTAAGGCTACGATTCCATGTTATTTCAATTTGGAAATTGTTTTCGTGATTTTGACCTTAGGTCTTAATTCTGTCATAACTCCTTTAATTAGCGGTGATAATTACAATTTGAGGATACCGTTGGAAAGATCAATACATTTTCTGTCGGATAGATGCCTCATTATTATTATTATTATTTTCAGTTATGGTTTGAGACATCACAAAGCCCTCTTGAAAGATAATTTTACATAATGTTCGAAACCTTGAATTCTTTAATCAGTGAGTTGAACAACAAGAAAATTTTATTTTTCAAAATGGAAAAAAACTCCATCAAAATCTCAGCTTTCTAACGGTATAGTCATTCTTATTTTCAAAGTAGGGCTTTTTACAGAAAATTTTGTTTGAACGCGGAAAAACGTGAATTTTTTCAACGAAATCCGGCTTGACATTCCGTTCCGACTTGACAGTAGGAAGGGTCCATCTAGTGACGACTCGATACTTTCGATATTTATTGATATCGATATTTTGTTTCGATATTTGTATCGATATTTTTCTTGCGATGTTATCGGATATCGAAAGGAAACTATTGACATCGAAAGAAAAAAATTGTCGGTTTTGATGGATATAACTCATTCTAATTTGAACTGGCATTATGTTGGTAGATATCGATAAAAAAGAATGAAAAAAAATTCAAAAAAAAACTATGCAAAAACATATTCGATATCAGGTAAATCAGTATATTTCTTTCAATGTTTCTTCAATACCGGTATCACTTAGATTGATAAAACAAGGTGCGGAATTTATTCGATATCAGGAAAATCAGTATTTCTATTTCGATATCCTATCGATATCACTGATATTGATTTAAAAAAAGATGCAAAAACATATTCAATATCAGTGACAATGTCACATCAATATTTTTCTTTCGATATTGTTGTGGATGTCCAGAGGGGTTTAGCAATATGAGATTGAATTGCAGAAATGCAAGGTTGATGGCAGAACACGAACTGAGAGATTTTATTAGCAACCTAAATTTGTAAGATAACAACAGTAAACATAGTAATTTAGGTAGCCAAGTATTCACGAATCTATAACACTATCTCCCCTCTTCTCTTTGGTGCTTGAGCATGGGGCCAGGCTGTCAGCATGCACGACTCTCTTCTTTCCATTTGGCGTACGAATCCTGTAGACTACATCAGAAAGAATTTTCAATACCCGGCAAGGTCCAACCCACGGTGATTGTAGTTTTGGGGTCACCCCTACTGATCTTCGAGGCCAATAGTACCAGACCTGGTCGTCTACTTTGTAGCTTGGAGCTGCGGAGTGAGCATCATAGCGTCGTTTGCTACTTTCTGCGACTTTGCGCATATGCTGACGTGCGAGTTCATGGGTTGCTTGCAGTCTCGCCTGTAGTTCCTGAGCATACGACGATGCTGAGCTTTTTCCTGCAGGAATCTCTCCTGTCAGAAGATGAACAGGGAGTGTGAGAGTCCTTCCAAGGTTTAGTTCAGCTGGTGAGAACCCAGTTGACGCTTGCTCTGTAGCACGGTATGCCAGAAGCACACATGGTAGCCATAGATCCCATTCAGTCTGGTTGTTTTGCACCATCTTTGACAACATTTCCCACAATGTCCTGTTGAATCTTTCAACGAGGCCATCACTTTGTGGTCGAAGTGGAGTGGTCCTTGTTTTCTTGATCTGTAGCAACCTCATGACTTCCTTAAATACTTCAGCTTCGAACCCAGTTCCCTGGTCTGAATGTATTTCTCTTGGGACTCCATATCGAGATATCACTGTATCCACTAATCCTCTGGCGAGAGTTTCAGCCTTAATGTCTCGAACACAAAATGCTTCAGGCCACTTCGTAAAATAATCAACAACAACAACTATATAAAGGTTTCCTCTCTCTGTGCGAGGCAAGGGACCCACAATGTCAACACCAACCCGCTCAAATGGTGCTCCAGAAACAGAAGACTGTAGTGGTGCTCTCCGTCTTCGACCTGACTTTCCACGTCTCGCACAAATCTCACAATTTGCACAGTGTATGCGAACATCTTTAGTGAGTCCAGGCCAGTAAAATTGTTGGCGAATTACACTCAGAGTTCTTTGTCTACCAAAGTGTCCCAAATCATGGCTCAGGCTCAACACTTCTTTTCTTCTTGACAATGGGACAATTACTTGATTTATCTTTTGAGTGCCTGTATTGTTTTCCCATTTACGCACTAGGACTCCTCCTAACAGATACAGCTGATCAAACATCGCCCATAGCGCCTTACTACAGAGGCTGTATGACGTTATATCCTGCCAAGCAGGCCTAACCTGGGACTCAACCCATCCATACACCGGTTTGATATCAACATCAGACAGCTGAGCCTCTGTCCATCGTCCAGGAGGGATATCTAGTTGCACCCGACATACATCTAGTAACATTTCTTGGCGCTGTTCTTGGCGAAGGCAGTGTTTGCACTCCGTTTCCCGACATGGTCTTCGAGAGAGGCCATCAGCATTTGAATGGGAACGACCAGCTCGATGCTCGATTTTATAGTTATATGGTGCCAACACCTGCAACCATCTAGCTAATTGACCGTCTGGTTCTCTGAAATTCTGAAGCCATTGGAGCGCAGCATGGTCTGTACGTATCAGAAACGCTTCCGACTCGAGCCCATAAGAATGAAAATGACGTAAAGCTCTAATAACACTCAACAACTCCTTTCGGGTAACGCAATAGTTGCGCTCTTGGCGTGATAGGCATTTACTGAAGTATGCAATAACAACCTCTCTCCCTTCCTGCATCTGCGATAGTACAGCTCCAATCGCTTTATCACTTGCGTCTGTATCTAGGATATACTGTGATTTATGTCTTGGATGTCCCAATATTGGTGCCTCTGTCAACGCTGTCTTGATATCGGAGAATGCACGCTGGCACTCTGGTGTCCATTCAAATGGAGTTTTCTGGTCTTGCAGAGCATAAAGTGGACAGACGCGCTTTGCAAAATCTTTTATGAAACAGCGATAATAAGAACAGAAAGATACAAATGAACGTACTTCCTTTACATTGTCTGGGATAGGCCAGTTTCTAACTCGTTCCGTCTTCTTAGGGTCGGTGGAAATACCACTCCCAGAAATCACATAACCGAGATACTCAACCTTGCGAGTGAAAAGTTTGCATTTCTTCGGATTAAGCTTTATACCGGTATTACGGAACACCTCAAAGACATTGCGTAGCCAAGCAATGTGTTCATCAAAGTTTGCTGTATCGATCAAAACATCATCGAGATAAACTTTGACACGACCTAGTCGAATAAGTTCATGAAGAATACCACCCATGGCTCTTTGAAATGTTGCCGGGGCATTACAAAGACCGAAAGGCATTACCCGGAACTGCCACAGACCCCGGGGAGTGCAAAACGCAGTCTTTTCTTTGTCTTCCTCCGCCATTGGTATTTGCCAGTACCCGCTTTGCAGGTCTAGGGTAGTGAACCAAGTACTACCTGCTAAAGAACTGAGCAACTCATCAATTTTGGGCAAAGGGTGGGAATCTTTCTTGGTTACATCATTTAGCCTCCGGTAGTCTATGCAGAACCTCGTGGAACCATCTTTCTTCGGTACCAAAACAATTGGGCTAGCCCATGGGCTCGTCGACATTTCAATTACACCATTTTCTTCCATATCCTGAACTAACTTGTCAACTTCCTCAAGTCTATGAGGAGGTACTCGTCGCGGTGATTGTCGAATTGGTGGATGACCAGCTACATTTACTTTATGCTCTATGTCCTTGACTCTTCCAAGATCCTTCCCATCCCGAGCAAAAATATCACTGAACTCCATTAGTAACTGCTCAACCTTCCTTTGTTGCAACTCTGTCAGCCCCTCCATAGTCTTGATCAATGGTTGGATATGCTTTGCTAACTCATCTGAAGATTGTTGTTCTATTGACTCCAATTTGTCGAATGGCGTCAGTTCATGGAGACCACATTCGCTTCCTACATCATCATCTCTAACGTGGAATACATCCACTTGCGCTGCTCTCAACATCTGTTGTCCTACCAGTACTGACTGGTTTGCAGGGTCAATGAGACAGTTGTGCTTCCTCATAAAATCCAACCCTAGGATACAGTCCTCAAAGATTTCAGCTACAAGAACTTGGTGTTCTCGTAATTTTCCATCCCCTAGATTACAGGACACAATCGCTTGTCCTTTCACAGGAATTACTTCTCCAGAGACTGTCCGAAGAGAAGCATTGACACTACCACCTAAGCTGACACCAGCTTTTTCCAGTACTCTTGGGTGGACTATAGTTTTTGTAGCACCTGTATCTATAACATATTCACATTCTGTATTATTTACAAAACCTTTCAGGATTAGTGAATCACTAGAAGATGCCCTGTATACTACTAAAGGGACACAAGCATTTTCATTCATAGGTTGTACAATTTTGGACTGCTGAAAGATGGGTTGACCAGTAGGTGAATGAGGAAAATTATAGACAGGGAACTCCCTTGAACCAAAATAAGGGAACTGTGAACTGAATACCTGATTCTTCTGAGAGCGATTTCTTTTCGTCTTTCTTGTTTTCCTTACTGCCTGCTGGTCCCTTACAGGCTCTGATAACGGGTTTCCTTGCTTAGGCCGCAATTTCTTAATCAGGTCCGCCTTCAATGTATCGAGCAGAGCATCCATCATTGAGCCTGAATTTGCAAACATTGCCTCTTCTCTAACACCTGGATCCCTCAATCCTTTTAGGAATTGTAGCCTTAGCATTTCATCAACCGGTTTCGTTTGCCAATCATTCGGCCAAGCCCTCCTTGCCAAAGTCCTAAGCTCTTGATGATAATTGGTAATATCTTCTTCGGGATTTTGTTTACGCTGAAAGAACTTCACCAGATTCAACTGTGTCTTGTGGTAGTGGCCAAACCTTATACCTAGAGCTTTTACTAGTTCTAAATAGGAACTGGAACTTCCTACTTCTACTAGTACTTCCAAGGCAGGTCCTGAGAGAATGGAAGACAAACCAACTTTCTTGGAGGATTCATCCCAATGGTTTCCTTCAGCAATTGATTCGAATTGAACAAGATAGGCTTCCCAGTCTTCACTTCCATCATAGATCCTTGGTTTGAACTTCAAACGCTCATTTGAGAGGCTGGATAGAGTTTCTCGGATCAAGTGATCAACATGTCCCAGGAAGGAGCTTTGTTCTTGATGCCACCAACTACATATCTCTTCTTTCCTCGACATCCCACTTCTGACACCACTTTGTCTTTGAGGTGTTCCGTAATACCGGTATAAAGCTTAATCCGAAGAAATGCAAAGTTGATGGCAGAACACGAACTGAGAGATTTTATTAGCAACCTAAATTTGTAAGATAACAACAGTAAACATAGTAATTTAGGTAGCCAAGTATTCACGAATCTATAACAATATTCTATCAATGTTAGTGATATCGATTCTTCCGATATTTTATCGAAATCGATACTGCCTTCCGATATTATTTTGATGTTTAATATCTTATCGAAAGGTACATCGAATCGTCACACTAGGTCCGTCGGTGAGTGGGAGCCGCAGTAGGTAGTGAGACCTCCGGAAACAGGAGGCCGGAGCACTGATTTCGTATAAAAATTCATCTTTTCCCGTTTAAACACAAATTTCTGTGTTAGGTTCTGCTTTAAGAATAAAAATAATTGTGCCGTTGAAAAGCTGAGATTTTGGCGTAGTTTTTACCGTCCTTTTAACTTTAAAAAATATTGGAAATTCTAGTTCAATTTCCGATTGGAAAATTTCTCAAATTACGTAAAATTCTCTTGCTATAGGGCATTTTCATGCCTTAAACCTTGACTCAAAAATAGGTAAGGCATCTAACCGATAGGAAATTTGACTCAAACTCAAACTAACACAAATTGTAATTTATACAGCAAACTGATGGAGTTATGACCAATTCAATGTCGTAAGGTCAAAATCACAAAAAAATGTGAATTGAAATAACTAGGAAACGAGCTTTTAAAAAATTTCAAGAAGCATTTTTTGTTGCTAATCAGTTGTAAAATTGTCTCGTGCAGTATGGCAGACCAGTTAGTCTTACACTCTGTATAATGAAGGGAGAGTACAATTGTCGGTACGCACCATGAAACCCATTTTATCCGCGTTGTATAAGCGCTGAGATAAAGTAGTGTATTATTGGTGAAATGTCAAAGACCTAATGAAATTCGCATGCAACTTAGTTTCGATGACGTCTCACGTAGTTTTTCTTTTGAAGGAAGCCTTTGAAGAACCCCGAGGTAGTTGTTGGTAACTCTTTGTCGTGTTTATAGCTGATGGCTCTTGAAACTTGTGTTTGTCCGTGTTCACAGTACGACCGCTCTCGGTGAGAATGGTGGCCGAGAATAAACCTCTGAGTTCTGACAAACAATACGATATCTCCTGCGAGGTGTGGGGGACGAGACCGCCTCCCGTCATCACGTGGTGGAAAGGAAGCGTGCAGCTCAGGAACACACGAGAAGTAGTAAGTCATCATCGTCTCTCTGTTGACCTTTTTACCCTTTATTTCTCAGATGCCATGTCTGTTTAGATCTCTCCTACGTGCAATGTATCAGCGTTTTTCAAAAAAGAATCTCAATTAGGTCCTTCCGGAAAAAGTAGTTCCAATTATCAATACTTTGCTGTAATTATATCGGTGTGGCACAACTGTTATTTCCGTTCTTTTTGCTAAAAGCAAATAGAACAACATTTCGATTACCGATTACAGGAATTTGAATTTGTAATTGTAATCGAACTAAATCGATTATCGTCTCAGTATTGTAATATGTTGCATCTACCCCTCAGCACAAACTGTTATCATCACAAGAGAGGCTGTTCTTGGTGAATCGAAAATCGCATAGCACAGCGATTACTATGATATCAATCGTTGTAATTGTAGTGATTCAATTACCATTAAAAATTGAAATCCCTGAAATCTATACTCTTGCCTTTATTTGAAGAGCTCTGGACCGCGGGTTCCAAAACCCCTTCCCTGCCAAGAGGCGGCAACGTTGCAAGGTGCTCACCTTGCGGTGAAAACTCTTGCGGTGAAAACGGTCACAACCCTTCGCGGTCAAAACCCATCATCCCTCTTCCTTCTTCCTCTTCTATCAACATACAATTTAATTATTTATCGTTCGGTGAACATTTTTTGTAATTTAAATTCGTAACGTACTAATTATTCTGATGAAAATGAGTCCAAATTTCCTGTAATTCGGCGAAGAGGGCGTAATTCGTTTGGGTGGATTGGCCGGGAGAGGGCTGCTGAGTTTTAATCGTACCTGCCTCGAGTTTATACTCGATATGTTCAATTTTTCTCGCTGATCACGATTTTGGTGATGGGATGATCGAAATAATTTGTGAATCAAGTGTGCATTTGCAGAAGAGGGTAAACTGTTGGGGGGCTGGGGGGGTTCACGGGCGGAGGGGTCGCGCAGGTATACCTCGACCTTCTGCTGGGGCTCGGATTCTTGCAGCGATGCCTAACCTTCGGGGCCTTCAAAAATCCCAGAGCTCTTCAAATAAAGGCAAGAGTATAATCAACCTAAAAATTTTGTTTTCCATTAACAGTAAAGGTAATTGCAAAAAAAAAATCTGCCAAGTGGGTGTGGCACATAGCTTCCTCGTATCCATAACCCGATTATATAAATGATCCGATGCATAGTAGTTAATCTCAAAACAGCAATCTCAAAGTACCTTCCACTACTCTCATAGGGGACCATCTACACGCTAATCTGGACAATCCTAGAAAATTTCTTCTAACTCGGATGAAAAATGTAAGTGTTATGGCTATTACAAGGATTTTACGTTTGCGCATGCGCAGAGGCTTCTGTAAATTTTAAGGCATTGATTTTTATTGGGGGCCATCTACAACCTAATCCGCGCAATCCCTGAAAATGTCATCAAAATCGGGTAGGAAATGTGGAAGTTATGGCTTTTACAAGGAATTCACGTTTGGGCATGCGCAGCGGCTACTATCAGTCCGGGGGTGATGACTTTCATAGGGAACCGTCTACACACCAACCCGCACAATCCATGAAAATTTCATAGAAATCGGACAATAACTTCGTATAGTTATGCCCGTTACAAGGAATTCATGACAGACAGACACACATACAGACACGGAACCAAAATTGTTTAAAAAGGTCTAAAACGCAAAACGCGAGTAAAAATTTCGATTTTGGAGAACTTTTTTTTCATCCTTGAAAAGTGAAAACAAAGTTTCCGCTACCTTGGTAGACTCGGAAGCAATAATCATCACATTGGAAACAGTAATTTCATATAAAGTAACAAAGTTCATATACTCTATGTAAAGTAACGGTAATTGCAATTATGCTCAAACAACTGTGAATGATAATTAGAAAATTAATAATTACTCAAATAATTGAATACAACCATTCCGGCAATGGGGTATTTCAGTGGGTCGGAAATTCAAGCTTTTGACCTCAAATTCGGATTCAGCACCGCTAAAAACCTATAAAATCCAACTTATTGTCCAATGTTACTATAACATGTGGTAAAAAAAAATTATCAAAGAGATCACACGTTTGAAAAAAATACGTAATCATTGTACTTGATACGTCACGCAACGTGCTACGTCACACCCTGCTGCCATCGTGCAAATCTTCAACTTTTATCAGCTTCCCTAATTTCTTCTAAACATTTTCTCGACGATCAAACCCGATTGCCGTTGTCCGTGAGCAATACCATAGCCATTGTTTGGTGCGACTGTACCGGGATATCACAGAGCAAGTTCTGATTTCCCCATCAGCCTCCCAAAATTGACCTGATTACATCCTAAACGACATTGCTCTGGAGAACATTAACTACTGCTAGTTTCTCATAGTTCAATTAGTAAGTTACTAATCACATATTGTTAGGGAAATGATTAGGGTTTGTCCTACAGGGCTCCGCGTGGTCTCTAAAAATTCTAAAAATTCAAAACTATCTTAAATTGATGGACGAACAATGTTTCAATTTCAAACCTTATTTTTCAACCCTTAGAAATGACCTACATCAACCAAAATCTTCGGGGCCCAACTAGACCACAAATGAAGCCTACATACCAAATTTCATCAAAATTGGTAAATGCTAACTAGGGAAAGTGCCGCGTACGGACAATTTTGGTTTATTATTTTCAATGATGAACCTTTGGAATCGACCAAGAAAAAAAAAATTTTAACACCCCCTCAAAATTTGATGGTTTACGTTTCAAGGTACGTAGAATCCAAAAATCGAATATAAATTTGGCCGTCCGTCCGCCGTCCGCCGTACTTTTGCCACTTAGCATTGACCGATTTTGATGACATTCGGTATGTAGGCTCCATTTGTGGTCTAGTTGTGCCCCGAAGATTTTGGTTGATGTAGGTCACTTCTAAGGGATGAAAAATAAGGTCAGAAGAGAATACGGGTACAAAAATGAATTTTGAAATTTTGAAAACGCCCTAACTCAAAAAATTTCATGTAAAGGTGTTTTTTTCCTTCAATTTAATACTCTACAGAATTTTTTAGGCCACGCGGAGCCCTGTAGGACAAGCCGTTCGCTCCGTACGAGAATTTAAGGGTTTTAAGTACGATAATTCAGAAACACGAGTGTGAATCGCAAAAGAGGCCTAATCTCCGTTCAAATTAAAGCTGACCGAAATACGATCGATGTTTTTCTTCATGTTGGATGAATAAACATATATTTTATTGGAGAATAAACCATTGTGTAATAATTTGCAGCGTTTTTTATTCGATTTTTGGATTCTACGTACCTTGAAACGTAAACCAACAATTTTTGAGTCGGTGTTAAACAATTTTTTTCTTTGTCGATTCCAAAGGTTCATTATTGAAAACAGTAAACCAAAATGATCATTTAAAATCCAATTCACAATGACCCTAGAAGTCGAAATCGGATGAAAACTGTAGAAGTATGCTCTTAAGGGAGTCTCAGTCGGTCGCCGTGCGTTCTTAGTTTTTCTGAAATTGGAGGGGCAAAAACTTTAAAAATTGTACCCAAATTTGAACATTTGAAGGATTTTAGGAATTTGTTAGTGCACGGCCCTAGGGAATTGAATAACTGAAATATTTCCGCTGGAATCATCAAAATCAAACAATAATTGCCACAGAAAAAAATGGGAAAAACTTCTGAATAAATGGTTTTTCCATGTTTTCCTCCTATTTATCTGGCAATTATTGTTCGATTTTGATGATTCCAGCGGCAATCTTTCAGTTTTTCAATTCGAAAAGCCCATGCACTAATGAATTTCAAAAATCCTTGAAAATGTCAAGTTTAGCTACTTTTATGGGAAAAACATAACTGAATTAACGGTTTTTCCCATTTTTCTCTGGCAAATTATTGTTCGATTTTGATGATTACAAAGGCAATATTTCAGTTATTTAATTCTCTAGGGCCGTGCACTAATGAATTTTTGAATACTTTTAAAATTCTCAATTCAAGTACAAGTTTTCAAGTTTTTGCCCCTTCGATTTGGCCAAATACTGACCCGGAACGAGGATTGAACGTCGACCGTCTGAGACCCTATTAACAAGAATTTGACTTCTGGGCGAGCGCAGTGTCTACGGATGATCTGGACACGATGAAATTCACTTTGGATCATTAGAATCTAATCCTCACAATCCCTGAAAATTCCACCAAAATCTGACTCAAATCATGGACAGACAGACATTCCTACTTACGCATGATGTTCACCCCTTATAAGTGACTGACATCAACCAAAAGCACAACTGAACCCCAAATGGAGCCCATTTACCAAATTTCATCAAAATCGGTCTATGGGAATCAAGGAAAGTGCCGCGTACGGCGGACGGACGGCCGAATTTTTATTCGGTTTTCGGATTTTACGTACTACCTTGAAACGTAAACCAACAAATTTTGAGGGGGGGGGGGGTGGTTAACAAATTCTTTTCTTGGTCGATTCCAGAGGTTCATTATTGAAAATGATAAACGAATCGTTGTCAGATGACACAACGAATTTAGATCGCTCTCATTTCGGGTTTTTGGATATTTCGGAGTCGGTCAAAAAGTTGAAACACCCGCCAAATAAAGTAGACACAGAAGCAAAAAAAAGGCGTCGATGTGATCTTTCATTGACCATGAAAACTATCAAAATCGTAACTAATTCGCGGAACGCTGCAAAAATTTAGCTTGCTTCCCTTCTCACGAGTATGTGGAACCATATTTTCAAAGTATGCAAATAGTCTTGGCAGACTTCCCGGGCTCCAAAATCACCGCTTCAAACATTCCGGTCGTATGACGCTCGTAAGTGATGTGCATCAACCTCTAGACCCCACTCAAGAAGACCCTGCCTTGCCCCAGCAATTAGACGGGTCGTTAGAGGGTGGTTACCATTCTACCAAGCATTTATATCCAGGATGGGCGAGAGGAGCGCCCCGGGTGGCAACTCCCTTCAGTAATGGCTACCATAAAACTAACAGACTCGTGGACATTCCCTGGACAATAAATTATTCGCAAACAAGGAGCTAATCGACTTTGCGGTCAGGGAGAAGGGAAGTAGGGTCGCCGCATGCGAGCCCTTCACTAGGGATCAACAATGATTTCATCCCCTCGCCGCTGTAACCATCCAGTTTATGGCCTCTTGGGTGTAAAAAACATTAATCGGGGTGGGTCTGGATATAATATTATTGTTGGTTTGTTGAAGACTTTGGTTTATGGCCTTTCAGATCATTATACTCCTTAAAAAGTCTTACAATTGGGTTTTATTTGCTATTCTTTCATTGTACAACAGTGTTAATTCGATTCGTATCATTGATACGAAGCAGTAACTATTCGGGGATAATTATGCCTCATCAAGTTGGTAAATGTGTGCTGAAGTCTTTAGACGTGCTACACACGGTAGACTCTTTATCTAGTAAAAGTAAAAAACGCTGCAAATTATTACACAATGGTTTATTATTTTTCTATATAGATCACTCGTCTTCAAAACCACCAAACATCCAATATGAAGAAAAACATCGATCGCATTTCAGTCAGCTCTAATTTGAACGGAGATTAGGCCTCTTTTGCGATTCACACTGTTTCTGATTTATATATATATATATTTCAATTACAAACCCTTAAATTTTCGTAGGGAGCGAACAGTTTGTCCTACAGGGCTCCGCGTGGTCTCAAAAAATTTTAAAAATTCTATAGAATCTTAAATTGAAGGAAAAACAATGCCTTTATATTAAAATTTTTTGAGTTAGGGCGTTTTCAAAATTTCAAAATTCATTTTGGAACCCTTAGAACTGACCTACATCAACCAAAATCTTCGGGGCACAACTAGACCCCAAATGGAGCCTACATACCAAGTTTCATCAAAATCGGTCAATGCTAAGTGGCGAAAGTGCTGCGGACGGCGTACGGCGGACGGACGGCCAAATTTTGGTTTATTATTTTCAATAATGAACCTTTGGAATCGACCAAGAAAAAAAAAATTCTAACACCCCCTCAAAATTTGATGGTTTACGTTTCAAGGTACGTAGAATCCAAAAATCGAATAAAAATTTGGCCGTCCGTCCGCCGTACGCCGTACGCCGTACGCGGCACTTTTGCCACTTAGCATTGACCGATTTTGATGAAATTTGGTATGTAGGCTCCATTTGGGGTCTAGTTGTGCCCCGAAGCTTTTGGTTGATGTAGGTCACTCCTAAGGGTTCCAAAATCAATTTTGAAATTTTGAAAACGCCCTAACTCAAAAAATTTCGATATGAAGGTATTGTTTTTCCTTCAATTTAAGATTCTATAGAATTTTTAGAATTTTTTGAGACCACGCGGAGCTCTGTAGGACAATCCGTTCGCTCCCTACGAAAATTTAAGGGTTTATATTGAAATATATATATATATAAATCAAAACACGAGTGTGAATCGCAAAAGAGGCCTTATCTCCGTTCAAATTAGAGCTGACCGAAATGCGATCGATGGTTGGTGATTTTGATTTTTTTTTGTTAATTTTTTGATTTTTTTTTTGATTTTTTTTTTTTTTTTTTTTGATTTTTTTTTTTTCTTTTTCTCTTCATATTGGATGGTTGGTGATTTTGTAGACGAGTGATCTATATAAAAATAATAAACCGTTGTGTAATAATTTGCAGCGTTTTATTCGATTTTTGGATTCTACGTACCTTGAAACGTAAACCATCAAATTTTGAGGGGGTGTTAAATTTTTTTTTTCTTGGTCGATTCCAGAGGTTTATTATTGAAAATAATAAACCAAAAGTAAAGTAAACAACCATTTCAGGTTGGATATTCGTCCGACTGCCATTCCTGGCGGTGCGGACGTCATCAGCTGTCTTCCAAAGGGAAGATCTGAATTGGTTCAAATGATTTCGCTCATGGCTTCTCATTGACTCACCGCCCTGAACAATTTTGGTTTCGCGTTTGTATGTCTGTGTGTCTGTCATGAAATCCCTGTAACGGGCAAACTGTACGAAGTTGTCGTCCGATTCCGATGAAATTTTCAGCAATTGCTCAATTGCTTGCTTGTTGGCGCGTAGATGGTCCCCTAAGAAAATCATCGCTCCCGGATTGATGATAACCACTGCGCATGCGCAAGCGTGAATTTCTCTGTATCGAGCATGACATCAACTGTTTTCGTTAGATATCGACGGGATTTGTCCTCCATAGCGTTCGAATTGTTGTTTGCCCATATTTTAACATCTTCTAAAATATCAAATATTCCTGATGAATTGAATAAGACAATCCTAATCAATTTCAAAATCGAAAATCGGTTCATGGGATCAAACGCCCTAAAAAAACTAAAGTTAACAATGGATGGTAACTAACCTCTGGAGCAGATAATATCTCCATCTGTAACCATCCATCAATACAAGCGGAAGCTCTTTTCAATGTTATGCCCTGGGAACGGTGAACTATACACATTTCCATGAAGAATCAATTCATATCAGGCTTACCTGCCTAGTAATATCATTCATTTCGTGTTTATTATAAAAACTCTGCAAATTATTACACAAAGGTTTATTATTTTTCTATATAGATCACTCGTCTGCAATGAACACGGGTCCGCATTGTTACCAATGAACTTGAAGGAAAACTTCGATCGTATTTTGGTCAGCTAACATTTGAACGGTGATTAGGCCTCTTTTGCGATTCACACTCGTGTTTCTGATTTATCGTTTGTCCAACCCTTAAATTCTCGTAGAGAGCGAACGGTTTGTTCTAAAGGGCTCCGCGTGGTCTCAAAAAATTCTATACCATCTTAAATTGATGGGAAAACAATACCTTTATATCGAAATATTTTGAGTTAGGGCGTTTTCAAAATTTCAAACCTCATTTCTCAACCTTCAGAAGTGACCTTATTTTTCAACCCTTAGAAGTGACCTACATCAACCAAAATCTTCAAAATCAGTCAATGCTAAGTGGGGAAAGTGCCGCGTACGGCGGACGGTGGACAGAAGGCCAAATTTTTATTAGATTTTTGGTTTCTATGTACCTTGAAATGCAAACCAACAAATTTTGAGGGAGGGGGGGGTAAAGAATTTTTTTTCTTGGTCAATTCCAAAGGTTCAATATTGAAAATAATAAACCAAAAATTGGTGTAATAAAATTTGTAACCTGGTTATGACACTTGCTCATGTGTATTGAAACCAAGTGGACATTAGCTGTATTCTAAAGAAAAGACCAGAATTTGTTTTGATGGTTTCGCAGATGGTTACTTACAGCCTCACCTCCTTCAGTCAGGGTTTTCTAACGACGCGACTCAAATAAAATACTGATACTGAGTCCAAGTGCTAACCCGAGTCGTCTGTTCGCCTCACATCGGTGATATCGTGGGAATCGGTTCATTCAACCACTGGCTATTACCCAAAATCATGATAATAATTAATATTATTATTTATTAAAAAATACGGTTTCTAACCGTAGTAACCGTTGCAATTGATTCTTGAAAACTAAAGACCCGAAACATGCGGTGACAAGATGTACCACTAAAAGTTATTTCACCTCCATAAATAACAATCCTGGAAAGAAGATCTAACAGTTTACTTTGAAGAAAATCTGCAGTAATTTTGCGGTATACGGTACCTCAGGTTCTCCTGTAAGTATTTGACGATCCAGTGAGCGTTGATTGTCGCAGAGGTGGATTAGTTCAGGGTTCATGGGCCATTGTATAACTTTCTAACTGCTAAAAGCTTTTCCCAACATTTTACGCGTTACGTGACCTTTCCTCTTGACATTATACCCCAAATAGATATCCATCTTAATGGGTCTCTCACGCGATGCTCATTATAAAAAAGTCGTTTTGGTAATTTTATTTCCTATTTTTAATACTCCATCGTATAGGAAAACTATCAATAACTCGGGATTGTTGTATTTTCATCCAACTGCCATTTCCGGCGTCGCGGACGTCATCAGCTGTCTCCCAAAGGGAAGATCAGAATTTGTTCTGATGATTTCGCTCATGGCTTCCCATTGGCCTTACCGCCCTGGGTTGTGACGAAGAGGGCTGACCCCGGCTTGCACGAAAATATGCTTCCGAGGCGAGCCTCGAACTCACGGCCCCCCGCGGCCGGTCTGAGACTCGTCGCTAAGAGACGCACCATTTAATGAGCACGACCATAGCTGATCCCATGAGTGACATCATACTCTGCTCGAAAAAAAGAAAAAAAACGTCTGCCAAGTGGGTGTGGCACATAGCTTCCTCGTACCCATAACCCGATTATATAGATGGTCCGATGCATAGTAGTTAATCTCAAAGCACCAATCTCTAAGTACCTTTCACTACCCTCATAGGGGACCATCTACACGCTAATCTGGACAATCCTAGAAAATTTCATCAAATTCGGATGAAAAATGTAAATGTTATGGCTGTTCCAAGGATTTTACTTATGCGCATGCGCAGTGGCTACTATCGGTCCGAAGGTGATGATTTTCATAGGGGACCATCTAAATACTACCTAATCTGTAACATCCCTGAAAATTTCATTGAAATCGGATGGAAAATGTAGAAGTTATGGCCGTTACAAGGAATTCACGTTTGCGCATGCGCAGCAGCTACTATCAGTCCGGGGGTGATGATTGTCATAGGGGACCGTCTACTCACCAATCCGCACAATCTCTGAAAATTTCATCGAAATCGGACAAAAACTTCGTATAGTTAGTTGGAAAATGTAGAAGTTATGGCCGTTACAAGGAATTCACGTTTGCGCATGCGCAGCAGCTACTATCAGTCCGGGGGTGATGATTTTCATTGGAGACCATCTACAACCTAATCCGCATAATCCCTGAAAATTTCATCGAAATCGGGTAGAAAATGTGGAAGTTATGGCCGTTACAAGGAAATTTACGTTTGCGCATGCGCAGTGGCTACTATCAATTCGAAGGTAATGATTTTCATAGGGGACCATTTAAATACTGATTTGTAACATTCCTGAAAATTTCATCGAAATCGGATGGAGAATGTAGAAGTTATGGCCGTTACAAGGAATTCACGTTTGCGCATGCGCAGTCGCTTCTATCAGTCCGAGGTTGATGATTTTCATAGGGGACCGTCTACACACCAATCCACACAATCTCTGAAAATTTCATCGAAATCGGACAATAACTTCGTATAGTTATGCGCGTTACAAGGAATTCATGACAGACGGACAGACACACAGACAGACAGACACACAGACACACGGACACACAGACACACAGACACGGAACCAAAATTGTTCAGAAAGGTCTAAAACGCAAAACGCGAGTGAAAATTTTGATTTTGGAGAACTTTTTTTTTTCGTCCTTGAAAAGTGAAAACAAAGCTTCCACTACCTTGGTAGTCTCGGAAGCAAAATCAGCAAAACATTTTAACGGATGTAAGGCCTACAGCTTTCCGTGAATATTCATTTGCGATTCATTCTCTCGTGTTTCTGATTTATTATTCGTTCTACACTTGAGTCCCCATCCTGATGAAGATTGGTAGTGGGGGGGGGGGGACTCCTGCCCGGCGTGAACAGCAACTGTTGGTCTTGCAGAGCTCTGAGTGGTCTCATTCGGTTCCAGAAATTCAATGGTGTTTTAAATTTATTAAGAAAACAATATTCCTATTTCGATCGTTTTTCACACCTTGGAAGTGATAATTATAAAGTTGTCTATAACCAATTCTTCGGGGCATAACCAGACCCTAAAGGGAACCTTTATACCAATTTTGATGAAATTTGGTATGTATTAAGAGTCTGGTTTTCTTAACCCTGGAATACCAACATATATACCAATAAAGTAAATATATACCAATATATACCTATAGTATACACATATACCAATGATACGGTCGGGCGGATTTTTTTTTTTTTTTTGTGTGGAATATCCTTCAGTCCGGACCCACGTCCCTGGGACGGGTGGGTGGGGCTTTTCCTCACCCTGAGCCTACCCCTTTCCTCTGTGTGGGCTCATATCCTCAGTACCCTCCTGTCAGGCCCTGCAGAAGGTAAGGTAAGTGTCCTTTTTTTTTCTCTCGCTTTCGTTGTCAACAAACCAGTTTTTTCCAGTGGATCACCCGTCCTCAGGACAGTCGGTCCTGGCCTGTTGATACGTCCATGGGACGGATGGTCCTTGATGGAATGGAAACACGTCTCCGATGCGGGGGTCCTGTTTGATGTTTGATTGATTTTGATTGATTTTTTTGTACCTATTCAAATGTTACATTCATTTTTCTGTATTCAAATGTTATATTCACGTTTTTTCCAAGTTTTCATTATGTACTAGTAGATTGTCTTTGATTTTTATTCTAGTTCCTTATTCTAGCTTATTTTAGTATTCTAGTCCCTTCAATGTCTAGTAGGTACAATGTGATTTTTCCAAAAAGATAGAAGACTGAAAAGAATACAAAAGGCTGCTTGGAAAATGTTCCCTAAAAATGTGAAAACTTTGTATTCCTAGTTTTTATGTTCTTGGTACCTACGTAGTAGACTCCTAATGATTCTAGAGGTTTTGAATTGGAATGTTTCCTCCAATTCTACGTAGAACACGTCATTTTGAGCGTGAATTGAGACTGAATTTTTTATCTGAGTAGTCAAAATGATGTGATACCTAAGCTGGATGAAATCCAGGAAGTGAAAAATAAAAATAATGTGTAATCTTATTTTTTATATCGATAAATTGTGATAAAAACCAATTCATTTGATGTTATACACGAAGAAAGACGTTGCAATAAAGATGCTTTATGTTAGTTTGTGGTATTTACAACGAAATCCTGTCATATTTCAATAACAACCATGAAAAAAGCGAGTCGGTGTCCCACGGACGGGGGTCCTCATTGCAACGAGGGACGACGGTCCGGACAGAAGGATATACGTACTTTGAAAATTTGTTTTCCACCAAACAGATTTTAAAGATTAGTATTTACGCTAATTTTGAGTACTATACTGTATACTATAGTATTAGCATTACTGTAGACTATAGCATTACTATGGATTATTTCTGTTTGTTCACAGACAAGCAGTGATGGAAACAAAACTACCAGCACTCTCATTATCGTCCCTACGATCGAAGACTCCGGCAAATACTTGTCCTGCCGAGCCGTCAACAGTCAGATACCTGATTCAGGAATTGAAGACGGTTGGAAGCTCAATATATTCCGTAAGTAATAAATTACATTACATGAATAGGGGTTTAAAAAAACTAAATTTCCGAGCACGAAGTATTTTTTTTTCTTTTTTTTTCTACTTTGTTTCAGATGTTCCAATCGTTACTCTTGAACTGGGATCCAACCTCAACGGCAGTTGGATAAGAGAAGGGGTTGACGTGTACTTCGAATGCAACATCAAGTCGAATCCTTGGGTCTACAAAGTCTCGTGGAGGCACAATGTAAGCATTCATGATACGTTTCAAGTAGTCTAGCATCAAGTATAGTTAGTAGTGCCACCAAATGGGTGAACCATATCACTGTATTTTACAATATTACCGAGCGCGTGAGGTGCCTGGGATGAAATGCCGTGAGTGACTCACCTGAAACAAGTAGTGGCTTTTTACCACGAATTATAGAATTCGACTAACAGTACATCACTCACAGAGTCGATTAACTGATTGAATATCAAACATTCTAATCTGTCTGTGAGTTCTTGTATTTCCAAATAAACACGTCGTCGGTGCTCATTTGACGAGAGGGCGACCGTTTCAACGGTCAAGTTTTCGAGGCTCCATTCTGACTCCTTAACTTCTCTCCTACCCGAGTACAGGACCCACACACAGGGTACTCGGCAACGAGACTTGGAGAGTATAAATGCCTATGTCAAGAGACCACTTGTATCGTTTAACAAACCAGAACTGGATAACCATCTCTCTTTCAACTTATCTCAACCTTGTAATGAATGAATAAGAGCGAATTTCTTACCCTCGGAAACCTGGTTTTTACAGACCAGAGGGCAGTACCTATTGTTGTAATCCCCGCCCGATATGTACCGATACCTTCCTATTTCCCCACGAATTATGAAGGACTATTGGAAATGAAAGATACGAATGCTGCTCGAACGAAATTGGGATCACAAGTCTAATTTTATTCATTCAAAATCCACATGATTTAATTTGAACTAAAATAAATGAACGTCAACAACACATGTTACATCATCAACTGGATGTAACATCCTCCGAACTACCAGACGAAAAGCTTGACGGTTGAGCTCTCCGCATGCTGGTCACATCCTGTGCCGTGATCTCCAGAGGGTAGAGTCTCTGCACTGGCCTAGTGAGCACAGTCTTGCAAGTTTTCACCTCTGCGACGCGATGTATGCCGTCCCTTCCAGGTCTTAGTTAAGTGACTATACCTAGTGGCCACCTGACTCTCTTGACTGAATCTACCTCAACGAGGACCACGTCACCGACCTCGACGTACTTGGTTCTCTTGGTTGGTCTTTGAATCAGTTCTATGAGGTACTCTGACTTGAAACGCTCTCGCAAAACTTCTCGCAACGATTGCAGGTATCTCGCACGATAACACAATCGTCTTGTGTCCACAATGTCGAAATCAGGTGTTGACTTGATGTCTTGAATGAAGAGCTTCGGGGAGATCGGTTGTAGCTCCTCTGCTTCCTCCACGACGTAAGTGAGAGGCCGAGCTTTGATCACAGCCTCGATGTCACAGATGACTGTTGTCAGCTCTTCATAAGTGAGCACCGCTTGTCCCAGATTCCTCCTCATCAGCTCCTTGATCATCCGCACCACACATTCCCACCATCCTCCCCACAAGGGATGCCACGTGTTGTAATCCCCGCCCGATATATACCGATACCTTCCTATTTCTCCATGAATTATGAAGGACTATTGGAAATGAAAGATGCGAATGCTGCTCGAACGAAATCGGGATCACAAGTCTAATTTTATTCATTCAAAATCCACATGATTTAATTTGAACAAAAATAAATGAACGTCAACAACACATGTTACATCATCAACTGGATGTAACACCTATGGTAACTTGGTCTTGAAAAACCAGAAGCCACTATCTTAAAACTTGATAAGCTGATTTTCATAAACCAGATGCCAAATTTCCAATCATCTCATCTTTCTGGTGGCTGTGATAGCAGCTCGAATGATGGAATACCTCCAGTGGGTGAATCAGACAATGCGCCGAATGACGCAGTAGATGGATGCGCACGTAAGGCTGCAGATATCGTAGAGGAGATGAACCGACTGATGGCAAATGTAGGAGTCGATACGCCTTATTGCGGAGGCGATTATGCTGTATGGAGCAGAAGTATGAGGAGGATCTCTGAGAACCTATAGAGCGTTCAGAACTCTCTCAGGTCAAGGCGCATACGTTATAGCCGGTGCTATTTCGGTATGTAATGCGCCGAGAACTAACTGGAACTGAAAGGATTCGTATGAGGAAGAAAGAGGCATTGACCGTTGTAAACAAGGAAGAGCAGGATCCGTAGATGGCAAGCAGACCTCGATAGTGAAGCCCGGTAACAGTCCACACAATAGACGATCCAAAGTCTTGGCAGAAGAGAGAACACGGTGAGATAAATTATTACTTGACTCAATTCCTTTAGGGGCATGAATAAATTCGTCTCTAGATGAATAGATATACTGAACCAGAATGCAGACACTGTGGGTTAGAAGAGGACGATGTCTGCCACACCTTCTCCATATGCCCATAATGGGAAGATATGAGGAGAAATGCAGAAGAGGTCATCGGATAAATACATCCACTCACAATCATACAAGAGATGATGAGGAGCAAGTCGAGCTGGAACGTAATGGCGGTATTTGTCACAGCAGTCCTTAAATCAAAAAAGCTGGATGTAAGATGGGAGGAAGGAATACTGTACAAGGAGTTCCGAGGTGAGTCCCAAGCAGAGGGAGTGGGGTTTCAGTTGATATGCCCAGGATATTGGTGAGATCAACCAGCTTCCCATTCGCCCTCAAATAGTTTCCCCGCTCGCTACAACAGAAATCTTTTCATCTTTTTCTTCTCAATCCGAAAAAGGGTAAAATTTCCCAGTTATCAATATATTTCACCCCAAATATTTTACATAAGTCAACTTCATAACACTGACAATTGATGGATACCTCAATCCTCCTACACTTCGAATAACATACGACGATAAAGTCTCTGAGTTGACCGAACTGAAACATACGGTCAAGCAGCTGAATGATCCTGAATCTGTACTCTCCTGAGCTTGGGGTACCAACAGAGCCTACAAATAGCTCGAGATAACCTCCTCTTGTTCATCAAGTTCTGGTTATAAAGGGCCTGGATTACCTACTGGCTTTTCTGCTCCTTCAAGCACGCAAATGGTCGGCTCCTTTTTCTGGTTCAATAAATATGTCGGTTCAGTGTATAGCCGTTGCCAGTTTTATTGAATGAGTTATCCATGAATATTTCCATGATAACAATGCCTGAACGAAGCCTCTGTTTATTGTCACAAAAGTGACTTGCCAACACACGATCGTCAATTTTCATCGGTCTGGACAAACACTGGCCGTTTTTGTGGTATTTGGCGCAAGGATGATTACAAGCTTCGAAGAGAATAATTCGATTATTTGACGATTGAGAAGCAATCCACTGAGCACCCCCTTCGTTTTTAAAGTCATAGGAATGAAATAACGTAGGCGAGATTTATTTAACACTTAACTCAACTGAAATGTCCTCCATGACTTGCTTGATTCCACTGACTGATATAAACACTAAACATCCTATTGTATTAATAAACCAAGCCCAGAATAAGTGTGTTAGTAAATGAAGAAAGAGTATGTAGAACTGTAAAAACAAACAAAACAAAAAATCAAAATATTCGTATTCGTCATTCTCCAGCTGTCAGAGTCCCTACTCTTGAATTTCGTCAATTGAACACAACTTTTCAAGTTCGCCATTATTAAATACCACCATATATTGTGTTTCCACGAAGGACAACAATAAAATTACTTCCCAAATTTGTGATGTTCCCCGACTTTGTTTTCTGTTGCAGGGTAACACAGTCGTAAATCACCCCAGTGGAGGCATCATTCTTGCGAACCAAAGCCTAGTACTCCAAAACGTTGATAGGTTGAAGGCCGGCATGTACACTTGTGTGGCGAGCAATGGAGAAGGTGATGGGGAAAGCAATCCGTTACATCTCAACATAAAATGTGAGTAAATTGAACTAATTTATTCAAAACTTATATCAATAGTATTTATATTTTTTTATACCTAACAGTATGAGAATATCAACGCCGCACTGCAGCACTTCTGAATTTCTTTAGAATTCCCATTAAAACTTATGTACGCATTGTAGAACATCGAATTTTCGACTTTTCACTATTTCATCTTACGAGTAAACACTCAATCCAACACAGAATTTGACAATCAATTCGAAGAAATAGAAAGTTGTGTGTGCGTTTATTAGGAAATTTTATTACTGGTTGCTAAGGACGCAAAACTGAGTACTACTCGATTAACCCATTTGCGCCCCGTGGTCCCTTTTGGGACGTCAAACCCGGTTCGTCTTAAAATAATCTACACTTCCCCGTGCATGTCCGAACATGTTCCTGCCTATCCTAACATGTTCTTTAGATCCTCCCGTACACCTAAGGGGGGTTGTTCATCCGTTCAGTCTTCTTCAGTCTTCCGTGGAGATCATCGAATATGGACAACGTTTATGACCTCGACACCCTACGAGATTTATTGGTATAAGTACCAAAATGATTTTATTATCTTTCATTTTCATTTCTTCTTATATTCTCAGATAGTATCAGCATAGAATTATGGCGTTTTTCTGTAGAAATTTTGCTTTCCAGATCCTCTAGGTACCACAAACTTCCAGTGGTCCCATATGGGCACACGGGGCGGTTTGGCCACCTGTGTTTTTTGGGATAGGAAAGGCGGTCAAAATCGTTCAAAACTTAGCATTTTTAATTTAAAAAAAAGTTATATCAAACACATTTTAAAGTAAGTCAGGAACATAGGTATATAGAGTTTACAAAATATCACATGGAAAGGTAACTAGAAAAAAATGTACTTGGAGAACGTCAAACACGGTGAAATGGAAGAAAACAGTCGACGCAAATGCCCACGCCACATTTTTCGCACATGTATCTTGATCTCGATGAACATGTTTCCAGTGCACATCGCAACCTGCGTTCATTAGGTGTTTTTTGAATTAGATGATTGATGTTGTCGTATCTGGAAGTAGCCGAGAATCGAGAGCGCGTGCTAGTATTAGGTCCAGGACGAAGTTTGGGTGTTGAGTAGGTGGTCAGTAAGCATGTGGCTATTTATCGGCAGCATAAAAAAATTACCCAGCTGCAATTCCGCCGAGAAATAGCCACAAGCTTACTGACCACCTACTCAACACCCAAACTTCGTCCTGGACCTAATACTAGCACGCGCTCTCGATTCTCGGCTACTTCCAGATACGACAACATCAATCATCTAATTCAAAAAACACCTAATGAACGCAGGTTGCGATGTGCACTGGAAACATGTTCATCGAGATCGAGATACATGTGCGAAAAATGTGGCGTGGGCATTTGCGTCGACTGTTTTCTTCCATTTCACCGTCTTTGACGTTCTCCAAGTACATTTTTTTCTAGTTACCTTTCACATGTGATATTTTGTAAACTCTATATACCTATGTTCCTGACTTACTTTAAAATGTGTTTGATATAACTTTTTTTTAAATTAAAAATGCTAAGTTTTGAACGATTTTGACCGCCTTTCCTATCCCAAAAAACACAGGTGGCCAAACCGCCCTGTGTGCCCATATGGGACCACTGGTTTTCGAAGCTTCTGCGCACGTGCGTGCGCGATGGAATTTTTTCAATATTTTTCCCATGCTTTAGACATACTAATGGACCATCTCTATGATTTTCGTAACAAAATTTGAAGAAAAAAAATTACGGGCGTCAATAGTCGACGATCGCATTTGGTCAGATGAAATTTGAACGGTGATTAGGCCTCTTTTGCAATTCACACTTGGGTTCCTGATTTATCGTCAGCCAAAACTTAACCTTCATCCGCTCGCGCTCGTTGAGTCACACTAGCGATCGCGGGGCGGCTAATAGCCGCACGTCACATTATTCCTTATTTCAATGGTTTTTTTGGGACTTCAACTAGATAACGACAAGGATTTGGATTCATAATCTTGTAAGTGAGTTCTTACACATTATTTAGAATGAAAAACTTTCAGTAAAAATAATTATAAACTTTGGTAAAAAAATAAATATCGTCACACTAATATTCATCCTGGGCTTACTACCTAATGACTAAAATATCACATTCTGTTCAATAAATCGGATTGTTCTTCATAGTATTTTGTGGAAAAGTGTCCAACTAGAGAATACAACTGCATCTTCCGTCTCTCTTGCGTGCCAGTTGTGTCTTGGCGCGCAAATTCCATCGTGGGCGGCAAACTTAAGTTCTCATAAGGAGCCAACAGTTGGTCCTACAGAGCTCTGGGTAGTTTCATTCGATCCTAAAAATTCAAAACTATTTTAAATTGATGAAAAAACAATGAAAGTTTTCGAGCTAGGGCGTTTTGAAAATGCCAGCCTTCATTTTTCAATTCATAGGAATCACTGACATCAACCAAAAGCTTCAAGGCATAACTAGTCCCCAAATGAAGCCCATATACAGAATTTCATCAAAATCGGTCCATAGGAGCTAAGGAAAGTGCGGACGGCAAAATTTTTACAGATTTTTGCATTCTTGAAACCTAAACCAACAAATTTTGAAGGAGTGGGGGGGGGGGTAAAGAGAATTGTTCCCTGGGCGATTCAGAAGGTTCATTATTGAAAATAATAAACCAAAAGGCTGCATGTTATTATACAACGGTTAGTTACTTTTCTGTAAAAATTACAAACGTTGGTTTTTTGTTGTTAAGGGAGAACAACAGAGTGACTTAAAGTAAGGAAGTCAAGGCATCAAAGGACCCTAAAGACGGTTGGAGGGTGGATGAGTAGACAGGGGGGTTCGCTGGCAGTGGTTCATCGTTCAGAGCGGTGGTCTCATTCGTATCTGAAACTTGAAAACAATCTAAGATTTATGTATAAACATCAATAGTTAGTTCTTTACTGATTAAAAATTGATTATTCTCAAAGAATGAGGACGGTTGGTCCCACAAAACTGTTGGTGTCGGAAAATTCCGTAAAATCGTGACTATTTTATTTAACTGATGAATAAAAACAGTAAATCGAAAGTTTCCAACCTTTGGCGTTTTTAAATTGTTTTCCCTCACTTTTCACCCCTTATACGTGACAGACAATGACTAAAAGCTTCAAAGCACAACTAGGCCCGAAATGTAGCCGGTATACCAAACTTAATCGAAATCGGTTCATGGTAACTGGGCAAAGTACGCTACGTTACCTAGGAACGTAAACTAAGAAATTTTGAGAAAGGTTAATAATTGTTTCCTTGCTCTATTCCAGTGGTTAGTAATTAGAAGTAATAAACTACATTCAAAACCGGAAGATAGGAAGTAGTTCGCTCGTGAAGAGAAAAATCATAACGCAGTGTTCTCATGAGTTCCCTAACATTTTTTCTTTCTATGGGCATAATCCAATAGTAAATACCTACTCCTCGTCTTCAAAAAATTGCTTGAAGACCATTTTGTCTCAGTGTAAACAAAATTTGAAAGTACTTTTTATTAGGGGTTTACCTGAGAAAAAGGTTTTGTGAAGCCGAGCACAAGATGTTTTTCCCCACTCAAACATTAAGGTATAAACATCCCAAAAATAATGAAAATGACGATGAATGTATATTTATATACATGATTATGATTTTATTATTATAATAATCACGTTATTGATAGTTCCTATTCAAATTAAGATAAGTTAATTTTAGGAAAGTACGAAGACCAAATCCTGGTGACGAACCAGCTGTACGCAGAAAGAGAAAAAAGTATGCCAAGTGGGTGTGGCACATAGCTTCCTCGTATCCATAACCCGATTGTAAAGATGATCCTATGCATAGTCCGATGTTGATCTCAAAACATTAATATCTCAGTACCTTTCACTACCCTCATAGAGGACCATCTACCTCCCAATCCACATGAAACTTGAAAATTTCGTCGAAATCGAATGAGAAATGTAGGAGTTATGGCTGTTACAAGGAATTCACGTTTGCACGTGCACAGTGGGTACAATAAGTCTGGAGATAATGATTTTCGTGGAAGACGGTCTACTCGCCAATCTGAGCAATCCTACAAAATTTCATCAAATTCGGATTAACAATGTTGGTGTTACAGCTGTTACAAGGATTTTACGTTTGTGCATGCATAGTGGCTACAATCAGTCTGGGGGCAATGATTTTCATAGGGGACCTTCCACACTCCAATCCGTATGATCCCTGAAAATGTCATCGAAATCGGACGGTAATGTGGAAGTAATGGCTGTAAGCTTTTTTGGGCGAGTGTCACCGGTTCGTTCCTACTTCTTACTGCTACTGATGTTACAAATCGAGGGTGAAGTGACAACATGACCTAACTCATTTTCCCTAAATTTTCAGGAGACTCCAAAAACCGATTTATTTTCTTTAATGATGTAATGAGGAGTTTTTATAAGAAATAATGACATCCGTTGCTCGTTGTCGTGTATGCAAACTGAACACTTACATTCTTTAACATTGCATAGTTTCAACAATATCGTGCGATAATTCTCATAGGGGATCATCTACACATCAATTCGCATGATCCCCAAAAAATGTCATCAAGAACGGATGATAAATATAGAAGTTATGGCTGCGTTAAGAAATTAACGTTTGCGCATGCGCAGTGGCTACTATTAATCCGGAGAGGACCATCCACACATAAATTCATATGATGCCTGAAAATTTCATTAAAATTGGATGGAAAATGCAGAAGATTTGGCTGTTACAAGGATTTAACGTTTGCGCATGCGCAAAAAATACTTTCAACTCGGTGGCCATGATTTCATTAGAGGGTCACACAATCCCTGAAATGTTCTTCAAAATTGGACAGTAACTTTGTACAGTATCACCCTTTTTAAGGATTTGCGAACAGACACAAAACAAAAATTGTTCAGAAAACTTAGATTTTATAAAACATTGTTTTCTTCTACCTTGATTGGTAAGTTAAAACAATGCTGACGATACCTTGGTGTAACTCTGAAGCCAATTGGCTTTAAAACTAGGAGTGGAAGTTTGAAGGAGAAAAATCAAAACTTTTCCTTCTTCTTCATTGGCACTCTTTCTCTTGACTTTCCTCCTGCTTTGATATTAATAGGGGATTTAATTTAAAAATTAATGACAATTTTTGAGGCATGAACTTCTTCTAGTACTGCAAATGCAGGTCAATATACTTGTCCGATGGTATTTTCAACCAATTGGTGTATGGTTTGGGCCGAAAATTGTTGAATCTATAAACACTCTCAACTCAAGAGCGCCCAAAAATGAGTTAGGTCTTGTTGCCATTTCACCCTCGAAATAAGAGTATCGGGAACTTGAAATACGTTAGAAAGTTGGTACTTATCCGTTCTGTTTCTGGTAGCGATGCTCCCCGAGCGGTTGGGAGAGGAGGCAAAGTCAACACAGCTGCGAGCCTTTGATTGTATTTTTGTAGTATTGAACATGAAGGGTTTTTATGGTATCGATACTTTTGAATAAAGACGTTACCGATTGTTGTTTTATGACTTGAACCTAGATCGATACACTTGAGTTACTCTTGCAATACTTTCAGAACCAGGGGGTGTAGGTAGTTTGAAGTAAAATAAATGTAAACCAAAATGCTATGTTTAATGACTTGAAAGACTCGACACACCCGATCCAGTGATGCGGGATGCCAGAAGGGCGATACTGAAATACACTAGGTGTCCTGAAGTTACAATTAGTTGCAAAATAGAGATTCAGTCTTAGTTCATTCTTATTTCCATACAGTTTCTCTTAGGTTAGCTTGACTAGTTCAACACAGTATACTCTATACCAATACAATATAGTTCTGAGTTCACTTCTCACTTATCTACCTAATTGGCCAATTATGAATAGATATTAGTCAATACACTCATATGGAAGATAACTGGAGCGAGCCATATGGAGAGGTGGTGTTGAGATACAGGGAAAGAGCCGGGAATGGACTGGAGATCCTCAACGTCTGTTCCAGGGTCGTCTTGGTTCCAAGGGAGGCAGGCCGATACCAGTCACTAGCTGTCATCCACACAGTCAAGTGTAATGTCCTGGGGGGAGGCAGGAGAGTGAGATAGACTTCGTTTTTAGAGTTCAATACAGTATCGCGATACAGGGAGAGAGCTTCAGGGACATGGGTTGAACACTTCAAAGGCAGCTGGCAAGGCTAATAGGGGACTAAAGGCTCATCATGAAGACAAAGGCTTTTTGCTCCATTGTGAGGGGCGCCAACCTGACAAGGTAACATGTTGGTCACCCTGAGGTAGATTGATGGAAGATGTCTATCCCACATCCATGTTCGTGAAGATTGGTGTTTTGTGTGCTCTTAAGGTGGTGGTCAGAGCACTATGGGGGGAGGCCACGCCCAATTTCGGCATCTTGCTTCTTTCCTGTCCCAGAGGGAATCAGGACTTACTTAACAGTCTGGGCCTGTCAGGGGAAACAGTGAGCTGCTGAGTGGCAGCTAGCTTAGGAATTAACGTTTTCACATGCGCAGCAGCTACTATCAGTCTGGGGGTGATGATTTTCAAAGGGGACCGTTTACACGCCAACCTGAACAATTCCTGAAAATTTCATCGAAATCGGACAATAATTTCGTATAGTTATACCCGTTACAAGGATTTTATGACAGACTCACAGACAGACAGACACGGAATTAAAATTGTTCAGGAAGGTCCAAAACGTGAGTTGCGAGTGGAAATTCTGATTTTGGAGAACTTTTTTTCAACCTTGGAAGTGAAAACAAAGCTTCCTGTACCTTGGTAGACTCGGAAGCAAAAATAAGAGCCACAAGTAGCGCTAGCAGAGGACGTTCTCCTTATTGACAGACTATTCATCCTGACTATTCAAGTCCTGGACTCAACCGTCCCTCCTCTAAAAAACTCACTCCGGATTGTAGTAGGTCCCATTCACCTTCTTATCGAGGGAGGAACACGATCCAATCGTGTTTGTTATGAGGAATCGATAAATCACTGTAACAGCCCCGAAGGCTGGAAGGGCGGAAAAAAACGAGGTGGGAACTCTTAACCGAGCGCCTTCCGCCCCGCGACTCCCATCGACACCTGACACGCATTACATGGCCGCGTTACGTGCTCGTATACCCTGCCACGGCTGAGTGGGTGTAGTGTAGCTTTGGGGGTGAAACCAGGTGCGCCCTTCTGTTGACACACCGGCGCCCCGAATAACATATTTTCCTCCTTATCCTTCCATTTTTTCACTCCGTTCAAATGTATTCCTCTCGGCATTATGCATCGGTTTTTCTCGAGGATGATGAAGAAGGGGAGAGGAGCATTACATTTCAAATCAGAGGTTGAAGGAGTTAGAATTATGTTCAAGGTACGCAGTCAAAATTCAAAAAATGCTTTTAAATTGTTTTTTAAATTTGTAAAAAATTTTTAAAAAATGTTTTTTACGCCGTTCCCTTGGACCAATTTTTATTAAATTTAGTATATCGGTTCCACTAGGGGTCTACTTAAGCATCGAAGCGTATAGTTATTGTCAGTCACATTTAAGCCATATAAAGTGGAATTTTCGGAACACCTAAGGTGGAAAAGCTCTCGATAGAGGTATTATTTTTTATTATCATGAAATAAACACATTTTTTATAGAATTAAATGAGATAGAGCTGTCTAGGACCAACGGTGTGCTCTCTATTAAGTTGATTGGGCGTCTGATCAGAAATACTAACTAGTGGCGCACTTCAGGGAACATAATTGCTATACCTCAAGATTTTCATGAAATATTCTTTGCGCCTCCGCGATTCAAATCAGTGGTGCCACCATGATGCCAGGACACCAGAAACCGCGTGTCTTCTACGTACTACCCGCCACAACCAACAAACAAAAGTCCAACATTCCGACGCGACACCGCTGTAACTTCTTAATGAACGAGCGTCCCTGTTGGAGAGATCTGTTTACGTTTGTTTTGAAATACTCAATTTTGGATGTCTCTTAGAAATAACACGACACTTACATTCTTCAATTAACCCGATTTTAATCTATACCGCACCACAAGCTAATCAGGAACAATGCAAACATGATTCACTGACATTCCTCATTGGAAACAATTGCTCGGTTATCGTGTTGTTTGTTCACTTGGAAAGCTTCCAACGTGTTTCCATCTTTGTCGTACTTATAGCGAACCATACTGGTATCTTACGTTAATAAGTTACGCCTATAATCTCAGGAGAAAGGCGGACAAACCATCATCCCTCTTGAACGATCAAATGCAGGACAGGAGGTAGACATTAGGTAGGGGTCACCCGAGTGGGGATACTTCTCCTACCTAAGCGTCTTTCCTTTATGAGGACAGGTCCTGTCCCTAGAAGGAAACTCCTTTTCAGTCCGACTCGATCTTGAGCCTAGTGCCGTACTTAATCAAATCGTATTCTCTACCAAGCCTAAAACCATTCCACAAATTTTCTTACACTATTACATTCAAATTGGGAAGTTTTAGACACCCTCAACTTACGTTGTTCCTCAACATGATGAACAGTCATTGTCGTATGTGACAGGTACCAAGTGAAGTTTATACACCTCAACCTTTAGGTAAGCGGGGCAGAAGTTTCCTGGTATCGAAAGACAAATTCCTTCACACACCCTATTTGCACTAAAACCGACTAAATTCAAATTAACAAATACTTACACTATTTCATATAGGGCAAGTAACGAAGAGTGAGGCAGATGCATAAAATCTTGTCCTTACAATTATCTTTACAGTTTATCAGTAGGAAAAGTAGACGCCCTTAGGCTTATCTCTATCCAACGTATAAAATGTGAATTCTAAAATCATGCATCACGCTGTAAGATTGAGATGAAACATTGCTAAAGATCAGTTCCTATCAGTCTTACAGCTTCAACATAGTTTACAATGTGATTATCAAAAATTGATATGAATCGTCCCTCTCAACGTCCAATAATTCGAAATTAAAGTCATCAACTGTTCCAACCAATTTTAAACAACGATACATGGTGTCTACACATGTGTGTGCCAACGATAAATGGGCATAATTTAAGTGTTCCATTCTACAAGATATTTCCAACAAAAAATGTCTCCTAGCAATTTTCTTCTAACCCACTCAAAATTCCTTTTTTTCACTTCAAAGTTTTTTCGCGTTTTCGACCTTACGGCACTGACATGGTCATAACTCCCTTATTTCTCCTGAAAATTCAAATCTGACTACGCCGATAGAAAGAGAGTCAAATTCCTAAGCTACCTAAATCAAAATCAAAATCTTTCAGCAATAAAATAATTCCAAAAAATCAAATCAAAAAGCAAACTTAAAATTTTTTTCGAAACTTGACTTTCTTCGACCGAAGTTTTCTCTCTAAATTTCTGCCCATTTTGATAAAGGCTCTTCGAAGAAAACTTACTCAAATAGTCAGCTTTCCAACGGTTTATCAATTTTTCAGTTTAGCATTCAAATTGGAGGAGTAAATGAAGTTTTAATGTCAAAAAACGTGTGTTTTACAAGAAAATCCAGTGTTTTAAGACGATTAGAATTTGGAGAAATTGGATTTTTCGAAGAAAACCTTCGTTTTTTGTACATAAAATACGCATTATTCTTAAATATGGTAGTGAGCATAAAAGAACACCTTTCTACCCAACAAAAACTTCAATCAGCTCGAAATTCGGTGTTTTTATTGAGTAGAAAGGTGTTACTTTATGCTTACTACTATATCTACGAATAATGCGTATTTTATGTACAAAAAACAAAGGTTTTTCTCGAAAAATCCAATTTCTAGCAATCGGAATCATTCGGGAGTATCACTATTGGATTCAGCGTAAAAATTACATGAAAATTATACCAAAATCGTCAAGCCATCTTGAGATCGAGGGGGACCATAAACCGCTTAAAACACTGGATTTTCTTGTAAAACACACGTTTTTTGACGTTCAAACTTCATTTACTCTTCCAACTTTAATGTTAAAAAGAGAAATTGATAGACCGTTGGAAAGCTGACTATTTGAGCATGTTTTCTCAGAAGAGCGCCCATCGAAATGGGCAGAGATTTAGAGTGGAAACTTTGGTCGAAGAAAGTCAAGTTTCGAAAAATGTTTAAAGTTTGCTTTTTGACTTGATTTTTTGAAACTATTTTATTGCTGAAAGATTTTGATTTTGCACTAGGTAGCTCAGGAATTTAACGTTCTTTCTAAAGGTGTAGTCAGATTTGAATTTTCAGGAGAAATAAGGGAGTTATGACCATATCAGTGCCGTAAGGTCGAAACGCGAAAACATACTTTAAAGTGAAATAAAGTAATTTTGATTGGGTTAGAAGAACATTGCTAGGAGACATTTTTTGTTGGAAATACCTTGTAGAATCGAACCCTGAAGTTATGTACATCTTGAGTGTAGACACCCTGTATAGCAAGCAAACTACTGTGGTAACAAAATAGTGAAAAGAGCGGAGGAACGCAATTTGTACTGAATACAATTCTTCTCGAGTCAGAGAAATTTTAAATATAGAAATCAAATATGAGTCACCTGAAATTGACTCTCTAGTTTTTCGGTGTCCGCAGACTCTCCCGTGTGTCGCCCTGGGCAGGGGAACGTCATCGGGGTGGGCAAAGGCGAGACGGCTCGGATTCCCTGCGACGTGGAGGCGAACCCGCCGGCCCTCGACTACACCTGGAGGTTCAACAACACCGGCGAGAGCATGGAGATCCGGAGCAGCCACTACACGAGCGAGCCGAACCGCAGCGTCGTCACCTACACGCCGCTCACCGAACACGACTTCGGGACGCTGCTCTGCTGGGCGAGGAACCCCCTGGGCACCATCAGATATCCTTGCGCCTTCCACATCATCCCAGCAGGTCAGTTCTTACCAGCCTAACCTAACTGAATTTTTCTTTCCTCTTCGAAGTTTTTTTCAGTAAAATTCTCAACTTTTCAACAAATTTCCTAATTTGTTCAACCTATTCAACAATTTATTCAACCAATTTCATAATTTTTTCAGCCAATATCATAATGTGTTCAATCTATTTAAAATTAATTCAACCAATTCCACAATTTATTCAACCAATTTCATAATTTTTCAGCCAATTTTATGATGTGTTCAATCAATTTAAAATTAATTCAACCAATTACTGAATTTGTTCAACAAATTCCAGGATTTTTTCAACTAATTTCATAATTTTTTCTACCAATTTTATAATTTATTCAACCAATACTAAAATTTATTGAACCATTTTCGATTCGGAAGGAAAAAATTAAACGTCTGCCAAGTGGGTGTGACACGTAGCTTCTTCGTATCGTTAACCCGATTGTATAGATGATCCGATGCATGATAGCTAATCTCAAGAACCCCTTGGAGGGGTTCCACCTTGCTCTGTCCACCCAGTCCAGTGTTGACATTCGTCACAACATTCATTCACATGCCGATTTCTTCCTTCGGTCGTCCGTGGAACGTTGCGAATTCTTGCAAAATGATTCCATTTCCCTCAATTCACGCACATAGCGTTAGTGGAGGGACGAGAGCGATCTGAAGTATGGGAGCAGCCATGATGAGGACATTACGATTGTTTAACATACCACGACCAGACGTGAACGGTTGTTACCTGACGGAGGAAGCTGGTGAGAAGCATGATTATTCGAACCTTGCCTGAATATCATTGGATCACTCTTCATTTGAATTGCGTTCAGGTCGGTGTGGGGAACACTCAGCTTTCTATCGGCGATAACTCGTAGATTCTTGACGGCCTCCTCGAAAGTATGACGAAATTAAACGACTTTCGCCTGTGACGGATCGTCCCGAAGTCGTCGCTGACCACTTCCATCGCTGTTGAGCCCCAAGATGATCTGAGCGAGCAAAAGTTTGTCTTCCTCTTTGCTGAACTCACAATGACCCACTAGTTCTCTCAATGTTGCGTAGAAAGCATCAAATAGCTCGGATGGGGACTGCTTACAGCTCAGGGAATGGAAAATGCACATAACTTCTTTACGTACAATTTGGGTGTACAATTTTTTCAAATAATGTATTTATTTGTAATTATTCAAATATAATATTCACAGAAAATTCAATAGATAATGCTACATCTCACTATAAGTCACAAGTGGGGGGGGGGGGGTTTCCTGCTGTGTTGTAATTGTAATTCTGTTGTGTTGTAATTGTAATGTTGTGTTGTATTAGATAATGAAGAATTTGTCATCTTTTACGTTAAATTTTAATGAATATTATTCATTAAAATTTAACGTAAAAGATGACAAATTGAATAATATTCAAACAAATGAATAATATTCATAAAAATTTAACGTAAAAGATGACAAATTCTTCATTATCTAATACAAAAAATAAAATAAAATTTTTAATTTGTTAAAGAAGATTTTAGTATAATGGTTACGATGATAAGTCATTTTTGTGTCGGAGCAAAATTAATAATAATAATTATTATTATTAAAATTATAATAAGACTAGAACAACGAGAAACCAAATCCACTTCAAATGAGGTTTAATTGATTATGATATTTTGTAATCCTTGTTCTAATTCTAGCCTGGCATTGAAAAATTTAACACCACGACATTTCCAACGAAAGGGTAGTTTTACGAATGTTTGCCCCCTGGCTCTAGTGAAGCCCTCTTTAAGGAATGCTAATTCGTGTTTGTGTGCTGATTTGTGGTTTCTAATTATTTTAAATGTATTCATGAGATGAGAAAAGGGGAGTATTTATCTTCCTAAACAACTCAGCCGAAGGATGTCTTCATGTATTTTTTAACAATACCTTAATTAATAGCTTTTGTGCCACAGACACAGAGTCTAGTAGGCTTGTATCACCTCCTCCCGAACCTGAGATCCTATATATCATCAGGGGATGTACAAGGGAGAAATATAGCCCTTAGCAGCCCTTATAGCCCTCTCCTCCTTAGAGAGAAAATTCCTCACCTCACGGCTTGTATAAACCGATTTTTTCGTTCTCGCTACCAATGCATTGTTTGGCCTGTCCCATCTCATGCATTGGTCAATTTCTACCCCAAAACTGGCCCTCACTTGATTTATTACCAGTCAGGAGCAATCAAAGCGAGCGCAAGCCATATCGTGGCATTTGATGGTTTCAATACGAGGTATGTCGTAATCTCTCAGGGCATAAGAAATGTACAATGAAATTCGGTTTAGCAAAATTGACCGTCGTACCCATGATACCCAAACGACAGGCAGTTTTCATGATGCAGCCTTCAGCCCCCCTAGTGGCTAGTTTCCAAGATTTGTCAGCTAGTAAAATTGGAGTGTCATCTGTGAATGAGAAAACAACTCCATGCATTTTTTTGTTCCTTAAAAGCTCATTCAGGAAAACAATGGGGGGTGCGCCTTGATTTTTTTTAGATTTTTAAATCTGAGAATTTTGGCACCAACCGCGAACTTCTAGCGTGAGTAGATCTGTTTCTAAGATTTTTCAAAGTTTGGACCGTTTATGACGTCACGCGTCCCTCTCGCCTGAGTGGGACCCCTCAGCCCACTGTGACGTCATAAACGGTCGAAACTCTAAAAATCCATAGGAAAAGATTTACACACGCTAGAAGGTCGCGGTTGGTATCAAAATTCTCAGAATGAGGTCAACCTTAGATTAAAAATTACAATAAACAGTTTTTCCTACCCAGGCGCACACCCTATTATGTAAATCGGTCCTAGAACTGTTCTCTTTGAGATACCACAGACGCGAGTTCTCTCATCACTGATGACATCGCCTATCTTTGTTACATGGCGTCTCTCCTCCAGGTGACCCGCTGTTCATTTGACAGAACCTCTCTGGACATTGCCAAACTGCTGCTGGTAGCTTTAGATGAGAGATCGGGTCGAATGCCTGGTTCATCTCCATGGACACTGAAATAACCAGTATCTAGCGAAGGAACCACCTTCTGCAACAAATAACTTTCAGCATCGTCTGTACTTCGGCCTCTACGAAAACTGGACTGTCTATCGCTCATTATCCCATTAGTTTCAACCACTTTTCTATTATTTTGGCTATAACTGAAAGAAGTAGGATGAGTCTGTAACTTTCCATTTCTTCAGGTTCCCTCAGAGTGGAATCACAAGAGATTTTTTGTAGGCTGATGGAAAGAGGTTTACCCGAAAGCTGAAATTAACATTGAGAGGTGCCAGGAGATATTTTAAGTTTTGAAACATTTCTGCAATAAATTTGCAAATTCATGAAGAGGATCAACCCCTTGATCCGCAAATCACCCTCTTGACGTTGTCCTCCGACACTTTTAAAACGCTGCAAATTATTACACAGAGGTTTATTATTTTTTGACTGACTTCAACGCGCAGAATGCACGAAAGAGGAGGTACTCAATTCGGGTTGTCGTGGGAGGACGATTTTTTTTTTTTTTTTTTTTTTGCATGAATGGACACCTTGAATTTCTTTATTCTGGTACCAATCTGTCTGATTCTTTTAGACATTCTGATTCTGATTCTTTTCTTTACAATTAACAGAGAACAATAAACGAGATTAAAACACATTTTATTGAAGGGAAGCAACAACAACGACAGTACAAAGATCGGACACTGATGATCATGAATTGTGTGTAAACATGGATCGTGGGTGCTAATTACAAATTATACTCCCAGGAGCGGTGGAACAAGATCGGGTGCAGGGAGTGTCATCACCGAGGCCTCTAAAGAAAAATCCTATTCGTACAGTATGGGAGAATTAAGGAAATTTTGACGTATTTCAACAAATTTTCAGCCAGTATTTCGTAACCAACTCGGGAAATATTTTTTCACTTAATAACTCTTAAAAACACATTTTTTGGATTTTTTTTGGACCTATTCCATTGAAAACAATAAAAAATTTACCAAGGTAAATTGTTTCAGCTGTTTGGTCTTCATCAGTAACAAACAAGTACTTGTATTTAATTTAAAACGATTTGGTTTCTCGTCCACTGAGAAAGGAAAGCTGCAAAAATTTTCGAAATGAGTTCGTCAGAATTTGCCTGAAAACTCAAATGAGTACATTAGGTGGGGATTCCCAAATCAGATACATAAAGGAATACCAGAAGAGAAAAAGGAACTCCTGGATATTTCCTCCACTTTTCAGTATTTTCAACTGCTTCAGTTTTCTTGAGTCTTATTGTCGTTGAGCCTTGACGGACCCCACCAGGTGATTTATGTTATTCAAACAAAATATCCCTCATGTGGTTGCAATACGTGATTTTTCCATTGTAGAACGGCGAACAAAAAAAATCCGTTATGTGGTGGTAAAACAACAAAGCTCGTCGGCTTCGACAAGAATATATCACGTACCGGGGAATGTTTGCTCAAATTAACCTCCGCAACTTTCTGAGGATTGATATTTCAACCTTCTCCTACGACGGACTGAGGGGCGTTTGGTAAATCCTTCGACCAACCATTGACATTACAGTGATGAAACTATTACTTGTAGAATTATGAATGAATTATCTATCTGTAATATAATAACCTACCGGTAATAAATACCGAATTACATGTAATTCGTATCATTATGGATTATAACATTGTGCAAGTAACGATTGTCTGTTAATGAGCCTCGCTACCTTGCTGTGAATAAGGTTTTTTTGTTTGTTTTTGGTGTGAGGTCACCATTGCTGTCTATCCAAGGTAATTAAAAATAATTCCTTGTAAAAAACTCTCGATGAGTGCTTCCCGGAGAGATGAAACAGCGGTGATTATCAGACGATCCAGAAGTCACCGAAAACGAAAAGAATATGACTTGAACAATAATTATATTCCTCATTACCTTATCCAAAATCGCTGTTAATTAATACGGATTGTTGTACTTCTGTTTTCAATGATTGACGGAGCTAATCTAGGAGCATAATTTTCACCTCAGCTTGACTTATTGAATCCCTGATCCCAATTCTTGACGTTATCAAGGAGGTTAACCCTTTTAATGTTATCATGAGATCCCAAAGATCAATATTCTCGTCATCTGAACTTGGACCTCAAATCTGACTCGGCCAAACTAGGTGCTGAAATGTTAGTGGGAGCTAAATCAGGGTACTGAATTCTTCACTCAGCTGATCTGAGAGCTAGTTTGCTTTCGAGTCTACCAAGGTAGAAAAAGTATTGTTTTCACATTTCGAGGTTCAAAAAAATCGACTCCCAAAATTTTTATTTTCACTCGTCTTCAAGTGTCATGCCTTTCTGAAGAAATTGAGTTTGGTGCTTGTAATGGTGTGTCCGCAAATCATTGTAACGCGCAAAACTATACGAACTTAAAGTCCAATTTTGATGAAGTATTGAAGTATTCAGAAATTGTCTTCAGAAGGGTGTAGACACACCTCTTTTCTGCGCAAACATACAATTGATCCTAACTCAGCATCCACAGACCAAGTCTTCTACAGTTTTCATCTGATTTCCATCGAATTTTCATGATTGAAAATCATCACAATCACACATCCACTATGCTTCGTGTCATAATTCAGTGTCCGATGTGACTAGGAAGCTATCTTCTGCACCCACTTTGCAGACCATTTTTCTACTGTTAATCTATTAGCAGATCGGGCAACTCAATTCTCAACTCAGGGAGCGAAATTCTGGACTCAGCAAATCAGGTAGCTCAATTTTGAACTCAACTGATCAGATAGTCCGACACAAATGATCTGAAAGCTCAATTTTCAGCTCGAATAATCAGACAATCAACTCTTGATTCAACAGATTACATCAGCGCGATTTCCATTCAGCAGATTAGAGAGCTCAATTTTCTACCCAGCTGAACGGGGCGCTCAAATATGAACATCAGGCAGTTTAATACCACACTCAATAGATCTGGAAACCCAATTTTCGAGTCAGCTAATATGGGAGTTCTATTTTCAACTATGCTGACCAGAGAGCTTAACTTTCAACTCGATTTCATATCAGGAGTTCCTTAAATTTCCTGCGCTGAACCCTGAATCTTGGTGTGTTACAGGTCGACCCGATTCGTTGCTCAACTGCTCGCTGATCAACCAGACTGAGACAGCTCTGGGGATCGAGTGCACAGAAGGATTCGACGGCGGGCTGCCGCAACACTTTGTCATGGAGGTGTACACCATGCCGCGGAAACACTACGTCAACAACGCTTCGTCCAACACTCCGTCCCTCACGGCGACAGGTCTCCCGCCAGGTCTCGAATACGAGATTCTCGCCTACGCTGTCAACGCCAAAGGGAGCAGCGACCCCACCATAATCCACGCCTACACTCTCAAGTCTCCTCAGAAGAGAACAGGTGAGCATCTTCCTCATATGTATGAGCATCGGTAGTGACGAGCTACAATGTGACTTGTGATGAACTTGCAATCAATTTTCGCCTAGTAATGGGTCGTTCCGGTGTAAACGAGTTCAAAAGATCTATTCTTCTAAAGGAACGATATCGAGCCACATGTGAGGCACATGACCCTCGGGAGGCTCGTAGGCAGCTACGTGTAGTAATGATTTATTTCCCAATCAACTCTCATTCCACCATAATGAGGAATTTCACCATGTCGGAATTTCCTATTTTTGATCCCAAAATCGGATTCAGCACCTGTAAAAACCCCCCAAGGCAAACTTTCAGCCCGAACTTCCTAATTTACGAATAAACAAAACAGTGTAGAAAATACGAATGTTTAAAAAAACCGGGAAAATGACGTCATGCTGGAATAGTTCATTTATGGCCGCTTGAAGCGTTGAGATCGAGAAATCCATAGTCCCCAGATGCAAAATTTCATGAAACAGTAAAGTTCGAAATCGAAAAACTGAAGAAAAAAATAAAAAAAGCGAGATGGGGAAAATTAGGTTTCCTCTGTTTTTGTTTGATAACTTTTCTCTTAGAAAACACGATTTCGTCGTCCCAATGGGCAACACTGGGAGGAGACGGCGATCCGAACAGCCCAATCAGCGAGCGTTCCCGCTGCACGTCTGTTTTCCCGGTTAGTTTTGAAATCAAAAATTTTGATTGTCTCCCAAAAATAACAGGAGACTTATTTTCCGAAATCAGCCCGATTATCATCTATACCATACCATTAACTATTCTGGAAAAATGCAAACAGAAATCGGTGAAATTCCTCATTCATCGTTCAGAGCAATGGATGGCCTCAATCGTTTATAAAACTGGAACACTCATTGAAAATTGATGAAAAACGTCAGTAATGAATTATTCATTAATTACGTGGTTAATTATTCCCATAAGCAAAAGTTTGGTCACACACGGCTCTGGGTGGTGTCAAAAAATTCTTAAGAACTATTGCTCTTTCGAATTAATGAGAAAAAAAACAATACCTTTGTATCATAAGTTTTCAAGCTAGGGAGATTTGAACGAGTTTTTCCCCACTTTCCACCTCTTACTGGTGTCTGACAATAACCAAAACCTTCGGGGGACAACTAGACCCCAAATGGATGGAAACATGAGAAATAAACTTCTTCCTTACTTAGTTCTTCACAGGACATGTTTCATGCCTATCTGCATAAAATGGGAAAGGTATCTCCCCCGACATGTTTACACTGCCAGAACAAAAAAGATGACGATGTGCTCCACACCTTTTTCAAATGCACCAAATGGGCGCTTGAAAAAAAGTCAGCTGATGGCAGAGCTGGGGTTAGCTCCCCAGACTTCAACACCAGAAGCTGTTGTCAGCAAGATGCTGAAATGTGAAAGGAGATGGACTACTGAGGCAGAGTAAACAGAGAACATCCTGACAAGGAAGATACTCTTAGAATGAGAAATAGAGAGGAGGGAGCATCTGGTCCGCCCTCTCTCCCAGAACTGACTAAACATCCCAGGACTCAGCCCGAAGTAATGTGTTGAATGGTTCCAAGCTGAGTGCCAATGTGGGAGAAATGGAGGTGTTTTTTTAATTGGGTTAGAATCCCACATAACCTGAAGACGCGGACCCTTCCAGGTATCTTACGAGATCAAACTCCAACTATGGATCTTGAAAATGTTTTCAACTGCCAGCCGAAAAAAAAGATCCCAAATGGAGATTCCAAATCACATCAGTACTCACGTGTCATTCATGTCCGACACCTGGGCTGCTCGTAGGTGTTATCACACTGCTATCCTAGTGTGACACCCCCGCCCCGACACAGGAAGTAGTGTAACTACCGCTCCCAAGCGATAACGATTGACACTAGGCTTTTTACGATACTGTTTCCTGGTAGAGCTCGTCGAGATCTATCTGCCTGTGAGTTTAAGTCAAAACTCGATATTTTGGACTTGTTACGCTGCTATTCTCAAGGTGCGTTATGGTAGTAGTCAAAAATACTGCTTGTTCAATATTCCTGCCATCCTCACCTACTGAGTCGGTTAACAGGTATTTCCAACTAGTCCCTTGGTTCCATTCACTGAGTTAACCTGAGTAGAAATTATTTCATTGACGGTTTTCATTTTTTCCCCCAGAATAGCTGCTAGAATAGAACCTAAAACGTTAAAACCAACACCACAAGCCACAACCTCATTAATGATTTCCACGCTTTTCTGCGCACTCAACCCTTGTTTTACTGCTTCACCACCTTGCACTTACACACTTCAGCGTTTCAAACCAATGTAGACAAGTTATTTGAAGCTCAACTAGTTATTTGTAGTTCGGTTAACCAAGTAAGCAAACATTCTGTATGCACTTTTCAAATTTTGTGAACTCCGGTTCAGCCGTATGGATGTGATCGGTTCCAGACAGGCAAACAGATTGATATATTCACATGGATTTGGTTCTGTTCACTGCGTTTGCACACTATTAGCAGCCATACATTTTTTTATTCTTGCTAACTGCTTCGCTTTGTCAAAATTTTAACCCAAGCTGGAAACGTGATTATACCTGTTGCAGAGAGCCCTGAGAAATCGTCTCTTACTGTGCGGTGGTTGTTGTTTACAGCTGTCAGTCCCGTGGCACTGGAGCTAGTGCCTCTGATCGGGATCCTGGCAGGCGTCGTGGTGACCCTCGTAAGCGTCGCCGTCTGCGCCGTCATCGTCCTCCGGTGTCGCGAGGGCAAGAAAGGCGGTCGCAAGGCGGACAAGTTGAACGATGTCAAGCAAAGGCCTTTGAACCAGAGCTCGGAGAGCCTCGAGAACAACCCGGATATCATCCCTTTGAGCACAGGTAAGTTTCAAAGGAGATACTTTCCTTTCCCCTCCTCACTCAGTACACACTATGACTATGTCTTCTATCTCTCCCTCTTAATTTGCATGCGATGAAGGTGATACGCCGGAGTCTCAAAGTCCGTCTCCTCACACCTCATCCCGAAGCCTTCATCAACTCCCTCGCCTGGAATCGAATTGTGAATTAAATGATCTTCAAGGAGGCAATCATGACAGTTTCTCTCTCAACTCATGACGAATTTTCGAGAAAAAAAAACTCACAAAAAAGAAAAAACAGACACCTAAACACACACACTGGTAGACAGACATGGAACCGAAAATGTTCAGGACGTCTAAAATGTAAAACGCCAGTGAAAATTTTGATTTTGGGGAACTTTTCTTTTTTCAATTTTGAAAAGTGAAAACAATGCTTCTCCTACCTGTAGACTCGGGAGCAATTAGGAACTTCAAAACCTCTCTGGTATCCTGGTTTCGAAAAACCGGCAACGAAATTCATTCGAGAACTTTATTCTCTTATTACATGACTGAAACCACTTTCTCTCAAAACTCAGTTCGACTCTAACTTTTTTCAGATAGACACAGTTAATTTCCCTGAATATATATTCGAAATTCCATACCAGCTCAATTTACAGCAATAGGGACTCTCCACGACACCTCAAAATCACTACAGGCGAATTCATAACAAGAAGTTTATCGCCTAATATTATCTAACAATGGATGATGTCTCGGAGTATTTACCTAATCGACAAACGCGATGGAGTGTCACACCCACTTGACAGACTTTTTCATTGCCGAATGGCTCCCTCGCTGCCTCGAAGATCAAGAACGTTTCTGTTCAACTCTGATCAATTTCCGTTCAATAGCCCGCCTCCCCACAACCCTGCAGCCTGTGCTACATCGCGCCCCATTGAACGCCTTCTGGCTCGACGCCGCCCACCTGGTCCCGTCTTGTTAGTGGCAATGATTGATAAGCGCCTACCTGTTACCACCTTTACGCTCCTTTGCTCTCGATAATGGGAAAAAGCGTTTCGCTCACCCACCTCGCTATTTAGGCTTCTGCTCTAGGCTATGAAAACGTTGCGAGACCGCGTACAGCTGGCCGAACTCCAGTTCAAGCTCAGCGAGCCGTTCGTCACCCTATCTCGTCACAGGTGTTACCCTGAACCGTTTCACTTATGAGCTGATATTCGTTCAGTGTTCAGTCGACCAGGCACCCGAAACTTTGGTCGAAAATACACGAATGTGAAAATGAACAGCTTAGCAATATCTTTCGCAAAATGAATCCGTCCTTTTACAAAAGTAATTCATTCTTTCACTCTCCTCGTCCTCCTGAACTCGCAGAGTAGCCACACGTATATTGTTATTTCTGCGACCCCGGTGAATAAGTGTCAAGTAAAATTTGCCCATTTTACAGGGGAGCATTATTAAAATTTGAACCTTCACCTAAAATCCGGATTTTGTCGTAGAAGGTTCAATTCATTCCAAATTTCAACCTTCTACTACAAAATCCGGATTTCAGGTGAAGATTCAAATTTTAATAATGCTCCCCTGTAAAATGGGCAAATTTGACTTGACCACTTATTCACCGGGGTCGCAGATTTATTTCTTATGTTCTGTATACCGTACCAACATATTGTATGCGCAGGATTTGTTATGAAAATTTTGGTTGTCCATAATTCATGCACTCCTCGTCACCCCGAACTCAAAGGGTACCCACTCGGCTATTGCATCTTTGGGCACAACATATAAACGCACGCTATTACTACTTTTATAAATTGATTTTATGAATGTTTGAAATTGTTTGGCAATTCTTGATTCCAAAAACCGTAATAGTATCAGAAATAATAAGATTTTCCATAAAATTGCATGGATTTAAAGAGTCTATCCATTACTTATATACATATACAGGGTGTCTACACCTGCGATGAGCAAAATTCCAGGTGCCAATTCTACAACAAACTAGATTTTTGTCTAATGAAATTTATGTCAAAATGCCACTTTCTTCATATTGAAGTTTTTTATACGTGTTTTCGACTTTACGAGTATACGACTGAAATGTGTATAACACCGTTAATTTACAAAGCACAAGTATGAGGATACCGTAGAATAAAGGTTACATTTCCTATGACCCATATAATAAATAAATTTGATCAATTCTAATTGATTAAAAAGGAGTTCCAGAACAAAATTTGAAAAAAAGTAAAATTGTCAGTTTTGCTTCCGAGTCGCCCAAGGTAGCGGAAGCTCTGTTTTCACTTTTCAAGGTTGAAAGAAAAAAGTTCTACAAAATCAAAATTGTCACTCGCGTTTTGCGTTTTAGACCTTTCTGAACAATTTTGGTTATGTGTCTGTCTGTCTGTGTGTCTGTCATGAAATCCTTGTAACGCGCATCACTATAAGAAGTTATTGTCCGATTTCTATGAAATTTTCAGGGATTATGCGGGTTGGTGTGTAGACGGTCGCCTATGGAAATCATCATCCCCGGACTGCGCATGCGCAAACGTGAATTCCTTGTAACGGCCATAACTTCTACATTTTCCATTCGATTTCAATGAAATTATCAGGGATGTTACAGATTAGTGTTAAAATGGTCCCCTATGAAAATCATCTCCCCCGAACTGATAGTAGCCGATGCGCATGCGCGAATGTGAATTCCTTGTAACAGCCACAACTTCCACATTTTCCACCCGATTTCGACGAAACTATCAGGGATTACGCGGATTAGATTTAAGATGGTCCCTAATGAAAATCATGGCTTTACAATTTACAATGGCCTCTGCGCATGCGCAAACGCAAAATCCATGTAACAGCCATGCATTTGTCGCCCTCCCAATTCATTCCCCGCGTAATTTCACTTGTGCAACGTGAGAATCTCAAATCCTACATATGTCATCACCAGGCCCCAATAGTTCAGAGGTAGCGCATTGGACTCCCACCCAGGAGTCCCGGGTTCGACTCCCATCACTACTCACTTACATTTTTCAACCGAATTTGATGACATTTTCTAGGATTGTACAGATTAGCGTGTAGATGGTCTCCTATGAGGGTAGTGAAAGGTACTTAGAGATTTGTGTTTTGAGATTAACTACTATGCATCGGATCATCTATACAATCAGGTTATGGATACGAGAAAGCTATGTGCCACACCCACTTGGAAGACGTTTTTTGCTTTTAGTACGGGTTTCCAAAGGTATGATGGAATAAAATGAATCGATTTGAAGGGAGAGACATTCGTATTTGAACCCTGAAAAACATGAATTTTGGTTTATTATTTTCAATAATGAACCTTTGAAATCGATCGAGAGAAAACAATTTTAACCCTCCCTCGGAATTTGTTGGTTTACGTTTCAAGGTACGTAGAATCCAAAAATCGAATAAAAATTTGGCCGTCCGTCCGCCGTAAGCTAATAATTAGCTAAAAACTGATGAAAACAAGTGAGTGTGGCACATAGCTTCCCCGTATCCATAACCCGATTGTATGGATGATCCGATGCATAGTAGTTAATCTCTACTTAATCTACACGCTAATCTTAAGGAGGACTCAGTCGGTCGCCATTCGTTCCTCGTTCCGGGTTAGAATTTCACGAAATTGAAGGCGCAAAAACCTGAAAAGTTATACCAAAATTTCAAATTTTACAGGATTTCAGAAATTCATTACTGCACGGCCCTAGGGAATTGAAAAACTAAAATATTGCAACTGCAATTATCAAAATCGAACAATAATTACCTGAGAAAAACGCTGCAAATTATTACACAATGGTTTATTATATTTCTATATAGATCACTCGTCTACAAAATCACCAACCATCCAATATGAAGGAAAAAAAAAAAAAATAATAAAAATCACCAAATATCGATTACATTTCGATCAGCTCTAATTTGAACTGAGATTAGGCCTCTTTTGCGATTCACACTCGTGTTTTGATTTATATATATATATATATATATATTTCAAAATGAACACTTAAATTTTCGTAGGAAGCGAACGGTTTGTCCTACAGAGCTCCGCGTGGTCTCAAAATATTCTAAAAATTTGATAGAATCTTAAATTGAAGGAAAAACAATACCTTTATATCGAAATTTTTTGAGTTAGGGCGTTTTCAAAATTTCAAAATTGATTTTGGAACCCTTAGAAGTGACCTACCTCAACCAAAAGCTTCGGGGCACTACTAGACCCCAAATGGATCCTACATACCAAATTTCATCAAAATCGGTCAATGCTAAGTGACAAAAGTGCCGCGTACGGCGGACGGCGGATGGACGGCCAAATTTTTTTTCGATTTTTGGATTCTACGTACCTTGAAATGTAAACCATCAAATTTTGAGGGGGTGTTGAAAAAAATTTTTTCTTGGTCGATTCCAAGGGTTCATTATTGAAAATAATAAACCAAAATCGAATAAAAATTTGGCCGTCCGTCCGCCGCACGCTGTACGCCGTACATGGCACTTTTGCCACTTAGTATTGACCGATTTTGATGAAATTTGTCATGTAGGCTCCATTTGGGGTCTAGTTGTGCCCCGAATATTTTGGTTGATGTAGGCACTTCCAAGGGTTCAAAAATAAATTTTGAGATTTTGAAAACGCCCTAACTCAAAAAATGTTGATATAAAGGTATTGTTTTTCCTTCAATTTAGGATTCTATAGAATTTTTAGAATTTTTTGAGACCACGCGGAGCTCTGTAGAACAAATCGTTCGCTCCCTATGAGAATTTAAGGGTTGGACTTACGATAAATCAGAAACATGAGTGTGAATTGCAAAAGAGGCCTAATCTCCGTTCAAATTTTAGCTGACCGATATGCGATCGATGGTTTCGTCATGTTGGATGGTTGGTGGCTTTGTAGACGAGTGATCTATATAGAATTATAATAAACCTGTAAATAGAAAAATATATAGAAAAATTCGCAGCGTTTTTATTTTGCAGTTATTGTTTGATTCTGATGATTCCGGCGGCAATATTTCAGTTTTTCAATTTCCTGGGGCCGTGCACTATTGAATTTTTAAAATCCTCAGAAATTTCAAATTTAAGTACAACCTCTCAAGTTTTTGCGCCTTTATTTTCGCGAAATATTAAGAATTTATATTAAGAATTAAGACCGACTGAGACCCCCTTAACAATCCTGCGAAATTTCGTCGAAATGGGATGAAAAATGTAGAAGTTATGGCTGTTACAAGGATTTTACGTTTGCGCATGCGCAGAGGCTACTGTCAATGTTGAGGACTTGATTTTCATTGAGGTTCATCTACAACCCAATCCGCATAATTCCTGAAAATGTCATCGAAATCGGGTAGAAAATGTGGAAGTTATGGCTGTTACAAGGAATTCACGTTCGCGTAAGCGCAGCGGCTACTATTAGTCCGGGGGTGATGATCTTCATTGGGGACCATTTACAACCTAATCCGCATAATCCCTGAAAATTGCATCAAAATCAGACGAGAATTGTAGAAGTTATGGAGGAGTTCATGACAGACACACACGGACACACAGACAGATAGACACGGATCCAAAATTGTTCAGAAAGGTCTCAACCGTAAAACGCGAGTGAAAATCTCGAAATTGGAGAACTTTTTCTTTCAACCTTGAAGAGTGAGAACAAAGCCTTGGTAGACTCGGAAGCAAAAATGCAACGTTCTTTCCAACGGTAACCCCATATATGTATCTATGCTGTAAATTAAGGAAGTTATCAACGTTTCAGTGATACAAGATCGAAAACTCGAAAAATATCTTCAAAATGAAACAAAGGGCCGTTTTGCGCGGGTTATAAGAAATGTGAGGAGACATGGTAAATTAGTTGTAAAATCGACCCCTGGATTTTTGCCCAGCATTATGCAGGGTAGACAACCTGTATATTGCGCGAGTACGCGTCCAATTTCGCAAAAATGTGCGCTAAATGCAGAACATGGGGTTTAATATGTGTGATACATGATGACGATGAATATACCTCGTTATTTGTCATCCCGCAATATATGACTGTTACAGAGTTCCAGGATTCTGAAGACAAACTGCTTGAGAAGATGAACACAAAACGGTACGCTGAGATCAACATCATCAACAGTGTGAAACCCGTGGTGAGTAGTCCCGTTTGAATGATTGATTTTCATATTATTTTCTCATGACCTTCCAGTCAATTGGAATGACCTTACTAATCGCTTCGCCATAATGCTTGAGCCATGCTTCACTCAATTATACGAGTACCTACCAACGCAGTATCCATATTGGAAGATTAGAACTTCTCATTTTGCTAATAATGGTACATATGTACGAGTACAGAAAAGTGCCTGAAAAAAGGTAAACAAGTTTATAAAAAGTCAATCATATCAGTAGGAATGCCTTGTATACTCCTTTTTCATCAATGTAGACCCTGAATAGATAGTATTCTGTAGTCTGGTGGAGCAGCAATGACTGGAGATGAGGGTCAAAGTGAGAAGTTATTGTTTGTTCCCTTGCTCTTGTAGAATGGGGAATTTGCCTCAATTTTAGATTCTTGAATTTCAAGTCAAATCCTATAATAGGGCCCTAGAATAACGTTTAACACTAGGAATAACCAAGGGGAAAAAATTACCGTAGGAGAAAATGACTAAACAAGTGAAGCCTCTGTTACAAAACACCGCGAAAATCGAGGAATATTGTTGACGTCATACGAAAAAAAAACATATTGTTTAGTAATGCATGCATTCCAGGGGACGTCCCATTGGATAAGCATTAGATCAGTTTAACCAGTTGTTAAGTGATAAAACTGTTTCACTCGATGTAATTTATTTATTACTTTAGGCAAGAAATACTGACCCCCCCCCCCCACCATTATCCACCATAACATTTCTAGCGGCATGGCAGCCTCGAATCTGAAGAGCATTTTAAAATCCATGATCTACGATACCCAACAAGCGAATTCGAGTTCACCCCCCCCCCCCTCACCGCCCCAACGCCAACAATGGTGCCAGCCTGACACCAAAGCGGAAATACGTCGTAACATTGAACTTTCATCTGTTGGTTTTGGTAGGCAGTCCGTCGAGGTTCACATCCGTATTCAAGGTGAACCACAAAAAAAAAAAAAAAAAAGAAAACACGAAATAAGCGGTTTATGGCACCATGGTGGCACCACTATTAGTTCCATGGTGGTACCGAGAATAATTCATGAAAATCTGGAGGTATAATGGGAATTTTTCCTCAATTTCAAAGCTTGAGTACAATTAGTAAGCAGTAAAGGAACCGAAATATTGAAAAATCGGATATTTTGTGAATATTATCCCCCACTCACCCCCTCCCCTTGCGAATTTTGGTACTCTGGTAAAATCATGTACAACTCGGAAGTTATTTGAGTCAAACAAAAAAAGAAACAAACAAATCGGTTGGAAATTGAGGCCTGGGCAGAGTTTACAAGATTATGCACGCAAACGCACGTTTTTTAAGCATTAACCCCCCCTTTCCCCCTCTTAAAAAGCAAAATCCAAAATTCCGCCGCTGTAGTGCACAACTAAATAGTATTCCGCTTCAAACGAAAAAAGAACCACGAAAATCGTTTGAGAACTAAGGCCTGGGCAGAGTACACAAGATTATGCCCAAAAACGCACGTTTTTCGAGCATTAACCCCCCCTTTCCCCCCCTTAAAAGGCAAAATTCGAAATTCCGGCGCCGTAGTGCACAACTAGATAGATTTCCGCGACGAACAAAAAAAGAACCAGGAAAATCGGTTGAGAACTAAGGCCTGTGCAGAGTACACAAGATTTTGTTACACACACACACACATATACACACACACATACACACACACACACACACAGACATACACCTATGGTTTTGTTCGCGGATTTGGATTCAGTATGGTCTAAAACGGATTACTGTGTGGTAATTTTTTTTTTCTGTTGAGTGTTGTCCAACTTCACCCCAGATCAATCTCATAAGGACGCCCAAGTCCTACTGTGGGACGTCCTAAAAACGACGCGAAAACAACTCCGACAACGGACAGAGTTCTAGCACCACACAAAACGATCCAGTGAAATGGCTACTCGAATAATGTGATTCAAATTTTGAAACTAAATAAGAGAAGATGAAGACTAATAGTGCTTGATAAACTAGTAGGTTGAATCGTATTGTAAAAAAGTGAGTAATATTGTTTCTTTTGGTCACTTTTGTGTCTGGGTTCTTCCTGCCAGTTCGCGGCGCACTCTTATGCGCACTACTTGTAAGCTAAAAGTTCGTGTATATTCCGCTTCTGTGGTAAGCGCCACAGAACCTCCTTTGAAGTCAGATTGGTAGAATATCCGTTACGTTTCAAACATGGCTGCCTCTTACACATTGCCACCACATTTAAAATTTCCATCTTCCTTAAATTCTCTAAATTTTTTGGATGCGTTTTCGAGCAGCTCACTATGGTGTTATTCCATAAAAATAAACCCTCATTCGAAAAAAAAATGTGAGGCAAATTCCCCATTGAACACAGAGTGTGCAGTTCCGCTCCAACATGGAATATGGAGTCTACATTTATTAAGTATGGAAGAAGTATAATACGTATCCCATGACTCGCAACCTGTAGCCGATCTGGAGAACCCTTGGCTCCAGAGCCACTGCTGCACAGTCACTCCGACCTTCTGAGATCGTTTTCTCGTGATGATACTCCGAAGCTCAACATAACTTCTGATTTTGGCTGTAATTCTGCATACGTAACCAAAACTCTCTTCTCCTCACAACCCTCCTTCTCTTTCCAGGTTTTTATTTGTAATTCATCCATCCTAAAGTATCGTAGTATTCCAAGATCAGGAAAACTCTTCCCATTAACTTCCCTTGTCGTTTGACATTTCAACAACTGCAGTAATTCAATAATTTTATGAGATTTGAAGTATCACCAAATACTCCAATACTCGTGTATCTAAGATTTATTAAAATCTAATGCAGCAGTAGGTTCGTTATCAGTATTTCTGTCTGTAGTTATTGACGATATTGGGAGTCACGAGACCTGGTGAATTAGTGACAACATCAAGAAGGCCCCAGATAATGAAAATCAGCTAGGGTGATTCCGAGTCATCGAAAATTACTGTTTTACGCCTATTTTGGAAAATTGTTGGAGTTATTTTCAATATTTCAAGTGCAAATAGGCAATGATTCTTTCAGGCTCACTAATTATGAGAATCAGGAATTGAAAAATCCGTAAAAATGTATGATGAGATGAACTAAAATGGATTCTGAAAATTTATAGATTATGGTGGAAAACAAGGAAACATTTTGGATCTAATAATAGAGAGAGAGAGCCTTGCATAGTTTAGTGACCCCCAATACCCCATTGTGTGATGAGGGTGGGTTTCTATTTTATATCAATGGCTCCCTCATTTAAAACGAGAAAGCTCCATATCGAGGGGGTCTCAGTCTTCCGCCGTTCGTTTCTCGTTCTCGGTCAGGATTTCCCTAAATTAAAGGCGCTCAAACATTAAATGTTGGACCTAAATTTAAAATTTTCAAGGTTTTTAGAAATTAATTAGTGCTTGGGTGTAGGGAATTGAAAAACTAAAAGATCGCCGCTGGAATCATCAAAATCGAACAATAATTTCCAGAGAAAAATGGGGAAAACCTTTTATTCATTTAGGCTTTTCGCATTTCCCTCTGGCAATTATTGTTCTAATCTGATGATTCCAGCGGCAATCTCTTAGTTTTTCAAATCTCATGGCTCAAAAATCCTTGAAAATGTTAAATTTTGGTGAAACTTTTAAAGTTTGAGTGCCTGTAATTTAGGTAAATACTAACCCGGAGTTTAACGGGTTTCTTGTACAAGTGATTCCATTAGGGGGTCTTAGTCGGTCGCCGTTCCTTTTTCGTTACAGGTTAGTCTAATCATTAAGGCCCGTCGTTCGGTAGCCCCCCCCCCACACCCGTCTGAAGGAGCTACCTTCTCATAGCTAGTAAGTTTTAATCAACAGTTTTTTGCCAGTTTTCTCAGGAAATAATCATCCAATTTTCAAGTATCTTGGGGCATTCTTCTTATTTTCAATCTCTCTACACCCATGCATTTGTTAATTCCGAAAGTGCTCCTACCTAGGCAATTTAAAAACTAAAACATTGCCACAGGAATCATCAAAATCGACCAATAACTGCCGGCGGAAGGTGGGTAAAACCGTTATTCACATACTGAGACCCCCTTAACCACAGCTTCTGTTATTCGATTTTTTTAGATTTTACATCCCACGGATCGAGTTGTATGTTTTAGAACGTGAATTAGAAAGGGATTGATGGAGCCCCTTGACGCGTTTCCTGTTTTCTCCCGGCTTTTGTGAGAAGAATGAATTTATGGGCGAAGGCTTCATCCCGGGGAGAGAAGAGCCTAGGAGGCGCCTGGGGAACGGCCCTGACAAATGTAGCGTCCCAGTAGGTAACAGGTTGCCTGTTATAGGTCCTCCTCGCCTGTTATAGGTACCCCTCTTCATCTTCCTACTTGCTCTTTTCCACTAAATAGAGTTTTGTTGTGCAGAAAGGAGAAGTGACCTACGCAGATCTCAATCTCGCTGGTACGTGCTCTGTATATTCCGAGCTGTTGTCACCGAGCGGGGAGCCTACTGTCTACGCTCAAATAAATCCAGGCCACCGCTTGAACCATATCTCTCACCACACCACGGTATAGAGCCCGATGCATGTTTGTATGCATGTTTACATCAGGTGAGAGCATGATCGGTGTTAAATTATTCATTACAATTTTTATTAATTTATTTATTTATGAACATGAGTCTTGAATAAAACTTATTTTTGTATAGCAATTATTGTTAGAAGATGAAAAGTACGTATGCAAAAAAATTAATAATAGGTATGTTAATTAATGTTTTAATGAAGGATAATAACGAACGATTAATAAGAGAAATACTATAGTCTAAAAAAACGTAATTTCGTGTTTGTCAGAACTTTGACACCATTCTTCTTTATAACAATTAGTTTCCTTCTCTCACTTCTCGAAGAATTTTGAACGTAATAATCCAAATTTACAACAGGATTTTTGAGTTTTAGAGCTTTCTCACACATTTTTCCAAGTCTGTATAATATACATATACATTTACTGATATTATCAGTCTGTCATTCTTAGGTCAGTTTTTCGTCCTGGGCATATTATCTGCAGGAAATTGTTGTCCAGTTTTGATGAGATTTGTTGACACAGTCCTCCATGATTTTATCATCATCAGATCAATAGCTAATACCTCTTTTCGTCTTTGAACGTAAATTTCCTACAATACGAACGCCCGATTTAGTTGAAATTCGGAGGTAGGATTCTGGCTTATTCCAAAGCTTTGATATCGAGATTTGAAAAATCTCATAAACACAAAAAAATAAATAAATAAAAAATTAAAAAATTTAAAAAAATATATAGAAAAATCTCATAATAAACCCTAAATTCGAAAATTCATGAACATAATCTCAACCATTTTCAATAGGTTGTGTTGCTGTTCGTCTATTTGGAAAACAATCAACATGATCGTGAAAATCGTATCTCATATTGGTCCATAAAACTATCTGTAGAATCAATCATTTCTGCATCGTTAAGTTCTACAGGGTGTCCCACAATTCCCCCCCCCCCCTAAAATTATTGAAATGGAGGTGAAAGATTTGTTTTTGTTCTTTTAATCTTCATGTTTTTTCCAAGGATCTTAAATATGATCCAAGTTGCAACTTCGGGTTTTAAAATGATAACCACCTTATTTTTAAATGCTTACTTTGATTCTACGCAAAATTAGCGTTAAAAATAATGGAAATTCATGTACCACACTTGGGGTTTACTAGAATTGATATCTTGCACAACTTTGGTAGTCAAGAAACTTAGCTTAGAGAATGCTAGACTGCCCACCAAACTGGACAGACATTCTTTCCCCCATTTTTCAGGATTTCGACCAGTAGTGAAGTCATAATGTCGTCATCTGGTAGCTTGGCACCCCCTTACTCAGTGTGAAGCAGTGGCTAGCCGTACTCAGACAAATCGTATAATAAAACTATTTAGCTTACGAAAGCGGTTGGTGTCAAAGTTCTTGGAATAGAGTCGACTTTCATTTAGACGCAATGGATAGTTCTAAAAAAAGTTAATACATTCTTGATCAGTGATCCGTTGATCAGAGAAGTAATGATAACTCTGTTGTCCCACTAAGGTCATTGATACTAATAACAACGCAATATTGTAAGGTTTCTTCTGTCCAGCGAATGCTCTATCGTTAGATACCCACAAAAAGATCTCAGTATAAGAGGGGAATACATGTAATAGCTCCTTAAATTTCGGAACAATTGAGAATTTGAGTCAGTCAAAAACATAGTAAGATCAGTTCATGTTTCAATAGCAATTTTAACTGCTCTTACGTCAGTGAAAATCGATTTGCAATTTCCTAATAGTGGTACAGTTGTCTGTTTCTCGTAGGTCGGTCACACAGTGGCCGAGGTGTTTTAGCAAGTATATCGCCACACCGAAATTTATTATTGACATTTCGATAAAGTCTGGGTTTTACTAGGTTCTCGAGTTATGTAATTGGATATATTGTTCCATACGACAAAGCTTTGATGGGCAACTAAACCCCGAACGAGTCCCTTGTTACGACGGATGGCTGACCATTGTTTTCACTGAAATCAAATTCTCATGAATATTTTCGGGGGGTTAGTTATGTTTCCTCTTGTAAATTTCCAATGTATATCTTAACATCAATATCATCAGTTACACGGATAGTCCATTCGGTCAGATCGTGTTGACAGATCTTCTTCCCCATACGCGGATGATTTTGTGAATAAATACTGTCTATTTCGAACTATGAATAAATATGACAGCTTGAATGGAGAATAGCTATGGACTTGTGTTTTGGGGAGTAGATTTAGATGAATGTGCGATCAACTCGCGGAAACAACTGACCCGTTATACTATTATAATACCGCTGGCTGAATTCAAGACCGACTTAAGTGCAAATTCCCAAATTTTTCGGGGCGTGCGGTCGAAAATTCACTAAGAATTCAATGTTGAATATCTTTGTAGCTATTGGAGCTAGCGATTTGAAACTTGGACCACCGACTCAGTACAGCCAAAGTATACTTACCTGCAAATTTCAGAGTTTTCTGCCAATTAATTCAAGAGTTAATTCGTAAATGAGACAGTCTTATCCTGAATATTTTTGGCTTTTCCGAAAATTGACATCGTGTAAGAGCGTCTCATATACAAAATCTGGTACATTTAATTTGTTTAAATTCGGGTATGACAGAAATTTCGAGAAAATAACATTGAATAATTTAATTTGAATATAAATCTTAATAAATTTCACAAAAATATTGGTTGAGAGGTCAGCATTCCTAACGCACGTTTGTACAGTTTGTACAGTCTCTGCTAATAATTCACAGTTGTCGTTAGAAAATTCACTTGAATAATGAGTTAAGGAACGAGAAAAAAACGCTGCAAATTTTTACACAATGGTGTATTATTCTTCTCTTTAGATCACTTGTCTGCGAAGAACTCGACTTTTCCTCATTTTGAATTTTCGAATTCTATATACCTTGAAACGTAGAACATCAAATTTTGATTTTTCATTAGGTATTGAAAATAATAAACCAAAATTGGTACTTCCTGGTAAACATTTCGTACCTTCATAATGTCTGGGTTCTGTCACATCTTGTTCATTGATTTCCACAACCGCCCCTACAAATCTTGCATGAAACAATGTACTAGTTGGTTCGAATTCTCAAAATTAGACTGACTGAAGTGCAGATAACACGATTTTCACTACTATACAATAATACGAAAATGACCTTACCTTGCCATGGAAGACTGTCGTATTGTAAGTTGTCCCACTATTGCATTGGAGCTCAGGAAAATCGCGTTCAGTGGGAAACGTCGCAAGTGCGCTCTAGTGGGGATCGGGTAAAGATAGAAATACGCCACATATACCATTAGAAAGAGCTCAAAAAACGGTGTAAGATCGACTCAAAAACAGAAAAACGTGAAATTCGCACTTAAGCCGGTCTTGAATTCAACGGGGAAAACAAGATCGAACTCAAAAGTGAGGGAGATCTTAAGGGGGTCTCAGTCGGTCGCCGTTCGTTTTTAGTATTTAGCGAAATTGGAGGCACAAAAACTTTAAAATTTGTGCCTAATTTTTAAATTTCAATGGATTTTAGAAATTCATTAGTGCACGGTCCTAGGGAATTGAAAAACTGAAATAATGCCGCTGGAATCATCAAAATCGAACAATAATCGCCAAAGGAAAGTGGGAAAAACTACTGAATAAACGGTTTTCCACGTGTTTTTCCCATTTTTCTCTGGCAATTACAGTTCGATTTTGATGATTCCAGCGGCATTATTTCAGTTTTTCAATTCCCTAGGACCGTGCACTTATGAATTTCTAAAATCCTTTGAAATTTCAAATTTAGGTACAACATTTTATGAGTTGCCCCTTCGACTTCACGAAATACTGACCCGCAACGAGGAATGATCGGCGACCGACTGAGACGGGTGGTGCAAAGGAGGGTTGGATGGGCCTCATGAGGGTGTCCGTTCTCACCATACGGAGATACGATAGGAAGAGAATAATTACTTGAACTCATACAATGTCTTACCAAGCGCCAGATAATCTAGTGAGAACAACTGAATAATTTATTGCATTATTTAGCTCAGTTGTTCGTAGAACTTTGTTCAAAACTTTGTACCGATTATCCATATTCAATCAACCTTCATTTCAATCTCGACGTTATTGGACACTCCCTTTTTATCAAACTGAAGCATAATCAGGTACCCTTCGTGAATACGGCTAATACTAATTATAATACAGGAATAAAAGCGCAGTCATGACAACCATAGTTCTCCAGTTTCTGGTGCCCAACTTTCGAAGGTCCTTAGTAACAATTATCCAACCATTTTCCTTCTGGCGTTCTTATCTACGTGGTCCGTGCAGTCTCTCCAGGAGTGTCCTTATCCTGTCTTGCAACAAGACCCAACCATCCCGCACAAATGCTCTTGATTGGCCATTTCCACATCCATTATTCGCCTTCAAAGGTTCGGAGAGCTTCCCATCTCTTGTAGCAAGGATGCAGGTCCTTGCTTCATAACATACCACTGATCGAATCAGTGCCTGGTAGAGAAGCAGCTTCGGGGGAGGGCGTTAAACCACTGACCCACATCGAGTCGGAACTGAAAAGTGGGGAAGAAAAAGCGAATTGTCCACTGATCCATGCTGACGTGAAACGAGATTGACCACTGACACCGTCTGAGAAAAATGAAGATATGACTGACGAACTATTTGTTTGCTTCTCAGAGTGATATGCACCTACCTCGCAAAGGATTCCCAATTCCCTCCAAAGCTCTGGGCATGTAAATTTGCCGAAGTCACCAGGACGACAAATGCATTTGGGGGATTTCATGCGTATTGCAACCGAGAGTTTACCCGTCTCATCATCCTAACATTTTAAATCTTGTAAAAGTACTTATCGAAGTTCAAACCGATACTTATGCCAAAATCCGGTCAGTCAACGATGGCCATGAGCATGCGTCAAGGCCAGACATCGTGAGCAGGCAAAAGTGGATTAGGAGGCATATATTGAAACAGGAGGGAGAGGATTATCCGACTCATAAATTTGCAAAAAAGCTCTCTTTGAAACTCTTTTGGAAAGTGAGGTTTTCCGGAAGACAATAACAACAATGTTTGAAACAACGTAACCTAAGCACTTTCTACCAACTTCTTATCATATTTCACTTTGGTTTTTTGACGAGGTGGCTTCTGTCACTAATATCGCAGAACATCGTGAGCAATCTCCTCGTGGTGTCCTTTGGATTACGCCAATAGCTCACAAACTACCCTGCTACAGGAGACAGTAGCCTATCCAATATTTTTTAAAAATAATGGAGGACAGTGGCCATTTGCTTTTGTCAGTCGGCCGGGGGTCAGTGTCCGAGAAATGGGGGTCAGTGGCTACCAACCACGAGGGTAAGTGGTCAGATTCCCGCTTCGGGGTTCTGGCTAAATGTTCAGGTTTTAGTTTCAAAAGCCGCTCATATGTTGCGCTTCAAAATGGAAGAATATTAAGGGGGTCTCAGTCGGTCGCCGTTCGTTCTTAGTATTTCGCGAAATTGAAGGCGCAAAAACTTAAAAAGTTGAACCTAAATATGAAATTTCTAAGGATTTTACAAATTCATTAGTGGACGGCCCTAGGGAATTAAAAAACTGAAATATTGCCGCCGGACTCATCACAATCGAACAATAACTGCCAAAGAAAAAAATTGGTTGCCTGTAAAGTCGGTATACGGGCGAAAGTTTTATTACGTGACAACGACTTGAACTTGACTTCAGTTGAATTTAAATTTTGAATTTTTAATTTCACATAATAATGTGAAAACGATCAAATAGGAACAAATAATTAAAATAAACAAAGTGTTTATTTTAAAGCCACCTGTAATTCAATAATAAGAGAACTGTGCTCTTCATAATATTGAAAGTCTTATTATTGAATTACATGTGGCTTTAAAATAAACACTTTGTTTATTTTAATTATTTGTTCCTATTTGATCGTTTTCACATTATTATGTGATATTAAAAATTCAAAATTTAAACAAATTATTATTGGTTGAGAAACGAAATAAACGTCATTTATTTCATCATGTTATATTATCAGTCTGAAATTATTTACCTTTGCTGTTTGAATTGTTGCGATGGACGAAACTACCTTCACATTATCACTACACAATCGTTTTACAATTAACTGGCAACGTGTAAAATTGTTTGCAGGCGCCTAAATAGAAGCGCAAGACATGAACCGGTGTGTATGCCTATCTCTCTCGCTCTTAGGCGGGCTAACTGTGCTCGAGTGGAAGGGACGCGTGCCTCTCACTCGCTCTCATTGTGAGCGCATAACGTGAGCGGAGCGTAACGCAGTTTCTTGAAGTGTCACCCGGCAAACCAATTTATAAGACGTTGTCACGTCAAAAGGCAAAAACTACTGAATAAACGGATTTTCCCAAGTTTTTCCCACATTTCTCTGGCAATTATTGTTCGATTTTGATGATTCCAGCGGCAATCTTTCAGTTTTTACATCCCTAAGGCCCATGTACTTATGAATTTCTAAAATCCTTAAAAATTTCAAGTTTAGCTACATTTTATGGGAACAACATAACTGAATTAACGGTTTTTCCCATTTTTCTCTGGCAATTATTGTTCAATTTTGATGATTCCGGCGACAATATTTCAGTTTTTTCATTCCTTAGAGCCGTGCACCAATGAATATCTAAAATCCTTTAAAATTTAAAATTTAGGTACAACTTTTCGAATTTTTGCGCCTTCAATTTCTTGAAATACTAACCCGGAACGAGGAACGAACGGCCACCGACTGAGACCCCCTCAATTTCCGTTAGCCTCTGGAATGGTGTAACGGACAGAAAGGCGCGAGGAGACTTATTACGACATCCATCCTGTAAAGATTTTGTAAACCAACCCAGATTAAATTCACACATTCGATTTGTCCTGAAAAAATATCGGAAAAGTAAAAGGAAACGAGAAAATACATAGGAAACACAATTACCGAAAATGTGGTTGTTTTCAATTTTATATTGTCAAAAATTCAAACTAAAAAAGTATTAATCGTATGAATGAAGTGGTTCTCATATCATTATTATTATAAATTCTTGAATAATCTGTGACTATAGGTATCTATGAAGGATTAATAAACTGTTCCTATTAATAAAGCTTTTCGTTCACTACGCCCGAACAAAGTTCATAATAAATTGCAATTTAAATTTTTCTAAAATCGTTCGGTCATTTTGGCTTTTGATGAAGTTTTTTACATTTTACTCAAGGAATGCTGTTTTGAATTATAGTGGTCTTGCGGCAAATAGATGTGATGCCAGCTTTGAGAAGAATGCCATTATTATCATAAGTTATAGTTATTAAATTTAGCGTATCTGGAATACCCACTCGTAGATGAATTTGTATACCATGAAGGATGCATATTGAATTAGTTAGTTGCATTATTTAAAAATAATGATCGATTTTGACATATTATCAAAATTATGACAAATGTGTAAGAAATTTGAGAAATTGAAAAATTCTGCCAACAAGATCTTATACGCAGTAGATGAAAAAAATTCCTCTGCTTCATGGAAGCTGGTAGGAGCATGGATATCTCATAATACAGAAGCCACAATGAAGATGCTAGATCATCCAGGAAAGCAGGCTCAGCCATTCGAATTGACCGTGCCTTCTGATTGCCGGAGGATCGACGAATCAGAGTGCTCCTGCATTCTGATTGGCTCAGACCTTCCCATCGACTCTGCACTCTAATTGCCTAAGACCGAGCCAATTAGAATTCTGAAAACCATGAAATTATCATATTCTGGGGTATTTTCAGGTGAAATTTTGGGGGACCAAGAACAAAAGCACTACTTGTTATTTTCTTCTTTCCACGGATTCTAATTCCATCATGTTCACATGTTCTTAATTCTTCTTCATTTTTACCTGAAAAACACTGCATTCAAAAGTTATGAGCAGAATCAGGAAAAGTAGTTGGGATTGTTCATTACCATTAAAATTTGCCGTGTTTCATCAACTAGGACTTACAACGAATGGTTTTTAAAGACATTCCCTGCCATTTTCAAGTTATAATAAGTACACAACTGAGAACCCTAAACAGCTCATCAAATTGGCTCAAACTGAAACTCTTGTGTACCGGCGGAAAGTTGACGTTGGTAGTTGAATTCAACAGAGCGTACTCGGTCTATCGCCAATCAAAACGCTTCTTTCATTTTTGACGTTTGTTAAAAGTTTGCTTCCAAGCCGCTTACTCAGCTCCCGAAACTTTTTCTTCTGATTGTGAACGCTAATACCCGAAATACTCTCGATGAGACGCAGCGAACTTTTCTTTTCTCAAATGACGATAAAACGAGCGTATTCCGAAACATGGACGTACTTTGAGTTTGAAATGATTGGTTCTAGTTATTGTTGGCTACGAATATTGTCTAAAAACGACTATGTTTTGTGAGAGTTACTCTCTCGGTTCAAAGGTATGATAAACATGAGTACTCCAGAATGTCACAAGTTATAACAACATTATCAACTGTAAACTATGCTCCTTGTCTGTCGGGAATCACGACTGGGGTCTACCCCCCCCCCCCCTTTCACCGAAATGAAAATATCAGTACCTCTATACTATATACATAGAGATTGATCGATCATTTTATTCAAACAACCTTAAGGCCCCTTCTTACATCACCCCTGGCAAACAATTAACTCAAAATTTCTCGTTACAATCGTATAATAAAGTACATATTATGAAATTACTATTACACAACTGCGGCTTGAAAATAAAGTTACTCTTCTTTGTAACTCACACGATGTACTAACAATTACTTACATTACTTATTATAAAGTTCCAATAATGTTTTCTTAATTCATTTTTGAACTCATTCACTAATTTATTTAAGTCAAGTCCAACGATTTTTTGGTTATGAATCCTTGTGGCTTGACTTATAAATGCTTCATGAATATGGCCGTTATTTGCTGTGGACATTGTACCAAGTTACCAGTTTGCCTGATAGAGAGAGAGAGAGAGAGAGAGAGAGAGAGACAGACAGAGAGAGAGAGACAGACAGACAGAGAGATTCATTTATTGATTGAATAGTTTAATTAACCACCAGAGATGGTTAGGGCCTCAAGGCATCCACCCTCCCTGGCTACAAAAACAAAAATTATTACCTCGTACAATCGTTGACAAGCATCAAGAAATTATTACAGTCCGGATTGAGTATTACAATAAATTTGTTAGATAATAATTAATAATTTTAAAATAAAAAACTCTTTTGACGTAGGTATTTATTTTTTACACTATTTCACGATTTTTTACATTCATAATTATAACACATAATAACACCTTATGATGCGTCTTCTCATCTATCATATTACTGTCTTTTGACCAACATGTCCCTAAGCTCACTCCTAAAACTTTCTGTTTTTGGTTTATTATTTTCAATAATGAATTAAATTGGAATCGACCAAGAAAATATTTTTTTAACCCCTCCCCCCTCAAAAAATTTGTTGGTTTACGTTTCAAGGTACGTAGAGTCCGAAAATCGAATAAAATATGTTACGTCCGGCCGCCGTACTCCGTACGCTGCACTTTCCTCATTTAGCATTGACCGATTTTGATGAAATTTGGTAAATGGACTCCATTTGGGGTCTAGTTGTGCCCGAAGCTTTTGGTTGATGTAGGTCACTTGTAAGGGTTGAAAAATAAGGGTTGAAATTTTGAAAACGCCCTAACTCAAAAAATTTTGATATATAGGTATTGTTTTCCCTTCAATTTAGGATAGCATAGAATTTTTAAAAATTTTAGAGACCAAACGGAGCCCTGTAGGACAAACCGTTCGTTTTCTACGAGGATTCAAGGGTTGGACTTACGATAAATCAGAAACACGAGTGTGAATCGCAAAAGAGGCCTAATCTCCGTTCACATTTTAGCTGACCGAAAAGCGATCAGTGTTTTTCTTTAAGTTGTTTGGTGGTAACAATGGCAAAGCCGTGTTCTTTGCAGACGAGTGATCTATATAGAAAAATAATAAACTTTTGTGTAATAATTTGCAGTTTTTTTCTTTAAGTCCAGGAAAACTCAAACTCAACCAATTATTACTAACCTTCTTGACGATCATAGGTTGACAATTTCTCAAAAGAATTTGTTGCAGAGCGGATTTTTCATCCACTTTTAATCCCTGCAGTGTATTTCGCTGTTTTGAAGAATTACGGAAAAGGTCCATTCATCCAGTATGAGTTAATGAGCGAATTATGAAAGAAATGTTAGTCGTAGGAAGCCAGGAGTCTTATCAGGAAATACCTCCTCATTTTGGCTTCACTTTGAAGTTTATTTTGAAGAAATAAATACTTCACAATCAATTCGAAAAAATAAGGAGTTGTGGGTGCCTTCATTAGGAAATTTGATTACTGATTCCCAAGGACTCAAAACTGAGTACAACTCGAAGAAACGAACGCATTGTGGTAACCTGAAATTTCAACGAAGATTGGGCCTTTTTTGCGATTCTCACTCATGTTTCTGATTTATCTAAGACGAACCCTAAAGTTCTTATAGGGAACGAACGGTTGGTCCTACGGAGGCCTGGGTGGTCTCATTCGATTCTATGAATTTAATACAAATTCGAATTGAAGAAGAAACAATATCGTTATATCGGACGTTTTTGAGATAGGGCATTTTTAAAATTTCAACCCTTATATTTCTACCGTTGAAAGTGATTGACAAGTAAAAGCTTCGGGGCACAACTAGACCCTACATGGAGCCTAAATACCAAATTTCACCAAAATCAGTCCTAGGGAACTAAGGAAAGTGCCGCGTACGGCGGACGGACGGGTCAATTTGTATTCGATAGTTGGATTCTACTACGTACGTTTAAAGATAAACCAACAAATTTTGAGGGGGTGTTAAACTATTTTTGCGGTCGATTCCAAAGGTTCATCATTGAAAATAATAAACCAAATTTATTTGTTCAAAATGTTATTTTCCATAAACATTATTAAGCGCATTTCTGAAACATTAAGATTTCCACCTACAGACCTCCATGCAAAACTGCCTTCTTATACAGTTATTGATATTTGTATATTAGACGATGCGACAAACACAAATATTGACACTTTTGGGAGGATTCCAACATCAACAAACCATAATTTCACTTACGATGAAAAAGGTCGAGGGATCACGAGGTTGATCGAGGAATCCTGTAGGGATCAAAAGGGTGATGAAGCGATCTTCCTGATCAAAGAGACCTGAAGGAAAGGTGGGGAATCGAGGCTGTGACCACGATGTTATTTACTCCTTTCTCCTCTGTCGTCTGGGACGAATGTTTATCTTTGCCCTTCAGATCTTCTGCCATTGACAACTTGGACATCCGGGATAAAGGCGGACCTGTCGGGCTCTGCAGCGCTGATTTTTGGCGCCTTGCCTTATTCACTCGGCAAATAATACAGTCTCCTCTCAACATCTAAACCACTAGATGCGTTTGCTACCTTCCGACCAAACATGGTTCTTGGTGAACAGTCCGAGTTCAGAACAAAACACGGATTTTCGAGATCTAGAAGAGGAGAAACTTCAGTTTGTTCTCCTCGGTTGCTTTCAAGACAAATAGGACTTTTTCGGACTCATTATTATTGATAATTTGTTATGAGAAAAAACGCTGCTGGTTTATTATCTTTCTGTATAGATCACTCGTCTGCAAAGATTGCCATTACTGGTTGCTAAGGAAGCAAAACTGAATACAACGCTAAGAAACGAATAGCGATCGCATCTTGGATAGATTAAATTTCAACAGAGATTAGGCCTCGTTTGCGATTTACACTCGTGTTTCTGATCCATCGTAAGTCCAACCCTTAACTTCTCATGGTGAACGAACGGTATGTCCTTCATCAACCAAAAGCTTCGGGGCGCAACTAGACCCCAAACGGAACCTACATTCCAAATTGCATCAAAATCGGCTTTTCTTCATGTTGGTTGTGGTAACAATGGCAAAGCCGTGTTCTTTGCAGACGAGTGATCTATATAGAAAAATAATATACCTTTGTGTAATATTTTGGAGCGTTTTCCCTTGTTCTGATGAGCTCATTGTGTTCGCCACCCGAAAATCTATAAGGATCCAACATAACCTGAATTTACAAAAACATCGAGTTGACCTGTTTTCCCCTGTAGTCTTCAAAATTATGTTAACCATCATCCGCTCACGTCTCCTGGAGTCACACTTCCGATCGCGTGGGCGGCAAATTGGCCGCCCTTGATTTCACCACTTTTCTCCGTTCAACTTGCGTGTTTCAAATCAGTTTTGACCAGGGAACTCAGCACAACATTACAAGAACATTTTTATAATAAATTCTTCATTCAAATAATCGCAATCACAGTAAGAAGGTAAATATATTTATATCAAAATCACATTTTCAGTCTTTGAAGGTTTTCTGCACTAAAATAATATTCTGCAGTTCGCTACTTTTTCTATGAAAGGAGGTAAAAAAAGTTTGAATATAATTATAATAGTAGGTACCTACCTCATTTCAAAAATACAAAATTATACTCAGGAAGGTGAGTTAAAACTCATAAAACTTATCACAATGGAAAGCTGGCTAGAAGAAAACAAGAATATCCGTAGTTGAAACATTAGAACTTTAGTAAAAAAACAAACTTTACTACAATACAAAAAACGTCTGCCAAGTGGGTGTGGCACATAGCTTCCTCGTATCCATAACCCGATTGTATAGATGATTGTTCGTTAATCTCAAAACACCAATCTCTAAGTACCTTTCACTACCCTCATAGGGGACCATCTACACGCTAATCTGGACAATCCTGGAAAATTTCATCAAATTCGGATGAAAAATTAAGTGAGTATATGTATGTGATTGGATCAAAAAAATCTTAGCCTCGGCTGGGATTCGAACCCGCGATCCCTGGAGCACAAATTAAGACTCTGTCCTCTGAGCTATTGAAGCCTTGTCATACTTAAGATTTGAGATTCTCACAGGAGACCATCCCTCTATGAATGAATCCCTCTATGAAAAAAAATTCTCTATGATTTTCATAGGGGACCATCTAAACACTACTCTGTAACATCCCTGAAAATGTCATTGAAATCGGATGAAAAATGTAGAAGTTATGGACGTTAAAAGGAAATTCACGTTTGCGCATGCGCGGTGATTACTATCAGTCCGAAGGTGGTGATTTTCATAGGGGACCATCTAAACACTAATCTGTAACATCCCTGAAAATTTCATTGAAATCGGATGGAAAATGTAGAAGTTATGGACGTTACAAGGAAATTCACGTTTGCGCATGCGCGGTGATTACTATCAGTCCGAAGGTGGTGATTTTCATAGGGGACCATCAAAATACTAATCTATAACATCCCTGAAAATTTTATTGAAATCGGATTGAAAATGTAGAAGTTATGGCCGTTACAAGGAAATTCACGTTTGCGCATGCGCGGTGATTACTATCAGTCCGAAGGTGGTGATTTTCATAGAGGACCATCAAAATACTAATCTGTAACATCCCTGAAAATTTTATTGAAATCGGATTGAAAATGTAGAAGTTATGGCCGTTACAAGGAATTCACGTTTGCGCATGCGCAGTCGCTTCTATCAGTCCGGGGACGATGATTTTCATAGGGGACCATCTACAACTTAATCCACATGATCCCCGAAAATTTCATCGAAATCGAGTGGAAAATGAGGAAGTTATGGCCGTTAGAAGGAAATTCACGTTTGGGCATGCGCAATAGCTACTATCAATCCGAAGGAAGTGATTTTCATAGGGGACCATCTAAATACTAATCTGTAACATCCCTGAAAATTTCATTGAAATCGGATGGAAAATGTAGAAGTTATGGCCGTTACAAGGAAATTCACATTTGCGCATGCGCAGTGGCTAATATCAGTCCGAAGGTAATGATTTTCATAGGGGACCATCTAAATACTAATCTGTAACATCCCTGAAAATTTCATTGAAATCGGATGGAAAATGTAGAAGTTATGGCCGTTACAAGGAAATTCACGTTTGCGCATGCGCAGTGGCTACTATCAGTCCGAAGGTGGTGATTTTCATAGGGACCATCTAAATACTAATCTGTAACATCCCTGAACAGTTCATTGAAATCGGGTAGAAAATGTAGAAATTATGGGCGTTACAAGGAAATTCACATTTGCGCATGCGCAGTGGCTAATATCAGTCCGAAGGTAATGATTTTCATAGGGGACCATCTAAATACTAATCTGTAACATCCCTGAAAATTTCATTGAAATCGGATGGAAAATGTAGAAGTTATGGCCGTTACAAGGAATTCACGTTTGCGCATGCGCAGTCGCTTCTATCAGTCCGGGGACGATGATTTTCATAGGGGACCATCTACAACTTAATCCACATGATCCCCGAAAATTTCATCGAAATCGAGTGGAAAATGAGGAAGTTATGGCCGTTAGAAGGAAATTCACGTTTGGGCATGCGCAATAGCTACTATCAATCCGAAGGAAGTGATTTTCATAGGGGACCATCTAAATACTAATCTGTAACATCCCTGAAAATTTCATCGAAATCGAATGGAAAATGTAGAAGTTATGGCCGTTACAAGGAATTCACGTTTGCGCATGCGCAGTCGCTTCTATCAGTCCAAGGATGATGATTTTCATAGGGGACCGTCTACACACCAACCCGCACGATCCCTGAAAATTTCATCGAAAGCGGACAATAACTTCGTATAGTTATGCGCGTTACAAAGACTTCATGACAGACACACAGACACACAGACAGACAGACACACAGACAGACAGACACGGAACCAAAATTGTTCAGGAAGGTCTAAAACGCAAAACGCGAGTGAAAATTTTGATTTTGGAGAACTTTTTTTTCGTCCTTGAAAAGTGAAAACAAAGCTTCCGCTACCTTGGTAGACTCGGAAGCAATATACTCAGGAAGGTGAGTTGAAACTCAAAATACTTGTCACATTGTTTTGAGTGTGTAGGAGATCATTCTTGTCATTCAGTCTATTTCCATATCACTGTCATCACTTTGAGGTCCCTGGCATTTTTTGCACGTAATTACAGCGATAGAATGTTGTTTGCAAACGTTCTTCCCACAATCTTTGCATTCCAGTCGGCTTCTATTGTTTTTCTTTGATCCACAGATGTGGCATATGCCTCTTCTGATAGGTCGGATTGGCTCATCTCTGGTACTTGCAGGTTCTTTGTAAGGTTCCAAGAATATCAACAAATCTTTTGGCAGTTTATTCTGTTTTGCTCTCTCCTTCAAGTTTCCATTCATCAACTCCAACGACAACTCGTATAGGTACGGCCTTCTTGTATTATGTTTGATTTGAGGATTGTTGAACTGGAAAATCCTTAGCGAATTTATTCCTGCCAGGTCAAGCAGGCGAAAAAATACAGTCATGGGCCACCTTTGGGTTCTCCTTGCAGTACTGATTCGTGAACACATGAGGTCTACAGTATCAACGCCCCCCTTCGTAATGTTGTAATCCATGATTTGGGTCGGTTTATTAGTGTCACCATCAACAGTGTCAGCATCGTGCATCGTAGACAGTACTACCACACATTTCTTTTTATTTGTTATCATGGACACCAATGTTTTGTCATCTTGACATCCAAACTTATAGCTCCCAGGTACAGAATTTTTGTTTACAGTCACGAATTCGGGGGGGATTTCTACTTTATTTTTCCTCATAGTTCCTAAAAAAGTCAATCCTATTTTGAGGAGATCTTCTGCCAAAGCATAACTCGTAAAATAATTGTCCGTTGTTACGTTCCGGTTGGTCCTTTTTATACCCTCAACCAGTTTCACCACAACGTCATACGGTTTGTTTGAGACCACGTTGGGACCCGGATTTTGTTTCCCACAGTATATTTGAAGATCATATGTATAAAAGATGCGGGCGTCACACAGTGCGTAAATTTTTAGCCCGTATTTAGCCGGCTTCTGAGACATGTATTGAATAAACGAACAACGCCCTCTGAAAGCAACAAGCATTTCGTCAATTGTTGTGTATTCTCCCAAAGAGAATGCTTTTTGGCTGTTGACGATAAAGGATTGTTGAAGTTCGCGGACAGGAGCCAGTTTATCTATTGCAGTGCGTTGTGCTCTGCTGTTGATATCATCAAATCTTATGGACCTTAGCAAAAATCGGAATCGATTTTCACTAAAATTAGCTCGTAAAATGGTCAGTCCTGTTCCATTTTTGGTAAAGAATTCTGACAAATCTGCTCGATTCCCTCTTTTTACAGCCATCAAAAATAAAGCACCAAACACTGCTAAAATTTCTTCCCTGTTTGTTGGCTTATAATTTCCTTCTCTTACCGTGAAATCCCCTCGTTCTGCAAGTGTTTTTCGCTCATTTTTCTTTTTATTTATAAAAATATTTGTACATTTCACGATATTATCAACAACTTGGGGGGAAATTATTTGCGAAAAACATTCCAAGCGAGTTTTACAATGGCGGGCTTGCGCCCTTGGGCCTGGAAGAGTTTTTATAATATTCATGGACTTTGCTTTTGAAGGTACAGCGATGGTTTTGTTTGCCCAAATTGTTTCGTTGTCCTTACCTAAGTAGAATCTGAGATCAGCCGTTTCATCTCCTTCTAGAACCTCGACATCATCCCCAACGTCCATTTCTATATCCGAGTCATTACCATTATCATTTTCTTCAATTACCTGCAGTTCGTAATCCGGATCGTCTGCGTCAAACTCACATTCATCAAGGTAATTACCGTCTGTGTCAAGCAGGGTGGAACCGGAACCTCTTTCCTCAACTTCCTCCATTTCTAACTGGGCCAGGACATTGGCAATTTCTTCCTCTGTGGAATACAATCGATCCCTGAAAAATATGAACAATTCATTATTAGCTTTCAGTTCAAAATATTTCCAAATAAGATAAGAAACACGTATTGAAAGTCCAACGCATAATCTAGAGCCGCCCTGCGAGAGTAGTACTGTCGAGAAAACACGCGGAAGAAAAATAAACATTTACCTAACCTACATTTTCCAAATCGAGATGCGAAAGATTCATTATTCAGTTCAAAATACAGCAGAGTACGACAAGAAATATCTATGAGAAGTCCTACACGTATTCTAGAGTAGTAATACCCGGTACACCGGGGTAAGTGTCAATTCGGGGCAAGTGGAGCCTAGGGCAAAATTAGCGCTCCAGACGGAGGGTTGCTGAAGTACCTTAGCAGGAAAACTACATCAATAACCTAAACTTCGTTGCAGGTATGATGGCAGCCCTGCCAGTTCCCGTGGTTAGATGTGAGAAAGGTTTTTGTCATTCAGTGTTCATTTAGCTTGCTCATAGACCTTGGTTGTTTTTCACTGGTTGACCTGTGCCAGTCTCATTTTGCGAGGAAGTGCTCAACATTTTGTGGTAAGTCCTTCCATAATAGTTGCTTGAACTGATGTAGAAGTTTGGTTGCAACATTTACACGTGGGGATTGATAATTTGTGGCTTTCCACTTTCCCCAGTTTTCCCTACCCGTGGGGTAAGTGGATTCTACAAAACCGGAGTAAGTGGAAAGCCACAAATTATCAATCCCAACGTGTAAATATCGCAACCAAACGTCTACATCAGTTCAAGCAACTATTATGAAAGGACTTACCACAAAATGTTCAGCACTTCCTCGCGAAATGAGACTGGCACAGGTCAACAAGTGAAAAACAACCAAAATTGTTTTTCAACAAACAAGCAAGCTGAATGAACACTGAATGACAATAACCTTTCTCACATCTAACCACGGGAACTGGCAGGGCTGCCATCAGACCTGTTAAGATTAATCTCGTTATTTTGTAGGTTGTATTTTGCTCAAGCAACGTGATATTTTAAATAAAGAGAACAATTTACTGGTCTATTTTTTGCGCTATTTCAATGCCACTTTCCCTGTTCATTTTCTCATCAGTTCAGCACGGAATTATGGTTTCCACTCACCCCGCACAGACCGGAGCAAGTGGAAACCCGACGGGAAATTTTAAAACTGATCTTGTGGAAGACTGATTGAAGTTATTGGATTTCTAATTTGGGCCGTCGATTCAGGATAGTTTGGAGAACAAATGATGAAAATTGGAGCGAAATTGGTGGAAAATTGATGATTTGGTGAAAGTTCAAAGTGGAGCTAATGAAATCCTAGGCTCCACTTACCCCGGTGTACCTTACTGTGAAAGTAGTACAGTTGAAAATACATGCGAAAGGAAAATTAATATTTACTTACATTTTCCAAATCGAGCGATTCGAAAATTCTCACGTTATCGCCCGCGTAGGCGGCAAATTGGCTCGAACCCGATGCGCCCGACTTTGGAGTAGTATTGACTCAGCTGACGCGTCCACCACGATCGGAATTCAACGCAATCTAGGGGGTTACACATCAACTAGAGAATACATGGCGCTTCTGAGGCTATCACGGTACTAAGAGCGAGCATACGCGAGAAAATTCGAGAAGGCGGCCAATCTGCCGCTCACGCAAGCGGATGAAGGTTAATGCAAATGAAGGGTCACGGGAAAAAAGGATCGAACTCTATTTTTTTGCCGAACTGTGATAAGCACGCCATCGTGTAGCTTGGGAGGAGTAGAACCAAAGGGTTGTTTCAACTTGGGGAAGAAAGAACGCATTCATTCGTTTTAAAGCTAAAACTAATACGAGGCTCCGGGGAAGAAGGATCAGATTCCGTGCGCTCGCAGGGAAGAATGATCAATGTCCGATTTAAAGACCCCTCACCTCTCCTTCGCGTGAGTTCCACGTCATCACACTAAAGATTCATTAAGCACAAAAGCTCCTACTTCGGAGAATATCAGACAGCTATGTTAACCCATTCCACTCGGAAAAAGAAGACTTTAGAACCAACAGAAGGTGTAACATGGGGAACCTTTACAAAGGCCCCATATCCATCAAACCAGCAAAATCGAGGGATTTAAAACACCTGTGACAGTTTCTCGTCAACCCCGATGCTAAACTTCTCTGATTCACTGTCCAACGGGTTGGGGTATAAAGAAAATGACGCCATTTTATATTGTGGCGCCCCTTTGGATGGATGATTTTGGTTTATTATTTTCAATAATGAACCTTTGGAATCGACCAAAAGAAAAATTTTTTTAACACCCCCTCAAAATTTGATCGTTTACGTTTCAAGGTACGTAGAATCCAAAAATCGAATAAAAATTTGGCCGTCCGTCCGCCGTACGCGGCACTTTTGCCACTTAGCAATGACCGATGTTAACTCAGGGATTATTATAAGTGGACTGTGGGGTGGTAATTTATGTTTGTAAAAATATACTTAGGTACTAGGTATGATATTGAAATGATTTGAATCACCTGTTGAGGACGATGGCGGAGCGCGAAGCTGGTAGAACTAAACCGGCACTTCCTACCTGGGTACCCAGTAAATGCGAATAATATTTGTACAACACGCGGAGTACTACCGCCACCGATCGAAACGTTTGATCGAACTGTCAAGACGGGCGCACACGACGTCAGAAAAATCCGTTGGAAAATGTTCGGAAAAATATAGCGATGAGGATGAGACGATGGTTTCCACATGGAGGTCGAGGCAAAGCGGGAGACAGACTGACGCCATCATTGAAGTAATCAGTCGATATCGCAGGTCGATATTGATATCCTATCGATGAGAAGAATCGACACAGATTTTGCCACGCCCATATCACTCTTAAAGTTCCATGATAATAAGAAACTGTTTGTTATTTAAGTAATTAGATTAATTAATGAGACAAAACTAATGAAGCTCATCCATACTCCCCCCCAGTTTTGGCTCGAACACAAGAAAAAACATCCAAAAACAATATGGCGGATGCAGAGCATAAAGTGAGTGATCCCTGAAAACAGTAAGTAGGTCACTGCAATGGTGGATATAATTTTTCTAAGGTAGAGTACAAACAAGATGTTTCAAAAATATTTTAAGGTTGGTACACTTTTGTACAAGACTGTACCTCCAACAAATGCCGTTACAGGCAAACAGAAAAAAAACGAGAACAATAGAAACAATTCAGGTACAGGCAATGAGAAAATTAACTAATATTACGAAAAATTGCATTTGATCATTGTGAGTTTACAGGCAAGGGAATGATGTTGATGATAGAACGCTTATACATACCTTTTGCAGTTTTGACTGTAACCACTCTGACCAGCTCATCAGCGCCAGGATGCACCTGGACAATTCTACCAAGAGGCCAGACGGCAGGAGGGATGTTGGTCTCCTTCAGAAGAACGACGTCACCAACGCAGATATTTGGTTTTCTTGTAGACCACTTTGACCGTAGCTGAAGGGAGCTCAAGTACTCTATCCTCCATCGATCCCAGAAGTGTTGGACGCGCTCTCTCAGAAGTTGCCATCTGTTGAGTCGGTTGACAGGTACATCTTGAAGGTCATGTTCCGGCAACATATTGATAGGTTGACCAATGAGAAAGTGCCCCGGAGTTAGAACTTCTTCATCACTTGGCGACACAGATAAAGGGAGCAATGGTCTAGAATTTATTATGGCTTCAACTTTTGTGAACATGGTGGTAAGCTCATGTTCAGTGTAAGGGCGGTTCCCAAATTCCTTGATTAGAAGATTCTTGACCAATTTGATATTTGATTCCCAACTACCACCCATATGAGGGGAAGCAGGAGGGTTAAAGTGCCAACGTACTTCAAGATGCGCTGTATGGCTCATGATGACATCCTGATGATCATCATTGTTGAACCAATCGAAGAGTTCCTGTAGATATCCAGCAGTACCTCGGAAGTTTGTGCCACAATCAGAGTGTACATTGGCTGGCAGGCCCCTTCTTGAAGAAAAACGATCGAAAACATCGAGAAAGCCCTCAACGGTCAATGATGTGGCCAATTCCAGATGCACAGCACGAGAGGAAAGACAGATGAATAAACAAAGGTATACTTTGTGAGTTTTACTTCGTCGACTTGGTGACTAATGACATACAAACGGACCGGCGAAATCTACGCCGCAATTCAAAAATGGTCGTACAGTACCAAAACGAGAGGAAGGGAGATTACCCATAAACTGAACATTCTCTGATCTAGACCATCTTAAACAACGGATACACTTAGATAGATTCATTCGAATGATATTTCTCGCTCGGGGCAACCAATATCTCTGCCTCAAGAATGCAAGTAGGCTAGCTGGACCAGCATGGTGGTTTCTTCTATGGTAATGCATGATGATAAGATTTGTGAAGTGACACCTGGACGGTAGGAGTACTGGGTGTTTATGATCGATAGGAATGGGTGCGTTGATCAGACGTCCTCCCACCCTAACTACACCGGTATGGTCAATAAAGGTATCAAGCTGCTTTAACTCAACAGGCAAGGACTCTTTCGATTTGAAGAACGCTTCAGGGTAAAAGTGATGCTGTAGCAGTATGATGCACTGGTGATTGGCATCGTGAAATTCAGACGATGTTATAAGGCCCTTACGACGTTTCTTCTTCCTCCATTTAGGTATTTTAGCATTATGGATAAAGCGTCTCAAGTAAGCCAAGATTCTGATGAGACGAGTATAAGATGAGTAACGATTAGTGAAATCAACAAATTCAGTGTTACCTCCAACAGTAGCTAATGCGATAGGTTTAGATGGTTTCATCTCAGGTACTTCCACGCAAGTTGCATCTTTGGAGAGAGGCCACTCAGCTAACGGCTTGCAGCACCAAGATGGCCCAGACCACCAGAGGGAGTGTTGAGGAAGAGCAGATGGGAGGATGCCTCTAGAACCCACGTCGGCAGGATTTTCTACACCTCTGATGTGGTACCAGGACTCTGATGGAACAATTTTCGTGATCTGCTCCACACGATTTGCGACGAAGGTCTGAAGTTGATGAGTGGGTGTTCTTAACCATGCCAGCACAACTGTGGAATCGGTAAAACAAAACGTTTGAGAGATGTTCATCTTCTTGGTAAATGCATCAAGTGATTGTACGACTTGTGATAGCAAGAGCGCGCCACATAATTCCAGACGTGGAATGGTAAGGGCTTTAAGGGGTGCGAGGCGAGTTTTGGCCTTCAACAAGGATAAAGATGAACAAGAATGTTGAGTACCCCTAAGGTATACTACGGCGCAGTACCCATGCTCAGATGCGTCACAAAAACATAGCAATTCATACGATGTGGCGGATTTTACAAGAACTCGAGGTATAGACACCATGGACAGAAGAGAAAATTCCTGGATGAACATACTCCATTGATGTTTAACGATGTCTGGAACTATTTCATCCCAGTCTATACCAGCCTTCCATGTTTCTTGGAGAATTCGTTTAGCAAAAAATACGACAGGAGCCAGATAGCCCAACGGGTCGAAGAGTCTTGCGATTACAGATAATATGCTACGTTTAGTAAATCCTACCAGAGGTGTATCAACCTCATAGGAAAATGAGTCAGATACTGGGTCCCATTTCATTCCTAGAATCTTGGTAGGTACACCTTCCTCAGGGCAGATAGGTTTAGAATCCTGAGAAATAAGTTCAGATTCGAGCAATGGAGGATGGTTGGTATTCCATTTACTAAGGACAAATCCACCCCTAGCTAGAAGGCTTACAAGATCCGATTTCAGTTGTTGAAGTTCTTCCACACTATCTGCGCCGATCCCAAGGTCATCTACATAGGCACAGTCAAGGAGAGCCTTAGCTGCGGCAGGGTATAGATGGCCCTCGTCCTGAGCCAATTGTCGAAGAACACGTATAGATTGATAAGGTGAACTACGGAGACCATAAGTGACAGTATTAAGTTCATAGAATGTTAGAGGATCATCAGGGTAAAATCTCCATACGATTTGTTGATACTTGCGGTCAACGGGGTCAACTAAGATTTGTCTGAACATCTTAACAATATCACAAGTTATGACAAAATCAAAGCGCCTGAAGTTGAGAACTATAGAGCAAATGTCCGATTGTAGTTTTGGACCAGCGTGTAAATGTTCATTAAGGGGCCCAGAAGCTGAGCGGAAGCTCGCGTCAAAAACCACCCTAATTTTCTCATGTCCCTCAGCATCAGTTTTGAACACAGGGTGGTGAGGAATCACGAAAGATGGAGATGATGTAGCGACCCGCATGTGACCTAGTGCAAGGTATTCCTTCATAAAATCAGAATACTGGATACGAAGTTGTTCATTTTTGGCAAACTTAGACTCCAAGGAATAAAATCGTTGGATAGCCTTACTGGTATGCGGAACCACAGATGTAGACGAAGACTTAAAAGGTAAGAAGACAACATACCTCCCTTCCTCGGTACGATAATGAGTACGAGAGAAGTGTTCCTCACATTCGGCCTCCTCAGGAGAGATACGTGGTGACTGGTCGATAGGCTCTTCAACTTCCCAGAAGCGCTGAATGATACTGGCTGTGTCGGAAAGTGACAGCAGAGATACAGATGATTCGATCGGGCTGGAGAATCTTCCCATAACTGTAAAACCAAATACAGTATCGATAAGTCGAGGACCTTGGTTATGGATGACGATAGGGGATCCAGTAACAACCTCAGTGAAAAGATCAGCTCCGATCAAAAAAGATATAGGTAATGAAGTGGTAAATTCAGGATCACTGAGATCGTAAGATAGATAATCTTGCCACATTGCTGACTGCAAAGATGCTTGTGGCAAAGGAGGAGTGATTTGTGGAACAACAACAGCCTCGGTTTCCAAGATAGATGCAGGTGGTTTAGGTAGAAAGGAAACGTTGACCTTGCCGCTGATGTTTTTAAGATGTGCTGAATTTACACCTGATATAATGCCATGGTAGGGCCTAGTAGATTTTCCCAAGGAAGAAGCACAATCCTTGGTAAGAAATGAAAATTGACTACCGGGATCAAGAATCCCTCTGAACACATGGGGCTGCCCCTTTGAATCCAGAATCTGCGCTCTGATGGTACCTAACAAGACACCCTGTTGATGAGAAGATGCGGTACTGGCACCAGAAAAGGTAGTATTAGATAAAGATTGCCCAGAAGTTCCGGATGGAGAACTAGATGATATAGACTTAGATTCCTTAGTTCTAGAATCTTGACTAGATTTATCAGATAGATGTAGATACGAGTGATGTCTGCCCTTGCAGTGCCTGCAGTGAAACTTGGAATTACATTCCTTTGTTTTATGGAAAGGGTACAAACAATTACGACATCCTGTGAAATCCCTTAGGAGCTCAAGACGCTGAGATGGTGAGTTATTTTTGAAGACCTTACAATCTGCAATTATGTGCCCACCCTTACAAATGAAACAGCGGATAGCAGAACGTTGCGAAGTAACTGGTTCAGTAGATAGAGAAACCATACTAGTGGTTGTATTGTTAAGTTGATCTCCAGGAGTATGCGCCAACAATGCTGAACTTCCCAAAGACTTAGCAGAATACGAATTGGGTGATTTGGGTGTGTTCCGATAAGAGGGAGAACTAGGAGACTTGAGAAACGACTTACATGATGATTCTTCGGACATCCTGAACGCCAGACAACGTTTTTCGACGAACTCACGAAGTGTGTCGAACGAAGGGAACGTAGAATTTGAATTCACCACGGATAACTCGAAGGCTTCTCTTGTTGAACTGTCAAGACTCTTGACAGCAAGCTCGCACAGTAGATAATCACCCAATTGCGGAACACCAAGATTTCTTAATGAAGCAACAGATTCTGTAACAGTAGATAAATAAAGTTGAAGAGAGTCAGCTGTTGGCTTACCACTAGCAGGTTTGAAATTTAGGAGACGATCTAGATAGGAAGATGCTAATTTCCTTTTGTTATCATAAAGTTTACAAAGTGTCTCCCAAGCTTGGGTAAAGTTCACATCTATTATTCGTATATGTTTTATAGCGTCATGAGCGGGACCCTCAAGGTAGGATACAAGAAATTGAAAACGTTCAGCATCACTGAGACTTTGCTCGTCCTTGATTAATGCGGTGAATAACTCCTTGAATGTAGGCCAACTCGATAAGTCACCATTGAATGGTTTGATATTGATTTTTGGTAAGATAGCCCTAGAGCGATTCAAAATATTAGCAGATGACGCATCCGTGGAGTTGAGAGAACTAGAAGCTGAAGGAGAAGGTTGGGTTTTAGCTGAAAGCTGAACATAATATCCGTGAGCTTCATAATAATACGATTTGACTTGCTCAAATGCAGCTGTATCATCATATGAGGGAAAAGGTGGTTCTAAATTATGTTCTTCAGAATATTCTATACACTCATCAAATAACTTACGGAGTTCACGATATTGTTGATCGAGAGTGTTGAACATTCCACGAAAAATGGTACGTTCTGATGGAACAGTGACAGCTGCGAAGCCCTTGTTTCGAATGGCGGTGACCTCTGAAGCGACTGCATTCAATTTTCTCTTGAGTTTATGAATGCCTCGAACAGCAACATTGACTGCGGGATCGTCGTTTGGCATGTTTAAGCGTTCGAGTTGGATAAACAGATACAAGAAAGAACAAGACGTTAAATCAAGAATTTAGATCTGCTTTGATAATCAAAGTGCAAGTTTCAAATGCAAGTTTTCAAATACCTATTACCTATCGACAAAATTATTACAATTTATTGGAATCAATGCGGTTCGAGTAGGACCAATGTTAACTCAGGGATTATTATAAGTGGACTGTGGGGTGGTAATTTATGTTTGTAAAAATATACTTAGGTACTAGGTATGATATTGAAATGATTTGAATCACCTGTTGAGGACGATGGCGGAGCGCGAAGCTGGTAGAACTAAACCGGCACTTCCTACCTGGGTACCCAGTAAATGCGAATAATATTTGTACAACACGCGGAGTACTACCGCCACCGATCGAAACGTTTGATCGAACTGTCAAGACGGGCGCACACGACGTCAGAAAAATCCGTTGGAAAATGTTCGGAAAAATATAGCGATGAGGATGAGACGATGGTTTCCACATGGAGGTCGAGGCAAAGCGGGAGACAGACTGACGCCATCATTGAAGTAATCAGTCGATATCGCAGGTCGATATTGATATCCTATCGATGAGAAGAATCGACACAGATTTTGCCACGCCCATATCACTCTTAAAGTTCCATGATAATAAGAAACTGTTTGTTATTTAAGTAATTAGATTAATTAATGAGACAAAACTAATGAAGCTCATCCAACCGATTTTGATGAAATTTGGTATGTGAGCTCCATTTGGGGTCTAGTTGTGCCCCGAAGATTTTGGTTGATGTAGGTCACTTCTAAAGGTTCAAAAATGAATTTTGAAATTATCGAAAACTCAAAAAATGTTGATATAAAGGTATTGTTTTTCCTTCAATTTAAGATTCTATAGAATTTTTAGAATTTTTTGAGACCACACGGAGCTCTGTAGGACAAACCGTTCGCTCACTACGAAAATTTAAGGGTTGGACGTACGATAAATCAGAAACACGAGTGTGAATCGCAAAAGAGGCCTAATTTCCGTTCAAATTGTAGCTGACCGAAATCCCATCGATGTTTTTCTTCATGTTGGATGGTGGCTTTGCGGGCGAGTGATCTATATAAAAATAATAAACCATTGTGTAATAATTTGCAGCGTTTTTATTCGATTATGTTTCGTGTTTGCGCTGTTCCAACAAAGTTTTGTACACAAATATACTTGATTTGGAAAATAAAGCCACTCTTTGCAGATCATTTCGGTTTATTATTTTCAATAATGAACCTTTGGAATCGACCAAGAAAAAAATTGTTTAACACCCCCTCAAAATTTGATGGTTTACGTTTCAAGGTACGTAGAATCCAAAAATCGAATAAAAATTTGGCCGTCCGTCCGCCGTACGCCGCACTTTTGCCACTTAGCAGTGATCGATTTTCATGAAATTTGGTATGTAGGCTCGATTTGGGGTCTGGTTGTGCCCCGAAGATTTTGGTTGATGTAGGTAACTTCTAAGGGTTCCAAAATCATTTTTGAAATTTTGAAAACGCCCTAACTCAAAAAATTTTGATATAAAGGTGTTGTTTTCCCTTCAATTTAAGATTCTACAGAATTTTTAGAATTTTTGAAACCACCCGGAGCTCTGTAGGACAAACCGTTCGCTCACTACGAGAATTTAAAGTTTGGACGTACGATAAATCAGAAACACGAGTGTGAATCGCAAAAGAGGCCTAATTTCCGTTCATATTTAAGCTGACCGAAAAGCGATCGATGTTTTTCTTCATGTTGGATGGTTGGTGGCTTTGCAGACGAGTGATCTATATAGAAAAATAAAAAATATTAAACCATTGTGTAATAATTTGCAGCGTTTTCTGGAGGTAACAGTAAGGTACCAACAAACCCTAGTAAATTTACTAAAGTGAATTGAGAGATTTGAATAAACAATAGGTATCTTGGTGATATAACATTAGGTATTATGAGAACACAAATAAAAAGTAAGGGAAAAAAAGATCAAAGTCCATACCTTGTTGGAATTTTCAATTATTTCTGGAAATTATCTTCAATGTAATAAATTTTCTTTCTTGTCACTTGAACATGATTAAGTTCCCGGTCAGTTGGCCCATACATTTCACTTTTTCTATGCATAGCGTCTGCCTGGGACGACTTCAAACTTTGTTTTTCGATTTTCCCAGAACTAGGAAGGGGAGTTTGATCCTTTTTCCCCTGTGACCCTTCAAATGAGATCATCGTTATAATTTCCACATTTTCTCTGCTTTTGGAAATTTATTTCCTCTTACTTATTTGTACCGGCGGTTCCCTAATACGGCAGTGCAATTGATGTCTTGACAATCGGGTTATGGATACGAGGAGGCTATGTGCCACACCCACTTGGCAGTCGTTTTCCAGTGTCTTCATCCATCTTTTCCCTTCAGTATCGCGAAGCAGGAACTCCAGAAATGGGAAACCGTATTTGTGTTTGGTCATATGGTCTGATTCTGTAGCGTTCTATAGCCTCCAACGAAATATTCTAATAGAACTAATGAGTTTATGATGATACATGTTCCGATTTGAATGAAAAACAAAAGGAAACGCCAGAAAAGTAGCTTGTGCTCAGCTAGCCCTAGAATAAAACGATAATTTAGAACGTAGATTAGAATGAAGTTGTGCTGATAACCTACTTAGCGGTACTGACTAGGAATGCCCACTGTTTTTTAGCCCTCAGATACTTTGAGTATGTGATATTGCTGTATGTGATGATGCTGGACGGCTGCCTCTGCATTATGCTGCATCCACGTGCCTCGTTTGAGATCGAGTTTGGCCTTGCTTTCTTTGAAGTAGTTCGTGACTTTTAGTTAATGGAACGTTCATAAATAATAAGATATTTAACTACAACATGGATTCCTACGCAGCACTGGGAAATGATGTTCTCTTCTAATCAGCATCGCATTCGTTATGCTAGCTTTTTGTGTGTCAGGCGGTGAACGTGTCTGAGACTTTGAATCAATTAAATATAAATGTTGAGAATAGTTGAATTGTCCACAAGATGCAACATGAATTCATCTAAATCGTGATTTCGTATTTGATTTTATACGCGTTCATTATATCAAATATGTGGTGTCGTAGAAATAATGGTCCAAACTCCAGCAGCTGATCCTACGACTAATTTGCAACTGCTTTTATGCTTACAATTTCTAGGACGGACAATTTTGAAAAGTTTCTGCAAGGAAATCCATTTTGGAGTATTTCAAGACTTTTATGAAGTTGATACTCTTATATTCGGAGGTTTTGATGATCAAACTAGACATGTTCGTTTGAACTTTGGCAATTCTGGGCGCAACTGGCATAACTGTACTGTCGCAATCCTGAGCGCAACTGATATAACAGAACTGTGACAATCCTGGGCGCAACTGGTATAATTGAACTTTGGCGATCCTGGGCGCAAGAGGCATAACTGAACTGTCACAATCCTGGGCGCAACTGGTATAATTGAACTTTGGCAATCCAGGGCGCAACAGGCATAACTGTACTGTCACAATCCTGGGCGCAACTGGTATAATTGAACTTTGGCAATCCAGGGCGCAACAGGCATAACTGAACTGTGTCAATCCTGGGCGCAACTGATATAATAGAACTTTGGCAATCCTGGGCGCAACTGGTATAATTGAAATTTGGCAATCCTGGGTGCAACGGTCATAACTGAACTTTGGCAATCCTGGGCACAACTGGTATAATTGAACTTTGGCAATCCAGGGCGCAACAGGCATAACTGTACTGTCACAATCCTGGGCGCAACTGGTATAATTGAACTTTGGCAATCCAGGGCGCAACAGGCATAACTGAACTGTGTCAATCCTGGGCGCAACTGATATAATAGAACTTTGGCAATCCTGGGTGCAACTGTCATAACTGAACTTTGGCAATCCTGGGCACAACTGGTATAATTGAAATTTGGCAATCCTGGGTGCAACTGTCATAACTGAACTTTGGCAATCCTGGGCGCAACTGGTATAATTGAAATTTGGCAATCCTGGGTGCAACTGTCATAACTGAACTTTGGCAATCCTGGGCACAACTGGCATAACTGAACTGTGTCAATCCTGGGCGCAACTGATATAATAGAACTTTGAAAATCCTGGGCGCAACTGGTATAATTGAACTGAGGCAATCCTGGGTGCAACTGTCATAACTTTACTTTGGCAATCCTGGACACAACTGGTATAATTGAACTTTGGCAATCCAGGGCGCAAATGGCATAACTGTACTGTCACAATCCTGGGTGCAACTGTCATAACTGAACTTTGGCAATCCTGGGCACAACTGGTATAATTGAACTTTGGCAATCCAGGGCGCAACTGGCATAACTGTACTGTCACAATCCTGGGCGCAACTGATATAATAGAACTTTGGCAATCCTGAGCGCAACTGGTATAATTGAAATTTGGCAATCCTGGGTGCAACTGTCATAACTAAACTTTGGCAATCCTGGGTACAACTGGCATAACTGAACTGTGTCAATCCTGGGCGCAACTGATATAATAGAACTTTGGCAATCCTGGGCGCAACTGGCATAACTGAACTGTCGCAACTGATATAACTGAACTGTCGCAATCCTGGGCGCAACGGGCATAACTGAACTGTGGCAATCCTGGGTGCAACTGTCATAACTGAACTTTGGCAATCCTGGGCACAACTGGTATAATTGAACTTTGGCAATCCAGGGCGCAACAGGCATAACTGTACTGTCACAATCCTGGGCGCAACTGGTATAATTGAACTTTGGCAATCCAGGGCGCAACAGGCATAACTGAACTGGTCAATCCTTGGCGCAACTGATATAATAGAACTTTGGCAATCCTGGGCGCAACTGGTATAATTGAAATTTGGCAATCCTGGGTGCAACTGTCATAACTGAACTTTGGCAATCCTGGACACAACTGGTATAATTGAACTTTGGCAATCCAGGGCGCAACAGGCATAACTGTACTGTCACAATCCTGGGCGCAACTGGTATAATTGAACTTTGGCAATCCAGGGCGCAACAGGCATAACTGAACTGTGTCAATCCTGGGCGCAACTGATATAATAGAACTTTGGCAATCCAGGGCGCAACTGGCATAACTGTACTGTCACAATCCTGGGCGCAACTGGTATAATTGAACTTTGGCAATCCAGGGCGCAACTGGCATAACTGTACTGTCACAATCCTGGGCGCAACTGATATATTAGAACTTTGGCAATCCTGGGCGCAACTGGTATAATTGAAATTTGGCAATCCTGGGTGCAACTGTCATAACTAAACTTTGGCAATCCTGGGTACAACTGGCATAACTGAACTGTGTCAATCCTGGGCGCAACTGATATAATAGAACTTTGGCAATCCTGGGCGCAACTGGTATAATTGAAATTTGGCAATCCTGGGTGCAACTGTCATAACTGAACTTTGGCAATCCTGGGCACAACTGGCATAACTGAACTGTGTCAATCCTGGGCGCAACTGATATAATAGAACTTTGGCAATCCTGGGCGCAACTGGCATAACTGAACTGTCGCAACTGATATAACTGAACTGTCGCAACTGATATAACTGAACTGTCGCAATCCTGGGCGCAACTGGCATAACTGAACTGTGGCAATCCTGGGCACAACTGGCATAATTGAACTGTGGCAATCCTGGGCGCAACTGGCATAACTGAACTGTGGCAATCCTGGGCGCAACTGGTATAACTGAACTTTGGCAATCATGGGCGCAACTGGCATAACTGAACTGTGGCAATCCTGGGCGCAACTGGCATAACTGAACTGTGGCAATCCTGGGCGCAACTGGTATAACTGAACTGTGGCAATCATGGGCGCAACTGGCATAACTGAACTGTGGCAATCCTGGGCGCAACTGGCATAACTGAACTGTCGCAATCCTGGGCGCAACTGGTATAACTGAACTGTGGCAATCATGGGCGCAACTGGCATAACTGAACTGTGGCAATCCTGGGCGCAACTGGCATAACTGTACTGTCAGAATCCTGGGCGCAACTGGTATAATTGAACTTTGGCAATCCTGGGCCCAACTGGAATACCTGAACTGTGGCAATCCTGGGCGCAACTGGCATAACTGAACTGTGGCAATCCTGGGCCCAACTGGAATACCTGAACTGTGGCAATCCTGGGCCCAACTGGAATACCTGAACTGTGGCAATCCTGGGCGCAACTGGTATAACTGAACTGTGGCAATCCTGGGCACAACTGGCATAACTAAACTGTGGCAATCCTGGGCGCAACTGGTATAACTGAACTGTGGCAATCATGGGCGCAACTGGCATAACTGAACTGTGGCAATCCTAGGCGCAACTGGCATCACTGAACTGTCGCAATCCTGGGCGCAACTGGTATAACTGAACTGTGGCAATCATGGGCACAATTGGCATAACTGAAACTCCCTCTAACTCCACAGATTCCTCTGACTCTCTGACTCCTCCTGTCTCCCACTCCTCCCGACTCCAATTCCTTCTACTCTCTCCACTCCTACTACCCCTCTAACTCCACTGATTCCTCTGACTCTCCGACTCTTCCTGGCTTGTATTCCTCTGACTATCCTCGCCTCCCACTCCCACTGACTCCACTCGCCTCTAACTCCTCCCGACTCCAATTCCTCCTACTCTCCCCACTCCCACGACGCCTCTAACTCCACAGATTCCTCTGACTCTTTGACTCCTCCTGTCTCCCACTCCTCCCGACTCCAATTCCTTCTACTCTCTCCACTCCCACGACCCCTTTAACTCCACAGATTTCTCTGACTTTCCGACTCCTCCTGGTTTGGATTCCTCTGACTATTCTCGCCTCTCACTCCCTCTGACTCCACTCGCCTCTAACTCCTCCCCTCTCCAATGTCTCCTACTCTCCCCACTCCCACGACCCCTCTAACTCCACAGATTCCTCTGACTCTCTGACTCCTCCTGTCTCCCACTCCTCCCGACTCCAATTCCTTCTACTCTCTCCATTCCTACTACCCCTCTAACTCCACTGATTCCTCTGACTCTCCGACTCTTCCTGGCTTGGATTCCGCTGACTATCCTCGCCTCCCACTCCCACTGACTCCACTCGCCTCTAACTCCTCCCGACTCGAATTCCTCCTACTCTCCCCACTCCCACGACCCCTCTAACTCCACAGATTCCTCTGACTTTCCGACTCCTCCTGGCTTGGATTCCTCTGACTATCCTCGCCTCCCACTCCCTCTGACTCCACTCGCCTCTAACTCCTCCCGACTCCAATTCCTCCTACTCTTCCCACTCCCACGACCCCTCTAACTCCACAGATTCCTCTGACTCTCTGACTCCTCCTGTCTCTCACTCCTCCCGACTCCAATTCCTTCTGCTCTCCCCACTCCCATGACCCTTCTAACTCCACAGATTCCTCCGACTCCTCGCGAACGCCTGTGTGCATAGGGTTGGGGTTTAATGCATCAGGATTAGAGAAAACCTGTGTGTTTTGTTGCGCTGTGAATTGCTTTCTCCTGTGCAAGATTGTTTTTAATGAAAAGGCGGCCAAATTGTCACGCAATTGCCCGCCCGAGGGTTAAACCTTCTGGCTGTCCCAGAATATACTTCTCAATATCGGGCGTCGACAGCCACCGCCAGTGAGAAAGTTGTTTCTGACAGAAATTCGACGTGGGCGGCGCAGAAGAAAAAAGCTTCCAATTTAGAACTTGGAATTCAAGAAAACAAGATGGGGGGGGGGGATCAATTATTCCAGCGCCGGCTCCCTTTGTACAACATGACTGCGGTCTCTGCTCAATCCTCGCGTCGCACTAACGTCCCTGTGGCGCTGTTGCGTGGGGGGGGGGGGGTCATCACGGCCAAAGGGCCGGACGAAAGGGGTTGATCAGAGCCAAAGGGCCCCACCGTGTAGGGGGGGGGGGGGGTAAAGGGCGGCTGAGCGAAAGGTCGAGTAAAGGACGAGGTTTTCCAATATAGGCGCTCCTACCAATATTGCCCGAAGGGGGATCCCGATGTATCCGAAGAGCTCCACCCCTCCCGAGTTCTCACTATAAATTACTTCACCGACGTAAAATGACCGTAAAAATGTAATTTCACCCGCTGTGAATAATATGAGAGGAGCGGCCACAATTCCGCAATGACCTATCGCTCCCCGCTTTTCGCCCGCTTTTCACCCGCTTTCCCTCCGCCACTCAATCACCTAAAAGGAGCATCCGAACAATCACTTTCCGGCTGTTGGAGGAGAATAAGGAGGTTTTCGGGGCTCTCAAGATCCTTTATTATGCCGGAATATTGAAGATGGACAAAAGCCTGCTGACGTCAGCAGCGGGAGGACAGCACCAACAGCAGCCCGAACTGCTTCCTCGCTGGAAGTGCGGGCTCGAAAGGAAGTTGGTTGAGAAGAAAATCCTTCAGCATGGAGAGGATATTGTTTTTGAAAAAAAAACGTCTGCCAAGTGGGTGTGGCACATAGCTTCCTCGTATCCATAACCCGACTGTATAGATGATCCGATGCATAGTAGTTAATCTCAAAACATCAGAACATCAAAACAAGATAATCTGTAACATCCTTGAAAATTTTATTGAAATCGGATGGAAAATGTAGAAGTTATGGCCGTTACAAGGAAATTCACGTTTGCGCATGCGCAGTGGCTACTATCAGCCTGAAGGTGGTGATTTTCATAGGGGACCATCTGCAACCTAATCCGCATAATCTCTGAAAATTTCATCGAAATCGGGTGGAAAATGTGGAAGTTATGACCGTTACAAGGAATTCACGTTTGCGCATGCGCAGCGGCTACTATCAGTCCGGGGGGGATGATTTTCATAGGGGACCATCTAAATACTAATCTGTAACATCCCTGAAAATTTCATTGAAATCGGATGGAAAATGTAGAAGTTATGGCTGTTACAAGGAATTCACGTTTGCGCATGCGCAGTCGCTTCTATCAGTCCGGGGATGATGATTTTCATAGGGGACCGTCTACACACCAACCCTCACAATCCCTGAAAATTTCATGGAAATCGGACAATAACTTCGTATAGTTATGCGCGTTACAAGGAATTCATGACAGACAGACAGACAGACAGACAGACAGACAGACAGACAGACAGACACGGAACCAAAATTGTTCAGAAAGGTCTAAAACGCAAAACGCGAGTGAAAATTTTGATTTTGGAGAACTTTTTTTTTTCGTCCTTGAAAAGTGAAAACAAGGCTTCCGCTACCTTGGTAGACTCGGAAGCAAAAAGTAAACATTGAGGTAATCCCAGCCACACATTTTGGGTAATCATAGCCACAGTCAACAGCCAAAATCAGCCAAAATTTTGAAGAGTTACCAATCGACACTCGTTATCGCAATTTTGGTTTATTATTTTCAATAATGAACCTTTGAAACCGACCAAGAAATTTTTTTTTCAAGCCCCCCCCCCCCCCCCTCTCAGAATTTGTTGGTTTACGTTTCAAGGTACCTATTTAGAATCCAAAAATCAATAACAATTTGGCTTTCTGCCTGCCGTACGCGGCACTTTTCCCACTTAGCATAGACCGATTTTGATGAAATTTGGTATGTAGGCTCCTTTTGGGGTCTAGTTGTGCCCCGAAGATTTTGGTTGATGTAGGTCACTAGTAAGGGTCGGAAAATGAGGGTTGAAATTTTGAAAACTCCCTAACTCAGAAAATGTTGATATAAAAATGTTGTTTTTCCATCAATTTAAGATAGTATTGCATTTTTAAAGACCACGCGGAGCCCTGTAGGACAAACCGTTCGCTCCCTACGAGAATTTAAGGGTCAAACCTACGATATTTCAGAAACACGAGTGTGAATCGCAAAAGAGGTCAAATCTCCGTCAAATTTTAGCTGGCCCAAATGCGATCGATGTTTTTCTTCACAAAGCCGTGTTCTATGCAGACGAGTGATCTATATATAAAAATAATAAACCTTTGTGTAATAATTTGAAGCGTTTTATTCGATTTTTGGATCCTACTTATCTTGGGAGGGGGGTTAACAATTTTTATTATTGAACATAATGAACCAGAAAGGTTATCCTGCCGCACTCTGTACAATGGTGTCAGGATGCTGTGAGAATAATGGCGTCAAGTTTAGTCTGATCAGATGAAGAAAACGACACAATGTTCTCCTATAGTATGAAAAAAGATGAATCTGAGCTGTTTCCACGTTCTTACTTAACCCGGTGAGGGCATTTTTTCCACAGGTTAAAACTCCCATGCTAACAGTAATATACAGTAGAAATTTAATGAATTTGTCAATAATATTAGGGCATAACGGATAAATGAATGACCGAGGATCTGTCATGGTTCTAGTTTGTGACTGTTTTCGCGTGAATCCCAAGTTTTGTTAGAGAAAAAGAACTTTCAGGAGGGTTTTCCCGAAGAAAAAATTTAAAAGAACCAATTTATAGAAACTGTTTCTTATTGAGGCAGAGGAGGCAGAAATAGCAACTCTGTCTATCGTATAGCGAATTCAGTCCCGCCGAAGACACACATCGACGGTACTCGAAACATTCCTTAAGTATAGATCCCATCCGAACGTTTATCATGCAGATCACCCGTGTAAGTTGAACGAGCCCCCCGAGAGACAACGTTCTGTACCTCCACTTGCCAAGTCAACCATAATTCAAGACGGGGAGGCCCCCTTGAATACGAAAATACTTTTGACGTTTCCCCTCAAATTCTTCCAGCCTGATGCAAGGGGTTTGAGAAATTTAGGATTAGACTCGTCGGGATGGTCGTGAACTGATAGAGTTTCGGGTCAAAGTTGAGTTCTTATTCAGAGCACATAGCGGTAAATTGGGTCGATCGCGGTTCATCCCTTATAGTCAGACTCCTTCGGATGGAATTCTCGCGGGACGCCGGATGTTTCTCCCGCTGCAAATTATGTCGCTAATGAGAGACAGTTGCGTCGTGATCATATTAAATGTTTTTATTGCAATAACCAACAAGTCATACAACGAACAACTAACAAACAGCAAAATAACGACTGAACACAGCAACAAGTCAAAAAAACGTCTGCCAAGTGGGTGTGGCACATAGCTTCCTCGTATCCATAACCCGATTATATAGATGATCCGATGCATAGTAGATACTCTCAAAACACCAATCTCTAAGTACCTTTCACTACCCTCATAGGGGACCATCTACACGCTAATCTGGACAATCCAAGAAAATTTCATCAAATTCGGATGAAAAATGTAAGTGTTATGGCTGTTACAGGGATTTTACGTTTGCGCATGCGCAGAGGCTACTGTAAATTTTAAGGCCTTGATTTTCATTGGGGACCATCTGCAACCTAATCCGCATAATCCCTGAAAATGTCATCGAAATCGGGTGGAAAATGTGGAAGTTATGGCCGTTACAAGGAATTCACGTTTGCGCATGCGCAGCGGCTACTATCAGTCCGGGGGTGATGATCTTCATTGGGGACCATCTACAATCTAATTCGCATCATCCCTGAAAATTTCATTGAAATTGGATGGGAAAAGTAGAAGTTATGGCCGTTACAAAGAAATTCACGTTTGCGCATGCGCAGCGGCTACTATCAGTCCGAAAGTGGTGATTCTCATAGGGGATCATCTACATCCTAATTCGCATAATCCCTGAAAATTTCATTGAAATCGGGTAGAAAATGTGGAAGTTATGGCCGTTACAAGGAATTCACGTTTGCGCATGCGCAGTGGCTACTATCAGTTCGAAGGTGGTGATTCTCATAGGGGACCATCTACAACCTAATTCGCATAATCCCTAAAAATTCCATTGAAATCGAATGGAAAATGTCAAAGTTATGGCCGTTGCAAGGAATTCACGTTTGCGCATGCGCAGTCGCTTCTATCAGTGCGGGGATAATGATTTTCATAGGGGACCGTCTACACGCTAATCCGCACAATCCCTGAAAATTTCATAGAAATCGGACAATAACTTCGCATAGTTATGCGCGTTACAAGGAATTCATGACAGACACACAGACAGACAGACACGGAACCAAAATTGTTCAGAAAGGTCTAAAACGCAAAACGCGAGTGAAAATTTTTATTTTGGAGAACTTTTTTTTTCATCCTTGAAAAGTGAAAACAAAGCTTCCGCTACCTTGGTAGACTCGGAAGCAAAATACACAATATGTACCCAACAAGATCACTGTAGAATTAAGAGGGTCATTAAGAACTGCAGGTTCTGATTCTTGTCCAAATTCAGTCTCAACGTGTTGGCCGCGCACCACTCATTAAGAAGGACGTCACAGGACACAAGCTTGTCTTTTAAAAGTCGAGAGGTGGACCAGGGGCCAAGAAAGTCGTGTCTTACACGAGGAAAAGTGCCGGACCGAGGATCGACCCCTGCTCTACTCCAAATGGGATTGGAGATGGGGGGGATACCTTACCGTTGTAGAAGACAGTAGTGTATGACAATCGACCCGAAGTAAATTATGCCAGCTTTATTGGGATTTGGGTCCAACAACAAAATCCTCCTCTTTCACCAAATTTTCGAAAAATTTATTTTCTTCATCAGGGCCTATAACATACAATATACAATAATCAACAATAAAGCTTCGACATGGCTAAGAATATTAAATATATGTTACTTTTTTAATGGGGAACTTACTCAGAGGATGAGTTTAGGTTTGAACATCAAACCACGGTCGGGAACGAAGAGGTATAAACCAGGAACACTGAAGGAAAAATTTTGGAAGTCAGTATTTAGATATTTAAGGTGAATTTGTGTATAAACTAATAGGTGAGTATTTAGCAATAATTAGGTGTAGTATTCTACTAATATTTAAAATATAAAATATGGCAGAAACAGACAAACAGCAGAAAAAAAAACTCCACTTACCTAATCATTAAATTGGTGTTAAAAAACTTGACTATTATAAATAATATTTGGAAAAACACAATAACATCAGGCTTTAATATAATAATATTGGTAAAAAACAAAACAAGATAGTCAGAAAGACACAACAACAATAATAATGACTAGAATGGATAAGAGATAACAAGTAAACTTATTCTTCTTCAAGATTTACAACAATTGACAACAACCAGAGAACTGACACTAAAACTTAACAATATGCATTATAACTAAGACTAGAATTCGAGGAACAACTGTGAGTGAATATAACAAAGGTATGTGGTCCTTGAGGGTGAAAGTAGGTAGCACTCAGCCATGAGTAGCGGCAAAAACCAGCAGCTCATAATCCAGTCTGGAGCTTGTGGATCTCAGCCAGGAAGCTCTTGAAGAAGAATTAGTTTACTTGTTATCTCTTATCCATTCTAGTCATTATTATTGTTGTTGTGTCTTTCTGACTATCTTGTTTTGTTTTTTACCAATATTATTATATTAAAGCCTGATGTTATTGTGTTTTTCCAAATATTATTTATAATAGTCAAGTTTTTTAACACCAATTTAATGATTAGGTAAGTGGAGTTTTGTTTTTCTGCTGTTTGTCTGTTTCTGCCATATTTTATCTTTTAAATATTACTGGAATACAACACCTAATTATTGTTAAATACTCACCTATTAGTTTATACACAAATTCACCTTAAATATCTAAATATTGACTTCCAAAATTTTTCCTTCAGTGTTCCTGTTTTATACATCTTTGTTCCCGACCGTGGTTTGATGTTCAAACCTAAACTCATCCTCTGAGTAAGTTCCCCATTAAAAAAGTAACAAATATTTTATATTCTTAGCAATGTCGAAGCTTTATTGTTGATTATTGTATATTGTATGTTATAGGCCCTGATGAAGAAAATAAATTTTTCGAAAATTTGGTGAAAGAGGAGGATTTTGTTGTTGAACCCAAATCCCAATAAAGCTGACATAGTTTTAGAAGACGGTTTGACTTCCCACATCTGGGAGACTTCAGGAAAAATTCAAAGCCTGGCTGCTGAAACTCAAGGACCCAGTTTTCTCGAGGAGGGACTTATCAAAAGTGAACATCTCCACTTTCAGAGAAGTTTCCAGGAGAGTCAAAAAACATGTACTGTTTGCTGCGTAAACTTGTAAGATGAAATCAACATACCTATATATCTCATCCTCATCCTTTATTTAAGTCTCTTAACCCTTTCCCCCCTACGGACGCCTAAAGGCGTCTGGGGAGAAACGTTTTGAGGTCCTTATGGACGGCTTTTGGCGTCTGCCTCCCAATGTTTCCCCCGTCCCTACGGACGCCTTTTGCCGTTTCGTACTTTTTCGTGCTTCTGATGCGATCTGTGGGCATATTTCTGAACTAATCACTTCCATTCCATTATGGTAACATTGTACCTTTCATTTTCACCGTCCTCAACAGATTTCAGGGCAGTAGCGATATTGTGTTGGGCGAGAGAAAGTGAGACAAAGTTGACCTCTCGGTAAGAGCCTTTTGCTAACCATTCAAGGAGGATTTATTTTTATCACGTAGGTACACGTTTCTGGAATGTGTTCGGTCCAGTTGGAGTTTTATGATCATTTTTATCTTTAGGGATTACAGCCTATTTATTACAAAAATCTGGTATCAAAATTATTCTGGTATAGTGGAATGCAATATATTTCTATATAATAAAGTATATAAATCTTACTCAGTCATGAAAAAATCTTCATAATACCTAATACATGAATAATAGGGTAACATGTATCAAACACAAAAATCATTCAGTTGAGAAATAATGTTAAGTGAAAGTGGGCAAAAATAAAAGAGGAAGACAACGGGAGTCAGCTGGGGCGGCCTGGAAAATTCCTTCGTTATGGGGTTGACAGGCAGTTGGCTCAAGCGCCGGGAAGGTGACCTTGCGGCAGGAGGCCGCCCGTCGGGGAGAAAGGGTTAACCACGTCGTTATATCATTGAACCTAACCGGAAAATTACAGGGAAAAGTATTTAGGAGATGTTAAGTTTTGATAGAACCAAAAAAACTTAGGAATTTGAAGATTAGTGAGAACAAATTTAAAATGAAATGGAAGTCATACTTATTATGTAAAAATACCTTAGGAACATTATAGGTATACTCTTTGAATTGTAAAGAAATTTGAGAAATATTATCTAGAGATGGGTTGGCATGGAGTCCTCGTCCATACATTCACAATCTCCCCATAGGAGATCCTCATTGGGGCAAAACAAAAAAAAACTTTTTGCAAACAGGGGTAACCACCTTCTTGGAGGATCGAAGCAAAAAATACTTTATGGTTTTGGTTTACGTGGTCCTCCTTTACCCCCTTCACGACCCGCTCTCATGGGTGGGAAAGCCGAGATGAGTCGAGTAAGAACAAGATCATGCTTTTCTTGACCTTTAGCCTGATAAAAGAATTGGCGGTTCATAGAAACATCATTCACGCTCAATTGCAGACACTCCACGTTCTTAGAATCATGTTTACAAGGTCGTGGTATGTTTTTGAGAAAATGAAGGTTGAGGTCAGTATCTCCGTACTTACTTTCTCCTTCTGCTTTTGCCATGCCCTCTCTGATGCCCTCTTCAGCCCTCCACTGTTCAATTCCTCCACCAGACCGTCCATCATCAACACACAATAACATAAAATCTAGCTCAGCACAGAAAACGGCAAGAAAACTAACTGAGAATGTCATCAACACACGTCTCGCTTCTCTGTTGTTTACATAAATGCGTCCTGCAACGCGAAGTGGCGTTGGAGAAACAGAGGTATTCGACGGTACAAGGGTATGCTGCCACCTGGTGAGTGACTGGGAAACGAAAATCGATAAAACCACATTCAAAGACGTTTGGAGATGATCACTTTTGAAAAAACCAAATGAAATGGGTCATGCCTAACATGAGGAGATGTTTACTTTTGATGGGCCCAAACTTGCTTTCGCTAGTGAATTTTCGGGCACGGAGATGTTTAGTTTCGAAACAAACACACGTTTTCGATAGGAAATAACCACTTTTGAAAGATCTGGTTTGGACAACTTCTAGAAATCACGAACCTCAGCCCGAAACAGTGAAAAAACTATTTTTGACCAGGAGTGGAGATGTTAATTTTTGATAAGATTCGAATGCTTTTGTCAAATCATACAAACGTACAAACGGATAATGTACTCCTGCTCAAAATTAGTGCACCACCATCCATTTTTTCGTTCGTCTCTTTCCTTCTTCCCTTATAAATTGTGTATCCTGGACTGGCCACCAAGTAGCCCAGACATGAATCAGATAGAGCATGTTTTAGACATGCTGAAAATAAGAATTAGAGCCAGAGATCCACCCCCAGACAATCTTCAGCAGATAGACACAGCAGCGAAAGAGGAGTGGGACAATAGCCCCCAGGAGGATATCCAAAACTTGAATAGAGGCATGAGTAAAAGGCTCCAAGCCCTCATCCGAGCTAGAGGAGCTACTTTTGAAAAGCTAAACTGGCATAATTCAAACCTTTTTTCTTCACGTTTTCATTTTTATCATTTTACCACAAGCAGTAGGTACATTTTTCTTTAATTTACTAAAAACATCTTCTTTTCTCGAATTTATGCCGTTTTTGGTTACCTTTTTCCTTTTGTGTTTACAAGCAATGTGTGCAAATGGATAAAAACTTGATAAGGGAAAAAAGAAGGAGACAAACGAAGAAATAGATAGTGGTGCTCTAATTTTGAGCAGGAGTATAATATGTATAATTACGTGGTAACGTATGACTTCAAACTATCTTTTTGAGTAGTGAGAATACGGTAAATTCATTAACTTCGATTTCGTTTTAAAAAATTCACGTTTTCCCGCTTTCAAACACAAATTTTTCCTCTATATTCGATTGTAAAAAGTGGTTTGATCAAACCGGTGGGAAGTTTCTGAATTGCAATTTCTTTCCCGAAGGAAGGAACGTGTGGATATGTGTGAACATATTGCTTTAATAAGCTTTAAAGTTCAACAAAAGAGTTGAACTTCACAAGTCTTTCACTGTGGTGTAATTTTTTACGTACTCAGCTCGCGTTAAGAAATAAATTGCGTTGTGAGCTGGAAGGAAATTACGGATATTTTCACAAATCAAAATCAAAAACGAGTTTCAAAAATAAAAATAAAAAAAGTCGGATTGGATGGGGGTTTTGGAAAAAATCTTATAGCTCAAAAGTAGTCGCATTAGTCGTAAGATACGTAAGTCTATGAAGTTTTGGTCATTAATTCTGGGACACCCAGTTTATGAACTGATAAATCACTTAGTGACACCTACATATGAGGCTGGAACATACAAATAACACAGATTCTTATATTATTCTGGAGAACGAGTTTGAGGGTTGATCAATTAAAAAACGGCTTACGCCGTTTCGGCCAATCTATTCATCTTCAAGGTATACCTACTTGATGTAGAGTTGATTAGTAAGGATCCAGTTCACGACGAAGTGGGAACAGAATACTTGGTATAAATGGTTTCCATGAACATAGGTACTTCGAAATTCTGACTGCAGAAGTCCGAGGCGTATCTCACGAGTGAGCAGCAAACGAAGATTCCCTTTCATCGAGAACGCTTTCCAGGAAAGAAAGATTTCTGCAACATATTTTTCAATTTTCGGAAAAACAGAATGGAATACTGTAGAATTTTACGTTTTCATTTCTCGACTTTGAAAAAAAAAAATGTTCTCCAAAATCAAAATTTCCACCTGAACAATTTTGGTTCCGTGTCTGTCTGTGTGTCTATCATGAAATCCTTGCCACGGTCATAACTTTCACATTTCTCATATGAGGTTTTTTTTCGAAGGGGATGAGGAAATCTTCAAGATCCAGGGGTGGAAAATGGACCTCGAAGGATACCCGAGGGAACCGCTCGCACGGGTTTTGTGGGATTCACACCCACTGAAACCTCACCTCCTCATCCCATGTTGGATCTCAGCCTGGAACTGTTCAACACATTACTTCAGGCTGAGACCTGGGAGTCCTCTTAGTTCTCTGCTAGGGGCCGGTCCTTGGTTCCCCTTCGCTGCCTCTCCCATTCTGAAGGATATTTTTGTTAATTATTTTTTCCACATAATCTTCCACAGTTGTCCAGTTTTTTTCGCTTTCCAGCATCTTTCCTGTGATCTCCTCTGGGGTTGTGTCTTGTGCTGCGAGATGCAACTTCTCCCTTAGGCAGTTCCTCTCCACTGTCCATCGCATGCATTCAAAGAATGTACGGAATGCGTCGTCATCCTTGTTCTCCTGGCAGTTGGGACATTTTGGGGACCCTACCTTCCCCATCTTATGTAGGTAGGCGTAGTAAAGGAACTGTGTTAGGAAGAAATTTACCTCTCCATGCTTCCTCTGTCGCCAAGTCTTGATTTGAGGGATCAGCCTCGCAATCCATCTGCCTCTGGTTTCTCCTGTCCATATATCCTGCCATCTTTCCACGCTGAGCTCTCTCTCCTCTTTGGCAATACGGGATTGCTCTCCTTCCTCTCTCCTGATGAACATTCTCTTTCTTTCTGTGGCCATGAGATGGATGGGGATCACTCCTGCGAGGACTAGTATGGCTGGTTCTGAGACTGTTCTGTAGGCACAGGCGATGCAAAGTGCTCCTCGACGTTAAACGCGACCATTCGCTGTCGGAGATATCCTACCTCCATGGCGTCCGCCCACACCTCCACCCCATACAAGAGAATTTATTGCTCAACAGTTGCAGCATCGTTGGTTCAGTGGTAGAATGCTCGCCTGCCACCCTATGAGGGTAATGCAAGAGAGAGTGCACTTAGAGATTGATGTGTTTAGATTAACTACTATGCATGGGATCATCTATACAATCTGGTTATGGATACGAGGGAGCTATGTGCCACACCCACTTGGCAGACGTTTTTTGATTATTTGATGGAAAAAATCTTGAAGAACACTGCTGCCACGATATCTTATCCGATCATCCATGCTTGCCACCTATTTTAACGTTAGCTTCCTTCCCTGGTAACTCCGTTACTCTGTGGATCCTCAAAATAAATCTCCTGCCGAACGATTCCGAATGGTCAAGAAAGTTAGACTTGTTATGAATTCAATATTAGTAGCAATCCTTCAATAAATGCAATCCTTGAATAACTTCAATATTAGGATAAATCCGCAAGCTACCTCCATAATAGGGGTAGGACTTGCAGGAAACTTCCGCATACCTAAATCCACGATTTTGTCGACGATGTATGTACCACCTCAAGGTGGGTTTTCTGTCAAACAAGTAATATCGTTATAACCAACTCATATTGACAAAATGTTTGCAGATGAGCGGTTGTGATACTCTTGGAAGATGCGACACGCTCGGTAGGGGCGGTTCCGGCCCATCCAGGACTGGAATCATCACGACGACCAGATTCTGACACGATGACAAGCCGTGGACCATCACAGACATGCTCTAAACTTGTCTGGACCTGTCTGCACTATCCGAGTCATCATGTCTGACCCTGTCTCTCCTACAGCAATCGTCAAGGGTATCCGACTATTTAGTCCTGAAGGGACTTGCAGTCCATAATAAACTGATACCCCGAGTCCTGAGAATTTATTTATTTTTTAAGTTCATCCGTACCGACCTGATTTTTTTCCAAATGTTGGGTTTGCTATTTCATTTTATGTAAATTTGTATTTTCTTGTAATATTATATTTAACTTGTTTTGATAGCTTGTTGTTATACTCCGGGTTTTCTACCCGAAATCGTTCTAATGATTATTGTACATAAACCATCAAGACATTATGTGAAACATTTTCGTGTCAGATGTGCTGTTTTTTGGTAAATGTCTATGTTTTGGTGTAAATGTATGACAAGTATCCTCCAAGTACTACTTCACTGCTACTGAACAGACCACCCGCATCGTTGTGCCTTTGAATTGGACACAACCTGATGCTCGCGATAAGAATCACATGATGGCACAACCGAGTCGAGATGTGTGTTATCACACAATCTGACTGTCACGGAGCAACAGAAGGTGAAGTCACAAGTCAGTGACATCGGCCAATAAAGCACCTTTACGAACTCCGAGAAGTCGGGGGGAGAAAACAGTCCATCTGGAAGCCAAACCTTCATAAAGCTACCTTATCAAGCCATAACAGAGTTCTTCCAAATCCACCGTAGGAGACACAAATCTCCAAATATCAGAATACTGTCAAAATTCAGTGAAATAGTACTTGAATGATGATTGAAAATTCAATGATAAGATTATCTACCTTCTCCTCGCGTGTGTTGTGGTTCATAGGTATATTGTAAATACATAAACCCACCCTTGTAAATCGTATTTTAAAAACGAAAAAAAAATCCCTAGTGGAAACCATTCGAGTTTCAACTCTCCCGCCCTAAAATAACATTGATGTGCAAAACATGTTGTCTTGGAGTAATTAATTGATATTGTGAATATTAGATAGATGTTACCACTTTAGATTATAAAATGTTCATTCCATTTGAGATAAAATGATGAAGAACAAATTTCGTGTGAATAGTTTTTACAGCAATGAGATTTTATTTTCTGTATTCTCAAAATTCTTGTAAATAGTGAATTTTTTATTACGGTAGGATTTTGATTGGATCTCATTTCACTGGAGGAAAAAGGCAAAGGAATGAAATGGGAGATTCAGACTTTTGATTTTTTGAACTGGAGAGGTAAGAAAAAACGGACCTGTTGGTGTAATTGGGCTACACTTGCAGTCTCAAACTGACGATGTGAATATTTTCAGTGGGATGGCAAGCGGAATTTGGTTCCGAAAAATGAATACTTACAGTTATTTTAGGTTTACAGTACTATAGGGTCCGCCAGAAAGAACGCATGGATTTCGAAATGACGCTACATCAAAAGTAATTAGGATAAAAAAAGTTCATCCATGCAGCATGAATTAATGAGCAAATTTTCAATGAAATCTTTCAGTTGAAGGTATGGTAAAGAAAAGGAACAATGGTGTTGCAATTTCTTTTAGAAAGTTTTTTTTACACGATTCTTGGTTTTTTCGATTTTTAGCATACCATAGTATTTTTAGTATACTAGTATACCATAGTATACTGGTATACTGGGTAGTATGGTATACTGAAAATCGAAAAAACCAAGAATCGTGTAAAAAAAACCAGCCGCCGTACAGCTACCAGTATACTATACTGTATGCACAGGGTATGCTTTGAAGATGTTAGGAGTCCATATTCACGTTCTACTCGTCTCCACGAACTCATAGAGTATCCACATGGCTACTGCATTTCTGGGTACAACAAATATACGCACGTTTTCATTACGTATATAAATATCCATATGCTTTTTTCAATTTTTGGAAAATTTTAATTTTTAGAAAACGCATTGATATCAAATATTTCTTGCTGAATCCGAATATACCATATATTACTAGTAATTACTAGTAACCACAAAAACGGGAAAACCCCGTTTTTTGGGACTATTTTTGAAATTTGGACCACTTTTGGTTGTCCAAAATTTCTGGCTAACGAACGCATCCTTTTGTTTGTTGTTACGAACATTTTGGCGCAAACTAAAAAATTTTTGCTCAATAATTACTCAAGTTATTGTGCGGAATGAAACATATATATATATAAAGGTATATCATAATATGATATACCTTTATATATATATATGTTTCATTCCGCACAATTACTTGAGTAATTATTGAGCAAAAATTTTTTAGTTTGCGCCAAAATGTTCGTAACAACAAACAAAAGGATGCGTTCGTTAGCCAGAAATTTTGGACAACCAAAAGTGGTCCAAATTTCAAAAATATATATATTATATACCTATATTATATTATATAAGGTACATAATATATACCTATATCATATTATGATGTATCCCTATATATGCATATGATTTTTGGAAAAACTTCAGGGATTGTTTCTTAATGTTTCAAAACGCATTTAAGTGAAGAAATTATTCAAAAAAGTCCTTTCTAAAAATGTTGAGGCCTTTGCAATAGCTTCATTTTTCTTGAAAATTCGCTAAAAAGAGGAATTTCACCGAATTCTGTTTTCATTTTTCTTGAATAGTTAATGGTGTGGGATAGATAAAAATTGGATTGATTTTGGAAAATAAGTCTCCTGTTATTTCTGGGAGACGTTCAAAATTTATGATTTCAAAAAATCCCTGGGAAAACGGACCTCTTCATCTTGAAGCGGAAACGCTCGCTGATTGGCTGTTATCAAACAAAAACAGGGGAAACCTCATTTTCTCCATCTTGTGTTTTTGAATGTTTCCTACTAATTCTTCGATTTCGATCTTTACTGGTTTTGTGAAATGTTTCCTCCGAGGACTGTACGAAGTGAGATTTCACGATCTCAGCGCTTCAAGCGGCTGTACATGAACTATTGCTGGTTGACATTATCCTCCCGTTTCATTTTTATACGTTCATATTTTCTACACTGTTTTGTTCATTCGTAAATTAGGAAGTACGGTCTGAAAGTTTGTCGTAGGGGGTTTTTCGAGGTGCTGAACCCGATTTTGTGGTCAGAAATAGTAAATTCCGACATGGTGAAATTCCTCATTGTATTACGTAAAAATGATCACAAAGAGTGAAGGTTTCAGTTAATGTAAAAAAAATGAAGTTTCAAAGATCAAGTCGTTGAGATGACGACCATTAGACGGAATGCAGGATTCCAGCCGTTCCCGGAAAGACTGCATGGCGTTGGTCAACATTTCCCTCGGAACTTCTAGCACAACTTTCCTGATTTCTCCCTTCAGCTCTTCAAGTGTACGTGGCTTGTTGATGTATACCTTACATTTCATGCACCCCCACAAGAAAAAATCGCAGGTGGTAAGGTCGGGAGAGTGGGGAAATCAATGTCGACAAAGTTCGAGATAAGACTACGTGGACATTTTCGTTGAAGAATTTCGATTGAAGCACGAGCTGTGTGGGATGTGGCCCCATCTTGCTGAAACCAAGTCCTTCTGATACAGGCACGATGACGGGTAAGCTCCGGGGAAAAAAAATTCGGTGATCATTTCAACGTAGGTATCGGTCTGAATTGTCGGTTGTTGTTTCCCCGTCGTCGTCTTCGAAAAAGTAAGGTCCAATGATTCTGTATTGGCTGATTGCACCAAACTGTTACTTTTAGGGCGTTCAGGGGATTCTCATTGAGTGTTTGGGACCAATAACGGCAATTGGACCCAATTGCGGCGGTTTGGACCAATAACGACAATTGTGCCTGTTGACATAGCCAGAAGAAGTTCCCAGGGAAATGTTGACCAACGCCATGCAGTCTTTACGGGAACGGCTGGAATCCTGCATTGCGTCTAATGTTTGTCATCTCAACGAAGTGATCTTTAAAACGTTTTTTTTTCATGAACTGAAACTTCCACTTTTTGTGATCATTTTGACGTGATACAATTTTTTCGTCGCAATTGCGTTTGATGTTGCGTCAATTTGAAATCCATGCGTTCTTTCTGGCGGATCCTGTATATAATCGCATTTTTGGTCAAACACATCCGAGTCGATGATTTCAAGGATTTCAAAATCCTTAAAAAGTAGCGTTCAACGTTGGTGCTTATTGAGGGGCAACCGCACTATGCAGATTAACGAGTGCCCACCATTGCGGATCAGCCCGTCAAATTGCAGTTTTCTTGTAAACAACATTTCTTGTGTAATGCAATTGGAAAATTTTATGAGATGTATCAGATTAGGTAATATAGGATATTTTACGCTGATTTCAATTATACATGTTAATAAATTTAGGAAAATAAGGGGCTAAATTCCTCAAAAACATGGTAAAAAAGGTGATTTTTAATTTTTTTGGGGCAATTTTCATCTTCAACATCTTAAGAGAGTTAGCCTGTCAGCTGCCCGGATTCGGACCTCCTCAGCTTCTATACTGCATAGTGACCCTCCCTCTTGATATATTGGTTCCAAATTTGTATTACGTTTTCAAACCATACTCAGGGTTACTCCATCCAAATTTGGTACAATTTGGGCAATTCAAAAGACTAAAAATCCCTTACAAATAATATTTGTAAGAGATCAGACCAAAAGATCAGTGAGTTTTTGGTACCTGTAGCATCGACTAAATTAAAGTTATAATGTCCAAATTTTTACTCGTTGTTCATAACAAACTATCTAATGATGATTCCGAGCCGATGGTTTCAAAAAGATTTGGTTTCCTGACTTTTAGTCACCTTTTAAATTCAACCTTAAAAATCACCCTTTTTGGTGAAGACTCAAAAAATCATCACCGTCCATTACAATATTCCACAGTTTCTTGGGCTCAGACCCTTTATTACATATCCACGAACTCGGTGTAAACATTTGGTTGCAATCAGACAAAAAAAAGTTACGTTGATCTGGCATCATCTCTAAAAGAAAGCTTCCCTTTCAAGCTGTTGTGTCTACATACATTTTCTTTTCACTTTTATGTTGTTGTTACATCCTTGAAATAAAAGAGTATGAACATAAGAAGAAGAAGAAGCTGATAGGTATAAGTATCTTCGAAACTACCGAGACCAAACATCAAACGTAATAATTTAAGACAGTTTAAATAGTCCGGTTTTTTTGTGATGTTCTGAGTATTGTCTACGTTACTTTTTGTATTAAAGAAAAAGGCAAAATCGATGTTTAAATGTTTGTGGCTAGTTCCTCATAATAAGTAGTATATTTGGAATCAGCGTAAAATTTTCTTCACGATTACCTAATCGAATGTCGATGGCTACTGTACAGCATGTGATTTGTATCCACTTTTTCAACCGGAATATTGTGGTAAGCTCGCTAATTTTGTTAGAAGCCATGTGTAATATCACACATAAAACACGTAATTATGTCAAGTTTGTTCTCAAATAAAGAAAGGTGTAGGGAAACTCCTGAGTGACTCACCACAACACAGTGGGAGTGAGGTACTTAGGTCACCTTTCCTCCACCCTCTTCTCATCGTAAGTACCTTGAGTATAAAAGCGACCTTCAGGGGTCTCCCTTCAGGCAGTCTACAACAATTAATGAACTTGATCATTTCGACTTACCTACGTCCTACAAACTAGCCTAGTTCTTCCAAGGCGCCGGCCTCCGCATTCTCTTTACTGGAAGCACTAGGTAAATGTTCTGCTTATTAACAGAACTAGCTAGCTAAGCTATCTCCTTTCACTACTCCTTTAGGTTGGCATCACGCATTGGGGAAATAGAGCATACTCCTTGTTTTGGGATCACTCTCACTGTTGAGTAGAGACCAAAGTAAATCAGTCAAGCAATCGAGAAGATCCTTCACTCAACGACACACCGACTTAATACCTTGGGAATATTTTATTTATCGACTGAAAATCATGAATTATTACGTTCCTGTCAGTAACAGGTGTTATCTAAAGTTTTTTCTTCTTCCCAGGCAACCAGCCAAATTTTCATAATGCCTGTTGTCCTTTAGCCATCGGTATGTCTTATAACATTGTCCAAATGTACTTCACTAGAAATAAGTATAGTTTGCGAGAAAAATGCAATCTGGGTGATCCTTTGCTGATCCTGGAGAATACTCACGATGGAAGGAGACATGGAAGACAGATATTCTTCCATGGTGCCCACCCTCAATCTGCATAGTGTCAGCTCCAGAGTTACTATCGGAGCTTATAATATCTGATTCCATAAATTTCACTCAGTTTCATGTTTACAGACGTGATTCCTTCATGAAGTAGATAATTTATTGAAATAATCATCAGTTTACGTTATGATGGACCAGCTCAATACCTTTGAAACTAACATTAGTTGTGCTGAATGTAAAAAAAGTGCTTATTTTGAGAACAATTGAAGGGCTGGAGGGAATAACCAGGTGATTCACTTTGAGGAAAATTTTCCAAACTTTTTTTTCTGAGAAAATTTCATCTTCAGCCATATTGGATATTAAGTAGTACCTATTATTAGCAGTAGTAGTTAAATAAACAACCAAATTAGGTTTAATTTTCGTCCGAATATAATTTCTGGCATTGCAGACACCATCAGCTGTCTTCCAAATTATTGCCTCACAAACCCCTTAACCCTGAAATACTTACATGGACTAAAGCTTCACCAACACGAGTACTAACAATGCTCCTCTTGAGCTTATAATTTTTCAAAGCCATTCAAAAATTTTAGTTCGCCCCACAATCACGGCATCTAGTTATATTGACCTGGAAAGAATGAAAGTCAATTTCATCATTAGTGTTGCTTAAAAAACTCAAATGATATTGGAATTTTTCAGTGGTTCTGTGAAATATTTTGCATATATTACTAACTAGGAGCTTTTTAGGCGTAGTAACTTTCATAAAAACGTGAATTACTCATCAGTGGACAACAAGGCGAAGACCAAGGCGCTACTGACTGAAGGCGGACCCATATGAGGAATGCCCGCCGTGTTGGTGGGGGGAAGACAACGTCACGTGATTTCCCACTCATTCGAATAAACTTATGTGCTTGCCAGGCCTCTTGATAGTATTTCAGGGTTAAGTAGAGAAGGTTTCACCAACGACCTGACTGTAAAATTTGTTATTTATTTATTGGGGAAATGTGATCCCTCCCAAAAGTGGTCAACAGCCCAAATAATATCCCGAGACTGTCCCCAACTTTTGTGATCTCATAGGAACCGGTTCTTCAACCAGCTAACGACCGTTTGTTGGTCATATTTGATGAATTTCTGAAGTTAAGCCCTTATTTCATTATATCTAAGTAGGTATGTTTTTTTCTCTCCATTTATGTAAAAAGCAAGGACTTACCTGGTTCTTTCTACTAACTCTTCACCACTGAGGAATTTTGTCCATCCACCTCTCCAATAGGGTAATGTGCTCCATGAAACAGCACAGTTGCTTATAAGACTGAAAAAAAATACTATGGTAGCTCGATTGCGAAGCATGAAAGTCGTTTAAGATAGGGGTTAGTAAAAATATTTGTTATCTTGATTAATTTTCATTTTAATACACTTTAAGATCTTCGTGGTATTCTAAAATAATTGAAACGATTGTGTCATTCACGAACACCTCTTTAGGCGATTGAGGCATTACTCGTGTAATTTATATTTTCGGTTTGAAATCGTACTTGCTGTGTATGTTGTAGCTTCGTTGTTCAAAATAATGTTCCCTTGAAATGAAACGTACCTATAACATAAATACTCAATGTGCATGTTACTCAAACAATATTGTAAGATAAATGATATAGTAATACATACCTAAATGTTTGTGCATGATAAAAAAGAGATAATAAAGCTTATTGACTACATTGTAATTTTAAATGTTATAAGTAATTACTCGTAATAATTACCTATTCATAATTTAATCTCATTCAACCCTTGGGAATCGTTAGCTCAAGATGTATCTTAACTATTTTTGTAAATGTTACTTGTCAAGTTCTTATTGTACCTACCTTACCTTTGAATTGCGCGAATTCATTCTAAGCTTTTACTAGATTTCGAGAAAACATTTTATAATAATCAATCGGTATACAATGTCTCATTTTCACTGTTTCCATAGGGAATTCCCAGTAGAAAGCCTGAAATGGCTGTTCATTTATGTTTCTAAATAAATGTGACTGTTATTGCAAATGAGAGTACTTATTTCATTCACGCTCCTTATTACTACTACAGATGGCATTCCTCATATACAGGGTGTCTACCATTTGGATAGACCAAACTTCAAGGATCGATTCTACAACTAATTTGCAATAAAAAATGCTTCGCATTAATTTTTTTTTAATCCACTCATAATTCTTTTTTTTTCTACTTCGAAGTTTTTATTCGTATTTTCGATCTTGCGGCACTAAAATGGTCATAACATCCTCATATATCATGCAACATCAAATCTGATTACACAGTTGGAAAGAACGTTAAATTTCCTATCCGCTTGGTGGAAAACCCAATTTCTCAAAGCCATTTGTGAAATTAAACAAATAAGTCAAAGTTAACATTTATCATTTCTTTCAAAAATCATCATTGTTCAGGCTAACAATTCCCCTGTAAAATAGCACTATCGTCGGGAACTCAACAGGAAAAACTACCTCAAGATCTCAGCTTTCCAACGATACGTTAGTTTCAAGGTTTTGGCTGGAAGTTTCTTGATAAAATTGAGTTTTATGCGAAAAATAAAAACCTTTTTAACAAAAAAATGGACCAACCTCAAAAATGATGTCTGTAACTCCAAAAAGGGAGAAATAATAATCATAGGGAATTCAGATAGGGAGGTGGGTAGGTAGGTACGGATTGAAGTTGCCGCCGTGCCCATCTGTAGACACAAACATACGCAAGTAGATTCCACTTCCATCTGGTTAGTATTACAACATGCGTCGATACTGCAATACTAAACAGGAATGAGAGTGGGTATCAATATATGTGTTCCAAAACTATTGGGTAGTACGTCACTGCTGTCGTATGAAGGAGGATGAGAGAGTGACGATATGTGTGAATCCCCGTACCAAATGTTTGGATTCCATCATACCATTTTGATTATTTGATATCTAATAGTTATTTATCTAATTATACCTAGTTTATTGATCTAATCTGCCTTTGATTAGATAATATCTAATTAATCTAATATTTCTTGTATTGCATGTTGCATGTACAATTGTCTAGATCATGATGTGGGTTTGTGATATGAGTATGGGTTCATACTCAAATGATCTGGTTAGTATTACAACAAGCGTCGAAAGTTCAATATAAAACAGGAGTAAGGGGAGGTAAGTAAGTAAACAACCTTCACACGTTGAATTTTTCTGCTGCTGTTATCAAAGAGAATATTCTTACTGAGATTCACATAATATGTGAATATATTATATCGTCACTCTCTCATCCTCCCTCATACCTCATATGCTACCTAATAATTTTGGAACACATTTATTGATACCCACTCTCATTCCTGTTTTGTATTGCAGTATCGACGCATGTTGTAATACGAACCAGATGGAAGTTGAATCTACTTGCGTATGTTTGTGTCTTCAGATGGGCACGGCGGCGACTTCAATCCGTACCTACCTACCCACCTTTCCATCTGAATTCCCTAAGATTATTATTTTTCCCTTTTTGGTGTTTACGGACATAATTTTTGAGGTCGTTCCATTCGTTTGTTATAAAGGTTTTTCTTTTCCATTATTTTTTCATTTTATAATATTTTTTATTTTTCACTTTTTAGTGGTCCTCAATTCAAATCTGATATTAATTTACCCGCAGTTTTTCGATCAGTTTTCGTAATGTAGATCTATTTCCATACTGTGAATCAGTTTCAGTAATGTGAACCAGAAGCCATAGGGTGGACCATTCTGTAATCCGGATCAGTTTCCATATGTATAGTTTCCGTACATTTGATCGGTTTCAGGAGGTATTGAGGTCACTTTTCAACTTAGCAATCTATTCTTTCACCCCCTAACTGTTCGACTTCCCTCATATTTGGTAGGTACTTGGCAGTTCTGACAACACAATTCAACAACTCAACCATGACTTGATTGACGAGGGAGCTATGTGCAACACCCACTTGGTAGAATATCCTCTCATCGCCTAGTTGTACTATATACCTCATATTTGGTACGGCACTACTCAGTTCTGACGATCTCCTATACCGTTACCTACCCAACTATATTATGGATGACGAGGAAGCTATGTGCTACACCGACTTGATAGAATACCCTCTCTTCACTTTATTGTACTATATACCTCATGTTTGGTTGGGGTCACCCCCTAACTGTTCGACTTCCCTCATATTTGGTAGGTACTTGGCAGTTCTGACAACACAATTCAACAACTCAACCATGACTTGATTGACGAGGGAGCTATGTGCAACACCCACTTGGTAGAATATCCTCTCATCGCCTAGTTGTACTATATACCTCATATTTGGTACGGCACTACTCAGTTCTGACGATCTCCTATACCATTACCTAGCCAACTATAATATGGATGACGAGCAAGCTATGTGCTACACCCACTTAGTAGAATACCCTCTCGTCACCTAATTATACGAGTCCTTATATATCCCTCGCATTGGTTAGGCATTTATCTGTTCTGACGATCTCCTATACCATTACCTACCCAACTATATTATGAATGACGAGGAAGCTATGTGTTACACCCACTTGGTAGAATATCTAACTAACAGTACTTACTATATCTCTCATACTTGGTAGGAAAACTAACCTTATACTTGAGCATAAACACGTTTGATGCGAACGGTTTGTCCTACAGGGCTCCGCGTGATCTCTAATAATTCTAAAAATTCAATTCTATCTTAAATTGATGAAAACAAATACCTTCATATCAAATTTCTTTGCGATAGGTCCTAAAAGGAGGTGAAACTGTGAGGAAAGTAAAGTACCTGAAGATAAGAGATGTTCTGCTTGAGAAGATCCAAGTCAGAAGATCGCGCTGAGACACAACTCTAGCAAATACAATAATTATTTACGAAGAGTCCACTTTAACAGTGATAACACTTTCAATCAAAATTACGCGAAGGCAATATAGATTAAACAATGAAAATTTAAAATCCTGCACTTGTAGAGAAATTCACCTGAATATTTTACTATATATCCTGCCTCGGGGCTTATCGGGGATTATTGGGGCCCCCTTTGGGTCCGACCGGCTACCTATTTGCGATTACCTGTTACTCACGTAACAAACTGCCAAATTCAAAAATTGAATTCTCTATCAACGTTGCCCTGTAGCGGTAGGCAGTGCGGCAATAAAGAGCCAGAGAGTTCCAATCCGCTGCGTCTAGTCGGCAGATGGCATCTTCTGGTGAGAGTTCGCGCCTTCCAAAACAAGCCAATCGGAACTCCGCCAGGACCGGACAGACACACAGAAATTGGTATAGGTCTTCTCTATACTGGCGGTTGCACATCGAGCACACCTCTGATCGGTCCGTGCTATAGTGCTTGGCGTTGAGAGATACCAACTCGCATCTTAATCTGAACAGCCACCATTTGCTCCACAAACTCAGCCCACTTTCTCTGTTGAAACTACAGCTCTTAACGCTCGGTTTAAGCTCCCGATAAAGAGTAAACCTTTCAGAATCAGCAGCCCTCATCAAAAATTGGAAACTCTTGTCGAGTCTGAGACGCGCGAGGATGGGCCGGTCGTCCTGCCACAACAGAGCCATGTCAAGTGAGGGTAGATTGTTCATAGTGCCGTACCGAACAGGCATTCGATCCCAGCATCCAGCCCAGAACACACCACTCTGACCTCTCTGGTCAGGATCCTAGGGAGACGGTCATCACACATCGCCATCACTCTCAGCACGTAGCTTCAGTGTAAACTCCATTACCGTTACTAATTTCAATTCCTATAATCGGCAATCGAAATGGACTGAACTATTCACATCACAGAAAATAACATTAATTACCACTGCTTCTAAAATTACAAGGAATAGTAGATAGATATTGATATAAGAAGAATTAATCACTGGAATTTGTTGACAAAACAAATAAAATTAAATCTTAAAACGCGGCTTAAAGCCGTCCACTGGTTCAGCGCTTTTTTTCTATTTTAAATTTTATTTACTAATACTACAAATGATAGTTTTCATTAGGTATATATATAAATGTATTTATTAATTATATTAATATAAATTCATGTCTTACTTATCAAAATAAATTTGGTCTTCCTGAAACCAAAATTTAAAATTAACAAGAAATAAAAAGTCCGCCAAGTGGGTGTGGTACATAGCTTCATCGTATCCATAACCCGATTGTATATATCAGCGGTTCCCAACTAAATTTTTCCAAGGACCCCTTCATCAATGACGAGGGCCCCCACTATCTAAAGTTACCTACCTAAAAAGAACCAAAATATGTGAAAAACGTCTGCCAAGTGGGTGTGGCTCATAGCTTCCTCGTATCCATAACCCGATTGTATAGATGATCCGATGCATAGTAGTTAATCTCAAAACATCAAAACAAGTTAATCTGTAACATCCCTGAAAAGTTCATTGAGATCGGATGAAAAATGTAGAAGTTATGGCTGTTACAAGGAGTTCACGTTTGCGCAAGCGCAGTGACTGCTATCAGTCCGAAGGTAGTGATTTTCATAGGGGACCATCTAAATACTAATCTGTAACATCCCTGAAAAGTTCATTGAAATCGGGTAGAAAATGTAGAAATTATGGACGTTATTTTTTTTTTTTTTTTTTTTTTTTTTAACTCCCCTCAAAGACAAAATGTCTTTTTTGACGGAGGGGGCACGCCATAAAATAAAAATAAATAAATAAACAATTAAATAATGGGGAGGACGCCCAGGACTCACCCGACGCCGGCCCTAGGGATGAGGGAAGATGAGGAAGGTGGGGGTGGGAGAGAGGGATGAAGGGAAGTGCCTCTATAAAACGACCACCAGTTCAAATATGAGCCGAGCAGGACACGGGTGGTGATACCACGGAGTACGCCTACTGAGATGCCCAACTCACGCAACTCCGTGGCACTTTTCCCGCACCACACCCCGCGCCATGATAAGGTTGCAGCCATCACCCTGATGTTGTTGGGTGCCACTCCTTTTAGCTCCGACACTGCTTGCCGTAAATCATTTCTATCATACTTTCTTATCTTAGCCCGCCAAGTCTGCTCCATGTCCAAGCTGCCATTGACAACTTGGACATCCAGGATAATGCAAGACTGGTCGGGCTTGACGGCAACGATGTCGGGCTTCTTACCCTGGTCACTTGGCATGTGATACAATCTCTCCCTCTCAACATCCCAGCCGCTAGATGACAAAGCACCTGCTATCTGCTTGGCGACCGCATCATGACGTAAAATGCGGCCCCCATGAGTCCGAGGACACTGCTGCACTACATGATAAAGATGTTCATTTCCACTCCGACAGGCAAGGCAAAGGGGTAGGGTTGTCCCGCGACTACCTCTCGAACACCGTACCGCAGTTGGCAGAGTTGCCATGCGGACGGCGTGAAAGTGTCGGTAGTCACGGGCCCCAATGCCCTCCGAAGCCCAATCTACCCATTGGGAAGAGACAGGGCTTTCGGAGCACTGTCGGAGTTCTTTACCATCTACTGACTCATGCAGCGCAGCAGCGAACTCAGCAGACGAACTGGGTTTTGGAGCAGATGGTGTTGCTCGGTCGCACCATGCTAACTGCTGCCTGACAAAATCAAGATCAGCAGCCGCACGGGCGACCTCCCAGCTCGACCCTTGAAGGGCTAGCAGGCGCTGGCGGCGCAATGAAGGGATACATGCCGAGAGAGACACAATGCCAAGCCCACCGGATTTGACCGGTGCGTGAACATAGGCACTTGGGACACCAGGTGGGAACCTCAGCCAAGAGCGCACAGCAGAGCGAACTTGGCGCAGGTTTGCGCATGCGCAGTGGCTACTATCAGTCCGAAGGTGGTGATCTTCATTGGGGATCATCTACAACCTAATCCGCATGATCCCTGAAAATTTCATTGAAATCGGGTAGAAAAAGTGGAAATTAAGGACGTTACAAGGAAATTCACGTTTGCGCATGCGCAGTGGCTACTATCAGTCCGAAGGTGGTGATTTTCATAAGGGACCATCTAAATACTAATCTGTAACATCCCTGAACAGTTCATTGAAATCGGGTAGAAAATGTAGAAGTTATGGCCGTTACAAGGAATTCACGTTTGCGCATGCGCAGTCGCTTCTATCAGTCCGAGGATGATGAATTTCATAGGAGACCGTCTACACACCAACCCGCACAATCCCTGAAAATTTCATCGAAATCGGACAATAACTTCGTATAGTTCTGCGCGTTACAAGGAACTCATGACAGACAGACAGACACACAGACACGGAACCAAAATTGTTCAGAAAGGTCTAAAACGCAAAACGCGAGTGAAAATTTTGATTTTGGAGAACTTTTTTTTTCGTCCTTGAAAAGTGAAAACAAAGCTTCCGCTACCTTGGTAAACTCGGAAGCAAAATAAATCAAACTGATGCTATAAAACTTAGGATTTATTCGTGAAAATACAGATATTTTTCAAGGTTCAAGAGACGCCGACGAGTTGGGTTCAAGAGATAGTAGCAAGTTCGGTTCGAGAGTCACTGACTTATTAACTTTAACATCGAAAGCATTTTCTCGTTCTTCATCTGTATGCCTAGGCCGTTTTAACGATCCAAATTTTAACCAACGGTCCATAACGTACGCGTAATTAACTTTCCGTGAAAAACAAAGCTTTTCAATCACTAAAATGTTGCACAAAATCACACATGTAAACAGCTCGGTCAGGTACCGCACTAGCACTAGCAAACTCCACTAGCACTAACTTGTCTCCAGTACTCTGTGAGCACTAGCAATAAATAACTAACAATATAGCAATAACTGACATCTCTGAAATACATAAAGCCAAACTAGTGTGCTAGCGTTAGTTGTCATATGAAGCCAGACGCAGAAGTCAACGTTCAGAAGCTGCAAATATATATTTAATTTGTATATCCTAAGGACCCCTCAGCCTTACCTCGCGGACCCCCAGGGGTCCGCGGACCACCAGTTGGGACCCGCTGGTATAGATGATCCGGAGCTATATCTCTTGCACTACCCTCATAGGCACAACTACTGGCACAATCTCAGAATATTGTTGGAAAATGTAGAAGTTATGGCTGTTACAAGGAAATATACGTTCGCATGCGGAGTGGCTACTATCATTTTGGGGACAATGATTGTAAAAGGGGACCATCTAAACGCCAACCCGCACAATCCCTGAAAACATCAACGAAATCTGACGAGGATTGTAGAAGTTGTGACTGTGGCAAGGATTTCACGTTAGCGTGTGCGCAGCGGCTACTATCAGTCCGGAATTAATGATTTTCATAGGGAACAATCTAAACGTCAACCCGCACAATCTTTGAAAATTGCATTGAAATCGAATAGAATTGTTGAAGTTACGGCTGTGGCAAAGATTTCATAACAGGCACGGAACCCAAATTGTTCAAGAAGATCAGAAACGTAAAACGAAATTTTGACTTTGGAGAACACTTTTTCTCAACCTTGAAAAGTGAAAACAAAGCTTCCGCTACCTTGGTAGACTCGGAAGCAAAAATCTTGTACAAAGGTCGTGATATATCTCGTTATTTCATGATGATGGTTTCGACCAACCAGCCTTCGGAGTCCCTAAGACGTAGAAACAAGAAGAATGTGACAAATTCTAAAGGTATATCACATCAGAGACCTGGGCACACAATGATTTTGAACCACCAACCCGATAACAGGGTGAGTGAATATAAAATGAGGGATTAGCTTTATTGTTACGTGTTCTAATTGATTAAATCCTTAAAATCATTCACTTATACAAAATGCATTTAGTTGGAATTGAGTATCGAGAAATACTTGATTTCTAAATTCTGATCTGTAGTAGAACAGTACGTAATTTTAATATTAGTTGCATCGTTTATGTCGGGCAATATATTATGTTTGAGAACAAGTTTCCTGCATTATCTTGTTCGGGAGTGATCTACAACATTGTCCCGCCCTGCGTCCGGGGGCAGCAGCCTGTCGAGAAAGATGACTAGCCCGAAGCTGTTAGGAAAGTAGCACCGGCCACTAACTTTACCAAGGTGGGCAAACTTGCTTGAGCGAGATTTAGGGGATAAAGTTTTTGGTAATGTGTGGAGGCGGCGGGGGAGGGAGAGGCACTTGACGTGGCAGGCCTCTCCAATCATTGGGTTAACTCAAACTTCTGCCTCCTTCCCAAACCCTCATCAAGGCATCTGCCATCGCCTAACCATTCTTTCTTCTCCAAACCTCAATTACCGATCCGGCCTAACCCAGTTCTGATTTCGAGATTACTTCAGCAGTTTTGACGAGATTTTTCATCCAAGTTGAAACATTCAAGTCCCATTCCTCTCAAAAGAGTTCACCACTAAGTTTACAGTGTATAGGAGCTTGAGTAGCGAAAAACTAGGAAAATTAAGAGAAACAATAGAGAGAAGTTTCTGAGCTCAATCAGCTCTGACTGGAGAAGATACGGCTGGTGACGTCACAGGCCAAGTTGGGGAATGATTTCTTGGTTGAACCGACGTTGCAGCCAGACTTGTGTACAGTCGCAACCTCCGACCAGAACTCAACTATTTTATGATGTAGTCGATGTTTGAAATCCGCTATTATAATTTAATATATTATTATATACATAATACATATTATGTAATGTCTAGTAAGTCTTTAGAATCACTATAACGGCCTATAAATGGATGAAACACTAGTGATTTTACACGTTCTTTATGTGTTCTAATGATGCTCGTAACCCTCTAGGCAATTTTGTTTTCTAGTACCCGCAGTTATTACTTTTATTCCTAGTCAAAATTTGAAGTAACAGTGAACAAAATTTTGCGAACGTTACACCTACCTTGACTGCAATTAAATCAGTGAGAATGACAACAGTACATGTCCCCAATCAGCTTATCGAGATATCAGGTGTCAGGTGGTATAAGTCCATGGACTCCTACTATTTTTTCCCTCAATCATTTTCATTTAGGCTCTGTTCAAGCTTACCGAGTGTGGTTAGCATACTGCTCTTGTGCTCAATGCGTAGTTCTACTGGTTACAACCTACAAAAAGCCATTTTTCAACAATCGTCAAAAATGGACTTGTACTGTTGCTTCCGAGTCTACCAAGGTAGCGGAAGCTTTGTTTTCACTTTTCAAGGATGAAAAAAAAAGTTCTCCAAAATCAAAATTTTCACTCGCGTTTTGCGTTTTAGAGCTTTCTGAACAATTTTGGTTCCGTGTCTGTCTGTCTGTCTGTCTGTGTGTCTGTCTGTCTGTGTGTCTGTCATGATTTCCTTGTAACGCGCATAACTATACGAAGTTATTGTCCGATTTCGATGACATTTTCAGGGATTGTGCGGGTTGGTTTGTAGACAGTCCCCTATGAAAATCATCATCCCCGAACTGATAGAAGCGACTGCGCATGCGCAAACGTGAATTCCTTGTAACGGCCATAACTTCCACATTTTACACCCGATTTCGATGAAATTTTCAGGGATTATGCGGATTAGGTTGTAGATGGTCCCCTATGAAAATCACTACCTTCGGACTGGTAGTAGTCACTGCGCATGCGCAAACGTGAATTCCTTGTAACGGCCATAACTTCCACATTTTCTACCCAATTTTGATGACATTTTCAGGGATTACGCGGATTAGTTCGTAAATGGTCCCCAATGAAAATCAAGGCCTTGAAATTTACAGTAGCCTCTGCGCATGCGCAAACGTAAAATCCTTGTAACAGCCATAACACTTATATTTTTCATCCGAATTTGATGAAATTTTCTAGGATTGTCCAGATTAGCGTGCAGATGGTCCCCTATGAGGGTAGTGGAAGGTACTTGAGATTGATGTTTTGAGATTAGCTACTATGCATCGGATCATCTATACAATCGGTTTATGGATACGAGGAAGCTATGTGCCACACCCACTTGGCAGACGTTTTTTATTCTCATCGATTCAATTATAATTGACATTTTAGACCAACCGGTACCGTTAGCTGGTTTAATGAACCGGTTCCCGTGAGACCACCAAAGTTAAGGTCAGTGGCCCCGAGGGAATATCAGAATTGGCGACCGCTCAAGGGCGGTATCACAGGTCTCGATGATCTCTCGGGTTGGGCCGTCGGTGAACCCCGCTCCACTTAAGCGGGTGGGACATTAAGTAGCAATGAGGGAATGATCTTCCCTTTGGAAGATAGATGAGGACGCCAGGAATGGCAGTCGAACGAAAATTCAACCTTAGATGATTGTTTACTTCACTTACTTTTTACTTTACTAATTGACACTGCAGTAAACTAGAAATACATACTCGTAATAAACAAAAATAACTTTTAAAGAAGCGTTATTAGAGAATGAGAGAAAGAGGAAGAGATGTTAAAAAATCACCTTGGGAATATTGGATTCGGAAGTTTACGTTTTTGGTTTATTATTTTCAATGATGAACCTTTCGAATCGACCAAGAAAAGAAATTCCCTTTCCCTCCCTCAAAATTTGTTGGTTTACGTTTCAAGGTACGTAGAATCGAAAAATCGAATGAAAATTTGGCCGTCCGTCCGCCGTCCGCGGCATTTTCCCCAATTAGCATTTACCAATTTCGATGAAATTTGGTTTGAGGGCTTGATTTGGGGTCTAGTTGTGCCCCGAAGCTTTTGGTTTATGTAGGCCACTTCTAAGGGTTAAAAAATAAGGGTTGAAATTTTGAAAACGTCCTAGCTCGAAAAATTTTGATATAAAGGTATTGTTTTTCCATCAATTTAAGATAGTATTGAATTTGTAGAGTTTCAGAGACCGCGAGGAGCCCTGTAGGACAAACCGTTGGCTCCCTACGAGAACTTAAGGGTTGGACTTACGATAAATCATAAACACGAGTGTGAATCTCAAAAGAGGCCGAATCTCCGTTCAAATTTTAGCTGACCGGCATGCGATCGATGTTTTTTTTCATGTTGGATGGTTGGTGGTAACAATGGCATAGCCGTGTTCTTTGCAGACGAGTGATCTATATAGAAAAATAATAAACCTTTGTGTAATAATTTGCAGCCTTTTTTAAATATGAATAGTGACGTTGAAGGAATGGCAGAATCGTCGTTGGAATCTATTCCATTAATTGCCTAAGGCGCCATGGGCTTACACAGACTGCCTAGCTATTACACGAAATGTATGCAAGATTTCAAAAAACCCAGCAAATCATTACACAACGGTTTATTATCTTTCTGCAAAGATCACACATTTGCGAAGAATACAGCTTTCCAACCATATTATCATTCAACAATCAAGTTTATTCAGATAAGTTACTAGGTACCAGAAAAGCATGGTCATCTCAAAGTTGTGGGTGCCTAAATTGATTTGATTCTCTGTTGATGGGAAAACACAGAGTGGCATTGAAATTAAATTCGAACAATCGAAAAAAAAGATCTAGTCTGAGAGTGTTTCTGACTCAAAATTCGTCCGACACAGAGTAACTGAGGCGACTAACCTTGTGAGCGAACTATCAGCTACGTTCTAAGGACCAAAGGCAGCTGGGGTGAAGAACCACTTGTACAGTATTACTTCAGGGTGATCCCTGAGCAGAGGGAGTGGGGTTTTAGTTGGTAGGCCTGGAATGTCCAATACTGTTGTGGTAAACTTCCCTTTCGCTCTTGAAGAGTCTCACACCAGGCGCACACCCCATTCCAAAAAACGTGATTTGAGAAGGAAATTTTGATGGAAAATGACGATGGAATGCAAATATCGGCTGTCCACCGAATTTTCGTCGATTCATTTTATTTATCAGAATTTTCAGCACAGAATCTAAAGCACGGTTGTCTTCAGCTCAGCTTTGTGGGGTGCGCACAAGGACGGCATCTCCCGCAGAAGCCTTGAAGTGTCAAGTCCCAGGACGCAAATGTTGGCGAGTTTGTAGTAGTGCTGGAGGAGGTATTCGTGCTGGAAAAATTATGAGGTTCACACAATGAGTACAAAAAATTTTCATGTTTGGATTTCGAGGGAAAGAATCACAATTGTCAATAAAATCACAGCTTTTGATATTTTTAGCTTTTGAAAAAAAAAGGGTTGGAAAGCTATAGAGAATTTGAGGTTTAAACGTAAATAGTTAGTTAGGATTAAAGTTTGTAGGAATGAAAACTTCAAACCAACTTGGTTTTACATGATGTTCTCACCCGAAAAAACCAACATCTCGTCAATGGGGAGCCAATGGGTTAATCATTCCTCCAATAGAATGAATTAGTATTAATGTTATTATGTATGGTGTTATGTTAATGATACTCTTGAACACTGCACCTATTGCCAGACGTTATCATAGTGGTGGTTTAATTGCAGGAAATATTCCTGTGAAAGTATAGAAAATATTCAATCGAATTCAATGCAATATCATTTTGACAGTAGAAAAGCTTCATGATGCGTAATATACCTTATGTTCGAAGCAGTGGCTTCTGAAGCTGTGAAGGAGTTTCTTGTAGCAAGGGAAGATGTCCAAGTTGATGGGCATCCTCTCTCCACTAACGACAGCTGTCTTCTCAGGGTTATCGATGGTGGCCAAAGTCACCAATTTTTCCAACAACTGATCAGCGCTCTTCCTACCCTGCAATGAGAAGAAAAACACTGGTTACCCGGCTTTTTGTATCATAGCAGGTCTTCCAGAATAGTGGAAGTGTTGTAAATCGAACGTCCTGTGATTCCCTTGCGAACGCAAAGAATATCACAAAAAATTTTTTCGATGCCTTTTTTTCGTTTTTTTTACGTGATTTATTATGTTCAATTTCCAACCGTACGGAAGAGAATAATATTCTATAACAATATTCTATCTTACATATTATGTACAACACACAATCCCACCAAACCAAGGCAAGGCAACTCATTGTTTACCTTCTGGATATTAGTTCCACTCTCGATAATCGAATGTTTCGCTGTTTATGTATTGTAATTTCAATCGGTCAAATTAGTGGATAATTATACTGGTCAGGTTTCATCGCTCTCCAAATCTTATCTTACTTCAATGAGTTGATCCAGGTCTTGTTGAGCCTTCATCTGACTGTCCATGTCGTTAGTTCTTGCCAATTTCTGTTGATAGTAGTAGAGTGGAACGTCCCTGCTGTTGACAGCAACGTGGTCTGCTGAAGAGTTCTAAACACATGATGGACACCAAAACTGTATTAGTAGAGAACTGTAGTTGTAGAAGAACCGTATCAATTCATGATAGTTGCTGAGGCGAGGCAAACCTCAATGTTGTCCTTAATACGATATGAAAACAATTTTTGGAGAGGTAAACAATATGAGAATTAGGGTGAACAGCAAGAATGTTGATGGAAGAGCAGCTACGCTTTCTTGATTGAGCTGCAAGAAGATCTTCTAACATCCTTTCCATTGTGAATATTGCACGACTTACAGAACGCCATTACGAAGCTCTAGTGTGATTGAGAATACCCTCAAAAAATATCAAGTAGGTCTTTGCAAACTTCAGTAAATGCGTATTCTTTCTGAAGGCTTCACGAGAAGAAATTAACTTGTGTGTTGTGCATGGAGGAGAGAGATCAGGAGGGGGTAATGCAAATCATCTCTTGAGTCTACCCTTGAAACCCTCTGAATCAACACCGACACTTCCCAGACCTGCTGAATCGACACCGACGCTTCCTGGAAACCACACCGTGGGAAGGCAAGCTCCCTGACAAACCCGCTGACGCTCATCCTGAGGGAAACCTATAAGTAAACCCGCAGCCCAGGAATCTCCACTCTTTTGTTCGCAGCCAAGTCCACGACCCGTTATCCTTGTTAGCTCATTTGTAATAACTTGTGTTCAAGTCAATAAAACTTTTTAAAAAGTAAGACCCTCGTATTCACGACGTCTTTGGCGCAGTCGGTAGGACCTCTCCCAGAACCAAGATTTGGACAGCTGGAGCCGTTTTTACGACTATTGAAGAGGAAACCTACGTCTCAAGGCAGCAAGACCGGAATCGACCCATCGCGGGAGCCAGTAGCAGCCAAGCAGACAACTGTCCATCTTCACTTCAGAGACGAAATCGACCAATCTTTGGAGCCGTACCTGAAGGAAGATTGCTGCACCGAGAACGAAGAGTCACCTGAGCAACAAGACGGACGTGGCACTGCAAGCCATATTCGAGGACAGCGATCCCGATGCTAGCAGTAATTCTGTAAGTCTAGACGATATTACAGATAACGTATTTAATCTAACCGATTTATTCGTAGAAATTGAAAACATATTAAGTAACATGCAGAACCAATTTAAAAAGGAATACTTACAGATGGTCCCCGAATTCTCGGGAGAACCAGAACTCCTAGACAGATTCATCACCATTAGTGATAAATTACTAAATAAATTCTTAAATCAACAAGACCCTGAAGATTTTCAGAATATATACCTATTAAATTGCATTTTGTCGAAAGTTAAAGGGCCTGCGGCCGAAACCTTATGTTCACATGAAGTGGGCAGCTGGGCTGATCTCAGAACTGCCCTATTGGATAACTTCTCTGATAAAAGAGATGTGTGGACTTTAGTCCAAGAAATGTGTAGCTATAAGCAGGGACAAAACGAAGATGCTTTTAAATTTTATGAGAAAATCAATAAACAATTAAACCTGTCAATTGCGTACGTCCAAGTGAGACCTGAACTTGATCCAGTTCAAGTAACGCCATTCATTAAGAAGCTAGGATTACGATGTTTATTGAAGGGTCTAAACGAACCATTAGGCTCGCTAATGCGGACCAAAAATCCGACAAACATGGGTGCTGCTGCGAGTATCCTCATAAACGATTTCCAGTTCATACCATCTTTCAGGAATACCTCGAACAAACCTCAAAATAACAATTTTCAGAATCACAGAAAATATCCAGAACAGACAGCTCAGTCGAGCGACAAATTTAAAAAACCTGTTTATTACTCGCAACAGAATCCTAAACAGAACGAGAAAACATTCCAAAAGAAACCCTTGATTCAACCTTCATCATTCAACCCTAATAAACCGAGAATCTCGTCCCAGACTTACAACAAACCCCAACAGACATACCACAAACAACAGTTTGCCCCTCCTAGGTCAGACCCAATGAGCGCGAGAACCACTAGAACTACTTACCCTATGAACGTAATGGAGAGTAATAATCCCTCAGCTGGAGACCCTGACTCTCAAGAAATCCAGTACTACGAACCGGATGAGTCGACTCAAAACATCGACGAATCTGGAGATCTCGAAGAGATTTTTTTAGACGAAGAGAGCGAGTTTTCGACCTCGCAATAGCTGGAGGAAACTCGCTGCCTTACATTGTCACTGATAAATTAAATTTAAAAATATTACTGGACACTGGGAGTACACGCAGTTTTATCAAAAGTAAAATTTGTAATGAACTCTTCCAAGAATACATCAAAAATAGTAAATTTAAAGTCATCACTCCTCACGGGGAAACTGAAGGCAATAAATGCGCAAAAATTCCAATGTCCAAGATATTTAAATTTAGCCAAGATATCGACAACGAATTTCATGTATTTGACTTTCACCCCAATTTTGACATGTTGATTGGTATGGACCTCATGCGTAATTTAAAAACGAAATGGGATTTAAACAAAAACTTATTTCTAATGTGCGACAGGAAAATACCAGTTTACTTCCACGATTGTGACAAACCAGAACCGACTATCATAGAAGCTAGGAAAACCCAACAATTCAGAATTCATGTCCAAAATGTGAAAGACGGACTTGCCATCATAGACCACAGGAAAAATAATGGAGTAGAAATTCCCAATTGCATTGTTTCAGTAAAAAATCATACAGCCTACGTAATGCTAACTAACACTAACAGCCGTAAGTGGAAAGTCCACCCAATTAGTATTAAAGTAGAAAAACTGGACGAAAAAATTTTTGAAACCCCAAAACCTAATTTCCATAACATCTCTTCCCATAAAAGAAAGCCAAAACTAGACGAAACAAAAATAAGGACTGACCACTTGAATCACGAAGAGAAAACAGAACTGACAACCCTACTCGGAGAGTTCTCCGATTTAATGTATGTTGAAGGAGAAGAACTCAGTACTACAGTGGCAACCAAACACTTTATTGAAACGACTGACGAAACACCAATTTACACCAGACCGTACCGCTACCCAGAAATCTACAAAAAGGAAGTAGAGACGCAAATTAACAAAATGCTTGCCCAAAAAATAATTAAGGAATCAGATTCCCCATGGAACAGCCCAATTTGGGTAGTCCCAAAAAAATTAGACGCAAGTGGAAAACAAAAATTCCGTATCGTAGTTGACTTCCGGAATTTGAATTTACGGACAAAAGACCAAAAATATGAGTTACCCTTGATAGAAGACGTGCTAAACAACTTAGGAAACTCATGTTATTTCTCGACACTGGACTTATACTCCGGATTCCATCAAATAGCTCTCGATCCCAACAGTACCGAAAAAACCGCTTTCACAGTGAACCAAGGAAGATATGAGTTCTTGAAGATGCCCTTTGGTCTTAAAAACGCACCCCCAACATTTGCGAAAATGATGGATAGCGTCCTTAGAGGTCTGCAAGGCGAAGCTTGCGCCGTATTTATGGACGATATTATTATTTTTAGTGCTAGCCTTCAAGAACACATTGACAAATTGAGAAAAGTCTTCATTAGATTAAGATCTGCAAATTTGAAAATCCAACTTGATAAATCCGAATTCCTAAAGAAGGAAATAGCTTATCTGGGACATATCATAACCCCAGATGGCATAAAACCAAATCCTGAAAAAATCAAGGCAATCAAGGAGTACCCGATACCTAAAACTAACCGAGAAATCAAATCATTTTTAGGACTGTTAGGATATTATCGAAAATTTATTAAAGATTTAGCAAAATTAACTAAACCCCTTACACAATGCCTTAAGAAAGAAGCAAAAATCGATATAACAAGTCCAGAATACATCAGAAGCTTTGAGATTTGTAAAAACATTCTAGTAAACGACCCCATCCTTAAATACCCTCAGTGGGAGAAGCCTTTCATCCTCACCACCGATGCCAGTGGTGTAGCGTTAGGAGCTTGTCTAAGCCAACCTTATGGAAAAACTGACCTTCCCGTTGCTTATGCCTCTAGAACGCTTAACGAAACGGAGAAAAAACTAAGCACCATTGAAAGGGAACTTTTAGGTATTATATGGGCCACCAAACATTTTCGTAGCTACCTTTACGGTAGGAAATTCGAAATCCGAACAGATCATAAACCACTTGAGTGGTTGTACTCTCTCAAAGAACCCAACAGTAAACTTTTCAGATGGAAGCTCAGATTAGAAGAATTTAACTTTACAATCAAATATAAAAAGGGTACCAAAATTAGCAATGTGGACGCTCTTTCGAGAATTCAACTAAATCACAAACAGATTAAAAACGAACCATCAGAATCAGTAATTGTGAACGTAGACGAATCAGACGACAACCATACAATACACTCGAACGAAGAAGGAAATGACACAGCAGAAATTCCCATTAAAGAAACAGCAATTAATCACTGCAAAAACCAAATAATTATTAAGGTAAAACAAAACAAAAACGTAAATCCAATAATAGAAAGAAAATTAATTCACGAAGACAGGAATGTCATAGAGGTCATATTTTCTGAAGCCAACTTAGAGACGCAAATAGTTAATTTCATCAAAGAGTATGTTAACCCAACCAAAAACTATGGAATTTATTACGAGACGGACATTTACCGAATTTTCGCTAGAACTTTAACAAAGTATTTTAAAAACGAAAAACTTAAACTGTTCAAACATAACAAGAAACTATTAGACATAGAAAACAAAGACCAACAAATAGAAATTCTGAACCACTACCATAAAGGAGTAAATAACCATAGAGGGATAGAAGAGACTTACGAAGAGATCAGAAGACATTATTTCTGGCCCAACCTGAAAAGCAATATTCAAAATTACATAAATCAGTGCGATCTATGCCTCAAAAGCAAATATGACCGACACCCCTTGAAACCAAAATTCAATCTTACACCAACTCCCAAGAAGCCTTTTGAAATCATTCATGTTGACAAACTATCCGTTGAAGGGCAGAAATTCTTAACAATAATAGACAAGTTTTCGAAATTTGCTTCAGCATATCCAGTCAACTCGGCATCCAGTGTGGAAGTATGCGACAAATTGTTAGATTTCATCAACCATCATGGTTTAATGAGTCAAATAGTTTGTGATAATGGAGCCGAATTCAACAGCGAATTATTGAAAGAACTTCTCACCCTCCACAAAATAAATATTCACTTCACCAGTACTCAAAGCCCCAACTCAAACTCACCTATAGAAAGGTTCCACTCAACCATAATCGAACATCTAAGACTTTTAAGCAACAATAATAACTACAAAGGAGATTCAATTCAAACCAAAATGAAATTTGCGATATTAGCCTACAATAATACTATTCATTCCACAACTAAAATGACACCTTTTGAGATCATCAGTGGCCATGTAGAAAATAACCCTCCGATAGAATTAGAACTAGAGACAAGAACAATAAATGATTACACTACAGAGCATAAACAGAAAGTTAAAACATTATACGAATTAATACTGAACAAATCCCAAAATAAGAAAGAAGCAGCAATAGAATCGAGAAATAAAGATAGAGAATCCATTTCGGAGCTACCTGAAGACATTTATATTAAAACCAGACAAATCCAAGATAAAACCAAAGCTAAATATATCAAGGAAAAAATTATTAGCAAAAATGAAGATACTGGAACCTTAGAAATTGAACCTAGACATCACAATCAGAAAACGAAGATACACCCTGCCAATATTAAGAGACCCAGGAAAGTAACTGAGAAAATATCAGTAAATGTAGAAGAAGCAATTAGAGAGGACAAAGACCCCTTGGAAATCATTACGAAAAAATTCAATATGACAATCCGCAGAGTAGACATTAAAACATTGAAAGATCCCAACTGGATAAATGACATGATAATAAACTTTTACTTAAAACTAATTAACGAAAGAAATAGTAATAAACCAGAACTACCTAGTACACACGTATTCGAGACCTTTCTGTACGTATCATTACAAGCAGGTGGTTATCCCAGAGTCAAGAATTACGCTAAAAGGGTAAATATTTTCGAAAAAGATTTAATCCTATTCCCAATATTTGAAAATAGCCATTGGCGACTAATAGTAGTGAAACCAAAATCAAAGAAAATCCTATACTATGATTCCTTATTAAAGGACGGAACCCAGATTATGAAACTAATTCAACATTACTTAAATGAAGAACACCTATCAAAAACTAAGACGCCTTTAAACCCTACGGAGTGGGAACTCATTAATGTTAAAAACATTCCGACACAAAACAACAATGACGACTGTGGAGTATACTTATGCAAATTCGCTAAAGCAGTCGCTTGCAATAGAAAAATCGATGAATTTAAAGACATTCCCCAAATTAGAAAAAATATAATTAGAGAAATCTTGCTTGGGAAACTGGAGGATGACCCCGAGTAATATTTTTCCAGGGCCCTAACAGCCATCGGCTGGGCAGCCGAGATTAAAAACCTTCAAGGAACGGGCGGAATACTGCCTATACAACTTGAGGGGACGTTCATCGAGAGCTCTGAACACTCCTTAGTCCATCACTATGAACTCAAAACATTGTACATACAAATGTTAGAATTAAGTAATAATTATGCCAATTATGCATTTAGCGTAGGAAGATATAAAAAATTAGAAGAAAAAATAGACGAATATTTATCAGTATTTAACCACACATATGATAGAGTGCTAACCAAATTCAATAATCTTGTCCCGAACCTAACGAAAAACACTAGACAGAAAAGAGGATTAATCAACGGACTAGGAACTATAATCAAAACTATAACTGGAAACCTTGACGAAGAGGACAGACTAAGATATGAGAAAATAATCAAAAATCTGAAACAGAAAGATACTTCTTTAGAAAACCAAGTCAAAAATCAATACACGATGATAAACCAAATAATGACGGAATATAATAAAACGATTGACAATTTGAACTTTAACAACAAACAGCTACGCATCAAATTAGAATCAATTAATCAAGTACTAAATCCTATGGATTCGACAGCAGCCGTACTTAGGGACATGATAAATCACATGCAGTTAATCCTAAACATCATTAATCATCAGCTAAGCGAGATAGAAACCGCCTATACCTTTTGTAAAATGGGGAAATTGCACCCAAGTATTATACCCACTTCTGTATTAGAGGAAGAAATTCGTAAGGTTATTAGTAAAACCAATCCTAACTCATTTAGAGTATTTAACCATTTATTAGAATATGAAACACTAGTTGGAACTAACTGTGTTTGGATAGAAGATAAGCTTGTATTTTTGTTATCGCTCCCTTTATATGATGTAGAGGAATATCGTACTTACACTTTAAAATCTATTCCTATCTTGAAAGGAGATAACTATGTAACCATAATCCCCAAGTATAATTATTATTTGTATAATGCTAATAGTGCACAAATATATGGACTCAAAGAACCTTGTACAAAAATCAGTGACAAATTCTATTGTAATTGGGACATACTATCAAGAGATGTAGCTAATTGCGAAGAAGATATCATAATGAAAAACAAGATAGATAATTGTACATTCACAAAAATTTCAATGAAAAAACCTATAATTGAGAAAATTCAAGAAATAAATAAAATCTTAATAGTCACTTTAAAAACTGAACAAGTTGAAATCAAAGATGAATCAAAAACAGAAATTATTGAAATTAACGGATCATACTTGATAGATGCTCAAAATAACGAAATTTATTTGAACCAATCCATCCTGAACAGTCAAGGAACATCATGGGGAAAACCTATTTTCCTTCAGATTCCTAAATCCAAGATTCCGCAGATACAGACAGGAAATCAAACATTCTATCTAGAAGACTATAAAAACCTCCTAAAAGATATCCCCAAGTGGCACTCTGTTGATAATAATCCCAAAGAAGAACAGTGGTCAACATACCACCCGTTTATTACATACACACTAGTATTAAGCATAGTAGCATATGTAACGTGGCCAAGGATGAAACAATTTTATTCAGTTGTTAACGCAAAGCGTTTGAGTTCCAGAGAAAATCCAGTTGTACTCGAAGAAGTACCTCAACCATCGAAATCCTCGCAGCAGCAAACTGCGAACACAATTCCCATCTCTGCCAATTATGTTCTCCGATCTTGAGGGGGAGGAATCATCTCTTGAGTCTACCCTTGAAACCCTCTGAATCAACACCGACACTTCCCAGACCTGCTGAATCGACACCGACGCTTCCTGGAAACCACACCGTGGGAAGGCAATCTCCCTGACAAACCCGCTGACGCTCATCCTGAGGGAAACCTATAAGTAAACCCGCAGCCCAGGAATCTCCACTCTTTTGTTCGCAGCCAAGTCCACGACCCGTTATCCTTGTTAGCTCATTTGTAATAACTTGTGTTCAAGTCAATAAAACTTTTTAAAAAGTAAGACCCTCGTATTCACGACGTCTTTTGCATACAAGGGAGGAAGTCAGTCGAGCTTGGGAGCTGAGAGGTGTGCGCGTGTGCAACCCTTAATAGTGAACTTTTCCACTGTGTTTTGTACGACTGAGTTCGTAATTTGAATATAACTTTTATTGTGAAATATTTTGGTCTCTTTCCTTCTGCCAGCTTCTCCGCTTACAGTATTGGTGACGAGTCTGTACACTAAGCAAAAAAGGTGATTATCAACAAGAACTTTTTATTGAGAAACATGGCTCCGAAAAAAATCAAGAGTTTTGTGTAAAGCTACAGATTTTTTCGAGTTCGACGTCGACCGATTTTTTGATTTGCTAGAAGAAGGGTTTGCATTTGATGAGATTGAACCAGGTGCGTGGAGGTAACTTACTGGTTAACCTACCAACACAACCCTCCGATAGGCTAAGGGCATTTTCGGATTACCGCACTGCTACCCGCTGCTACTGCTAATTGGTGTTTCAATTTGTCACACTTTATTCCAGTTTCCGAAAAGAGAGAAGAAGAAGAAATGAGGATAATGGTATGGAGTATAGGGAACGTGTCATATCGACCTCCACAAGAACTCTCATGTATCAAAAATCATGTCATCATTCTTTTTCTCAGCAATTACCTCCATTGATGACCGAGAAGCCTTGTTGTTTGGAGTTACCGCGTCGGTTCCAAGAGAGAAATCTCCGTAGATCTGTATGTGGCTCTTCGTCACTTTTGGCCTCAGTTGCTGGAATTGGTGGAAGAACTGGTCGAGTGTGCCTTTATTTTCCTATAAAGAACATGACCAATGAATTAGGCAACTATAATCATGAAAACTCACACAAATCTTACGAATAGAAAACTAAAAACTGTTTCAAGGTTTCCAAGGAAAACACGGATGAGGTTTGTTTCTCATTTCTTAAACTTTTCAATATCTCTACGGGAAAAATCGTTTAGAAAAGTAGGCGCCACATGAACAATTTCTTGATTTTCTCGTAGAGCAATATCAGAGGTTCCGACGGAAGGTTAAGTCGGATAGGTTAGGAATTTACGAATCACAATCTATTTCGTGAAAACTGTAGTAACCAGTTCGACTATTCAAATCAAGAGGTATAGGAAAGCCACATAATTTGAAGATTGTTTCAGTTTTGAGATTCAGAGGTATTTAACATAATTATTATTGGTATCTAAAGACAAATACGCGTGAAATAGTATCTATCTGGAAACTTGACATTCCACAATCATTTTGTCAAAAATTCGTTTTGTGAATCAATTTCGGAAGGGTACCAGTTGTTTTGATTTACGCCCAGAGCTGTCAGAAAACTTTCTCCAGGTCTTCCAGTCAAAAGTACATGAACATTGGCTTCATGCTATCGCACGTTATTGCCTCAGAGTCTACCATGGTAGGGGGAGCGTTGTTTTCACTTTTCAATGTTCATCATGAATCAAAATTTCCACTCGAGTTTCACGTTTTAGACCATCTTGACCAATTTTGGTTCCGTGTCTGTGTGTCTGTCTGTCGTTCGATTTCGATGAAATTTCCATGGATTGTGCAGTTTGGCGTGTTGATGGTCTCCTATGAGTGTTATTGCTCCCGGACTGTTAGTACCCTCTATCTACAATATCGGATCGTGCATACGAGGTAGTCATGTGTAAATTCGATTGTTAAATGTTCCTACTTTTGTTCTTTTTAGAATAGGAAGTTATAGCCGTATGGTTGAATGGTTGGGGGAACTCAACAAAACATGACTATGCGAAAAGTACACCGTTCACTACCCTGGTTGTTTCAAACCGATGAGCGGCAACGCTTAAAAAATGGATTTTATTGTTGATCCATTCCTTGGCCCAAGGTGGGTTTGAAAGTGTGCCGTTTTACGTTTTAGACCGTATCGACCAATTTTGATTTTGATATTTTTTTGGATTTTGATTTTGTTTTGAATTTTAATTTTAAGCCTGTGTGTCGTTCGATTTCGATGAAATTTACAGGGATTGTGCAGGTTAGCGTGTTGATGGTCCCCCATGAATAGTATTGCTCTCGGACTGATGGTACTCTCTATCTGTAATGTCGGATTGTGGATACGAGGAAGCCATGTGTAAATTCAGTTGTTAAATGTTCATACTTTTCAGAATAGGAAGGTATAGCCGTATGGTTAAATGGTTTGGGGAACTCAAGAAAAGTTGCATCCCCGTTGGCAAGCCCTAGATACTAGTTATTTGCTTGGGAGTTTTTGGATTCATACTTTGTAGAAGGATATCATAATAACTATACAAGCGAACTTCAACGATCGATGCACACAGCGCTCGGTTTCGGCAAGACTCGCTACCTCTTCAGTTTGCTTGGTCGTCCAACAGAATGAGCTCCTACGAATACAAGGATTCTCGCAAGAAATCGCTGGTTTATCCACGAAAGTAGGAATTAAATTAAATTCTCATTCGCCTGGATTTAACACTTTGTATATTTCGTGTGTATGTAAGGATTTGTGTACGGGTTTGTCATTATAAAATTATAATTGTCAACTGACGAGTAAGTTTCGGACCAAGCCACACGATCTAATTCACTTAGTGTGACCATCATTAAGTACAAATTTCAGGACAATAAGAACTAAGTGAAGTGTCTCAGTTTTCTTAACGTACACCAATATGTATCAGAAAAGTGTTGCCTATAATTTGTAAATTGGTGCAATAAAACACGTGAAAAAATCTTATGAATTTGAAAATCCTTAAACATTTTAAATTTAGGTACAACTTTTAAAGTTTGAGCCCCTTCAATTTAGTGAAATACTGACCCGGAACGAGGAACGATGGGCGCCCGACAGAAACCCCCTAGCAGTTGTTGATCCTATTTTGTAGCATTATCTCTCTGAACGGCTCTGTCCAGATCATCTCGTCTGGTCGTACTCCTCGTCCCGCCTTAGAATATCAGTGGGATGTGGCAAGTTTCACAAAAATGTAACGCAGAACATCACAAGCAGATGAAGAATATATATTATACGTACCCCGTCCAAGCGCTCCATCCACCTGACACTGAACTCGTCGCCAAGACAGTTATCTGTGCAGTACCAAGCATAAGAACTTTCATCCCTGGTTGCAGCAGTCATCACATACACTGTTAAACATAAAATGAATTAATTTTCGTTTTGCTCGTGTAAAACATTACATGAAATAATCATTTCCAACAGCCCTGAATAAAATAACTTAACATTGGAAACCGATAAGTAGGCAGCTACTGTCAGTTCAAGAGTACTTCAGTTCGTTGCATTTCAACTGAAGGCACCAGCTTCTTAAATAGTTATTAGATATGTCACAAATGGAGCAACATGAATTACGTTTGAACGACCGTAACTTGGAATTGAGAAGTCAGGTAGTTTAAGGCTAAATGTCCCGACTTTAGTTGTGAAATCTGCCACCACGTGGCAGCACCAAAATGAAGAAAATTTCGTTTACTCCTCAGTTGAGAAGGGATCGAGATATTTTAGTTCTGCAAACGGATTTCTTTTCAAGATCACCGTAGAATTCCGAGTAATTGGTTTAGAAAGTGTGCAAAAATTTTTTAAACAGAGTTCCAGCAAAAATTTGTTCAAAATTTGAACATTTTCAAAAAGTGGCCTTATAGCCACTTACAGAACCTTCATCAGAATACGAATCCGTTTGCGGAATTTTTCTAACTTGATCATAGCCGTCGGATTCGCGTTTTTACGATTTGGAGGGTGGCGAGGGGGGCGATCATGGGCTGGGGGGGAGGGCGGCGATCAAACGCCCCGCCGCCCGCCCGACCTTCACATTCATGTTTTGCTAGTATGCACCCTTTGGTCTCTATTCCTTTTCCTGACCTCCTAATAGGTAGCTACCATCAACCTTCCCATTTCCAACTTCTCTGTCTTGAGGTTGATCGAATTGGGCGAAATTTTCATAAAAAGCAAGACACTCAGACGAATAACTTATGAGAAAGATTCTGCGTTAATTTGATTTAGATAATGGTTTGCACTACTAAATAGTTGGTTCAGAAATTGTGATAATTTCAGTTCACTGTACATGGACTAGGTAGGTACCTACTTAGTTGTTCAAGTTTCGTTGTACAAAATTTAGTTGCAAAAGTCATCTCACACCGTTCTAGTTGCACTAGCAATAGATGGTTTGAGGAGCCAATTCTTGACGTTTGACGTTGATTTCCAAATTTTGTGAACAGCTAATGACGATGAAAAAATAATTAGTAGTTAATTCACTCTGCAATAGTGTTGAAAAAGGTAAAAACACCTGTTCATTATTTACTAAAAATTCAAATATCTTTGAAATAATATCAAAATAAATCTAAATGATTGAAACTAAAATCCCCCGTGTCTGAATTTTTATTCTCGAATTCTCTCTTCTAAGAGTTGAATTATCAATTTTTTCTGTTTTTTAATGTCATTTTTGATTTCATGTAATTATAACGCAAATTACAAACATGAATGTCCCAAAATTACCGTTAGTGCACTGTAATAAATACCAGTACCCTAGAATAAATAAATAGGTACCCTAGAACTAGGGATAGTGCTGTGGTCTTACAAGGTAATTACCATACAGATGGCAACCCTACGTGTTTACCTTTTCGGATCACTCAAAAAGTTCGAGAAGAGTTCAAGGTCGCACATCTTTCTCATTCGCTAGCAATCCCGGTAACATCGGGTCCTGTTGACGTTCGAATACTACAGGTAGTTGTACTAGGGTACGGCGTAGGTGACTTTACCCTTCAATGTTCCGTGATTGTGCAGCGATCACTACATCGTTTTTTAGGACGTTTTAGGGCGTCCATATGCGATTAATCTGGGGTAAAGGAGGACACAATCAACGGATAAAATCTGCTAAGTGCTACTATCAGTTCCGGTGTCATGATTTTCATAGGGGACTATCTACATTACTACCTACTATCTACTACCTCTTGTGAAAAACGTATTGTTTACCACAATAAAGTCGTCTTCTTCTTCTTCTACATGCCAATGTGAACAATCCTCACAAATTTCGTCTAATTCGTATGATATATGTAGAAATTATGGCTGTTTCAAGGATTTAATGTTTGCTATTGTCAATTTGGAGGCCGTGATTTTAGTAGACCATCTACACCCCAATCTCCATAATCCCTGAAAATTTCATCGAAATCAGATGGGGAATGAAGAAGTTATGACTGTTACAAGGAATTCACGTTTTCGCTTGCGCAGTCACTACTATTAGTGCGGGGGTGATGATTTTCATAGGGGACCATCTAGGTACTCGCCAACTCGCACAATTCCTGAAAATTTCATCGAAATCGGACAATAACTTCGGATGGTTCTGCCCGATACAAGGATTTCACGACAGAATCAAAGACAGACAGACACAGAACCAAAATTCAGGTAGGTAGTTGTAGGTTTCTTCATCCTTGAAAAGTTAAAACAATACTTCCGCTACTATTGCTTTCACTTTTCAACGTTTTAAAAAATACCTCCAAACCAATATTCCTACTCGAGTTTTATGTTTTAGACCTTCCTGAACAATTTTGGTTCCGTGTCTGCCTGTCTGTCATGAAATCCTTGTAACACCCAAAACTATACGAAGTTAATGTCCAATTTCGATGAAAATTGATGAGGGGTATTATGCGGGTTGAGGTGTAGACGATCCCCTATGAAAATCATCGCCCCAGTATCAATCAATAATATGTATAACATGCTACCATAATTATGATACCTAACCATTATCAGAATCTTTCTCATAAGTTATTTGTCTATGTCTTGCTTTTTATGGAAATTTCGCCCAATTCGATCAACCTCAAGACAGAGAAGTTGGAACAGGGGAAGTTTCCTCTATTGGAGGTGATGAAAGCCGTTGATTACCATTTATACCTCAACATTTTTATTCTTCAACTATTTAACAGTCATTTTTTTTTCACAGCAGACCAAAACTTCCTCCAAAAAATATAATTTAAATTTTAAGAGGCAGAACTATTTGTAATTTTTCACAAAACAATCACAGGTAGGTATTTTGGGGTAAAAATAATTACCTATCCTGAATTAAATTTTTCAATTCACTTCGGAAGTGCTAGTTCTTGGATAACTATTTTCAATAATGAACCTTTGGGATCAAGCGGGGAAAAAAATCGTCTGCCAAGTGGGTGTGGCACATAGTTTCCTCGTAACCACCATGAACAAAAATGTACATGAACGAAATTGTCCAACGAAGTTCTCCCTGTTCTCATGGAACAATTTTTGTGAAGTTAAATTGCATAAATTATTTACAACATCCATTTACAAACATTCAATTTTATTATGTTATGTGATTTGCATAGGGGACCAAATTTACTCCAACCTGCACAATCCCCGATAATTTATGTATTGACAAAAACGGAAAAAACCAAAACAGCTCGCTTGAACATAGTAAAAATGTAGAAGTTGATGTCTACATCGTAAAACTTCTATAACGTAAAATGAATGGAAATTTTGATTTTGGAGAACTTTCTTTTTCAACCTTGATAAGTGAAAACAATGCTTCTGCTAAGTTGGTTGACTCGGAAGCAAAATTATAACCCCCTCTCGAAATATGATGGTTTACGTTTCAAAATATTTAAAAACCCAAAACACAATTGATATATCGGCTCCATTTGGGGTCCAGTTGTGCCCCGAAGATTTTGGAAATTGTCAGTCACGTGTACGGGGTAAATAGCTCAAAAAATTAATTCGAAATTTCCGGATTTTCCGACACCACCCAGAGCTCTGCGAGACCAACCTATCGCTCTCAGTTGGGTCTCACAGTTGGTCGACAGTCGTTTTTAGCATTTTGCCAAATCGAAGGGGAAAAAATGTTGTACTTAAATTGGAAATTTTAAATGATTTTAGAAATTAATTAGTGAACGGCCCTTGGGAATTAAAATACTGAAATATTTCCGCTGGAATCATCAATATCGAACAATAATTGCCAAATAAATATGGGAAAAACATGGGAATAACCGTTTATTCAATAGTTTTTCCCATTTTTCTCTGGCAATTATTGTTCGATATTGATGATTCCAGCGGAAATATTTCAGTATTTTAATTCCCAAGGGCCGTGCGCTAATTCATTTTTAAAATTTCCAATTTTAGTACAACTTTTTTTACTTTTTGCCCCTTCGATTCGGCTAAATACTAACCCGGAACGAGGAATGAACGTCGACCGACTGAAACCCCCTGAGGATAATCAATCACCTACTATTTGTATGTTCCGTGACTTTTTTCATCAGTAATTACAGATATTGTTCGATTTTTTGGACTGAATGAGACCACCAAGCCAATCAACTAGCTTTTTATGAGATCTTATTGACAAGTTTATCAGACCCACGTGTTTGTATCTGTAGCATACAATGTGGATGTCTTTAGAAGAGCCTCTTAGAATCATTGTGCGCAGGTTTATTCATCTGTTGCTCCATTTTTTGTATCTAATGCGAAATGGGAAAACTAAAGAAGTATCCGTTTGAATAGATGAATTCTAAATTTGGCTCTAAAAGAGTTTTCTAGATTCAAGGAACCACAAGAGCCGAACTACAGTTCAAATCAAATTATTAGAAAAAAATATTAGAAATCCCCTTTTGTAAAGTTAATCAATGAATACGAGTGTGATTTTGAACGCAGTTCCATAAGTTTCCAGTTCATCATCAGTCTGCGGAGTCTATCCATTGACTATGAGAACTATTAAGGCTGATGGTAGACTAGATCTAGGTACGCTATTGTTGCTAAACGCGTAGTAAGTGATGGGATTTTGGTTACCTCTGGTGTTCTCTTCCAAAATATTCTCGAACATGGAACCAGATTCGCAGGCTTCTATGTACATGATCAACTAAAAAACAAATAAAAAACATGTTCAATAATTTATTTACAGTAACTTCCATCCAGTAAGCTTTAAAACATCAATGTTGGTATGTCCTACACATATCATGATGACAGCCTGAAAACTGGCCATCAATTCAAACATGAAGCCTCTCCGCCTACCGACCGTTGGGGTCAATCCAGAACCATTTTGATGATATTTACAATCCACTGACGTCGTTGGACAAATAGATGTAGATTGTAGAAACTAGTGGAAAATCTCCTTTTTACGGTGAGAGGGGGGGGGGGGAACCAAACCTTGGGTATGGCAAGGTTTTATGAGCCTTTCAATAGGTTCGTATGGAACTAATGGTTCATTGATTATGTACTCATCTAGATAAATTGATTACCTATTTATTAGTCAAAATGACTAATGCTAACATTGAATTCAATCTGAAAAATTGAGCCAAATGTGGTCAAGTAGAGTAGTACAAGGGAGAGATCGTCAGCTAAGTAAATTTGCAAGGAAGAGGAGTTGATGCCCAAGTGAAAATAATTCCGAAGGATTATGATAAATGAACCTTTAAATACGAGATTAACATTCATGCAACTGTTATGCAGGACTGATCTGAAGTGCCAGCTATTGGACGTGGAACTATAAACAGCTATGAATGACGATTTCTATCATCTCAACCAGAATCCTCACCGCCCAAGCGCGCACAGAAAAACTTGACAAGTACCTTGTTGTAGCTGTTAGCCTCGTGCATTTCCTTGAGTGTTGCCTCCAAATCATCCGCCGCCAGGATGTCGTTGGGGAATGCCAGTAATCCAGTGCCACCGTGATCAGCGAAGTACACAAATACGTTCGTGTTTTCATCACTACAACAAAACAAAGGACGATGAAAATAGGCAATAATGATATGACGCAGTTACCATGGAGTAACCCAGTTGTTTTCCAAGGTTTCGAATATTGCTTCTGTTTATCTATTTAACAATATAACCGCATGTAATTCTAAGAATCTCTTTGTCTTTTGGTACCGATCGAAGCTAACCCACCGACATTCACCGAATTTAGTACCTACTTTTATCCAGTACTCTCTGAAAGCTTATAGGCTTTTTTGGAACGCTGTGCAGTACGTCATTGAGTTCAATTTTTAGACGGCTGGACCGATTTTGATCGACATTTTCTCATGGTACCTAGTTTACCCTCTAGCGGAATGCCGACATCGGAATCAATTTTTATCAGAAAAATGTAATCCATTTACATAGGGAAACAATAATAAACCTTTGGAATCGACATAGGGAAACAAATTTTTAACACCCCCTCAAAATTTGTTGGTTTACGTTTCAAAGTACGTAGAATCCAAAAATCGAATAAAAATTTGGCCGATCGTCCGCCGTACGCCTTACGCGGCACTTTCCCCACTTAGAATTGACCGATTTTGATGAAATTTGGTATGTAGGCTCCATTTGGGGTCTAGTTGTGCCCCGAAGATTTTGGTTGATGTAGGTCAGTTCTAAGGGTCGAAAAATTGTTATATAAAGGTATTGTTTTTCCATCAATTTGAGATAGTATAGAATTTTTAGAATTTTTTAAGACCACGTGGAGCTCTGTAGGTCAAACTGTTCGCTCCCTACGAGAATTTAAGGGTTGGACGTACGATAAATCAGAAACACGAGTGTGAATCTCAAAAGAGGCCTAATATCCGTTCAAATATCAGCTGACCGAAATGCGATCGATGTTTTTCTTCATGTTGGATGGTTGGTGGCTTTGCAGACGAGTGATCTCTATAGAAAAATAATAAACCACTGAGTAATAATTTGCAGCGTTTTTTTATGGCAAATGTTCAAGTAACTATTTTCCATAGCATTATTTGTGGGATCGTTATGCAATTTCCCAAAAGATTTTTTGATTCACCTCCTAGTGATTCACCTCAATGATTTCTCTAAGAGTTTCTTTATTTTTTTGTGCATTAAAAAAAATGAAAAGGTTAGAAGCCAATTTTTGGTCTAGAAGATTTTTGAGTTACCTGCAATGGTCCGATTTTTCCACTGACTTCATAGTCGTAGACTTTTGCTGTTTTCTTCCCATCGATTATTTGGCACCTCGGTACCAATTTTGGACTGATAATGTTGAAATTATTAGTTCCTATTGCTGATCCAACTGTGAAGGTATTGTAGGAATAAGAGAAGGTCGGTATATTTTGCAAGGAAGTTCGATAAATACATTTTATTGTTGAGACTAAAACGTTCCGTTACACGAGAAAAACACGACTTATATATGATCAATCCAATGTCTTCTACAAGCCGCGCCGGTCAAGTGACACACCCCAAGGCGCGCCTGGCGGTCGGTAAAACTCATGAAAAAACAATACATCTATACCTATCACAAGTTTTCGGGATAGAATGTTTTGAAAATGTTTTCTTCCACTTTTTACCCTTTGGAAGTTACTGAAAAAATCGTCGGGGCACAACTAGATCCCACATGGAGCTGATATGTAAAATTTCATCAAAATTGCTCCATGGTAACTGGGCAAAGTGCAGCGTATGGCAGGCGAACGGAATGATTTTTTTTTCGACTTTCGGATTTTAAGTACCTTAAAAACGTATAAGTAACCAATGAAATACCTTGGAGCGTAAAACATCAAATTTTTAGAGGAGGTTACATAATTTTTTTCTTGCTCAATTCCAAAAGTTAATTATTGAAAATAATAAATCAAGACCCCAGTAGTGTGGGCAGTATGTCAAGCAGTCGGCCAACATGAACACTGCCTAATACAATCCTTCCTGTTAATCCGTAGATAATCCTATAAGACTGGAGACTAGGGGTCACCACCAACAAGTCTAAACCACTTATGCCCACTTGGATAAGTGAGCTGATGTGCATGCAGAAATTATACCACGGATTGATATGAGTGCCAGCTTTTACCTTTCAATAACTCGTCCAGTACCGATTCCGTGCATACCGGTTTTGTTTCCTTTAAGAACGTTCATGAAGTTCAGAGGGTTAACATCCTGTAATAAACAACAAATATTGATACCAGATACAAAATCGAAGCTATTAAATTGTGATTCGATAGAAAATGAAGAAGGACTTTGGTTACATCCAATGTCATGCGATTCCAAAGAAAATAATATTTGTTCTTCAACAGGTCACAAAATGATAACCATGACGTACGTCTCCTTTGTAGTCGATTTTCACCCCCGCGTACACGTTTGTTCCGTTCGGTTTGTTGATGATCACTCCAGGAGTCGGGTTTCTAAGGAAGAAGAAGATTATCAAGTGTTAATGAGAGGTGATCCGCCATAACACTAATACTTGACCTTAGGCCAGAAATATACGGTCATAATAGTGTGGAAGTAGGTACTCACTCATGAGAGTAGGCGATGTCGTCGTACATCATGACCACAATCCTGTCGGCAGGGATGCCTTCGGCGATCATCACATGGTACGAATGACAAATATCGGCCTGGGGATAAAAAAGGGACAATTTAGAAGTACAAAAAGCTCAAGAACTACATCGGAAAAAGTAACAAAACATAAAAGATCAATGATTTTTTTTTCATTTCAGAAAAACATTTAATAAAATAATTTCTCGTTTAATAAAAGCGCTGCAAAGTATTACACAAAGCTTTATTATTTTTACATAGATCACTCGTCAGCAAAGAACACGGCTTTGCAATAATTGCTGACCGAATTCTAGCTGACCGAAATGCGATCGATATTTTTCTTCTTGTTGGTTGGTGGTAACAATTATTGTTGGTGTAACAATTATTGTTACCACCAACCAACAAGAAGAAAAATATCGATCGCATTTCGGTCAGCTAGAATTTGAACGGAGATTAGGCCTCTTTTGCGATTCACACTCGTGTTTCTGATTTATCGTAAGTCCAACCCTTAAATTCTCGTAGGGAACGAACAGTTTGTCCTACAAGGCTCCGCGTGGTCTCAAAAAATTTTAAAAATTCTATACTATTTTAAATTGATGAAATAAAACAATACCTTCATATCAAAACTTTTTGAGTTAGGGCGTTTTCAAAATTTCAAACCTCATTTTTGAACCCTTAGAAGTGACCTACATCAACCAAAATCTTCGGGGCACAACTAGACCCCAAATGGAGCCTACATACCAAATTTCATCAAAATCGGTCAATGCTAAGTGTGGAAAGCACGTACGGCGGATGGCGGTCGGACAGCCAAATTTTTATTCGATTTTTGGGTTATACGTACCTTGAAACGTAAACCAACAAATTTTGAGGGGGTTAAAACAAATTTCTTCTTGGTCGATTCCAAAGGTTCATTATTGAAAATATTAAACCAAAAATGAAAACAAAATTAATACAAATATAAAATGAATTAATTTTCTTCAAGAGGACACAAATAAAGTTCATCAGGAATAAATGTAGTTCTTCCAAAAACACTAAAAACTTTTGAGTGGCTTCAGATAATTGATCAGTAGAACGCAGTAAGGCTCTGATGACTTAGATTCACCCTCCTAGAAGCCCTTTTAGTTTGAAAGGGGATTCAACCGGCTACTCCACATCGGAGTCAACGAATCTTCCGAATTTTTAAAATTTGTTTCCAAGAAGTTTTGAAGTCGATCGAAAAAGTACCGCAACTGCTTGGGAAGTGCTCAGCAGAATCCTCGGCTAATTCGCATGGACGCATCGTTGATATTTGATTATCCATGATGTTTAGCATTCAAGTCTTAGAGTCCCATATTAGGCTTATAGTGTTGCGGATTGTAAAGGTCAGCCATGAGGGTTGTTTGGAGTCAAATGAGGCGATAAGTACCTACCGAATTCACCGAACCAAATTATATTAAAGGTCATGGGATTCCATCTATTTAACCTATCCTTTACAAGAAGCATTTCTAGAGATGTCAATTGCTGGTGAGGGTCCAATGAATTTTTTACTTTGAATCCTCTTTTGCTCTCACGAAATGTTGAAGTGGATCGAAAAACTACCGCAACAGCTAAGAAAGTGCTCAGGAGAATCCTCTACCTGTTCGCATGGACACATCGATGATATTTTATTACTATCCATGATCTTTAGCATTCAAGTCGTAGAGTTGCATATTTAGCTTCATAGTGTTGCGGCGATAAGCATCCAGGTCTTTGCACCGTTCGGTTTCTTTAAACCAGAGTGTAAGGTTTTGGGATTCCCATTGTCTTTAAAGCTTCACTTGGTTATGTTAGAGATAACATTAACATTCAGGATAAAAGTGGAATTTATAAGGTGAAGTGTTCACCATAACTCCAGGTTAGATCTGACAAATAATTATTATGTACATCCATACTGGATTTTCTTGTAAAATTGAACATTGTCAAAAGTGATAGGTTCGCCACATTATGTTCCTTTTCACCTCTGTAAAAAATAGGTAAGTTTGGATAGAATCGTGTCTTTTATTCGCTCTATTTACTTTGAAGAAATCATGTATCAGTTTGTAGTTAAAATCTCAACCATTAGACATCCAAATTAGATTGAAGATACCTAATAAAGAGACAATTTAAGTTGGTGTATCTGAGTACTTCAAGAACTTGGAAATATTCTCCTCGAAATTCCTCAAACACGATATTTTCATTCCATCAATACCGTACTTCCCCATTTAGGTAATTTCCCTGTTTATTTCTCACAGAGTGTGTTCATCTTGCTGGGAATTTTTTAAAGCTTTCAATATATTCAATTTTGTGGATGAGACTTATAAAACCTGTTTCTCAGTTCCACATGGAAGCTATCTTAAAGTCTGTATTTATACAGACCGTGATCGTTCAATTCAAATGCAAGAAAAGTCTGCAAGGAACGTGTTCCCTCATTTTTACCGTTCAAATTGATCTCTGTTGGGGAAATTTAGTAGCGAGGAGACTCCCACTTACTTGATGTCTGTAGTTGTAGTAACCATTGGAGCCTGCGATCAAAAGAGCCCACGAATCCTTCTCCAGAGGGGTGTCTGGCGATTTGAGCACCGATCCAAGAGCCACTCCCACCAACGCAACCAAAAGAGTTATCGACTTCCACATCCTTCGAAGAAATTATGTGAAGTAGAGTTCAAAAGTCTCCAGAATGTAAGTTATTAAACACAACAATGAAATTGTAGTTTCAAATCTTTCTGCAATTTAATAAAAAAAAATCATATATTTCGACCATGCGGGGCTCCACCAGTAAATTTATTTACGAAATATTCAACCAATTAATCTATCAGAATATAATACAGGATAAGGATGGTGTCATATCCAGATTTTTAGATGAAAAACCACAGGTATTCTTACTCAAGATTGCTATAAATTGACTTTTCAAAATTATTCTTCAAAATTAGAGGATTTAGTATCTTAAGAACTCTTTTATCAAGACCGCCTAGTGAACACCACAACTACACTATTCAACACTTGTGTTGTCTTGCAAATCGTTAGATAAAAATAACTGTAAGTTCATTTCATAACTAAAAAGAGTAACTAATTCAACTAAAATCCAACTACTTTCGTTTCAAGATAACTTTGATTAATCGTTCACTGCAGTTACGAACCTGGGACTGCAAGAAGCACAACCTCTCGACTGTACCAGGAAGTTTCCTGCGACTTTGTTTTATTCGGAGGCCCCCACCTCAACAGTGGTTATCTTCTTGTTCAAAAACATGATATTATTACAGTATGAGTGGCTTCCAAAAAGTAGTCTGGCAATTGGTATTCGGAGAAACACTCATACAATTGACAGTAATGGATCGTTTTGTCATCTAATCGTGATGAATAGGCACCGGAATTTCCCGCCAGACATGTCAAAAACTCTGATTGAATACAACAAACATATATTGTGAACCTTCTCTGTATTATGATTTGTCAGTCGATGTCCGTGAAAAAGCCGCTAATTATTACTCGAAGGTTCATCACTATCAATCTTCATTATTCTACACAATAGCCTTCTCAAACTTGGCAAACATGGAAATACGATGACGTTGAATCAGCTGATGACTTTCAGGCGATTTGACTTATTTCGTAACTGAGAGTTGTTTGTGATTCACAGTCCATTCTGGCAACTGATTGGCGTTGGTGTTTTGAAGTCGATAAAAAAAAAAGATTCATTTCAACGCACTTGGGCGGTGAAACCGAAATTCTCCCCCGAAACGGGTGTAAAGGGGTCCAAGAGATATCTTGACGCCTCACGGTAATCCTAGTTCAAGATATGCCCTATACATTGCCTGGTTTTAAGCGCCAAAACAAATGATTGTCTGTTGCATTCAATGCTTAGAAAAGGGACAGGTTTTGTGAAGCGCGCGCCCTGGTAGAGCAACTTAATTTTTGCAAGTTAATTTCTTCCTTCTATTCAAATTTGATTTTATTAATACTTTTTTCTAATGAATGGGATATGATGCAAAGTGCAAGAAAATAATCCTTTCACGACTCCACCTCGAAATCATCCGACTCAACATCATCCCGCACTCCCCTATGGGCTTTAAACACGGCCACGCAACAACACATCAATTGGCACGAGTCGTTGAGCACATAAAAATGGAAATGGCGCAAAAACATACTACCGCCCTAATCTTACTAGACTCTGAAAAAGCGTTTGACTCAGTGTGGACAGAGGAGTTAATCTACCAACTACACAAGTATGGAATACCACTCGGATTTTGTAAACTATTATACTCATATCTTTCAGAGAGACAACTCCGAGTGAAGTTGAATGACTCATACTCATCATACCACACCATTCCTTCAGGCGTACCCCAGGGTTCTGTCCTATCCCCCGTCCAACATTTATATTTCCACTGTCTTCGAAGGCCTCCCTCCTCACACTCACATAGCAGGATTTGCAGATGACCTCGCCATCTACACTTCAAGTCCAAGCCCCCCAAAAGCTTCCAATAGACTCCAAAATGCGACCCACCTTACCATACAGCACTTAGAAAAATGGAAAATAAAAACTAATGCCACCAAAACAGAAGCAATCTTATTCACTTCCAAAAGAAACATTCCCAAAAGCATCTCCGTCAGGGGACCACTGTCCCCTACTCAAACTCTGTCAAATACCTAGGAGTCCACCTAGACAAACGATTAACCTTTCAGGAACATGTAAAAATAATTAATAAGAAAGCCCTTTCCAAACTAGGTAGGTACTACAACCTATTCAAATCACGCGCCCTCAGCACAAAATTAAAACTTCTCATTTATACAACAATAATCAGACCAACAATAACGTAGGCATCTCCAATATGGCACACCGCAGCACAAACCCACCTCCATAAATTCCAGACCACGCAGAACAAATGTATCAGATTAGCAACGAACAGCCCCTTTAGAACAAACACCATTAGCCTTCATACAGAACACGAGATCGAATTACTCGCCGAACACATCGGAAAATTAACAGAAAACTTCAATGCCAAACTTCCAACACACCCCAACATATTCCTCAATAGCTTAACCACACTCACAAAACCCAAATGGGGCCCCCGATTGCGAAGGAGGCTGACTTGATTTGCTTCCTCCCGACCCAATCCATTGTAAATTTATGTAAATAATAAACATTGTTCCCTTCTAGTCATAACATTATCATTGTAAATAGTAGAAATAGGTGTAAATTTGTAAATAGTTCAGCAATTTTAGGTTAAGACTTACATCCTGTTCTGTGGTTTTTTAAAATTTTTCCCACGTCAACATTATTATGCATTATTATTACCTAACCCATGAAATTACTTATACAATGAACACAAGATATACCAAATAAGGCCATCGGCCGGGGTTGATGTAACTACTTACCTTCCTAATCCAGTACCTGTACTGTACATAATTTCTTTCAATAAACGTTCTGTATTCTGTATACCGTACTCTGTATTCCATGGCTCAGTCGGTAGAGCGTCGGTTTCACGAACGAGAGGTCTTGAGTTCGAATCTTGGCGAGGCGCGACTATTTTTTCAAGGTCATTTATAATAACGAAGAAGAATTTCTTTAATAAAGAAGAAGAAATTGTTTTCCATCACCTTTTTTTTGTGCCAAGGCGGCCCACATACTACTCGTAATAAACAAAAATAACTTTTAAAAAAGCGTTTATTAGAGAATGAGGGAAAGAGGAAGAGATATTGAAAAATCACCTTGGGAATATTGGATTAGGTAGTTTACTTTTTTGGTTTATCATTTTCAATGATGAACCTTTCGAATCGACCAAGAAAAGAAATTCCCTTTCCCTCCCTCAAAATTTGTTGGTTTACGTTTCAAGGTACGTAGAATCCAAAAATCGAATAAAAATTTGGCCGTCCGTCCGCCGTCCGCGGCATTTTCCCCAATTAGCATTTACCAATTTCGATGAAATTTGGTTTGAGGGCTCGATTTGGGGTCTAGTTGTGCCCCAAAGCTTTTGGTTCATGTAGGCCACTTCTAAGGGTTAAAAAATAAGGGTTGAAATTTTGAAAACGTCCTAGCTCAAAAAATTTTGATATAAAGGTATTGTTTTTCCATCAATTTAAGATAGTATTGAATTTGTAGAGTTTTTAGAGACCGCGAGGAGCCCTGTAGAACAAACCGTTGGCTCCCTACGAGAACTTAAGGGTTGGACTTACGATAAATCAGAAACACGAGTGTGAATCTCAAAAGAGGCCGAATCTCCGTTCAAATTTTAGCTGACCGGCATGCAATCGATGTTTTTTTTTTCATGTTGGATGGTTGGTGGTAACAATGGCATAGCCGTGTTCTTTGCAGACGAGTGATCTATATAGAAAAATAATAAACCTTTGTGTAATAATTTGCAGCCTTTTTTAAATATGAATAGTGACGTTGAAGGAATGGCAGAATCGTCGTTGGAATCTATTCCATTAATTGCCTAAGGCGCCATGGGCTTACACAGACTGCCTAGCTATTACACGAAATGTATGCAAGATTTCAAAAAACCCAGCAAATCATTACACAACGGTTTATTATCTTTCTGCAAAGATCACACATTTGCGAAGAATACAGCTTTCCAACCATATTATCATTCAACAATCAAGTTTATTCAGATAAGTTACTAGGTACCAGAAAAGCATGGTCATCTCAAAGTTGTGGGTGCCTTAAATTGATTTGATTCTCTGTTGATGGGAAAACATAGAGTGGCATTGAAATTAAATTCGAACAATCGAAAAAAAGGTCTAGTCTGAGAGTGTTTCTGACTCAAAATTCGTCCGACACAGAGTAACTGAGGCGAGTAACCTTGTGAGCGAACTATCAGCTACGTTCTAAGGACCAAAGGCAGCTGGGGTGAAGAACCACTTGTACAGTATTACTTCAGGGTGATCCCTAAGCAGAGGGAGTGGGGTTTTAGTTGGTAGGTCCAATGCATGGAATGTCCAATACTGTTGTGGTAAACTTCCCTTTCGCTCTTGAAGAGTCTCACACCAGGCGCACACCCCATTCCAAAAAACGTGATTTGAGAAGGAAATTTTGATGGAAAATGACGATGGAATGCAAATATCGGCTGTCCATCGAACTTTCGTCGATTCATTTTATTTATTAGAATTTTCAGCACAGAATCTAAAGCACGGTTGTCTTCAGCTCAGCTTTGAGGGGTGCGCACAAGGACGGCATCTCCCGCAGAAGCCTTGAAGTGTCAAGTCCCAGGACGCAAATGTTGGCGAGTTTGTAGTAGTGCTGGAGGAGGTATGCGTGCTGAAAAAATTATGAGGTTTACACAATGAGTACAAAAAATTTTCTTGTTTGGATTTCGAGGGAAAGAATCACAATTGTCAATAAAATCACAACTTTTGAGATTTTTAGCTTTAGAAAAAAAGGGTTAGAAAGCTATAGAGATTTTGAGGTGTAAACGTACATAGTTAGTTAGGATTGAAGTTTGTAGGAATGAAAACTTCAAACTAACTTGGTTTTAAGTTATGTTCTCACCAACCAACATATCTTCAATGGGGAAACCAGAGCCAATGGGGTAATCATTCCTCCAATAGATTGAATTATTATGATTGTTATTCTGTATAATATAATGTTAATAATACTCTTGAACACTGAACCCATTGCCAGACGTTATTCGTAGTGGTGGTTAAATTGCAGGAAATATTCTTGTGAAAGTATAGGTAATATTCAATCGAATTCAATGCAATATCATTTTGACAGTAGAAAAGCTTCATGAAGCGTAATGTACCTTATGTTCGAAGCAGTGGCTTCTGAAGCTGTGAAGGAGTTTCTTGTAGCAAGGGAAGATGTCCAAGTTGATGGGCATCCTCTTTCCACTGACGATAGCTGTCTTCTCAGGGTTATCGATGGTGGCCAAAGTCACCAATTTTTCCAACAACTGATCAGCGCTCTTCCTACCCTGCAATGAGAAGAAAAACACTGGTTACCCGCCTTTTCGTATCATTAACAGGTCTTCCAGAATAGTGGAAGTGTTGTAAATCGAACGTCCTGTGATTCCCTTGTGAACGCAAAGAATATCACAAACAATTTTTTCGATGCCTTTTTTTCGGTTTTTTTTTCGTGATTTATTATGTTCAATTTCCAACCGTACGGAAGAGAATATGTACAACACACAATCCCACCAAACCAAGGCAAGGCAACTCATTGTTTACCTTCTGGATATTAGTGCCACTCTCGATAATCGAATGTTTCGCTGTTTATGTATTGTAATTTCAATCTGTCAAATCAGTGGATAATTATACTGGTCAGGTTTCATCGCTCTCCAAATCTTATCTTACTTCAATAAGTTGATCCAGGTCTTGTTGAGCCTTCATCTGACTGTCCATGTCGTTAGTTCTTGCCAATTTCTGTTGATAGTAGTAGAGTGGAACGTCCCTGCTGTTGACAGCAACGTGGTCTCCTGAAGAGCTCTAAACACATGATGGACACCAGAACTGTATTAGTAGAGAACTGTAGTTGTAGAAGAACCGTAGCAATTCATGATAGTTGCTGAGGCGAGGCAAACCTCAATGTTGTCAGTGGGATATTTTAACGTAAGACAATTCAGATCAAAGTAGTACGATATGAAAACAATATTTGGAGAGGTAAACAGTACGAGAATTAGGGTGAACAGCAAGAATGTTGATGGAAGAGCAGCTACGCTTTCTTGATTGAGCTGCAAGAAGATCTTCTAACATACTATCCATTGTGAATATTGCACGACTTACAGAACGCCATTACGAAGCTCTAGTGTGATTGAGAATACCCTCAACAAAATATCAAGTAGGTCTTTGCCAACTTCAGTAAATGCGTATTCTTTCTGAAGGCTTCACGAGAAGAAATTAACTTGGGTGTTGTGTATGGAGGAGAGAGATCAGGAGGGGGTAATGCATACAAGGGAGGAAGTCAGTCGAGCTTGGGAGCTAAGAGGTGTACTCGTGTGCAACCCTTAATAGTGAAGTTTTCCACTGTGTTTTGTACGACTGAGTTCTTAATTTGAATATAACTTTTATTGTGAAATATTTTGGTTTCTTCCTTCTGCCAGCTTCTCCGTATACAGTATTGGCGACGAGTCTGTACACTACGCAAAAAAGGTGATTATCAACAAGAACTTTTTATTGAGAAACATGGCTCCGAAAAAAATCAAGAGTTTTGTGTAAAGCTTTAGAATTTTTGGAGGTCGACGTGGATCGATTTCTTGATTTGCTAGGAGAAGGGTATGCATTTGATGAGATTGAACCAGGGGCGTGGAGGTAACTTACTGGTTAACCTACCAACACAACCCTCTGATAGGCTAAGGGCATTTTCGGATTACCGCACTGCTACCCGCTGCTACTGCTAATTGGTGTTGCAATTTGTCACACTTTATTCCAGTTTCCGAAAAGAGAGAAGAAGAAGAAATGAGGATAAAGGTATGGAGTATAGGGAACGTGTCATATCGACCTCCACAAGAACTCTCATGTATCAAAAATCATGTCATCATTCTTTTTCTCAGCAGTTACCTCCATTGATGACCGAGAAGCCTTGTTGTTTGGAGTTAGTGCGTCGGTTCCAAGAGAGAAATCTCCGTAGATCTGTATGTGGCTCTCCGTCACTTTTGGCCGCAGTTGCTGGTATTGGTGGAAGAACTGGTCGAGTGTGCCTTTATTTTCCTATAAAGAACATGACCAATGAAATAGGCAAGTATAATCAAGAAAACTCACACAAATCTTACGAATAGAAAACTAAAAACTATTTCAAGGTTTCCAAGGAAAACACGGATGAGGTTTGTTTCTCATTTCTTAAACTTTTCAATATCTCTGCGGAAAAAATCGTTTAGAAAAGTAGGCGCCACATGAACAATTTCTTGATTTTCTCGTAGAACAATATCAAAGGTTCCGACTGAAGGTTAAGTCGGATAGGTTAGGAATTTACGAATCACAATATATTTCGTGAAAACTGTAGTAACCAGTTCGACTATTCAAATCAAGAGGTATAGGAAAGCCACATAATTTGAAGATTGTTTCACTCTTGAGATTCAGAGGTATTTAACAAAATTATTATTGGTATCTAAAGACAAATACGCGTGAAATAGTATCTATCTGGAAACTTGACATACCACATATACCTATACATACCAAATTCGTTTTGTGAATCAATTTTGGAAGGGTGCCTGTTGTTTTGATTTACGCCCAGAGCTGTCAGAGAACTTTCTCCAGGTTCTACAGTCAAAAGTACATGAACTACTCATTGGATGGGCGACAGATGCCCAGATCCATCATGTGCTGGAACTCCTGCTTTGCCTGAGCCAGCTTAACAGGAGATCATCTCAGCCGGTTGGAGACTCACATCGCTCAATTGACAGCCTCAGTAGCTGCCCTTCAAACCTCCCGCCAACCAAGAGCGAGGAGTGATTCACACAACTTTCGAGCGACGTCAGCCACCCCCAGTGCTAATAAAACGACGGTCTGTCACTTCCATCGCCGATATGGAGTCAATGCAAGGAGATGCCTCCTTCCATGCACGTTCCAAGTCACAGGCAGCGCCGCCCCAGCGGAAAACTAGCCGCCCCCTGTCTAGAAGCGGCTGAGAGGACGGGCACGCAGAAATCATGCCGCTTATTTGTCTACAACCGTCTTAACAGCGACAGGTTCCTCATTGACATGGGTGCAGACATTTCTGAGGTACCTCCAACAGCTTCAGAACGCCGGTTTCCATCCAAAAGCAACCACCAGGCTTTTCGTAGCTAATGGTTCACACATTGAAACATATGGTGAACGACTCTACATGCTGGATCTACGACTACGACGGCAATTCCGTTGGCCCTTCACCATCGCTGAAGTTCGACACCCTATTATTGACGCCGATTTTCTTTCCGAATTCGGGTTGCTTATAGACGTAAAGAACCAACGCCTGATTGATACAACTACCAGCCTCTGGAAACCAGCCAAGCCAGCTTATGACTTGGGCCACTCTTCAATCCTGTAGATCCTAACCACCATTATGCTGATCTCCTCCGCGCATTCCCCAATCTGCTCCATAGAAACCCAGCTGTCTGTACTCCCAACAGTGACTTCGCACATGTCATAGAGACCAAAGGGCCCCCACTATCTGCCAAGTCTCGACGTCTACAATCCTGCTGCTACAGCCCATCTGAAGCAGTTGTTTGGGCGGCTTAGTTCTCATGGAATCTGCATAAACGTGGCAAAGTATGTTTTTGAAGCACTTGAGGTTTCATTCCTTGGGTTCCTGTTGAACGCAAAAGGCATCAAGCCACTGCCGGACCGAGTTGAAGTGCTCATCAAGTACCCTCGACCTACAACCGTTGAAGAGCTCCGGCGTTTCCTTGGCCTTGCTAACTTTTACAGACGCTCGATTCCCCGTGCAGCTACGCTTCAACAACCTTTGTTTGACCTGTGCCCGGGCTGGAAAAAGCGCGATCGACGCCCAGTAGAGTGGACAGCCCAGTCAGAGCAAGCTTTTGACGAGCTCAAGACTGCCTTGGCCAACGCCACCCTTTTGGCTCACCCTGATTGCAACCTCCCAATAGTCCTGATGGTCGACGCCTCAGACTTTGCTGCTGGAGCTTCTCTTCACCAACTTCGAGACAGTTCTGCTGAACCACTCGGGTTTTTCTCGAAAATGCTGAACACCGCTCAATGTGCTCACAGCACGTATGATAGAGAGTTATTGGCAGCATATCAGGGAGTGAAATATTTCCGATACATGCTGGAAGGTCGTCGATTTGACATCCTTACAGACCACAAACCCCTGCTGTACGGGTTTGCTCAAGGTCCAGACAAAGCTTCCCCGCGACAACTCCGCCATTCAGACTTTATTGGACAGTTCACGACAGACATTCGGTACGTGCCTGGAACGACAAACAACCCAGCTGATACATACTCACGCATTTCAGCCGTGGCTGCTGTTCCTCCCCTGTCCCTGCAGCTCGTTGCCAAAGCGCAGGCCACCTGCGGCGAACTTCAACAGCTCAGAACATCAGCTAGTTCGAAGCTGATGCTGCAGGATATGGCGCTGGATGAAGGGTTGGTGCTTGTGTGTGACACATCAACAAGCCAACTGCGTCCATTTGTCCCAGAGCAGCTCCGTCATCAGATCTTTGACTCCACACACTCTCTTGCACACCCAGGTGTCAAAGCTTCAGTGAACCTCGTGCAGACTCGCTACTGCTGGCCTTCTCTGAAGAGAGATGTGGCACGTTATTGCCTCAGAGTCTACCATGGTAGGGGGAGCGTTGTTTTCACCTGTTCAAACCTTCAATGTTCTTCATGAATCAAAATTTCCACTCGAGTTTCACGTTTTAGACCATCTTGACCAATTTTGGTTCCGTGTCTGTGTCTGTCGTTCGATTTCGATGAAATTTCCAGGGATTGTGCAGTTTGGCGTGTTGATGGTCTCCTATGAGTATTATTGCTCCCGGACTTTTAGTACCCTCTATCTACAATATCGGATCGTGCATACGAGGTAGCCATGTGTAAATTCGGATGTTAAATGTTCCTACTTTTCTTCTTTTTAGGATAGGTAGGTATAGCCGTATGGTTGAATGGTTGGGGGAACTCAACAAAACATGACTGTGCGAAAAGTGCATCGTTCACTTACACCCTGGTTGTTTCGAACCGATGAGCGACAACGCTTACGGCCAATGTTGCGTTTCCTATTTTCTGAATTCCATGACATTTTAAAAAATCCACTTCACTTTAATGTTCAAGAGACATCAAAATGAAGTTTTTCACAAAAAAAAAGGATTTTATTGATAATCCATTCCTTGGCCGAATGTGGGTTTTAAAGGGTGTCGTTCTACGTTTTAGACCGTATCAACCAATTTTGATTTTGATTTTTTTGGATTTTTATTTTGTTTTGAATTTTGATTTTTGTGCCTGTGTGTCGTTCGATTTCGATGAAATGTACAGGGATTGTGAAGGTTGGCGTGTTCATGGTCCCCCGTGAATATTATTGCTCTCGGACTGATGGTACCTACCCTCTATCTACAATATCGGATCGTGCATACGAGGTAGCCATGTGTAAATTCGGTTGTTAGATGTTCCTACTTTTCTTCTTTTCAGAATAGGAAGGTATAGCAGTATGGTTGAATGGTTGGGGGAACTCAACAAAACATGACTGTGCGAAAAGTGCATCGTTCACTTATACCCTGGTTGTTTCAAACCGATGAGCAATAACGCTTACGGCAAACTTTGCTTTCCCTATTTTATGAATTCCATAACATTTATAAAAATCCACTACACTTTAAGGCCAATCCAATACGAGGAAGCCCCATGTGCCACAACCACTAGGCAGACGTTTTTTCCTTGAATTCGGTGAAATCTTCAGAGAATGTGCGGTTCGACGTGTAGACGGTCCCATATTAGGGTAGTTCAATGTACTTAGAGATTGATGTTTTGAGATAAGCTACATAAATTGTTATCATCGGATCAATACAATCGGGAAGCATACGAGAAAGCTATGCGCCACACCCACTTGGCAGACGATTGTTATTTGAATTTGTTACGACAACGAAATGTTCATCATTTGGCAACAAGAGATAATTTTTGACCTGTTGCGAATTAAAATAAAATTTACTTTCTTGCTCGAAACTGAAAAAAGTGTAAAGAATTTTCTAAAAGATAGAAAATTCTAGAAAGAGAAAATAGAACATGGACGCTGCAATCCCGATTTTCAAATCATAAAATTCTGTAGATTTTTTAAATACTTCGATTGAGCTTCGCTTTTCGATACTTCGCTTGATAAGCTCACTTTTCCAAATTAACACTTGTATCATCACGAAAAAAAATGTAGTTGAAAATTTTTTTGATTTGGACGAAGAGGTCTAGATGCATTTCCCATTCTTATGGATCATAAACTTCGACGCTTATAGCTAATACAAGAAAACATAACAAATTACAGGAAAGAAAGTAGTCAAAAATAGCACTATCAACTGTAAGAACTATCACTGGGTTATTCAGAGATACCTTGAGCGAAAAAAGTAGATTATGAAAAACATATTGTTTAGTAATGCATGCATTCCAGGGGACGTCCCATTGGATAAGCATTAGATCAGTTTAACCAGTTGTTAAGTGATAAAACTGTTTCACTCGATGTAATTTATTTATTACTTTAGGCAAGAAATACTGAAACCCCCCCCCCACCATTATCCACCTTAACATTTCTAGCGGCATGGGAGCCTCGAATCTGAAGAGAATCCATGATCTACGATACCCAACATGCGAATTCGAGTTCACCCCCCCCCCACCACCACCACCCCAACGCCAACAATGGTGCCAGTCTGGCACCAAAGCGGAAATACGTCGTAACATTGAACTTTCATCTGTTAGTTTTGGTAGGCAGTCCGTCGAAGTTCACATCCGTATTCAAGGTGAAACACAAAAAAATAAAAAACACGAAATAAGCGGTTTATGGCATCATGGCACCATGTCCTGGCACCATGATGGCACCACTATTAGTTCCATGGTGGTACAGAGAATAATTCATGAAAATCCAGAGGTATAATGAGAATTTTTTCTCAATTTCAAAGCTTGGGTACAATTGGTAAGCAGTAAAGAACCGATGTTTGAGTAGATTTATTTTGATTATTGAGATCAAGCTGTGACTAGAAATAACGAAGGACCACCCTAGTATGGTGTGACTAGGGACACTCTTTGAAGTACCTACTACTATATTGCACTTGTTGAATCTATCCTAATGACTAGTCTCAGTGGTTATACTAAATTGTAGGTTTAGGAACTTGTGATAAAGGTGTGATAAATAACAGATAACAATAACAATCCCCTTTCCATAAAGATATATTATAATGAAAACAACAGACTAGATTTGTTCCCTAATTCCTACTTGGCCAAGGTTACACAGATAAATAAAGAAGAGATAGCAGAAAATGTCAACAGATGTGACTAGATATAGATTTTGGTAGGTAAAGTTCAAATGTTGATGAAGTAGTGAGAAGAAGTCTTCATGCACAAACTTGAGATGAGGAAGAGGTAGGAAGAAATGCCAATTTTACCTTCAAGTATCCTGACTAAAAGTGATGGTGAAAAAGGTGGCTTCATCCATCAATCGGCGTCCACTGTCTTCAGCAGGAATACTTGAGAATGGAAAAGGTGTCAATCCTCCAAAAGGCTGGCCAGCAGGAACTCCACAGGTAGAACAAAGGACCTGATGCCTTCCAACTTGCTAGTAAGATTTAGCTGCGAATCTTCACCAATTGTTGACAGGGACGACTTTATGGTTGCATGTATACTTGTGGTAACTTAAGTATCACAATGCGATAGGTTGAACAAGGTGAAGACATTAATAAAGTTGGAAAAAAGGCAGAGAAATACGAGATAATGGAAAAATGGCGAGATTTGAGTAGAAACTGGTTTAACTTCAAGCTCCATTCAGTTGGCTCAAGGCAGGATCAGCTGAAGATGGTTGGCAACACTGCGCGCACTCACTTCACTTTGCTTACTTTTAATTACACTGCCAAGAACAGATTACGACTTGATTAATTTTAATGAACAATAATAATTTTGCAATATAAATTATTACAAAATAGTCCCATATTTATGGGAACACCATGGAACATGGAAGCATAGTCCATAGAGACTTCCATACTCAGAATGGATGAAGTGGCCACTCAGCCATGATAAGAGATAACAGGAATAAATTATTGCGCTGATAAGAAGATGTCAACTATTTCAGTGATATGGAAACTCGTCTTTTTGACGTTGAAGATATTGTTAATATGAAATTATGCCGGAAATAAGTTTGGCAGGTAGAAAATGTATTGTGCATTGTAGAAAGGTTACTGCGGAAAGAATTGAAGAGAGAAAAGCAATGGTAAGTCTGCTGTGTAACAGATAAGGCGGAAACAACCGAAATATTGAAAAATCGGATATTTTGTGAATATTATCCCCCCATTCACCCCCTCCCCTTGCGAATTTTGGTACTCTGGTAAAATCAAGTACAACTCGGAAGTTATTTGAGTCAAACAAAAAAAGAAACACGCAAATCGGTTGGAAATTGAGGCCTGGGCAGAGTTTACAAGATTACGCACGCAAACGCACGTTTTTTAAGCATTAACCCCCCCTTTCCCCCTCTTAAAAAGCAAAATCCAAAATTCCGGCGCTGTAGTGCACAACTAGATAGTATTCCGCGTCAAACGAAAAAAGAACCACGAAAATCGGTTGAGAACTAAGGCCTGGGCAGAGTACACAAGATTATGCCCAAAAACGCACGTTTTTCGAGCATTAACCCCCCCTTTCCCCCCTTAAAAGGCAAAATTCGAAATTCCGGCGACGTAGTGCACAACTAGATAGTTTTCCGCGACGAACAAAAAAAGAACCAGGAAAATCGGTTGAGAACTAAGGCCTGTGCAGAGTACACAAGATTTTGTTACACACACACACACACACATACACACACACACACACACATACACACACACACACACACAGACATACACCTATGGTTTTTTTCGCGGATTTGGATTCAGAATGGTCTAAAACGGATTACTGTGTGGTTATTTTTTTTTCTGTTGAGTGTTGTCCAACTTCACCCCAGATCGATCGCATAAGGGCGCCCAAGTCTTACTGTGGGACGTCCTAAAAAGGCAATTCATCAAGAAACATTTCGAGACTGGTGATTCTTCCAAGTACCGCCCGCCCGACCACCCCATGTTGTTGTCAACGCACCTGATTGACTTCTGACCCCGAACTCTTCCGTGTTTGGGTCTCTGAAAGCCCTCGCATTCCTCGCCTGCCTTCGATTTTTTTGAAGTCGAAGCATTCGCCGCCTCGACGCTTTACAATCGCGCTGCACACACTATCTTCAAAATTGCTATTTTTATATATTCTCACTTAATTGCCATTGTGCGCTATTATCCCAGTTTTTCGAAAAAATTATCCTAAAAGCCCAAAATAAATCTTTCAAAATTTTAAAATGTACAATTTCAAAAAATTAACAAACATTAAGGGTTGAGCGCCATTCTCATGTGTATTCTGAGTACAATAAAACTTTCAGATTGAAAATGGGGTATTTCAGTCAATTTTTTTATATTTTTTTTCCAAAAGAGTAAGGCTCAGGAATAACGGTAATCGGGTCTGTTCGTCGAGAAAATGTTTTTAAAAAATCAGAGAAGCTAAGGAAAGTTGAAGATTTGAACGGTGTGACGTAGCTAGCCAACTGTCTTTGACAAAGTATCCATGCACAGAAACCCCTCTTGGATACTACAACATTCTACTCACACACGCGCGCGGGGCAGTCCGCGGCGTAGTCCTTGCCTAGTGTGTGTGCATTTATAGCGGCCCGCCTTTTTCAAACGTGTGATCTCTTTAATTAATTTTTCTACCACATGTTATAGTATCATTGGGCTTAAAGTTGGAGTATATAGGTTTTCAAGGGTGCTGAATCCAAATTTGAGGTCAAAAACCTGAATTTCCGACCCACCAAAATACCCCATTGGATGAATAGGCGAGGAGAAAAACGTGAACTACGTTTGAGTTCATTTTGAAGCGCAACGTGGTGGCTGTTTCTGGAACTATTCCCGGGATGATTGGCCTTAATGTTCAAAAGACTCAAAATCAAAATGAATTTTTTTACAAAAAAAAAAAAAAATTATTGTTAATCCACTCTTTGGCCAAATGTGGGTTTTAAAGGGTGCCTGTTGTTTTGATTACGCCCTCAGCAACTCCACTCGCTTTTTACGTTTTAGACCGTCTCGACCAATTTTTATTCGATATTTTTTTGGATTTTTATTTTGTTTTGAATTTTGATTTTTGTGGCTGTGTGTCGTTCGAAATTTACAGGGATTGTGCAGGTTTGCGTGTTGATGGTCCCCATGAATATTATTGCTCTCGGACTGATGGTACCCTCTATCTATAATGTCGGATTGTGGATCGAGGAAGCCATGTGTAAATTGAGTTGTTAAATGTTCATACTTTTCTTCTTTTCAGAATAGGAAGGTATAGCCGTATGGTTGAATGGTTGGGGGAACTCAAGAAAAGTTGCATCCCCGTTGGCAAGCCCTAGATCCTACTAGGTATTTGCTCGGGAGTTTTGGTTTATTATTTTCAATAATGAACCTTTGGAATCGACCAAGAAAAAAAATTTTTAACACCCCCTCAAAATTTGATGGTTTACGTTTCAAGGTACGTAGAATCCAAAAATCGAATAAAAATTTGGCCGTCCGTCCGCCGTCCGCCGTACGCCGTCCGCCGTACGCTGTACGCCGTACGCCGTACGCGGCACTTTTGCCACTTAGCATTGACCGATTTTGATGAAATTTGGTATGTAGGCTCCATTTGGGGTCTAGTTGTGCCCCGAAGCTTTTGGTTGATGTAGGTCACTCCTAAGGGTTCCAAAATCAATTTTGAAATTTTGAAAACGCCCTAACTCAAAAAATTTCGATATAAAGGTATTGTTTTTCCTTAAAATTAAGATTCTATAGAATTTTTAGAATTTTTTGAGACCACGCGGAGCTCTGTAGGACAAACCGTTCGCTCCCTACGAAAATTTAAGGTTTTATATTGAAATATATTTATATAAATCAAAACACGAGTGTGAATCGCAAAAGAGGCCTAATCTCCGTTCAAATTAGAGCTGACCGAAATGCGATCAATGGTTGGTGATTTTGATTTATTTTTTTTATTTTTTTTTATTTTTTTTAATTTTTTTATTATTTTTTTATTTATTTATTTTTTTTTAATTCTTCTCTTCATATTGGATGGTTGGTGATTTTGTAGACGAGTGATCTATATAAAAATAATAAACCGTTGTGTAATAATTTGCAGCGTTTTGGATTCATACTTGAAGAAGGGTAACATAATATCTATACAAGCGAACTTCACCGATCGATGCACACAGCGCTCCGTTTCGGCAAGACTCGCTACCTCTTCAGTTTGCTCGGTCGTCCAACAGAATGAGCTCCTACGACTACAAGGATTCTCGCAAGAAATCGCTGGTTTATCCACGAAAGTAGGAATTAAATTAAATTCTCATTCGCCTGGATTTAACACTTTGTATGTTTCGTGTGTATGTAAGGATTTGTGTACGGGTTTGTCAATATAATATTATAATTATCAACTGACGAGTAAGTTTCGGACCAAACCACACGATCTAATTCACTTAGTGTGACCATCATGGAGTACAAACTTCAGGACAATAAGAACTAAGTGAAGTATGTTAGTTTTCATCATTCATACTAGTAATCATACTCCAACTATGTATCAGAAAAGTGTTGCCTATAAGTTGTAAATAGGTGCAATAAAACACGTGAAAAAAACTTATGAATTTGAAAATCCTTGAACATTTTAAATTTAGGTACAACTTTTAAAGTTTGGGCCCCTTCAATTTAGGGAAATACTGACCCGGAACGAGGAACGAAGGGCGACCGACAAAAACCCCCTAGCAGTTGTTGATCCTATTTTGTAGCATTATCTCTCTGAACGGCTCTGTCCAGATCATCTCGTCTGGTCGTACTCCTCGTCCCGCCTTCGAATATCAGTGGGATGTGGCAAGTTTCACAAAAATGTGACGCAGAACATCACAAGCAGATGAAGAATATATATTATACGTACCCCGTCCAAGCGCTCCATCCACCTGACACTGAACTCGTCGCCAAGACAGTTATCCGTGCAATACCAAGCAGCAGAAGTTTCGTCCCTGTTTGCAGCAGTCATCACATACACTGTTAAACAAAAAATGGATTAATTTTCGTTTTGCTCGTGTAAAACATTACATGAAATAATCATTTCCAACTGCCCTGAATGAGAATCCTTCTAAAATAATTTAACATTGGAAACCGATAAGCAGGCAGCAACCGTCGGTTCAAGAGTACTTCAGTTCGTTGCATTTCAACTGAAGGCACCAGCTTCCTAAATAGTTATTAGATAAGTCACAAATGGAGCAACGTGAATTACGTTTGAACGACCGTAACTTGGAATTGAGAAGTCAGGTAGTTGGTATTTTAACCTTATTTTCCTCTATTCGAGGTGACGTAAGTCGTTGATTACCATTTTACCTCAAAATTTTTACAGTTATTAGGTTACACTCATTTTCACAACAGAACAAAACTTCCTCCAAAAAATATAATTTAAATTTTAAGAGGCAGAACTATTTGTAATTTTTCACAAAACAATCACAAGCAGGTATTTCGGGGTAAAAAGAATTACCTATCCTGAATGAAATTTGTCAATTCACTTCAGAAGTGCTAGTTCTTGGATAACTATTTTCAATGATGAACCTTTGGGATCAAGCGGGGAAAAAATCGTCTGCCAAGTGGGTGTGGCACATAGTTTCCTCGTAACCGCCGTTTACACGAACGAAAATGTCCAACGAAGTTCTCCCTGTTCTCATGGAGCAATTTTTGTGAAGTTATATTGCATCAATTATTTACAACATCTATTTACAAACATTCAATTTTATTATGTTATGTGATTTGCATAGGGGATCAAATTTACTCCAACCTGTACAATCCCCGATAATTTATTTATTGACAAAAAAGAAAAAAAATCAAAACAGCTCGCTTGTACATAATAAAAATGTAGAAGTTGTTGTCTACATCGTAAAATTTCTATAACGTAAAATGAAAGGAAATTTTGATTTTGGAGAATTTTTTTTTCAACCTTGATAAGTGAAAACAATGCTTCTGCTACCTTGGTAGACTCGGAAGCAAAATTATAACCCCCTCTCGAAATATGATGGTTTACGTTTCAAAATATGTAGAATCCAAAAGACAATTGATATATCGGCTCCATTTGGGGTCCAGTTGTGCCCCGAAGATTTTGGAATTTGTCAGTCACGTGTACGGGGTAAATAGCTCAAAAAATTTCGATTCGATAATTGTTCTTTCATTAATTCGAAATTTCCGGATTTTCCGACACCACCCAGAGCTCTGCGAGACCAACCTATCGCTCTCAGTTGGGTCTCACAGTTGGTCGACGGTCGTTTTTAGCATTTTGCCAAATCGAAGGGACAAAAAGTTAAAAAGTTGTACTTAAATTGGAAATTTTAAAGGATTTTAGAAATTAATTAGTGCACGGCCCTTGGGAATTGGAAAACTGAAATATTGCCGCCGGAATCATCAAAATCAAACGATAATTGACAGAGAAAAATGGGAAAAACTACTGAATAAACGGTTATTCCCATGTTTTTCCCATATTTATTTGGCAATTATTGTTCGATATTGATGATTCCGGCGGAAATATTTCAGTTTTTCAATTCCCAAGGGCCGTTCACTAATTAATTTCTAAAATCATTTAAAATTTCCAATTTAAGTACAACATTTTTTCCCCTTCGATTTGGCAAAATGCTAAAAACGACTGTCGACCAACTGTGAGACCCAACTGAGAGCGATAGGTTGGTCTCGCAGAGCTCTGGGTGGTGTCGGAAAATCCGGAAATTTCGAATTAATGAAAGAACAATTATCGAATCGAAATTTTTTGAGCTATTTACCCCGTACACGTGACCGAAATCTTCGGGGCACAACTGGACCCCAAATGGAGCCGATATATCAATTGTGTTTTGGGTTTTTAAATATTTTGAAACGTAAACCATCATATTTCGAGAGGGGGTTATAATTTTGCTTCCGATTCAACCAACGTAGCAGAAGCATTGTTTTCACTTATCAAGGTTGAAAAAGAAAGTTCTCCAAAATCAAAATTTCCATTCATTTTACGTTATAGAAGTTTTACGATGTAGACAACAACTTCTACATTTTTACTATGTTCAAGCGAGCTGCTTTGATTTTTTCCGTTTTTGTCAATACATAAATTATCGGGGATTGTGCAGGTTGGAGTAAATTTGGTCCCCTATGCAAATCACATAACATAATAAAATTGAATGTTTGTAAATGGATGTTGTAAATAATTTATGCAATTTAACTTCACAAAAAGTGTTCCATGAGAACAGGGAGAACTTCGTTGGACAATTTCGTTCATGTACATTTTTGTTCATGGTGGTTACGAGGAAACTATGTGCCACACCCACTTGGCAGACGATTTTTTTCCCCGCTTGATCCCAAAGGTTCATTATTGAAAATAGTTATCCAAGAACTAGCACTTCCGAAGTGAATTGAAAAATTTAATTCAGGATAGGTAATTATTTTTACCCCAAAAATGGGAAAAACTATTGAATAAACGGTTATTTCCATGTTTTTCCCACATTTATCTGGCAATTATTGTTCAGTATTGATGATTCCAGCGGCAATATTTCAGTATTTCAATTCCCAAGGGCCGTGCACTAATTAATTTCTATAATCCTTTAAAATTCCCTATATAAGTACAACTTTTTTACTTTTTGCCCCTTCGATTTGGCTAAATACTAACCCGGAACGAGGAATGAACGTCGACCGATTGAGACCCCCTGAGGATAATCAATCACCTAATAATTGGATGTTCCGTGACTTTTTTCATCAGTAATTATAGATATTGTTCAATTTTTAGGATTGAATGAGACCACCAAGCCAATCAACTAGCTGAGAACTTATGAGAGATGAGAACTTATTGACAAGTTTATGTTTGTATCTGTAGCACACAATGTGGTTGTCTTTAGAAGAGCCTCTTAGAATCATTGTGCGCAGGTTTATTCATCATTTGCTCCATTTTTTGAATCTAATGCGAAATGGGAAAACTAAAGAAGTATCCGTTTGAATAGATGAATTATAAATTTGGCTCTAAAAGAGTTCTATTGATTCAAGGAACCACAAGAGTCGAACTACAGTTCAAATCAAATTATTAGAAAAAATTATTAGAAATCCCATTTTGTAAAGTTAATCAATGAATACGAGTGTGATTTTGAACGCAGTTCCATAAGTTTCCATTTCATCATCAGTCTGCGGAGTCTATCCATTGACTATGAGAACTATTAAGGCTGATGGTAGACTAGATCTAGGTACGCTATTGTTGCTAAACGCGTAGTAGGTGATGGAATTTTGGTTACCTCTGGTATTCTCTTCCAAAATATTCTCGAACATGGAACCAGCTTCGCAGGCTTCTATGTACATGAACAACTAAAAAACAAATAAAAAACATGTTCAATAATTTATTTACAGTAACTTCCATCCAGTAAGCTTTAAAACATCAATGTTGGTATGTCCTACACATATCATGATGACACCCTGAAAACTGGCCATCAATTCAAACATGAAGCCTCTCCGCCTACCGACCGTTGGGGTCAATCCAGAACCATTTTGATGATATTTACAATCCACTGACGTCGTTGGACAAATAGATGTAGATTGTAGAAACTAGTGGAAAATCTCCTTTGTACGGTGAGAGGGGGAGAAACCAAACCTTGGGTATGGCAAGGTTTTAAGAGCCTTTCAATAGAGATGGTTCGTATGGAACTAATGGTTCATTGATTATGTACTCATCTAGATAAATTGATTACCTATTTATTAGTCAAATTGACTGATGCTAACATTGAATTCAATCTGAAAAATTGAGCCAAATGTGGTCAAGTAGAGTAGTACAAGGGAGAGATCGTCAGCTAAGTAAATTTGCAAGGAGGAGTTGATGCCCAAGTGAAAATAATTCCGAAGGATTATGATAAATGAACCTTTAAATACGAGATTAACATTCATGCAACTGCTATGCAGGACTGATCTGAAGTGCCAGCTATTGGACGTGGAACTATAAACAGCTTAGAATGACGATTTCTATCATCTCAACCAGAATCCTCACCGCCCAAGCGCGCACAGATAAACTTGACAAGTACCTTGTTGTAGCTGTTAGCCTTGTGCATTTCCTTGAGTGTTGCCTCCAAATCATCTGCCGTCAGGATGTCGTTGGGGAATGCCAGTAATCCAGTGCTACCGTGATCAGAGAAGTACACAAATACGTTCGTGTTTTCATCACTACAACAAAACAAAGGACGATGAAAATGAGTAATAATAATAATAATAATGATATGACGCAGTTACCATGGAGTAACCCAGTTGTTTTCCAAGGTTTCGAATATTGCTTCTGTTTATCTATTTAACAATATAACCGCATGTAATTCTAAGAATCTCCTTGTCTTTTGGTACCGATCGAAGCTAACCCACCGACATTCACCGAATTTAGTACCTACTTTTATCCAGTACCTAGTCTCTGAAAGCTTATAGGCATTTTTGGAACACTGAGCAGTACGTCATTGAGCTCAATTTTTAAACGGCTGGACCGATTTTGATCGACATTTTCTCATCGTACCTAGTTTACCCTCTAGCGGAATGCCGACATCGGAATCAATTTTTATCAGAAAATTCGCATCAACAAGAAAATTGATACACTTTCATACCGTATATCCGACAAATGGAAGACAGGATTATAAAACCGCAAGAAATTATTACACAACGGCTCATTATTTTTATATATTATAGATGACTCGCCTGCGACGATGACGGCTCTTCCACGATAAGTACCTACCAACCAAAAATTTTCGCGGAAGGTTCACTGCCAATTAGAAGAAAAGAGAAGAGATTTAGGCAGGAAGTACCTACCAGCAGACTCAGTTATCCGAGAGTTTTGGGCGCCCTCACATTCAAAACGACAAGGAATTCTACACGAACATAGATGAAAATTGCATTTGATCAGCCTTTCTTTAAAATCGTCGCTATTTTAACCCTGGAATGGAAGAATAACGTTTACCCCCTTCATTGGAAGAATTCGGAGTCATTTTGACACCTGCGTTTTTCCGGCGTAAATAATATTTTTTACCTTACCAAATGCATTAGTGTTGTGGTTTGAGAATTTGCGCTGAATTACGGTAAAATTTGGAACAAAAATGATCTGACTCTAAAATGAAGGTGACTGACTCTGAATGATTCTAAGGGAAGTATATACTCGGTAATTTAGTGTGAATTTTAGCAAAAGGGAATTGTTGTTAATTTGGCTCCTGTCTGTATAGAAACCGGCTTACCAAATTAAGAGGGAAGGCCTCTGGTCTTCACAAAACCGGCTCACCTAATGAAGTTAACAAAAGTTGGAGGAAAGCTAAGTTGTAGTTTCTGGTCTGTTAAACCCAGCTCACTACGGGAGTGTATTTGTACTAAGTCTTTTAGTAGGTTGTTTGAGGTTTGTTGATTGAGTTGTAGACGGTTGTTGGTTTGGAAAATGGTATGGCTCTTTTCCTCGGGAATCGGGAATATATAGTGAACCCCCACCTCCGGATTCTAGTCCTCCCGGAGGGGAGGTCTGTTGTCCGTTGGCGTGTTCGTACGTTATGACCTGAATTCCGAGGGAAAGAGACCGTTACTTTTTATTTGTGAAAGACGACATAGTCTGGAGGCACAACCATTAGCTTGTGGTTTTTATAGAATTTAGGAAGTTTTGGGGAGTTACTTACCCCCGTCTGCATCATTTTACCTACGATTGTCGATGAAAATGATCATTTTTTGATGTTCAACCACATTTCTTCACATCAAATCAATCTAGGTACCACGAATAAAACCACAAACGCAATAGTTGGTAAATATATTTCATAAAAATGTTAATCAGTCTGAAACAAAAATCAGTCGGACTTATGGAGGGATAATCATCTCTACCATGACTGATGTAATTGGTGAATCACATTCCTTTTCGAGGACTGTAGGAAACATCACATTCCTTTTCAAGAACCATAGGAAACATAAATTCGTTGAATATCATTCGTACATTACAATAAAAAAGGAGAAAGGTAGTACAATGGGTAGGTACCGCAATAACAAATGAAGGAACTACGAGAGAAAGGCACAGTGGTACCCTACTCACCTATAATAAACCCATCACATAAAAATCACTTTGCCAAAACCTACAAATATGTGACTACCTACTTCATGTTTTATCACATAGGTTGAACATAGGAATATAAAGTAAAAATATACGAGTAAAGTGTATGAAGTAAAAATATGACTGAAAATATGATTAAAACTATAAAGTAAAAATGGCCGAATCTGTGCACGCTATTGCAAAAATGAGTCAATCCGACGCCTTGGTTTTACTAAATTACCGTTTGAATGCACCCCAGAAGAACATCACGGCGCAGTCACCATCGCAAAATTGGTGCAACAGATGGGTAGATGCATACCTGGAAGGAGGAGCTACTCCCACTTCTCCTTCCCCCCCTCCCCAACGTTTTAGTGTGGCGCGGAGTCAACATGACTCATTCATCCATTCCAGGGTTAATCCACCGCCGGGCGCGCGGTGCGGTAAAACCGGAATTCAGGCAAAACGGGTGTGAAGGGGTCCAAGAAATGTCTTGAGGCCCCAAAGTAATCCTAGTTCAGGATATGGCCCTATGGAAACGCATAGTTCTTAGCGACAAAACAAATGTTTATCAGTTGCATTCAATGATTTGAAGAGGACAGGTCGAGCCCAACGCATTCTGTGAAGCGCGCGTCCTGGTAGTGCAACTCCGCCGACCGCTCACAATGAGGGGATATATACATAGGGATACAATAATAAACCTTTGGAATCGACCAAGAAAAAAAAATTTAACACCCCCTCAAAATTTGTTGGTTTACGTTTCAAAGTACGTAGGATCCAAAAATCGAATAAAAATTTAGCCGTCCGTCCGCCGTACGCGGCACTTTCCCCACTTAGCATTGACCGATTTTGATGAAATTTGGTATGTAGGCTTCATTTGGGGTCTAGTTGTGCCCCGAAGATTTTGGTTGATGTAAATCAATTCTAAGGGTTCAAAAATGAATTTTGAAATTTTGAAAACGCCCTAACTCAAAAATTTGGACATAAAGGTATTGGTTTTCCATCAATTTAAGATAGCATAGAATTTTTAGAATTTTTTGAGACCACGCGGAGCTCTGTAGGACAAGCCGTTCGCTCACTACGAGAATTTAAGGGTTGGACGTACGATAAATCAGAAACACGAGTGTGAATCTCAAAAGAGGCCTAATATCCGTTCAAATATCAGCTGACCGAAATGCGATCGATGTTTTTCTTCATGTTGGATGGTTGGTGGCTTTGCAGACGAGTGATCTCTATAGAAAAATAATAAACCACTGAGTAATAATTTGCAGCGTTTTTTTATGGCAAATGTTCAAGTAACTATTTTCCATAGCATTATTTGTGGGATCGTTATGCAATTTTCCCAAAGATTTTTTGATTCACCTCCTAGTGATTCACCTCAATGATTTTTCTAAGAGTTTCTTTACTTTTTTGTGCATTAAAAAAAATCAAAAGGTTAGAAGCCAATTTTGGTTTAGAAGATTTTTGAGTTACCTGCAATGGTCCGATTTTTCCACTGACTTCATAGTCGTAGACTTTTGCTGTTTTCTTCCCATCGATTATTTGGCACCTCGGTACCAATTTTGGACTGATAATGTTGAAATTATTAGTTCCTATTGCTGATCCAACTGTGAAGGTATTGTAGGAATAAGAGAAGGTCGGTATATTTTGCAAGGAAGTTCGATAAATACATTTTATTGTTGAGACTAAAACGTTCCATAATATACATATATATATGTATATTATACAGGGTGTCCCCGAAAATGTCCCCCCCCCCCCCTGCTGAAATCGTCCAGGTAGTGGTAAAAAAAATTTTTTTTTTTTGAATCTTCATGATTTTTCCCAAGGATCTCAAATATGACCACGGTGCGCATTGCGCACATGCGCAATCGTGCGCAACGCACACCAACTTCGTTTTCTCAAATGAGACTCCCCATTTTTTATTAGGACGTCCCACAGTAAGACTTGGGCGTCCTTATGCGATCGATCTGGGGTAAAGTTGGACAACACTCAACAGAAAAAAAAAAAAATAACCACACAGTAATCCGTTTTAGACCATTCTGAATCCAAATCCGCGAAAAAAAACCATAGGTGTATGTCTGTGTGTGTGTGTGTGTGTGTGTGTGTGTAACAAAATCTTGTGTACTCTGCACAGGCCTTAGTTGTCGAACGATTTTCGTGGTTCTTTTTTCGTTTGACGCGAAATACTATCTAGTTGTGCACTACAGCGCCGGAATTTTGGATTTTGCTTTTTAAAAGGGGGAAAGGGGGGGTTAATGCTTTAAAAACGTACGTTTGCGAGCATAATCTTGTAAACTCGGCCCAGGCCTCAATTTCCAACCGATTTGCGTGTTTCTTTTTTTGTTTGACTCAAATAACTTCCGAGTTGTACTTGATTTTACCATAGTACCGAAATTCGCAAGGGGAGGGGGTGAATGGGGGGATAATATTCACAAAATATCCGATTTTTCAATATTTCGGTTCTTTACTGCTTACTAATTGTACCCAAGCTTTGAAATTGAGGAAAAATTCTCATTATACCTCCGGATTTTCATGAATTATTCTCTGTACCACCATGGAACTAATAGTGGTGCCACCATGGTGCCAGGACATGGTGCCATGATGCCATAAACCGCTTATTTCGTGTTTTTTTTTTTTTTTTTGTGTTTCACCTTGAATACGGATGTGAACTTCGACGGACTGCCTACCAAAACTAACAGATGAAAGTTCAATGTTACGACGTATTTCCGCCTTGGTGCCAGACTGGCACCATTGTTGGCGTTGGTGAGGTGGTGGGGGGGGGGGGGGTGAACTCGAATCACGTGGTGATGTTAGTTTCTTGATTTTACTGCATTTCTATCAAATTATCGACGAAAAATGAACTTCATGAACTTCAATGAAGTTCATTTTTCGTCGATAATTTGATAGAAATGCAGTAAAATCAAGAAACTAACATCACCACGTGATTCAGCGTAAAAAAATACTGAAATATCATGTGTCACACTTAGGTACTTCGTACATGCACATTTTGACACAACCTTGCGGTGCGCATCTTTGAGCGCGCACTGAGCGGGTTGCGCGCAACAAAACAAAATCGGTTGAGGGGTGAAATGTTCACAAAATTTCACGTAGAATCCGAATCTGCAATAAAAAATGGGGAGTCTCATTGGAAAAAACGAAGTTGGTGTGCGTTGCGCACGATTGCGCACGTGCGCAATACGCACCGTGGTCATATTTGAGATCCTTGGGAAAAATCATGAAGATTAAAAAAAAACTTTTTTTTTACCACTACCTGGACGATTTTAGCAGGGAGGGGAACGTTTTCGGGGACACCCTGTATATTTTTAAGTTGAGTATTAAGAATAGTTTTTCTTTGAAATAATTCCGTTACACGAGAAAAACACGACTTATATATGATCAATCCAATGTCTTCTACAAGCCGCGCCGGTCAAGTGACACACCCCAAGGCGCGCCTGGTGGTCGGTAAAACTCATGAAAAAACAATACATCTATACCTATCACAAGTTTTCGGGATAGAATGTTCTGAAAATGTTTTCTTCCACTTTTTACCCTTTAGGAGTTACTGAAAAAATCGTCGGGGCACAACTAGATCCCACATGGAGCTGATATGTCAAATTTCATCAAAATGAGGAATTTCACCATGTCTGAATTTCCTATTTTTGACCCCAAAATCGGATTCAACACCTCTAAAAACCCCCTAAGGCAGAGCTTTTAGCCCGAACTTCCTAATTTACGAATAAACAAAACAGTATAGAAAATACGAATGTTTAAAAAAACCGGGAAAATGACGTCATGCTGGAATAGTTCATTTATGGCCGCTTGAAGCGCTGAGATCGAGAAATCCATAGTCCCCAGATGCAAAATTTCATGAAACAGTAAAGTTCAAAATCGAAAAACTGAAGAAAAAAATAGAAAAAGCGAGATGGGGAAAATTAGGTTTCCTCTGTTATTGTTTGATAACTTTTCTCTTAGAAAACACGATTTCGTCATCCCAATGGGCAACACTGGGAGGAGACGGCGATCCGAACAGCCCTATCAGCGAGCGTTCCCGCTGGACGTCTGTTTTCCCGGTTAGTTTTGAAATTAAAAATTTTGATTGTCTCCCAAAAATAACAGGAGACTTATTTTCCGAAATCAGCCCGATTTTCATCTATCCCACACCATTAACTATTCAGGAAAAATGCAAACAGAATTCGGTGAAATTCCTCATGTTCCATGGTAACTGGGCAAAGTGCAGCGTATGGCAGGAGAACGGAATGATTTTTTTTTTTCGACTTTCGGATTCTACGTACCTTAAAAACGTATAAGTAACCAATGAAATACCTTGGAGCGTAAAACATCAAATTTTTAGAGGAGGTTGCATGATTTTTTTCTTGCTCAATTCCAAAAGTTAATTATTGAAAATAATAAATCAAGACCCCCAGTAGTGTGGGCAGTATGTCAAGCAGTCGGCCAACGTGAACACTGCCTAATACAATCCTTCCTGTTAATCCGTAAATAATCCTATAAGACTAGAGACTAGGAGTCACCACCAACAAGTCTAAACCACTTATGCCCACTTGGATAAGTGAGCTGATGTGCATGCAGAAATTATACCTCGGATTGATATGAGTGCCAGTTTTTACCTTTCAATAACTCGTCCAGTACCGATTCCGTGCATACCGGTTTTGTTTCCTTTAAGAACGTTTATGAAGTTCAGAGGGTTAACATCCTGTAATAAACAACAAATATTGATACCAGATACAAAATCGAAGCTATTAAATTGTGATTCGATAGAAAATGAAGAAGGACTTTGGTAACATCCAATGTCATGCGATTCCAAAGGAAATGATATTTGTTCTTCAACAGGTCACGAAATGATAACCATGACGTACGTCTCCTTTGTAGTCGATTTTCACCCCCGCGTAGACGTTTGTTCCGTTCGGTTTGTTGATGATCACTCCAGGAGTCGGGTTTCTAAGGAAGAAGAAGATTATCAAGTGTTAATGAGAGGTGATCCGCCATAACACTAATACTTGACCCTAGGCCAGAAATATACGGTCATAATAGTGTGGAAGTAGGTACTCACTCATGAGAGTAGGCGATGTCGTCGTACATCATGACCACAATCCTGTTGGCAGGGATGCCTTCGGCGATCATCACATGATACGAATGACAAATATCGGCCTGAGGATAAAAAAAGGGACAATTTAGGAGTACAAAAAGCTCAAGAACTACATCGGAAAAAGTAACAAAACATAAAAGATCAATGATTTTTTTTTTTTTTTTTTTTCAGAAAAACATTTAATAAAATAATTTCTCGTTTAATAAAAACGCTGCAAAGTATTACACAAAGGTTTATTATTTTTATATAGATCACTCGTCAGCAACGAACACGGCTTTGCAATTGTTACCACCAACCAACAAGAAGAAAAATATCGATCGCATTTCGGTCAGCTAGAATTTGAACGGAGATTAGGCCTCTTTTGCGATTCACACTCGTGTCTCTGATTTATCGTAAGTCCAACCCTTAAATTCTCGTAGGGAACGAACAGTTTGTCCTACAAGGCTCCGCGTGGCCTCAAACAATTTCAAAAATTCTATACTATCTTAAATTGATGAAAAAAACAATACCTTTATATCAACATTTTTTGAGTTAGGGCGTTTTCAAAATTTCAAACCTTATTTTTGAACCCTTAGAAGTGACCTACATCAACCAAAATCTTCGGGGCACAACTAGACCCCAAATGGAGCCTACATACCAAATTTCATCAAAATCGGTCAATGCTAACTGGGGAAAGTGCGTACGGTGTACGGCGGATGGCTGTCGGACGGCCAAATTTTTATTCGATTTTTGTGTTATACGTACCTTGAAACGTAAACCAACAAATTTTGAGGGGGTTAAAACAAATTTCTTCTTGGTCGATTCCAAAAGTTCATTATTGAAAATATTAAACCAAAAATGAAAACAAAATTAATACAAATATAAAATGAATTAATTTTCTTCAAGAGGACACAAATCAAGTTCATCAGGAATAAATGTAGTTCTTCCAAAAACACTAAAAAACTTCTGAGTGGCTTCAGGTAGTTGATCAGTAGATCGCAGTAAGGCTCTGATGACTTAGATTCACCCTCCTAGAAGCCCTTTCAGTTTGAAAGAGGATTCAACCGGCTGAGTACTCCACATCGGAGTCAACGAATCTTCCGAATTTTTAAAATTTGTTTCCACGAAGTTTTGAAGTCGATCGAAAAAGTACCGCAACTGCTTGGGAAGTGCTCAGCAGAATCCTCTGCTTGTTCGCATGGACGCATCGTTGATATTTGATTATCCATGATGTTTAGCATTCAAGTCATAGAGTCCCTTATTAGGCTTATACTGTTGCGGATTGTAAAGGTCAGCCATGAGGGTTGTTTGGAGTCAAATGAGGCGATAAGTACCTACCGAATTCACCAAACCAAATTATATTAAAGGTCATGGGATTCCACCTATTTAACCTATTCTTTACAAGAAGCCTTTCTAGAGATACCAATTGCTGGTGAGGGTCCAATGAATTTTTTACCTCACGAAATGTTGAAGTGGATCGAAAAACTACCGCAACAGCTAAGAAAGTGCTCAGGAGAATCCTCCACCTGTTCGCATGGACACATCGATGATATTTTATTACCATCCATGATGTTTAGCATTCAAGTCGTAGAGTCGCATATTTAGCTTCATAGTGTTGCGGCGATAAGCATCCAGGTCTTTGCACCGTTCGGTTTCTTTAAACCAGAGTGTAAGGTTTTGGGATTCCCACTGTCTTTAAAGCTTCACTTGGTTATGTTAGAGATAACATTAACATTCAGGATAAAAGTGGAATTTATAAGGTGAAGTGTTCACCATAACTCCAGGTTAGATCTGACAAATAATTCTTATGTACATCCATACTGGATTTTCTTGTAAAATTGAAAATTGTCAAAAGTGATAGGTTCGCCACATTATGTTCCTTTCCACCTCTGTAAAAAATAGGTAAGTTTGGATAGAATCGTGTCTTTTATTCGCTCTATTTACTTTGAAGAAATCATGTATCAGTTTGTGGTTAAATTGTCGACCATTAGACATCCAAATTAGATTGAAGGTACCTAATAAAGAGACAATTTAAATTGGTGTATCTGAGTACTTCAAGAACTTGGAAATATTCCCCTCGAAATTCCTCAAACACGATATTTTCATTTCATCAATACCGTACTTCCCCGTTCAGACCCATTTAGGTAATTTCCCTGTTTATTTCTCACAGAGTGTGTTCATCTTGCTGGGAATTTTTTAAAGCTTTCAATATATTCAATTTTGTGGATGAGACTTATAAAACCTGTTTCTCACTTCCACATGGAAGCTATCTTAAAGTCTGTATTTATACAGACCGTGATCGTTCGATTCAAATGCAAGAAAAGTCTGCTAGGAACGTGTTCCCTCATTTTTACCGTTCAAATTGATCTCTGTTGGGGAAATTTAGTAGCGAGGAGACTCCCACTTACTTGATGTCTGTAGTTGTCGTAACCATTGGAGCCTGCGATCAAAAGAGCCCACGAATCCTTCTCCAGAGGGGTGTCTGGCGATTTGAGCACCGATCCAAGAGCCACTCCCACCAACGCAACCAAAAGAGTTATCGACTTCCACATCCTGCAAAGAAATTATGTGAAGTAGAGTTCAAAAGTATCCAGAATGTAAGTTATTAAACACAAAAATGAAATTGTAGTTTCAAATCTTTCTGCAATTTAATGAAAAATCATATATTTCGACAAAGCGGTCGTCCACCAGGAAATTTATTTACGAAAAATTCAACCAATTAATCTATCAGAATATAATACAGGATAAGGATGGTGTCATATCCAGATTTTTAGATGAAAAACCACAGGAACCTCACTCAAGATTGTTATAAATTGACTTTTCAAAATTATTCTTCAAAATTAGAGGATTTAGTATCTTAAGAACTCTTTTATCAAGACCGCCTAATGAACACCACAACTACACAATTCAACACTTGTGTTGTCTTGCAAATCGTTAGATAAAAATAACTTTAAGTTCATTTCAGAACTAAAAAGAGTAACTAATTCAACTAAAATCCAACTACTTTCGTTTCAAGATAACTTTGATTAATCGTTCACTGCAGTTACGAACCTGGGACTGCAAGAAGCACAACCTCTCGACTGTACCAGGAAGTTTCCTGCGACTTTGTTTTATTCGGAGGCCCCCACCTCAACAGTGGTTATCTTCATGTTCAAAAATTAATCAATTAAATCAAGTCTTATTATTACAATTGACAGTAATGGATCGTTTTGTCATCTAATCGTGATGAATAGGCACCGGAATTTCCCGCCAAACATGTCAAAAACTCTGATTGAATACAACAAACATATATTGTGATCCTTCTCTGTATTATGATTTGTCAGTCGATGTCCGTGAAAACGCCGCTAATTATTACTCGAAGGTTCATCACTATCATTCTTCATTATTCTACACAATAGCCTTCTCAAACTTGGCAATCATGGAAATACGATGACGTTGAATCAGCTGTTGACTTTCAGGCGATTTGACTTATTTCGTAACTGAGAGTTGTTTGTGATTCACAGTCCATTCTGGCAACTGATTGGCGTTGGTGTTTTGAAGTCGATTAAAAAAAAAAAAAAGATCCATTTCAACGCACTTGGGCGGTGAAACCGAAATTCTCCCCCAAAACGGGTGTAAAGGGGTCCAAGAAATGTCTTGACGCCTCAACGGTAATCCTAGTTCAAGATATGCCCTATACATTGCCTGGTTTTAAGCGCCAAAACAAATGATTGTCAGTTGCATTCAATGCTTAGAAAAGGGACAGGTTCTGTGAAGCGCGCGCCCTGGTAGAGCAACTTAATTTTTGCAAGTTAATTTCTTCCTTCTATTCAAATTTGATTTTATTAATACTTTTTTCTAATGAATGGGATATGATACTAATGTTTGAAGATGTACAAGTTCGTTTTATGGTTGGTTTTATGGTTCGTTTTTAGTTGGTTTTTTGTTTCAAGTTGGTTTTAAGTAACTATTCACCTTGGAATTTATGGTATTTGCAATTTTTCCAAAGAACTTTTCTGTGATTCTTCTTTCCCTAACAATTTAACTCAATGATTTTGTGAATTTTCTCAGATTTTTCAAGTGTATTTTTCCAATTGAAATGGGTTCCAAATTTTAATTCAGAAGATTATTTTTAGCAGGTACTTACCTGCAGTGGTTTTATTTGTCCTTGGACTTTTTAGTTTCTTTCCAACGATCATTTTTGGCACTTCGGTACCAATTTTGGGCTGATAATGTTGAAATTAGTGATTCTTATTACTAACCCAACTGTGAGGGTATTATAGGAATAAGAGAAGTGGTACTTAATATTTTGAAAGGAAGTTCGAGAAATACGTTTTATTGTTGAGGCCAAAACGTTCCAAATATATTTCCAAGTTATTAAGAATTTTTTTTTCAAATAATTCCGTTATACGAAAAAAACCACGACTAATAATACTATAATAGGCGACTATAATAGGCGACTATAATAGGCGGGAGGAAGGGGTCCTCCAGGGCTCACAGAGGTATTATTCTGATAAGTTTCAAATTTAACGCTCATTTAACGATACTGCTGTGCTACTACACCCAACTTTCAGGAAAACGAGCAAATAGGTTTCGTGGCGAAATAACTCTTTCACGGTATTATTTTTCCTCCTTTTACCACAGGTAAACTTTTTTTCTTAAAGGAAATTGGTAGCCGAAACGAATTGAACGTTTTCGATTGTAAATTGATAAAAAACGTTATGAAATTTTTCCATCCCTATGTAACTTACATTGGAGCCAGATATACGAGTACTAAGCCTTGAAGTCGTATCTCGATTTTGCTAGCACTAAAAGTCGTATCTATGATGGATACGAGTTTACCCTCTCGCAAACCCGAAATCACAACTATTTTGTTCTGAATACGCAACCACGATACTATGGAATGCTAAGCACATTTTAATTCCTGAAACTTTATGATTATCTTTAAATCAAAAAAACTTTTTAACCATTATTATTTTGTCATCCTTCGTGGCTCGAAGTCAATCGTTTTTAATGTCTGCGTTCAGAGTGTAAGAAAAAACAGCTGAATCAATAAATAAAAGTTTATTCCAGTACCTCAATGAGTCATTAAGCATCATTTTCATTTCTCTTTCTCGTAATTAATAGAAACATTGTTCCGAAGTTATTTAAAAACTTTTTTTTTTATCGTGATTTATTTATTGCAACTGAACATAAGATACATTTCATCTAGCAATATTTCATTTCAGAATAATTCAATCTCACTGTAGGGCAGGTTTTCAGCAAAACCTAGCCCGTTTTTTTTAGCAGGATCGGGAACACTTGGTTTCACTTGCACTTAGAACTATTGGCACAGCACAATTAAATCCAGTGGTTTGTTTCGCTTGAGGCGCCGAAGTTCTCCATCGTTGTCCAAAACGTTGAGCATCTCCAGGTTCTCATGTTTGTGGAGGCGATGTTCGTGCTTCCTTGCGTATTTGACAATAGTTTCATTGACAGTCTCTATCTTCAGATCTGGATGGATATCGTCATTTCGCATGTACCAGGGGGCTCCAACTATACTTCTCAGTAGTTTATTCTGAAAGGTTTGGATTTTCTTAATATTTGATTTTTTGGCACATCCCCAGAGCTGTATCCCATAGGCCCAGATAGGGCGAAGAATCTGCTTATATATAAGCAGTTTGCTGTGAAGTGAAAGATGGGAATTCCTTCCCATTAACCAATACATTCTTCTGAACTTGATCTTCAATTCCTGCTTCTTCTTTTCAATATGATTGTTCCAATTTAGTTTGGAGTCAAGGGTCATCCCCAAGTATTTCACTGTATCAGCGTACGGAATTTTGTTAGAATTGATCTCGACTTCTACGGCTGAGATCTTTCGGTTAGTGAAGTTGATGTATACTGATTTTGTTTCATTCAACTTCATTCTCCACATCTTAGTCCACTTGGCTATCTTGTTAGCAGACGTCTGAAGTTTGCGAGTTGCAGTTTCCACGTCATCTCCAACAGAGAGGATAGCCGTGTCATCTGCAAACGTAGCAACAGTTGTGTCTTCTTGTTGTGGAAGGTCTCTTGTGTACAATATGTAAAGTACCGGGCCGAGAACACTCCCTTGCGGAACCCCTGCTTTTATAGGCTTCAAGCAGGAGTATTGATCATCTTGCTTTACCCTGAAATGTCTGTTCTCAAGATAGGATTTTAGGAGTAAATAAAACTGTCTTGGGAGATCTCTGTGCAGTTTATATTCAAGACCCTCATGCCAAACCTTGTCAAAGGCCTGAGCCACGTCTAAGAAAATGCTGGCACATATTTTTTTGCCTTCTAGGGCCTTTTCTATAATGTTAGTGATTCGATGGACTTGATCTATCGTAGAGTGTCGTTGTCTGAATCCAAACTGGTGATCTGGAATCAAATTTCTGTCTTCAATTATTGGTTTAAGCCGTTTAAGCAGCAGCTTTTCAAAAAGTTTGGACATGACAGGGAGGAGTGATATAGGCCGATATCCTGTCTTCTCCTGCATCTCTGCCAACTGCGGTGAGGTGTACGAGAGGTAGTCGTGGGGCAACCCTACCCCTTTGCCGCGCCTGTCGGAGTCGAAGTGAACATCTTTATCATGTGGTGCAGCAGTGTCCACGAACTCATGGGGGCCGCATTCTACGTCATGATGCGGTCGCCAAGCAGATAGCAGGTGCCTTGTCATCTAGCGGCTGGGATGTTGAGAGGGAGAGGTTATACCACATGCCGAGTGACCAGGGTAAGAAGCCCGACATCGTTGCCGTCAAGCCTGACCAGTCTTGCATTATCCTGGATGTCCAAGTTGTCAATGGCAGCTTGGACATGGAGCAGACTTGGCGGGCTAAGATAAGGAAATATGACACGAATGATTTACGGCAAGCGGTGTCGGAGCTAAAAGGAGTGGCACCCAACAACATCAGGGTGATGGCTGCAACATTGTCATGGCGCGGAGTGTGGTGCGGGAAAAGCGCCACGGAGTTACGCGAGTTGGGCATCTCGGTAGGCGTACTCCGTGGTATCACCACCCGCGTCCTGCTCGGCTCATATTTGAACTGGTGGTCGTTCTATAGAGGCACTTCCCTTCATCCCTCTCTCCCACCCCCACCATCCTCATCTTCCCTAATCCCGAGGGCCGGCGTCGGGTGAGTCCTGGGCGTCCTCCCCATTATATTTGATTTATTTATTTATTTTGTATTAATGGCGTGCCCCCTGCGTCTTTCAGGGGAGTTTCTTTAAAAAAAAAAAAAAAAAAAAAAAAAAAAAAAAAAAAAAAAAAAAAAAAAAAAAAAAAAAAAAAAATGACTTTCCTGGTTTGGTAATCATAATGACCTCCGCAACTTTCCACTGGGATGGTACATGTTTCAACCTGAAGGTAGCATTGATAATATGAAGCAATTTTATGACAGCCTTTTCAGGGAGCTCTTTCATAATTCTACCTGTTATCAAGTCGTAGCCAGGCGTCTTTTTTGTATTGATGTTACTCTTTATTTCACCCTTTAGTTCTTTCAGAGTTACAGGTATAATTTCGAGTTCATCTGTGTTTTCTGTCTTTGTTGTATTTACGTCTGGTATCAGATTTGGTAATGGTTGAAAGGTTTCGCAGAGATGATCAGCAAATAGTATTGCTTTTCACAATAGTTGTTGTTTTGGCTTACTGGGGTACTTTGCCAGGCTGCGTGATGTACGTTATTTATAAATACGTCAAGTTCGTCTTCTAGTTGTTCCGGGGTTTTCAGGGGAACTTTAAGATTAATTGATGTTTCCAGTTGCTGCCGAAAACAAGACCAGCAAGTTTTCTCATTGGATAAGCTTGGAGTGTTCTCTTTTAAAATCACTTTTTCACTGATTGTTACAATAACGGGTGAGTGATCAGAGGGTAGGTCGTCACTATCATCTACATGTATGTATCCACTTGAGATATACCTCTGCTTATAAAGAAGTCTATTAGATCAGGGATTTTATTGGCATCCGTAGGCCAGTATGTAGGTCTTCCGGTTGATAGGAAATCACACTTGAATGCGGTTGCTTTCTCGTACAGTTGTTTACCTTTGGTCGTGGTTAATCGTGAGCCCCAATAGGTATTTTTGGCGTTGTAGTCTCCTCCCACTATGAAGTTGTTTCCTAGTGATTCGAATAGACCTCTGTAGTCATCTTTCTTCAAGTTATGCCTGGGGGGACAATATATGGCAGCCATTTTGAAGCTCTTATTTTTTAGATTCACTTTTATCGATGTTACCTGCATTTTTTCCTCTTCGATTTTTGGTTCTTCTTGGTGCACGATGTTTTCTTTGATTATGATTGCCGAACCTCCTCTAGCTTTATTGCTTGGGTGTATAGTATGGTAACAATGTTACCATACTATACACCCAAGCAATAAAGCTACATGTCATGTAAACCCTCTTATTTTGACGTATGAAGTCCGAGTAAAATGTGTTTCAGAAACGAGTAGGATGTCTATCTTGTTAGAATGGAGAAATAGTTCTACTTCCTTGACGTGATTTGATAACCCATTTGCGTTCCAAGCTGCTATTCTTAGTGTTGGATCCATCATATTATTCCATAGTTAGTTAGTTGGTTTTCTAGCTTGGTTATTCTTTCAAATAACACCTTATTTGTATTAGTCTGTTCGTTCAGTTTTTCCAGTATTTGTGCGAGCATTTTTTCTGCGCTCGACACATTTACCTCTCTTTTTGCAACAACTGAAGCATATGAGACCTTTGGGGTAGCTGCACCTGTTGTGGATGTGGTGAGCGATTTCCTTCTAGTGACACTTCTGTCAATAGAAACATCTCGCTTACTCTGGACCACTTTCACTTGGGATTTGGTGGCATTGTTTCGCAGTCGTTGTAGCTCTTTAGCTACTTCGCAACCTCGATAATTTGCAGGATGAACCCCTTTGCAGTTAACGCATTTGGGAGCATCTGTCTTGTCTAGGGTACATTCGGATGTTATATGCTGTCCAGCACACTTAACACATGCAGGTTCCTTCCCACAGTAGGACTGTGTATGTAGATATGACTGACATTTTTTACATTGGGGAATGAGTTTGGAGGTTCTCTTCACAGGCTCAATCTTCACAATCATGTTGAGAATGGCCTTTATGCCATGGATTTTTTTAATATCCTCGGTTTTGTCAAAAGTTAGCATGTAGAGAGGAAGAGGTTTTTGAAAGGTTTCGATTTCACCTCTCTCGTTTTTCCTTTTTTCATTCCTAAGGATGTTGGTCGCATCCATAATGTTAAGACCTTGATTTTTAAGGTCTTCAATAATTTCACTTTTCTCGCATGTTGCGTGTAGACCTCTAGCCATGACATTTAAAAACATAAATATCCTTAGGGAAGGTTACTAAAGTCACCAATAAATGCTGAGTTTTCAGAGGCAAAAAGTCGTATCATGCCGATTCAGAATGCAAGAAGTCGTATCGTCGAAATACTAAGGCCGATTCCTTAGATACGAGTTTTCTCTGATACGACTAGTTTCTTAGCAGAATCAAGCTAACACGCCTTAACGCGAAAATCGGGAGTCTTGTTTAGGCCATTTTTACTAGAAATACGACGCTAAAACTCCGAAAATCGATAGAAATCGACTCACAAAACCATTGGGTACCAATAACTCAATTTGGTCAAATTTTTACGTTACAACTTTCTGGCTTAGCACGGCAGAATAGTTGATCATCTGGTTGTTTCATTTTTTTCTATAAATTAAACACTATCTTAACTTGTTGAAAAAACACCACAAAACATTCATTATTTCGTGTTAAGGTTGCGTTTAATTCACTTTTCCTTGATAAAAACCTAATAACTTTTTCTCTCATAACTTAACTTTGGAGCCTACCAATGAAGACCAGACATAAGAGAGTTCCTAGTATGGTTGATATGGCTTAGATACGGCGCGCCGGATTGCCTCCTAGTGACGTATTCTATCGTAATAATACGGCGCCGTATCCGATACGGCGCGTTCTTATCACAATACGGCGTCGGATTGAGGGTGTGTGCGTAATACGTCACGCCGTATCTAAGCCGAACCAAACCCACTTGGCACTCTCTACTAAGTAGAGGAGAGATGGATAGTTGGGTTGATTAATTAAGGAAGGAGTTTTATCCGCCGGGACACTGATTAGGCCATCGTTACGGATATCAAGAAAAGTAAGGATATTTGAGGATGGCGCTCTGATTGGGTAACATTACTCATCAGATGATGGAAATGAGGTATGACAGAATAGATCACCCTGCGCAACAGTGGGCCACCGGTATAGGCCTAGTTAAGAGAGAGAAGATGAATGAATTTTTACTTATATGCGAGTTGTGTGTGTGAGAAGGGAGAAACGATCAAGTCAAGTGTTTGTCTCAGACTGAGTTGAGGAGGGCTGTAGGCGACCAACAACGGTGTCTTTGGCTTTGGTCTGTGAAGTCACCTCACTCTTTCTTTATTCGGAAAATATACTTTACAATCATCTAAGTTATATCATTTTGGTAAAAAATTAATTATCCTCATTAAACCAACGATTGGTCCTACCAGAGCTCTGGACAGTGTTATTCAATTCTAAAAGTTTGAGGAAATTTCAAACTAATAAAAAACTATGCCATGTTTACCTTATGTAAAATATTATCTTACCAATATTATTATGAGGGATTGTGCGGGTTGGTATCTCCGCTCTCTGAAAGATAGTAGCCACTGAAATTTCGCAAACGTTAAATCCTTGTACCAGCCATAACTTTTCAATTAACTAACTTTCAAGTAATTGTATCAGAATTTGATGACATTTTCAGAGATTGAGTGGGTTGGGAAGTAGATTATATGGATCTCTATGAAATCCACCACGATTGAAATAAAAAATATACGAATAAAATCAACCTCACAGCTGTTTGAAACCCTTTCACTTTGTCTGCCCATATTGGCATCCCAGGACCCTTTGACTTCTCTGAGCCAATAGGATTCAAGTTCTCCATTCACTTATATCTTCTTCAATCTGATTGGATATGCCTTTCAGTTTCTCGACCTATGGGATTCAAGCTCCCTTTCACCTGTGACGATATAAGGTGTGCTCTCTGTGATGTATCTTCAGTCATTATTGTTACTGATGATGACTTACCGTTGAAATCGATTTAACTTTGAAACGCATTACTTTCGTGGAAATTTACCACGTTTTCTTAACACCACGATTAGTTCAATTTTAGCCACTGCGCATGTGCCAACATGAAATCCCTGATAAGCACAACTTCGATTGTATCCATCAAGATGGGATTTTCAGGGGTTTTGTGGTTGGGACTACGGATGGCTCTCCGTAAATGCCATCGTAATGTGATCGTCAAATTTGGAGGGAAGTGTAGGTACCTAAATGGTTATTGAGTTTCGAAGTTATCTACTATGAAATCATCAACACAATCGTGTTGAGGGGTACGAGGAAGCTATGTGCCACACCAACTTATGGGGCTATTTTTACTGCCATACGTACTAAGATAGGTGGTAACCACCATATCTGGACTTACCATTACATGATCGGGCCCTTCAAAATGAGTAAGTAGTTTTAATTTACAAATCAATTCTACGCAATTAAAATATTGCATTATATTCAGATATGTATTGATGCAGATAGTTCATCTTGTTAGGTATTATATCATAGCGTGTGCTGAATTCATTCCTCGTTCCCCTACCCGTGAAAACAGATCGGGGAAATGTGTTGAGGGAATGGTATCGATTGAGTTCCCATCAAACGGCTGAAAGCAATCTTCACCTGGGTGATAGTTACTAAGGCTAACAACCAGTGCACGCGAGGCCTCCACGATTTCAATCCCAGTGGTGACAAGTCATACCTACGACAGAGTAAACTTAGTTCCTCAATGGAACAAATGTTGCACTGCGGGAGACTCCCGCCAGAAGTCTACCTGACGATGAGCGTGGATCAACAATAAACAGTGAGTCAATTCGATCCAAACGATCTTTCTTGCAACATTTAACAACATTTTTATATAATAGTTTTTTGATCAGTAACATTTCAAAAAATTTTACTGAAGGTCGCAACAATTGATTAATTTTATGCAGTTTTCCAAAAGTCCTGAATATTAGGAACACGTCTTCTCAGAAAACTATTATATTCAAATGTATAATACATGCATTACCAAACAAAATGTTTATTCATCAACCAACGACGCATCACATGAACATAAATAATAGTCATCATAACAAAAATAAAATACCTACAATAATAATCAGGTGAAAATCGAATTGAGAGTGTTCGAAACGCGAAATGTGTCTTATGCACTATTACCAGTACAAGTACTTTATATACAAATAAATTAATTATTCCGATCGATTAGTATCAACGCATGAGTTTTCGTGACTTGCCGCATTCTTCTTACAATACCTAATGCCTCTCAGACAAATAAATCGTTAAAACAGCGAACAGACATACTTGAAACAGGCAGATAATCATTACCTAATCTCATCAACTATTTAAATTTCTAATGATCTGCAAATGAAACTTTCGTTCGGCTAGGGACACTGCGATGGCGGAACAAGAAGATGATGAGGTGGGGGAGTCGGACGCTAGGCTTTTGTTCATGTTCCAGTACCTCAGCAAATCCATGCGTTTCAAAGTGGATAAATGGCACAAGATGATGGCTTCAGAAGAAAACAAGGTGAATGAATCTAATTAGCTCAAAAGATTTTTTCACAGTACGATTTTTGTTGTATCCTAATGGCACTTGTTGATCAAAGAATCATTGGATTCTCCCACTCTCAATCTCAGTCGTCGAATGTCCTCGAGTCAATGCAATTTGTTTTTCTATGTGAGTTTCCAATGAGCAGACTTGAAATCAAATACAACTATTCAGAAGAATCCGTGCTGTAAAGTCAGCTTATTCTTTTGTGACTACACCCAACAATTTCTTTACGACAACTTCACTGGGTGTGCAAGAACCGAACTTGTCTTTGAAGGAGAGAAAATCCCAACTAATTTCATAAGATACGAGTACATCCCTTTCCGTATAAATAACTCCCCCAATCATTCCACATCGGCCCTAATCGTCAAATATTATTAAAGCATGATCTCATCAGCTCATTATATTGGATTTAACGAAGATATTTTTGCAGATCACTGTTATGGAGTTTCTAGCCAGAGCTGAGACAAAGAGACTGATATTTGTGTTAGCTTACAATGGAGCCCTCTGCCCGTCAGACCAATTCCCGACTGCCTGCAGGACCAAAGCCTGTTTCTTTCTGAAGAAGGAAGCTGTTCCTGTCACAGTCGACAACATGAAAAGCATGTTCATATTTGGGGATATTTCGCCGAAAGCCCTGGATCAACTCGCAGTTCTTGTGGAAGATGTGAGAACATGATATTGTGCCAAAAATCATTGAATAGGCCAGTGGTGAAGGGAACTAAGCGGAAAAAACATATTTTTTTCTTTATTACAGTTTTGAGTTTTCCTAGGCAAGACTCATCATCTGGGGGTGAAAGGAACTACTCGTAAGTTCCCGCATTGGCAAGTCAAATATTCGTCGCCACGACCAATCTTCGTCGGAAGAGGAACTAAGTGTGTAGTTAGTGCCCTTCACCACTAGAGGTCGGGAAAGTGGTGTTTTTGCACTTAGTTCCTCTCACCACTGGCATAATTCAATTATCCATGTGTGATGCTATCTTTCATTGTAGAATTTTTGGATAAATGGCCCCAATGGCAATGGAATTGCCCCAATTTACGGGGAAACATTAAGCCTCCAAATGTTCAGCTAGTCCACTTGTGTACCCCAAACTCAAAACATAGAGCTGCGAAAACCATTTGTTTGGTGTTTTCAGCTGGTGAAGTTGTCATCAAACGTGACCCCCAAGCTCCCCAACTCACTTTCGGTGGCACTAAATTCCGCTGCCTTCAAAGAGTGGGGCCAAAGCTCACAATACGATATTTGAAAGTTTTATTTATTCAAATCCGACCCACAATTTGAAAATATTTAACTTTGACAAAAAACAATGCAATTTATGTTAGCTCCGATTGTCAGAACTGATGTTTCTAGGGGTTTTCGAGCTTTTGCAGCTAATCGACTTTTTCCATTATAGAAACTTGCGGTAGATACTTATTTCCGGAATCAGCGAAACATTTTCCATAAATCTGAGGCAGACTACACTTTTTTGCGGAAATTGACATTCTTAGTATACTTTGAATCACTCAGCGTCATTCTCATTGTTGATATGTCGAATGATGTTGAAATTCGAACGCTTTCCGCCAAATCTCAATTCTTTCAGCACTATTCATGAATTTGTTCGAATTATAATATCACGTCGATCGTGGGACAATTTTCTTTTCAGGTGATTTTGCCGATGCTAACGTCTAACAACAATAAAATTGGGTGGCCAAAATCAGTGGCAGAAGATGTAAAGAAAAGAGTGCTGGATATGAAGGATGTAGTTTTCAGAGTGAAAGGCGAAGTTTACGGCAGGACGCTTCTGCCCTTGCCTCAAGGGATTGAAAGGGTACACGATGAGTACCTGCTGCTCACTGAAGGGTCCATGTAGGTGCAATACGTGTACAATATTGCATATATTTGTTATGTATAGACAATCAATTGTATGCACCATTTATTATACTTAGCTCTAAAACTGTCTATGTGCATCATTCAAGTCATGATCTGCATCTACATCAATCTAAGTTTCGACGAACAAGAGGCCTCATCATGGGCCTCATTGGGCGTATTACTAAGTTTAATGTTGTTTGTATAGGGATTCGAGGAGTTGTGACATGGAATTGAGATGTACGATTGAAAGCGCCGTTCTGCGATGGTCCAATCAACTGAATGAAGTGTTGAAACAATCGTCCGCATCCGTCTTTGAAAGTGAAGTAAATCCCGTGCCTGAGGCCGGTAAGTATTAATAACACCACCATTTTCGTATTGCTTCTGAGTTTACCTTGGGAGCGGTAGCATAGTTTTCACTTCTGAGGTTAAACAAACTATTATAGACCTTACTGAACATCGTAGGTTTTATACATGTTTTTTTCTGAGTTTATCTGTCTGTAGCGAAACGTTTTGCAAATCTATACTAACTACATACGATCTGGGGTCTCCAAGCTGACAGCGCCCTAAAGAAAGGCCTTGCAGCGGCAGGCAACATAATCCCCATCATAAACCAAAGCCAATCGAGCAAAACAAACGTCTGGATCCGTTTATTTAAATATCTGAGTGTTTCTACACTTTTGTACGGCTCGGAGGGGCTTGGAATTTTCTACCCAGATGTGATTGACTAGTGCTGGACTCGATTTGTCGAAAACATTCCTTTTCACACAGAGAACACACGAAACTTCTACATTAGACGAGAACTCAACGTTGTTAGCTCGAGGTATAATGTTATCAAACAAATACCGACCTGGTATTGGAAAATACTTGAAATGTAAGATGAAAGGTACCATAAACGATGCTTAATCTGCCTTCAACCGCTCCACAACTCGGCAGTTCCAACAACTGGCTCGGTGAACTCAAAATTCTCGCCCAAAAGCAAAATGAAATCCGATTGAAGCGGGGCCACCATGGATACTGGTAGATATCGATAATAATCAGAATAGAATCATGGATAAAATACATTTCGATAAGAATCAGGCAGGTTGGTGTTTGGAAAACCAGACGTGGGGACTTCAAAAAAAGAAAATCCAGTTACTCCTGGTATCAAACTTTATGCAAATAATTGACAAAATGTTGACAAAACAATAAATATATAAAGGAGCTCCTTCTAACTTATGGTTGGAATGTTGAAAAGGCAAGATAGTTCGCACAACTAGTTATGCTTAAAACTATGCCTTTGGCAATAATTGTTAGATCTGACCGTGTGAGGATGTGCAAAAGATGACACTCAGACGGGAAGCACGCGCATGCAGACCTCTGAGACAGGCAAAGTAATGTGACCTAAGCGTGCTGCTACTTAGAGCGCTTGGAGTGGTGCTGCCTTTGTCAGTTATGACGAGAAATCAGGAACCCGACTTTAAGCATGTGCTCCTAGATTTTCCCAGTAAGTATGGCAGTACTTGATCGTCGGAAGTCGCTACTTACAATAAAGATCTTTAGATTCATCCTGATGGTGCTACGATGGGATACTGACGACCCAGACTCAATGAGTCAATCAGTCTCAGACATCAGTGTCAAATAAGCTGACGACCAGGGATGGATGAAGAAGAGAGAACGTTTAGTGGCAACCGTGAAGCATGGAGACTAATTGAATAAGTACGACGGTTTTTGAACCCAAGGCACACAGGGCACAGTTCGCCTCCATTTCACTGTCACTATCTACTTATCTGAATAGGTCTAGTATCTAAACAATAATTACGAGGGTGGTTCAAATATAAACAGGCCTTTAGTTACTACAGTTTTATTTTACATGGAAACCAAAAAAAAAAAAAACTCTTGGAACACTGTTGCTTGTACACACTTCTCCCAACGAATCGTAAGTTTTTTATTCCTTTTGTCGGAGAATGATTTCGGACGTGTAATCATCTAGTTGCGCACGAATTACTGTACTTGTAGCTTAGTCGAAACGCTCTCCACCAAGTGCTTCTTTGAACATGTGGTAATCACATGGGTAATCTGGGAGGATGTTCTAATGCGGTCCAGAGAAATTCTGCCAATTTTTGGGTGGTTGAGGCGGCAGTGTGAGTGCAGTGTCACGCAAGAGCAGAACATCTCTGATCGGATTTCTGTGCCTTGCTGAGCGATGTCAACAAGGCTGCAGTGGTACGCAGAATTTATCGTTCGACGGTCATGGAAAAAATCTATCATCAAGAACCCTTCTAAGACACAAAAAGGTGTCATCATCTTTCCAGCAGCAAGCAGACAAGCGAGTTTAGGCCTTTGATGGCTCAGCCTCTCCCTTCTTCCTCCACTCCTTGGGAGGTCTTTACTCTTGTGTGTAGTGGTGCGCCAAAGTCTCAAAAGCCTTTCCTTTAACTTCAAATAGAGCAAGAAGAGTTTGAGAAATTTGAACTCGGACATCAAAGAAGCATTTGGCGGGGAGCGTTCTGGAATAATCACCAGGTTCAGAAATTCGTGCGCAACTGGATGATGAGACGTCTGAAATCATTCTTCGAAAAAGGAATTAAAAACTTACGATTCGTTGGGAAAAGTTTATTACCGAGCAACGGGACTATAAGCAAGAGTGATCTTAGAGGTTTTGCTTCCGAGGTAGCGGAAGGAACAAAGGTAGCGGAAGCTTTGTTTTCACTTTTCAAGGTTGAAAAAAAAGTTCTCCAAAATCGCAATTTCCACTCGCGTTTTACGTTTCAGACCTTTCTGGACAATTTTGGTTCCGTGTCTATCAGCCTGTGTGTCTGTCATGGAATCTTGTAACCGCCATAACTATACGAAGTTTTTGTCCGATTTTGATGAAATTTTCAGGGATTGTGCGGGTTGGTGTGTAGACAGTCCCCTATGAAAATCATTACCCCCGGACTGATAGTAGTCGCTTCGCATGCGCAAACGTGAATTCCTTGTAACAGCCATAACACTTACATTTTTCATCGGAATTTGATGAAATTTGTCTAGGACTGTTCTTAGATTGGCGTGTATATGGTCCCCTATGAAAAACATCTCCCCCAGACTAATAGTAGTTGCTGTGCATGCGCAAACGTGAATTCCTTGTAACAGCCTTAACTTCTACATTTTCCATCCGATTTCGACGAAAGTTCTCAGGATTGTTCAGATTAGCGTGTATATGGTCCTCTATGAGGGTAGTGGAAGGTACTTAGTGATTGATGTTTGATAGTAATTACATTAGTAGTTAATCTCAAAACACCAATCTCTAAGTACCTGCCACTACCCTCTTAAGGGACCATCTACACGCTAATCTGCACTATCCTAGAAAATTTCATCAAATTCGGATCAAAAATTAAGTGAGTAGATGTATGTGATTGGATCAAAAAAATACTCAGCCTCGGCTGGGATTCGAACCCGCGACCCCTGGGGGACAGTTGAAGTTATGGCTGACAAGGCATTCACGTTTGCGCATGCGCAGTCGCTTCTATCAGTCCGGGGATGATGATTTTCATAGGGGACTATCTGCAACCCAATTCACATAATCCCTGAGAATTTCATCGAAATCGGGTGGAAAATGTGGAAATTATGGCCGTTACAAGGAAATTCACGTTTGCGCATGCGCAATGGCTACTATCAGTCCGAAGGTGATGATTTTCATAGGGGGCAATCTACATACTAATCTGTAACATCCCTGAGAATTTCATTGAAATCGGATGAAAAATGTAGAAGTCATGGCCGTTACAAGGAATTTGCGTTTGCGCATGCGCAGTCGCTTCTATCAGTCCGAGGATGATGATTTTCATAGGGGACCGTCATGCGGACACCAATCCGCACAATCCCTGAAAATTTCATCGAAATCGGACAATAACTTCGTTTAGTTATGCGCGTTACAAGGAATTCATGACAGACAGACACGGAAGCAAAATTGTTCAGAAAGGTCTAAAATGCAAAACGCGAGTGGAAATTTTGATTTTGGAGAACTTTTTTTCTCGTCCTTGAAAAGTGAAAACAAAGCTTCCGCTACCTTGGTAGACTCGGAAGCAAAATCGAGAACCTCCTCTTTCGAGCCAACGGCGGTTTTGAAGTCGGTTAAAAAATAATTTTTTTGAGTTTATCCATATTTTTTTTTCGTACCACGTACCTATCTTGTGATACTTTATACAATTGTTCATGCACTTTATCGCAGTCTCTGAATTATGTTAGCACAAACAGTACATTTTAAAACCTACCTCTTTTTAATGCCCACAGGCTAGTGCAATAACTTTTTAAACAAACATACATACAAACGGTCCGGGGTCAATGAAATGTCATAGGATACTGTGGGTTTGAATGGATGAATTAACTCACTCCCGGTTTGAAAGATAGCTTTGTGTATGCGTAAATTCCTTCAAGCACCACCAGTCACCTTCTTGTCTCACAACCCATATTTTGTATAATTTGTATCGAAGTAGTGGTGTAGTTTGGGACTGATACTATAACAAGTCACTGAGAACTTCTAGGAAACAGGATCATTGATAGCCTGCGTACAGAGCAAGCGTGACATTCTAGATGCGTAGGTAACTCCGATATTTTCCATTAATCAATTACACATAGGTTTCAGATACTTTGGGATTTGACGACTACGGGTCAAAATAGAAATAACTTGATGCTTTATTTTCTAGAAAGAATAAAAACGTTGAAGTGTTTTTGTGCTAATTTCATTACAGAGATAAACTTCTGGTCTCAGAGGTCGAAAAACTTGTGTGGAATATACGAACAGCTGAGGGATCACAGAGTGAAAGAGATGGCAACAATCCTTGAAAAGACGGAAAGTGCTTATTTCCCATGCTTTCAAAAAATGTTCAAAAGTGTGGTATCAGGTAAGTCGACGAATCAGAATAATGTCTCATTAACCTACTGTTATAATTGATTGTGCAGTTCCGGTTGAAAGACGTCAGTTTATTTTACTCCTCTTTATCTTTTCCATCATGGTCAATTGAGGTAATAAGCAATTGTCGTTGCTAAGAGACGGTCGTAATAACTATATTCCAACAATCCAACCATAACGCGTTGTGAGCATACACGGGACGCAACTCTATAAATTATGGTTTCGAGTTAGATCATTGTGGGATACATCTGCACGAGCTCTGCAGGTAGCTCCAACAGCCGTATTGCTTCCGAGTCTACCAAGGTAGCGGAAGCTTTGTTTTTATCTGCTCTGATTACCGCTAGAGAGCAGATTAAGTCTTCTTCATCCTAGGGAACTTGCATTGCAGTACTACGATACAAGCCTCCGTGCAATGTGCTTTTGATCTACAGAGGCGGTGTAATTGCAAGAAACGCTTCCTGAGGACCATTGCACGCTTTTTCCATTGCTTTACCATTTTTCCACTTCACATGATCAAAATACTCTCTTATCAAATATCTGCTCTCATTTTTGTCATTAATTCTGCTTTCGAGTATACCAAGGTTGCAAAAACATTGTAAAGTAAGTAAACAACCATTTCAGGTTGGATTTTCGTCTGAGTGCCGTTCCTAGCAGTCGCGGACGTCGTCAGCTGTCTTCCAAAGGGAAGATCAGGATTTGTTCTGATGATTTCGCTCATGGCTTCCCATTGCCTCACCACCATGGGTTGGGACGTGGGGGGACTGAGCCCGGCTTGCACGAAAATACTCCCAAGGCGAGCCTCGAACTCACGGCCCCCTGCGGATCCGAGACTCGTCGCAAAGAGACGCACATAAGGAGCACGACCACAACTGACGTCGTCAGCATTGGCCAAGCAAATGAATTCAGTAATTTATACAAGTAGCTCAGCTGTTAATATAGCGGAAAAATTGTTTCCGGTTTTCAGGATTTAAAAAAATTTCTCCGAAATCAAAATTTTCATTAGTGTTTTACGTTTTAGACCTTCATAATCAATTTTGATTTCATGTCCGTCTGTCATGAAATCTTTCTAAGGGGTGAAACCATACGAAGTTATTGTCTGTTTTCGATGAAATTTTCGGACGTTTTGGCGTGATGATGGCCCCCCAAAGAAAAACATTTCCCCCTGATTAAAAGTACCAATCTACACAATCAGGTGATGGATACAAGGAAGCTATGTGCCCTACCCACTTGCAGACGTTTTTGATATTCGGTTATTTCAGTGTATAAAATAGGAGTTTCAGTCACTTATGAAAAAAGTTCGAAACGTCATTGAAAGGCTGAGTGAGTGGTGTACAAAGTGCATAACCCACGAAAGTGTCATGAAAGTCGATTTATCGAGAGTCATTTTTGAAGGAATAAAGTTTTGAGCAGCTCAATTGTCAAAAAGGCTTTAATTTCCTAACCAATGGGGGTGCGCCGGGTTTTTTTTTTTTAATTTTTAATCGAAAGTAGACCTTATCCTGAGAATTTTGACACCAGCCGTTCTCTTTTTGGATGAATAGATCTTATTCTATGATTTTTCAAAGTTTCGAATGTTTATGACGTCACGCGCCCCTTCCACCTGGGTGGAACCCCCCAGCCCAGTTTGACGTCATAAATATTCGAAACTTTGAAAAATGATGAAAAAAGGTCTTCTCACGCTAGAAGGTCGCAATTGGTGTCAAAATTCTCAGAATGAGGTCTAGTTTAGATTAAAAATAACAATGAACAGTTTTTCCGACCAATGCGCACACCCCATTACAAACATAAGAAATGGCTCAATTACTTTAACCAAACTGAGCTCTTGATTTTGCGTCCATTGTATACTCGCAGTGCGATTTGTTCTCAATAACTGTGGATTTTCAATTTTTGAACAACGGACAAATTATCATCAGTGACGTGATTGTGGCCTTTTTCTGTTTCAGCCATGAACGAGGCCGAGGAAATCGACAGGTACCTCCAAGTCATCGTTCCTCACATAACAGAAATTCAGTCGGTACCTTTCATCGAGGCTGAACCCTCATTCATGCCTCTCGTGCACAATATTGCGCTCATTTGGGTGCACTGTGCTTATTTCCGGACGTCCACAAAGTTGGTGATCCTCTTGAAAGAAATATGCAACCTGCTGATGCAAGAGGTTCGTACCATACGAGTATTTGATTGACTATCTATGGGAACCAGTGGCGGCTCCTGCCCCGAAACTCAGGGGGTGCACAGAGATCAGGAGAGGCTATCGAGAAAGGACAGAATAGGTGCTTTTCTTTGCCAAATAGAAATTTCAACGATATGCAAATGGGAGAAATCTTGGTAACTTTTTCATCTTAAAATTACAAACGGTACTAAATGCGTAGGTGATATGTATAATAGACACGAAACATTTTCTCTAGTGGTTAACAGAATTTCTGAATTACTTAATCATCAAAGGTTGAAACCTAAAAAATGCATCCATCTAATGGCAATAGCTGAAATGTGAATTTGTCCGTGACGATTCAAAACTTCGTCCAATTCGGAAGACAAATTAATGAGCCCCTTGAAGACTCCGGGATTCGGAGAATCTTCCCTCTCATCCACGCACGGCTAGATCGAAAACACCACAGTACTTGATACAATCAATGATTCGAGATAAAATGTACCTATTTTTCTTAACCGTTTCGTTTTTTTTTTTTTTTTTTTTTGCATCCGATTAAGACGATATGCATTGTCGAGTTGTTGCATTATATTTTGACGACCCATTAAACGCAAATATACCAGAGCGATCTAATGGGAGACATCCAATGCGTTTTTCAATTTTTTTTGGCTAAATGGGCCAGATCACTTATGCCGTCTTCAACCCAAGCCTCATTTCGGTTGGTAGAACAAAGCAGAATAATTTGTTAGTCACTTCACACCCACAAAGCCAATCTAACTTCCTATAATATTCGACATTAAACTTACGGTACGAATCTGCACGATTTTTAAATTTCAACGTCTGCTGGAGTCCAGGTAGGGACGGCAAGGGGTGGCCAGCTTCACCTCAAAAAGCATTAGCACTCCAGAATTTGTGAGAAACGAAACAAACAATAAACAATGATTTTGGTTCGGCTACCTCCATAGAAATGCCATACCAATATTATAACCTTGTTTGTGCATTCCAACCAAGATCAACTTAACCCACTCGTCAACAAAGGAATGTACAGCGTGTTACATAATACATAATAATTAAATATAATAATTGAATTATTAAATAAGTTTAAAAATATGAAATGTAATAAACTAAAATTACTTATATGATCAAGTCAGATCTAGGTGGTCATGAATTGTATGACCATCTTGGTTTGTGGAGAGGAATCACTCTCTAATGTGCCGTCCTCAAATATACAGCCTTAAATCTATAAAATTCGTTCCTCAATTGACCCATCTTTACAACATGGTGTCAGATGTGGTAAATATGAGTGCGTTCTACATTTCGTATGTGATCAATATGATTCTGCTCGGGATCTTACATGACTGAACCTCGCGATTCGGGTATCGGTGATTCTTACGCGCAAGAAGATTTCCTGGGTGACTCGTTTCTCATCTCAGTCTTCGCAATGACTGAAGAAAATTTGACGTCATCGATCATAAATCTACAACCGAGCTTCGGTACGCTCGAACTTGACGGAGTTTCGACTACGAATCTGTCCAAAAAATGGTCTGACTGGATAAAACAGTTCAAGCTCTACCTAGTGGCATCGGGATTTGATTCGCATCCAGACAAAAGGAAAGTCGCCATATTGCTCTCGCTCATTGGTCCTCAAGCCATCACCGTTTTCAACTCGTTTCAACTCGATGAAGACACGGTCAGTTATAATGAGCTCATCAAAAAATTCCAGGATCATTTTACACCAAAAAAGAACATTTCGGTAGAACGCCACAATCTTCTAACTCGTCACCAAAAATCAGGTGAATCGATAGATGAGTACGCTACTGCTCTAAAAATTCTCAGCCATTCCTGTGAACTCGGCGATTTAAAAGACTCACTAATTAAGGACGTGCTTATTCTCGGTCTGCGTCGTGATCATCAGAAAATAAAAGAGCGTCTCCTACAAGAAGACGAACTTAATCTATCAAAAGCTCTTAAAATTTGCAAATCCGTCGAGCTATCGCAAATCCAGGCCCAAGCATTAGAAAAATCATCAGGCGACGCTGATTTAAATCGCATCATGGCCTCCACTTCAAATTCTTCATCGCATTCTCAATGGTCAGAGAAGCAAAGCCGCTATAATCGAGAAGGCCTAGGTGAGTCAAGAGAGAGAGGGAAGAAGAATAAACGATCAAAATCGAGACAACGCTCCAGTTCACGTTATCGTCAGTTCAACAACAATAGATCGGGACAATCAAACCAAACTCGCGGTAATATTTGCGGTCGCTGTGGACAAATTCATCGTCACCGGTGTCCAGCCATTGGAGTCAAGTGCGAATCCTGTTCAAAATTGAATCACTACTCCCATATGTGCAAATTTCGCAAGGTACAGACGATCGACATCCAGCCCGAAAGGTACGTGTTGAACAAAGACACTAACAGCGATGGTTATTTCGTTTGTCAGATAACGCCAACAACAGGATCTAAAGAATCTTGGTCAGTTTGCTTACAAATTAATCAAACAAACATTGAATGTCTCCTCGATACTGGTGCTCAACTAAATTGCATGCCTCGTAAAATCTTTGAAAGATTAGGCTTAAATTGTTCGATGTTACAACCTAGCAACTTACTAATATCAGCGTATGGCAAGAGCAATGTAATTAGCAATTTAGGAACTTGTGTCGTATCATAGCTTGATGCGCTGAAGGAATACGCGGAGAGGCTTTTCCATGGTAGCAGACCTGCAGTGGCTCCCTCTCCAGATGTTGCCCTAAATGAAAATGGTCCCGACATTACCAGAAGTGAGGTAACTCACGCCTTGAAGAACCAAAAGAATAGGAAGGCTCTTGGACCAGACAACATTCATGTTGAAGTCCTCAAGCTGCTTGCTGATCAAGGTGGTGAGGGTATAGATTTGTTGACATCCCTCTTTAATGTCATCTATCATTCTGGTGAAATCCCATCAGACTGGCTCAGGTCGACGTTCTTGCCATTGCCAAAGAAGCCGAGTTCATCTCGTTGTGATGAGTATCGATTTATAAGCCTCATGTCACACGTGCTAAAGATTTTCTTAAGGATTCTTCACACCAGAATTTATAAAAAGTGTGAATTCTTGCTAGAAGAGACACAGTTTGGGTTTCAAAACGGTGTTGGCACTCGGGAGGCCCTTTTTTCGTTGAATGTCCTGTTACAGAGATGCCGCGACATGAATGTCGATGTCTACGCATCGTTTATCGACTATCAGAAGGCGTTTGACAGTATAAAGCATGAGAAGCTGATTGAAGTCCTCAAATCGACTGGGATAGATAAGCAAGAGATAACCATTATCTCGAATTTGTATTGGCGTCAGTGTGCAGAGATTAGGGTGGAGCAAACAACAACAGAGCAAATTATTATTGAGAAAGGTGTTCGTCAGGGATGTATCCTCTCTCCATTGCTTTTTAACCTCTACTCCGAAGCAGTTTTTCGGGAGGCTCTTGACGAGGTGCCAGAGAGGGGGGTTGGAGTGAACGGCGTCGTTCTCAATAACCTTCGGTATGCTGACGACACTGTGTTGATTGCTGAGAGCCCGGAGGATCTCCAAGCGATTATGGATGCTGTGGTGCATCATAGCGAGAGTAATGGGCTGTCCCTGAATGTAGCCAAGACTAAGGTCCTCGTTTTTTCCAAGCAACGAAAAACAGTCAATGTGGCTATCAATGGTACTCGGGTCGAACAAGTTTCTTCATATAAATACCTCGGTGCGCAAGTAAATGAACAATGTGACTGCAAAAAAGAAATTCGAGCGCGTATTGAAATGGCCAGGAGCGCATTTTTTCAAATGAGGAACTTTTTCACGCGCAGAGATCTCTCCTTGGTCCTTCGAATGCGGATGGTACGGTGTTATGTGTTCTCGGTGCTTCTGTATGGCTGTGAAAGTTGGACACTAGATCCCGGGATCGAAAGGAACATCGAAGCTTTCGAGATGTACATATACCGGCGCATGTTGCGGATACCGTGGGTCGAGAAGATCACAAACATTGAGGTGCTCCAACGGATGTCTAAATCCGTCGAGCTTTTACTCACGCTGAAAGAGAGGAAGACTCGATACATTGGTCATGTGATGCGCGGTGATCGATACAGCCTCCTCAGATTGATTATTGAGGGTAGAATTCCTGGAAAGCGCTCGGTTGGAAGGAGGAATAATTCGTGGCTGAAAGACCTGCGAAGGTGGTATAATTGTTCGTCCATAGAAATATTTAGAGCAGCTACAGATAGGGAGGAGTTAGCCAATTGGATCGCCAACCTTCGATCGGAGACGGCGAATTAAGAAGAAGAAGAGTCGTATCATGTTCATTTAAAGGTAAAATATTTCAAATTCCGTTCCACATCGTCGATGTTGATGCTCAAACCGTATTAGGTCTAAGGTCCTGTCGAGATCTAGATCTAATCAGAAGGGTAAACGCTGTAGACACCGAACTTAGTGATAATCAAGATGTAAACAGACTCTTGCAATCGTACAAAACTTGTTTTGAAGGTTTAGGAAAGTTACCCTCAGCATGTAAATTAACCCTGAAAGAAGGTGCTATCCCTGTCATAGACGCTCCAAGAAAACAACCGTTCAAAATACACGAAAAAGGAAAAAACGAACTAGACAGAATGGTTAGGGATGGAGTAATCACCAAGGTCAATGAACCATCTGACTGGGTGAGCTCCATGGTAGTCACCGTTAAAAAATCAGGAAATTTAAGAATTTGCATCGATCCTAAAAACTTAAATAAAAATTTGAAACGAGAACATTTTCAGTTGCCGACTACCGAAGATATCAGGGCAAAAATTAGGAATGCCTCAGTTTTTTCGACCCTCGATGGAAATTCAGGCTTTTGGATTATTCCTCTCGATCCAGAAAGTTCCAATCTTCTCACTTTCAATACACCCAGGGGACGTTTTAAATTTGTCCGCTTACCCTTTGGAGTCTCCCCAGCGAGTGAAATTTTCCACGCCAAAATGCTGGAGACTTTTGGTGATTTACCAGGGGTACTAATTTTTCTAGATGATGTCTTAGTCTTTGGAAATTCTATAACGGAGCACAATGAAAGACTAGCTGCTGTATTAGAACGAGCAAAAGCCTTTAACGTCAAATTCAACAAGTCCAAATGTAAATTCTGCCTACCTAAAATAAAATATCTAGGTCATGTTTTTTCGAAAGAAGGTGTACAAGCTGATGAAGACAAGATCAAAGCAATTCTCGAAATGAAGTCTCCCATCGATAAGGCCGGCGTACAACGGTTTTTGGGAATGGTTACGTACCTAGGAAGCTTTGTAAAAAATCTTTCCGAAAAAACTGCTCCGCTCAGAGAGCTGATTAAAAAAAACTCGCAATGGGAGTGGCAGTCAAATCACCAAGACTCCTTCGATCTCTTAAAGAAAGAACTGTCCCAAACTCCTGTACTAGTACATTTTAACGTCAATTTACCAATCACTATTAGTGTTGATGCTTCAAAAGCATCTGTAGGATGCTGTCTCATGCAAAATAACCGACCAGTTGCGTACGCATCGCAAACTATGACGCAATGTCAACAAAATTATCCCCAAATCGGCAAAGAGCTCTACGCAGTTGTTTTTGCATGCAAACGCTTCTATCAATACATTTTTGGTCAATCCGTTACCATAGAAACAGACCATTCACCACTTGTCACTTTGAGCAAAAAACCCTTGGCAAAGGTACCTCATAGTTTACAACGAATGTTTCTTCAACTCCAACCATTCGATTTAAAATTTGTTTTTAAGCCTGGTAGGTACATGTACGTCGCAGATACACTTTCTCGATCTGCTTTACCTGAAACTGATGGTACTTTTGATGAAGATACCACAATTCACGTGAATCTCATTCGCAATTCACTTGCTGTTCACCCTAAAACGCTTAAAGAAATTCAAGCTGCTACGTCCAATGACGAATCTGTAGGAAGTGTAATTTCTTATTGCAATTTCGGTTGGCCCCATAACAAAGACCAGATTAGCAATCTAGCTAAACCATTTTGGAATTTTATGGATGAATTATCCGCCAACGAAGGTATTCTGTGGAAAAACTCCAGTGTAGTAGTTCCTCGTAGCATCGTTCCTGATATTTTAAAAAAAGGTTCATACTAATCACATGAGCACTGAAAAAGCAAAATCACTAATTCGTGGTGTCCTATTCTGGCCACAAATGTCCACCGACATAGAAAATTTTATTGAAAACTGCTCTGCATGTGTCAAGTTCAGACCCAATCAAACTAACGAACCGTTAATTCCTCATGATATCCCAGACTTACCCTGGCAGAAAGTAGGCGCCGATTTCTTCTCATTCGATTCAAAAAATTATTTAGTACTTATGGATTATTTTTCCAAGTATATTGAACTAGTACAAATGAACTCCACCAATGCGACAAGCACTGTCTCAGCTCTCAAATCCATTTTTAGCCGTCACGGAATCCCACTCGAAGTATTTACCGATAATGGTCCGCCATGGGATTCATTCACCTTCAAAGAATTTTTGAACTCATGGGAAATAGTACATAAAACTAGCAGCGCAAACTACGCGCGAAGTAATGGCCAAGCTGAGAGTGGAGTTAAAATCGCTAAAAATATTCTCAAAAAATGTAAAGATGGGAACGATGATCTATTTCTAGCATTATTGAATTATCGCAACACACCTAAAAACAAAATGGGTTCTCCAGCTCAAATTCTAATGTCACGTAGATTACGCTGCGTAATCCCTGTCAACCAACGTCTTCTACGTCCCAAATTATTTTCCCCATCTGCTCAAAAGAAGCTGATTATAGAGAATCAGATCAGATATAAATCCCACTATGATAAAAATGCACGTACGCTTAGTGAACTTAATCCTGGGGAGAAGGTGTATTTTAAAAGGAATCCGAAACAACATAGTACGAGACATTACATATTACATAGTAAGAGACTTTTATGGCAGAACTTATCGTAGAAATAGAATCCATATCTTCACTCAACCCAATTCCATTTAAAAAAATAAAGCAAAGGTTCCAATGACTCCGAAACCTATAAATTTCAATACAACGAAAAGTAAATCTCCAGAACATGATTTCCTTACTACTCCATCTGCAATCCAAAGGTCACCTATTCATGAACCTTCCACCCCAATTAAAATTCGTTCATCTAATCGTGATTTAGAAAGCTCAATGAACTCAAACATTACTGAGACGCCCAAAAGCTCTCAGTTCAATAAACGTTCTCGTTATGGTAGACTGTTAAAACCGACTCGAAGATTCATGTTCGAGTAAGCAGTACGTTTATAATTTGTTACATGTTTATGAACAAACATGAAAATGATATATACCCATCAGTAAACATGCACTTATCATGAATCTTACTGATTATAAATCTAAAGAAAATAAGAATGTGTACGAGTATGTAAAAAGAAGATAATATACTTGTATTCTACTCATTATCTATTAAGAAGATAAATTAACAACTCACTTATTATTATTTACTAAGAAGATACATAATTAACATAGGTACTTATGATTTACTAAGAAGGAATTTAAAAAAAAGGAGCGTGTTACATAATACATAATTATTAAATATAATAATTGAATTATTAAATAAGTTTACAAATATGAAATGTAATAAACTAAAATTACTTATATGATCAAGTCAGATCTAGGTGGTCATGAATTGTATGACCATCTTGGTTTGTGGAGAGGAATCACTCTCTAATGTGCCGTCCTCAAATATACAGCCTTTAATCTATAAAATTCGTTCCTCAATTGACCCATCTTTACAACACAGCGTTTGGAGTGGCCGTGACATATCCTGGACTGTGGGCATACAATTGGTTGAATAAACAGAGAAATTTATCGAACTCCACGTATATTAATTAGTAGTAGTGCGTAATTGTCAGTGTTTCTTCCATGTAAAATGCTGAAGTATTGTAAGAAAGACAGAACTATGTTTAATGGGATAAATTAATGTAAACGGGCTCAAAGGAAATATAAAGACGATAAAAAGAAATGTCTGACGAGATAATGTACGTAGAATTGAAATCCGTACTGAGCAATAGAGGTTTTTATATGATTTTTTGAAATCCTTTTTTCTAAATGCGCACGCTTGCATATGTGCCCAAGCAAAAATTAGGCATTTTTTGATAGTAAGAGAAAAAAACAACACGTTCATTCAAGAAGTCAACGGATTTTTTTTTTTTTTTTTTGTACAGGCCAATAAGTTGCTCGACCCCAACTCTCTGTTTGAATGCGAAATTGAAGAAACGCTACCCAAGACTCGGAAGGTACTTCGAAACCTCGATCTGTTCAGGTAGGAGTAGATACGTACTGAAATTACTTCTGAAGTCAACAGTGAGACAGTGAATTGAAAAAAAAGGTCGTTACACCTGTTACAGGAAAATCGTTCTACTCTACGCTGATAAGATCGTACCAATGTTCCAGAATAATACCAAACCAGTCCCATGGACGTTTGACGAGTGCTTGGTATTTGAGAGATATGATAAATACATCGATCGTTTGAAACTCATAAAAGTAAGTACGTTAGAGACAAAATCCTTGTGAAATGACCACCCGGAGCACTAAACCACTGAAAGTGCCAATCGTCCAACATGAGTGAAAAAAAGTGTTTGAAAAGGAATAGTTTACCCTATTTTTAGCCAAGTAGCATGGAACATGCTTTACCTTGGACTAACTAGTCGAAAAACGTTGCTTGAGAAGGAACTCAAGTGCGTTACATAAGTGCGACTCGAAGCGTGAATTCGAATAACAAAGGTACACGCCTCCCTGATCAGGTGGGTGAGCTAATGGTGGATTGGTGGCTAGAGCACGTTCCATGTATTCTACTTTTAGCCGTCAGACCTCTCAGGTCGGATTGTTATCTCTGTTGTTGTTGGCTCAGTGGGTCGCCGGTCCTTCCTCGTTCCGGGTTAGTCTATTATCTTAGGAACCGGCGCTCGGGTGAAACTTCCCAACTCTGTAGGACCAACACATCACCCCAGCATCACCCCCAGTGGCTCCCCCATCCACCAGCCCTCTTATAGCTGGTCAGTTTTCGTCAACAGTTTTTCCCATTTTTCTCAAAAAATAATCACCCAATTTTCATGTTTCTTGTGACATTCTTCTTAATTCTACAATATCCACACCCCAGCACCTGTTTGATTCCAAAAGTGAAATTCGAAAAGTAAAAACGCATCACATTATTACACAAAAGTTTATTATTTTTCTATATAGATCACTCGTCTGCTAAGAACTCGGCTTTGCCACTGTCACCACTTGCCTACCACGTACCTACAGCGATCCCATTTTCATCAGCTAAAATTTGAACGGAAATGAGGCCTCTTTTGCGATTCACACACGTGTTTCTGATTTATCGTAAGCCCAACCCTTAAATAGAGCGAACGGTTTGTCCTACAGGGCTCAGCGTGGTCTCTAAAAATTCTGTGTTATCTTAAATTGATGGAAAAACAATACCTTTATACTGAAATTTTTTGAGTTAGGGCGTTTTCAAAATTTCAAACCATATTTTTCAACCCTAGGAAGTGACCTACATCAACCAAAATCTTCGGAGCACAATTAGACCCCAAATGGAGCCCGTGTACCAAATTTAATCAAAATCGGTCAATGCTAACTGAGGGAAGTGCCGCGCACGGCGGGCTGACCGAAACATTTTTATTCGATTTTCGGATTCTACGTACCTTGAAACCAACAAATTTTGAGGGGGGTGAAAAATAATTTTTCTTGCTCGATTCCAAAGGTTCATTACTGAAAAACATAAACCAAAATGAGTAAAAATTTGTACTTAAATCTGTAATGTTCAAGGATTTTTGAAATTCATTAGTGCGTCTACCTATGGAATTGGAAAACTAAAAAATTGCCGCTGGAATCATCGAAATTGACCAATAATCAGAGAAAAGTGGGAAAACCCTCTTTTCACTGACCCTCTTTTCCCCTTTAAGTGGACCCAACCCGGTGATGCAGGGGGCGGAGCGCTGCGTTTTGAACTGCAATATTTTTTTCGATCCATTTCATAGGAAATTTGACGCTAATTGCAAATATACCAATACAGTAATACAAATATGTGTCCTAGATATAAATTTCCACCTAAAACTTCACCTAAAATTCATGTTTCTGGTATATTTTTCAAAATTTTTTTAAACTGACAGTTTAATTGAACAGAAATGTTATGCTGATTTTAAATAAACCATAATTTACAATATTTACATCGTATTTTCAATTAAAAACCTTAGAAAAAATTAGAAGACCCTACGCTTGAGGGTCCTATTTTTGGAAATTCGGACTAAAATGGGTGGTTCGAAAATATTGGTAAACGATTTCATCCCTTCTCTATATTATCATGGACTTTTTGTGTGAGGTTCTTACTAGCTAGGTCAAGTTATCATCTGAAGTGAGACACAAAGGTAGGAATTCGAGTAATTTTTTTTTTTTTTAATCGTATCATAATTAGGACTATACTGCCTTCCCTACCGTTAAGCACAGGGTTAACATCGTACATACAATTAAGAAGGAAGTCTGGTATTATTCAGAATTACAACTCTCGTAAGTTAGGATTTGATTATGGATCATACAATTTATTACACTTATTGCACTAAGTAAATCAATTTAGCCTTAAAAGTTTCCTTAAACTAGTTAAGTTTAGGAAGAAAAGTTCGTAATCGACGCAAAACCTTGGTCTCAGTACAAAGGCTTAGTTAACTTCAAAAATGTATGTGGTTCTATGAATGTGGTTCAAATCCGAAGATCTAATAGGTAAACTTTATTGATACTTCTTCCCCCCTCACATATAGATACAAGCCTCATTTATTATAGGATAATATGTCTATTTATGTTTCCTAATTCAATTTGTATCTTTCATTCATCATCCCTAGTCCTAGGTTGATCTCCAACAAGGAATAGGTATTCAAACGAAACGTATAGTTCTCTAGGAGTGAGAATACAGCAACGATGAAATTATTCTCATTAATTAATCAGATTCCCCAGATCGCCTAGAACAATACTGTTTCATGGTACAAATCATGAAACAGACTTGATAGTTTATTCACGGTCGGTACAATACTCGATATTTTGCATTCATCATCCATTTGAGACGTAATTGCGCTTGCATACGCGTCCGTCGATAAATGACGGGTGATTTGCAATAAACGAAAATAATAATTATAGCAATTTAATGACAATATCGCATTTATATGTATTGCACATATTTTGCGCTCGCGTACTTTTTTTAAGCTTCATATTTGTATTCTGCAAAAACTACTGTATTTGACGTGTTAAGGAATTGTTTGTGACCACGATGGAGTACATGAAGCTGGAGAAAGTGGAAGTGGGAGGAAACAAAGCGCACGCCTTGAGTCTGAGGCTGAACGAGCTCTTTGAAAACTTCAACAACCTGACAGCGTCGTTTTCAAGTTTACCTTACGACCCCACGAACATAGACGACGACCTGTTCATGGAAGACTACCAACGGTTCAAAGCCACTATCATGGACTGCGATCGGCGTCTCGCATCTGTAGCTTGCATGGCGTTCGACGACTGCACGAATTTCGAACAGATATTCAAAGTAAATGTGATGTTGATCGATCCTATTCTGAGATAAAATATCGACTTTGCGAATGGTCCAGAAAAGAAACTACGCTACTACGGCCAAGGTTTGGGAATATATGACTCGAGGGTTGTCAGGCACGACGTTCCATGATTCGGTAACCTGAAAGACCTCCTTCTCCTTCTTCTTACTGTTTAAAGTACTTTTTAGAGAATCCATCGTAACCAGTGAGTCGAATTCAAGAGACGAGCGCTTTCAATGTAAGCACATCATACAGAGAGAGAGAGACTGTTTGACTGTTTATTTATTCACCTGCACAGAAATTAGGGCCATAAGGCCCTCTCTACCACTCTGGCAGGAAACATAATTATATAAATACACAAAGAAATTGTCAGACTTCATAACATTGCGCTCAGAGTTCACTTAAAGATCATTTAAAGCGTCCATTCAATCTTAAAAACAACTCATATTTAGATTGTTAATCATCATAAGTTTTTAATAACTTTTCCTTCAGTCTTTTCTTAAATGTACTGATAGCCAAATCTGTATCAAACAACTTAATATTATCATTGTGCATGCGCACTGCTTGGACATGGAACGATCTATTCAAAATCATTGTTCGACGTAGAGGACATTGTAAGGGCCTATTACTACCACGAGTATCTATATTACGAATATTACCCATGAACAAAAAATCATCGTACAAATAAGAGGGTTGACTATATTTTAAAATTTTAAAAACAAGCACACCAAGGCGATACCTTCTCCACTCTCTAATCTTTAGCCAGCCAAGTTTTTGGAAATACGGCGTGACATGTTCCCACCTAGGAAATTTAAAGATAAAACGAATGCAAGCATTCTGCGCACGCTGCAATGTATCAAATTTTTCAGAGGACATGTCACCGTACGCAACAGCAGCATAGTCGAGAATTGGAAAAAGCATCGTCTGCACAGGATTGATTCGCACACTCTCAGGCAAATGAAAAGCAATACGCCTAAATTGGTAAAGGCCCTTATAGACTTTCGCGCATACTGATGCAACTTGCTGTCCCCATTTCATCTGACAATCTACTTCCAATCCCAGGTATTTTGTCGACTGTACAAAAGGCAGTGGCACCGTATCAATTTCTACGCTAGGGCAAGTCGCCAGATCAAGTTGCTTGATCAAGCCCGAATATCCTGACACCATCACTTTACATTTCGTAGGGTTAACTCTAAGTGCATGATCAAAACACCATTTATTCAGTCTAGCCAAATTCTCATTTAAAGAATTAATACCCTCCCGAAAATGTGCTAGATCTACTTCCGTGTAAATTTGCAAGTCATCAGCATATAGCATGTACCTACAACTATCATCGAAACATGTACCAATCTTATTAATAAATAATGAGAAAGCCAAGGCTGATAACACTGAGCCCTGAGGTATACCTACTTGCACTCTACACCAAGACGACTGTCGACCATCATGAGTTTTTACAATCTGCCACCGATCATCCAAAAGAGAAGCAAACCAATTCACCAATTTATCAGAGACATTAATAGATCTAAGGATTGAAACGAGCAGCTTGTGGTTAACTGTGTCAAATGCACGGGCAAAATCAATCAGACATAAAATAACTACCTTCCGACTATCCATTGCACGTCTAATATCGTCTAAAACTCTAATCAATGCCATCTCCGTACTGTGTCCCGAGCGAAATCCGGACTGGAATCTATCCAAAATACCTGAGGACGAAACATAGGTAGACAAGGCATCATAAATGCAAAGGTCGAAAATCTTGCCCAGAACACATAAATTATTTATCCCGCGAAAATCCTTAAAACTGGTGGGGTTCTCAACTTTATTAAGTGGCAAAACTATTGCCTTTTTGCACAAGCTAGGATAAGTACTGCACCGAACAAAGTGTTCAAAAATATCACATAGCACCGGGCTAATATGGTCTGCAATAATCTGAAGAAAATCAATCGGTATGCCATCATGACCGACCGCTCCTGATGAAATTTTAAAAATTGCCTTTTGAACTTCAGCTTGATCAAATTCAACCTTCTAAAATTTATTTGACTGAGCACCCAAAGAATTATAAAAATCCAGTACACCCTCTTCAACAGGGACACTGAGATTAGAACAGAAGTGTGAGTTTAATGCGTTCAGATCAAAATTTGACAAATTTTCTGATTTGGCTTTACCAATTCCTAAGGGAGGCAGAGAGGGAGAGAGAAAGAGAGAGAGAGAGAGGGGGAGAGAGAGAGAGAGAGAGAAACATTAATTTATTGGAAAAATACAAGAATGTTCACAAAAAGAATTACACGGATTTTGACAATGGGCAATGTCTGCCCGTCTGTCAGAGTATCGCATATTATTCACATATACATTTATTGGTCACATCCATATTGTTTACATATATATAAATATTGGACATTTTGTAGCAGCGTCCTCAACTTTGGTCAGGTTGATATTCGGGAGCTTATCTCTCAACTCCGAGATCACTTGACCTATCCCTTCACTTCAAGATTTAGTTGGCTTCCCATCGCCATTCAGTGCGGATAGCTGGAGCTTCTCTAGTTTTTTGCTAACCTGTTATAATCCACGAGGACACCTTCTCTTCCATTTTCTTCGTCGGAGGGATCGCCCTGGATTTCAGGATTTTGAAGCCAACATTAAGCAGTCATCTACTTCTGCACAATACCTATCGTTTTGCTGAGTACTACCAACCTACCTGGCGGAGTACCTACCCTCTAAGGACGGACGATCGTTTGCCAAACCCCTCGCCCTTACACTTTGCTTCGAAGGTAGGAATCATTTTGATACCTAAGGTAATTAGGTTAATTAACCCCAAAACTCCAGTAGAGCTTTCACGAGGCTGCAGGAAGGAAAATCAAATTTTCATTTTTTCCCTTCGTTTTCTGTTCTCAGCCTCCCGAAGCCTTTTATCAACTCTGGAGGCGGCTAGTTCTGGGCCTAGCAGGGGAATACTTCGACTAAGCATAGGAAGTTCGCGATCGTGTAGAAAATTTATAATATTTTTCTTTTTTTGAATAATGTTAGGGTGGCCATCCCTTAGGAACTAAGTAAGGTTTCTTTTAGGTAATATAAGATAAGACCTAAGTATAGGTTATATTTTGGAATTTCCAATACATATATATTTTTTTTTGAGGTTTTCCTCCGAAATTTTAAGTTAATTTTTAATAAAATACTTATCACCGCATCTCTGCTTTGATTTTGATTTTTTTCTCAAATTTGGACCCTACCATCTCCAACTGTCCTGGCCAGACACAATTTATATTGTGGCAGGTAAAAATTACTGTTGAGTAAATTTTGGTATTCGCTACAATTTTGATAAATCGGAAATTTTGATAGATTTGACATTTTGATACATCGGTAATTTTGATAGATTTGACATTTTGATACATCAGAAATTATGATAGGATGGACATTTTGATGTATTAGATATTTTGATATATTGTACATTTTCACACATCGGAAATGTCGATAGGTACGTTGGACATATTGATATATTGGATACTTTGATATTTGGACAGATTTGACATTTTGATACGTCGGAAATATTGATGGGTTGGACATTTTGACGCATTGGGTACTTTGATAACCTGGACATTTTGATACATTGGGTACTTTGATAATCTGGACATTTTGATACATCGGAAATGTTTATGGGTTGGACATTTTGATGCATTGGGTACTTTGATAACCTGATAATTTTTATACATTGGGTACTTTGATAATCTGGACATTTTGATACATCAGAAATGTTGATGGGTTGGACATTTTGATGCATTGGGTACTTTGATAACCTGAAAATTTGTATGCACTGGTTACTTTGATAATCTGGACATTTTGATACATCGGAAATTTTGATGGGTTGAACATTTTGATACATTGGGTACTTTGATAACCTGGACATAGGAAATTTTGATAGGTTGGACATTTTGATTTATTGGATACCTACTTCAATATGATTTTGACTGTCACCAGGCACGTAAGCACATCATGATCAGGGTAAAGCCAGTCAGTGATCCTATTCATAACGCCTGGGTGAAGGGGATATGAAGGGGTTAGAAAGGTAACCACGCGGACCCTTTCTTTCTAACCTCTTCGCTCTCTCTTGACCGAAACATAATAAATTGAATCACTGACCGACTGACTTCAGTATTAAATGAATGGGGTTAGTTCCGCTAGTTATAAGAATACAATTATTATCTTCGTACCGTATTGGACTAATTTTAGCTCTCTCGTCGGTCTGAAGATGATGTCCTTATATCGAAATCGCTCGAGGCGATCGCCTCCGGAACTTACCTTGCTGGTTACGACGTATTCTCCAATAAAGTACGATAATTATTGTGCTAGTTCTTGTTTATTGGTGTTTCCACTCATTGTTATTTAATCACCATTGTAATTTAAAACGAATGAACATATACATCAAGTAGTCAGCAATAATTCCAGTTCATTTGATAATAATGAATTTGATTCATATCACTGTTTATCACTGTTTTTTATCACTGTTTACTTGAATCAGAGTATTAGTTGTTTAGTGATTTTATTTGTTAATCAATAATACTAACGTTTACCTGCATATTTAAAATTATATACAACTTCTGGACTGCTCCTTCTTCATTTACATATTTCGAAACCTTGGTAGTACTGACGAAGTTTCCGATATTCGGAATTTGCTATTCATTGCAATGCCTCCAAGGCTCGTCCTCTTGTAATGATTACAATTACAGTATTGAGTATTCTTTATTCCAGATGATGAATGTATTCGGAGGCTTATTGGTGCGACCGGTCATAAAGGCAGAAATAGAGCCCAAGTATGAACACATAATTACGTTATTCGAAAAGGAGGTCAATACGGTGCAGGTCAGTATTAGGACGACAGCAAAATGAAATAACTACGAGAAGGTGCATCGTCCACTTGGAAGAAGCGTGAGACTATTCGGGAGAACTTGATTTTCAGATATAACTATCTCTTCCAAAAGTCATAGTGGTCATTTTACTCGTAATTCACCACGAGGACCTATTTTAATCATTTACAAATAGATTGATTTATTTTTTTATTTTTATTTTTTTTTTTTTTTAGAAAATGAACTTTTCTATAGAATATGCATGATTTTTTTTTCTCTGAGTTGAACTCACAAATTCCATTTTTCAGAGTACATCACTCCTGTTCCAAGTTGACTATATTCCCGGTTCTGTAGGCCACAGAGTAGGCCCGGTTCTGTAGGCCCATACGAGGGGGGACCCAAAAGTAACGGGAATTTCGTCCTAACTCCTTCATTTTGCAATATTTTTACACCAAATTTTGATCACCTTCAAAGTTATATTATTACTGACTGTGACACACTTTTCCTATCGCGTCTTCCATCGTTCAAAAAATTTTCGGAATTAATTTAATGGAATGAGTTTGAGGCCATCCAGCGATTTTTGTTTCACCTCTTCCGCAGTCGAAACCCGTTTTCCTTTCAAGTCTTTTTTGAGTCGTTGGAACAAAAAAAGAAAGAAAAGAAGTTGCAGGGGGTGAGATGTCAGCTGTGGTGACCTTGGAAATAATTGCAGAATCCTCTTGAAGCTGATTTTGCAGCTCGAAACAGGCTGAAGTCGACGTTCCCTTTGCTCGTCTGTGAAAAGGCGTGGGACAAATATGGCTCCAACCCTTCTCATGCACAAATCCTCCGATAAAATTCTCTGGATTGAACTCTAAGACATCCCAGACATCTCAAACAATTGATCATTAGTTCGACGACGGTTTTTGTGAACCATGGTGATGATTTTCTGAACGTTGTCCTCAGTTCTTGACGTTGAAAGGCGGCCAGGACGAGGTCGGTCTTCAATCGTCATTTGCCTTTGGATAATGGGGGGGGGGGGGTCAGTATTTCTTGCCTAAAGTAATAAATAAATTACATCGAGTGAAACAGTTTTATCACTTAACAACTGGTTAAACTGATCTAATGCTTATCCAATGGGACGTCCCCTGGAATGCATGCATTACTAAACAATATGTTTAAAACGTGAAAACCACCCGAAGACACTTGTATTTTGCTTCCGAGTCTACCAAGGTAGCGGAAGCTTTGTTTACACATTTCAAGGATGAAAAAAAAAGTTCTTCAAAATCAAAATTTTCACTCGCGTTTTGCGTTTTAGACCTTTCTGAACAATTTTGGTTTCGTGTCTGTCTGTCTGTCATGAAATCCTTGTAACGGACATAACTATACGAAGTTATTGTCTGATTTCTATGAAATTTCCAGGGATTGCGTGGGTTGGTGTGTAGACGGTCCCCTATGAAAATCATCATCCCCGGACTGATAGAAGCGACTGCGTATGCGCAAACGTGAAATCCTTGTAACAGCCATAACTTCCACATTTTCCACCCGATATTTATGACATTTTCAGGGATTACGCGGATTAGGTTGTAAATGGTCCCCAATGAAAATCAAGGCCTTAAAATTTACAGTAGCCTCTTCGCATGCGCAAACGTAAAATCCTTGAAACAACCATAACACTTACATTTTTCATCCGAATTTGATGAAATTTTGTAGGATTGTCCAGATTAGCGTGTAGATGGTCCCCTATGAGGGTAGTGAAAGGTATGAGGGTAGTAAAGAGGTAGAGATTGGTGTTTTGAGATTAACTACTAAGCATCGGATCATCTATATAATCGGGTTATGGATACGACGAAGCTATGTGCCATACCCACTTGGCAGACGTTTCTTAAAGCAGCATCCCCATAAGCAGTTTCAAGCATTACGAGATTTTTAGCCGGCGTTTTCCCGAACAGGAAACAAAATTTCACGGCCGCGCGTTGCCGTTCAACTCACAGCGTCCCTACTTCGCTCACTTAACTCATGAGATGTGTCCCTTTCAAACCCAACCTAACAAACCAGCCACTCACACCTCTTTCCCATCCAGCTCGATTCCCGTTACTTTTGGGTCCCCCCTCGTTCACGTAGATCTTCGGTCTCTAAAGATTTGTAAATTCTGTCGTACCTGGACACGTGCAAAGTAATGAGGGTGTGATTATTATCAACAGAATAATGATTATCAAGGTTCGGTCTATTGAATGAGGAGTTATTTCCCGAAGATATCGACTCTAATTAGCCTTTTCCACAAAAATTCATATTTTTTTCAACCAATTTCATAATTTTTTCAACCAATTTTTTTTTTAAATCCATTTCATAATTTTTCTAACAATTTTATAATTTTTTAATTCAATTATACATAATTTTTTGCCTATTTCATTCATACTTTTTTCTACCAATTTCATAATTTACAATAAACTTCAAGTTTTATCCTACAATGCATAGTAGAGCATCCCTTGAGTTATAAAAGACCATTCTTTGATTCATAGGGGACCATCCTCCAATTCATAGAGGACTATCCATGAATTCATGAAGCACCATCGTTCAATTCATAGAGGACTATCCTCCAATTCATACGGTACCATCCTCCAAGTCATAGGGGACCATCCTATGAATGGTCACCTATTCCAACCAAGGTTCCCAATGAATTAGGGGATGGTCCTCCATGAATTTCTTGTGTGCAAATGGAGTTTTCAGGCGTCAATTCTCTTTAAAAAAAAAAAACGCTGCAAATCATTGCATGTATATATATAGTAGGTAATGGTACCTATGGTTGGCAGGGAAGGATCTATACAGAAGGGTGATCTATAGATCCCTACTAACCATAGGTACTTATTACCTACTAGGGCATTTTGTTCTCAACAGCATTCTTACAATAACTGGTTCTGTATGTACAAGTTATCCTGTGATGAAGCTATACTCCCGCAACGAACTCCTGTTTGTCCTTATTCCTAAATTTTTGGCTCTGCCTCATGATTAGTTGCTAACTTCAGGTTCAAGGTTCAACTCCATAATAAATAATCAACAATAATTGTTGATTATTTATTAGGACCCTGTAATAAAGAGCACTCCAAACTATCAAATAATTATTATTTGATAGTTTGGAGTGCTCTTTATTACAGGGTCCTGATCTTAAGTAAGACCAAACGCTGAATATCACAACCTTCCCAACCACGTTCTTCGAGCCTTCAGACCTCGATGACAACAACTAATACCAATGACATCACTTGACTGTCACCGATGTGGGGCTATGTAGGACGAAGTCTGTTTATTGGAGCTTCTCGAGCTTGGCCTTGGCGGCTTCAAGATCCTTGATGGCCTTGGCGAGCTGTGCCTTCAACTTCATAGCAGCTTGTTTCTTAGCCTTGCCGTAGGCTGGGATGACGACTTCCTCTGTAATTTATGACATATCATCAGTACTTATTTTCCGAAGATAACTTAACGAAACGTTGAAAAGTAGAGAATCTCAGATTTCAAGATCTGAAAAGAGCATAAATATACGAGGTATTGGGTCTTCCCTTTTATGGGTGAATAAATTCCATTACTCACTGAGCTTAGCTTGGAGTTGGGCCTTCATTTCAGTAAGCTTGGCAAGAGCTTGTTCCTTGTTTTGTCCGAGTTGCTTGATGACTTCCTCAGCCTTGCCTTTGCCAGCCTTGATAGCGGCGGCGATCTTAGCCTTGAGTTCCTTAGCCTTGGTGATGAGGGCATCCTAAATAATCAAAACAATAATAATTGAAAATCGAGCCATGGGACACTGACATTTATACTATCCGATTGCAGAATATTCATCCAGACGATTTGTCTGGGCTGATGGGAGAATGCAGTAGATGTGCAGATTGATGATAGACATGGGCACCAAAGAGCAGTAAATCCCGTTCATTTGGATGTTATATTATTGTGTACGATTACATTCGCATTTGGGTCCTCTACCTGGTATGTCAGAGAATGGATTGCTTAGCACTGATAGACCTTATCTTGAGGTTCCTACCTTGATGGCCTGCTTGCTTGGCTTGGCAGGAGCCTCTTCAGCGCACATGACGGCGCTCACCAAAACGGTGGCGATGAGGAAAGCAGCGACGAACTTCATGGTTGAGAAAGTGGATGCTGTAAGAGGCCGTGCGACCAGTTTATATACCCCAGGGAGAACTAATCCTTTTAAACCCGAACCCCTGAATCAACGAGTGGGCAGTTGTTTCAGGTGTATTTGTAATGTTTACCCTCACATATTCTTACACAATTGATCCAATTAGAATGCGAGCCTATGAATGCGGTAGTTGATTAGCGCAACGTTCTTCACTATAGGCTGTGATTGAGATCGAACAGAGTGGATTTGAAAGAGAAAAAAAGAAACCTGTTCAAATATTTAATGCGACCCAACAAAACGTCAACCAAGTTTGGTGGGCAGTGTAGCTCCCTCCTGCAGCTATCGCTACCAATAGTGGTGAGTTGCGAGGTGAATATTATAACAAAAGTATTTATTAATTCCTGATGATAATACCATATTTTGTGTAAAGCATCAGAAAATAAATGCTTGTCTGAGATGTTTGTAATTTCAGGGATTGTGTTGTCGAAATCCATTAAGATCAAATTAGTGGTTGCCACTTACCAAAGCATAACTTCAACAGTGTCCACCCATTCTTGATGACATTCTCATGGATTGTATAGTTTGTACCTTTCATGTTATTAATATGTAATCAAATCTAGACGGTAGATTCTTGGAAATTGAAGTCTGGGTGCTCCTCTATGTATTTGGATCATTGGGATGACAGTTTGGAGGAACCCTAGTAAAATCCATGTTTATCCACTTCCGACAGTGAAAAATGCAGTATTAAAAATATTATATAACAGACCTTTCAAATATCCTACAGCATAACTTTATTGGGACCTTGATGTATGTAAACTGAAAGATATTTTGGTTTATGATTTTCAATAAAGAACCTTTGGAATCGACCAAGAAAAAAAATACCCCCTCAAAATTTGATGGTTTACGTTTCAAGGTAAGTAGAATCCAAAAATCGAATAACAATCCGCCGTACGCGGCGTTTTCCCCACTTAGCATTGACTGAGTTTGATAAAATTTGGTATGTAGGCTCCATTTGAGGTCTACCTAGTTGTGCCCCGAAGATTTTTGTTGATGTAAGTCACTTCTAAGGGTTGAAAAATCAATTTTGAAATTTTGAAAACGCCCTAACTCAAAAAATGTATACACAAAGGTATTGTTTTTCTGTCAATTTAATATAGTATAGAATTTTTAGAATTGTTTGGCACCACGTGGAGCCCTGTAGGACAAACCGTTCGCTCCCTACGAGAATTTTAAGGTTGGATGTACGATAAATCAGAAACACCAGTGTGAATCGCAAAATAACCCTAATCTACGTTCAAATTATAGCTGACCGAAATGCTTTCGATGTTTTTTTTTCACGTTGGATGGTTGGTAGCTTTGCAGACGAGTGATCTATATAAAAATAATAAACCATTTTGTAATAATTTGCAGCGTTTTATTCGATTTTTGGATTCTACGTACCTTGAAACGTAAACCAATAAATTTTGAGGGGGTGTTAACTTTTTTTTTTCTTGGTCGATTCCAAAGGTTTATTATTGAAAATAGTAAACCAAAAGGTGGGTACCAAGCAATTGAAATATAATATATTTTGAACCAAATTCATAATTCACAAAGAATTTTAAGGTTTATATTTCAATTTCAAATTTACTTTTTGTATTTCATCTTTCTATCTTTTTATATTATAGCAATTTTTCATCTTTTTATATCTATCTCTTTCCATCTTTTTATGTTAAAAACAAATGGAAATGTGAAATACAAAAGGTGAAATTGAAATTAAAATTCATAACAAATTATTAAATTGGTTTGAAAAATTATAAAACTGGTTAAAAAAAGAAAGAAATTGGTTAGAAAGATTATAAAATTGATTGACTATATTTAGTCATTATTATCACTCATATCACTATGTTTATGGAATACGATTGACAACTCTTCTCACACTTACACACAAACTTATTATATCGTCCCCTGCGTGGACACACCACCTATCACAACATTTGACGACAATTAAGGTTTATCCAGTCGTTTATTGAGTTCTTTGAGACAGATATTCTGGCAAGCTCCTAATTGCTCTGAATATGATGAGCCTCACCTAATGTAGATAGAGAAATTCGGAGCTCAGCAGCGTGTCCTTAAAGAACTACATTGGATAAAGCTGCAAATCATTACACAAAGGTTTATTATTATTATATATAGCTTAATCGTCTGCAAAGAACACGGCTTTGTCATTGTTACCACCAACCAACTTGAAGAAAAACATCGATCGTATTTCGGTCAGTTAAAATTTGAACGGAGATTAGGCCTGTTTTGCGATTCACGATCGTGTTTCTGATTCATCACAGGTTCAACCCTTAATTTCCCGTAGGGAGCGAAGGGTTTGTCCTACAGGGCTCCGCGTGGCCCCAAAAAATTCTAAAAATTCTATACTATCTTAAATTGATGGAAAAACAATACCTTTATATCAAAATTCTTTGATTTAGGACGTTTTCAAAATTGCCTACTTTATTTTTCAACCCTTAGAAGTGACCTGCATCAATCAAGAGCTTTGGGGCACAACTAGACCCCAAATGGAGCCTACATACCTGATTTCATCAAAATCGGTCAATGCTAAATGGGGAAAGTGCCGCGTAGGGCGTACGGCGGACAGACGGCCAAATTTGTATTCGATTTTTGGATTTTACGTATCTTGAAACGTAAACCAACAAATTTTGAGGGGGTGTTTAACAATTTTTTTTTCTTGTTCGATTCCAAAGATTCGTTATTTTAAATAACAAACCAAAAATTGTGTTAGGAGGTTTGTCCTCGTAAGTGATGTCTGTTTCAATTGTTTCAAGCTATTCGAATTTCAGAATTTATACGACCTTCAAATGAAAAAGCATCGGCAGCAAAGTCCTATGGATGTCCCTCCCAATTGGCCGCCGGTAGCAGGCGCTGTGTTGTGGACTGACAGCCTTAAAAAGAGATTGTTGTTCCCGCTTGACAATATCAACACATTTGGCCACGAGTAAGTAACTATATTGTATTGCGGAGTGTATTTGTAGGAGGGAACTCGGAACATATGAGTGCATCACAACACAAGAGGCATGAGTGAACCCGGCTTGTATAAGTGCAATAGATATTGAATAATATGTTCTACTGGGGTGTAAATTCAACCATAAGTTCAAGACCAAACATCATTGAAAGAAACTTGTCGAAATATGATACGTCCTGTTTTAATTTCACGTTTTCTTATAATCACTGACTACCAATGATCGGATCACTAAGAAAATCGTAGACATGGAAGTAAAATTCACAATCAAGATTAAGCGCAATCAAATAACTATCGAGCAGGTTATTTATTTAGAAAATTATGGAAGTTATGAATGGGGCTGGGATCCCTAGATACACACACGCACACACACCTAAACTAACACATAACCCAAATGCTAAGGAAAGCCTATATCATAAACACTACAAATTGATACACAACGGTTAATTATTTTTCTGTAAAGTTCACCCCTCAACTAACTGTACAGCACCAGGAGTAGGTGGGAGAAGAGGGGTATTTAAGGCAGGGCTCGAGAGACTCACATGTTCTGATAAATTTCACAATAAACGTGCATTTTACAAAATTGTGGTTTCATTCTGGGTGGTAACATTCGTTCCTTAGAATTCAACAATATCTTGAACTGATGAAAGAAAGTTATGAAACGTCAGTTAATTATGCAATTATTTATCCTGATTAAGCAAACGGGTTGTCCAACAGAGCTCTGGGTATGTTTTTTCGAAAAATGTTCAGAAAGGTTTGAAACATAGAACGATAATTAAAATTTTTATTTTGGAGAACTTTCTTTCCAACCTTGAAAACTGAAAACAATACTTCCGCTACCTTGGTATACTCACAAGCAAAACCATACTTGTTTGCCTGAAGTTTTCGAACTAGGACGTTTTGGAAAACATTCCCCCCCCCCCACGTTTTATAACATAGAATTGAATGACAATAACCAATAGCTTTTATTTACCTAGTTATTCTTCGGAACGGGCAAGCCCAATACAATATACATAATTATTAAGGAAGATATTCATATTAAAAATAACTTAAGCACTACAATACTGTCCACGCTTCAACGCCTAGGAAGAAAAATGGAAAAAAGGTCTGCTAAGTGGGTGTGGTACATAGCTTCCTCATATCTATAAATGTGTAGAAGATCCGATGCATACTAGTTATTCTCAAAACATCAATCTCTAAGTACCTTCCACTACCCTTATAGGGAACCATCCACTCGCCAACCCGCACAATCCCTGAAAACTTCGGACCAGAAAGGCTATCACAAGGATTTCACGTTTCCGCACAATCTCTGAAAATTTCATCGAAATCGGACAAGAATTGTAGAAGTTATCGCTGTGGCAAGGATTTCATGACACACAGCCAAACAGACACGGAGCCAAAATCGTTCAGGAAGGTCTGGAACGTAAAACGCGAGTGGAAATTTAGATTTTGGAGAACATTTTTTCAACCTTGAAAAGTGAAAACAAAGCTTCCGCTACGTTGGTAGACTCGGAAGCAAAAACGCTGCAAGTTATTACACAATGGTTTATTATTTTTCTATATAGATCACTCGTCTACAAAATCACCAACCATCCAATATGAAGAAAAAAGAAAAAAAAAATCAAAATCACCAAAATTGATCGCAATTTTGGTCAGCTCTAATTTGAACGGAGATTAGGCCTCTTTTGCGATTCACACTCGTGTTTTGATTAATATATATATATATTTCAATATAAACCCTTACATTTTCGTAGGGAGCGAACGGTTTGTCCTACAGAGCTCCGCGTGGTCTCAAAAAATTCTAAAAATTCTATAGAATCTTAAATTGAAGGAAAAACAATACCTTTATATCAAAATTTTTTGAGTTAGGGCGTTTTCAAAATTTCAAAATTGATTTTGGAACCCTTAGAAGTTACCTACATCAACCAAAAGCTTCGGGGCACAACTAGACCCCAAATGGAGCCTACATACCAAATTTCATCAAAATCGGTCAATGCTAAGTGGCAAAAGTGCCGCGTACGGCGTACGGCGGACGGCGGACGGAAGGCCAAATTTTTATTCGATTTTTGGATTCTACGTACCTTGAAACGTAAACCATCAAATTTTGAGGGGGTGTTAAAATTTTTTTTCTTGGTCGATTCCAAAGGTTCATTATTGAAAATAATAAACCAAAATTAAAGTGAAATGTTGAAGTTAATGAAATTGTATCGAATTGGGCTTGCCTGTACTTAAATAAATAAATTAATTAATTCTATCGTATGACGATAAAATAACAATTCTCATTTCTGATAGATCAGTTTAGGATATATCATAACTCAGAATAAGATGCAACACTTAATGAAGGTCGGTGGTTGGTTGAAGAAATCCATGTCTGGGCAAATGGAGATAAAAGAGTTCGGTTCTTTTGGCAGACGTCACAGTGGGTTGTAGAGGTAATTTGTGCTGGAGAGAGGAATCCAAAATAAGGAAGCCTTGGGAGCTTTGGGGCACAACCAGACCCTAAATGGAGCCGATATATCAAATGTCATCAAAATCGGTACATGGGACCGGGATAGTGCAGCGTAGGACGGACAGACTGAAAATTTGTTACTTATGATCAGATAGGGGGGGGTTACAATTTTTCTTGTTTCATTCTAAAGTTTCAATATTGAAATGATAAACCAAAATAACAGTACAAATCGGGAGAGAAATCAGCACAGTAGCTAATACAAGTGGTCAGACTCCCTCCATATTATGTCAAGAGGAATATTAGATACTTGGCAACCATCGCTTCGATTTGCCGACTGTGAGACGCTGGAGCGCGTTCCTCGCCGATGTTCCGGTTGAACAGTTCGGAAAAAACGGATGATGGGAAGCTCTTGCCAGTTTCTGATCTCCGGTTACCATTCTGTCGTAAAATCGTCAGAAATGATCATAAACGCGAAGTGATGTTGTCACGATGCTGTAAAAATACGGCTCATTGTGAGGAGGCAGCGGAGAGGAACGACGCGGCGGTATAAAAACCCTCCGCCTCGGCCGCCTCGTCGCATTGCTCGTGGTCGGAATAGACGTGACAGTCCCTCTTCCCACCACGAGCAACGGTTTTACTACCCAAAACGAAGATAAAGAGATCTTCAGAGCGCGTTGGTGGCGTTTCAATTGGTCGGAACGTCACTTAACAAGTAGCAGTCTTATCAGATATCCGTGATCTGGAGTAATGCCGATTATTATTAAGTTTTCACAGCTAGAAAAGGCTCATGGTGTATTTTATTTCCTGTATTTTGAAACAACATCTACAGAGGTTGATAGAATCGATCATAATACCTCTGTGAAAATTGAAGATCACTTTCAACTTGATGACCAACAAGTGACCTCGAGCTCACAATGTGAGCGAAAACAACTGATTAATGAAACTTTCGGAAATGATCAAATTGATTTTTCAGAGAATAATATCAGAATTTTGAGTCAAATCATATTACGCACGTTGATTCAGAGTTGATAATAATGAATATTCTTGGGTAAAGTTCACTGCATTGTAGGTTGCGACATTAGCTACTCAATCTAGCTACTAGCTACTCTCTCTAGACAAAAGTGGTTTCCTCCTCTCTCTAGACTGTTCTTCCTCTTGCACGAATTTGCGGTTCGCAATTCAGCTTCAAATTGATTGACAGTGTGTGGGCGCCCTTAGAATGTCGTAATTTCCAACTGACAAATTGTGAACTTAGATGATTCAAAAAAATATAGAAAAGAATAGTTTCGAGAAGTTTCAGCCGGAAAAGTTTGATCAAGGGCAAAAATGAGAACTCAAGGAATTTAGTTTAAATGGATCGCACTAGACAGGCGAAGAGAGAGATTTGATAACTTTGGGAGCTAGCCAGAAGTGTCCTCAATGAGGCAGGACACGTTATTTCATTTGGGGAACGTCCTGGTGGGAGTGTCCCCACTCCAGGTCGTCCAACCAGGAAGGGAGTTTTCCTGGTCTGCCTAGCTTTCCTTGTGGTTATTCTCACTTGGTTTTTTTCTATATTTCTCTGGCATTTATTGTCCGATTTTGATTACTCCAGCGGCAATCTTTTAGTTTTCCAATTCCCTACACCCATGCACTAACGAATTTCGAAATATCCTTGAACATTTCAAATGTAGGTACAACTTGTAAAGTTTGAGCCTCTGCAATTTAGAGGAATACTGGCCCGGAACGAGGAACGAACGGCAACCGACTGAGACCGCCTTTATAACACCTACCAACCATATTATAGTGCAAGGTTAACCCTTCTTCAGTTGTCGCGGCTCTTTCACGAGTCATATTTGCCGCGGCAATCTGACAGATCAAATTTGTGGAAACATACATTTTTGTTCAAATTTGGGTTTTACCAACTGACATCAAATGCATACATGATTTTAGAGGCAGAAAGCAGCAGAAAACAATCTAAGAAACTAATTCATTGCTAATTTTAAGTGTAAAACCTGGAGGAGCCAGGACCTTCGTCGCATCTTGATAATTTCTATTTTTTCCTTATTTAGCGTTTTTCTTTTTGGTGTTCAACTCTAATAACATAACTAAATATACCACGATGGTTTCACTATAAAATTAGACTTGAATAGCTATCATATACAAAAGTTTTCGAGCTAAGGTATTTTGAACATTTCAACCCTTATTTTTCACCCGTTAGACTGACTGATAATTAACGAATGCTTTGAGACACAACTCGACCGAATGGAGCCCATGTATCGTGTTTTCAATCCTCACTAATGTACTATTGTACATATATCTCCTGGATTGGCAAAACTACTGTTTTCCTGAAGGGGAATTTCCTACTTCATTTCCTAGAGCAGGTAACCCGTTTTGCAATGGGCATAGCTTCACTACTGTGAGGAGCGAGTACTTCGTTGATGAGAAAAACTGATGCAGTACTTGCATGAGGAGCAGGTTCATCTCAGGACAGAAAACCGCTGCTAACTCACCTCAAGATGACGCAAGGCGAGTCCGGCAACGCACCTTCAAAGTTTTATAGCTAGGGAGAGGAGTTGGGCAGTTATTTCGTTTCAAGAATCAATAAGAAATATAAGAATGTACAGCCAGGTCAGGAAGCCCTGGGCTTACGAAGGACTGCTCAGGCTCCCCTTTGCAGGCCCTGGTGAACTCCCAGCTACATGAACCAGGGTTTGCATTTCGTTTATTCAACTTACAGACGATATACGTGTTAATTTCTGTTGAATGGTCTTAACAGGTTTTATACTGTATTTTACTATTTCCAATTGTAGTATAACAAGAACAGAAAGAGCTGAGAACGTCAAAATACGTGCACAAAAGCTAATCAACATTCTGGATGAATTCAGAAATGAGGTATTCACTAAATGGAAAAATGAAGTTCCATCCGACATTGAACATTATCTAAAAGAAAGCTTATTGATCGTATTCCACAATAAACTGATCGAGCTCAACTTCCACAGACAAGTGAGTAATTCAATATCCTTGTATTGCAATTTATTCCATTACGAGTAGAATTCGTGGTAAGTTAATATTCCATTCGTTAAAACCATGCAATGTTATTATCATGGAGCATTGTGAAAGGTGTTGAAGCACAAAAATAGTTCTGCTAATTCAGATCATTATATTTTCAGTTCTTCTACTGAGTAGCAGAAGTCCTATATATAGAAAATTTTGATCATCTTCATCAGGTTTCCCATAAACCATATAAAACCACCGCAAATCACTCAAATCTCTCGCAAATCTCTTTCACAAATTTTCCGCCCTGAGTTCAGATTTTTTTTTAAATCCATAACTGGCGTTCCTAAAAGTTGTATCTAGTGGTGTATCATTAAAATGTAATGTAGTTTTGAATATTACTGATGAATAATACTCAATAATAATAGTTTCGTTCAAGAAAAGACCTAGTGGCATCTTCCAATTTTCGAAAATATCTAATCATCTGGGGAAACGAATTCCAACATTTTGCTAGACTCGTGTATGAGTGCGGCAGCGAGGAGTACGTTGCCTGTCCCCACCAGCTGCCACGGATTTGCATTCCATGCCATTAATGTTACTCGGGTTGTTGGAAAAAGCGATGATATTTTAATTTTTACGATTCTGAATTTTGTGTCCAGCTTGTAGCAGCATTGAAGGAGGTACGATACTTGAAACTCATGGACGTTGAAAACTTGCCTCAAGAAGCCCTGGATTTATTCGAAAGAAACGAAGAATTTCACATTTGGAATGTAACGTTGAAAAAAGTAACGGAATGGTAGGTTTCATTTCCTGTAATATCGCAAACCTAGTATAAAAAATTTAATATGAGTGTTGGCCTGCAGTAGGATTCTACTTTCGAAACAAGGATGCAATGCGTTGGATTCTTTTTGATTTGGTGTGGGTAGGACGGTGGTTAAGGAATGATTAGAGACGGCTCGGAAGATGAAAACCTTCTAAACGAACATTCCTTAATCGCTATGTCAATTTCAGTATGATACTTTCAGGTATAACAAGATGAGGTTGCGAGCGAAACCGCAAGAGTTTGAACTTGTTTCAGAAGAAATAACTTTGATTGACTCCCAGATCAACCGCATCAATAAAGAATACAGATGGGAATCAGCAAGTAGGTTCCTCGAATTAATGAGTAATCCATAATAATCATAGATCACCCAGTAAGCCATGGGCAGTAAATTATATCAACCACTTGAACTATTCATCAATGTTGACCTACGAGTATAATGTAATTCATTTTTGTTGACATGTTTGATATAACAATATTCACTCAAGGAAACATGTCTTGTTAAGTACATATCATACAGTACAATACACCTCTACTTATACAAACAAGAAAGCTTCTTCTACCAGTAATGTTCGTGACCGGGGATGAATACTGAACTTTAAAACAAAGTTAGCTTAAATAAATATGTTCATAATAGAATTGTAATCATAAAAATTCATTTTTCGGTACAAAGATAATTGGAACCAAATAAAGGAACTGCATGACATAGTTTGGCAGCTTACCGACAGAATGAACCAAGCCCAGGACAATCTACAGAGCATTCATCAACTTGCAAATCAGTGGAATTTTTTCCCGCTCTACAACCGAGCAAAAGGCAAAAAAGGAGAATTGCTCATTTATTTAGATCATCAAGAAATTTGTCTGAGGTTAGTGAGATATCAGTCAGTGGTAGTCGTTCGAGGTTGAGTTCGATACCAACTGAACCTTGAAAAGAAAACTGGCAAGTGGGTGTGCCACATAGATTCCTTGTATCGTTAACCCGATTGAATAGATGATCCGATTTTTAGTAGCTTATCTCAACACATCAATCTCTAAGTACCTTGCACTACCCTCATAGGGGACCGTCTACACGTCAACCCACACAATATCTGAATATTTCACTGAATTCGGGGAGGAAAATCAAAGAAAATATGACTGAGGAAATTCAAGTGAGCGCATGCCCACTGGCTACTATCAATCCGAGGGCCACGATTTTCATAGGGGGTCATCTACATCCCAATCCACATGTTATGTCGGCGTGTTGACAAGTGAAGAAGATCCTTCACAAACCGGACCAATGACCAGACATCATCCTGATCATTGACCTTCTCAATGCAGCTGATGTGATTTCTTTAGCTCCTATCCTATTAGGCTTTTATGCACTATCACTCCAGCGTCTTTCAACTGACCGAAGAGTGGAGTGCATGGAGATTTTCTGCCCCTCTTCTCTGCCGTTGTTAGACCAACCATTGATCAACAGGACATTTAAACTAGTGAGCCTAGTAAATGCGAGGAGAGCTCTGAGGTAAAGAAGCTGCAGAGGTCAGCCCCTGTTGGGGCAAACCGGAGTCTCTGAAGATGTTTAACTTGTCGGAATAAGGCGAAGGTGCTGAGAAAAGAACAAGTCGATCGAGTGGAGTAGACTGCATACTGGAGCACCCCTGAGTGGTCCTTTTACACTCTAGGTATTTTCTCTGGGGAGAGAGAGGTGGAAGGGTGATGACTCACTCAAGGGCCCTCATGTATCTTCTTTATTGAAGAACTAATTATTTGATATGTGGGTCGTAACACCGCATAATCAATGAAAATTTCATCGAAATTGGATGGAAAATGGAGAAATTATGGCTGTTACATGGAATTCACGTTTTCGCATGCGCTGTCGCTTCTATCTGTCCGGGGGGGATGATTGTCTAGGGGAACATCTGCACTCTCACTACTATCGTACGACAAATGATTGTCATAAAGTTACGGTGTCGTACATTTGCCACAGAACCGAGACAATGATTGCTGCGGTTGTCCGCTCGTCTGTATTACCTTTCAATTCGAACTTGAACAAAATGCTGAACTGTCTAGGACGGAAGGTTATACTTTGGTCAATAATTAATACACATAGGTATACTTGATTTTGGAGAACTATAATTCTTTCTAACGTAAGACCTCACTGTAATAACTTCCTGGTACTATTTTGCTTCCGAGTCTACCAAGGTAGCAGAAGTATTGCTTTCACTTTTCAACGTAGAAAAAAAAGTTCTCCAAAATAAAAATTTCCACTTGGGTTTAATGTTTTAGACCGTCCTGAACAATTTTCGTTTCGTTACTGTCTGTCTGGCAAGTAATTCTTCTAACGGACATAAATTTTAAAATTTAATGTCCGATTTCACTGAAATTTTCAGGGATTTTAAAAGTTGCCGTGTGGATGGTCCCTACGAAAATCATCACCCTGAATCGACTGTAGCCACTGCGCATGTGCCAACGTAAAAACCTTGTAAAAATCATAATTCCTGAATTCTCCACCCAATTTTGCTGAGAATTTCTGGGATTGTACGAGTAGGCGTGTAAATAGTGAAAATCATAGGAAATAAAATTTCCGGATTGACAATGGACTCTGCGCATGCGCCAGCGTAAAAACCTTGTAGCGGCCGTGTTGTGTGGGTTTGCGTGTAGATGGTAACCTATGAAAGGACTGCAAGGTACTTAAAGATTGATGTCTTGAGATTAACTACCATGCATCGGATCATCTATACAATTAGGTTATATAGGTAGATACGAGGAAGCTATGTGCCACATCCACTTGGCAGACGTTTTTAATATGATGTACCTTCACCTTCTCATTTTTCAATGGAATATAATATTTATTTCAGGTTCCAGGCGATTGTAAAAGCAGGCCAGTCGCTTTACAATTTGATTGACATGAACTACCATCTCTTGCACAATATACCGTTTGAAAATGTTCATTTGAACAACACTGAGGTGAAACCCATCATTATTTCGCTAATACAAATTATAATATTGATACACGTAACATCAGAATAACAAATCGTAATAACATGATGAAAGTCTGTAAAACATTAGTCAAAGATGCTGTAAAGTTATCGCTAAGTAGGTGTCTTGAATGTTTCGGAGGCCAGCGCTCGCGGCGGCAGATATTGTCGTATAGTGATTTCATCCCGTTCTACAGTGAGTCATTCGTTCACACGTGTCACGAAATGATTACGATATCGTTTAAAATGATTCGTTTAATTTACAACGATGGAGCCATTCATTTTTCAACGAGCAGCCGCGAAACGAAACGAATCATGATTGATCATCTACTGACAGTGGCCAGGAGAGCTGGCCTCCGAAATATTCAATGCTCCTAATTAGCGATATCTTTCAACATCTTTAACTCATTTGTTTATCTATTCCAAGGAAGTTCCAATTCAATGGAAGCGCTCCCCTGTCCAAAAATCGGAACAGCGCAGTACTGTGCGTTAGTCCGCCTGAAAATGCACAGATCTGGTATAAGGAAAAGGGTGCATTCTGTGAATTTCTTAGAATATAAAGACTTTACTAGATTGTTTCCAACCCTATAGTATTTTTTAACCTTCCAAAATACCGTACAGAGTTGCGAAACCTGACATTGTGCAGAATCATCTTTCTTGCAGAAACTAGGATGTTCAGAATTTACAGACTAGTGATTTTCTACCAGTGAGTTTGAAGATAAATTCATGGATTCAATAAGAAAAGAGACGAAATATTGATTTTACTAACAACACTGTTAGATACACAGTGAACAACTTTTGGACACAGCAGCTTAGGATAGCTTTGATGCTGCCTAATATTTTCAGTAATGAACCTTGGGAATCAAGAGAGCAAAAACTTGTGAACCTCCAGAAAGTTTGATGATTACGATTCATGATACATTGAATTATAAAATCGAAAAAAACAATCTGTACGTCAAACAAACAAAAGGAGGGAAAAATCGGAGTTGGAATTTCCAATACAACCTAGCTCAAAAAATTTCAATATACAGGTGTTTTTTCCTCAATTTTAAATGGAATTGAATTAGACCACCCAGAGCTCTGTAGGGCCAACCATTAGTTCCCTTCATCACTTAAGGGGGTCTCAGTCGGTCGCCGAACATTCTTAGTATTTCGCGACATTGAAGGGTAAACACTTAAAAAGTTGTACCTAAATTTGAAATTTAAAAGGATTTTAGAAATTCATTAGTGCACGGCCCTAGGGAATTGGCAAACTGAAGCCGGAATCATCTAAATCTAACAATAATTGCCAAAGAAATATGGGAAAAACTTATTAATAAACGGCGACTGACTGAGACCCCCTTACTCTGGGGAACGCGAGCTGTATCTGGGAGATAAAACATGGGAATTAGCACTTTAAAAATGTACTCATCCGCAAAAATAGGTTTCGTTGAACAAATTTACTATATTTTTTAAAATAGAATGGTTTTAGTCTTTATATGCGGAATCAGATTGCTCAATAAGCACAGATATTTGCGGTTTTCATTAGTTTTCGAAAAGTAGTATAGAATTCATGGTCTTCCTCCCCTGGTTCTCTGAGGCACATTTTCGCAGAAATCTTCATATTTTCCAGCATCACTTAGTTCGGATAGTGAATCGCCTCCCCTTTTGGTTTATTATTTTCAATAATGAACCTTTGGAATCGACCAAGAAAAAAAAATTCAACACTCCCTCAAAATTTGATGGTTTACGTTTCAAGGTACGTAGAATCCAAAAATCGAATAAAAAATTGGCCGTCCGTCCGCCGTACGCGGCACTTTTGCCACTTAGCATTGACCGATTTTGATGAAATTTGGTATGTAGGCTCCATTTGGGGTCTAGTTGTCCCGAAGATTTCGGTTGATGTAGGTCACTTCTAAGGGTTCCAAAATCAATTTTGAAATTTTGAAAACGCCCTAACTCAAAAAATTTTGATATAAAGGTATTGTTTTTCCTTCAATTTAAGATTCTATAGAATTTTTAGAATTTGTTGAGACCATCCGGAGCTCTGTAGGACAAACCGTTCGCTCACTACGAGAATTTAAAGTTTGGACGTACGATAAATCAGAAACACGAATGTGAATCGCAAAAGAGGCCTAATCTCCGTTCAAATTAAAGCTGATCGAAATGCGATTCATGTTTTTCTTCATGTTGGATTGTTGGTGGCTTTGCAGACGAGTGATCTATGTAGAAAAATAAAAAATAATAAACCATTGTGTAATAATTTGCAGCGTTTTCCTATCATCTCCTCTTCTTCGTCACCGTCATTGTTGTCAATCTCGCCTGCTTGGACATCAGGGGTGTCAACTTCGTTTTAACATATTGGATCCAAAAGAAGTCGTTGTACTTCCCAAACATCATTAGCTTCTTCGAGGTTGATTTTTTCTTTTTTGTGAATTACCAATTTTCTGAAATTGTTGTTAAAAAAATATATATAGAAGTTTGGAAAAAAACTTCTGAAATACCTAAAACATGAAAATTAGAGTCCAAAGAACTTTGTGGAACTGGGACGCGCGGTATCGATTAGATAAATATTGTATTATTCACATAGTTATGCACAAGCAAACGGTTAAAGGACCACAAACAAGTGCAAAGAAAACGCAGGGAGCTTCGAATTTAAAGAGCTTTTTAAAATCCATGATCTACGATACCCAACATGAGAATTTAGCCCCCCCCCCACCCCCCCAATGGTGCCTATCTGGCACCAAAGCGGGAATACGTCGTAACATTGAACTTTCATCAATTAGTTTAGGTAGGGAACCCGTCGAAGTTCACATCCGTATTCAAGGTGAAACACAAAAACAAAACCACGAAAAATGCGGTTCATGGTGCCCTGGCACCTCTATTAGTTCCATGGTGGTACAGAGAATAATTCATGAAAATCTGGAGGTAGGTATAGTGAGAATTTGTCCTCAATTTCATAGCTTGGGTACAGTTAGTAAGCTGTAAAGGAATCAAAATATTTAAAATCGGATATTTTGTGAATAGTTATCCCCCCACTCGCTCCCTCCCCATGCTAATTTTGATACTCTGGTGGAATAGTGTGCAATTTGGAAGATTTTTGAGTCGAACAAAAAAGAAACAAGCAAATCGGTAGGAAATTGAGGCCTGGGCAGAGTTTACAAGATTGTGCCAGCAAACGCACGTTTTTTAATCTTTAACCATGCCTAGAATCAAGTTTGAATATGATTGATGGTGAGCCATATCGAAGTATAATAAACCGTTGTGTAATAATTTGCAACGTTATAAATGTTAGGTAGGTACAATTAAGTTCTATAAACTTCATTCCACACTCTGCATATTCAAGCGCGTACAACGGTAGATACAGGTGAGAATTTGCTCACGAAATAACTTCATTTCGATCACTAACGTTACATTATTTACCATTCATATCGACTAGGTGGTTGATGAAAACAAGAGAGAAACTACCGATGGGAGCGAGAAGGGTGACAGCGAAGATTCCGGTCAGTCGAATGGCCACGACAGCGAAGCGGATTTGGAGGACGATGACAGCGAGATACAGGTTATATGAAAACCCAATTGAAAGAATTGAGACTAGTTTTTTGAACATTTATAGTACCATCATGCAATTTCATACATCATTAATTCTGCGGAAAATTCTGATACGAAGGAGGATGGTGTTAGCTCGAAAGACAACGGAGAGCTGCCTATGATTGAGCTTCAAGAATCAGACACACTGCCTGAACACCAAACAGAAACAGCGGTTGAAGTTGATGAACCCAGATCAAGTGGTGAGCCTCAGCTGTGCTGAGATATTTTCTTTTGCAATTGCCACTCACGGAAATGCAAACCAGATTTTCGTTTCCTTCTAAAGAGAGTTGACTAATTTTACTTTAAATTACGAGTCGTTGGAGAACCAGGTCCCCGACTTTTTCATTTAACAATATTAATTGTGTCCTACGGAATCATGTCATCTTACGGATTCATGAAGTCTTCCTTGATTTCGGGTTATTTTGTTCCCCCTTTAGATCCAACTATTGAATTCCAAAAAAGAAAGACTCGATCGACGGAAGAACCCAAAAACAGAAAAAATCGAGCTCGTAAATGCAAGTCTTGTCAATTGAATCGATATGGTAAGTAGCAAATTTATTGACACGACATAAAACATTACTCTTCTATGAATAATGTGACCACCATCCTTCATCTTCATCCTTTATTCCTACCACATAAAAAAATATCCTTGTTTTAAAAATTAGTATTATTATTATTTATTTTTTCATATTTTCATCATTATTGTTTATTATAATTTCTTTATAATAACGTAATAATTATTTATTATTTTCTATATTTTTTTATATTTTAATAATAATACATTTTTGTTTTCATTCAGAGAGCAGTTCATTTGAAGAAAGTCAGGTGCGTATAACCGTAAACTAGATGAGTACTATTCACTGTTGTAGATCACTCTAAATTCGTCATACCTTGTAACTTCGTTAATTGAATTTAGTGATTGCTGCAATTTTATATACTGAACAAAAATTTGGATCGCATACCTATCTAGATTTTAGACTGCTTGTTGTGCCTACAATACAAACGACTCTACTCAAGATAGTAGGTGTCAAAGGTGAATTTTAACAATCTAAAATTCCAAGATTGATTTCCCCTCAGAATGACGGCGGGCCTTGGTTCTGTTTCGTGCCTCACGACACTGACAGCGAAAGTGACGATGAAATAAATTTCGAGAAGAATCCGAACGAACATCCAAGAGACATTGCAATGTAAGTACACGAATAAGAAAGTTTGTAAGTATAGGGGAAAGTCGTGTACCTCAACCTTGGCTGTACCTTCAACCACATCCCAACGGCCGTTGGCTGGTTCAATTGACCGGCTTCCGTGAGATCACCAAAGTTCTGGACGTTCGGCCCGGGATTTCTGGATTGGTGACCGCTCGAGAGCGGTATCGTAGATCTTGATAATTTTTCGGGTTGGGTCGTTGGTGAACCCCGCTCCACTTAAGTAGGTGAGGCAATAAGTAGCCATGAGCGACACCATCAGAATCAATTATGATCATCCCTTTGGAAGACAGCTGACGACGTCCGCGACGCCAGGAATGGCGGTTGGATTCAACTTGAGATGGTTGGTTTACTTTATTTACTTCACCGGTCCCCCATGGAAATCAGCCGGATTGATAGTACCTAGTACGCAAGCGCAAACATTATTATTCGCTGTAATTCTTATATTTTCCAGCCGAAATTGATGGAATTCTCTAGCATTTTGCGGGTCAGGGAGTAAATTGTCGTCTGTGGAAATGACCACCCCCAGATCGATGGTACCTCCAATGCTTGCGCAAACTTGAAATTCATGTAACAGCCATTACTTTAACGTTTTCCGTTTGAATTTGATGACATTTCCAGAGATTGTGCAGGTTGAGGTATACATGGTCCCGACAAAACTCATTGTAATAATTTGTTGTTTTCGTGGATACTCCCACTATAATCATGGTAATATATGGTATATTCGGATTCAACACCAAATTTCTTATATGAATGAAAATAAATTCTCTTCATAAATTGCCTGCGGGAGGAGATTTTATGTGACTCCCAGGATGCAATTTCGAGTTTGTGCACCAATGGTCAAACCAAATAATATTTGCTACGATGTTATGGGAGGTAGAGCTCCTGGAACGGTTTCTAGTGTCCGCAGCTGCAGTGGATTCCTGCACTTCTTGGAATCTGGAGAAATGAAAGAGCCGATGCTCTAGCCAAGGAAGGCTCTCGTATGAACTTGCCCACCACTCCTATAAATTTTATCGTGGCCTAAAGCTACATTAAAGCCTCATATAAAAGCTCATAAAAAGCGACATAAAAGCCTCATATACCTACCTCGCGGAGAGCAAACAGTGGGCCACTCTTCTCAACCTATGCAACCGCGTTCGGCCGGGCCTCCAGCGTCTTGAGTCAGTTGCAGAATAGGGTGTGCGCCTGGGTAGGAAAAACTGTTTATGGTTATTTTAAATCTAAGCTAGACCTTATTCTGAGAGTTTTGGTACCAACCGAGACCTTCTACCGTGTGTAAATCTTTTCCAATGAATTTTTTTAGTTTCGACCGTTTATGACGTCACAGTGGGCTTGGGGGTCCCGCCCAGGCGAGAGGGGCGCGTGACGTCATAAACGGTCGAAACTTTGAAAAATCATAGAAACAGATCTACTCACGCTAGAAGGTCGCGGTTGGTGCCAAAATTCTCAGAGTTGTAGTCTACTTTCGATTAAACATCTTTAAAAAATCAAGGCGCACCCCCCATTCAGGTCGGCCACCGGTCACGACTATCTAAGTAGCCACCTTTGTAAAATTCGAGTGAGAGACGTCCCTTCTCGTTTTTTCCTCCATTATGAAGTTGAACCATATTTTCCTCGTCTTGAGGACGTACGAAAGAGTAAGTACAAGTAGCCAATTGGTAATATATCTTTAAGATATATTGGGCTTGGATTATGGTTCAAAACCCAACCCATTTGAAGTATGGAAATAAAGCATTAGGAGTCCGGAAATGCCTCTCTCTATTGTCTTACCTTCTTCAGTGCTTTTGGAAGAGGAAACTATGACAGTTCCACCTCCAACGTGGGATAATATAAAAGTTGCTACGACTTAAATACGAAACCCTACACTTGACTTTCGTCTATTGTTCACTTGTAGAAAAATTCACGAACAATGGTTATCGGAAAGAGGCAAACTCCAGGAACAGCAGAGAGAAGATCCTCTCGTGCCCGTTCACCCGATTGAAATAAAGAAAAAGAGGAAGGCTCAGAAACGCGAGAGAGATCAGATCAAGTTACAGATTTTGGCGAACCGTAAGACCATCGAAAAATCATCGGAAGGAGGTGAGTTCATTGTTAGTTTTCGATATTCACTGTTACATCATAACAAGTCAGCATGTTTGATTAATTTTCATAACAGGGTTGTAAGTATGAAGTTTGCTGTGTTGATATGGTGGTGGTCAGGGTGGGAGACAAGAAATATTTACAAAAGGTAGTATTATCATTCATTTCAAACCAAAAACGTTAGCACCATGAGGATATCACCATCCGTTTTCCATTTCTTTTGGTTGTTACCACAGAGACAGAATCGTCGTTAAAATATAAATATTAATCATCCAACCTAAAAGGCTGTAACTTTTGTCTCCTTAACACCCTGAATAATGTTGTAAATTACTACATGATATGGAAAGGAATCACGAAAATATGGCGTAGAGTGCTGTCAATCATTGTTTCATGGACATTTAGATATAGAAACTGCATTAGTTGACTCTCTAAAATCTAAAAATTCCGAAAATCGAAGACCACTACCGAAAAACTGTCTATCTTAAATTTTTGAAATTTTACAGGAGAGCCAACAAACGATTGAGAAACCTTTAGATCCGAAAATCGGTGGCTCTAATGTAACATAGACTTCTTTTTGCCAGTTAAATGCCAATCCAACCAAAACGACAAAATATTCTACAAATTAATAGCATTATAGAGCTGTTCTTGATATTAAATCGTATTATATATATTACTACAATATGGCATAAGGATAATTATGCTAATAATTAGTAATAATTTACCAATAAGCTGTAAATTATTACACAATGGGAATCTTATCCATCCAGTCTTTAAATTTTATGGTTTGTGCCTTTGATTGAGTGTATTCACATCATTTCCCGATAATATCTCCGAAAAATCCATTTTCGCGAATCCGTGCACCGAAATTCGGAACATAACATGAAAAAATTTGCCTACACCCAGGAAAAACGAGAACGGTACGAATGACGCGGCGCACGGCGCGTTAGTAACTAACTGTAACATGGATTGTTTTTCTTGTCAATCATGGACCTCGTTTCTCGCTGTTTTCGTCGTCGTGACATCCACCATGTGATAATATTTAGGGGTTTTGTGTTCCTATTTGATAGAGTAGATCCTAACGAATCTTTGTTGCCAATAACTCAATTTCGAAAAACATGTAACATGGACTGTTTTTCGGCCGCGATCTTCAATTATCAAAAAAAAATTATTAACAAGGATGAAATATTATTAATAATAAAATATTAATTGCATTTTTCTGCAATTTTCCGAGCCAATTTGAATAAAAGTGTTTCCGATACATCTCCAGAAATTTTACAAATTCGTTATTTCAGATTCGAATTCTGCCGGTTTGATTCCAAATTAAACATTATGTATGAATATGAAAAACATTAAATTAATGTTTAAAAACATTAAATGTAATGTTTTTGAAAGTGAATCTAGAAGGTGTTTTCATCTCCGGAATTCAATCTAATCGATTACAGAAGGAATGATAAATTCATGACTCCAGGATTGCCCTTTTTAATATCAAGAACCTATAATTTTATCAAAAAGCATATTTATTTATCAAGAATTGTACCAATATTGCCTCCGTAAAACACAAAATTAATATGACCAATAATTACAATACCAGAATTCTTGTCGAAGACAACCCAGCCATGAATGCCTTTGAAAAATGAAACATTTTAAGTTCCTCGAACCAGACTAACGATTCGTGGTTTCTAAATCATCTATAATAGTTTCAATAACATTGCTTAAAACATACTCAATGACAGAACATGAAATATTAACAATATAACTCTGCAAATGAACTGCATCAATAAAAAATAAGTTATGCAAATGTACATAAAACATACCAGGGTAATAAATTCTTGTATTATTCAGGTTCTCCATGCTACAAATATCAGACTACCGACTCGAAGTTTCTAAGTTATCTAAACATGTGTAGTAATATTAAATATAAAATAGGTTCTCTATTTTTTCATTGTTTAATACCTTTATCTTTCGAGGTAGATATTCCTGGTCATGAGGAAGTAAATCAAGTAATCAGTAAGGTTGAGAACGACCGAATCGCCAATTTGAAAGATGACGAAAGCACTCCAACGTCTATGGAAGACAATAAAGATACCAGCACATTCAAGAAAGAGAATTGGGTGAAATACCTAAACATGATTGATGACACGGTATTCGACGGCCTTCTTCATGCTACTGGAGCCGCGTCAGTATAAATAGTCGAAGTTCGTTGATCACAAGCAAAGACAGATTTCCGGAGTCATATTCAAAAATATTAAACAACGCTTCTCTTGTAGGTTCAGCTTTCTGATCGACCAAATGGAACCACAGAGCCGAAACGGCCCTCTTTTCGAAGTGAAGATGTTGCTCGTAGAACCGGACATTCAGTTCGAGCCTGCGATGACGATCGAGTCCGATGGTTCGCCCTCCATAATGTCGATCATGACTAAGATCATGGGGGACATCGATGTCATGCCGTTGTTGATACCGAGGATCTCATACGAACGTCAGAGTAAATCATACATGGTAAAAAGCAAAATTTCCCGAGTTTGTTAAGGAAATATGGGTCCAACTACTTAGTACAATCACTTGGTGTTTTGAGGATGCAACGTTTGTTGTTGAATTTTTCTTAACAGTTTTGTATGTTTTTTGAGTACTGAACACGAATCAAAACTTTTGCTACAAAATTCGTGATCCAAATACCGTCAAAAGCGAAGGAAAACATGAAATTTCGGCCTTTTTTTTGGTTTTTACGAATAACGTTGGAAGGATGCATTAAAGGTAAAAATATGTTGTTTAGTAATACATGCATTCCAGGAGTCCCATTAGATAAGCATTAGGTCAATTAATACCAGTTGGTATGCGAAAAAACTGTACACTCGTTGTAATTTATTAAGTATTTTAGGCAAGAAATAGTGGTCCCCCCTCTCGCCCTTATCCACCATTACTTTTCTAGCGGCATGGGAGCCTCAAATTTGAAGGGCATTTTAAAATCCATGATCTACGACACCCAACATGAGGATTCGAGTTCACCCCCCCCCCCCTCCGCCAATGGTGCCAGTCTGGCACCAAAGCGGTAATACTTCGTAACGTTGAATTTTCATCTATTTGTTTTGGTAGGCAGTCCGTCGAGGTTCACATCCGTATTCAAGGTGAAACACAAAAAAAAAAAAAAAAACGAAATATGCAGTTATGGTGTTCTGGCACCATGGTGGCACCACTATTAGTTCCATGGCGGGACAGAGAATAATTCATGAAAATCCGAAGGTATAATGACAATTTTTCCTCACTTTCAAAGCTTGGATAAGCACGATTAGTAAGCTATACAGGAACCGAAATATTGAAAAATCGGATGTTTTGTGAGTAATATCCCCCCACTCGCCCCCTCCCCTTGCAAATTTTTATACGCTGGTGAAATAGTGTACAATTTGGGAGATTTCTGGGTCGAACAAAAAAAGAAACATGCAAATCGGTTGGAAATTGAGGCCTGGGCAGACGACACAAGATTTTGTCAAGATTTGCGATTTAGAATGGTCTAAAACGGATGAGTTTGTGGTTATTTATTTTCTGTTGAGTGTTGTCCAACTTTTCCCTGGATCAATCGCATAAGGACGCCCAAGTCTTACTGTGGGACGTCCTAAAAAGTATATTATAGTAAATTAAAGAGCGCTCAACTTTTCGTCGAATGAGTTGCCATATTTACTATATGATCAACTGAACCCCTTCCCCCCCCCCTCTGATCACTGGATAACTGTCGATGTCGCGACAACTAAACAAAAAATGCAACCTTGATTTATCTACCCATGATTTCCCGAAATCAAAAAATTTTGTTTCCAACTTGAAGAAAGGTGAATAAACCAAATCACAAACTACAGGCATACTTTGATTTTTGCAAATACAAAATGTTTCATGACTACGGAAGAATTGGTTCAATAAAACTATTTTTACTCAATTGAAAACTCCGACATTAATTTATAAAATTCAAATTATTTATTTAGTTATAAAATCAATAATACTTTTCAATATGAATGCTGTAGATTCCATTCCAGGCAGCATCCAGTTTCCAACAACATTTATTTCATGGTGTATTTATGTTGTCTAATAACTCACAACTCACTGTCACCTGAAGGCGTTTTTTTCCGAAAATCGAATAAATAGTCGAGGTTGAACCAGAGAGCTCAAATTATGGCACAATATAATCGTGATACTCGTAAGAATCCTGAGCTCCATTTTTTTTTTACCTCCCTGTATTTTTTTACAAGTAATTCTGAATTTTTTAAAATGAATTACAATGTTTTCATACTGAATATTTCAGGATGACGTAGTGAACCATGAAGACATCAAAGCAATGGAATTAGAGCTGATTGATAAAACAAAAACAGCAGTACAGGAGGTATGTATGTGGTAGGTGAGTGGTTAACACAATAATCTCGAGGACCGTTCGGCCAATAGACTTGCGTCAATAAATCGATTCCATTGGGACCGGATTAGTTCAGTTTGCTCCATCATCAACAACATTGCATTACAAAAAATGCTACAAATTATTACACAATGGTTTATGTTATGAGTTTTTGCTCAAATAACTAAAAGTTTCTTGCTAAAGGTTTTTTATGTTATTATTTTATGATTAGGCAAATGGCTCGACTGTATTGAATTTTGGTGTTAAAGTGACATCACCTTGTCCACCTCTGAAGGAGGTGTCCCTATTGTGAAGGAGCAAGTACCCTCGTATTAAAGAGGAACAGCTTCACTTCTGTGGGAGCAAGTACGTCCCTGAAGGGGACAACAGCTTCACCAGTAGTGGGAGCAAGTACGGATCTTGGAAAGATCCAACAGCTACACCACTATAAATTTAGGAGCAAGTACGATCTCCTGAAGGGAGATCAACAGCTACACTAAATTTTATGGGAGCAAGTACGAGGCTCTGAAGGAGGCTCAACAGCTACACCATAGATTTTTATTGGGAGCAAGTACGGTCCTTGAAGAGGGCCAACAGCTTCACCAATAATTTAGTAGGAGCAAGTGAGATCCCTGAAGGGGACCTACAGCTACACTACTGTATTAATCAGGAGCAAGTACGCCCCCTGAAGGGAGGCAACAGCCCAACTGATCAGATTATTGAGGAGACAAGTACACCTTACCAAGTAAGGTAACAGCTACACTCAATAGGTTTTGGCAAGGAGTTTTTTAGGGTTTTGAAAGTAAAAGAGCTTTTTAGGTGGAGTGGTCAGACAGAAGGTCAGGAATAGAATGGGTGACTAGAATTGGGCCCGCTCCCTATTTAAGCAGACCTAGGGTTCCCCTTCTCGGTATCCCGGGAATTTCCCGAGGGTCCCAGGGGAATGGCCTAGGCTGTCGGGGAAAACCCAGGTTACTGACCTTCTGTGCTGAATTTTATTCTTATCTGAATATTTATAATTTTACATTTATGATACTTGTTAATTTACATAATGGCTGATCTTATTCACTAATAAACATATTCTTAACTTAGTTGTTATAAAGCTAGTGGGGAAGGTTTATAACAGTTTATTATCTATGTGTATAGATCACCCGTCTAAATATAACGCGGCTACTAAAAATAAATCTTCATCTGAGAGTTGTGGGTGCCTTAGGTGTTCAAATTTAGCTGACTGAAATGCGATCGATGTTTTCCTTCAAGTTGGTTGGCGGTGACGATGTCAAAGCCGTGTTCTTTGCAGACGAGTGATCTATATAGAAAAATAAAAAACCTTTGTGTTTTAAATTATAGTTGAACAATAAAAAATCTAAGCGTACAGGGAGATGATGAATAACCCTAATAAATATATAATATTGAGATTGTTTATCATCACTTACTATCTGAAAATTGATATCGTCAGAGGGATTTTCAAAGAGGATTTTCAGAGGAAAGTAGTCAAAACTGCGTAGAGCCCATGGTGATCTAAATGTACCACAGTTATGGAAACCATAATTGCTACTTACCAGCTAGGGATCTTGTGGTAACGATTCGATGATAATGGAGATAGGAAACAAATACTCTCCATTTCAGACTGAAAACTTTGTGAAGCCTTTTTACAAATATTCGTACTTATGGATGGAAAACCAGTCGGAGCATTTGTCACAGTTTGTCAAGTATGCTCGCCTCTTGACTCCCGAGGATATCGAACTGGAAGATAGAACTGATGAAGATGGTAACCCCTTGCTCCCGCCGCATCCTCCATCTATTGACGACTTCAGGAAAATGGTTTGTTGTTTTTCGAAGTTGCGTTTTCATTGGTTTTGTTTTTTTATGTTATGAAAAACCGCATGAATATTCCTCTGTATCAAAACATACTCCCAAAAATACATAGGACGAACGTTGAGAATAGCATTGTGAAGTCAAAAATCTGCGATTTCGGGAAAACGAGTTTTAAGTTTCGCGTATTGCACATTGTTCGCCAAATAGTGATTTTTTTTACATTTTTATTATTTACTCTCTGTTTATGTGTAAAGTGATACATAAGGAGATCAACTATTTTCCTTAAGGGTAGTATGTAATTTTCTCGGCCTGATGATATTCCCTTATAATGTAGTCATCTTTAGGAACCGATTTTTCAGGCTCTGCTCAACCAATCGCTTTACTTTTTTTTTTTTTTATCAAGAATATTATGCTGTAAAGACTGTGCCAAAGAAATACCAGCATGGCGTTGTGAAAAAAATGGGCGAAGTTTTGAAGAAAATGTAGATTTTTTACTAAAATTTTCTGGACTGCACGCAATGCCCCAGATGTTGAAAATAAAATTTCGACAAATCCTTGGCACAGTTTGTGTATAATATACCAGTGGACATTTAAAAAAAAAATCCATGAAATAAGTTCAATAGTAAGGGAGAAAAGTGTTCCTGAGTGCTGAAAAACGTGATTGTTCAGAAAACGCGTTTTTCTGAAAAGCAGTTTTTTTCTTGACGTGACGTCGTTTCAAAGCTTCTGAACTTTTCCAAAGTTTGTTTTAGATGACGGGACTCTTTCTAGAAGAAGAAGAAGAAGACAACAACAACGAGTAGGTTATAATTTGACAGGTTACTGATGTTTGTTTTCGTCAGATTTGCATCATGTTGGAACGTTCTGATGCAAAGTTTGTGGCGGCCAGGCAGCGTTCCAAGTTTTATCGCGCATTGGCCTAGCTGCTAATTTAGTGCGCGCTCGGTTTAGGTATTTTTTCAACCCACTTAAAGTCGTTCGATTTTCAAAATGTTTATTGCATTTTATCCGTTATATAATAAACTATTTTTTAATATTATTTTTGAAAAATCGATTTTTTTGACCCAAAAAATTACATACTACCCTTAATAATCATGAGTCAGTAGGAAAAAATTAAATGAATTTTATCCTCAAATTACTAGAACAAACAGGTAAAAAAGAACTCTAACTGAGGAGAGTAATGTGACAACTCTGAGGAGAGTAGTTGGACAATTCAAAAAATTATGTACTCCAGGAGAGGAGCAATGTACGAAATGGATTTACGACTAGAAGAGTAGCGTTACAACTCAAAAATGGTACAGTACTCACGACGTGATTCATGTCCGACACTTCGGCTGCAATTGGCTCGTAGGTGTTTTCACACTGCTATCCTAGTGTGACACCCCCACCCCTTTGGTAAAAGTGTAATTACCGCTCCCAAGCGATAACTATTGACACTAGACTTGTAACGACATTATCTCCATGTAGACATCGTCGAGATCCATCTGCCTGTAAGTTTAACTCAAAACTCGAGTTTTTGGACTTGTCAGACGGCTATTCTCAACGTGCGAGGTATTGTATGAAATTGATACTGTTGAGGTTTTTACTTAGCTAATTAGATTTAATTTTTACTGACTGAATCTAAAAGTTGATTTTAGTACCTACACTACATTTAAAATCTACCATTCACAGCATTGGTAAAACCACGGTTTCCAAGAAGGGAAATATCCTAGTTTGTAGGAGTAGGTAAACCATCATTATTGCCAAATTTTGGCAACCTACTGGGGGGAGCGAGTAATCCCTTGAAAAGGGAGACTGTTACAATCCTATGGGTTGCTTCCTGTTAAGGAAAACCGCAACACCATGAGAAGGAGGAACTAGTCCTTGAGGAAGGACTAGTCCTTCCTCAAACAGGAAGCTGCTACACTTCAATATAGGAGCGAGTAGTCTCTTGAAGAGGGAAACTCCTGTAATACTTCCGTGAGCAGAAAGTTCTTCTCAGGAGAGAATCCCCCTCCACGTCTTGGTAGAGCAAGGAGAGTCCAGCTTCACACCTTCAAAGTTTTTAGCTAGGGAGAGAATTGAGGCAGTTATTTAGTTTCAAGAGTGCATATCGAGAAGGTGGATAAAAATGGGCACTTAAGTCAGGAAGCCCTGGGCTTATAAAGGACTACTCAGGCTCACCTTCCCAGGCTGTGGGGAATTCCCAGGTCATGGATCGAGAGCTTCAAAGGTTTGCATCTTCATACATTTCATTTATTGGCGATCGGAGAAAGGTGTGGTATCCAAGTTGTTTCAACCAAAAATTCCACTGTTCTTATCCAGAGTGTTAGGAGAAACTTGAAGAAATCAGAGTTTCATGGAAAGCCAATGTAATTGCTAATAAGAACCACAAATGCTTCAGTTTCGATTTGTTCATGGTTGGCACAACGTGGATACCACACCTTAGACAGGGTAATGAAAATTTATGTTTTATAACTTACTTTTGGAATTAAACGTTTTTCTCCTCATCCAATGGTACGTCCCCCGGAATGTATGGATTGCTAAACAGTAGGTATGTTTTGTAATGCTTCCGTGCAGGATTTTTATTGGAATTCTGCATTCAGGTCCTACGTTCAGCTGAGTCAAGTTCCTCAAAACAACTTCTCAGAGCTCCTAACTGTACATGGAATTTCAGTACTCAGCATTGATCTAACATCCTGAGACCCTCCCTACTGCTCCCAGTGGTCTCTGAGAGTAGTAACTTTTTGCATGGGATGAAAAGGAGAAAACTTAGCACTACTCGGATCTGATTAACTTAAAATCTCTTTCAGTGATATTTTTAAGAAAACTTAACTTGAATTTGTATGTCTTGCTTGTCAAATCTGACCATCGTCGCAAGTTTCATGAAAATTGGTTAAGAGAAGGGATATAATTTGCTGGTCAACCCTAAAAAAGTTGGTTTTAATGCTCACACTACTGCGAATTCAACATCAATCCCCCAGAGCTGCAAAAATGTGCCAACCAGTGCTAGAAAATCCACTACAAGCCATGAGAGAAAGAATTGAGCAGTTTTTATGTATAAACCATAACATTTTAAAAAATAGTGCTTCTGTGTAATCTGGATTAATCAGACGTTGGTAAATTGATTGATTGTTTTTTTTATTTATCGACCATGCTTAGGGCCTGGTGGCCCTCTCTTCCAGCATCCCTGGAGCAAAAATAACAAATATCCTCTTACAATCGTGATACTTTCATATATATGTACACACACATTTTATATAAAAATTAATGACACCCTTATGAGTTTACTTGTACTTCACACTTTTAAATATTTTAACATAAGTAATTCTACGTTCCTTATGGTTAATAAGGTCACTTTATTTATTGTTTAGTTAATCTCTCATTTATTATTCTTTCTGCTTATTGTACTGTCGTATCTTATAATTTTCTTTGATTTACTTCTGTTTTCCATAATTTAGGTATGTACTCATTCGTTTCTAAAATTTTTCTAATGACTTTTTTCGAAGTGTGTTCCTAAAGGTCTCTGTGCTCGGCTCTAAATCGTACATGTTTTTCAGTTCGTTGTTGTTCGTTGTAATGTTGTCTTATTTTCCCTGCACTGCGAAGGACCTGCAAAGAGGGTGGTAAAATAAGAACGAATCCTCGTCCACACTGATCTTAGCTGTGTTCTTCTTCTGGATTTCACAGATCGACTCTTACGACGACTTGTTCAAAGAGATCACTGACATGGAAAATGATACTATGATAACCGCGTGGATACGGATTGACCTGAGGGTGTTCAAGTCAAAATTGCTGAACATCTGTTCTCACTGGGCCATGTTGTACAAGCAACATTTGATCGACGATATCGTAGCAAAGTGAGTCTCTAAAGGTATCATAATTACAAATAACATCTAATATCGACCTTCATTGCTATCATTTCATAATTTGTTATGATACACAGGTTACAAGAACTTGATCTATTCATTCAAGAAGCTATGGTTGAACTGAATAAACCACTCATCAAAGGAGACTATGATGGACTGGTGAATATCATGGGCTACCTTCTGCAGATCAAACAGAGGCAAGACGAGACTGACAACTTGTTCGACCCTATCAGGGAAGTGATCACTCTTCTCAAGAGTTATGGATTGGATCTTTCAGATCAAGTCTACGCCCTGCTGGGGGTGAGTTCCATGATCAGGACTTCCCGAATCTGCATCACTCCTTGAGATTTCATACTACGTATAATATGCGTATCATAATTATAAACCTACCTAGTTTTATGAGGTTCCTATTGTCACCAGGAAATGCCAGACAGATGGTTGAATCTCAAGAGACTCGCAACCCAAGTAAGAATTATGGCTCAGCCTCTCATGCAAGAAGAATCAAACACCATTCGTAGACGTCTCAACTTTTTCGATGTCCGCCAAAATCTATTCAAAACCCGATTCAAACAGAAAGATTTCTTCAAGTAAGTGCTTGCATTGTTCATTAATTTTGTTGTTTCTGATTCTACCAAGGTGGGAAAAGCATCGTTTTCAGATTTGGGACATAAAAAAAACCTTCAAAAATGAAAATTTCAACCACCATTTCACGTTTTCTAAACAATTTTGGTTCCGTTGCTGTCTGTCTATGTTCGTCTTACGCGTTTCAAATCCTTGTAACGGGCTTAACTATACGGAGTTACAATCCAATTTTGACGGAATTTTAATCGAAAATTTTCATTAATTATAATTTCATGGCTCCCGAAATTATAACAATCCCTGCCTATGCGCCGACATGGAATCCTCTGAATAATCGTAAATTTCGCCGTTTCCGTCCAATTTGAACAAAAATATCATGCATAGCGTGGGATGGCAAACACAAAATGGAATTCTTTCAACAAACACAACGTCTTTTTTCCATACAAATTGAAAAGTACTTGAGGATTAACGTTTTGATGCCCAATACACCAGATCTTTACATTCGTGTTATGAATACCAGGAACTTATGAGCCGAACTCACTTGGCAAGGTTTTTTTACCATTTGAATCATCCATGTTATTTTTAGCTGGGAATGTGACAACCCATATTGGTCAATTGATGAAGCTCACAGTGAAGTTGTCGATTTGGAGGAGATGTGCGAAAAATTAGCTGAGCAGGCTAGCTTGTTTGAAGTAATGGTTCCCGAATTCAAAGTCCTCAAGCAAACTCGGAAGGATACCAAATTAGTCAAGGTAACAATCATGATTGAATACGTGGCCGGCTAATGTGTTGTCAATCCCGAGGGAAATATAATTGTGGTGCTTCATAGGTTTTGTGGGACTACATACTGGTTGTCAGATCGTGGATATACGAGTGGGAATGCACCGAATGGAAAAAAATTGATTCGGAAAGTATGGATATGGAACTGAAGAAATTCGCCAAAGAAATGAGAAGTAAGCGTATATTGTGTTCGTGACAGACGCTTATTAACCCTAATTGGACCGCGGTGTCACTAGTGTCACCAAAAACATCTTAAGAATTTCACAGCTGTCCTAAAGTGTCACAATTAACTAGATTTAAATTAATGGATTAAGCTGACTATTTTTAACCATTTTTTGTAAGTTAATAGAACTCAAAAAATGATGTTATAGACAACAAATTTGAAAATTTTTTCATCGATCTCTTAGGATATTTTTGTCATACCTTGTTTTTAAACTTCCAATAGCCCAAAAATAAATAAATAAAATGAACGAATAAATAAAAAAGTGAAATAGCAATTTAATTTTGGTTACTCTATTGACACTTTGGGACAGCAGTGGAGATCCAGAGATGATGACACTAGTGATGCCATGGTCCAATTAGGGTTAATAGAATATTTAAATAATCATACACGCACTTAGTATTTTAAATTTAAGAATGAATGAATGAATGAATGAATGAATGAATGGAAAACATGTTTTTATTAAATCAGATCATTACATTTTTTCTTTGTTTTCCGCTGTAACTTGGTACAGGCTTTGTAATATATACCTTCAGCCGGAGTTCACCTACATAATAATAAACTATTAGTAATAACTATTCGTAATAATGAGTGCGTTTAATTGGAGTTTGCTATAAATAAAGTACCTTAAATATACCTAATTGAAATTGAAATCCGCAATCAGGGTGCGTCGGTATTCCTAGGCCACCTTCACATACCTGCACAAACCCTCCCATTCTCTTCCATTAAAATTTTCAACAAGGGCTAATCTTGATAGGTAGGCCATGCCAAGGTACATTTTCCTGTAGTACGCCAGAACCGGGCACCTAGCCAGGAAGTGTTCAGTGTCTTCGATCTCACAGGGGTTACATTATGCGCAGAGGTGTATCCTGTTGGTTCTCTAGAGAGAGTAATTTAAGTGGAGTAGCTCCTCACGGCATTTCCAAATACAAGATACACTCTCCAGGCTCATTCCGTGGGACAAGGTATTCACGTCATGCCGCAAATCCTTTTACACAGCGTGGAATTGTCCATCTTGGCATTTCAGATTCCAGCTCGTTCTCTCATCGTCTATGATGCCAGCTAATACGCTCGAATCTGCCTCAGGCCATCACTTCGAGCCCAACCAAAGGGGCCATCGCCTCCGTATTTCACAGTATACGTGAAACCCGATCCAACCACCCAATCCAACCTCTTGCCAATAGCATACTCGGCGGCAATTTTGGAGTACCTTGAAGGGGGTGACCTTAGCGTTTTTATGAGGTATTCAGCGTTTGTCTTAAGTAGAGAACTATAACTCAGGCAAAAGTCTGTTTCCAGGAACAGCATGTAGTTTGGGGTGTTCGAGGGGAGGTTCAAAATTTTCTTGATAAAGGAGCGGAGCACTTTCTCAACCTGATCGTATTTTCCTGAAGCCCCAGACCTGACAGCCATAGCGTAGCGTCGCCTGCACCACAGCTCTAAAAATACTGATTTTAGTGTCGAGTGGGATCTCCTTTGCCATAAACAGTTTTGCTCAGACTGTATTGATGCTCAGTTTGGCTAAGGACTCTCAGGACGCTAAGGAGGTTATAGGAGAGCCATACATCCAGATATTTGTACTCCCGCGTAATCGTAACAGTTTCCCCTGCGAGCTCCATTTCTCATCACCATTGGGTTTTCCCCATCTAGATCGAAAAATCACAACATTCGTCTTCTGCAGATTGATTGTCAAATTCCACAATCTCAGGTAGACTCCAAGGTTGTTCATTTAAATTTAGATTAGTTAAATAATAACGCACTTAGTATTTTAAATTTAAGAGTTCGGTTGACTTTACTTACAAATTATCCAATAGCCGCAATCAAATATCATGAAAGTAAGGTAACTAACGGTCGTTTTAGCTATGGATAAGGACATGAGGAATTGGGAGCTCTACCTGAAATTAGAAAGCATCATCAAGAACATGATTACAGCCCTCAGAGCCATCACAGAATTGCAAAACCCTGCCATCAGAGACCGACACTGGAAGCAACTGATGCAGGCTACTAAGGTAGGTGCTCGTTTGGAGCCTCAATACTCTAGAGGCAGAGTCGTCAGCCTTAGATGGGTAGCAAACGAGACATTTTATTAGTCGTTCAGACTGATTAGCTTAAACAATGTAACTGAGTGTAATTAATCAATTTTATAAACGATTTTCATTCAAGAATGTTTTTCACTTTTATAAAACTATCAAATAAATCAGATTAAATCATATCTACCTACTTATGAGATCTACCAGTACACATTTTAAATAACTCCTTTCATAAATCCACCTTCCGCACTTGGAATAATTTCATACAATCCATTGATGTGATGATAAATCGTGGCGAACATTGAATGGTTACAATCAATGACGCCGTCAGGTATCGGATCTGTTGATGAAAATTCTTTAAAGTACTTCCTACTTTCAGGTTACCTTATATAAGTATTATGAGGTCACCGATGCAAATCAGGTCTGCTGGATGGATATTTTGCATGCTTTAGTGGTTGTTTGCTACGCATAATTTTCGGTTACTGTTGATATTTTTAGGTAAATAATACTGATTAGCCGACGTTTGCACAGCCAGAAACATGAAGAAAACGTGTGGACTATACATCATGATTAATTATCATTACTAATACAAGATGACTACTCTTATAGGTGGTACATAGTTCATTTGAATACTGAAACAACTACTATTGAACAAGACCCTAAACATATTTCAATATGTAAACAACATGAACATTAATGTATTATTACATACATAAACATGCCACTAAGAGTATGTTGGGTGAATACATTTTCATGGCAAAGTGGATTATATACAAAACACAAAGAATAAGCTCACCAAACGTGTAGGGATACACTTGAACAGAAAAGCATCTTCACTGTAGAAGTTGACGCTTCTTTCAAGTTTGGTTCACCTATAGGTTTATACAGCCTCTAGTTCCGGCCAGATAGTCTGAATCTATGTAGAAACCAGAGATTATATGATTTATGACATCATCAACGTCACATGCAGACTGTGACCATGGCGATTTATCACCAAAATTTTGGATTATTATGACAATTCCGATAACTTGTCTTAAACTAACGTTCTGCTTTATATTTTGGTACCAGCTTTTGAAAAAAAATCGTATCATGTAGTATGACATACCCAAATGAAGCTGCTTGAACTTCCATATCACTGCCGTTGGTCATGTTGTGTACAGCATACTTTCCGGAAGTAGCTCGGATGAAAGACAACCATCAAGTGTACAAATGAACATGATTACGTTCCATACCAGTAGAATTTGCATTAATATACCTTCAATGAAACACCAGTTATCTTTTACCTCAAATAATTTCGAATATTAGATTGGTTCATGAACATGATAAAATATGAACTTGCATATCCGCTCGCTCAGCTTGTTCACCCAAGTGGTGGTTTGGACTTTTTGGTTGTGATTTGCTGACTCAAGAGATAGAGTCTCAGGATTGTAGCGTCGAGAGATTGTATAGCATTTACAAATTTAATTCAACCTTTTGCAGATTCATTTCAACCTTTACCAGATTTATTTCAACCTTTTACAAAGTCAATTCAACCTTTTACAAATGATATTAAACCTTCTACAAATTGTATTCAACTCTCCGCCTGAGGGGATGGATAAGGAAAGTAGCTAATTGATCAGGATTATAAGTAGTAGGCTACACGTAGATAGGTAAGTAAACTGTTGATAAAAACTTACCAGCTATGAGAAGGCTGGGGGATGAGGGAGGCACTGTGGGTGAAAATGTTGCACCTTCAGACGGGGGCGAACGGGCAACCGAACACCGGTTCGTAAGAGATTAGACTAACCCGGAACGAGGAATGAAGGCGACCGACTGAGACCCCCTTAACACGTTGGCTGCGGGAGCCCATTCCCAAGTTTCGCCGTGTACTGAAACGTTTTTTCGAGCAAATCAGCGCCTAATGCAGGTTTTCCATCGTTTCTGCGCATAATTATGACAAAACAGAAAAAATCGCATTTTTTTCGTGAAATTAATTTTTTTGATTACCTGTCCATCGTCCGGGCCAGGCAAGGAATTTTGCTCGGTGCCTGCAGAAACAATGAGTAATGCGCGTATAGACTAGACCCGCACAGCACCAACCTCTGCAGAAAACACCCCTTTTCCTGACAGTTTCTTCGTCTTCCCCCGAAGTTCCAAGACATAGAAACGATTTATTCTTACTCAGGAGAAGTTGAGGAGCAAAACCGTATAAGGATTTTTTTAATGCCTCAAGGTGGGTTCACAAGCGTCCGACTCTTTTTCCGACTCTGCGACTCTTTCCGTTTCTTTCCGACATTCCGTTTGGGTGTTCACAAGCGTCCGACTCTTTTTCCGACTCTGCGACTCTTTCCGTTTCTTTCCGACATTCCGTTTGGGTGTTCACAGGCTTCCTTTTTCCGACACGCTTTTCATTGCGTTATCGCAACCCCCACCTCCCTCCCAACAACCGCCCACCCCCATTTTTACAACCCTCTCTCCGACTCTTTCCGTCTCTTTCCGTAAAATATCTAATTTTTCGGATGCGGACAGTCCCTCCCAAATGTGCCTCTCCGACAATATTACCCCCATCTCTCCGACTCTTTCCGTCTGTTCTTGGCCAATCAGCGGGCAGAACGCAGAGTGAACCCACACTTGTGAACCCACCTTCACAGACGAAAATATTCAAGAAAATCGATTCTTCAACTTCAAATGATTGGTAATCGAAAAATAACCAATCGATCGTGGAACTGAAGGTTCAAGTCCGTTAAGGAATCAATAGAGATCGAAATAAAACATCGATTACAATATTAAATTCGAAATTAGGCTGAGGAGCAATCGAAAACCACAGTCAAGTCAGATGCATTTCAAGATTACCTGCCCATCATCCCGCACACGAGCAGAAACGATTTGATGAACTGTCCATCGACCCGCACCTGACGAGTTAAGACGTTTCTATACTACGATCCGCTGTGGGCTCTTCCTAGCTTCTTTTTATCCAGAGAGATGTGGATGGAACGACGAGTGTTTGCACGTGACGTCGAACCTCACCCTCACAGCTTCTCATAGTTGGGTGCTGCACTTACTACTCCATAGGAACATCCATCATAGGTGTTATTTTTAGTCGGGATTCGGACCGAGGGGTTATTCTGGGGGAGGAGGGGTATGAAGTTTTTCATTCATTTCAGTCTCCCGACAGTTTAATGCTATAAGTATAAATTTTAGAAGTAGGTACCACATCCCATTTGAGTTTTTGTTGAACCCATAGAAGCAATAAAAATATAAACGCCAAATTCATTCGCCCACCCGAAGTAGTTCAAACTCACTTGGGTTATCGTAACTACTTGCCTTCACATTTTGGAAAATCTTTCTTGTAGTTTTCAGTTTCTTCTTACATCGAAGGTAGTTTAAAATTGACATCCACAAGATCTCAACAGCCGCTCAATCAAAGTAACAGAGAATAGTTCGAAGTACAGAACACAATCGATAAACTCAACTACCAACTCGTTTAACTACAACTTAAGCTATTTAACAAGCGTCATTCAACTATTCGTCTTGCCTGACTGTAATGCAGTTACAAAACCGGCATATACCGGAGCCTAATCGATCTGGCAGAAACTGGTGGTGAATCTGGTGATACACACCGTATCGTGAGATTCGGATCGACTAGAAATTGATCGTCGATTCGACAGAATATCATTATAAAACGGTCTAGAAAACTATTTATTTGTTTAGATGTAGGTATCGATACAAAAGGAACTGGGATTCATTGAAGGCCACATTATTGAATGCAGTATATGTTAAAATGCTTCACAGTACTTCAACCACCAAATGAATGTAGATAACATACAAAATATACATTCGAAATGATTCTCTTTGTTAATTTCACCTGCAAAAATGCATCTATCGGAATAAGCACTGAAATGTTGACGTCCTGCGGATATTCTTCTGCGTGCAAGGTCATGTTCATCATCGGCCAGAATACAACGCTCAAAGATCTATTGGATTTGAACCTCTACAAGTACGAAGATGAAGTGAAAACTATTGTCGATAAATCAGTCAAGGAAATGAGTATGGAGAAAACCTTGATGGAGCTCAATAACACCTGGTCTACCATGGAGTTCGAATACGAGTTGCATACACGTTCTGGTTTCAAAGTCCTAAAAGTCAGTGAGGAAATCATAGAGACACTGGAGGAAAACCAGGTGAGGTTGAAGTAGATAAGAGTCAATAAAATGTTGTCTACTACAAAAAGTCCCATTCGTGCAGGATGAGTGATTGAACGAATGTACGAAAATTTACATATTTATTTTTAACCTGTTGTGAACCAATTCTGGATTATGATAAAAAAATGTTCAGTTCTTTTTTAATAGCGTGTTCTTGAATCAAACATATCGCAAAATTCTCAATACAACTTATGCCATTCATCATTGTTTTCAAGATACATTTCTCAGGGAGTCAGATCACCTGTATTAGCTACGGAGCTAATTTCTCTCCCTATTTGTAAGGTTATTTTGGTTTATTTGTTTACCCCCCCCCCCTTCCAAAAAAATTTGCTGGTTCACGTTTCGAGGTACGCAGAATCCAAAAAACGAATAAAAAGAGTTGAAATTAAAATTTTAACACATTTAATGAATATTGAGCAAAAAAAAAAAAATGCCAACTGCACGCGGACACCCATCCAGGTACTAACCAGGCCCGAAGCAGCTTGACTTCGGCGATCGGAGGAACGCCGGTTTGTTTTGCGTGGTATGTCCATATACGTCTCTCAGAAAATCGAGATCAGTCCTTGACAGTTACAATCCCCCAGAACTCATTTTAAAACCACCATTACTGCTCAAAATGTAAAAAAACGCTGCAAATTATTACACAATGGTTTATTATTTTTATTTTTCTATATAGATCACTCGTCTGCAAAGCCACCAACCATCCAACATGAAGAAAAACATCGATCGCATTTCGGTCAGCTATAATTTGAACGGAGATTAGGCCTCTTCTGCGATTCACACTCGTGATTCTGATTTATCGTACGTCCAACCCTAAAATTCTCGTAGGGAGCGAACGGTTTGACCTACAGGGCTCCGCGTGGTCTCAAAAAATTCTATACTATCTTAAATCGATGGAAAAACAATACCTTTATATCAACATTTTTTGAGTTAGGGCGTTTTCAGAATTTCAAACTTTATTTTTCAGCCCTTAGAAGTGACCTACATCAACCAAAAGCTTTGGGGCACAACTAGACCCCAAATGGAGCCTACATACCAAATTTCATCAAAATCGGTCCATGGGAACTAAGGAAAAAGCCGCGTACGGCGGACGGAAGGCCACAATTTTTTTCGATATTCGGATTCTATGTACATTTAAACGTAAACCAACAAATTTTGGGGGGGGGGGGGTAAAATTTTTTTCTTGGTCGATTCCAAAGGTTCATTATTGTCAATAATAAACCAAAAGTGGAGGAAAATATTTTAAAACTCCCTAGCTCGAAAACTTTCGGTATATACAGGGTTTTCATTTATTCAAGTTAGCCAAGATTTTTAAGAATTTTTTGACACCACCCAGAGCTTTGTAATGAGAATAATTCATTACCTAATTAATAAATTTTCATGACGCTTCTTTGTGAATTCAAGAAAAATTTCAATTTCTAGAAACAAATCAACCCACCCAGGCGATCAAAAGTTGTAAAATCCTCGTTGATAGCGAAATTTGCAACACTCGGGTGCCAGCCAGGTTAAGTCCCTAGCCTATAATGTGACCAAGTCACCTCCTCCTCGCCCCTCTAGCCTCTGGTCCTTGGAAGATTGTTGAAAGTTGTCTCGGTTACTCCGTGTTGGACAAAAGAGTCAGAAACACGAGTGTGAATTGCACATGAACGTTGTCTGACGGAAGAGAGCCAAATTTCACCTGTTGAAATGCGATCTTTTTCCGTTTGTTCGAATAGAATTTCACATCACTCACTTGTGCTTCCTTATCAACCACGAATCTAATCTATTGAAGGAACCCACAATTTTGGGGTGACGATGTTTACCTGATAGGAACTCACAGCAAAAAAAAACTTGTTTGTTAATCTTGCGCGATAATATTATTGCTAGGTTTTACTGATGGAAAAGCCGTGTTCTTCACACCCGGATGATCCATAAAAAAAATAATAAACCATCGTGTAATAATTTGGAGTTTTTTCTCAAATTGGGCCCCTTAGTGTTTCGATTTTGGTTTATTATTTTCAATAATGAACCTTAGGAATTAGGAATCGACCAAGAAAATTTTTTTTTAACACCCCCTCAAAATTTGATGATTTACATTTCAAGCTACGTAGAATCCGAAAACCGAATAAAAATTTTGCCGTCCGTCCGTCGTACGCCGAACGCCGTACGCCGAACGCCGTACGCCGTACGCGGCACTTTTGCCACTTAGCATTGACCGATTTTGATGAAATTTGGTATGTAGGCTCCATTGGGGGTCTAGTTGTACCCTGAAGATTTTGGTTGATGTAGGTCACTTCTAAAGGTTCCAAAATCAATTTTGAAAACGCCCTAACTAAGAAAAGTTTGGTACAAAGGTATTGTTTTTCCTTCAATTTAAGATTCTATAGAATTTTTAGAATTTTTTGAGACCAACCGAAGCTCTGTAAAACAAACTGTTCGCTCACGTACGATAAATCAGAATCACGAGCGTGAATCACAAAAGAGGGCTGATCTCCGTTCAAATTAAAGCTAGCCGAAATGCGATCGATGTTTTTCTTCATGTTGGATGGTTGGTGGCTTTGCAGACGAGTGATCTGTATAGAAAATTTTTGGTTTATTATTTTCAATAATGAACCTTTGGAATCGACCGAGAAAAAAAAATTCTAACACCCCCTCAAAATTTGATGGTTTACGTTTCAAGGTACGTAGAATCCAAAAATCGAATAAAAATTTGGCCGTCCGTCCGCCGTACGCCGTACGCGGCACTTTTGCCACTTAGCATTGACCGATTTTGATGAAATTTGGTATGTAGGCTCCATTTGGGGTCTAGTTGTGCCCCGAAGCTTTTGGTTGATGTAGGTCACTCCTAAGGGTTCCAAAATCAATTTGAAATTTTGAAAACGCCCTAACTCAAAAAATTTCGATATGAAGGTATTGTTTTTCCTTCAATTTAAGATTCTATAGAATTTTTAGAATTTTTTGAGACCACGCGGAGCTCTGTAGGACAAACCGTTCGCTCCCTACGAAAATTCAAGGGTTTATATTGAAATATATATATATGTAAATCAAAACACGAGTGTGAATCGCAAAAGATGCCTAATCTCCGTTCAAATTAGAGCTGACCGAAATGCGATCGATGGTTGGTGATTTTTATTATTTTTTTGATTTTTTTTTTTCTTTTTCTCTTCATATTGGATGGTTGGTGATTTTGTAGACGAGTGATCTATATAAAAATAATAAACCGTTGTGTAATAATTTGCAGCGTTTTAAAAATTAAATCATTGTGTAATAATTTGCAGCGTTTTATTTTTGACGTCGTATTTGTGCAATAAACTTTGAAAAACGTTTGGGAATGTTTTGAAACGGATTTAGATGAAAACATTTCGGATTCATTGCAATAGCTTCATTTTTTAGAAATCTTCTAAGAGAGTTACAATGTTAAATCGATCATTAGGTCATAAAAAATGATATTGATGTTGACTTAACCTTCGAATGGAATCGTCATCCGATGTGTGCGTAATGAAAACGTCAGTTGTAATTTTTACACCTGTCGGAAAACATCAATATTCAACCCATTTCTTCTACTTTCTGCATTGTTTAATACTTTTTTCATTCAAGTATAGTTCTCTACTACATTTTCAGCCGTTCTCGAGTCAATTATTGCCTCTATACTACCGAAATGAAGGGATACTGAGCCAATCCTTTTTACTTTCTCTATTTTCCCTTGTTTTCAATCCGTTTTCCTGGGCTCAATGTCCAAGTTCAATAGTTCTACGGCAATTTCAATAGCAAAAGAGTCGTATAACCAGAACAGATACCACGTTATTTCCCTCAGGGGTACTGCCAGGTGTTACTAATAGTCCATTAAATAGTTTTTCATCAAAGAAGACATTCTTCTTCTTGTATGATCTCCGCTTTATTATACCTAAAAGAATGAGAAAATAACTGACTTTAATTTCGATGAAATCTTGCAAACAAATAGCAGATTGAGGAATATAGATGTTTTTTTTTAAAGAATTTATGGCGTTAAAACCTTGTGAAACAAAAATTCTGAAAATCACCGAAACACCTGATGGTGGACCCAAATTTGTGGACTACACAGTGGAGCAGATGAAAGGGTTAACTAATAATACAAATTTAGGCGAATTAAGGTAAGTATTCCAATTGAAGCCGCTATGAATTGAAACTGAAGTGAATATGACGCTACAGTATGGTTACTGAACAGAAATAAAGAGTCACTTGTCATGGGTAGGCGATGGAAACGAGCAACAGGGAATGGAAACGAGGTGTGAAAATGACTAAATTCTACCTACTTCATTGGAAACGTTTAAAAATCACACCATGAGTTCAGTTTAATGACGTGTGAGAGTTTAATGGCGGCACACAGAGGCATGCGCGACTGAAGTGGGACTGAAGGGGGATACCATAGCTAGGGCAGCAGCCCCCCCCCCCCCTCAACTTTTGGTTTATTATTTGCATTTATGAACCTTTGGAATCGACCAAGAAAAACAATTTTCTAAACCCCCCTCAAAATTTAATGTTTTACGTTTCAAGGTACGTACCTAGAACCCGAAAATCGGATAAAAATTTGGCCGTCCGTCCGCCGTACGCGGCACTTTCGCCACTTAGCATTGACCGATTTTGATGAAATTAGGTATGTAGGCTCCATTTGGGATCTAGTTGTGCTACGAAGATTTTGTTTGATGTAGGTCACTTCTAAGGGCTAAAATACAAGGTTTAAAATTTTGAAAACGCCCTAACTCAAAAAATTTTGATATATAGGCATTTTTTCCATCAATTTAAGATAGTATCAAACTTTTAGAATCGAATGAGACCACGCGTAGCCCTGTAGGACAAAACATTCACTCCCTACGAGAACTTGAGGGTTGGACTTACGATAAATCAGAAACACGAGTGTGAATCGCAAAAGAGGCCTAATCCGCGTTCAAATGTTAGCTGACCGAAATACAATCGATGTTTTTCTTCAAGTTGGTTGGTGCTAACAATGGCAAAGTCGTGTTCTTTGCAGACGAGTGATCTATACAGGCTGTCGCCCTAACTCGAGGACCAAACTTCAAGGATCGATTCTACAACTAATTTGCAAACTTTTTTGTCTCATGACATTTTTTTTTTAAACGCTTTAAAATTATACTTTTTTCACTTTTAAGATTTTGTTCGTGTTTTCGACCTTGAGCCATTAAAACGGCCATAACTCCCTCAATTTACTGGATAAACTCAAATATGAGTATACCGTTGGAAAGAACGTTAAATTTCCTATCAGTTCATCAGGACACAAAATCTTTTTAAGCCTTTCGTATAGGTGAATAAATTGATCAAAGTCAGAAATTTAAAACTTTCTCGAAAATCACCATTTTTAAGGCTGACTCATCTTATGTAATAAACAGCCGTATCGGCGGGCACTCAACGGAAAAAACTTGCCCAAAATCTCAGCTTTCCAACGGTCTATCAATTTTTCTTTTTAACATTCAAATTAGAAGAGTAAATGAAGTTTGAATGCCCGAAAACGTGTGTTTTACAAGCAAATCCAGTGTTTCAAGCGGTTTCTGGTCCCCCTCGTCCTCAAGCAAGCTTGACGATTTTGGTATCATTTCCTATGTAATTTTCTACGCTGAATCAAATAGTGATACTTCCGAATGGTTCCGACTGCTAGAAAGTGGATTTTTCGAAGAAAACCTTCGTTTTTCGTACATAAAATACGCATTATTCTTAAATGTGGTATTGAGCATGAAGTAACACCTTTGAACTCAACAAAAACTTCAATCAACTAGAAATTCGGTGTTTATATTGAGTTCAAAGGTGTTACTTCATGCTCAATACCACATTTAAGAATAATGCGTATTTTATGTACGAAAAACGAAGGTTTTCTTCGAAAAATCCACTTTCTAGCAGTCGGAACCATTCGGAAGTATCACTATTTGATTCAGCGTAGAAAATTACATAGGAAATGATACCAAATCGTCAAGCTTGCTTGAGGTCGAGGGGGACCAGAAACCGCTTGAAACACTGGATTTGCTTGTAAAACACATGTTTTCGGGCATTCAAACTTCATTTACTCTTCTAATTTGAATGTTAAAAAGAAAAATTGATAGACCGTTGGAAAGCTGAGATTTTGGGCAAGTTTTTTCCGTTGAGTGCCCGCCGATACGGCTGTTTATTACATAAGATGAGTCAGCCTTAAAAATGGTGATTTTCGAGAAAGTTTTAAATTTCTGACTTTGATCAATTTATTCACCTATACGAAAGGCTTAAAAAGCTTTTGTGTCCTGATGAACTGATAGGAAATTTAACGTTCTTTCCAACGGTATACTCATATTTGAGTTTATCCAGTAAATTGAGGGAGTTATGGCCGTTTTAATGGCTCAAGGTCGAAAACACGAACAAAATCTTAAAAGTGAAAAAAGTATAATTTTAAAGCGTTTAAAAAAAAATGTCAGGAGACAAAAAAGTTTGCAAATTAGTTGTAGAATTGATCCTTGGAGTTTGGTCCTCGAGTTAGGGTGACACCCTGTATAGAATAAACAAACCTTTGTGTAATAATTCGCAGCGTTTTACAAGTGGGCTGGGTGACCGTTTTAAGGCCTCCAGTGTAAAATTTACGTGACAATTCCATTCCTGGGTTAACCGTCAAAATCCACTTATTTTTTGGTAACTCATTACTCAAAGTTTTAATAAACTAGTCACCAACGTCTGTTCCGTGTCCTACAGGTTCAACTGCAGAACATGCTTAGTTCCAAGTTCATTTCACATTTTCTCGACGACGTATCGGAGTGGCAGAAAAAGTTGTCGAACTCTGATCAGGTGATTCACACCTGGATTGAAGTTCAGCGCACCTGGATGTACCTGGAAAGTATTTTTATCGGGTCGGACGACATTAGAAGACAACTCCCCGAAGATTCTAGGATTTTCGATCACGTAGATAAAGAATTCAAGGTATCCTCAAGGAACCAGAGCGCACATGAATAAGTATAAAACTTGAGAATTTAATGCGATGATTTTATCCACGTTATTCATCGATTTTACAGGAAATGTTAGGAGATATTGCCGAAATACCGAATGTGATCGCCGCAACAAGTCTTCCTAGGCAGCAAGAACGTCTGGAAGCGCTCCAGAAAGATTTGACGAAATGCGAAAAAGCACTTGCGCAGTATCTTGAAACCAAACGCTTGGCGTACCCCAGGTTCTACTTCGTTTCTTCAGCTGACTTGTTGGATATCTTATCTAACGGGAATCAACCTCTGCTGGTATGCAGGTATGCGTTTGAAGTCCCTATATTATTATTCAAGCTACTTGAGAGAATATGAGTCGTAATGATCACTTAAACTTTTTTAAATAAACATTTCAGACATCTTACAAAGCTTTACGATTCAATAGCCAAACTGAAGTATAATCAAATAGAAGGGAAAGACACACGAACTGCGATTGGAATGATGGCCAAGGACGGCGAATTCGTGCAGTTCAGCGTGCCATGTGATTGCACCGGTCAGGTAATTCACATCAGAGCATGAAGGGGCAGTATATATGCCTTCCAACAAGCTGTTGAACACTTCATAAGTCCAAATCAATTTTGAATTTGAATTCTATTGCCATCTGACCAATTGCAGCCACAGTCCATGCGCAAATGTGAATCGTTCCACATTTTGTGCTGATATGCTCGATGTGAAACTGTTCTGCTTTGACGTTTCTTGTGGTCTCGTGTTTGGGGTTGTTTAAAATGCGATAAAACCTGCACATTTTCAGTTGTACTTATATTTTCATTCAAAACAACGTTGACACTATGGATCCTTCTCTAGGTGGAGAAATGGTTGAATACGGTGACGGACGTCATGAGAAAGACCGGACGCTATTACTTCCAGCTGGCTGTGAATACGTACGACGACAAACCTAGAGAACAATGGGTCTTCGATTTCCCAGCTCAACCTGCCCTCTGCGGCACGCAAATTTGGTGGGCAGCCGAAGTGACGGTGGCGTTTGCTAAGTTGGAAGAAGGTTATGAGAATGCACTCAAGGATTACCAGAAAAAACAGGTAACCTCGGACAGATTTATGAAGAAACAACTTGGTAAATGTCAAATGAATAGCTTTAATTTCCTTGAAAATTTTCTCGAAAGTCGAATACCACTGCTCGCGATTTTGCATGTATCTAAATTACTGTAAGTGTGCTTGAACCTTGAGTATGAAGAACAGAACTATTTTGAAAACTTGTTGATGCATCCAAATGATGACACGAACGTTGAGCGTATTAATCAATTTCTTCTTCGTCGCATCGTACCGAAATGCTTCCTGTTCAGTTTTTATGAAATATGTTTTGCAGAATTGGGTTAGTGGCTTTGAAGAATAGTTGAGTTTTTATTTTAGAAATTTGACTGAGGCGTTCAAAGGTTGTTGGTGTTGACCTCCAAGTATTGTCGATTGATTGGAGCTGGATATCAAGTTCGCTTGACATTATCGATTGCGATTATCTGCCGTAGTTGATACAGGGATCAAGATCGTGAATCCTGTAGCAAAGAGTAGGGCTTATTGTTGCCTCATTTTGAGGTTGAATTTATGCGTGTTTCCGTATTCTGTCAGCAGGCAATGTATGGTTGAATATATTGGAGAGGAGATTGGATCTGAGTAACAATAGAGGCGAATTGGAGTAGCAATGATATTTTTTACGTCCACCTTCCACAGTGATACTTAGGGTATTGTGAAATGTGAGTTTTTTTTTTAAACCATAACGGCGTGCTCCGTAATAGCTATATGCTAGAATTCGTTGGGAGAGTCTATAATATTCCCTTCTGATTGAACAGAGAAAAGGTTCAGTGATGGAAACAATCATTCAAAGTCAACCACTTTAATAAGGTAATTATGTCCAGATACATTCCAGATTTCGATATAAAATAAGTTATTTCTGGGTATAAGTAATATACTTATCTGATGGCAAGGTACCTATCGGAGAACGTGGTACTACCTCCAAAACAATGAACAGTTTAACTAAAAATGTGTTGTTCCTAAAGGAGCTCCTCCTACCTCTATAATTGTCAGTGACAATTCTAAAATTGATAATAGTAATAGGGAGACTGACCAGGACGATGTCTCACACGGTCCACGCAAAGGCGTTCTGAGGGGAAATTCGTGTCGTTACGATGGTCTTGAAGATACTCCAACTACTTCCGAAACGGTTACTTGGCAACCCAACAGAAAAACCTCGGCGAAGAAACGATGAGAGCGGCGAGAGCGATGCTGCAGTGGGAGAGACAAGTCCGATTATACGAAGCGCAGTGGTGATGGTAGCAGCTCTCCAGGAACAGAGGATCGAGATACGGGGACCCAGAACTGACGTTCCAGTGAATTTGAGGAGATTTCGGAGGATTCAGAGACTTCAGAAAAAGATTGAGAAATTATTGGCGCTTGACTGACGAAGACGAGAAGGGAAAGGCAATGGACTGATACTCTGGGGACTGGGGAACGGTAATGGCGAATTGCGCAGGCGCGTATTCGACTGGGCGACTATTTCTGTCCCTCAAGGACGTCGTCGATAAAGAAGGCAGAGTACAAAAGATAAAGGAGCAGTGGTTCTTCTTGATTTGCCCTAACTCCTACTATACCATCTATTACATAGATTTGACTTACCGGTAATAGGTTTTCATTGAAGAGTAGATGATCTCGCTCTACAGTATCACTTGCGATCGGTTATCTACAGCTTTCATTAATGAATCTCTCAAATTGGCAGCAAATCTTCCTCCATGGGGTTTCTTGTACCCATCCGTGAAGACCCTGACACTCTAACCCTCCTGACAGGTGTTGTTTAGATACTCTAGGACCAGTGTCATGAATTAGAAATGTGAATGATTCAAAATATTCTTTGTTGCTGAAATGGAAGATCGTTGGTTTCTGGAGAGAATGTGCCAGCTTGAATCTGTAAGAGGGTTCATCTGTGTATAGAACTTTGTGTAGGAATATTTTCGGTCAGAATATTATCGTTCCCACCACCAAAGCTTGATATCTCTTCCAGGATTCCAAGATGAGCATAAGCTCGGAAATCTATGTAATGATTCCACTAGTGATAGATAGTGAGTGCATACCTAGTCCTCTTTTCTCTGAGTTTTTAGCATGGAACATGCTTTAGCCTTGGACTAACTACCCAAAAAGTGTAACGCGATGAGGGTGACGCGAAAGTGCGATAAAGCATGTTCCGTGTTTGATGAATTTCAGCCAAATGCTCAAGCAGTAAGGCTAGTTTTTTTTTACTTCTATTTTTTAACCATAACGAAGTCCTCTGCAGTAGCAATATGAAAGAATTCGAAGGGAGAGCCACAAAATTTCCTGCAATATCATGTATAACAACATTCTGACTAATCGGCAATAGTTAGGTATCAATTTCAGAGTAGATGATCACTCTCTACTTGGCTGTATCAGATGCGATGGGTTATCTACATCCTTTAAAACTTGAAAAGCTTCCAGCTTGTATTTGGAGTCTCCCTGTATGACTATAATATAGTCATACATATTATTAGATTATATATTATTAATATTATTAGAGAGCATGTCAGGGTCTTAGTGAAATCTATTCTCCCCCTGAGCAATACTGTGAATCTCCGTGTTAGATATACTAAAACTAGAGCTGATTTGTATGGAATGTGCTGGTTGGATCTCTGAAGTTGCCAGCAGTGGTTCCTCCGTAGGGTTTCTTATACCCACCCATGATGTTCCTGACACCCAATCCTTCAGATAGGTGTTGTTTAGATATTTAGGACTAACTTCTTGAGTAGGAGATGCAAACAGTTAGATATTTTCTTTACTGCGTAGGTATATGAAGAGAATATAACAGCTCGAATCTGTAGTTCGTCTGAGCACACCAGGTAGATCTCTATATCTCCGATCTGAGCTTAGTTTCTGTTCCAGGATTTTAAGATTCTTAGTGAGGGTAAGCGAGAGAGACCTACGAAATGGAGACCTACGAAATGAGATCTAATTGATCTTAATGGGTGGGTCATATATCAGCATCTGAGTTAGGTTAGGGTTAGAGCTCTCTTAATAGGAGATCTGAGAGTATCAGGTGTTGCCTTCTTCGTCCCATTCAAGCTCCAAGAACATGAGTAGGTATGTTTTGAACACGGAGGTAACAATAGTATCGTGTATTGAGTCCATTTTTAGGACGTCCCACAGTAAGACTTGGGCGTCCTTATGCGATCGATCTGGGGTGAAGTTGGACAACACTCAACAGAAAAAAAAAATAACCACACAGTAATCCGTTTTAGACCATTCTGAATCCAAATCCGCGAAAAAAACCATAGGTGTATGTCTGTGTGTGTGTGTGTGTGTGTGTATGTGTGTGTGTGTGTGTGTGTGTGTGTGTGTGTGTGTAACAAAATCTTGTGTACTCTGCACAGGCCTTAGTTCTCAACCGATTTTCCTGGTTCTTTTTTTGTTCGTCGCGGAAAACTATCTAGTTGTGCACTACGTCGCCGGAATTTCGAATTTTGCCTTTTAAGGGGGGGAAAGGGGGGGTTAATGTTCGAAAAACGTGCGTTTTTGGGCATAATCTTGTGTACTCTGCCCAGGCCTTAGTTCTCAAACGATTTTCGTGGTTCCTTTTTCGTTTGACGCGGAATACTATCTAGTTGTGCACTACGGCGCCGGAATTTTGGATTTTGCTTTTTAAGAGGGGGAAAGGGGGGGTTAATGCTTAAAAAACGTGCGTTTGCGGGCATAATCTTGTAAACTCTGCCCAGGCCTCAATTTTCAACCGATTTGCGTGTTTCTTTTTTTGTTTGACTCAAATAACTTCCGAGTTGTACATAATTTTACCTGAGTACCAAAATTCGCAAGGGGAGGGGGTGAGTGGGGGGATAATATTCACAAAATATCCGATTTTTCAATATTTCGGTTCCTTTACTGCTTACTAATTGTACCCGAGCTTTGAAATTGAGGAAAAATTCTCATTATACCTCCGGATTTTCATGAATTATTCTCTGTACCACCATGGAACTGATAGTGGTGCCACTATGGTGCCAGGACATGGTGCCATGATGCCATAAACCGCTTATTTCGTGTTTTTTTTTTTTTTGTGTTTCACCTTGAATACGGATATGAACTTCGACGAACTGCCTACCAAAACTAACAGATGATGTTACGACGTATTTCCGCTTTGGTGCCAGACTGGCACCATTGTTGGTGTTGGTGAAGTGGTGGGGGGGGGGGGGTCGAAGTCGAATTCGCATGTTGGGTATCGTAGATCATGGATTTTAAAATGCTCTTCAGATTCGAGGTTCCCATGCCGCTAGAAATGTTAAGGTGGATAATGGTGAGGGGGGGGGGGGTCAGTATTTCTTGCCTAAAGTAATAAATAAATTTCATCGAGTGAAACAGTTTTATCACTTAACAACTGGTTAAACTGATCTAATGCTTATCCAATGGGACGTCCCCTGGAATGCATGCATTACTAAACAATATGTTTATTGAGTTCAAACGTGTGGTAGTAAAAATCGTATCAGGGAACACAGGTGGCATTTGGGAAGAGGTGAACCTGATTTCAACTCTCAAATACCTTCTTAGACTGAAAAATGAAAATGCAATTATCAATTCTTCAGTATATTCCAAAGTTGTCTGAAGCTTTATTCATTAACTGACTAACTCGTATAATTAAACCTTTGATTTCATCAGATTAATCAACTGAACCAACTGATAAATCTGCTCCTGGGTGATTTGACTGACGGCAATCGACAAAAAGTCACCACGATATGCACGGTAGACGTTCACTCGAGAGATGTCGTCACCAAGTTGATCTCCACAAAGGTTGAGTCCAGTTCCGCCTTCCAGTGGCAGTCGCAACTACGGCACAGGTACAATCGTAGAATCTCCTGTAAATTTAGATTCGTTTCCAAGCATTACCCATCGACAAGGAGTTTCTCAAGTTTCTTATAAAACACGAATTGGTTTATTCTTAGCAAAGATCTACCAAAAAAACGTTTAACATAAACACTCATTCAAATTTTGTTTTGCCCAACTACCTATCAACCGATTATTATATTGATACACCAAATACCAAATAATATCAAGGGATGGCGTCGCAATGTTTTGATTATCCTCCAAAGTTCAGGAAACGTGCTCTGCTAAGTATTTGTCTATGTAGCATATAAATGAGATGAAGACTATGAAGAAAATGAAAGAATGTATTCCCTATTTATTTGTGGAATTCGTTCTTTATAAGGTGTTGATGTAGTTCAGTAGAAGCATTAACACGAATTATCTAGGTTTAATTTTAACCAAAATTGGATCATGGTGTCACTAGTGTCACCGAAAACAATTCAGGAATTTCGCAGCTGTCACCAGATTAACTAGATTTAAATTGCAATTTAAAAATAAATGGACAGAGCTGAATTTGTTGAACCATTTTTTCTGTGTTATTAGAAGTCAAAAAATTATGTTATGAAAAAATTTTGTCATCGATTTCCTTGGAAAATTTTGTCATAACTTAATTTTCAGACTTCCGATTGCCCACAAAAAATTCTGCTGTCCATTAAATTTAAAATTGCTATTCAATTTTGGTTACTCCGGTGACACTTAGGGACAGCTATGGAGTTCCTGAGAAGTTTTCGGTGACACTAGTGATACCATGGTCCAATTAGGATTAAAAGGGATTGTTTGAGAATAATCCAAACAGAACTTTTATGGGGAAAAAAATCGTTTGGGCTAAGAATGTTAAAAACACTGCAATAACTTCCTTTTCAGAAAAAAAATTCCCAAAAATTCGAGAAAAATACTAAATAATTCGATTTAAAAACGCTGCAAATTATTACACAATGGTTTATTATTTTTCTATATTGCTCACTCGTTTGCAAAGCCACCAACCATCCAACATGAAGATAAACATCGATCGCGTTTCGGTCAGCTAAAATTTGAACGGAGATTAGGCCTCTTTTGCGATTCACACTCGTGTTTCTGATTTATCGTACGTCCAAACTTTAAATTCTCGTAGTGAGCGAACAGTTTGTCCTATAGAGCTCCGCGTGGTCTCAAAAAATTCTAAAAATTCTATAGAATCTTGAATTGCAGGAAAAACAATACCTTTATATCGAAATTTTTTGAGATAGGGCGTTTTCAAAATTTCAAAATTCAATTTTGAAACCTTAGAAGTGACCTACATTAACCAAAATCTTCGGGGCACAACTCGACCCCAAATTGGTCAATGCTAAGTGGGGAAAGTACGGCGGACGGACGGCCAAATTTTCATTCGATTTTTTGATTCTACGTACCGTGAAACGTAAACCAACAAATTTTGAGGGGTTAAAAAATGTTTTTTTCTCGATTCCAAAGGTTCGTTATTGAAAATAATAAACCAAAAATGCAACCTTGGCAGTGAGTTATGTTTGTCACACACTCCCCAATAACAACACACCTTATTGACCGACTTCAACGCGCCGAATTTTTTTTTTTTTTTTTTTGTATGTCTGAACACCTTGCATCTCTTTATTCTGGTACCAATCTGTCTGATTCTTCTTGAAATGTGTTCTACCAGTATCCGTGGTGGTCCCATTTCAAACAGATTTCATTTTACTTAGTTAAAAGTATCGAAAATTTGTGAAAGAAGTTGAAAAACGTGGTTCCCGTTTTCGGGAATATTGGTCCGCATTCACTCTTCTTGCCCTGTGACTTCCGACTGAGTCGATGGAGGACCATTAGTGTGTAGTCAAATTAAAGGTCTGATTGTGAGCTTTAAAATGATCTACTATATGAGGGGGGTTCCGATAACTAAAAGGTGCTGCGGGGGATGAGAAACGGGGAAATTATAGTGGCTTTTAGGTCAGAACCTGCATGAGCCATATCAAACGTGTCTACGAATGCTCAAGTATGTGAGTTTTCATAACAAGTATGAGCGATAATTATAGTACTGTTAGTAAGGTTTTTTACCAAGTGGGTGTAGCACATAGCTCCCTCGTCATTCATAATATAGTTGGATAGGTAATGGTATAGAAGATCGTCAGAACTGAATAGTGCTGTACCAAATATGAGATATGTAGTACAATTTGGTGATATGAGGGTATTTTACCAAGTGGGTGTAGCACATAGCCCCCTCATCACCGATAACATGATTAGGTAGGTAATAGTAGAGGGCATAGTCAGAACTGCATAGTGCCCAACTAAATATGAGGTATGTAATTGTACAGTTATAGTTAGTTGGAGAGTATTCTACCAAGTGGGTGTAGCACATAGCTTCCTAGTCATCCATAATAAAGTTGGGTATGTAATGGTATAGGAGATTGTCGGAACTGAATAGTGCAGTCCCAAATATGAGGTAGGCATATAGTACAATTAGGTAATGAGAGGGTATTCTACCATGTGGGTTTAGCACATAGCTTCCTCGTCATCCATGACATAGTCGGGTAGGAGGGAGGATGCCATATAGGAGGTTGTTGGAACTGAATAGTGCAGTACCAAAAAAGAGGTAGGTATATAGTACAATTAGGTGATGAGAGGGTATTCTACCAAGTGGTTGTAGCACATAGCTTCCTCGTCATCCATAATACAGTTGGGTAGGTAACAGTACAGTAGACAGTAGATCGTCAGAACTTCATAGTGCCGTACCAACTATGGGGATATATGGCAGTTAGTTGATGAGTATTCTATCAAATGGGTGTAGCACATAGCTTCCTCGTCATCCATAACATAGTCGGGTAGGAGGGAGGATGCCATATAGAAGATTGTCGGAATTGAATAGTGCCGTACCAAATATGAGGTACATAGTACAACTCGGTGATGAGAGGGTATTCTACCAAGTGGGTGTAGCACATAGCTTCCTCGTCATCCATAATATAGTTGGGTAGGTAATAGTAGAGTAGACAGTAGATCTTCATAACTTCATAGTGCCGTACCAACTATGTGGGATATATGGCAGTTAGTTGATGAGTATTCTATCAAGTGGGTGTAGCACATAGCTTCCTCCTCATCCATAATATAGTTGGGTAGGTAATAGTAGAGTAGACAGTAGATCGTCATAACTTCATAGTGCCGTACCAACTATGAGGGATATATGGCAGTTAGTTGATGAGTATTCTATCAAGTGGGTGTAGCACATAGCTTCCTCCTCATCCATAATATAGTTGGGTAGGTAATGGTATAGGAGATCGTCAGAACTGCATAGTGCTGTACCAAATATGAGGTATATAGTACAGTTAGGTGATGAGAGGGTATTCTACCAAGTGGGTGTATCACATAGCTTCCTCGTCATCCATAATATAGTTGGGTAGGTAATGGTATAGAAGATCGTCAGAACTGCATAGTGCTGTACCAAATATGAGGTATATAATACACCTCGGTGATGAGAGGGTATTCTACCAAGTGGGTGTAGCACATAGCTTCCTCGTCATCCATAATATAGTTGGGTAGGTAATGGTATAGAAGATCGTCAGAACTGCATAGTGCAGAACCAAATATGAGGTATATAATACAACTCGGTAATGAGAGGGTGTACTACCAAGTGGGTGTAGCACATAGCTTCCTCGTCATCCATAATATAGTTGGGTAGGTAATGGTATAGGAGATCAGAACTGAATAGTGCAGTACCAAATATGAGGTAGGTATATAGCGCAATTAGGTGATGAGAGGGTTTTCTACCAAGTGGATGTAGCACATAGCTCCTTCGTCAATCATGTCATGGTTGAATTGTGTTGTCAGAACTACCAAGTACCTAGCAATTATAAAAACCAAGTCTACCAGTTAGGGGATAAGAGAGTAGATTGGCAAGTAGGCAAGTGAACCAAATACCTCCTGAAACTGATCCTAAAACGGAAACTCATCTATATATAAGGAAACTGATCTGGATTACAGAATGTGGTCTACTCTACGGCTTCTGGTTCACCTCACTGAAATGATTCACAGTATTACTAAAACTGTTCGAAAAACTGCGGGAAAATTAATTTCAAAGTTATATAGAGGACCACTAAAAAGTGAAAAATAAAAAATAATATAAAATGGAAAAATAATAAAATAAAAACCTTTTCAACAAAAAATGGACCGACCTCAAAAATGATGTCTTTGAACACCAAAAAGGGAAACATAATAATCTCGGCGAATACATACTTGATGTAGTAGGTTGTTGGACATTGATATCTAGTCAACAGATGGTATGTTGGAATACCAACAATTATTTTAAGTGGGATTCACACTTATTGTCACACTCATATCCTCCATCATACGATAGCAGTGACATACTGCCCAACAGTTTTGGAACACTTATATCTACTCGTATTCATGTTGCACGATCGACGCATGTTGTGATACTCACCAGATCATGTGAGTAGTACTTAAAAACCACAGCGTATCCAGATAGGTAGGTAGGTACGCATTGAAGTCGCCGCCGTGCCCATCTGTAGACACAAACATCTACTAGATCTTCTACATACCAACATATTTTTTTTTTTCTCGTAAATATACATACCTCTCATACTACGAACATGCTCCCACACTGAGTATGAATGTAAATATCTGTTCGCTTGAGATTGGGGGAGGTTTTGAACGTTAATTAGGTAACAACGCTTCCGAAGGTATGTAGCTATATTATAATATGTCCACCAATATAATATTAAAGTCTCATATAATAATAAAGTCCCAAAATACTCGTCACAACCATTCCTAGGGAGGTTCATACTTACTATTGTACTCATATGGCAGCAGAGACGTACTAGGGACCTGATAGTTTGGGGAGCACATTTTAGGTCAATGGTAACCAGATCATCGAATGATTAATCGGTAGTTAGTTTGTGTTTACAGATGGGCACGGCGGCTACTTCAATGCGTACCTACCTACCTATCTGGATACGCTGTGGTTTTTAAGTACTGCTCACATGATCTGGTGAGTATCACAACATGCGTCGATCGTGCAACATGAATACGAGTAGATATAAGTGTTCCAAAACTATTGGGCAGTATGTCACCGCTATCGTATGATGGATGATATGAGTGTGACAATAAGTGTGAATCCCACTTAAAATAATTGTTGGTATTCCAACATACCATCTGTTGACTAGATATCAATGTCCAACAACCTACTACATCAAGTATGTATTCGCTGAGATTATTATTTTTCCCTTTTTGGTGTTCAAAGACATCATTTTTGAGGTCGGTCCATTTTTTTGTTAAAAAGGTTTTTATTTTATTATTTTTCCATTTTATATTATTTTTTATTTTTCACTTTTTTGGCAGAACACTTCTTTTGAAACGTCGGCCCTGTCTAATCCAGTCTGATCGACGACTTTCAGGTGGGATCAAGATCTCCAGGATTGTTACGTCAACATTTGCGATGCCGAGTTCTTGTACGATTACGAATACCTTGGAAATACCCCGCGGCTGGTCATAACACCTCTGACTGATCGATGTTACATCACGCTTACGCAGGTGATTTTTTCGATTGTCTACATGGAATAGAATGTTCTAACTAAACAGTTTTATTAATCTTAAAACGTTAAATGTCCACTTTAGTGAAGAACCGTGAGGTGTATTCGGACATGCCCTATTCAGGGATGTAAACAAAAACATTCGAGTTTGGAGGTTTTGTCCGCTCGTGCTTCTCTGAGGGCGTCCAGGGCACTTTTTATTTTCACTCAACAATTGATGGAGTTTGGCCGATGGACTTTTTGGATCAAATTGTGCCGCGAGCGAAACTTTTAGTTAGCTAAATTCACTTCAAGGGGATGCAAAATAATTTATGCAAATTCTGAGCGGTCTTGCTCTGAAAATTTCAATAGAAGGGTATCTCGTTTAATTGCCTTCCTGATGTAAATAGATAAATCAATAGAAAAAATGCTTTACTAATTCAATCATACAAAGGTTACTACATAAATGAGTCATACAGTGATAAAAACTACACTTTATATTATTACGACTACTTTAATTTATTAAAACCCCTGCCAACAATTTAGCGTCAAGCAGTATCTTTCAGGTTATCTCCGTAACCCTCCATACCTTTATCAATATTCACTCACTACTTACTTATTCATGTATAACCGCACAATATAACCACGCCTGTCAATTGTTCGAAATGTGGAAGTTAGCAGTCAAACAAAATCGCCGAATTTTTCAACGTTTTGGGTAAACTTTAAAGTGGCCTATTTATTAAGGAGGCTATCCGATCACCCGTGTGTTGCACTCGCATGTGGATCTTCCTCCCAACTACTTCGTGAGGTCAACAAGAGGCTCTCTCAGAGACACGTGGTGGCTTGATTAAAATATCGACACTCTCTCACCAGTCTTGATTGGGACTAATAAATAACCCCAATATTATGCAATATATTATGAATATATGAATATTATGCAATATTCAACGCTTTAAGATGTGTAAGAGAATAGTTTACATTTTTTTGCCTATCATTTTGTTTTACTATTGTCAATAAAGAACCTTTGGAATCGACCAAGAAAATTATTTTAACTCTCCCTCAAAATTTACTGGTTTACTTTTCAAGATAGGGAACCCTAAGCCCTACGCAGAATCCAAAAATTGAATAAAAATTTGGTCGTACGTCCGCCGTCCGCGGTACTTTCCTTAGTTACCATGGAACGATCTAGATGAAATTTGGTGTTAAATATCAACAATAACGAACAATTTCTGATGTGTCTTATTTCCTCCATCATTAATACAACTATGGATATAGTTCGTTACTTGGAAGTATGCGAGAGACAATTTTCCAAACCCAAATTCCTATTACAAACGGTTCAGAGCTTTATGATAAATTCTGGTATAGGTGGTACAAACTCAATTTGTCTTAACGATGCATTATATTTACCAGTTAAACTCAAGACACGAGTCCGTTACGCTACCTCCAACCTGTTTACAGGATCGTGCAAGTGCTTCCCAGCCTCTTCCATTCATTTTCAATAACCTGGTCTCTTCTCATTTTACCTACTCTGAAGTACGGGATCCTGAATTCAATTATTATAGGGCATTCCCCGACAAAATAGTGAACGTCTTCCGTCACCCTCATATAATACAAGGAATACTCTCGTCTTTGATTGTTTGGTAGAAACGGTCAATGATTGAGAGCCAGCAACGAGCCCCTCAGGTTCTGCCCATCTAAGCTCGTGATGAAAATAAAAAACGCTGCAAATAATTACGAAATGGTTTGTTATTTTTCTATAGATCACTCGTCTGCAAAGCCGCCAACCATCCAACATGAAGAAAAACATCGATCGCACTTCGGTAAACTAAAATTTGAACGGAGATTAGGCCTCTTTTGCGATTCACACTCGTGTTTCTGATTTATCGTACATCCAACCCTTAAATTCTCGTAGGGAGCGAACGGTTCGTCCTACAGAGCTCCGCGTGGTCACAAAAAATTCTAAAAAATCTATAGAATCTTAAATTGAAGGAAAAACAATACCTTTATATATAAAATTTTTTAGTAAGGGCTCTTCAAAATTCATTTTTCAACCTTTAGAAGTGACCTACATCAACCAATATCTTTGGGGCACAACTAGACCCCAAATGTAGCCTACATACCAAATTTCATCGAAATCGGTCAATGCTAAGTGGCAAAAGTGCCGCGTACGGCGGACGGCGGACGGACGGCCAAATTTTTATTCGATTTTTGGATTCTACGTACCTTGAAACGTAAACCATCAAATTTTGAGGGGGTGTTAAAACATTTTTTTTCTTGGTCGATTCCAAAGGTCCATCATTGGAAATAATAAACCAAAAACAATTTTTACATCCAGATGAGTGGAGTGCATGACTCCTCTCTTCTTCGCTTTCACAAAACAAACAAAAAACGCTGCAAATTATTACACAATGGTTTATTATTTTTATAAATAGATCACTCGTCTACAAAATCACCAACCATCCAATATGAAGGAAAAAAATAAAAATAAAAAATAAAAATAAAAAAAATTAAAAAAATTCAAAAAATCAAAATCAAAATCACCAATTATTGATCGCATTCCGGCCAGCTCTAATTTGAACGGAGGTTAGGCCTCTTTTGCGATTCACACTCGTGTTTTGATTTATATATATATATATTTCAATATAAACCCTTAAATTTTCGTAGGGAGCGAACGGTTTGTCCTACAGAGCTCCGCGTGGTCTCAAAAAATTCTAAAAATTCTATAGAATCCTAAATTGAAGGAAAAAGGATACCTTTATATCAAAATTTTTTGAGTTGGGGCGTTTTCAAAATTTCAAAATTGATTTTGGAACCCTTAGAAGTGACCTACATCAACCAAAAGCTTCGGGGCACAACTAGACCCCAAATGGAGCCTACACACCAAATTTCATCAAAATCGGTCAATGCTAAGTGGCAAAAGTGCCGCGTACGGCGTACGGCGGACGGCGTACGGCGGACGGCGGACGGCGGACGGCGGACGGACGGCCAAATTTTTATTCGATTTTTGGATTCAACGTACCTTGAAACGTAAACCATCAAATTTTGAGGGGGTGTTAAAATTTTTTTTTTCTTGGTCGATTCCAAAGGTTCATTATTGAAAATAATAAACCAAAAGGGAGCAACACTGTGAATCACTGATTGAATTTTACTCAAAAAATGGTCCAAATCGACTTGTATACAATATCTGATTTAACGCGATCGTATTTCCATCATATCGAGCTTGATGCTTTTCTAAAACTGTTTATTCCTACCAATTCAATTTTCAATCTATTCAATAATCTCAATTCAATAATTTATTCAATTTTGGAAATAAATAAATAAGTAGTAAAGTAGTAGTAAAGTAGAACGCAAAATGGTCATCCACACGGACTATTTTTAGGACAATCATAACTTGCATATTGTTATTTGAGCATTGATGTTCCAGTCGTTACATTTGGTTATGGGTGGAGCGCCTGCTGGCCCCGCTGGAACTGGAAAAACAGAAACAACCAAGGATCTCGGGAAAGGCCTCGGCATTATGGTTTACGTTTTCAACTGCTCTGAACAGATGGACTACAAGGTGATGAATACGATAACCAAGATTTGATAGTTACAAACTTAGTTGATATAAATGACAATGGTACTTTGACTACTCGTTCACATCCAGGAACAACTCAACGCGAATATCTTTTAACGTGAACCGATACAACTTTGGAGACTTTACAACTACCGTACAATTAATTAAGGAAAACTCACACACCTTAGCAGGACTTCTGAAATAGAGAACCCTCATTTTGCATTATAATATTGAATTTGACATAAAATTTCATCAAAGTTATGGTGTTGGAATTTTTTTTTCTTCTTCTTATTTCTGTCTTTCAAAAAAATGTGGAAGTTAAGGCTGTTACTAGGAATTCACGTTTGGGCATACGCAGCAGGCTACTATCAGTCCGAGACTGATGATTTTCATAGGGGACCGTGTACACGCCAACTCACACAATCCCTGAAAATTTCATCGAAATCGGGCAATAAATTCGTATAGTTATGCCCGTTACATGGATTTCATGACAGACACACAGACAGACAGACACGGAACCAAAATTGTTCAGAAAGGTCTGAAACGTAAAACGCGAGTGGAAATTTCGATTTTGGAGAACTTTTTATTTCCAACCTTGAAAAGTGAAAACAAAGCTTCCGCTACCTTGGTAGACTCGGAAGAAATTAAAAAACGTTTGAGCATGCGCAGTGGCTACTATCTGTCCGAAGGTGATGATTTTCATAGGGGACCATCTAAATACTAATCTGTAATATACCTGAAAATATCATAGAAATCGGACAATAACTTCGTATAGTTATGCCAGTTACAAGCATTTCATGACAGACACACGGACAGACAGACACGGAACCAAAATTGTTCAGAAAGGTCTAAAACGCAAAATGACAGTGAAAATTTTGATTTTGGAGAACTTTTTTTTCATCCTTGAAAAGTGAAAACAAAGCTTTCGCTACCTTGGTAGACTCTGAAGCAATTAATGATAATGAGCTCTAAGTAAGTAAACAAATTATAGCGACAATTACAATGCAGTAAAATAAATATTGACATCTACAAATACAAAATTATTATGATTCCAGTCCTGTGGGAATATATACAAAGGGCTTTCACAGACAGGCGCTTGGGGTTGCTTCGATGAATTCAATCGGATTTGTGTCGACGTTCTATCCGTCGTAGCAGTTCAGGTGAGTTCCCATGTAAGTTGGAACCAACCATAACGTACATTTGCTATCATGCGAACTCACCTATTCCGTCGGTTTCAGGTGAAATCAGTTCTGGACGCCATCAAAAAGAAGAAACAGAGATTCAATTTTCAAGGGGAAACCATTTCCCTGGTGCCAACAGTCGGTATGTTCATAACAATGAACCCAGGATACGCCGGGAGAGCTGAGCTCCCCGAAAATCTCAAAGCGTTGTTCAGGTAACTGAATTTTATTCATTTATAATTATTGTTATAGCATGTTCATCAAGTTTTGGACCATTTTCTTAGCTCATAATTATAAAATAATAAGGAACAAAAAAATTTCCAACATGGAAATAATTCATACTTTAAAGGAACTAATGTATGACATCCTGATACTTTCAAAACGGAGAAAATGTGCGCCTTAGTTTTTTGGATAGATTGATTGATTGATTGAAATTGTTTATTTATCCACCAGGGAGAGTTAGGGCCTTAAGGCCCTCTCTTCCACTCTCCCTGGCTAAAAAAACAAAAAAATATGTCCTCAAGCAATCGTTTACAATGATCAATATTTATAACACTTATATGTATTATAATAAGTAGAAATAATAATTAATGACTTATAAAATAAAAAAACTCTTCTAGAAGTATCCACTTTTACACTATTTTACAATATTTATTACATTTGTAGTCACTTATAGTCTAATCAATTTGATATTTCTTGAGTAACATGTCCCTCAGTTCACTCCTGAAAGTTTCTATTTTTTTGTTAGAGAGAGAGAGAGTGAGAGAGAGGGGGGGGGGGAGAGCGAGAAAGTGTTTGTTGTGAGGGACGTGAAAGAGGAGCAGCGCGTTTGCGTGAAATAGGAACAATCCTTCATGGAAACTTTTGAAATGCTTCAGAGAGGGAAATGGAGATGATGTTATGAGTCGTTTATGGTGTCATGAGTGGTTCGAAGGATTCAAAGAAGGCTGAACTGGCCAGAACTGTGGACGACAGGAGAGTGGTTTTCCACCTCATCACCGCGCTCCTCAGCCAGAAACGCCATGACAACCCACTCCCAGCCTATCAGATTTGGGTTCAAGGCATGGTGTATAAATACTGCTGAAGGCTGTTGGGTAAACTTCGATTTGTACCAGGGAAAGGACAAAGGGGTTCCTCACAGGTACAGTAAATGTTTTCGGAAAGCTGCAGCACCTTTCGTCAAGCTGATTGACCAGTTACCAGCGACCAGGGGAGAATACCCATTTAATTTTTGCTTCGATAATCTACTCACTTCAGTCAATTTGTTTAAATTTCTCCGATTATGTGGTTTTGTAGTTACAGGGACTATGCGATCATCGAACTGAGTCCCAAAGGAAAGAGTTCCCATTCAAACGCTCATTCAACAACATTCAAACGCTGCAAAGAACATTCAAAGGCCGAGTGCAGAAGAAAACCCCCAAATCTAAATACGAGAATGTTTCCCCGGCTATCATTGCACCAACATTCCTGAAAAGTAGAGGACGGAGCTGTTCAGCAGTTGAGAGAAAATCGGGCTTTTTTGCGATGGCTGGATAGTTACTTATCCACACTCCAACTCTTATCCACAGCCCAAAGGAATTCAACCTGTGAAACCAGTGAAAAGCCTTCTGTGATCAACAAGCTCAACAAGTTTATGGGAGGAACAGACCAGATGCACTACAAAAATAGAACATTTACAAATACAACATAAAATATGGAATATCTTCACCTGGTTGCTTGATGTTGCTGCACAGAACGCCTGGCTTCATGAGGCTTCATGGAACTAGTAGGCATCATAACAGCAAAACTCACAGTAGGGCTTCTGGAGAAGTTTGGCTCAGTACTATCAGTACTACGTATGCGTCACCAATCTTGAAACCGGGGCCTTTATGTCAAAAGTAAATATTGACATTAGATTTGATGACAAAGGATATTATGTGTGAATAATTCATTGGGAGGCACAAGAAGATGCGCCTTCCAAAAATGTGACAGCAAAGTGCGCGATATTTGCAAAAAATGTGATGTCGGCCTCTGTATTCCTCATTTTGAGGAGTTTTATTTTAAATCATAAATTGCATGAAGCTTTACCGTACTGTATGACAGCTTACAAATAACAAGACCAATTTCTGCAGTACTTATATTGTTTTTTAGAGGATGTTTTACCATTTGTACCTCATGAAACATGTATGAAAAATTTATGATAAATTGCGTCATTCTAGTCTATTAACTTCACGCACATTCAACAAACGTATTATTACAAATTAAAGTGAAATTAAAAAAAAATGAGTTCAAATATTTATTCTACCCTTACCAAGGTTTGCTAATGAATGTTCCTGTAATGCTCGCGAACAAGCGAATTGCCCCCCCCCCCCTCTACCAATAGTGCCAGTCTAGCACCACAGCGGAAGTGCGTAGAAGATCACATCAGTACTCACATCTCAATTCTATTTAACCTAAAACATTTATAACTCACGAGTATCCCTAGTTTTAGAGAGTATTAAAGTTTGAAATTTGAGGAATTTGTCAAACGTTTTGTTGTACTATTCTCAGCCCTGGATTTGGAGGGATTATAGTGCACACACATTTTAGGACGTCCCACAGTAAGACTTGGGCGCCCTTATGCGATCGATCTGGGGTAAAGTTGGACAACACTCAACAAGAAAAAAAAATTGCCACACACTAATCCAAAATAAATAGCAAGGTGGAGAAAATTAGGTTTCCCCTGTTTTTGTTCGATAACTTTCCTCTTAGATATACCATCGGGCAACACTGGGAGGAGACGGCGATCCAAACAGCCCAATCAGCGAGCGTTCCCGCTTCACATTGAAGAGGTCCGTTTTCCCGGTTATTTTTTGAAATCATAAATTTTGATTGTCTCCCAAAATAACGGGAGACTTATTTTCCGAAATCAACCCGATTTTCATATATCCCACACCATTTATTCAGGAAAAATGCAAACAGAATTTGGTGAAATTCCTCATTATTGCCAGAGAAAAATGGGAAAAACCGTTAATTCAGTCATGCTTTTCCCATAAAATGTTGCTAAACTTGACATTTTCAAGGATTTTGGAAATTCATTAGTGCAAGGGCCTTGGGAATTGAAAAACTGAAAGATTGCCGCTGGAATCATCAAAATCGAACAATTTTTGCCGAAGAAATAAGGGAATAGAGAGTTTTTGCTTCATGCGGGCGCACCGTGGGAGGCACCGTCCGTGGAAATTCAGCGGTCGATGATGACCGAAAAGGTACGAAGTTTCCCGAAGTTGTCGCGGTCGCCGTGCGTTCTCGAAGACCGCCCGTTTGAAGCGCTCTTCACACGGTCGCCTCCCGCGGTCGGGTTCCTGCCACCGCAAGATGCAACCTTTAGGTAGGTTACACACTGATAACAGTTATTACATTGTTTTGGTTTTGCGAATCGCAAGATTTCTTTTACTTTCTTCTTCAATTCTTGCCAAAATATACTTTAAAAATGACCTACCTACCTCACATTGAAACTAGGTACTTTAGGTTATTACAGAGCACTGCAATGGAACTTCAATAGAGGTTTATTTAACTCTGTACAAAAATAAATATATAGTTCCTTCATGCGAAAAGTAATTTTAATATGAAAAACATTGCCTAACACACGTCGAATTTTGAGGTCCGAATATAATCACGAATGATGTTGGTAGTTCACTTGATCATAATTTCATTTGATATTGAAAAAAAACTGATCTAAAAATGTGTTCAGGCAATAACACATTTAAAACTCATTCTTACCCATGTGCAATTTTAAAAATATAATAATTTTCCCGAGTTTATTGTCATTTATTATATTTCAAAATATAAGTATTAATTAATTAGGTGTAATACCATACATGAACTCTGAACATTTTGGGACTTAGAGAAAAACTTATAACAAAAGATAGGCCTAAAATATCATCATTCTTAGTCATATGCTATATCTAAAATGCCAATTGTGTTCGTGAGTTTATAAGATGTTTGCCAACAATTTAATTGTAATTGCAATTTGATAGTAAAATTAATAATTAGGTATGCATCAAACTGAATATACAAGGTGTTTCACGAAAAGGTTACACCCCCCTTCATTTCCCCAAAATACAACGTAAAAACGCTGCAAATTATTACACAACGGTTTATTATTTTTATATAGATCACTCGTCTACAAAATCACCAACCATCCAATATGAGGAAAAAAAAAAAAAAAATCAAAAATTGTTTTTCTTAACCCTCAAGCAGTCGCGTGAGCGGCTATTTGGCCGCATTTATGAAAAAAATAGACTGGTTTTTCTATATTCATACTATACCGCGCAATAGCCGATGTGTACCTTCAAGTTGCTGTTCAAGAAGCTAGACTGCACTAGGCTCGGACTTCAAGACGCGCGTAGGGTACCTCAGTTCAGTACCAAAGTTGAAGTCGTCCATCAACTGGCCACGTTCCTAATATTTTCTTTTGTGAAAAGTGTTGTGGTATGTGCACCATTTTCTAGTAAAAAACAAGTCATTTTTGTTTATAATGCATCTGAAATACGAGAGAAAATCAAGAGGCAAATATTGGCAGGAAATATTGGCTGTTTCATACAATATGTACCATAGGTATGAAAGAAGAACTTTCTAAATTTTGATGTTATTCTAGTTGACTTTGTGGAATTTTTTGAGTAATAAATTTATCGTTTAATTGAAAATTGGTTTCTTATGTGCACCCTGCGTATCATTTACATAAAGAATATATGCGCATACGCGTTACACAACTGAATTTCGACTAAGTTACGAAGTGCGGCCAGTTTGCCGCCACGCGCTCAGTTATGTGTTTTTAAAACACGCGACTGCTCGAGGGTTAAAATCAAAAAAAAATCAAAATCACCAACCATTGATCGCATTTTGGTCAACTAAAATTTGAACGGAGTTGAGGCCTCTTTTGCGATTCACACTCGTGTTTTGATTTATATATATATATATATGTTTCAATATAAACCCTTAAATTTTCGTAGAGAGCGAACGGTTTGTCCTACAGAGCTCCGCGTGGTCTCAAAAAATTCTAAAAATTCCATAGAATCTTAAATTGAAGGAAAAACAATACCTTTATATCAAACTTTTTTGAGTTAGGGCGTTTTCAAAATTTCAAAATTGATTTTGGAACCCTTAGGAGTGACCTACATCAACCAAAAGCTTCGGGGCACAACTAGACCCCAAATGGAGCCTACATACCAAATTTCATCAAAATCGGTCAATGCTAAGTGGGAAAAGTGCCGCGTACGGCGGACGGACGGCCCAATTTTTATTAGATTTTTGGATTCTACGTACCTTGAAACGAAAACCATCAAATTTTGAGGGGGTGTTAAAATTTTTTTTTCTTGGTCGATTTCAAAGGTTCATTATTGAAAATAATAAACCAAAATTGGGACCAACGCTACTCTACATGATTTTTGGTGAGAAATCCAGGAAGAATATTTTCGCGCAAAGTAGAAAAAAATACCAGTAAAATTTAAATACGGATGACACCCTGTGGTTCAGAGTCAAAAAATGATGAAAAAAGATGTGCCCCAGTATTTTTCCTGAATTCCTTACAAAAAACTATGAAGAATAGCGATGGTCCCAATTTTTCACGCTGAATTTTGGGGAAATGAAGGGGGTGCAACCTTTTCGTGAAACACCTACCATTAATACCCAGAATATTGTTTGGTCGGAAAAAAATTGAGATAGGATTATATAAAAACCTATAGGTAAAAATATTTTCTTCTAGAAGAATGATGAATTTAGGATTGCAAACAACTGAAGGTTGAATGTGAATAGTCGTTCAGAATTCCTGAGAATGGAACCAACTGAGTTGGTTCATCACTCGGATTTGGTAACAGCGTTTTCCAAAATCTCAGAAAGAAATCAACTACATATAATTTTAATTTTAGGCGTTCTACTACAGATATTGCATTCTCTCAAAGTAGGAAATGACGCGGCATTAATTTAAATTTGAGAGGAAAAGAAGGAAATTCCAATAAAATTATCACCTGATATACAAACTTGAAATAACTTTGATGCTTGATCACTCGAAACTAGGTTTTTGTAGTTGGTTCCATTCTGTACCTTCCACTTCAGTAAGAACGAAAATGGTGGCCAACTTCTCAGACAAGGTCTCTTGGTGTCAGTTTATGATAGCAGAATCCACGGAGCGTCCCGTTTCTATGGTAACAGTCACGGTCCCTTGGTAAAAAGGAGTGGGGTGGTTAGCATCAACTCTAGTTTTCCGTAGCTTCACGTTCACGGGAGCTCGCCACCGTGTGAAGCAAAAACTCTCTAATAACTTGAGAAAAACCGTTTATTCGGTAGTTTTTCCCATTTCAGTTTGGCAATTATTGCTCGATTTTGATGATTCTGGCGGCAATATTTCAGTCTTTCAATTCCCTAGAGCCGTGCACTAATGAATTTGTAAAATCCTTTAAAATTTCAAATTTAGGTACAACTTTTCAAGTTTTTGCGCCTCCAATAAGGCGAAATACTAAGAACGAACGGCGACCGACTGAAACCCCCTTAACAGCATTCCAGTAGATGAATTTTATCGGTGCATGGACTAATGGAAACACCGTTGGGAAAAGTGTGTGCGCTGCCAAGGGGATTGCTTTGAAGTGGATACATTCGAATGACTACAAGGGGATAACATTGAATAACACATTGAATAACACATGGAATAACACATTGAATAACATTGAAGGGATACCATTGAAAGAGGGATAGCATTGAAGAGGATACATTCGAATAACTGTAAAAAGTTTTAATGCAGCGTTTTCGGAAAAGTCCTGGAACTTTTTGATCAGAAATCATAGCTTGGAAAGAAAGAAATTTTGAATGTGCGGCCTGTTTTCTCCGTCCATCATTGCTTGTTTTATTCGAAGTGATTCACTCGTGTTATTGCAGGCCATGCGCTATGGTAGTTCCCGATTTCGAGCTAATTTGTGAAATAATGTTGATTGGAGAAGGATTTCAAGAGGCCAGAGTCCTAGGGAAGAAATTTCTCACACTTTACTCACTATGTAAGGAACTTCTGTCAAAGCAAGACCACTATGACTGGGGCCTCAGAGCTATCAAATCCGTTCTCGTAGTTGCTGGGAAACTCAAGGTAATCCCTTAATTTATTATAACAAGCTTAGTATTTTATTTATACATTTATTATTTATTATCCATTCACCAATTTATATTCCAAAACGACCGACATGGTCTTTAGTCATATCATTTCATCCTTTTTTATTCTATATCGTCTTTAATGTTATTAAAAAATAAAAATAATGGTTGTATAAACTTTACGGAACGCATTTTATTTAGAGGTTGAAGCGTGTTACGTAGTTCTTCGATGTATTTGTCTGTATTGTATTCTTGTAATACACATTGTTAGGTAAAGGGCCCCTGATAGAGATTCTTGATAGTGGGGGTATATGTCAAGTAACATTGAGTACAATCATACTCAACCACCAGGACTTGGATGCCAACTCCACTGCAGTAATTATGATGGGAATAGAAGATGGTGAAACTGTTGCAGAGGACCTCGGGGAGGAGATATTCAGAAGATTAGGAATCCCAAGCGACATCCACCCTGAATAAGACAACATTGTTATGTTCTGCACTATCTACAAACTATTAATAAGCTGATTACTGAGAGATTCACTGCTTTGTCAATCTGACTGACTGAATTTAGAATACTTACTTTTACTGGATCTGTTTGGAAGAAGGTGAATTTACAAAATGGATAAATCGGTAATTTGGTTCTGGTCTTCAGAGCTTGTAGCTGGTATTTACAGCTTGTTGTAAATTGGCTTCTGATCTGTGTTGGAGGTCACCGATATGCTGAGGTAAAGAAAAGTTCGTTTTGAGATTTTCTAGATGGAATGTCTGATTGGTGCTCCGACAAGGCTTCATATATCCTTCGCCTCCTCACACCCAAGTACCTATTTTTCGGTAGGATCCATGAGTGGTGAAGATTTTCTGAATGGCACCTGTTTACCGCTGAGGACGGTTGACTCCTTTGTCGGAGGGACACCTGCATTTGACCACATGTGTATTTTAGAATTCGATTAGGTACTTGGAGATACGACAGACATTTTGAGGCTAAGTCAGTGGAACAAGGACTGCCAGGTGAAAGCTGTATTCGAAATTCACCGTTGCATCCTCAATTTTACTGATTTGGTGAAAAGGCAGAACATACTGCTCAAGGAGCGCAAGGCAATGTTCATGAATAGTCGTCATGCTGATTTGGATCCGCACCTCCGCATCACATCGTACGACGGGGGTTTCACCTGCTCAGGTAGTTTATTCCGCCTCAAGGCCCCTCAATAATGATAATATGACATTTGGCATAATAATGGAAATTCTGAACTAACCTTGAACAAATCAGGGACTTTGCTAGGGGTGAAACAAAGCTGAAAGAGATCAAAAAGACATTTTTGACTAGAAAGCAACGCTACCAACATTTCAGCAAGGTGATTGGGTACACCCCTGCGAGGAAGATAAATCTCAGTACCAAGTTACCAGGACCTTGAGTAGTAAAGAAAAACAACGTACAAGGAACAACAGGGAACAACTACACAGTTCATGCCAATCCCAACAAGGGCACACGTAAGACTGGGAACTGTTCTGGAAAAAGAAGGCATAGTGCAAGATTGACCTTCACAACACTTATAGTTGAGAGTTGTTTCCTCACTGGAAAATTTGTTGTTGTAGGTTGTTTGAACAAGAATAGATTGCAATTTTTCTTATAGTCATAAATAATGTTATTGCAATCTAATTCCTGAAATCAATCATCACTATTAGGTACCGATAGTGACTATTTTTCCATTTACAGGGTGTTGGAGAAAGTTACGGCCAAACTTCAGGGGTCGATTTTACAAGATATTTCCAATAAAAAATTTCTCATAGCAATTTTCTTTTAACACCTTGTTTTTTCAAGTTTTTTCAATTTAAAGATTTTTTCATGTATTGAACCTTGTCTCACTAAACTGATTATAGCTCTCTTATTTTACTTGGAAATTCAAATTTGATTACACTGTTGAAAAGAGCATCAAATTTCCCATCAGATTAGCTACAACACACATTTTAACCTCACATCTACTTAGATTTTGGCTAGTCCAAACTTCACTTTGCAATTTTGGATTTATTTTGACGAAATTCTCAAGAGATGTTTACCCATTTCCTGCGAAGGAAATTCGATGCGGTTTTCAGCAAAAAATCCTCAAAATTACAGGTTTTCAACGGTATAATTTTTAAAAAATTTACAGTCGAATTTAAGGGAGAAATCTATGTTTGAAAGCGAAAAAACGTGGATTTTTTTCAACGAAATCGACATTTTGACGGGAGGATTCGTGGTTGGATGAATGGCGAGAGGAGCGGCGGCGGAGGAAATTTTCACGTTTGGACTTAACTATTTCTAACTGGATGTGAGGTTAGCTCAGCTGATGGTAAATTCAATGCTCTTTTCAACGATGTAATCAAATTTGAATTTTCACGTAAAATAAGGGAGCTATAGTCATTTTAGTGAGACAAGCTTTAACATACGAGAGAAATATTTAAATTCAAAAAACTTAAAAAAAGGGATTAGAAGAAAATTGCTAAGAGACATTTTTTGTTGGAAATATCTTGCAGAATCGACCCCTGAAGTTTGGACGTATCTTTCTCGGACACCTTGTATTGCCATCATGATGATACGCTCCTGTTCAAAATAGCAATGCCCCAATCCACTGTACAGTTAATCAGTTGTACAGCGTAATTAAATTTCGATGTAATAATCCCTGGTTAAATGTTGCACACATTGGACAGAGTGACGATAAAAGAGTAAGTAACGAACGGTTTTGATAACAACGTGGCGAAATATCAAATAAATTTCACAGCTTGAAATACATGAGATTGAGTGTGAGAACCAGGGGGCACCTCCAAACAATAAGACACAACAGAAACCAAAAGCACGTCTGGTTTCGATTCAAAAAATAATATTTTTGTCTTGATTTATTTTTGAAGAGCAACATTTTTCAACCTGAGTATACCTTTTTCGTTTTCGCGAGGTGAACTTCAGTCTTTTTTTGAAATAGTACATAATTCAAAATTTGAGAATGTGCATGCCTTACAAAAGTATGCGAACAGAAATTCATTGGTTGAAGGCTTCATACACTTTCTGGCTGCTGGAATGTCCTACGATTGTGGCTTGGCTGCAAAAATACTGTTTACACCAGAATAATTTTTATACATTTTTGAAGGGAGTTATTTTTTACAATAGAGCGAGAATGGATTTTCATCCCAAACCTCATAATTTTGTTTACAAGTGATCACTCTGCACTTTCAAACTCGTTGTTTCACAACACAAGTTGAAATATTAGGAATCAATTGTTCTTTAGACTCAACATTATTATATGAAATTAATGATCATGAACTCTCGAGGTCAATTGGTGTATACATGGTTGATATTATGTGTATACACGGTTTTTAATATTACGGGAAGATGTTTATTCAGCCCAAGACTACATAATTCCATTTTACAACAGCACAGATGAAACACCTGCAATGAGATTTATATCAACTGATGTGTGAAAGAAGCAAGAAATTTTTATTTTATGCCATCGTGCACGTGAGGATCGCAGTTATACATGTACATATTATACACAAACATGAACACAAAAATGGGTGCAAAGAAGGTGAGGCACATAGCTTCCTCGTACCCATAACCCGATTGTATAGTAGATAATCTCAAAAACTCAATCTTCAAGTGCCTACCACTACCCTCCAAATTTGATGATCATATTACGATAACATTTTCAGGGAAGAGTTTCAACCATATAACCCTTGACAATTCCGTCAACATTGAATGTAAACAATAAAAGTTATACTTATTAAGAATTTCACATTAAATAAAAATTGTTCGCGAAGGTCTGAAACGCAAATGGAAATTTTGATTTGATATATATACATTTTTTTTTTTTTTAATGTAAAAATGATGTTGTAGACTTTGTTTCTAAACTGGAATAGGTTGAGCTGATCTCCATCATACCTACCCATTCTAAGATAGTCTGACAACATTTATTTTCTGCCATCTCCTCGCCTTTTGAGAGACTCGAAGGATTGGAAACTACATCTAACCCCTTCAGGATATATTTAAATATGTATCTACTTCAAAAAAAAATTTATGAATTTGAATGTTTGAGGAAACATTATTTTTAGCACTTATTGATGGAATTTTTATAATGAATTATGGAGACAAGTATTGAGCCCATCGGTGAATGGGAAGGATTGGAAAATTATCTGAAAATTATCTATTTTAACAAAAAATCCAAGAAACATGCAATCCTGGATTTTTACAGTACGACAATTTTGCAATAATCCTTAAGATTGAAATGTTGGTTTGAATATTGATTATTTGAGTTTCAATATAGAATTTTGATTGCATTAAATATTAAATGTCGGTTTTATTATCAGGGACCTATCGAATTTACTTATCTCTATCCAAATGTATACGTATAACTAGGCGAGTCCCCCCTCTAATCAGCAACAGTGAGAATTTTAGTACGGTATCTAGTTGTAAATGTCACTTGACTTCAATATTATGCGCAATTCATGGCTTTAAAAAATGTCGGTATTCTGAAGCGTGGAGACAGGAACCGCCCAGAAGATCAGGTCTTGATGAGAGCCCTGAGGGACTTCAACATACCGAAGATCGTGACAGACGACTTGTCGATCTTCCTGGGGCTCATCGGTGATCTCTTTCCCGCACTGGACGTCCCCAGGAAGCGGGATTTGGAGTTCGAGAAGCACGTTCGGTTGGCGGCGCAGGACATGAAGCTTCAGCCAGAGGAGGGGTTCGTTCTGAAAGTAAGAACAGTGAAATGACGTTCATTATGATGCTTTTGTCTAGGAAACGTCTGTCACTCCCTTGTAACCTAATCATCAGAGGAATTGCGAATAGTAAAAACTCTAGGTATGTATTTCCTTTTTCTCCTTCTTCTTCACTTCAAGGAGTAGGCTAGCAGCCTGTTCCGTCTTCACAACAAATAACAAACAATAACAAACCAAACCTATACCCATCTTTGTCTTGGTCGGCCTCTATCCCGGTACCCTCGGAAATGACTTCTGCTCTCCTCCAAGAGTCCGGGAGTGTACCCATCTCCCAGCACTTGTTAAATAAGTGCAAAAGTCTCAACTTCAGAAATATTCCACCACACTTCCAAAGTTCGGTGCCTAGGCCATCAGGGCCAGCTGCTTTTCTATTTTTTAATTGACCCAGTGAGTAATCCAGATCAGTCATATCTATACCGCCACCGTGATACGATACAAAAGTACCTGAGGAGATACTACATGTTCTGTTCATCTTGCGCCTCTTCCGTCCACAGCGTTTTATAGTGCTCAATCCAAGACTGGTCATCAATTATGTGTAAGCACGCTGTGTCCTTCTCAGTTCGATTAATCTGCTTCAACACCTTATATGCCATATCCTGTCTCCCATGCACGTCCGTCTCAATGTTGGATATGAACACATCCCACGAGTCCCGGTGAGCTCTTCTAGACAACAATTTAGCAAGATTTCGCTTTCTATGATAAAATTGTTTACTTTCAACAGAGCGATGTTGGTATGCATTTCCTGTGTGGATTATTCACCCAAGAGACAGAGCTTCTGAGGAGGAGGTTCAGCATTCGGAAGCGCCTTCAGTAGGACACAATAGAGAGTTTTTGCAGCCAACGGGCAACGTCAGCTCAACGAGCCCGGGAACGTCTACCTAGGGCACGCAATCAGCTGGAAAAGATGTTGGTCCGTTTTCATTGGCGTCCCAAGTGAAGCGAAGTGCTTTGTTCATGTTATGTTGCCTTGGTTACGGATAGCAGATGATGACAATCGACAATAAAAATATGTACTGTTATAAATAGAAAGGTTAGTCACGGGCCACCCACGTTCAGGGATTCTAAACGGACTCCGCCAAAATTGGCAGCTTGATCTTCACCAATTGTCATCGTTTCGACAAGTTCACGTGTTCCGTGGATACTGCGCTTTGTGAAAAGGTTCCACGGGCACGTTAGGGGCCTGCAAAAACTGTCTAATAGAGAGTTGGAGAGGTTGGAGAGGTTTGGCAAGACCTTCCTGCCCTCCGGGTCAGATGGCACTCCCCCTACTGTGACAATTTCGTTCGTCCACCATACACCAATCATACCATATTATTCCCGTAAAAAAATAAATTATTTTATTGAATACATTCAATACTCGTTGAGTAACTACTTCCAAAATTCCATCTCAGTTTATTATTACAGATAGTGCAGCTACAGGAGTTATTTGCGGTAAGGCATTCAGTATTCATAATTGGCAATGCTGGTACTGGAAAATCGCAGGTGTGGAAAACTTTGAATAAGACTTACTCCAATCTCAAGAAAAAACCCTACTACAACGATCTTGAACCAAAGGCAGTAACCAACAATGAACTTTTTGGCATAATCAATCCGCAAACAAGAGAATGGAAAGACGGTAATTTTTTATACTCTTCAGTGTAGAATAGCAATTTGAATTCGGGATTGCTAGGTAAGGCTTCTTCACGAGTCCAGAACCAATTACTGTTAGGTCGACACATATTTGTTGAAAAACACGTAGGTAGGTATTTGTAGAAACTTTGAATGTGACTGCTGTTGGATGTTTTATGTTAGAAAGACCTTTGTTACCAGCCCCGTCATTCGGTAGTTAACCTATGAAATATAACAAAGGCGTAAAGCAATGGCTTCGATAGGAAACTTAATTTTGACCAGTCAGAGGAGGAGGAAAAGGCGAGAGAAGAACGTAGTGGTTCGATGGCTGGAGTATCATTTTGTGTCTCTCAGGGGTAGTCATATTTAACATAAAATGCACTCCAACGCCGCCTATATTAATTCCTGATCTCGACTGCTGCAGTACTGAATCAGATAACCCCTGTCCTGTAGGGCTAAATACAAATTATTCACTTCCAATTCATCAATAATCCACTTTTTTTCGATCAATTCCTTACAGGTTTATTTTCCGTTTTGATGAGAGAACAAGCAAATATGGGCGGCGACGGGCCCAAATGGATGGTCATGGATGGTGACATCGACCCCATGTGGATAGAATCTCTCAACACAGTCATGGATGATAACAAAGTAATTAAGATATTTTGTAGTACTCCTGAATGGCTGCATTAGCTATGACTTTAAAAAAATAATTTATTAATAACAAACAATCTCCACACTGGGCGCGTGGCTCTGAATGTGCATTTGAAAATTGGCGGTGTAGGATACCTAATGACGATTGGATACTTTCAATATTTAATGATATAGATAGGTATATTGTTTCGATAGTTCCGATATTTATATCGATATTTTTCTTGCGATATTATCGAATATCGAATGGAAAATATTGGTGTTGATGGTTATTTTTCTTTCTACTCTAATTTATCAGTTTCCCCTGAAATAAAAAAGAAATAGTGATAAAAAAACGAAAATAATTAGAAACGAAAGATGAATACATCACATAAACAACAATACCTTATATGTGACAAGACTCATCATCACTCTTTGTTTTATTTTCGTAATTTCTCAGTTTTGAATTCCGTTTTGCTCTCTCGCTGTTTTTATTTATAAATTTATAAAAATAATTTCGATCCAAATAAAAGTGGGGTGGTTTTGATTTTTAAAGTACAATAAATTATGTTATTATGTATTAATGCAATTTTGTACGAGTAAGATTTGAACGGAAATTTTCTTAATGTTTCTAACCATTCAATACTGTTCCGGTTATAGGAATGTGGAAATACATAAGGCTATATAATTTTTTTGTTTTAATCTCTTGGTTTTGGTTGTTTAGTTGCCCGTAGTAATTTGCTCAATAATTGTCAACGACGATCGTGTCTTCAAACAAATTTCACTAGCGAATCTGCCGATGGCCACAGATGCAAAAACATATTCGATATCAGTCACATCGATATTGTATCGATATCGATTGTCTTCCGATATTATTTTGATGTTAAATATCGCATCAAAAGGTACAGCGAATCGTCACTTACTGGATACCCCCGAATTCGTGTAGTTGCTCCAATTGGGTACCCATCAACCGGCGACATTACATCCCTTGTCAGGGCCTTCGCAGACATCTTGTTTCCCTAAAAACCCTTATATTGTAATAGGGGAGATATAAATAACAAATAATGTATTGTTGAACAGGTTTTGACTCTAGCGAGCAATGAAAGGATTGCTCTAACGCCGTCAATGAGGCTTCTTTTCGAAATATCGAATCTTCGAACGGCCACACCAGCCACCGTTTCTCGAGCTGGCATCCTATACATCAACCCCACTGACCTTGGATGGAACCCGTGAGTTTAGCTGAAATTAGTGGAGTGATGAAACTATGACGAATACTTATGAATGAAGGTCGCCCAAACTTTGAAACTACCATTAGAGAATCAATTTTGTACATTAAAATTATTGGTTTTGAAAGAACGTGACTCCGGTTCTACCGGATTGTGTGCAGTTTACTACTAATTTGAAAAAAAAAAAAGATTTATAACATAATTTTCCAATCAACATAAAAATCTTACTTTTTTCATATGCAAGTTTTTATCGTTATTTCGACCTTGTATCACTAAAACAACCAGCATAATTCAATGAGTTAAAATATGAGGAAACCGTCGGAAAATTCGTTAAATTTTCTTTCTCTCTAATGTCAAACACACTTTTTTTGGTGGGTTTTATTTATTTAAAAACTGCCTGAACATGAAATTTCCACAAGTATGATAAATTCCAATTTTTTAAACCGACTGAAAGAATCCATTTTAGATTCTTATCTGTGTAGAGCAGCTGAAAATTTCCAGCAAAATTCCTACTTCAATCGCTTAAAACGATAGGAGCCTTGTAGGTCAAAACGCTGCCCACTGATTGTTCTATTCTGTACGTTTCTGGAATGGCCATTGCTCTTTATACAAATAACGAGGCATTTCTGAGTGGAGTCATAAGTGTTTCGGTATTTGTTTACAACACTCCTTTAGTCAATAAGTAAGATTATTGCATTCAAAAATGATTCTTAACGATGTACCGAGGAAATTGAAATTCAGGTTGTGTACCCCCTAGTGCCTTTCTGAAAGCCATTAGACAGGTTCATATTTAATGGTATCCAGCTTATATGCCCTTGATTTAAATAATGTGATCACGATCAATCTGCGGTATTGTATAGTAATATTATACATGTCTTATTGGGTCCAGATATGTCACTACTTGGGTTGATGCTAGGAAATCGGAAAACGAGAAAGTCAACCTTACCATGCTCTTCGACAAGTACATACCTCCTTTGCTCGAAGCCTCGAAAACCAGGTAACTTTACCTCGTGTTATTGAAACTTATCGATGTTTTTGTATCTTACGTACGTTCACAAAGATCTTGATGAGCAATTCCTGCATTTCGCTCCTGATTCTACCAAGATAGCCGAAGTAATGTATTTTTTCTTCTTGACAGAGAAACGTCCTCCAGAATCGAAGGAAAATTGCACGTTTTATTTCTAAGTGTTTCGTGTACCACTATGTGTCCTTAAATCCTTAGAATAGACAAAAAAATCAAAAATAATAAAAAAGTTTTTATTTTTAACAAAAAAAACAGACCGACCTCAAAACTGATAATGTGAAACCACAAAAACGGCCACACTTTAAATTTTTTCAAAAATAAGTTGTGTAGAAGGTAAAAATGTGGTTCTGAGGGCATCAGACAGGTGAGATGTGAGGCTACCTATATTTATTTTTTAAAAAAATTATGTATTAAGACATTATGGTAAAATTATCAAAAAACAGCAAAAAATGGCCGAAGTTAGAGGATTCTACGGTAATTACAACGTATTCAGATATTGTTGGTAGGAAGGTATGCATCTGTCCACTGGTCAGTTTATAAAGGCTGAAGAAGGCAACAATGCTTCGCCAAAACATGTTCTAATAAAATATTGAAAAATAGACCCCAACATTATCTTAAAATAAATAAATAAATTTCTTCGAAACTTCTTTAAAATAATATTTCCTATTTTGGTTTATTATTTTCAATAATGAACCTTTGGAATCTACCAAGAAAAAAAAAATTTTAACACCCCCTCAAAATTTGATGGTTTACGTTTCAAGGTACGTAGATTCCAAAAATCGAATAAAAATTTGGCCGTCCGTCCGCCGTACGCCGTACGCCGTACGCGGCACTTTTGCCACTTAGCATTGACCGATTTTGATGAAATTTGGTATGTAGGCTCCATTTGGGGTCTAGTTGTGCCCCGAAGCTTTTGGTTGATGTAGGTCACTCCTAAGGGTTCCAAAATCAATTTTGAAATTTTGAAAACGCCCTAACTCAAAAAATTTCAATATAAAGGTATTGTTTTTCCTTCAAATTAAGATTCTATAGAATTTTTAGAGTTTTTTGAGACCACGCGGAGCTCTGTAGGACAAACCGTTCGCTCCCTACGAAAATTTAAGGGTTTATATTGAAATATATATATATATATATATATATATATATATATATATATATATATATATATATATAAATCCAAACACGAGTGTGAATCGCAAAAGAGGCCTAATCTCCGTTCAAATTAGAGCTGACCAAAATGCAATCAATGGTTGGTGATTTTGATTTTTTTTGATTTTTTTTCGATTTTTTTTTTTTTTTTTTTTCTCTCCATATTGGATGGTTGGTGATTTTGTAGACGAGTGATCTATATAAAAATAATAAACCGTTGTGTAATAATTTGCAGCGTTTTTAAAAATACTCGCGTGTTTTAGGTTCAAGAAAATAACGCTCATCGCAGAGATAGCACACATAGAAATGCTATGCACGCTCCTAGAAGTCCTGCTGGTTCCACCAAATATTCAAAATGATAGCCCGAAAGACTGGTATGAAATTTACTTCGTATTTTCTTGTATATGGGCTTTTGGCTCAGCGTGCTTCCAAGATCAGGTAAACAAAAAACTAAACATTTTATAGTCTGGCTTGAAAGAGGATGTGGCTGGGTTGAGATATCCTTAGATGCAAGGGATCAGTGTAGCCGATTGAAGGCGAAATTTCCTGCAGAATTGTATCGAAAAAGGGAAAGAATGTGGGGATTTACCAACAATCATATGACATGGAGAGAGGATCCCAGGCACATTCTCCCATCTTCTAGACAACAATTGGTTTATTGCACCTGTCAGTCTTATGTTTGATCACACTAGAGAAGCCTATTATTTCGCCATTATTGGATCAGGCTGTCTTGCATTTTCTACAGAAATACACTGCGTAATTACGTGGTAGACGGAACCTTTCTATAAATTAATTGAATCGAATACTCGCTGATACGTCATATCAGCTTACTGTCTAGTTGCTACTATGACAAGATTCGATTTGGCAAAAAGTCAATAAGTAGAAAAGAAGCCTCTTTGGAGAAGGAAGAAGATTACCGTAGATCTAGGCAACTTTAACCACCAATGAAAACAAAGTAAATTCACTCTCAAACTAACTTCGACTTCAGGACAAGTTTAAAAAAAAAATGATTTCAGCACCCAATTGTAAAGCTTTAAATTCAGGTTAAACTGTATCAAAATAGAATGATTATGTGATATTTCAGTTCGATTTTTGAAATCTGATTGAGTAAATATATGAATCCTAATACATATTATATAATCGTAATTGGTGGACCTGAAATGGAACGAGGCAATGATTCATAATACTCCAAGGAACATGAATACACAACGTCAGTTTCGTTACTACACCATATTAGAGTAATTAAGAACAATTTTACATACATTCAGTGTACCATAATCGTGCAACCTCATTAATCTCACACCAGATCGCCGGTCTCAGTCAATGGCCGTTTGATTCTCGTTCCGGGTTAGTATTTCCCTTAATTGCAGACGCAAAAACTCTAAAAAATGTTGCTGGATTTGAAATGTTCAAGAATTTTAGAAATTTATTAGTGCATCGGGCTAGAGAATTGAAAAACTGTAAGATTGAGTTTATTCAGTCACCCATGTTTTCCCCATTTTTCTCTGCCAATTATTGTTCAGTTTCGATGATTCCAGCGGCAATCTTTCAGCTTTTCAATTCCATAGCCCGATGCACTAATGAATTTCTAAAATCCTTGAAAATTTCAAATTTAGCAACATTTTTAACCCTGCAGCCGGATCATCTGTTTTTCAACGCTTAACCGGACCATCGGTCTCTCAGACCTCTATGTTACGATATCGTTTTTGCTCCTTTGTTCGCATGTTAGCTTCATTATTCTACGATGTTCTAGCTACCTCTAATTAATATTCAGGCCTAATTAATATTTATGGATGCTCTGTTACGATATTATAACTATATTTTTTCATAATTTTGTGTATTTTTATCCATACAAAATAGTAGATTATTTTACTTGTTTGACAACTCAGACTTGGATTTTTATTCAGTCACAATTTACTAAGACTATGTAGTGGTACGTACCACACATCATGATGGGTACTCTGTTAAAATAAGAGTGTGTAGGTACTCTTTGAGCAATTCCCAAATCACTCTAAATTTAGAACCACGAAAAACATTTGTAAAAATTCCAAGGTAGGTAACTTGATATTCAGTCGACATTAATGAAATTCTTTACAATGTAGAAATTCTAAATTCTAATAGTCAACAATGTATAAAAAATATTTATGAAAAACATTCGTAAAGTGTGAATTTACTCAAAATGACATAAAAAATATTCATGAAAAAGTAGGTAAGTAACTAGTAAAATCACATGATAATCATTATGCAGAAATCCTAAATTCTAATAGTGAACATCATGTTTATAGAAAACACTCATGAGAGTCCGGTTCTATGAGACCCATGAAAAAAAAATCACTGGTATCCGGACCATCGGTCCCACAGACTTACTACCTTTTGAAAGATCACAACTTATTTCCAAACTTTCTGCTTTTTCTTGTTTCCAAACTGCTCTGCCTGAAGTTCAGGTCCCAACTGAAGATGTCACGGGCTGCTGGCCACCTCTAACCACTAAGACCACCTCTATCGGAGAAATGCCAAACTGTGTCGGTCTCACAGACCGATGGTCCGGCTGAAGGGTTAAAAGTTTTTCCCCTGCAATTAAGGGGATACTGACCCGCAACGAGGAATAAACGAACGGCGACCGACTGAGAGTCCTGAGGGTCGCCGTTCCTTCCTCGTTCCCGGTCAGTATTTCACGAAATTGAAGGCGCAAAATCTTAAAAAGTTGTACCTAAATTTGAAATTTTGAAGGATTTTAGAAATTCATTTGTGCACGGCCCTAGTGACTGGAAAAACTGAAAGATTGCCGCTGGAATCATCAAGATCGAACAATAATTGCCAGAGAAATATGGGGAAAACATTGGGTAAACCGTTTATTCAGTAGTTTTTCCCTTTTTTTTTGGCAATTATAGTTCGATTTTGATGATTCCGCCGGCAATATTTCATTTTTCAATTCCCTAGGGCCCTGCACTAATAAATTTCAAAAATCGGTGAAAATTCCACATTTAGGTAAAACTTTTTAAGTTTTTGCGCATCCAATTTGGCGAAATAATAAAAACAAACGGCGATCGACTGAGACCCTCTGGCCAGTCTCTAGGGCAATATCGCAGGTCTTGATAATTTTTCGGGTTGGGCAGTTGGTGAACCAGCTTAAGCGGGTGAGGCATTAAGTAGCCATGAACCAAATCATCAGAACACTGATCCTTCCTTTGGAAGACAGCTGATGACGTTCTCGGTGCCAGGAATGGCAGTTGGACGAAAATTCAATCTGAGAGAGTTTTTGTATTACCAATAGACACATTTACGTGGAAAGAATCAAGTTTTCGTCCTATTATGCTTAAATAGAGCGGAGTCGTTCCCCTTTCCCAATCTCAATATTAGTAAAACACATTTTCGCTCATTGACTTTTCAGCTCATCGACTGGAGGGTTGAGTTCTCCAAGTGGTGGATCAGTGAATTCAAGACCGTTAAATTTCCTGCTCAAGTTCCTCAAACTGAACAAGTTTTCAGTTATTTCGTCGATCCTGAAACCAAAAAATTTGTTCTATGGACTGAGAAGTTGACGAGATACGAATTAGATTACGAAATACCACTGCAGGTATGTTTGAACACACCAGTGATGAATCCGTATAGTGGATGTGTCATAGTTTTTCACTAGCTATAGCAAAATTATGTTGATTTCACTCATCCTATCAGAGTGAATTGAACAGCTGATCTAACATGTAAGTGGTTTTGCGATACTACTGTAAAATTTTGGTTTGTACGTTTTCTGTAAACAGTCTACACTGGTAAACACAGCTGAAACAACCAGAATAAGATACTTCCTAGATCTGCTGATTGAAAGGAACAAAGCCGTGATGCTCGTGGCACCGGCTGGTTGTGGAAAATCTGTACTTATTGGAGATAAAATGTTTTCACTGTCAGAAAAATATTCAGTCACCAACATTTCTTTCAACTTCTACACAACATCAGGTGACTAGATTATCTTCATAATTTTGAAATATTGAAGCCGTATTTACTAAAAGTACTTGGCTAGTGAAACACGTATCCGTCGATATTTTTGTATTATAGAGATGCTGCAGAAGGTGTTAGAAAAACCTCTGGAGAAAAAAGCAGGCAGAAATTACGGACCTCCAGGAAACAAGACCATGATTTATTTCATAGACGACATGAATATGCCAGAAGTAAGCTGACGTTTCTTCACCAACCGATTAATTCATTCATTTAGAGCAGTTCCTAAACCATAGGCAAACGAATCTTATAAGGGAATCTGGCTCTTTACAAGTAGTAGAAGTTATTGGATCAGTTTCTCTACAATCGGAGCCAAGGTTATCCTACCAATTTCATAACCAGAGACAAACTAGTATAGTGGTAAATCAAAATACGTTTGAAGCCTTAAATTAGTTAATTTTGTGAATGTTTAATTTGTTTACATGAAAATGAATTATCTCCTTCCAAAACAAGTATGTACTAGGTTAGGAAACTGGGTTAAGGGGGGAATTGTAACTTTTGATCTATATTTTCAATAATAAACATTGGAAGCGACCAAGAAAAAAAACATTGTTTAACCCCCTCAGCAGTTGATTTTTTTTCAAATTTAGCTACAACTTTTAAAGTTTTGTCCTTACGATTTAGGGAAATACCAACCCGCAACGAGGAACGAACGGCAACCGACTGAGAGCCCGTGTTCTTTGCAGTAGAATGAAAAGAAAATCTATAGAGACAAAATTAAGTTGTAAAATAATTATAGCATTTTAGTTTATTATTTTCAATAATTAACCTTTTTAATCGACCAAGAAAAATTTTTTGTTGGTTTACGTCTCAAGGTATGTAGAATCCGAAAATCGAATAAAAATGTTTCCGTCCGTCCGCCGTACGCGGCACTTTCCTTAGTTCCCATGGACCGATTTTGATGAAATTTGGTATACGGGCTCCATTTGGGGTCTAGTTGTGCCCCGAATCGTTGGTTTGATGTCAGTCACTTCTTAGGAGTGAAAATTAAGGGTTGCAATTTTCAATAGTGCCCTAAATAAAGGTATTGTTTTTTCATCAATTTTAAAAAGTATTGAATTTTTGAGTTTTTGAACAACTTTTGAATTTTTGAACGATTGGGTTTTGAATTGAAGTTATGAATTTTTAGAGACTACGCAGAGCCCTGTAGGACAATCCGTTCGCTCCCCATGAGGAATTGAGGGTCGGACTTACGATAAATCAGAAACACGAGGGTGAATAGCAAAAGTGGCGTAATCTCCGTTCAAATTTTAGCTGCCCAAAATGAAAGTAATTATGTGGTAGGTAGGTGTAACTATGGTTGGTAGGTAGTGATATAATAAACCATTGTGTAATAATTGACAGCGTTTTTCCCTTTGGGTCAGTTTCTTTCCCAACGGCCTCCATTTTTGAACTAGTTTCCCACCGGTGTGAAATGTGGTTAGCTCCAAGTAGCAGCAAATTTATATGAGTTTTCCCACACCCACTTCCGATCCGTTTCATCCCTGGTGGAAAAATGTCTGACATGGGAAGTTGGTAAAATTCGAGGTGAATGAATGTCCAACCCACTAGATCAGTTCCCCTAATTGTAAAGAAAATTGTTTAATGTGAGTAGACGCTGTTCTTGAAACATTTTTCACCCATTCATGTTCCAAAAACGAAGTACTTGATAAATTTAAGTACTTAAGTTTTTATTTTAACTTTCAGAACAACTCACTCTACTACCATCTTCATTCTCAACTCCAAGTACAGTACTGGCAAAATCACCTGTATTATCTGAATGTCAGTTAAACGAGGATGAAGTGGTTTCATACGATATCATGACATGATATCATGGTGTCATACATTGTGTGAAACCATACATCAGTGGTATCATCGTAATAATGGGGTGTGCGCCTGGGTAGGAAAAACTGTTTATTGTTATTTTTAATCTAAGGTAGATCTCATTCTGAGAATTTTGGTACCAACCGCGACCTTCTAGCGTGTGTAAATCTTTTCCTATGAATTTTTAAAGTTTCGACCGTTTATGACGTCACAGTGGGCTGGGGGGTCCCGCCCAGGCGAGAGGGGCGCGTGACGTCATAAACGGTCGAAACTTTGAAAAATCATAGAAAAAGATCTACTCATCCAAAAAGAGAACGACTGGTGTCAAAACTCTCAGGATGAGGTCTACTTTCGATTAAAAATCTAAAAAAAAATCAAGGTGCACCCCCCATTCGTTGCATTCTAAAACATTCATTTGGAACTACTGTAACTACAAATCAAACATGGCTTATCAAAATTTGTACTAGGAGGTTTCGTTTACTCGTTTAAGTCAAATAATTTGTTAATTAAAGGTGGACAGATACGGAACTGTACAACCTCATACTTTGATACGGCAACACATGGACTACCAGCACTGGTATGATAGACAGAAGCTCTCACTGAAAGATATCCATAACATCATGTTTCTGAGCAGCATGAATCCCACTTCAGGGAGCTTCAACATCGATCCCAGGCTCCAAAGGCATTTCATTGTTTTCGCTCTCAGGTACGGACCAACTTGGTTGACTAAATGGCCCCATTCACGTGTATGTCCGGAGTCGCCGCCGCGTCCCTCCAGGTACTCCCCAAAGCCACCGCAGTAGTCCATTCACCTAGCTGCCAAAACCTCCTGACTCCGCCGAATGGCGGGCCTGCTTCCAACCACCGCTTGCTCAGATGACTATAAGTGAGGAAAACGGTAGGGCTACCGTGCGACCCGGCGTCGGCCTCCCACCAGTACAGCATGTAGCCCTACCGTTTTCCTCACTTCTAGTCATCTGAGCAAGCGGTGGTTGGAAGCAGGCCCGCCATTCGGCGGAGTCAGGAGGTTTTGGTAGCCAGGTGAATGGACTACTGCGGTGGCTTCGAGGAGTACGTGGAGGGACACAGCGGCGACTCCAGGCATACACGTGAATGGGTCCCTTTATACTGTACGAATATACCGATGAAACGTTTTTGACCCTTAAAATAAGTAAAATGCTCCTGTGTAATCGAAATCGTTCATGTGACTCAAGATTTTGATAAAACCGTTAGCTAATACTACCTCTTATTTTAACAGTTTTCCTGGGACCGAGGCTTTGTCCCACATCTATTCCAGCCTTCTGTATCAGCATATAAGCAACCCAATCAACAAGTTTCCCTCTTCAGTCATCAAAATGGTGGATACTGTCATCCAATTAGCACTTCAAATGCATCTTCGAATGCAGCAGACATTTCTTCCTACAGCAATCAAGTTCCACTATATGTTCAATCTGAGAGACCTCAGCAATATATTCCAGGTTTGTTCGAGTCAGAAACGTTCTATAGCATATTGTTTGCAGTTTGAAAGAATGCGGAAGGTTTGGTGAGGTGTCCATGTGTATTACAATCCCAAAAACGTCGTCCTTCTTCTACCTGCCACTCAAGACAGGGAAAATGAGACCGAGGGTTGTTGACTACCGACCGATGTTGAAGTGAAAGGATTGATTTATTACAGGCAAAACAAAACAAATACAGAACACCAATAAAAAATAAAACAGGTTCCTCACCCTCGGGAAAGTCTTATCAATTAAAAGAGTGTGCATTCATTCATTCAAAAATAAAATCACGCTTCCAGTACCTAAAGGATGATGCTTCTTTCAAATTTTAAAGGTGACTAAAGGGTAAACAGAAGGACAAGTGAACTCACATTAAAAAATAGATTAAAATCCAAAATTAAATCCAAAATTAAAATTAAATTAAAGAGATAAAAATCCTTCCTAACAATTGGCTGAGTGGAGCTCCTCCACCTTATTATGACTCGAGTTGCTCGATGCCTGGATTACGGTTACTGAGGCTCGGCCCTCAGTTAAGAACAGGTAGTCGTCTATGTTAGCAGGTATACCCTTCGGGAAATTCTTTCTATCTGAGAACAGTACTTAGTTTCTTCTATTGTTTTTAATGAGGGATACAATCAGGGTTGTTCTCTATCCTAGTTTTCTAGGACAAGTAGGAGTTGGGGTTTGGGAGAGCTGATTGAGTTTTTCAAGTGTTCTCCTGAATGTCGAAGTTTTTTTTTTTTTAATTTTGGCATTACTATTATAGTATACAGCCATACTTATGTTACATGAGATAATTGCAATCTTAATTTAAAATTACATAAAGTCTATATGTTTACATTACAATTGTATAAAAATCTAGACAGTTCTTTATGAATTATCATGTTTCTGGAAGACAAAATGGTATTCAAAAACTAATGTTTGTTCTTCTTATTATGTTACTGATTAGTACGTGTCGTTGGCTGGCATATTCTGGGCATTCCATAATTAGATGTTTCAATCTTCCATTAGTCAGGTCTTATAATTTTTGCCCGATAATGTGCGTTCCTTAACTGGCAATTCCTTTAAACGTAAGATAAAGTTTTTAAGCTACTTTTTCCTTTTAGTTTTTAGCAACATCGAAATCTAAGTAGCCATGTACGACCTGTACTCCTTTTTATTGCTGTATTTGTTCCATGTTTTGTTTTGTCTGTTATTTGACTATTGTTTTGCCATTTTGGCCGTGACAATTAAAAATATTTGATTTGTTTGATTTGATTTGATAAAGAGACACAACATTACGACAATGACCAACCCTTACCCCCAAAATTAAGTGAATTTTGGACTTAAGATGTATAGGGAGAAACATTAAGGATACCTACCTAATATCACTGTTGCAGGCTATGATCCTGACTACCCCAGAATGTATCCCAGATGCAGGTGGGTTTGTCAGGATTTGGATGCACGAGGCTTCCAGAGTTTACGGCGACAAGCTTATTGATTTGAAAGAGCAAGACGTTTTCAACAAAATGCTGCTAGAAAACATCAAGAAAGTGTTCACGGTACGTCATATTTACCTTCGAAATTCAGAACAGTGAATCCTCCGATCGTACTGATCAATACAACTTTAAAACTATACTTGTGTCTCTGAAACTTTATCATATTTACCTACACTCCCTATATTCTCAGCAAGTGAAAGTTTGAAAATCTCAAAACTATGTTAGTATCATCGAAATTTATAATCAAAATATTCTATTTAATTGTGTTTTATTCTCTAATGTCCTAAATGAGCATTGTTTCTTGATTTCTTTAGCTCAATTTAATAGAGGTAAGATGCAGAATATGCGATAGCGTGCATGCTGCTTGATCTAGAACTTTTCGTGTCATGAATCCAATAGACCTACCAATTTTACGTAGGGAGGTCAATAGTGCTAATTTTTGCTAATAGGCTGCGAATTTTTTAAAGCCTTGAATCATTTTTGAATAGCGAATGCCTTAAGCAGCATTTTGCATGAAGTCCCGTACCTACTCGTAGGTATGGGTAAATCAAAATAGATTTTGTTTACCACATTTTTTTCGAAAGGCTTTTCGTATTTACTCAACAAGTGCTGCCGACTGGACGAATATACTTGGGACTCGACATCATTATAACGAATAAGGTGTATGAAATGATCTGTAGTGTCAATAACTAGGGCGCCATTAAGTTTATGCATGGAGAAAACAAATATTGAAGGTCGCTATCAAGATATACTGTCACGGAGAATATGTGAACTGGGTTATAAGGTAACAATAGAGCCCAACAGGGTAATACATTACCATTCAACGGGCATGAGACAGACCATCGTAGGTATAGGAAAGTACAACCATCAGTACATGATCTCCACTGGTGAAAACATTTCACCATTTGGCAGTTTGGTGATTTTGGGGTACAATGCGCATAACTGTTCTACTGTATACAATATTATAAGGCTTATATTAAAGTGTGGGAGTAAATCTGTCAAGGAACTTGTCAATTCCATTCGTATTCGTTTCTTTTGTTTTGTTGCGTCCCCCTCAGTTTTAGTTTTTATACTTGAACAATTTATCACGGTCGATTGGCTCAATTAGAATATAATACAATAATTATAAGACAATGATGAATATTTAACTTTATTGTTTTTCTTTTATTATTAATAATAATGAAACTTTGGAATCGAATAAGAAACAAAATTTAAACCCCTCAAAATTTCATGGTTTACTTTTCAAGGTAGTACGTAGAATCCAAAAATCGAATTAAAAAAATCCGCCCGTCCGCCATACGCGGCACTAACCATTGTTACTATTGGCCGATTTTGATTAAATTTGGTGTACAGGGTGTCACACCTATGTTCCTGTCATAGCCTAGAGATTGATTCTACAACTAATTTGTGACTTTTTTGTCTCTTGACTTTTTTTAACCCCCTTAAAATCCGACTTTTTTCACTTTTAAGATGTTTTTCGTATATTTGACCTTACGCCATTATAACAGCTATAACTCCCTTGTTTCCTAAGTCAAAACTCAAATCTAACTATATCGTTGGAAAGAGCGTGAAATTCTCTATCTCTCCAGTGCTAAATAAAACGTTTTAAAGAAGACTGTTGAAAAATGAGCCCGAACAGTAAAATCTCGGAAATGTTCAGTTTTTTCCAAAAGTTTGTAAGCTTAACTGAAATTGCCGGTTAATTTCCAACTGTAATCCCAAAAGTTGACCCAAAAGCTCAGCTTTCCAACGGTATGGTCAGAATTGTTTCCAATATTTTTATTAGTGGAGAAAACCGCGCTTGAATGAGAAAAAACGTGTTTCTTGTCAACGAAATCGACGGTTTGACGGGAGGATTCGGGGTCTCCTCTGCCGCTGCTCCTCTCACTCACCACTAGACGGGAGGATTTCGGCACACGGCTTCGGCTATCGACGAACAAGGCCGAACCGAAATCCTTTCTTTAACGTCTAGTTCACTCTCCATCCAACCCCGTTTCAGTTAGGCTTACGACCGTTTGAAAAAACTGTAAATTTCTGAGATTTTCAATATTTTACTAGTCGGGCTCATTTTTCAACATCTGAGTCTTCTTTAAGGTGTAAGGTCGAAAATACGAAAAACATCTGAAAGGTGAAAAAAGTAGGATTTTAAGGGGGTTAAAAAAACGCAAGAGACAAGAAAAGTCACAAATTTGTTGTAGAATCAATCCCTAGGCTATGACAGGAACATAGGTGTGACACCATGTACGGGCTCCATTTGGGGTCTAGTTGTGCAGTGCAATTTTCAAAATACCCTACTTCGAAAACTCTTGATACAAAGTTGCCTATTGTTTTTTATCAATTTAATAGATAATTTAATTTTTAGAATCAAATCAGACCAACCAGAGCACTGTTGTGGGACGAACCTTTCAATCCCCATAAGGACTTGAAGGTTGGACTTACAAATAATCATAAACACGAGTTTGAATCGGAAAAGAATGTTCACTGATGGAAATCTAATATGAACAAATATTATTTCAGCTGATCAAATGCGATCTTTGTTCGTTTCTTCGAATGAAGTTCCATGTCTCTCAGTTTGCTTTCTTAGCAACCAAAAACTTAATTCTGTTAAGTAAAAATAAGTTTGATAGCTAACCTTGCACAAATATGGTTGGATTACACTGATAATGGAAAAGTCTGTGATCTTTGAAGGCAGAAGATCTATGTAACCGTTGTGTAATCATTTGCAGCGTTTTGTTATAGAATTTCTTATAGAATTCTTATAGAATTCGTGTCACTTCCTTGTCAATCGTTACTTACTGAAAATGCTCAGTACTCATTACTCTAATTTTGGTTGGAGAGGCTTTAGGTCCTGGTTCCAACTAATTCCTAGGTTCGGAGCTGCCTTGACAGTTTTCAAGTGTCAACTATGTATTCCTCCACATTTTGACGTAGCATGTTCTGTACCGCAGGACCTCCACGAAACCGAGTATTTAAGCGATCCTCTGATTTATTGTCACTTCGTTGACGGGATTGGCGACCCGAAGTATCTGCAAATGAGCTCGTGGAGCCTGCTGAACGAGACACTCACAATGGCCATGAGCCAGTACAACGATCTGGTTGCCACGATGAACTTGGTGCTCTTCGAAGACGCGATGTCACACATTTGTCGGTATAGTGAACTGTTTTTATAGTCAAGACGATTCTTCGAGTGTCCTTTAAAGATAAACATGCCATAAATGTGAACGGAGTTACAAGGATGATACATGTTTCCACAAAAATACTGCCATTAAATTATTACGCCCTTATGAAACCTATGAAACAAAACTTGAGATCAACTTTTCTCTTTATTCAGGATCAATCGTGTGATGGAGATGCCCCGAGGAAACGCATTGCTAGTTGGAGTTGGTGGAAGTGGCAAACAGTCACTCGCCCGGTTGTCAGCATTCATATCAGGATTGGACCCATTTCAAATCCAGTTGAAAAAAGGATATTCGGTCACTGACCTCAAGGTTAATCAAATTCTGGATCAAATTATATTTTTTGAAATTTTACTCAATATTTACACCTTACAACTGCTTATGACTACAAGAATGAATTAATGTTGTAATTGTGTATATTTCAAAATATTAATATGCTGATAACTGTGGTAGGTTTGGTGGTTACGACACGAAGTTGCCAATCTTCAACAAAAATAATCACTTGAGTTAAGAACGCCCTCATGTGTTTCAAAAGAGATACAATTGAATAGCTCGCTCGGGTCTAACATTTTTTCTTATTTTTCGTTTTTTTTTTCAAACGAATCGTGGAAATTTCCTCTATCAATCTTCAGAGACAAAAGTAACCTCATATCATAGCATATCAGCTGTTAGGGACCAAAAATTGGTAAATATCAAAATTTTCATTGAAGTGAAGGGGTGTATGTTCCGTTGCTATGGCCAAACTTGTACGCGTCAGTCTTTTTACCCACCCATTGATTTATTTATTCTCCCTTCGAATACCAGTTTTAATTCGTTTTCTTCTATTATTTACATTTGAGTTTGTCGGACAATGATTTAGACTGTAAATAAATAACGAAAGCGGAAAATAAACTTGAAACTGTGGGCAGATAACAGTCGCAAAATGCTTCAAAATTCAGGACAGCCATACATCTCAAGAAAATCTACTCGAGTTCCTGGTAAGAGCAAAATCTTACTGTTGATAATTTCCAGTCCCTATGACCTCATTCCGTTCGGCCTTCTATGTCTTAACCCATCTTAGTCCTTGTACTTACCACCTCTTATCTAATCTTGTCCTATCCAAGAAGAAAAATACCATTCCGATGCTCAAACCTCTCATTTTTCATGAAACGACTCTTCATAGGGAATCTTCGCCAAAAAATAATGAACATTTTTTCATTATTCTGCTGATTAATCCTAATTGGACCGTGGTGTCACTAGAGACACCGAAAACATTTCAAGCATTCCATAGCTGTCCATAGGTGTCACCAAATTAACTAGATTTAAATTGCAATTTGAAAATTTATGGACAAAACTGAATTTAAAAAAACATTTTCTGTAAATAAAAGTCAAAAATTGATGTTATGACACAAATTTTGGAATTTTTTCATCGATTTCTTCGAATAGTTTTGCCATAACTCTATATGGAGACTTTTCCTATAGGCCACAAAAAATTCTGCTGTTCATTAAGATGAAGATGTGTTGATGAGATGTTTTCGGTGACAACAATGATGCATGGTCCAATTAGGTTTAAAACATGTTTCTATCATCGAATCGTTCACCAACTTATTTTATTGAATCATATTCGATTTTAAAAGCCGATGGAAGAAGGTTCTATGCCGCTCTCTCTGGGTAAGTTTGCCGATCATACGGTTTTGCTGGGGAATTCGATCTTACTTTCGCTCTCCCGAAAGCAAAAGGGACATAGCCCTCTATTCGGCCGAGCTATTTAATTAGGTTTGAAATTGTTTAATATTGCGATAAGGCAATACTGCTAGATCCAATTAAAATGCGTTCAACATTTAGTATATAGTTTTACGTACAGATTTTGATCGCCGATGGGTAGCGCAGTGAGAGCTGCTAGGTCGCCAATTAGTTATCAACCAGTTTAGTTCACTCTCAGTTGTGACATGACATTTGATGTTTGGCGATTTTGTCTTAATCCATAGTATACAATATGTTTGTAGATGAATACTGGTTTTATTAATTTTATTTCATGCCACGAAATTACTTCCAAATTCAGATTGATCTAGCTGGCCTCTACAACAAAGCTGGTCTTAAAAATTCCGGAATCATGTTCTTGATGACTGATTCTCAAGTGCCCGACGAGAAATTTCTCGTGCTCATAAATGACATGCTGTCTTCCGGCGAGATCCCTGAGCTGCTGGCGGATGACGAAATTGATAGCATTGTGAATACCATAGCACCGGAGGTGAGCTTTCTATGTGTTGAATCGTGAATATTTTGAGGTGCACCAAGACCCTGATTTCCAAAAAGAGATCCCAGATGATGCTCCAAGTGGATGGTCTGTTGTGTTGAAAGGGGATAACTCTAAAGCCTTGGCGTCAGCAATGAGGAATTTCACCGAATTCTGTTTGCATTTTTCCTGAATAGGTAATGGTGTAGTATAGATGAAAATCGGGTTGATTTCGGAAAATAAGTCTCCAGTTATTTTTAGGAGACAATCAAAATTTATGATTTCAAAAAACAACCGGGAAAATGGACCTTTTCAACGTGAAGCGGAAACGCTCGCTCATTGGCTGTTCGGATCGCCGGCTCCTCCCATTGTTGCCCGATGGAATGATGAAATCGTGTTATCTAAGAGGAAATTTATCAAAAAAAAAAAAAGGGGAAACCTCATTTTCTTCATCTTCATTTTTCAATTTTTTTTTTTTCAGCTCGATTTCACAATCTCAGCTCTTCAAGTGGCCGTACATGAACTATTCCTGATTGACGTCATCCTCCCGGGTTTTTTAAACGTTCATATTTTCTACACTGTTTTGTTTATTCGTAAATTAGGAAGTACGGGCTGAATGTTCGCCGTAGGTGGTTTTTTGAGGTGATGAATCCGATTTTGGGGTCAAAAATATGAAATTCTGACATGGTGAAATTCCTCATTCTTCAATGATTTAAGGCCCCAATTTTTAGGGTAGTACAGAGATACGTTTTCATCCATTTCAAAGCGTTTGGTGTAGGTAACTACCTGGTAATAGCCAATCGCACGCTGAGACTTGAAATTCGTGGTCAAGGACAAATCCACGGAGTACGAAACTGAAGGACCAAATTATTCACAAACTGCCTAGATAAGCCTCTTGAGTATCCCTTCATGATCCCAACACAGTTATAATAGCATGGACAACAGGCGACCCATCCCCGGAGAGTGGAGGGCCATTTCATCAACCCGTCCCGGTAAACGTAAAATGTAAGCAATGAGAAGTCCGAGAATTGGTGGCTAGGTGAAGGTAAGAAGCTAGCGTGTTCTGTGGCCAAGCGAAGGGAAGGCAGTTGTTGAACCTAGTAATTGGCCGTGCAAAATGGAGGAAACCATAGTTGTGCAAAACTAACTAAAAACCGTCGATACAGCAGTTTGTTGTGGAATCGAGTAATGTACATTATCATCTTGGTAGCAGGAAAAAAAAGATGTGTGAAGATGAATTGAGTGCTGGCATAACATTATTCCCTTTCGACGAAACCAATCCTGCCCAAGATATCCCGTAAAAATCCAGGACACTGATCGCTAGGCAATCCCCCGAAGACGACCTCTACCTCAACGTTAACAGGGTTAGCACCAAGTTTGGTGCAATATTTTATCGTCACGGCTGATTTTATTTTATTAATTGATAACGATAGCTGACTATACCCTTTGTAGGTTTTTAGTATTACGTATTACTGTGAGGGCACGACTTCAGACAAAATTTCTAATAATATAATATTCCGAAACCTACCAACATATTTTTGGAGTAATCTTTACTCCGAGCCATTTGGTGATAAATCGCTCATTTAATGTATTAAAGTCATATCTCAAAGTCAGTTGTATTTTGAGATCAACCGAGATGTGACAGTTTCCACTAATATTGTACAGGTGGTGGAGAGGTACGACAATGCACACAAGGCCATCTCGCGACTAGTTTTGCAAACATAAAAGTGGCGTTCATGCACTAGTATTTTTCTTCAAAAACAAGAAAAATCAACAATTTTAAGATGACATTGTTGCATTAAATGCAACAATGCATTGTTGCATTTATTTTGTTGTATTTATTGTTGCATTGTTCCATTCTTCATTAATTTTGTGAGAAGTAGGAATACTGAAAATTTCTTCTGTACCGTACAGGCCAAAGGAGCAGGCCTCCAGGATACCAAAGAAAACTGCTGGAAGTTCTTCATAGACCGAGTGAGACGAAATTTGAAGACAATCTTGTGTTTCTCACCAGTCGGCTCAACATTAAGGGTCAGAGCACGGAAGTTCCCGTCGTTGGTGAACTGCACGACTATCGACTGGTTCATGGAGTGGCCGCCCAAAGCGCTCGAGAGCGTGTCATTGAAATTCCTCAGTGAAATTCAGGAGCTACCTGTAAGATTCGTTATGATATAAGTTGTACTTTCAAAATATATGACGTATAAGGCGTAATCCCTAATCATAACTCGACATTATCACACCTCCCTTCACGGGGTTCTCACGAACTGCCTGTCCCCCTCTCGATACATCTAATTATATTTCGGTGGCGCCTAATTTGAATACTGGCAATGCCGCTGACATACAGGGTGTAACACTATAAGAACGTCAACCCGAAAAATTTCGATTCTACAAGTAATCTCCGATCGAAAATGCTTCCTAGCAGTTTTCGTTCAACCCCTTGTTTTCCCAAGTTTTGCTTGCGAGTCTACCAAGGTTGCAGAAGCTGTGTTTTCACTTTTCAAGGATGAAAAAAAGTTCTCCAAAATCAAAATTTTCAAACAATTTTGGTTCCGTGTCTGTATGTCTATGTGTCTGTCATGAAATCCTTGTAACGGGCATAACTATACGAAGTTATTGTCCGATTTCTATGAAATTTTCAGGGATTGTGCGGGTTGGTGTGTAGACGGTCCCCTATGAAAATTGTTTATCATGTTTATATTTCTTTGAGAAATAAGATTTATTTTTATGATTCATCATGTGTGTACTAAAATAAAGTATTTCTTTTCCTTCTTCATTACAAGTACGTCCAAAAAATGACATGATGTATGTATCAAAACGATAATTTGTCGATGGTGTAATAAATTGAGTGACCAGTCAACTAAATACCTCCGCACCTGAGATGTTGGTATTCATTCACAGAAAACTCTGATAGAGCCTATGTCACTGCTGATGGCATTTATGCATCTGAGTGTAAACAAAATGTCGCAGACCTATCTCCTGAATGAGAGGAGGTACAATTATACGACCCCTAAATCATTCCTGGAGCTGATCAATTTGTACAAGAAACTCCTGAAAAGAAAGAATTTTGAAGTTGTGACGAAGATTACTAGACTTCAAGCAGGTCTTCAAAAACTAGTCAGCTGCGCAGAGCAAGTATGTTTTTTTTCCTTTTCCAAAAAAATTTTGTCTATATGTAATGTGATTCACAAAAATATTACGTCATGGATATTGAATACCTTAACACTCTTCCAATGTTGATTCTCAGGTGGGATCGCTCAAAGTGCAGTTAGCTGAACAAGAAATTGTAGTTGCGGAAAAAAATGTAAAAGCTACCGAACTTATTGAGATAGTGAAGAAAGAAACCGAAAAAGTATCCAGAGAAAAAGCATTTGGTGAGTTACATGGATGATGTGTGCAATACTATACTCATTGCAAGTTTTGTGATAACTAGAGACTGGAATTACATGCACACAATTTGGCCAAAATATGCACTCAATATGAGCAAAATATGCATTTAAAGCCAGACTGCGTTTACTTTTTTTTTTTTAAATATTTCCAAAAAGAAATACATTTTAACGTACAAGTATTCTATGCATTGTGTTCCAATTATTTTCGTATCTTTCAAAATATTATGTAAAAAGATCAAGGAAGAAAATGGAATGAAAATTGTATCACCTTTTTTTCTCCCACTATGCCTTACATCATCAAATATTCAAATCTTAACAAACATTCACTTCATACATACCGGTGTTTCAAGATATTTTATACAAAAAAAAGTCACTCGCTACCGCAATCATAGCACTGGGCCACAATCGATTGGCAAGTGTAAATCTCCTACGTTTGTCGCTGAGGAGTAACTTCAAGGCAGAAAATGATCTCTCCACATCACAAAACCCTATTGGTGAAAATGTCAAAGCTGAGAATTCTGCTGAGATAAGGTCAGATGAGAGGTCAGAGGGCACCCCTCTCAACATTTTGAAGCATCCAGTAAAAAATTCCATCCAGGATTTCCCTGTGGGACGGACTAAGCTACTCCTGTTTCCCAGGGAACACTTCCCTCTTCTACCTTTTGCCATCCACCCACTCCTGTGCACAAATCCAATCCTTGGGTCTCCAGACGAGGGATTAATGCCGTAATCATGGCGAATTGGGCTTTAATAAATGTCAAAATATGTTATCTCGGAGGATTTGGTCGTTACAGAAATTATTTTGGGTGTGAGGAAAAATCTCACACTTTAGTACTCGGGGTGTCCATTAAAATAAATAAATATTATAATTTAAACAATCAATGGACGAAACTAAAATTAAAAACTGAAATAAATATAGAGAAATTCCCCAATTTCGATGAAACATTCAGCAATATCCACTAAACTGCCAAAGTATGCAAAATATGCAAATTCCAGTCTCTAGTGATAACTGATGGAGGTTGGCTGACAAAATATTATAGTTACTTACCTGTTATAGTTCAAATATTTTTCAAACTCTGCCAACAGTTCAGGAAGAGGAAAGAAAATGCCAGATAATTGAAGAAGACGTCACACTGAAGCAAAAGATGTGTGAACAAGATTTAGAGAAAGCAATGCCCGCTTTGGAAGCTGCTCAAGATGCTCTGAACACCCTCAACAAGGTAGCGACTTATTCGTCTGTACTGATCAGTTGGTAGTACGTCTGAACGGTGAATAATTGCTATGTCCATTTAAGATTAACCAACCATAGTAATCATGGATTCAACGACGGTGTAAGACGGTTCCTGCCTAAGCAATTCGTCCACAACATTCATCAGCAGGAAGTTGAAGACCTCCATTACGTAACATATTGGAGATGGGTTTAGCATACTTATTCAAAACTTGCCATCTACCTTGCGGAGGAGACTGAGTCACGAGTTGGAATGAGAGACACCAATATGGTATTCAATGCAACATTATTGCTAACCCATTTTCTATCGCTCTGCTAGCCAAAAGACCAATTTCTAACTTTGATCCTGCTCAGGCCAACTGACCATTTACCAAAACGTTTGTATCACACTTGACCGCAAACCGAATTGAGCCAATTGGTCCAAACCGAAGCCTTACCACCAACCAACTTGAGGAAAACTATCGATCGCATTTCGGTCAGCTAACATTTGAACAAAGATTCGGCCTCTTTTGCGATTCACACTCGTGTTTCTGATTTATCGTAAGTCCAACCCTTAGATTCTCGTAGGGAACGAACATTTTGTCCTACAGGGCTCCGCGTGGTCTCAAAAAATTCTATATTATCTAAATTGATGATGAAACAATACCTTTATATCAAAATGTTTTGGGTTAGGGTGTTTTCAAAATTTCAAACCTTATTTTTCAACCTTTACAAGTGACCTACATCAACCAAAATCTTCAGGGCACAACTGAACCTCAAATGGAGCCGACATACCAAATTTCATTAAAATCGGTCAATGCTAAGTGAGGAAAGTGCCGTCACGGCGGACGGACGGCAACATTTTCATTCGATTTTCGGATTCTACGTACCTTGAAACGTAAACCTACAAATTTTGAGGTTTAAAAAAAATGTCTTGGTCGATTACAAAGGTTCATTATTGAAAATAATAAACCAAAAACATATTTTAAATCGGAAAAACGGTTGAAAATTGGACTTGAAATGGAAAATTTGTCAGATCTTGGAAATCTCAACTTTTTTCAAATGCTCATAGGTTCTGTAATCTGGTCCATGAATTTTTACCTGTAGGCCTAAAAGATGCGCCAAAATCTCAGCTTTCCAATGGTCTAATTGTTTTTATTTTCAAATGAGGCTTATCACAGAAATTTGTGTTTGAACGCGGAAAAACGTGAATTTTTTCAACGGAATCAGCGCTCCGGGTAATACGATCAGAAGGTGAAGCACGCAACATATCACATGACCTTATTCAAATCTGGTTGAACTACCTAACCTATGTGATTCCGTTAGAAAATGGTAAACCGTGCAGATGATGGTAATTTCATAGTAGTTGACGAATGTGCATCGGCAAGAGCGGTTAGACAAACTTCAGGTTGAAGCATTGGTTGGAATGTGCGCGAAATCTCCTATAACAATACACTCTCAGGAATTAATCACCTAGTGACAAAAGTTCTTTATTATTCGCTCATTGTATCATGGAATACTAGTATTGTTTTTTTTTTTTTTTTTTTTTTTTTTTTTTTTTGTTACATGTAGACGAATCTTACTGAAATGAAATCTTTCGGAACTCCGCCTGAAGCGGTGGCTAACGTAGCTGCGGCAGTGATGGTGCTCTTAGCCAAAAAGGGGAAAATCCCAAAAGATCGTAGTTGGAAATCTGCCAAGGTAAATGTCGAAAAAACATTAAATCCGTCATTCAACTTGACTCAATAATATAATTGTACATTGGTTCAGATGCTATCGTATGACTCAATAAAGAGAATTTTTCAATCTTTCGCTTTCTAGGCTATGATGGGATCCGCTGACGCATTTTTGAACAATTTGGTGAACTACCAGAAAGAAAACATCCACCCTGAAATTGTGAAAGCTATTCAACCGTATCTCGCCAACCCGGAGTTCACGCCTGAAAATGTCATCACTAAATCTAGTGCTGCCGCAGGTCTCTAACACTTGTCATTTCACTATAATTGTACTGTCGGACTATTGAATGATTATTCTTCCATGCTATATGGGAGAGCACCATCCGATGATCACTACTGCCTTAACCCATTAGTGCTTAGCGGGCTAGCAGCGTAACGGCGAACCTGGTCTCACAATTCTCCCAATTCTTGGTGTAATTTTGATTATATTGTTTACTTTTTGGTCTTACAAGCTACCTAGATTCCCTACCATGTAAACAGTGCATTCATTTTTAATGAATCAGTTGCTCAGTGTGGTTTACCTATCCAGTCTCCAAGATGATTGACAATCTGGTCGTCGACGGGCTGCGGCATTTATTGCCATAAGTACTTCAAATTTATATTTTGACGGTATTTCATTGCATAGTTTTAGATTATGGTTGTTACCCAACGAAAATAGTTCATAACTGAGTAAATATCCCATGGTAGCTGCGTGAAAAACTGAACTGTATCATGGTGTTCCCAAATTAGCCCTCTGGGCACTTGGCGACACTTTCGTATACACATAGTCATCATAATATGATATAATATACTTATATCATACTTGTATCAAACTTATAAGATACTTATATATTATATAAGTATGCCGTGAATACTATTCTAACAGATTTGATATTTGATCGATTTTGATTTGAGATGACATTCTTTCGTTCATTATTACCATCTGATGATTTCTACCATCTTATAATTTCTTATGTCATTATTTGTAGACTGGAGTGAACCTCCAAGACGCTTTTAAACCCTTTGTTGGGGAATAATGAAGTATATGAACCAAACTCAGTTGAAATAAATTCATAATATCCGGCAATTTCTGTTGAAGAATTTAAATGTTTTGTGGATATTTCAATCCTCAGAGGTTTATTGCTCTCCCTCAAAACCCCTCTTATTGGGAGCTATTGCCGGACCTGTACACGCATTGCCATAACAAACAAGAACTGGCGATGGGCGGTATTTTCCGCGGGGATAGACGCATCTACATAAAAAGGGTTGCAATTGTTGGGAAATATGGAAACTATTCTTCTAGATACAATTTTTGTATGTCTAAATAAAATTACCAGTTTGATTCTGGATTGCAACGAGTGCAATTGTGTTTTTCCTAGGAGCATTACATTGGTGGCAGCGGTGGGATGCAGAGGAATTTTAGTGATTTATGTAGCTTTGCTTCTTTAGAACAGAGGAGAAGAGGCCAGAAAAGTAGAACTCAACCAAGATCGAGAAGACCGGCAGTTTCCCCTCTTCCTGCTGTTTTAGACCTTCCTGAAAAATTTAGGTTACGTGTCTGTCTGTCTGCCGTGAAGTTTCAGGTCCGCGAATCCTTTTCCAGAATCAATGTACACAGATCCAATCAACGCGCAGATGTAAAAACTTCTAACAGCCATAACTACTACATTTTCCACCAGAATTCGTTGAAATTTTCAGAAATTGTGCGGATTTGTATGTGGATAGTCCCCATTTAAAATCCAATTTCTCCAGGCAGATAGTAGTCTCTGCGCATGCGCAAATGTAAAAACTTTGTGACAGCCATAACTTCTACATTTTACGAGCACTTAGAATTGTTGTTCTGAGATTAAGTATCCACAATGCATCAGATCCTAAATACAATCGGGTTATGAATACGAGGAAGCTACGTGCCACACCCACTTGGCAGACGGTTACCTGGACACGTAGCCGATATGTGGTTCTTCGTGAATCGCCCAAAATTTTAAAAATGTCTCCCAATTCCTTTACTACCTTGTTAGTAATGTCCATGATCTCCACATACATTTAGGTAGCATGCTAAAATGTATTCGTAATAATGAATGTATCACACCGATACGTTGAAGCACAAAGGCGCTATGTCCATCTATATTTCATATTTTTTACTGTTCTTTAATATAGGAAGAAAAACTCAAATTCAACAAAACTATTATTGACCTTATTAAATATTATTGCTAGAAAATGTCGAAGAAATTAAAGCGTTTAGTGTAATAAGCCATCATTTTAGGAATTGCGCCCGGTTGAACACTTCTTTTGCGTTTCGTCAAAAAACGAGATGAGACAATTCTTTTATGTAAATCCTTTTATTCACTGATTTCCTGTGATTGTGACTTCAACCATACTCATTGTGCGTGAATACAATTTTAATCCTATAATTCCTGTGGTTAAGAATGTACTTTAATCATACTCCGTGATTATGATATTATTCATACTCTTAGTGTGTGAATACGAATTTAATTTTAATCATAATGACAGAAACACATTCCTGTGATTAAAAACCTTAATCATATTCATAAGTATGATTTTGCCCAACTCTGCTTTAAGGTATCGAAACATTCTCGTCAAAAAACGAAATGAGACAATTCCAATTTCCCATTCCATCCTAGTATTGTTTAGCTTATTTCATCCAATGTTATTCAAAAACTCTTGTATTCAAGGGCTTTGTGCTTGGGTTCTGAATATAATGAAATTCCACGAGGTTTGGATGATTGTTCTCCCTAAGAAGAAAGCGGAGGCTGCTGCTCAAGCAGAATTGCAGCAAGCTCGAACCAGGTTGATGGAGCTGACAGAAAAAATTAACGTACGTTCAATTCATTTATGTTCATTGAAGTTGACAAAAGTCAACCATTGCCGACATTGTGGACTGCAATTACATCAAGTTTCACTAACTAAATTAGCTCTAATCAAACTATACTAAAACAGGTGTTTTTTTTACAATAGCTCCGATGAGGATCGACTCTGAATTTGTTGTTTCCGTTTACAGAAACTAGAAGAGGAATTAGCTCAACTCACAGCAAAATTTGAAGCTGCCCAGGCGGAAAAATTGGCTTGCCAAGCTGAGGAAGAGAAAACTTCACAAGCAATCGATTTAGCTAATAGGCTTGTTAACGGACTTGCATCAGAAAATTCAAGATGGAAAGAAACAGTATCCGAGTAATAACTACTTTTGGATTGAACTAATTCTGTACCTTTAAAATATGTAGATGCAACATCATGCTTTAGCGGATCGATTTTCAGTGTTTTCAAAACAAGACGTTCTCCTTTTTTTTGCATTCAAGTTACTTCAGTGATCCGAACACCAGCAGAGTTGTGAAATGTCATAATTCGACGATGTTACGGCAACATGTCCTATCAAGTTTGGGGCAACTTTTCAGGAGACACAAAAAACTGTTTACAACGTAACCTATATTCTTCATACGCAGTGTTGCTCTATCGCTATTTTCGGCGGTTTCAAGGCTACCAATCGAATTTTTAATAATACCGATCAATTCCCCACGAAAAAACGAATCCAGTGGTATGAAAAACTCAATATGCCCATATATGGTCATACGACATGTTGCCGTAACATCGTCGAATTCAATTTAAGCCTGATATTCCAAAAACTGAGTAACAATGAGTCTTGCGGACAATTGGATCATATAGTCGATTTAATCGATACCCACAGGACAGGAATCAATACTAACAAGGAGAGGCTCAGGTACTTGCCTAACCGATTTTGTTTAAGACTGGTTATTCTAGGCCCAAAATAAGCCGACAAGTATGCCGCTGTTTAGTTAAATAAGCCTCAGGTGCCCGGAAAAAAACATTTTAGGCCGAAAAATATGACGTTTAAATATACCGAATATGGATGGTGGGTGAATTCGGACCGCCAAGCAGGAGGATAGGACTTCACCCTTCTTCAGATCTTCTTCCTTCTTCTTTGTGTAACCCATTTATTGTTGAAATCCGTCAACTTTACAACAGCTCTTGTTGCAATGTTGTTGTAAAATTAATTAATTAATAACAATAATTGTAATCACAGTATGAAACGAACGTTCTGAAGAAGGGTGAAGTCCTTTCCTCCAGGTTGACCGGACACGCCCACCATACATATTCGACATTTTATATATACCATACATATATCGGCGAGAAAAACCCCTATAGACCTTCTTATAGTTTTATGTAGACTCCTGCATCCAGAATTTATATTTAAAGACTCCTGAAAGTTTGATCGCGATAGGGATACGTGGGAGCACTAAACATGTCGTAAACGCCATTTTTAGCCGTTTTTCGGCCTAAAATAATTTTTTTCCGGGCTCCTGAGAACCATTCAACGGAACGGCTGAATACGTGTCGGCTTATTTTGGTCTTAGAATAACCAGTAAAATTTCAAACAACATCGGAGAGGGAAACCTGAGCCTCCCCTTGTAAATAATACATCAAAACGCCTACACGTTCATTGCAATGGAAATAATTCCTTTCCAGCTTTTATTGTCAAAAAATGCGGCTGTCTCATCCGGTTCAAAAATTGGGACCTATTTCAAAACCCAGCAAAATTTATTCGATTCATCAAATTTCGAGATAGAACGTTCCAAACATGTCAACTCCAATGTTTCACACAAGAGATTGGCAATAACATCAAGTTTTAGTGAACCTCCAAACCCAAAACGCTGCAAGTTATTACATAATGGTTTATAACTCCTTTGTATAGGTCAGCCGACTGCAAAGCACGTTGTTTCTCCGTTACCAAGTACATCTATATTAACCCTAATGGGGTATTTCAGTCAATTTTTTTATTTTTTTTTCATGGGTTAGGAATACCGGTAATCGGGTCTGTTCGTCGAGAAAATGTTTAGAAGAAATTAGGGAAGCTAATGAAAGCTGAAGATTTGAATGATGTGACGTAGTAAGTTGTTGTGACGTATTAAGTTGCTGACCTTGGAACAACTGTTCAAGTAATCCCATGTGGTCTCGAACGTCTCGTAGCATTGGTTACTATAAAATACTACACACACACGCCCGCGGCGTAGTCTGTGTGCGTTCAGGGAGGCCCGCCTTTTTCCAAACGTGATCTCTTTATTTAATTTTTCTACAACATGTCATAGTGTCAATGGGCAAAAGTTGGAGTATAGAGGTTTTCAATGGTGCTGAATCCAAATTTGACCGAAATACCCCGTTGGACCATGGTGTCACTAATGTCACCGAAAACATCCCAGAAACTCCACATCTGTCCCAAATGTCTCTGGAGTAACCAAAATTAAATCGCTATTTTAAATTTGATGGACAACGGAAATTTTTGTGGGCCTTTAGAAGTGACAAAATAGAGTTATGGTAAACATTTCCAAAGAAACCGATGAAAAAAGTTTCAAAATTGTTGTCATAACATAATTTTTTGACTTCTAAAACTTACAACAAATGGTTCAAAAAATTCAGCTCTGTTTATTAACTTTTAAATTGCAATTTAAATCTAGTTAATCTGGTGACAACTTGGGACAGCTGTGGAAGCCCCAATATGTTTTTTTTTTTGTTTTTTTTTGCACTAGTAACCATCATCCAAATAGGGTTAAGCACGCTATATGACAATGAACGTCCCAACCTGTGAGTTTCCTTCCTTTATTATCACAAAAGTTTCATACGCGAGTTCAATAGTGGATTTTCGCTCACGACCGAAGACGTTGTGAGCAGGAATGATATAGTTTGAACCTAATACAATAATTAGTCGCTTCTTCCATAATTCGCGAAAATTGAAAACTTGTGTATCTACTGAATTGACAATATCAATTAACATACTACATAAGTGACTACACTTACACTAAGAACTTATTTATAAGAGTATACGTTTCGCAGGCTGTCGGGAAATATCACAACACTGCCGGGCGACATCATATTGGTGACAGCTTTCATCTCTTACGTGGGGTGTTTCACTCGAAGGTACAGGGAAGAGCTGATGGAGCAACACTGGAAACCGCAGTTGATAAAATGCAAGGTAAGGATGAACTTCTCGTCTTCTCTAAACGTTAGTCAAGGATGGTGGGGGGGGGGGGGGGGGGTTGGAGTCGAATTCAAATATTGAGTATCGTCGACCATGGATTTTAAGATGCTGTTAAAATTCGGGTCTCGCACGTCGCTTTTCCAATTTAGAATATCTAGTTTCGGGCTCTGTTGTGTGCAGTTCAGAGTTAAATAAAAATGTATGTTTTATCGCTTAAAGAATGGTATTGAACTACTCCTCATCAAATGGGACGTTCCCTGGAATGGACGTATTACTAAACAATATTATGTTTCCCCTTAGTAACTTGGTATTTAATAATTAATCATGCATCATAAAACATCGATATCAATTTGCAGCATTTTTCTCGATATTGCGACGATTTTTGAAAAATTGATTAAGGAATATTGATGTTTCATCGCTAGTTGATAAACATTGGCTGGCTGGATGAATAATACTCATTTTCAGGTAACTAGAGGGTTGTACCTATATATTTTTATTCTCGATGGTTCCTCATTCAATTATCATTTGTCTAGTAGAAATCAGTCTTAATAAGTTTCAAGAGGTAGATGCTGCCCTAAAATATATTAAACATTATAAATGTCGCACGAATCCATGCAAATCTCCGCTAAAACTCATTTCTCTGAGGTTAACTCTTGAATCGTAGCAAACTGTAATTTAATCGAGCACTCAGTGCTACACAGTGTCGTCTCCGATAAGCTCAACTCATCAAATTGATCTTCCAGTTACACAATAGAATGAGCTACCGGCGGAAAATGCCGTGGATATTATAAAAATTCTGAAGTATCCATGAAGATGTAGGGAATTTTCTGGAACTGCTATCCGATTAGGAGATCAGGAGTTTCGAAGAGCTCGACACGGAACCACCCGCGTCAATCGTAGACCACTCAACGCAAGTGTTTACACAAATTCCATCACAGCCGTTTTGCGTGGATCTGTTTGCAGATTCCCACTATCTTATTTATCCAATCTCAAGTTTCCGATCTACTAAAAAACTCTCGGTATAAAACTCACTAGAGGACTATTGGCAGTGCCGTGGAGAGAAAACCCGAGCTCTGGAGTAAGATCAAAAGGACCTAAGAATAAAAAGAAATTACCTAAAATAAAATGAACCGTAGTGGACAATATCTAGAATGCATATTTACTCAACTTATGAATGCCAAAGTCCGTAAAAACTTTCCAGTCGGTATTTTATGGTAGGTAAATAATGACACTGATTCGTCGAAAAAAAAGTATGCCCTCATTATTCCTAGTTACTAACAATTTGATTGGGGATTCGTGAAGATATGAATGACATTCAGAGGAGGACTACTATTATGGACTATTATATGCTATTATGGACAATGGTTGAACACGACGAATGATATAGTTTACCTCTAAAGCGATCCTAATACGTCAATAGAGTTTGAATGACTTTGGCTGAGAGCCACATCCAGCTATAAGGTGGTTGATGGCAGTCTTTCTGTCGTCTGAAAGAATCAAATCCATATTATTATGGCAAAGGTGTATTGCACGCAACTCCAGATGCTACTGCTGGAAGGAGTTTTGTCTAGTTAAATGGACGAGGAACATTGGTAATGGACATACCTAGTGTTGGATAACAAATAACGTTTTAGGGTGTGTCGTTTGTATTGTTTGATTAGTTTAAATTATGTCGTAGATTTCAACGAATGTCCTCTAGTCGACATCAGTCTTATCGATAGTATCCAGTAAACCAAACAAATTAGAGGTATTATACGTAATATCGCACGCCATACTTTATGCTTAATTTTATACTTAATAAACGCACAAAAAGATAGACGGACAAAGGGCTATACCCAGGCTTCCAAAGGGATAACAGTAGGGGAGACCTTCCCTGAGTAGGGACAGTCCTCCCACCTATGTGTCCTCCCTTCAAAAGGACACGTCCAGCCCTCCTGACCACACAACTTGCAATGTAGCTCACCCTTAATTTGGTCTGTCTATCTGCGATTCAAATTCAAAGTCAAATTCTGCCTTTGGTTATTTCCCTTTACATTTTGCCAACTCTTACCTCAAATCAACTGTTATTATTATCTTTCACGACACCTTCACAATGTGCAGAGACGAAAGAAAGATCCCTTCGGGGCCGCTCTCCATCTGAACTATAATATTATGAATTTGTCTAATTGTAAATTCACGCTCAGAAGTTGTAAGGATGACAAGTGACTTCCATTCAACTTTACACCTTGTTGAATATTTCCTCCGTGAAGTTATCGGATGTTGACCGTAGACGCCACACAAATCATATCCTACCAACATCAGATAACTGCACGAAAAACATCTTAACTTTCTTAGATGTTGTTGTATGAATGGTAGCTGATTTTTAAATCACCATTTTAGTTTAACTACTACTTCGATACCATCTAAATAAAGCAGTAAATGATAAGTGAATACTACAGGGGAATAACGGGTTAACTCGGGTTTTTCTAATTTTTCAGGAGAGGAATTTTTCTTCAGAAAACTCAACAATTTTAAATCTAAAGAATATGAAATTTTTCTGGAAATGCCTTCTCATTCTTGGTGTTATATAGAATTTGACTGTGAAATCAAAGTTCCAAAATCATACAGCTGTATCATGAAAACATATTGTTTAGTAATGCATGCATTCCAGGGGACGTCCCATTGGATAAGCATTAGATCAGTTTAACCAGTTGTTAAGTGATAAAACTATTTCACTCGATGTACTTTATTTATTACTTTAGGCAAGAAATACTGACCCCCCCCCACCATTATCCACCTTTACATTTCTAGCAGCATGGGAGCCTCGAATCTGAAGAGTATTTTAAAATACATGATCTACGATACCCAACATGCGAATTCGAGTTTACCCCCCCCCCACCACCTCCACAACGCCAACAATGGTGTCAGTCTGGCACCAAAGCGGAAATACGTCGTAACATTGAACTTTCATCTGTCAGTTTTGGTAGGCAGTCCGTCGAAGTTCACATCCGTATTCAAGGTGAAACACACAAAAAAAAAAAAAAAAAACACGAAATAAGCGGTTTATGGCATCATGGCACCATGTTGGCACCACTATTAGTTCCATGGTGGTACGGAGAATAATTCATGAAAATCCGGAGGTATAATGAGAATTTTTCCTCAATTTCAAAGCTTGGGTACAATTAGTAAGCAGTAAAGGAACCGATATATTGAAAAATCGGATATTTTGTGAATATTATCCCCCCACTCACCCCCTCCCCTTGCGAATTTTGGTACTCTGGTAAAATCATGTACAACTCGGAAGTTATTTGAGTCAAACAAAAAAAGAAATACGCAAATCGGTTGGAAATTGAGGCCTGGGCAGAGTTTACAAGATTATGCACGCAAACGCACGTTTTTTAAGCATTAACCCCCCATTTCCCCCTCTCAAAAAGCAAAATCCGAAATTCCGGCGCCGTAGTGCACAACTAGATAGTATTCCGCGTCAAACGAAAAAAGAATCAGGACAATCGTTCGAGAACTAAGGCCTGGGCAGAGTACACAAGATTATGCCCAAAAACGCACGTTTTTCGAGCATTAACCCCCCCTTTCCTCCCCTTAAAAGGCAAAATTCGAAATTCCGGCGACGTAGTGCACAACTAGATAGTTTTCCGCGACGAACAAAAAAAGAACCAGGAAAATCGGTTGAGAACTAAGGCCTGGGCAGAGTACACAAGATTTTGTTACACACACACATACACACACACACATACACACACACACACACAGACATACACCTATGGTTTTTTTCGTAGATTTGGATTCAGAATGGTCTAAAACGGATTGCAGTGTGGTTATTTTTTTTTCTGTTGAGTGTTGTCCAACTTCACCCCAGATCGATCGCATAAGGACGCCCAAGTCCTTACTGTGGGACGTCCTAAAAATGGAAGAAATGCCTAAGGTTCAGCTGTCCAAGGGGAGAACGGGGCAGGAGCGTGCTCTGCGGGTTTTGCCTAACTATTCTCAGCACTTTGGGATGATGAATGAACCATGTTTTTAAGTCCAAAAAAATTTTTATTTGTGGCAAACCTATACAGGGTGTCACCCTTACGGGCGCACCACCGGGCAGGGTTTGATTCTACTACTAATTTGCAACAAAAAATGTCTCTTAGCAATTTTGTTTTAGAGGCTTCGTTTTTGAGTTATTTCACTTTTAACATTTTGCTTCCGAATCTACCAAGGTAGCGGAAGCTTTGTTTTCACTTTTCAAGGACGAAAAAAAAAAGTTCTCCAAAATCAAAATTTCCACTCGCGTTTTGCGTTTTAGACCTTTCTGAACAATTTTGGTTCCGTGTCTGTGTGTCTGTGTGTCCGTGTGTCTGTGTGTCTGTCTGTCTGTGTGTCTGTGTGTCTGTCCGTATGTCATGAATTCCTTGTAACGCGCATAACTATACGAAGTTATTGTCCGATTTCGATGAAATTTTCAGACATTGTGCGGGTTGGTGTGTAGACGGTCCCCTATGAAAATCATCATCCTCGGACTGATAGAAGCGACTGCGCATGCGCAAACGTGAATTCCTTGTAACGGCCATAACTTCTACATTCTCCATCCGATTTCAATGAAATTTTCAGGAATGTTACAGATCAGTATTTAGATGGTCCCCTATGAAAATCATTACCTTCGGATTGATAGTAGCCACTGCGCATGCGCAAACGTGAATTTCCTTGTAACGGCTATAACTTCCACATTTTCTACCCGATTTCGATGAAATTTTCAGGGATTATGCGGATTAGGTTGTAGATGGTCTCCAATGAAGATCATCACCCCCGGACTGATAGTAGCTGCTGCGCATGCGCAAACGTGAATTCCTTGTAACGGCCATAACTTCTACATTTTCCATCCGATTTCAATGAAATTTTCAGGGATGTTACAGATTAGTATTTAGATGGTTCCCTATGAAAATCATCACCTTCGGACTGATAGTAGCCACTGCACATGCGCAAACGTAAAGTCCTTGGAACAGCCATAACATTTACATTTTTCATCCGAATTTGATGAAATTTTCTAGGATTGTCCAGATTAGCGTGTAGATGGTCCTCTATGAGGGTAGTGAAAGGTACTTAGAGATTGGTGCTTTGAGATTAACTACCATGCATCGGACCATCTATACAATCGGGTTATGGATACGAGGAAGCTATGTGCCACACCCACTTGGCAGACGTTTTTTTCGTGTTTTCGATCTTACATCACTAAAACGGCTATAACTCCCTTAATTAATGAAGTAAATTAAAATTTGATTATGTCATTGGAAAGAGCGTCAAATTTCCTATCTCCCTAATGGGGTTGTAAAAAATTTCAAATGAAACGAACGGGTGTAAAATAAGCTAAAAGTAAAAAATTGGCAAAGTTTCGAAAATTTTCACTTTTTTCAAAGTTTGATTCTCGAAACGTCGTGAACGGAAATATCCATACTGTAAGCCTAAAAGTTGCATGTGAATCCCAGCTTTCTAACGGTGTAGTCATTTTTTTTAAACACCTCTTATTCAGTTAGAAAATGACGTTTTTAGAGCAGAAAACGTTCATTTTCGGGTGTAAATCGGCGTTTTTCACCAGAAATGCTTCCCTACTTAATAAATCATTTGACATGAAATTTTACGTACTTTTTGACGCTGAATCGAATGGTAACACTTTCCGATCTCCTCGACAAACAAATAGTACTTTTAAAGCCTTTCAAGCAAACAGGGTAGGTACAACCGAGTCCTCGACTCCCAACTTGTTATCTATCGAAAAGATAAAGCTTTCCTCAAATGATCGGGACGTTATTTTCAAGAAAGAGGGCAAAAATTATGTAAGTCAACAAAGTGGAAGGAGTGCGGGTCATTAATAACAATTTTGGATAAAACGAACAAGGAGATTGAGCCCTTCGCCCAAAGGAAAAGGCTTGAAAAGTACTATTAAATAGTAAGACAAACTAATTTTAGACAAACAAATGGTAAACAATAGTAGACATAAATAAATAGTAGACAAACAAATTTTGTTTGTCGAGGAGATCGGAAAGTGTTAAGATTCGATTCAGCGTCAAAAACTACGTAAAATTTCATGTCAAATGATTCAATAAGTTGGAAAGCATTCCTGGTGAAAAACGCCGATTTACACCCGAAAATGAACGATTTATACCCTAAAAACGTCATTTTCTAACTGAATAAGAGGTGTTTTAAAAAAAATGACTACACCGTTAGAAAGCTGGGATTCACATGCAACTTTTAGGCTTACAGCATGGATGTTTCCGTTCACGACGTTTCGATAATCAAACTTTGAAAAAAGTGAAAATTTTCGAAACTTTACCAATTTTTTACTTTTAGCTTATTTTACACCCGTTCGTTTCATTTGAAATTTTCTACAACCCCATCAGGGAGATAGGAAATTTGACGCTCTTTCCAATGACATAATCAAATTTTAATTTACTTCATCAATTAAGGGAGTTATAGCCATTTTAGTGATGTAAGGTCGAAAACACGAAAAAAATCTTAAAAGTGAAATAATTCAAAAACGAAGCCTCTAAAACAAAATTGCGAAGATACATTTTTTGTTGCAAATTAGCAGTAGAATCGAACCCTGCCCGGTGGTGCGCCCGAAAGGGTGACACCCTGTATATTCGAACAGTAAAATCAGAATTGAAGTAAAAAAGAAGCAGGCTATAAAAAAAAATGGTAAGAGGAAGGTAGGTATGTAGGTTCTTATTACAAGGCCACCCGGCTTCACAAATCTTTGTATGAGAGATATGAGATGTTCACCTGACGCCAAAATGATACAGAAAAACAGGCTAAGGGATCCAAAATTCAAGGGAAACTAATAAAAGGATTGGTAAAAATGGACTGACCTCGTGACGTCGACGTCGAATTTTGCCTCGGGCCCAGATGTTGAGATCCTCGCTGTAGCCATGTTTTCCAGGGTGAGTTGCGTGGAAAACTGTCGTGGAAACTCTAGGAAACTCCGACTGGGGTTGATATTGTAATAAAGTTCAAGTGCAGAAGGAAAACTCCACAAACAGAAATAAAATATTACTTTAATTAGGACACGCACACCGACTTTCAAAATATTCCATAACATTCAATTGAGGTTTTTAAACATGTGACGAAAAACACCCAGGATCAATAATAACAAAATTTGCTCTGTCCAATGGTTGGCTATTGTTGTCCAACAAAATTTAAAGAGGAATTCTTCGAAAGAACCCGAACTATCTAATGTCGGTACAAACACCATCTCTTCCATTTCACTTATATTCTGCACTCGAATATCAGCTTCACGAATAACGTGGAATCCCACTTCTGACACCCGTGTAAGAAAGTTCAAGTGCAGAAGGAAAATTTCACAAACAGAAATAAAATATTACTTTAATTCGGACATGCATAGCGACTCTCAAACTATTTTCTAACATTCAATTGAGGTTTCTAAACATGTGGCGAAAAACACCCAGGATCAATAATAACAAAATGGCAACTCTTTAACAATATATTAGGTAACATTGAAAATCAGGTTATTTCTATTGTACGAGTCACGCTTGGGTGGTCAACAGAGTACTGAAGACAAGTGGTGGTGAAGCCGTAGAGCGCCGAAGGAGCAAACTCAGGGATGGTGAGAGGGGAAGTTAACCTCTTCTCACCTGTATACCGGTCATCAAAGCGTCTAGGTAGGTACCTATACTCATTATTTGCCCCGAACAGATGTTGATCGGAGACGTCACACAGATCAGTTCCTAATCACATCTATTAGTTGAGTTAAGTTCTCAAATTAAAATGGAGACACTTTCAGCAGTCCGAGCCAATTTGAGACCCTGTATCCTAGACAGTAAACTCATGCCGTAACAACTAGTCCAGAACAAAGAGGAAATCAAAATTGTCCTGAGTCAAAACTAATTAAGTTCCGAAGTCAGACCACGTAATTTACGGTTAATTTCCAGGGTATGAATGAAGTGAGGAATGCGATGGTATTATTCATGAATCGAACTAGGTACATGATTTCTGTCGATGAACATCGTCTCCTGTCCTGCTTTCTCAAAGATAACGTGGGCGACCTACCTATCTGTGGTTACGTGGTTGATCTTCACACTGGTTTCTACTCGTTGAGTGATCGATTCTGTCGATGCAACACCACCACAAAATAGTATGTAAACGCTGAGCACAGTAACCCCAGGGTCAACGAAAATTCTATTTGCAGCCTCAGATCCCTTGCACTCCGGATATTGACCCGATGACGATGTTGACGGATGACGCACAAGTAGCCGCGTGGAACAACGAAGGACTCCCAAATGACAGGATGTCTGCAGAAAATGCTACAATCCTCACCAATTCGGAAAGATGGCCTCTGATGATTGATCCCCAAGTGAGTGGCGCCTTCTTACTTGACTAGATTTTGATGCTTTGTGACGGAACCGACAAGAAAGTAACGGATCTGACAGGGCTATTTGGGTGAAATAATTGAGCCGAAGGGATGAAACACCAACGTATTGACGTTGATGGCAGTTACAACCCTCTTTCGTCCGCAAACATACCTACTGGTGCAAAAAAAAATGTTTTCTTCGTTTTACTCACCGATAGACCTCTACTAATGATGTTTATGGCAAAAAGATTTTGGGGAAATGGGAACTGAGGTTCCCCTCGGCCGGCTTGCGGGAAAGTTGATCAGTTTATGAAAGGGGACCTTATTTCCCATTGGCCGAACTAACATGATTTTGACCAATTGAGGAATGCTTCATATATCCACATATTTTTGACGACTAAAAACTTAAGCCCTTAAATTGTTGGGGAAAAAAATTAATAGAATCAATGGTAGGTGTTCAACGAGTTCAATAAAAATTTTATTGTACAACTTCAGGAAAAAATTTCAAACTTGTATTAAAACATAATGGTAGTTACAGGGTGTAAGCCTAACTGGTCTGCCATACTGTACCAGTCGATTCTACAACTAATTTTCAACAAAAAATACCTCATAGAAATTGTTTTAAAACCCTTTGTTGTCAAGTTATTTTAACTTTGAACTTTTTTTCGTGATTTTGACCAAACATCATTAAATCTGTCATAACTCCTTTAATTTGTTGTGTAAATTACAATTTGAGGATACCGTTGGAAAGAGCATTAAATTCCCTATCAGATAGATGCCTCAACTTTTTTTTGAGTCAAGGTTTGAGACATGAAAACGTCTTATAAAAAGAAAATTTTACGTAAATTTGAAAACCTCGCATTTTGGTTTATTATTTTCAATAATGAACCTTTGGAATCGACCAAGAGAAAAAAATTTGTAACCCCCCCTCAAAATTTGTTGGTTTACGTTTCAAGGTAGGATCGTCTACGTAGAATCCAAAAATCGAATAAAAATTTGGCCGTCCGTCCGCCGTACGCCGTACTTTCCCCACTTAGCATTGACCGATGTTGATGAAATTTGGTACGTAGGCTCCATTTGGGGTCTAGTTGTGCCCCGTAGATTTTGGTTGATGTAGGTCACTTCTAAGGGTTGAAAAATGAATTTTTGAAAACGCCCGAACTCATTCTTTTTATAAGACGTTTTCATATCTCAAACCTTGACTCAAAAAAAAGTTGAGCATCTATCCAATAGGAAATTTAATGCTCTTCCCAACGGTATCCTTAAATTGTAATTTACATAGCAAAGTAAAGGAGTTATGACCGATTTAGTGACATAAGGGCAAAATCACGATAAAAAAGTTTGAAGTTGAAATAACTCAAAAACGAAAGGTTAAAAAAAAATTCTTTGAGGCATTTTTTGTTGCAAATTAGTTTTAAAATCGACTGGTACAGTATGGCAGACCAGTTAGGCTTACACCCTGTACAGTTGTTTCTTTAGGGAATTAATCTCCATGACTTGTACTGTCCTCTTCTTCAACATCAGAGGTTTCGGGACCAGTGCTAATATTTTTTGACCTCGTGATTGAAACTGAAAAGAATAATAACGCCAGCGTTAGAATACCGAAATAAAAGTCCAAATATTATTCATTATTCAAAGAAAAATACTTCTTAGTCCATTTCCGAGGTTTATGATGAGAAATAATACACCAAAATAGGCATCAAGACCACAACCACCCTGTTCTGGCCAAGGGGAAATGGGGTTCCCCTTACTAATTTTGTCCGTAAATTGGAAACAGGAAGTGTATTCCGACTTTCCTTCCATGAAAATCAAAGTTTATTATTCAATACACCTCTGAAAAAAGTTATATTTCATCATTTTGGTGCTGCCAGGTGATGGCAGATTTCACAACTAAACTTGCTACATTTAGCCTTAAACATGTTGGCTCTGTTGCAGTTGCAAGGTATCAAATGGATCAAAGCCAAATACGGGAGCCAGCTGAGAGTTATAAGATTGGGGCAAAAACAGTATTTGGACAAAATTGAAAGGGCCATTTCCGAAGGTGCCGTTCTCTTGATAGAAAACATTCAGGAATCTATTGACCCGGTACTCGATAATCTCCTCGGAAGGAACTTGATTAGGAAAGGCAGGTAAGAAAAATTTAGTCTTGTGCACAATATAGGATTCACATTACTTTAAGGACAGGAGATCAGTCTCCAATTTTTTTTTTTTCAGAGTACTCAAAATTGGAGACCGTGAGATCGATTTCCATCAAACTTTTCGACTTATTCTCCAGACAAAATTGGCTAACCCTCATTACCAGCCGGAAATTCAGGCGCAAACTACCCTCATAAACTTCACTGTGACGAAGGATGGCTTGGAGGAGCAGCTGCTCGCAGAAGTTGTGAAGGAAGAACGGCCTGATTTGGAAACTCTCAAGGCAAGTTTATGGGTTCGATGCATAACAAACATCGATAATTCGTAGAACGGTCCGTCGTAATGATAGATTGTCAATAGCACATTTATTCATCCTGAAGTTAATTTAGCGCGTTGTATAACTGCACCTTTGAAAATTACGATATCGCTACTTTGTGAGCCTCCAGCAGAGATGGGCGTAATCATAATTGTAATTACGATTAAGATAATTATCATACGAAAATTTAATAATTACGCCGTAATCGTACGAAAAGTGTATGATTACGCCGTATTCACACGAAAATCGTCAAAACTGTCCTTCGTCTATTAACGTAATAGATTGACGTGCCTTTAATGACCCTAAAAATACGACTGTAATCATACGATTTTCGTATGATTACAGCGTGATCACACAATTTTCGTACGATTATAGCGTAATCATACGATTTTTGTATGATTATAATCGTAATTGTAATTTCTGCCCTCCAGGCTGGTTTTGTATTTCTTATTTCAATCCACTTTCTCATAATTTTACTATTGTGAATGCTACATTATTATTGTGTACTGCAATGCAAATCCAGTTGTTTTTCCAAAGATTCAGTAAGTACGATTGTATTATATGTAAATACATAGGTAAATTTTCACATACTACATAAAATGTATGGGTTATCGCCCCATGGTATAATTGCGTAAGTTTGTGTCTGCAAATGGGCACGGTGGCGACTTCAATGCGTACCTTCTCACCAACCTATCTGAATTCGTTTTAATTATTTTCTCCTTTTTAGTTGTTCATCAGGTTTGAGGTCGGTCCGTTTTTTTTTTTTTTTTTTTTTTTGTGCTTCCGAGTCTACCAAGGTAGCGGAAGCTTTGTTTTCACTTTTCAAGGTTGAAAAATAAAGTTCTCCAAAATGAAAATTTTCACTCGCGTTTTACGTTTCAGACCTTCCTAAACAATCTAGGTTCTATGTCTGTCTGTGTGTCTGTTTGTCTGTGATGGAATAATTGCCACAGCCATAACTTCTACAATTTTCATCCGCTTTTAATGAAATTTTCAGGGATTGTGCTGGTTGGCGTGTAGATGGTCCCCTAAGAATCACCCCCCCCCCTCCCCCAAAGACTGATAATAGCCACTGCGCATGAGGCTGAAGTATGTTTCCTTGTTACAGCCATAACTTCTACATTGTCCATCAATATTCAGAGATTGTGCCGGTGTAGATGGTTCCCTATGAGGGTGGGGCAAGGTATTTAGAGATTGATGTTTTCAGATCAACTACTAGGTATGCATTGGATCATCTATACAATAGGGTTTTTGTTTTTTGAATTTTTGTTTTTAATCACCTTCTTTTGAAAACAGGAAGGTGATTTAAAATTCATGATCAATTAAGTTATTTTTTCGTAGTGGATAATTGATGGATAATTTATTGTTGAACCTTATGTTCGAACTTGTACTGCTGTCTCTCTTCCTCTGTTTCATTCATAGTGGAATCACTAGTTTGGCGAACCTGCCTATCGAAACGGCAAACATGAAGTTCAGTCTGTGGTAGGCAAGTCTGGACGCTGGACTCTTGGGAAAGTCATACACCTCAAAAACAAGGAGTTCTTATTTTTCCGGGTCTGTCGTATCTTATTAGCTCTCGATGGTTTCGTTCTAGTGAAATACGAATCTTTATTTACAGGGGACTCTGACCAAGCAACAAAACAACTTCAAAATCCAATTGAAACAACTGGAGGATGAACTGCTTCAAAGGCTATCGGCAGCCGGGCCGGACATCTTGCGAGATAAAGAGCTAGTCGAGAAATTGGAGTCGACCAAGAAAACCGCGGAAAGCGTGGAAATCAAAGTGGCTGAATCGAAATTTACCTCCGAAAAAATTGACATCGCGCGAGAGATGTACAGACCTGTGGCCACGCGAGCATCCATACTCTACTTCATTATGAATGACCTGAATATCATAAACCCTCTTTACCAGTTTTCGTTGAAGGTAAACGCATAAGTGTTCAACCAAATATTCCTTTTCTCTAAATACACTTCAGACCAGTGGGCTATACAATACTCTGCTTGAAGCAATACAGTACAGTATGAAGTTTAGTAGAGATTTTGGCCATTCGTTTTGATGATCCTAAAAATTTGACAGCTGATTTAGTGTAACAGTTTGTCACAATGGTTCTGATCTGCACCCCATCTGGAATTTGCTGGTCACCCCTAGTACCTACGATATGCTTCGACACTATCTCTAACGGTCCCATGAAGATCTCTTCCCTACACCTAATCAACTTTTTACAGGCTTTCAACATGGTTTTTCAAAGCGCTATCTCGGCTGCTATCAAATCTGCAAACGTGAACGAACGTGTCTTGTATTTAACAGACAGTATAAGCTTGCGAGCCTTCTTATATACGACCAGAGGACTTTTTGAAAGTGACAAACTTATATTTACTTCTCAATTAGCTATACAAGTGAGTTATACCTCCTTGCTAGCGATGATATGATGACGACAAAACAACAACTACAACTAATTTGTGACCAAAATCGCTGCAAATTATTATATCGATACCTTTAAGCACAAAGTTTTGAGAAAAACGCAAAAGAAGTTATCACCAGTGCACAATTCCTAAAATAATGGCTTATTACACCAAACTCTTCAATTTCTTCAAGAAATGTTCGAGCTATAATCGTCAAGAAGGTCAATAATAGTTTTGTTAAATTTGAGTTTTTCTGAAGTTGAAAAAAAAAAATTTAAAAAGTTGAAGATGGATGGACATAACCCCTTTGTGCTTTAAGGTATCGATATAATGGTTTAATATTTTACTGTATAAATCACCCGACTGCATAGAACGCGACTTGTCCATTAATGAAAAAACAATACCTGTACATCGAAAGTTTCGTAGCTAATGCATTTTGACAATTTTTACTCTCACTTTTACACCTTAGAAAGTGACTGAAAATAACCAAAAGGGCACAACTAGACCCCAAATGGAGCGTATACACCAAATTTCATAAAATTGGTCCACGGGAGCAGTGCAAAGTGCCGCGTACGGGGTTATGGCGGACGGCTGGAAAATTAATAATTCCGTTTTTGGATTTTACCTTATATGTGTACCTTGGAACGTAAAACATCAAATTTTTAGGAGGGGTTGAATTTTGTTTTCTTGTTCGATTCCAAAGGTTCATAATTCAAAATATTACACCAAAATATTCTATGACTTATATTTTGGTTCAATATTTTCAATCTTTGGAATCGAGTAAGAAAACAAAATTTGATGGTTTACGTTTCACCGTACGTAGAATCCGAAAATCGAATAAAAATTTAAAAAAAATTAAAAATGTTTCCGTCGGTACGTGGTCGGTACGGACACATAGGCCTGTTCTGGTAGACCGATCTCTATGAAATGTGGTATATGGGCTCCATTTGAGGTCTAGTTGTGCCCCGAAACTTTTGTTTATTGTCAGTCTCATCTAAAGCGTAAAAAGTAGAGGAAAACATGTTCAATAATGAACCTTTGGAATCGACCAAGAAAATTTTTTTTTAACACCCCCTTAAAATTTGTTGGTTTACGTTTCATGGTACGTAGAATCCAAAAATCGAATAAAAATTTGACCGTCCATCCGCCGTCCGCGGCACTTTCCCCACTTAGCATTGACCGATTTTGATTAAATCTGGTATGTAGCCTCCATTTAGGGTCTAGTTGTGCCCCGAAGATTTTGGTTGATGTAGGTCACTTCTAAGGGTTGAAAAATGAATTTTGAAATTTTGAAAACGCCCTAACTCAAAAAATTTAGATATAAAGGTATCGTTTTTCCATCAATTTAAGATAATATAGAATTTTTTGAGACCACGCGGATCCCTGTAGGACAAACCATTTGCTCCCTACGAAAATTTAAGGGTTGGACTTCAGAACGATAAATCAGAAACACGAGTATGAATCGCAAAAGAGGTCTAATCTACGTTCAAATGTTAGCTGGCCGAAATGCGATCGATGTTTTTCTTCATGTTGGATGGTTGGTGGCTTTGCAGACGAGTGATCTAAATAGAAAAAAAACCATTGTGTAATAATTTGCAGCGTTTTTATCTCGAAAATTGTCGATATTAGGTATATATAAAGTAGGTGTTATTTCTTCATTTGTTTGAAATTTTCAAGAATTGTTTGGGCAAATATTGAGGTGGGTTCCATGAACCACTAATTAGATGACTACCCTCAGGGAGGCGGTGAGATGGATCCCGAAGTCTCTTCCGGGTATTAGTGGGTCCTGTAGGCGGAGGCAATTAGCGGTACCCAGGAGACTGACAATAATCCACTCCGTGATTCAAAGCAGAAAAATAGCAATTTGACTGCTTAAGATCAAATGAAAAATACAAGAGGTACATAACACTCATTGTGAAGACTTACATGAAGAACTGAAGAGTGTACTCATCGCGCACGTCCATCGCTGAATCCCGTTTTTTCCAATCCTTCTGAAATCCTCACCAGAAAGATCAGTTTGCGAATAATGACAATAATTATTAGCTTTCACCTCACCGGCCATCTCTTGTTTACTTCCACGCCAGGACCCACTTCAACGCCTGCCATTTTCAGAGTCGAATGAGCTCTGAGGCCCAACCGTTTGCTTTAGGATGATTAATTACCTAATTAATGAATGTTCCATGATTTTGTTTTCATAATTACTTTTTAAAATTTATTAAAAATAAATTATTTAAAACATTTTATTAAAAATACTGAAAATGAAGCTGATATGTAAAATATTAGGAATAATTATTTTGGTATTTATATATTTTGTATACATCCCTATTGACGAACTCAAGGTCTATCTTTACTCCTCTGTTGTTCATCTCTGATTTTGATGCAGATCCTACAAAAAGACGGAGAAATCGGTCAGCCAGAACTGGATTTTCTCCTTAGATTTCCTTACATACCCAACGTTTTGTCCCCTGTTGAATTTCTCACGGGGACTTTGTGGGGTGGAATCAAAGCTCTCTCCCTGATGGACGAATTCAGGTATACCCTTCCGCATACCCTTCTCCATTTCGATGTTTGTCAATATCTCAGAATTCACAAATACGTTTTAACATTTTGTGAACACCAATTAACTCACCAAATATTTTGAACACAGAAATTTGGATAAGGACATACTTGGTTCGGTCAAACGATGGAAGAAATTCACCGAAGGGGAAAGTCCAGAGAAAGATAAATTCCCGCAGGACTGGAAGAATAAAACTGCATTCCAGAGATTATGTATTCTAAGAGCGCTGCGTCCCGATAGAATGACCTACGCAATGAGGTAGGCAATCTTTTCAACTCTTCAACAAAAAAAAAAAAATTCTCTCACAATAGCTTAAGTCTTCGTTGGGTCGTGTCATGACCATGGCAAAATAGCCAGGATTTGTTTTGTTTTTATGTGAACGTATTATTGTCTGTGTAGGGTATTATTATGTATTGTTAGGGTGTGATCCCATTGATTTTCCTCCCAGAAACGAAATGCTATAATTATCAGCAATAAATGCACCACGAAGAAGAAAACAGTGGTCAAACTCCCTTAGAATGCCGAAAGATGGGAAGAGGGGAGGCATCATCTTTCTATTCTATCTGGAAACTCGATTACATATGGTTAATTTTGATATTTTTATGTACGGCTTCACTACCAATAGTGTTCCAATAGTGTAATAGTATACTGAAATCTGATCCTCGGAGATCAATTTCAAAACTAATTTGGACGACGGAATTCGGTTGTAACCACCACCAACCTTGGAAATATCAACTGACTATAATTTTATGTAGTATAAATAGAAGTCACTCCTAAGCCGCGCGATTTCCTGGCGCGGATGTGGACGGTAAGGTAGGTACTTTGGACCATCAAACCTTGTTTGGAAGTGAAGAAGTGCGTCCACCATTGAAGGGCATCAGCCAAATGCAGCAGGACAATCAACGTCAACTCCGAAGAGACGAATCAGTGAGTCACCTGCCATGGACGACCCAACCGAGGAAAACATTTCTTCAGCATCGTGTGAACAACTTCACAGGATTTTGCTTCCGAGTCTTCCAACATTGAGGAACCAATATTTTCAGATTTTAGGGAAGAAAAAAAGTGCCTGTCTATACTTGCTGTGGTCTTCCAGTAGGTCCCATCGATCTGAAAGTTTTGGTTCAAATCTTGGCCATAGCCAGTGATAGATTCTGAAAACCTGATCTGGAAAACAGATTTTGAAGATCTGGGAAGACAATCATGAGCTGATCATTTGTCGCCTCCACACAGGTCAATTGCATCGTCAATTCCTGAAATTGGTTTTACAGCCTTAGCTCCAATTTTTCCAATTCTAAAACAATTAAGTAAAAAAATGAAGAGTACATTTTCGGTGATTTTTCTAGTGCCCAGCCATTTTCCTAGTTGAGCATTTTTTTCTCGAGCAGTTTATATATTTGACCTAACAGTCGATACATTTTGTTTTACAGACATTTTATCGAGGAGAAACTTGGTTCTCAGTTCACCAACGCGCGGATGATAGATTTTGAGCAATCCTACGAAGAGACGAGTTCAACTGTTCCCGTCTTTTTCATACTATCGCCTGGCGTAGATCCCACAAGAGTTAGTTCCGTGTAATTCCCTTACTATTGTCTAATTGATATAATCAATGTGATTGATTGAAGACTATTCATTTTTGAAATCTTCTTGCAGGATGTAGAACGCGCTGGTAAAAAACTGGGATTTACGACTGAGAAGAAAAATCTCCTGAATGTATCTCTGGGACAAGGGCAGGAACGAATTGCTGAGATTGCTATAGAGAGAGGTTCCAGACTGGGATATTGGGTCATCCTCCAGGTAGGTAATTTGAAATCACTCGTATTGGCATTCTACAGCAGGAAACCAAGATGAATTCCCACTCGTAATTACTTGCTTAGTACAACTTTTTCGTTACTTCATTCGTGCAGAATATCCATTTGGTTGCAAACTGGCTCCCAGTTCTCGATAAGAAGATGGAAGCTGCTCAGGAGAAGCCTCACCCGAAATTCAGATTATTTCTGAGTGGAGAACCTGCACCGGATGCTAGCAGCCACGCAATCCCTCAAGTATAGTATTGACACTTATCTCATAAAATATTGTAGTAGGTAGACTGGGAGGGAGCGTTATAACTCAGACTATGGAGGAAGTAGGTCTCGGCTGGCCAATCATTGCCTTCAAGTACTGTTGAGCTCACGAGACATTCAGGGCAGTAGCAAGAAGGGCATAAGGAAACGAGGTGGTGACTTCGACTACTGAGCTCATAAAAATCACATCATCTGAGCTGCAAGTGAATAAAGAAGACACTTCCTTTTGACTGAATAGATAGAACCATTCTGCTGTATTCGAATCGAGTCTTCAGTAATTAACTTTTTTTTAGGGAGTACTGGAGTCGTCTATCAAGATCACCAACGAACCGCCCACCGGAATGCTTGCCAATCTTCATAAAGCGTTGGATAATTTCTCCCAACAAACACTAGAAATGTGTTCCAAGGAGTCGGAGTTCAAAGCCATCTTATTCTCTCTGTGTTATTTCCACGCCGTAGTCGCTGAACGACGGAAATTTGGCGCTCAAGGATGGAACAGAATTTATCCATTTAATGTCGGTACGGCCAATAAATAATAGAATAGCACGATTTCACATATTCCTCCTTTCTTATTGAACTATTTCATGAGGCCCAATCGCAGTTCACGCGTCCAAGGATTTTAATAAAAGATTAACATCAACATCGTCGAATATCGTCAATCTCTTGATTAGTAGGCTCGAGTACCATGATTTTCCAACCTCTCAATTGTTTGTAGCAGCTGTTTTGTAATGGTGAAACGATCACATTCCCCAAACTCATACCAGTCAGCCAAAATGGTAATCCGCACCATTTTCACACACATAATTACCGACCGGTATAAAAAAAAACTGCTCTCTTCCTGCCCATTCGTAATTAATTACAATATTTGGTTATAGCTCCAAATAAAGATTGATTGAGTATCCGACAGTGTCGGATCAGGAATCATCTATCTGGCCGACTGGTAGAATTTTACCTATTCATAAGTATACTCAACTCCTCTGTCTCCTTAGTATTCATCCATCACGATTAACGAATTTTTCCAACTATTTTGTTGGCTTTCAGGTGATTTGACCATCAGTGTTCACGTACTCTTCAACTACCTCGAGAACAACAACAAAGTCCCATGGGAAGATCTGCGGTACCTCTTCGGTGAAATCATGTACGGAGGTCATATAACTGACGATTGGGACCGGAGGCTGTGCAGAACCTACCTGCAAGAGTACATGAGCCCAGAATTGGTACTCCCCACGTAGTTTCCAATTATTTACTCGTATTACCTACCGAGTAGGATTTTTGATGATTTTTTCAAACACTAGAAATAAATTTTTCAGGTGGAAGGGGAGTTATTCTATGCTCCAGGTTTCCAAGCACCCCCGAATTCTGATCTTCATGGCTACCACAGGTTAATTAATTGAAATTTGTTAGTAGTATTTACCAATTATGTTACCTATCAAATATAAAATTGAATCCCAAACACGATAGCATTATACAGAGCTAAGCTGTTATAGAACATCCGTAGGCCATAATATTTATTGTTGCCCATAGGTATACATTTACCTAAAATGATCGTTTTTACAACAACAAAAACCCAATATTTTGACCCTAAATTTTAATTGTATTTTTTGACACTATAATAACTAGCAGGGTCTATCATAACAGGATATCTTATTTTTGAGTTCTGATTTTGCTTGCCGCCCAATTTTATTGATCTTGTGGCCATCTATTCGAAGAGCTTAACTAATGACACAAACATTTTTGTATCTTTGGAAAGTAAAGATTTCATCTATTCGATTTCGGAAGTTCATCACATTCTAATATACAGGATGGTCCCAAACGTAACGGATTTACCCTTTGAGGTCTCATGAGATGAATTTTAATCACGAATATATTATCAAAATGGGTGATCAGCGTGTAATTCTCTATGGAACCTCAAAGTAAGTCCGTCATTTTCAGACTATCCTGTGAATTAAAACGTGTATAATATCAGCAATTGAATGAGCGAAATCTCCACTTGCCGTAGGTATAAGAATGGACTAGTCGAATTCTACAAATAGATGGCAACATGGTCAATAAAAAGTCCATTCATGCAGCAAGAATAAATGAGCGAATTTTCAAAGAAATCTTTCAGTTGAAGGTATGGTCAAGAAAAGAAACAATGGCGTTGCAATTTCTGTTAGACATTTTTTTTTACACTATTCTTTGGTTTTTCCGATTTTTAGTATATCATACCAACATACTGTATGCACCGGGTATGCTTTGAAGATGTTAGGAGTCCACATTCATGTTGTACACGTCTCCACGTACTCATAGAGTACCCACACAGCTATTGTTGGTTTTTTCGATTTTCAGTAAACCGTACCAACATACTGTATGTACTGGGTATGTTTTGAAGATGTTAGGACTCCATATTCACGTTCTAATCGTCTCCACAAACTCATAGAGTACCCACACGGCCACTGGATTTCTGGGTACAACAAATATACGCACGTTTTAATACTTTTTTTAATTTTTGGACAATTTTCATTTTTGGAAAACGTATGATATCAGAAATGTTGTGCTGAATCCGAATATACCATATATTACTTTGATTGTAAAGGTAATAACCACAAAACCCGGGAAAACCCCTTTTTTGGGACTATTTTTGAAATTTAGACCACTTTGGGTTGTCCGAAATTTTTGGCTAACGAACTCGTCATTTTGTTTGTTGTTGAGAATATTTTGGCAAAAACTAAAAAATGTTTGGTAAATAATTAATCAACTTAGCGTGCGGAGTGACTCATATATATGATTTAAATTCATGTGATTTTTGGAAAAACTTCAGGGATCGTTTCAGAATGTTCCAAAACGGATTTCAGTCGAAAAAGTCCACTCTAAAAACGCTGCAAATTATTACACAATGGTTTATTATTTTTATTTTTCTATATAGATCACTCGTCTGCAAAGCCACCAACTATCTAACATGAAGGAAAACATCGATCGCATTTCGGTCAGCTTTAATTTGAACGGAGATCAAGCCTCTTTTGCGATTCACAATCGTGTTTCTGATTTATCGTAAGACCAAACTTTAAATTCTCGTAGCGAGCGAACGGTTTGTCCTACAGAGCTCCGGGTGGTCTCCAAAAATTCTAAAAATTCTATAGAATCTTAAATTGAAGGAAAAACAATGCCTTCATATCAAAATTTTTTTGAGTTAGGGCGTTTTCAAAATTTCAAATTTGATTTTGGAACCCTTAGAAGTGACCTACATCAACCAAAATCTTCGGGGCACAACTAGACCCCAAATGGAGCCTACATACCAAATTTCATCAAAATCGGTCAATGCTAAGTGGCAAAAGTGCCGCGTACGGCGTACGGCGGACGGACGGCCAAATTTTTATTCGATTTTTGGATTCTACGTACCTGGAAACGTAAACCATCAAATTTTGAGGTGGTGTTAAAATTTTTTTTCTTGGTCGATTCCAAAGGTTCATTATTGGAAATAATAAATCAAAATTTTGAGGTCATTGCAATAGCTTCATTTTCCTTGAAAATTCGCTAAAAGGACAGAATAATAATCAAAATGCATAATTGAATGGGTAGCGGGAAGAACGTTGCAAGTGAAAAATCGCGTATTTTGTTTTAGTGGAATTTTACGTGCAAACTTTCGAATGTTCACAGATTCAGTTTCAACTCTAGATAATAAACAATTAATATTCATAAACTCTGTAATTCTCGGTGAACTCTGTAGTTCTCGGTAAACTCTTTAATTCTTGGTAAACTCTGTAATACTTGGCATCTTCCTCACTCTTTGTTCTAGATGCATTGTGGCTCAATTTGACGCATTGATTTCCAAAAAAAATATATTGGAGAGCTTTTGTATGAGTTGAAACCAATACATTTGTATATAAATATGTGTATACGACCTCCGGCTACAACATGTATTTCAATTTTGAGTGCAATATTCAAATAATTTAACTGAAAATGGTATTATGCGTAGTTTTTGGCGTTCAAGTACAGCAATGTGCTCTAAATCTAGGTTTGTGGACGCAATGTTGCCTCCAGAGAGCCCAATTCTCTACGGCCTACACCCCAACGCCGAGATTGGATTTCTTACGACGCTGTCCGAGAACCTCTTCAAGACTGTGTTGGAACTTCAACCGAGAGACGCAGGAGCGTCATCAGGCTGTGGTGTGACTAGAGAAGAAAAGGTAAAAATGGCAATGAAATAATTCTGTGATAAACATTCATCGAGTGCCACAGGCGCAGCATCGCCTCTCCGTTGACCTGATTAGACCAGAAGCTACCATTCATTTACATCGAATAAGTATATAAATATAATATAATACTCGAGCGTAATTGTTGTGACTCTAACCACCAATTATATTTTACAATACACATAGCAAGTCCTATCTCGACAAAGGCGAATGCAGTAACGTTCAAACTTTGAACGACGTCTTTGCCGAATCCCTATCGGACAACAGACGATGGGGAAGAGTACAGCTATGATGCAGACATATTATGATCCACGCGTGGGTTAGACTAGATGACCTTTTAACTACAAAACGCCTGCAGCTTATTTCTATTGAAACCTCTCTGCGCTAAAACAATTTACTTGATTACCTTAGGGAAAGATCTAGGAAACTCGTGTCTGTCCGGATATCTTATAGACCAGAATATCCAGTCACCTCAATCGACTCACGGGTAGACCAGGGAGATTATTATTTGCGATTATTGCAACTGACTATTACTACATGTCTTTAGTTTACAACAGTTATGAAGAATAGTAAATTATAGTCTTCCGTAAAATGGAAAATACTATATATATATCGCTATATCGTAGGAAATTGTCCCTAGATGGGGAAAAATAAGTAGGTGCGGTGGAGGGAGATCCCACTTGATGGTAGACGTTCCCGCGGGATGAGAAGGTAATTTTGTCAATATTGTGATAATTTGGAGCTCCAACGCTTGCCAAGAAGCACCAAGAGAAAGATGGTTGATAAAAAACGCTGAAACAAGAGAATCACATTTTGGTTGATTCTACGCAAACCACTGGTTTTGCGGGTCTGAAGGTTCGTATAGGGCAATTATTAGTATTTTAAAGCATCGTAATCCCTAATTCCGAAGTCCGGAGTCTTGAGATTAGAAAAACCACCCAATTCAGGGCTTTCTCATCCACAATATTAATACTTCTTGCCGCACATAATCTGTATCTTCTGTCTTGCCTAATTTGTAATCTTATTAAGGGTACTTGGAATGAAAATTTTTTTGACATAAAAATCGATTTTTTAAAAATATTTTCAAATTAATTTACAAATTGTACTGAATCGATTGCTCCAAGAATTATTTAAAAGGGACATTGGGAAGTAGGCTAAAAATACGTCCAAAGTCGGGTATCTCAATGTATAACAGCGCCATAGGCAGGGCCGTCTCCCTCCTCTACACGCCTACCTGGTGGTTTCCTAACAGGTTTTTTTGAAAATACGTTATGATCTCGGCATTTTGTCATAAAAAAATAACGAAAGACGAGTTCACTACACTAAAACAACCAATCACACGGGAAGGTTTAAAAAGTAAGGTTATGATAACAAAGCCACTCAGAAGGTTTCTTTGAATCATGGTAATACATAGATATTCGAAAACTAATTGATATATTCAGTAGATTCGGAGAAAAAAGTACTTGAATATGGCCACTTTCTAGGCGTTTTTCGATATGAAAAAAAAGTTCCTTCTACCCTTAAATTGTTAACAAATATCCAAGTTAACAATTACCTTACCATATAACTAATATTAGTTATATTTTTCAGGTCAAGGCGTTGGTTGATGAAATTCTGGATAAAGTCCCAGATGAGTTCAATATTCCCGAGATGATGGCGAGAACGGAAGACAGAAGCCCGTACACTATAGTTGCTTTTCAGGAATGCGAGCGTATGAATCTCCTGATGAAAGAGATTCGGAGATCCCTGCGGGAATTGAGTTTAGGTCTTAAGGTTTGTGCGATTTAAGTTCTTCATGACGACTTGAAAGTAATGCTATCTTCACAATTTTCAGTGAAATTGTCTTTTTAGGGGCCTCCAGAATGGGCAACCCAATTTATTCTATCGTTCAATGGCTGAATATGCTTAATTTTGCTCCAATACTTCCTGATTAAGGGGGTCTTAGTCGGTCGCCGTTCGTTCTTAGTATTTCGCGAAATTTAAGATGTTAGAAATTCGTTAGCGCACGGCCCTAGGGAATTGAAAAACTGAAAGATTGCCACTGGAATCATCAGAATCGAACCATAACTGCAAAAGAAAATTGGGAAAAGCTACTAAATAAACGGTTTTTCCCATATTTCTCTGGCAATTATTGTTCGATTTTGATGATTCCAGCGGCAATATTTCAGTATTTCAATTCCCTAGGGCCCTGCACTAATAAATTTCTAAAATCCTTTAAAATTTAAAATTTAGGTACAACTTTTTAAGTTTTTGCGTCTCTAATTTGGCGAAATCCTAAGAACGAACGGCGACCGACTGAGACCCCCATAACGATCATGTTACTTCTTCACTGTTATGGCGATTTTAGACCAATTCGAAGAAGTGGGAAAAAATAGTCGGAAACAAGGCTGAAAAAAAATGTAAGAAACTTTTCTTGTCGCAAATGACACGAAATTTGTGTGAACTTAGAGCGATATCTGAGCTAACCTTGGACAATAGAAAAGTGGTGCTAAAAATGTAAGTAGTACCAAGAAGAGCTAGAAGGAGGGGTCTCCCCTAGGAACAGCCCTGTCTCGCAAGGAAGCTACCAAACACCCAAGTCTAAAACAAAGCTATACATATAGCTATTGGCAGCAGATGGCATATTTGATGGGGTTCACGTCAAGAGCCAACATGAGTTGGCATCCTCGCATCAAGAGGTAGAGAACTCCAGAACGAGTTCTTTGTTCCATAATCTCCCGTCCAGTGAGTCCTCAGATGCTCAACTGTAATAATATTTGCTGCCGTGGCACCAGCCAATCTTCCAAAACCGGGCAAAACCCGAAGGGCAGTTTGAAGATGACCTACGAATTTCATCACCGTTCCTAAGTTACACACGCGCAGATGTACCAAGACATCTACCACGATCTATTGGTCAGATTTCTGCCAAATTTGGGAGGATACTGGTTACCTACCTACATCATTCAGCTATAAGTTCTAAATTCCCCCAGCAATTGACTGTGGTGAACCAGCTGGGAATATTTTTGCTACAGGGAGAATTGACGATCACCAGTGAAATGGAGGAAATGGATGCTGCTCTGTTCATGGACTTCGTACCACATTCTTGGGCTTCCAAGGCATACCCTTCGCTGCTAGGTTTCAGCGCTTGGTTCGCTGACCTTCAAGTGAGACTCAAAGAGCTGGAAGCTTGGGTTGCTGACTTTCTCGTGAGTCTATTTCCGTCTTCTCAATAAAAATAGTTCCGAAGTTGAAAGCAATGCTATTAGAGAGAAAATTGGATTTATTTGTGGTATTATTGAAAACTGTAATTTGCAGTTGCCAGTCACCGTTTGGTTAGCAGGATTTTTCAATCCCCAGTCCTTCTTGACAGCCATAATGCAAAACACTGCACGGAAAAATGAGTGGCCTTTGGATAAAATGTGTCTACAGTGCGATGTTACGAAGAAAATCAAAGATGAATTTACGTAAGTAAAGTATTTCTGCCACTAACTGTACAGTTGTATCGAATACTAATTTTGTATATAAATATGATAGTGTAAACACTTACCTAGAAGGTTTACCACTCTCCACACTGTGCGAGATGGATCCTTAAAAGGGATCCAAATTGTCGGATCAGTTTTGCTGGCATTCCACAGTATGCAGACCGCAGACGACAAATATTGAAAGTATCAGTACCAACAACACAGCCGCCATGACAGATCAATATGATTGACAATACTTGCGTCAGTATGATGTCCTCAGTACTTGACGAAAAAGGTGTTTGAATTATTTTGTATGATTAGTTAACAGCATCTACAATAACAATCACCGGAAAGCCTGTATTCGATTTAATATAGTAATTGGTTTCTCTATTGATTATTATTGGCATTGATATTATTGCATTTCTGCTCTTGAATCTAGAAACGATGTTAACCAATAACGAGTACATTATATCTGGAGAGGAATCCTCAGAAGTTTTAGATCAGCAGCATAACCGTTGAGCCAACTTTCACTTCTCTTTCAAAAATTGAACTCTGAAATTTGGTACTCAGGAATGAGGCTAACTTCACTCCTGTTCATCTGACGAGATAACTTCTTCTCTGTTCCTACAACATCATCCTTCTTCCTGTAGTAAAGTTCAAGTTTCTCCAGAAAAGGGAGAGTGAATGTCAACTCAGTCAATATTTTCAGTAATATTGATCTTCTGCGGCCTGCTTTACAAGAGTAGTGAGGACCTCCTCGGTAGGAGTCTCCCTAAAATCGTGCTCTGAAGAAAACATTTAATTGTGTTGTTAAATTTTGGTGTAAAACTACAATCGCAATAAACGACGAAGGTACAAGGCATATTACCAGCTACTGCTTCAGACGTTTTGTGTTCGAGGAGGACAACAATCAACTGAAAAGAAACCACACACTAATCTGTTTTAGATCATTCTGAATCCAAATCCACGAAAAAACCATAGGTGTATGTCTGTGTGTGTATGTATGCGTGTGAAAAAATCTTGTGTCGTCTGCCCAGGCCTTAGTTTTCAACCGATTTTCATGGATTTTTTTTGTTCGACGCGGAAACTATCTAGTTGTGCACTACGTCGCCGGAATTTCGAATTTTGCCTTTTAAGAGGGGGAAAGGGGGGGGGGTTAATAATTGAAAAACGTGCGTATGAATCCTCGTGAATTTTCTTGTCTGGATTTTTTTCATGTTTTCGACTCTGTGTCAGTAAAATTATCATAACTTCCTTAATTTTGATTGGGAAATCAAATTTGACCATGCCTGTGGAAAGAACATTTTTGGTTAAAAATTTTTTTAGAGGGTTAATAGGGGCGGGATCAACTTGAGAACTGAACTTGATCAAATCTGGGAAATCGCTAGTTTTTGAAACGCAAGCTAAAGCTAGATAATTCTGCATGTTGATTGTTGCCTGTCGGTCTAATATATGCGCCAATATCTCAGTTTTCCAACGGTATAGACAATGTTATTACCCCTCGGATAAGCGCGGCCTTAAAAAAACGGTGACACGAGCGGTGTATCATTTTGATAAAACTTTTTTTGAGAGAAGGAAAGGGTTTTGTGAAATAGAAGAGAGTTAATTTTTGGTCTGTAACAAACCTTATTGCATTAGAGATATGAATATGAATAGGAATTATATGAATAGGAACTGTGAAAAGTAAAATCATTGAACAAAACTATAAAGTAGAAAAATACCAAGAGAATGTATTTGTGTCTACCTCATGTATGTTGAAAAATTAAAACTCAGCCAATTCATTGGCATTATTACTCGCAGGAAAATTTCAATTTTTCTGAACATTGATAATTTGACAAGAAAACCCCGCTTCATGAAGAAAATATGTTTAAAAAAATCAGCTGCAGGCACTCCAGGTGGCTTCTCTGACAGGCCAACTTACAATTACTATTAAGAGGATTCGAAGTTAGGAAGGTAACGAGAAGGGTAGGTACTTTCAAATCCACACGAGGGGGACCATAGCAACCTTTCAAAACTAAATTTTGTATCAACTTGATACCGCGCGTATCGGAGGGTTAGTAAAGTGGGACGTATGAAAAAAGTATGTTTGAACGCGAAAACACATGAATTTTTGTTAATGAAATCAGCACCTCGGCTGAGGCGATTTGAGTGGTTGGACGATGGGAGAGGGTGGTGTGGGCGGCGCAGTAGATAGCAAGGCCTCCCGAAACGCCTCGAGGGGTCCGATGCGTCCATGTGTCACGTCGTCAATATTGACAAACCATGTTACAAGAGAGGAATCATGAATAAACATTCCACGATCGATCAAGTCCGTAGAATAACACATATAATTGAACAAGCCCTCGAGGAAAACAACTGAGCAAACCTCAGCCGTCTTTCATGACATCTCTCAGGCATTTGACAAAGTTTGCCATGAGGGATTCAACTTCAAGCTGCGCAAAAATCTACCTATAAAGTATGCTGAGCTGCTTCAGTCTTACCTCGCCAATCGCTACTTTAGAAGAAAGCAAGGAGATGCCTACTCAGAGCCAAAGCTAATCAATGCAGGAGTCCCACAAGGGAGTGTTCTTGGTCCGCTCTTGTATGTTCTTTATACCAGTGATCTGCCAGAAATTTGGATAAACACGACAGCCACCTTCGCAGATGATACAGCGATTTTGCAATCGGAGAATGTAACACTGAATCCATCAACAATCAAAATCAATCAATATCTAGCATAGATAAGTGGACAGCAAAATAGAGAATCAAAATAAATTAAACTAAATCGGTACATGTCGATTTCACTAACAAGAGAATCGATTATATTCCGGTACATTTCAAGGGAAAAGTTATTCCGAATGCTAATGAACCCTAATACCTCGGCATGACATTAGACGCCTAACTTGGATGGAAAGCTCATGTCGAAAAAAGAAGAAATAATTTCTTCTAAAATTCAGAGAAATGAATTGGCTAAACGGTCGAAGTTGTCAATCCAGTACAAGGTTACATTTTACAACCAAGTCCTTAAACCAGTCTGGACTTGTGGATCTCAGCTTTGGGGCTGTACGGCTCAATCAAATCGAGACATCATCGAAAGATTCCAGGATGCGCTGAGAACGGCTGTCAATGCACCATGGTATCTACATATGGAGACACCTACATTAGCGAAGATGTCACATCAACGAGGAAGCTGACCAGCTCCTTGATACAAGTGATGTCGTCAGAAGATTGAAGCCTACAGAAGGCTCCAGAAGTCCTTGAGATGGAAGAATAGTGAGATGTATTTTCCAACATCCGAAAAAACAGAAGGTCGCAAAAGACTGGTGAAGGTGAACTGATAGCAAGTCCCACCCCGAAGCATCCCCACTAACACTTATCTGATCATATGAGGCTTAAGGGTTCACCCGGTCACCGTTACAATTAATAGATAATCTTACTCACTATGAAAACAAACAATAACTCCTATGGTGTTGCGGCAACACTTCATGATGAGGACTCATTTCCTCCTCTCTCCATATCGTCTTCCGTGTTATTTATTGGGATCGTCCCCAAAATGTTGAGAATCTAGTCTGAAACTTCATTCTTACCTGCTATTTCTTGGTTTTTAGAGCACCTCCACGAGAAGGAGCCTACATCCACTCTCTGTACATGGAAGGAGCCAGGTGGGACGTCACTCTTGGAGCCATCGCTGAGTCGAGACTAAAAGAAATGTTCCCAATGATGCCCGTGATTCACATCAGAGCTCTGACACTGGACAAGCAGGACATCAGGATGTCCTACGACTGCCCCATTTACAAAACCAGGACCCGAGGACCCACCTACGTCTGGACCTTCAATCTCAAGACGAAAGAGAAACCTGCAAAATGGGTTATGGCTGGCGTCGGCATCTTATTGTGCATATAGGTTGAAAAGGGAATTTTGATTTGTCACCTAAACGTAGAAGAATTTCACCCCTGGAATCTTATCACGTTCTATTACCCCCTCCCCTCATCCCATTATGGGAACCTTCGTAGTATCACGTATTATCACGGAGGCAGCTCCCGCTCCGCAATGCCCGTTTATTTGTTGTGAATTTATTGAAGTTAAATCAAAACACTGCAAACTAGATCTGAAATTTACCTTTTCAATAGAATTAGGCCAACTATTGACACGAATTTTCAAGGAAAATGAAGCTATTTCAATGGTTTTTAACTGAAACCCGATTTTCGACATTCTAAAACGACTCCTGAAGTTTTTCCATAACAATGTGTATGTGGGTGTCCCATTTAAAGACCGGAAAACTTTGGTAGTGCATTCTCCAACTAATTAAAGTGCGAAATCTTTTATCATTATTGTTTTAACCCCTTGTTTTTCCAAGTTTTTTTTCATTTTTAAGATTTTTGTGGGTTTTTGAGCTTATGTAACTGAAATTACCATATCTACCTTAATTTATCGTAGAAATATAAAATTAAGGACGTTTTGGGAAAGGGCGTCAAATTTTCCATCTTTCCAGTGCTGTCACAAAACTATTTGTCTTTTTTCACTTGGTGGGTGAAAAATCTACTCGCGAACTAAATTTTGTCAGGTTAACAAATTTACTATTTTGGTTTATTATTTTCAATAATGAACCTTTGGAATCGACCAAGAAACACTTTTTTTTTTAACCCCCCTCAAAATTTGTTGGTTTACATTTCAAAGTACGTAGAATCCAAAAATCGAATAAAAATGTGGCCGTCCGTCTGCTGTACGCTGTATGCCGCACACAAGAAAGATGGAAAATTCGGCAGCCTTCCCAAAAGTGCCCTTACTTTCACATTTTTATGGTAAAGTAAGATAGTTGGTAATTTTAGTGACATAAGGTCAAAAACATGAGGAAAAAAAACTTGGAAAAACAAAATTTTTGGAAAACATTGTCTTTGTTATATGTCGGCGTGTTGTCGAGTGATGGCGATGGTCTTCTCGATGGCTTGATGGTTTTTATTGGTCCCTACTCAACGAAGATGAAGGATGGAGTAGCACTTTCTGCCCGGCGCGTTTCCACCTACCGTTTGCAGGAGTACATAGAACTTTTAGCCCTGATCCTCGACGCGATTGCTCGCCGACTGGAGGGAGGCGGTACATTTACCTAGGTCCTAGTTGGGGAAGACAACTCCTAGACGAAATGGGAGCGGAGGCCGGCGCAATGAGCCTACCAATACCTCTGAGGAACTTGGGGCATCCAAGAGGTGACGAGGGAGAGCATGAAATAATCAAGTCGATTTGTTGTAGACGAATGCATCAAGGTGAAGCCCTGAGTCCTCCTTTTATACTACTTTAACAAGGTAAAGGGAGAGCGGAGGAGGGTGACATCAGATGACGTGTTTGTATCCCGTACCTCACTCTACCTACCTGGCACAATGGGTCACTCAGGGTTTCCCTTGTGTCCTTTATTGGAGAACTAACATATACGAGTGAATGAGTCATTACAGTCTTACTTACAGTCTTAGTTTAGAATTGACTCCTTAAGTGTTCCGGTCCTTAACATGGGGTGTACACTCTGACCATTACTTGAGTAATTGTTTCTCAAAATTTTAAAGTTTTGTCAAAATGTTCATAATATAAAACGAAAAGGAGAGTTCGTTAGCTAGAAATTTCGAACAATCCTAAGGGGTCCAACTTTTTTTAAATCGGCTGAAAAACGTGTTTTTATGGGTTTTTGTGGTTGTTACCATCATAAGCACAGTAATATATGGAAAATTCGAAGTCAGCACAAAATATCTGACATCAGAAAAATTTTAAAAATTAAAAATTTTAAATAAAAATTGTGATTTTGGATATCTGACTACTAGAATTTTGGCTGACTCCGAATTGAAGGAATAAAGTTGTGAATGAAGTTACGGGAAGCATAAATACTCACAATTTTGATAGAGGTTATGCCTGATTGTTTTTAAGGGAATTGTTGAATAATTTAGGCCCGGTCTACGATAGAAACCAGCTTACTAAATTATTGAGGGGAAAGGCCTCTGGTCTATGGCAAACCGGATCACCTTGGATTGAATTTACTTTAATGAGAATTTACTTTAATGGAAGATGTAGATGAGTAGCCTCTGGTCTGTGGAACACCGGATTACTACTTAGGTTTATTTTCTAGGTGTTGAAGTTTTTTTGAGGTTTGAGAAGGTGGTTTTAAGAGAGAGTTTTAACGTCAGTGGTTGAGTTTTTGGAATGGAAGAGTGGCGTTTCCTCGAGAATCAGGCTTATGTAGGATACCCCTACTCTCCGGGCTCTATTCTTCCCCGGGGAACGGACTGGGCTGATTTCCGAAGGAAAGGTACCGTTCGTTTATTTAGAAAATACGACATTCCTGGGAGTCACGACAATAAGCATAGTAATATATGGTATATTCGAATTCAGCATAAAATATCCGATATAGGAACAATTTTAAAAATTAAAAATTGTCCAAAACCTGATAATGTATATACTGTATGCAGTTTATATACAGGGTGTATGCCTAACTGGTCTGCCATACCGTATGTGTCGATTCTACAACTATTTTTTAACAAAAAATGTCTCTAAGCAACATTTTATAAACGCTTCGTTTCCGAGTTATTTTAAATTTAAACTTTTTGTGATTTTGACCTTACGTCATTAAATTGGTCATAACTCCTTCAACTAGCTGTAATAATAACAATTTGAGGGTACCGTTAGAAAGAACATTTAATTTCCTATAGGATAGATGCCTCACCTTCTTTTTGAGTCAAGGTTTGAGACACGAAAAAGCCCTCTGAAAAGAGAATTTTACGTAATTTGGGAAACCTTGATTTTTTTCAATCGCAAATTGAACTACGAGAACCAATATTTTTTCGAGACGTAAGACACATAAAAACTGCGCCAAAATCTCAGCTTTCTAATGGTATGATTAAAAAATATTTTACAACCAAATTTAGGAGAGAAATTAGAGTTTGAACGCGGAAAAACGTGGATTTTTGAACGAAATCTGCGGCGCCCACTTACACCGTCCGACCCCTCAGATCACCTAGGCGGAGCGCCCTGATCTCCTAAATTTGGTTGTAAAATATTTTTTAATTGTACCATTGGAATGCTGAGATTTTGGCGCAGTTTTTACTCGTTGCATCTTGAAAAAATTCTGGTCCTCGAAGTTCAATTCGAGATTGAAAAAATTCGAGGTTTCCCAAATTACGTAAATTTTTCTTATCAGAGGGTTTTTTCATGTGTTAAACCTTGACTCAAAATAAAGTAAGAGACCTAGCAGATAAGAAATTTGATGCTATTTTCAACGGTACCCTCAAATTGTAATTTTCACAGCAAATTAAAGGAGTTACGACCAATTTAATGACGTTAGGTCAAAATCACGAAAAAAATTCAAATAACTCGAAAACGAAGCCTTTTTTAAAAAGAATTGCTATGAGACATTTTTGTTGCAAATTAGTTGTAGAATCGACTCGTACAGAATGGCAGACCAGTATCTAATGAAAACTTGCGTAGGTACCTACCCAAAAATGCAAAAGCCGAATGAGTACTCTATGTGTTTTTAGAGACGAATAGAACATGAATATGGACTCCTAACTTCTTCAAAACATAACCTGTGCATACAGTGTGCGGGTATGGAATGCTCACTGTATATTCGGAAAAAAACAACAATGTATGTGTGGGTACTTCATGTTGGTGGTGCCGAGAAAAGAATGACTTGAGATTTTTTTGAAATAACTATCGAAGAGGTTGATTGCATACTTTTAAAGATTCGTGCTATGTGCCAGACCAACAAGGCAGACTGCACTGTCATATAGCAAATATTTCGATTTTCTTAATCATACCGTCGAAGATTTCTTTGAAAATTCGCTCATTAACTCATACTGCAGGAATGGACTGTTTTTCCTACCTGAAACATTTCAATATAGAGTAGCTAGATTTCAGTATCGTATTTGGCACAGAAAAAACAATTTGTAAAGTTCAACGATGGAAGACATTTTTTGCTTTGATTCCTATTCACGTCAACCTCGATCCGCGTTGTAGAAGAAGATCTTTGCAAAACGCTCACTTTTCAAGCAATAATTTTTGCGGTAAATTAAAATATTATTAGACAGGTACCTACTTCTTTATCATACCAGAAATCCAAGTCAAATAAATTACACTATTATTTATCTTTAGCTGGTTTTCCAACATGAATTCTATTTTACTGCTATACTTACACAGAGCGAGCTTGCTTATATCGGAGGAGGATTATTTTGGAAAAAGGTAGGTGCAGAGGATGGCATTTTACTTACATATTTACAAGTGATGTACCTACGTATATTGTTATTTAATTTCTGTCCATGAATTTTTTAAGGTTTAGAACTATCAAGCTACTTGTCCTACCGAACATAAGTGAACTAAATTCATTTCTAATCAATATAAAATAAAATGTTATTTAAAAAATGCTGTTTAACAGCCCATCGCATCGAAGCTCCCTTCAGTTACTCGCCATGTTAACACTTGTTTATTGCATTTTGTTTAGTGAACGAATAAGAATACCTTAGACTTCCTGCCAAATACGAGAGAGATAAATTTATCGTAAGTTGCTTACTTACCAGCATTTTCATATTGTGAGTCTACGATTGTTGCTAACCTAACTTAGAAAACTCTATTATTGTTAATCTGAGGATTTGGATGTTATATGAAGAAGTTGCTAACATGAGAAAATAAAATTCTAGTTTCAAGCCAAGTTGTTTTCAATGCCTCGTACATTCATAACTTCTCGGGGGGCAGCGGCGTTGCTACGGTCGTTGGGGCGTCGTTGTTTGGCGGTGTACTTTGGACCGACCTCTGCGGGGATCGTGGGTTCATGGCTCATCGGCGGCAGCGTGCGTTTTTCGACGGCCGGGGCCGGGGCCTTCTCATCGCCCCCTCGTCACAACCCAGGGCGGTGAGGCAATGGGAAGCCATGAGCGAAATCATCAGAACAAATTCCGATCTTCCCTTTGGAAGACAGCTGATGACGCCAGAAATGGCAGTCGGACGAAAATCCAACCTGAAATGGATGGGTGCTCTCAGGAGAAGGGCTCTCAATTCGGTGAGTCATGGAACGACGATTTTGCCTCCAAGTCGACCAAGGTAGAGAAAGTATTGTTTACACTCTTCAAGGTTGGAAGAAACAATTCTCCAAAATCGAAATGTTCACTCACGTTTTACGTTTCAAGCCTTCCTGAACAATTTTGGTACCGTGTCTGTCTGTCTGTGTGTCATGAAATTCTTGTAACGGGCAAAACAATACGAAGTTATTGTCCGATATCGATGACATGTTCATGGATTGTGCGGGTTGGGGTGTAGATGGTCCCCTATGAAAATCATCACCTACGGACTATTAGAACCCTGCTACGCATGCGCAAACGTGAATTTCCTTATATCACCCATAACTTTTACATTTTCCATCCGATTTGTATGAAATTTTCAGGGATCATACGGAATAGGTTGTAGATGGTTCCCTAATAGGGTAGTGCCATTTCGATGTTTTGAGGAAGCTATGTGCCTCACCCACTTGGCAGACGTTTTTGGTTTATTATTTTCAATAATGAACTTTTGGAATCGACCAAGAAATTTTTTTTTTTAACACCCCCTCAAAATTTGATGGTTTACGTTTCGAGGTACGTAGAATCCAAAAATCGAATAAACATTTAGCCGTCCGTCCGCCGCACGCGGCACTTTCCCCACTTAGCACTGACCGATTTTGATTAAATTTGGTTGGTCAGTCAACTCAAAAAAATTTGACATAAAGGTATTGTTTTTCCATCAATTTAAGATGCAATTATTCAAGTACTCTCTCGACGGCCTGAAGATGATGTCTTTACATCGAAAGCGCTCGCCTCCTGTACTCGACTTGCTGGTTACGACGGATTCTCCAATACGGCACGTAGATAATAATTGTATTCTTATAACTAGCGGAACTAACCCCATTCATTTAATTTAAGATAGTATAGAATTTTTAAAATTTTTTGAGACCACGCGGAGCTCTGTAGGACAAACCGTTCGTTCCCAACGAGAATTTAAGGGTTGGACTTACGATAAATCAGAAACACGAGTGTGAATCGCAAAAGAGGCCTAATCTCCGTTCAAATTTTAGCTGACCGAAATGCGATCGATGTTTTTCTTCATGTTGGATGGTTGGTGGCTTTGCAGACGATAATAAACAAAATAATAACACAAAGATAATAAACCACTGTGTAATAATTTGCTGCATTTTATGATTTTCTCCCGAACAATGAACATAATTTATGGTCTAACAATGTCAAAATAATCAATCAAAATTCGAAACGCTCACTAATCCTTATAGGGTTTTTCACGCAGAATCGAATGAGACCAACCCCAGATCGCTACGACCGACCGTATAAAAACTACGACGACATTTCCGCTGAAAATCGTATTTTTTTAAAACGAATTGCAGTGAAAATCATTTTAAAATTTATGATTTTTACCGGAATTTTGGCGTATTTATTTCCTACAATTGTCAGAATAATCAATACAAATTCGAAGCGCTTTATTGATTATTTTGACAATTTTATGGAATTCCGTTCCAAAATTCCGTTAAAAATCATAATTTTTTTATGATTTTTAGTGCAATTCGTTTTAAAAAACGCTGCAAATTATTACACAGTGATTTATCATTTTGGTTCATTATTTTCAATAATGAACCTTTGGAATCGACCAAGAAAAAAAAATTTTTAACACCCCCTCAAAATTTGATGGTTTACGTTTCAAGGTACGTAGAATCCAAAAATCGAATAAGAATTTGGCGGTCCGTCCGCCGTCCGCCGTACGCCGTACGCGGCACTTTTGCCACTTAGCATTGACCGATTTTGATGAAATTTGGTATGTAGACTCCATTTGAGGTCTAGTTGTGCCCCGAAGCTTTTGGTTGATGTAGGTCACTTCTAAGGGTTCCAAAATCAATTTTGAAAATTTGAAAACGCCCTAACTCAAAAAGTTTTGATATAAAGGTATTGTTTTTCCTTCAATTTAAGATTCTATAGAGTTTTTAGAATTTTTTGAGACCACGCGGAGCTCTGTAGGACTAACCGTTCGCTCCCTACGAGAATTTAACGGTTTATATATATATGTATATATATATATAATTTGAACGGATAGCTTATGGAAAGTTTGAAAGACACGTATAAATTGAAATTTCACACAATTTACCTCGATATTTCGACGGGTAAAGACGTCGTGATCGCGAGAGACTTGATATATATATATATATATATAAATCAAAGACGAGACTTGATATATATATATATATATAAATCAAAACACGAGTGTGAATCGCAAAAGAGGCCTAATCTCCGTTCAAATTAGAGCTGACCGAAATGCGATCGATGGTTGGTGATTTTTTTTTTTTTTTTTTCTTCTCTTCATATTGGATGGTTGGTGATTTTGTAGACGAGTGATCTATATAGAAAAATAATAAACCATTGTGTAATAATTTGCAGCGTTTTCTATATATATCACTCGTCTACAAAATCACCAACCATCCAATATGAAGCAAAAAAAAAAAAAAATCAAAAAAAATTCAAAAAAAAAATCAAAGTCACCAACCATCGATCGCATTTCGGTCAGCTCTAATTTGAACGGAGATTAGGCCTCTTTTGCGATTCACACTCGTGTTTTGATTTATATATGTATATATTTCAATACAAACCCTTAAATTTTCGTAGGGAGCGAACGGTTTGTCCTACAGAGCTCGGCGTGGTCTCAAAAAATTTTAAAAATTCTATAGAATCTTAAATTGAAGGAAAAACAATACCTTCATATCGAAATTTTTTGAGTTAGGGCGTTTTCAAAATTTCAAAATTGATTTTGGAACCCTTAGAAGTGACCTACATCAACCAAAATCTTCGGGGCACAACTAGACCCCAAATGGAGCCTACATACCAAATTTCCTCAAAATCGGTCAATGCTAAGTGGCAAAAGTGCCGCGTACGGCGAACGACGGACGGCCAAATTTTTATTCGATTTTTGGATTCTACGTAACTTGAAACGTAAACCATCAAATTTTGAGGGGGTGTTAAAAATTGTTTTTTTTCTTGGTCGATTCCAAAGGTTCATTATTGAAAATAATAAACCAAAATACGATTTTCAGCGGAAATGTCATAGTTCTTATACGGTTGGTCGTAGCTACCTGGTGTTGGTCTCATTCGATTCTGCGTGAAAACCCCCTATTCATACCTGTATTAGTATTCATAATCATAAAGTCGCAGATATGATTTGTATTCATAATCGTATTTATGAATAAGAATTCGCCCATCTCTGGCTCAAACCTTCAGATTCTTACTACTCACTTATATTTTTCATCCGAATTTGATGAAATTTTCTAGGATTGTCCAGATTAGCGTGTAGATGGTCCCCTATGAGGGTAGTGGAAGGTACTTAGAGATTGGTGTTTTGAGATTAACTACTATGCATCGGATCATCTATACAGGTTGTCTACACTTTGGATGGGCATAACTTCAGGGTTCAATCTCACAAGGTATTTCCAACAAATAATTTTCTTAGTAATTTTCTTTTAACCCACTCAAAATTCCTTTTTTTCACTTTAAACTTTTTTTCGGGTTTCCGACCTTAGAGAACTTATATGGCCATAACTACCTTATTTCTCCTGAAAATTCGATTCTAACTACACCTTTAGAAAGAGCGTTAAATTCCTAAGCTACCTAGTGCAAAATCAAAATCTTTCAGCAATAAAATAGTTTCAAAAAAATCAAGGCGAAAACAAATTTACAAAAAACAAACCTAGGTACAAATCTTTACAAATTTACAAGTCTTTACAAATTTTTCTAAACTTGACTTTCCTCGACCAAAGTTTTCACCCCTGCCCATTTCGATGGGCGCTCTTCGGTGCTTTCCAACGGTCTATCAATTTTTCTCTTTAACATTTAAGTTGGAACAGTAAATGAAGTTTGAATGCCAGAAAACGTGTGTTTTACAGGAAAATCCAGTGTTTTAAGCGGTTTCTGGTCCCCTCGATCTCAAGATGGCTTGACGAGTTTATCATAATTTCCCATGTAGTTTTTTACGCTGAATCCAACGGAGATACTTCCGGATGATTCCGACTGCTAGAAAGTGGATTTTTCGAAGAAAACTTTCGTTTCAAGCAAAATGAAGCTATTGCAATGGCCTCAAAATTTTTAGAATCGACTTTTTCGAAAAAATTTTACACTGAAATCTGTTTTGGAACATTCTGAAACGATCCCTGAAGTTTTTCCAAAAATCATATGTAAAAAAAAAAAAATCGTGTCAAAAAAAACTTTCTAAAAGAAATTGCAACACCATTGTTCCTTTTCTTAACTACACCTTCAACTGAATGATTTTTTTTTTAATTCGCTCATTAACTCATGCTGCATGAATGGACTTTTTTTGTACATAAAATACGCTGATCCAAATTGGTTCTTCGTATCTTCCAAACTCCTCTATTTTGTAGTGTTTATTACAATTAACTTATAAATAATTATTAAACCTAAATAACTATAAATCTACTAAACCTTAACTTATCACTAATAAACTATAACAATTCATTTTATTTTTATTTTTTACTGATGGTGGGTTTTTTTCAACCCATATAGCCACATAACCTTTACATTATATACATTATACAATAGTTGAAAATGAGAAAAAAGTCTGCCAAGTGGGTGTGGCACATAGTTTCCTCGTATCCATAACCCGATTATACAGGGTGTCTACATTCAAGATGGGCATAACTTCAGAGTTCGACTCTACAAGGTATTTCCAACAAAAAATGTCTCCTAGCAATTTTCTTTTAACCCACTCGAAATTCCTTTTTTTTTCAATTTCATTTTTTTTTCTTCGGGTTTCCGACCTTACGGCACTGATAGGTCATAACTCCCTTATTTCTCCTGAAAATTCAAATCTGACTACACCGTTAGAAAGAGCGTTAAATTCCTAAGCTACCTAGTGCAAAATCAAAATCTTTCAGCAATAAAATAGTTTCAAAAAATCAAGTCAAAAAGCAAACTTTAAAAAAAATTTCTAAACTTGACTTTCTTCGACCAAAGTGTTCACTGTGAATCCCTGCCCATTTCGATGGGGTCTCTTCGGAGAAAACATACTCAAATAGTCAGCTTTTCAATTTTTCTTTTTAACATTCAAATTGGAAGAGTAAATGAAGTTTGAACGTCAAAAAACGTGTGTTTTACAGGAAAATCCAGTGTTTTAAGCGGTTTCTGGTCCCTCTCGATCTCAAGATGGCTTGACGATTTGGGTATCATTTTCTATGTAGTTTTTTACGCTGAATCCAACGGTGATACTTTCGAATGATTCCGACTGCTAGAAAGTGGATTTCTTGAAGAAAACCTTCGTTTTTCGCACATAAAATACGCATTATTCTCAGATATGGTAGTAAGCATAAAGTAACACCTTTCTACTCAATAAAAACACCGAATTTCGAGCTGATTGAAGTTTTTGTTGAGTTCAAAGGTGTTACTTCATGCTCACTACCATATCTGAGAATAATGCGTATTTTATGTGCGAAAAACGAAGGTTTTCTTCAAGAAATCCACTTTCTAGCCGTCGGAATCATTCGAAAGTATCACCGTTGGATTCAGCGTAAAAAACTACATAGAAAATGAAACCAAACTCGTCAAGCCATCTTGAGATCGAGGGGGACCAGAAACCGCTTAAAACACTGGATTTTCCTGTAAAACACACGTTTTTTGACGTTCAAACTTCATTTACTCTTCCAATTTGAATGTTAACCTTTTCGCGCCCGGATTCTCGAGAGCCTACTGTCCCTCACAGCCCGCCCGCCGGCAGCCCCTTCTGTCCCCTCAGTACCGCATTATTTTGGCGACTCGGTGGTTCGACCGAAGTTATTTCCTTGCATTATTTTATTGTATTTTTTTGGCGTGATACTTTCTGTTATGAATTCATGAGAATTATTGAGATTATTTGCATTATTTATTCATTTACTGGCCAGTTAAACATAATGGAAATAATGAAATTAATCTAGAATAATTATGACTGGTTTCCGACCTTACGGCACTGATAGGTCATTACTCCCTTATTTCTCCTGAAAATTCAAATCTGACTACACCGTTAGAAAGAGCGTTAAATTCCTAAGCTACCTCGTGCAAAATCAAAATCTTTCAGCAATAAAATAGTTTCAAAAACGCTGCAAATTATTACACAATGGTTTATTATTTTTTATTTTTCTATATAGATCACTCGTCTGCAAAGCCACCAACCATCCAACATGAAGAAAAACATCGATCGCATTTCGGTCAGCTTTAATTTGAATGGAGATTAGGCCTCTTTTGCGATTCACACTCGTGTTTCTGATTTATCGTGCGTCCAAACTTTAAATTCTCGTAGTGAGCGAACGGTTTGTCCTACAGAGCTCCGGGTGGTCTCAAAAAATTCTAAAAATTCTATAGAATCTTAAATTGAAGGAAAAACAATACCTTCATATCGAAATTTTTTGAGTTAGGGCGTTTTCAAAATTTCAAAATTGATTTTGGAACCCTTAGAAGTGACCTACATCAACCAAACTCTTCGGGGCACAACTAGACCCAAAATGGAGCATACGTACCAAATTTCATCAAAATCGGTCAATGCTAAGTGGCAAAAGTGCCGCGTACGGCGGACGGCGGACGGCGTACGGCGGACGGCGTACGGCGGACGGACGGCCAAATTTTTATTCGATTTTTGGATTCTACGTACCTTGAAACGTAAACCATCAAATTTTGAGGGGGTGTTAAAAATTTTTTTTTCTTGGTCGATTCCAAAGGTTCATTATTGAAAATAATAAACCAAAATCAAGTCAAAACGCTGCAAATTATTACACAATGGTTTATTATTTTTCTATATAGATCACTCGTCTACAAAATCACCAACCATCCAATATGAAGGAAAAAAATAAAATAAAAAATAAAAAATAAAAATAATAAAAAAAAAATAATAATAAAAAAAAATTCAAAAAAAATAAATAAAAATCACCAACCATCGATCGCATTTCGGTCAGCTCTAATTTGAACGGAAATTAGGCCTCTTTTGCGATTCACACTCGTGTTTTGATTTATATATATATATATATATATATTTCAATATAAACCCTTAAATTTTCGTAGGGAGCGAACGGTTTGTCCTACAGAGCTCCGCGTGGTCCCAAAAAATTCTAAAAATTCTATAGAATCTTAAATTGAAGGAAAAACAATACCTTTATATCAAAATTTTTTGAGTTAGGGCGTTTTCAAAATTTCAAAATTGATTTTGGAACCCTTAGAAGTGACCTACATCAACCAAAAGCTTCGGGGCACAACTAGACCGCAAATGGAGCCTACATACCAAATTTCATCAAAATCGGTCAATGCTAAGTGGCAAAAGTGCCGCGTACGGCGTACGGCGGACGGCGTACGGCGGACGGCGTACGGCGGACGGCGTACGGCGTACGGCGGACGGACGGCCAAATTTTTATTCGATTTTTGGATTCTACGTACCTTGAAACGTAAACCATCAAATTTTGAGGGGGTGTTAAAAAAATTTTTTTCTTGGTCGATTCCAAAGGTTCATTATTGAAAATAATAAACCAAAAGCAAACTTTAAAAAAAAATTCTAAACTTGACTTTCTTCGACCAAAGTGTTCACTGTGAATCCCTGCCCATTTCGATGGGGTCTCTTCGGAGAAAACATGCTCAAATAGTCAGCTTTTCAATTTTTCTTTTTAACCCTTTCCTGCCCGCCAACGGCATATATCGGGCGGCTCGGCCTTTCCGTTGCTGCCCGCCGCCGATAATAGCCGTTCTGGCACTTGAGCTCTTTCGCCGTGCAACTACGATCTTCCAGGGTGTAATGTTCATTACAAACCTCATGATATTCCATTCACAGAACAGTGTATATGTACCTTGAACAGTTCAAGTGTTTTTTTTTTCTCTAATATCATTGTTTGTCGGCTTTTTTTGGTCGGTAGGTTATCCTTGATCCAGTAGGTAAGTTCTGATGCAGCGGCACCTCAAACGGTTGGTTCTCTTTGATCTTCGCCGATTTGGTCACTGTCTTGTTTTTTTTTTTTTTTTTTCAACCCTTCTAATTCTATTTTGGTATTTTTGGCGGTAGGCCTGTCAAAGATATTGCCGCTTTTCAGATATTCCACCGCCTATTTGAACTCTGCTCGGGAATATTCGCAAAAATGTTATGTCCCTCTTCCAACTTTTGGTTTTCCCCACTATGAAAAGTTATCAAATTATAGGAATTTTCCTTAACAGAATGAAAGTGGAAAACCAAAAATAATATTGAAATTATAATAAATTATATTGAATGAATTTGATAGAAATTGGAGCGATTCATGAGGAGTGAAAAAAAAAGGAATTTCGAGTGGGTTAAAAGAAAATTGCTAGGAGACATTTTTTGTTGGAAATACCTTGTAGAGTCGAACTCTGAAGTTATGCCCATCTTGAATGTAGACACCCTGTATAATCGGGTTATGGATACGAGGAAACTATGTGCCACACCCACTTGGCAGACTTTTTTCTTATTTTCAACTATTGCATAATGTATATAATGTAAAGGTTATGTGGCTATATGGGTTGAAAAATCCCACCATCAGTAAAAAATAAAAATAAAATAAATTGTTATAGTTTATTAGTTATAAGTTAAGGTTTACTAGATTTATAGTTATTTAGGTTTAATAATTATTTATAAGTTAATTGTAATAAACACTACAAAATAGAGGAGTTTGGAAGATACGAAGAACCAATTTGGATGAGGGAAAACCCCGATTTGGACGGGACGTTTTGGATGTGATGTTGTTGGATGGAATTTTGGGGGAGCGTTTTCCCAAAGTCGAAGATATCGAACTTGGAAGCGGTTGAGGGTTGCTCGGAGGTGGCGGAGCGAAGGGGTGGAAAATGCGCGGGGGCGGAAGGTTGCGCGTGCGCGGGGGCGGAGGTGGCGGAGGGCGCTCAGTAGTCACCCCAGGCGAGGGAGGGAGCGGTCGAGTCGGTGTTCTGTTGTGGCAACTCGAACGGCGTTGTGGTGATTGAATTGCGCGTATGAGAATCTGAAGGAGGATCTAAGGGAAGACTTCACCCCGGGAGGAATGAGCGGAGCTCAGGGCGTTGTGGAACGAGCTTCGGCACAGCTCTCCAAGCGGATCAACGGGCTTCGCAGGGGTAAAAGCGGAGGCGTCGTTGAGCGCGTGACGACGGCTCTGTGTGGTTCGGTGCTTCCACCCGAGAAACCCGCCAGATTCCGTCCCAAACCTCCTGTGCCGCCTCCGAGGCGAACGGCTGTTCTCACTCACAGACCTTCCAAAGTCGACGAGCTTCTCGTCGACGAGTATTTCCTCGCCTTCCTCTTCAAGTAAGTCCATCGCTCGGAACCTAAATTTCACAACCCGCTCGCAGCCACCTAGACTTAGTTCCTCCATCCAAATCGTCCCTCCAAATTCACTCCGTCGAGGAATTACGTGAACCGCCACGGAGCTGATAAGGCGCCCACGCACCCCCCCCCCCCCCCCCCTCACGGCGAGTGTCGCAGCTCCCTCCTTTGTTGGGGTAGGTTTGCTTATCACGCAATCACCTTCCCTGCTTCCCTCAGGAGATATTTCTAAAATTCCAAATTTCTGATAAATCTCCCGCAGAATGAATAAATGAGCAAATTTCGAGAGAGAAAAACAATACAATTTCATCAATATTCGAACTGCGATCAACGTGATCACATCACAACACCCTGGAATAAGCAAATATATGCTGAATCACAACCTACTGATTGAGGGATGTTTGAGCCGGCACTTTCCACCAAAAACCTCTCATATGAACCCCATTTTTGACAGTTTATAGTTGGTATGGATTCCGTGTGGAGATGTCACGCAGATTCCATATGTTTCAGCCGGCACTTTCCACCAAAAACCACACAAACCACTCGTGTGAAGCCCATTTTTGACAGTTCAAAGTTTGGATTGATTTTCTGTGGAGATGTCAGGTAGATTCCACATGATTTAAACGGCAGTTTCCACCAAAAACCTCAAGAACCATACACCATACACATGTAGAACCATACACACGTGCGAACCCCATTTTTGACAGTTTATAGTTTGGATGGATTCTGTCTAGGGATGTCAAGATGATTCCGTATGTTTGAGCAGGCACTTTCCACCAAAAACCACTCGTATGAACCACATTTTTGACAGTTTATAGTTTGGATGGATTCTGTCTAGGGATGTCAAGATGATTCCGTATGTTTGAGCAGGCACTTTCCACCAAAAACCACTCGTATGGACCCCATTTTTGACAGTTCATAGTTTGGATGGATTCTGTCTAGAGATGTCACGAAGATTCCATATGTTTGAGCAGGCACTTTCCACCAAAAACCACTCGTATGAACCCCATTTTTGACAGTTTATAGTTGGTATGGATTCTGTCTAGAGATGTCACGAAGATTCCATATGTTTGAGCAGGCACTTTCCACCAAAAACCACTCGTATGAACCCCATTTTTGACAGTTTATAGTTGGTATGGATTCTGTCTAGAGATGTCACGAAGATTCCATATGTTTGAGCAGGCACTTTCCACCAAAAACCACTCGTATGAACCCCATTTTTGACAGTTTATAGTTGGTATGGATTCTGTCTAGAGATGTCACGAAGATTCCATATGTTTGAGCAGGCAATTTCCACCAAAAACCACTCGTATGAACCCCATTTTTGACAGTTTATAGTTGGTATGGATTTGGTCTAGAGATGTCACGAAGATTCCATATGTTTGAGCAGGCAATTTCCACCAAAAACCACTCGTATGAACCCCATTTTTGACAGTTTATAGTTGGTATGGATTCTGTCTAGAGATGTCACGAAGATTCCATATGTTTGAGCAGGCACTTTCCACCAAAAACCACTCGTATGATCCCCATTTTTGACAGTTTATAGTTTGGATGGATTCTGTCTGGAGATGCCACGAAGATTCCATATGTTTGAGCAGGCACTTTCCACCAAAAACCACTCATATGAACCCCATTTTTGACAGTTTATAGTTTGTATGGATTCTGTCTAGAGATGTCACGCAGATTCCATATGTTTGAGCAGGCACTTTCCACTAAAAACCTCGAAAACCTCTCGTATGAACACCATTTTTGACAGTTTATAGTTTGTATGGATTCTGTCAAGAGATGTCACGCAGATTCCATATGTTTGAGCAGGCACTTTCCACTAAAAACCTCGAAAACCTCTCGTATGAACCCCATTTTTGACAGTTTATAGTTTGGATGGATTCTGTCTGGAGATGCCACGAAGATTCCATATGTTTGAGCAGGCACTTTCCACCAAAAACCACTCGTATGAACCCCATTTTCGACAGTTTATAGTTTGTATGGATTCTGTCTAGAGATGTCACGCAGATTCCATATGTTTGAGCAGGCACTTTCCACTAAAAACCTCGAAAACCTCTCGTATGAACCCCATTTTTGACAGTTTATAGTTTTTATGGATTCTGTCAAGAGATGTCACGAAGATTCCATATGTTTGAGCAGGCACTTTCCACCAAAAACCACTCGTATGAACCCCATTTTTGACAGTTTATAGTTGGTATTGATTCTGTTTAGAGATGTCACGAAGATTCCATATGTTTGAGCAGGCACTTTCCACCAAAAACCACTCGTATGAACCCCATTTTTGACAGTTTATAGTTGGTATGGATTCCGTCTAGAGATGTCACGAAGATTCCATATGTTTGAGCAGGCACTTTCCACCAAAAACCACTCGTATGAACCCCATTTTTGACAGTTTATAGTTGGTATGGATTCTGTCTAGAGATGTCACGAAGATTCCATATGTTTGAGCAGGCACTTTCCACCAAAAACCACTCGTATGAACCCCATTTTTCACAGTTTATAGTTGGTATGGATTCTGCCTAGAGATGTCACGAAGATTCCATATGTTTGAGCAGGCACTTTCCACCACAAACCACTCGTATGAACCCCATTTTTGACAGTTTATAGTTGGTATGGATTCTGTCTAGAGATGTCACGAAGATTCCATATGTTTGAGGAGGCACTTTCCACCAAAAACCACTCGTATGAACCCCATTTTTGACAGTTTATAGTTGGTATGGATTCTGTCTAGAGATGTCACGAAGATTCCATATGTTTGAGCAGGCACTTTCCACCAAAAACCACTCGTATGAACCACATTTTTGACAGTTTATAGTTGGTATGGATCCTGTCTAGAGATGTCACGAAGATTCCATAAGTTTGAGCAGGCACTTTCCACCAAAAACCACTCGTATGAACCCCATTTTTGACAGTTTATAGTTTGTATGGATTCCGTGTGGAGATGTCACAACAAACCACTCGCATGATCACCTTTTTTGACAGTTTATGGGTTCTGTGTGGAGATGTCACGCAGATTCCGTATGTTTGAGCTTGCACTTTCCTCTAAAAACCTCAAAAACCTCTCGTATGAACCCCATTTTTGACAGTTTATAGTTTGTATGGATTCCGTGTGGAGATTCACGAAGATTCCATATGTTTGAGCAGGCACTTTCCACCACAAACCACTCGTATGAACCCCATTTTTGACAGTTTATAGTTGGTATGGATTCTGTCTAGAGATGTCACGAAGATTCCATATGTTTGAGGAGGCACTTTCCACCAAAAACCACTCGTATGAACCCCATTTTTGACAGTTTATAGTTGGTATGGATTCTGTCTAGAGATGTCACGAAGATTCCATATGTTTGAGCAGGCACTTTCCACCAAAAACCACTCGTATGAACCACATTTTTGACAGTTTATAGTTGGTATGGATCCTGTCTAGAGATGTCACGAAGATTCCATAAGTTTGAGCAGGCACTTTCCACCAAAAACCACTCGTATGAACCCCATTTTTGACAGTTTATAGTTTGTATGGATTCCGTGTGGAGATATCACAACAAACCACTCGCATGATCACCTTTTTTGACAGTTTATGGGTTCTGTGTGGAGATGTCACGCAGATTCCGTATGTTTGAGCTTGCACTTTCCTCTAAAAACCTCAAAAACCTCTCGTATGAACCCCATTTTTGACAGTTTATAGTTTGTATGGATTCCGTGTGGAGATGTCACAACAAACCACTCGCATGATGATCTTTTTTGTCAGTTTATGGGTTCTGTGTGGAGATGTCACGCAAACGCCGTATGTTTGAGCCGGCACTTTCCACCAAAAACCTCAAGAACCACTCGTGTGAACCCCATTTTTGACAGTTCATAGTTTGGATTGATTCTATGTGAAGAAGTCAGGTAGATTCCATATGATTTAAACCACACTTTCTACCAAACAACTCAAGAACCACCCGTGTGAACCCCATTTTTGACAGTTTATAGTCTGAATGGGTTCTCTCAGGAGATGTCTCGCAGATTCCATATGATTTAAACGGCAGTTTCCACCAAAAACCTCACAAACCACTCCTATGAACCCCATTTTGGACAGCTTATAGTTTGAATTTGTTCTCTCTGGAGATGTCACGCAGATTCCGTATGTTTGAGACCGCACTTTCCACCAAATACCACCAGTTTCCACCAAAAAAGGTTGTTATGTTCTCCGCTCTTATTTCAATCAGGAACATGTACATGTAGCAACAACTGATAATAAGTTTTGAATATTTTTTTCCACAGTAACTCGTACTGTCAAACATCTACATATCTTATGCCTCATCTCATATCAATAATTTCGAAGCTGAACCTAAATTAATAACGTAGCAATAAATAACGGTAGGTATTGGCGACATGCTTCATCCAGTAAATATTTCGAAAATTACGATCGGACTTAACCCTTGGTATTACATATCGGGCTGAAGTAGGCGGCACATTACCTCCAAATTCGTGCTTACAATGAGTAACAAGAATTTCATAAGACTTCTTTTTGTAATTTATCGTAAGGAAAATGTTCACTGCAGAACAATCAACTAAAAACTTCTTTTAAACCATGAAATCTTGGTAGACTCGGAAGCAAAATATGAACTTAGCTCCTAAGTATTCCTGATCACGGATGTGGCCTTCAAATGTCACTTCTTGCCCAAAGATCTCCAGAACTGAGGGGGTTGAAAACAGAGCTGGAGTGCATTTTGTGGGCAGATCACGCTCTATCAAGGCGACGAGGACATATCATCCTCATCGCATGACCCAGCAACGTCCCCCCCCCCCTCACAACCAATCCCTACGGCCCCGGCTCGGTAACGAATCCAAGAATTAATTTGTGATGGAATTGGCATATTTGATTCGTATTGCTGGGTGATCCTCTCCCACTCATGTAACTCTAGAGAATAAATGTGGTGATAATAGATTGCGTGCTACCTAAGATTCAATTCATCAATTAACTTATCAATACCTACCCATTCAACTGTGCATTATCATTGAAAGTGTTCCATAATTTCCACAAAACATGTTAATCTTAGTAGTTCTTTGATTTTTCTCACCTTTTTCCTAATAATGTTTTCATTAATTTTCGTTCGTTATTTCTAATAATGAGTTTTTGGAATCGACCAAGAAAAGAAAATGTTTAACTCTCTCTCAAAATTTTTTGGTTTACGTTTCAAGGTACGTAGAATCCAAAAATCGAATAAAAATTTGGCCGTCCGTCCGCCGTACGCGGCACTTTCTCCACTTAGCGATGACCGATTTTGATGAAATTTGATACGTAGGCTCCATTTGGGGTCTAGTTGTGCACCGTATTTTGGTTGATGTAGGTCACTTCTAAGGGTTGAAAAATAAGGTTTGAAATTCTAAAATCGCCCTTACTCAAAAAATTTTGATACAAAGGTATTGTTTTTCCATTTATTTGAGATAGTATAGAATTTTTTGAGACCACGCGGAGCCCTGTAGTACAAACCGTTCGTACCCTACGGGAATTTAAGGGTTGGACTTACGATAAATCAGAAACACGAGTGTGAATTGCAAAAGAGGCCTAATCCCCGTTCAAATGTTAGCTGACCGAAACGCGATCGATGTTTTTCTTCGAGCTGGTTGGTGGTAACAATGGCAAAGCCATGTTATTTGCAGACGAGCGTATAGAAAAATAATAAACCATTGTGTAATAATTTGCAGCGTTTTTTCCATATAGATCACTCGTCTGCAAAGAACACACTATACCTGTATATCACAATTTTTTGAGTTAGGGCGTTTTCAAAATTTCAAACCTTATTTTTCAACCTTTAGAAGTGACCTACACCAACCAAAAGCTTCGGGGCACAACTAGACTCCAAATGAAGCCTACATTCCAAATTTCATCAAAATCGTCAATGCTAAGTGGGGAAAGTGCCGCGTACGGCGGACGGACGGCCAAATTTTTATTCGATTTTTGGATTCTACGTACTTTGAAACGTAAACCAACAAATTTTGAGAGCGGGTTAAAAATTTTTTTCTTGGTCGACTCCAAAGGTTCATTATTGAAAATAATAAACCAAAAGGGTCCAGGGAAAAATCTACTAAGTCACTTTTCCTTGAAAACGAGAAAACTCATTTTGAAAGTTTGATACTCGATTGTGTTTGGCTAGACGCTAAAAAAAACGTCTGCCAAGTTGGGTGGGCAGTATAGCTTCCTCACTCATTGTAACATGGAGGTATAGAATCAGTTGGCGAAAAAATTTTGATTCAAAGAGTTATTGAATACCAAAATATTGGCGATAATATGCGGGATAGGGTTGCAGGTATTAATGTTTATAATAGTGTTGTAAATAGTTGTGGTATATAAACCAGTGAAATAAAAGAACGAAAGCGGTCCACCGCTTTTCATTTTTTTATTTTTGGTTTATTAATTCTAATAATAAGCCTATGTGATCGTATCGCAAAACATTTTTATAACCCCCCCCTCAAACTTTGTCACTTTACGTTTCAAGGTGCGTAGAATCCAAATTTGCAATGTCCGTCCGCCGTCCCCCATCCACCGTCCGCGGCACTTTTCTTAGCAACACTGGACCGATTTGGTTCAAATTTGGTATATGGGCTCCATTTGGGGTCTAGTGGTGCCGCGAAGCTTTTGGTTGATGTAGGTCACTTCTAAGGGGTGAAAATTAAGAGTTGAAATTTTCAAGAGTGTCCTAGCTCGAAAACTCTCGAAATAAAGGTATCGTTTTTTCACCAATTTTAAATAGTATTGAATTTTTAAAAATTTTTGAGAACACCCGGAGCTCTGTAGGACAAACCGTTTGGTCCCTACGAGTACTTGAAGGTTTTCCTTCGATAAAACAGAATAATGAGTGTGAATCGCAAAAGAGGTCTAATCTCCATTCAAATTTTATCGGTCTAAAATGCGATCGCTGTTTTGGTTTATTATTTCTAATAATAAGCCTATGTGATCGTATCGCAAAAAATTTTTATAACCCCCCCTCAAACTTTGTCACTTTACGTTTCAAGGTGCGTAGAATCCAAATTTGCAATGTCCGTCCGCCGTCCCCCGTCCGCCGTCCGGGCCATAAAAGGCCTTAGAATCGGTCTAAAAAACCCGCTCTTTTGCACATAGACTCCATTTGGGGTCTAGTTGGTCCTAACGTCGAACTATTCCGATCGCTTAATTCGTATAGAAGTTATGGGCAAATAACCGGCCAAAAAAGCTGAATCGGCCACTTAGAATTGACCGATTTCGAAGAAATTTAGAAGAAATGTAGGCTCCATCTGGGGTCTAGTTGTGCCCCGAAGATTTTGGTTAATGTAGGTTACGTCTAAGGGTTCCAAAATGAATTTTGAAATTTTGAAAACGCCCTAACTCAAAAAATTTTGATATAAAGGTATTGTTTTTCCTTCAATTTAGGATTCTATAAATTTTTAAAATTTTTTGAGACCACCCGGAGCTATGTAGGACAAATCGTTCGCTCTCTACGAGAATTTAAGATTTGGACGTACGATAAATCAGAAACACGAGTGTGAATCGCTAAAGAGGCCTAATCACCGTTCAAATTATAGCTGACCGAAATACGATCGATGTTTTTCTTCATGTTGGATGGTTGGTGGCTTTGCAGACGAGTGATCTATAGAAAAATAATAAACCATTGTGCAATAATTTGCAGCGTTTCATTTCTTCGATTTGTATACAGTTTTGCCTTCTGCGTAACCAGTAATCAAATTTCAATATGAAGCTTTCTATTTTTCCAATCGAGTGTGAAGCGTTTAGTTCTTTCTAATAAACTTGATTGTGAAGGTGTGAAGCCAGTATGGTGTGGTAGGTAGTACCTAGCTGGTAGGTAAAAAAAGTTGGTAGGTAAAAAAAATGTTGGTGGGTAAAAAACGCTGCAAATCATTGCTCAAAAGCTTCTTCATTCTTCAGATCACTGATCAGCTGAGTGAGCTCCGAAGCCATTTTCAATCCTATTGAATGAAAGTGCTCTTCCAGGCGTCTCCAGCATTCGAGATCTTCTTCACTCCTCAGATCAATGATTAGCTGAGTGAGCTCCAAGGCCATTTTCAATCCTATTCAAATCAGAAGGGTGATCTATACAGAAAATAATAAACCTTTGAGCAATGATTTGCAGCGTTTTTTATTTATTTTTTATTTTTTTATTTTTAAATTTTATTTAGCGGTCCATCGTCTAGGACCTAACCCACACAATCCCTGAAAATTTAATCGAAATTGGTTGAATAGTTGCGGAGTTTTGGTTGTAACAATAAATTTACAGTTCGCGCATGCGCAGCAGCTATTGCTTGACCAATTTGATTGAAACTTATAGGGTGTCTCTTAGAAGTTAGTCCCTAACTAACCTCCAAATTTGAGCAAAATCGGTTCATTAGAAACCGAGAAACCGAGGTTCCAGGAAATTCACGTTTGCGCATGCGCACTCGCTCCTATTGGTCCGAAGGTGCTGAAATTGATAGAGGACCGTCTAGGACCTAACCCGCACAATCCCTGAAAATTTCATCAAAATCGGACCACAGGTTAGTATAGTTTTGCCCGGGACAAGGATTGACCACAGACAGACCGACAGACAGACAGACACGGAACCAAAATTGTTCGGAAGCTCTAAAACGCAAAAAGCAAGTGGAAATTTTGATTTTGGAGGACATTTTTTTTTTTCACTTCTTTCACGAATACATAGCTTCCCTACCTTCGGTAGTGAGGAAGCAAAATTGAAATATGTCCTGTTATGCATTAAAATATCCATTGAAGTGTTCCATAACATGTTAACACAGTCCCCACCCTAACATTTACAACTTTTATTGAGTCATAAACGAAATTCAAGTGAGGTATACGCCAAGATACATTCCAAGGCAACATCCACGAGCCGAGACAACGCGGAAACAAGAGAGGGTAAGGCGGTGTATTCGGAGACACGGGGAAAGGAAAATTTTCGCTAACAAATTCGTGCAAAAGGTTTCCTTCAAACTGCGATCTCGTGTTGATGAGAAGGAATAATTGGGTTTAGCTTCCGAGTCTGCCAAAGTAGCGGAAGCTTTGTTTCATAAACACATAAACAAATTTTGTGTCATAAACACCTTTGAAAATTGGATAGTACCTATTCGATAAAGTAATGGAATGAATCCAAAAATACGTTTGCTAAATCCAAATAAAAAATTTCAACGATGGCATTTTTTTTTTTTTTTTTTTTTTTCAACGATGACACGTTCTCGGTATGTCACGACAGTGCGAACTGACCACATTACTGCGAATGACAATCCGATGAACCTGGTGTTGTTCAGACAGAACCTTAACTCTTAGCGGATATGTTTTACGAAAACATCGCTACTTACATCTTTTTGTTTTCCAATAACAAAAATTGTCTGCCAATTGGGTGTGGCACATAGCTTCCCAGTATCCATAACCCGATGGTATTGATGATCCGACCATTGTGGCTAACGGCCCACATAGGGGACCTTCTACATCCCGAAATTCACAATCCCTGGAAATTTCATCGAATTCGAGAGGATAATTTAGAGGTTACAGCCCTTAGAAGGGTTTTACTCTGAAGCAAAACGCTGCAAATTATTACACAATGGTTTATTATTTTTTATTTTTCTATATAGATCACTCGTCTGCAAAGCCACCAACCATCCAACATGAACAAAAACATCGATCGCTTTTCGGTCAGCTTTAATTTGAACGGAGATTAGGCCTCTTTTGCGATTCACACTCGTGTTTCTGATTTATCGTACGTCCAAACTTTAAATTCTCGTAGTGAGCGAACGGTTTGTCTTACAGAGCTCCGGGTGGTCTCAAAAAATTTTAAAAATTCTATAGAATCTTAAATTGAAGGAAAAACAGTACCTTTATATCAAAATTTTTTGAGTTAGGGCGTTTTCAAAATTTCAAAATTGATTTTAGAACCCTTAGAAGTGACCTACCTCAACCAAAATCTTCGGGGCACAACTAGACCCCAGAAGGAGCCTACATACCAAATTTCATCAAAAGCGGTCAATGCTAAGTGGCAAAAGTGCCGCGTACGGCGGACGGCGGACGGACGGGCAAATTTTTATTCGATTTTTGGATTCTACGTACCTTGAAACGTAAACCATCAAATTTTGATGGGGTGTTAAAATATTTTTTTCTTGGTCGATTCCAAAGGTTCTTTATTGAAAATAATAAACCAAAATGAGTGGGGTGACGGCAGAAACGGCGGTATAGCTCTATTTTGGTTTATTATTTTCAATAATGAACCTTTGGAATCGACCAAGAAAAAAAAAATTTTAACACCCCCTCAAAATTTGATGGTTTACGTTTCAAGGTACGTAGAATCCAAAAATCGAATAAAAATTTGCCCGTCCGTCCGCCGTACGCCGTCCGCCGTACGCGGCACTTTTGCCACTTAGCATTGACCGATTTTGATGAAATTTGGTATGTAGGCTCCATTTGGGGTCTAGTTGTGCTCCGAAGCTTTTGGTTGGTGTAAGTCACTTCTAAGGGTTCCAAAATCAATTTTGAAATTTTGAAAACGCCCTAACTCAAAAAATTTCGATATAAAGGTATTGTTTTTCCTTCAATTTAAGATTCTATAGAATTTTTAGAATTTTTTGAGACCACGCCGAGCTCTGTAGGACAAACCGTTCGCTCCCTACGAAAATTTAAGGGTTTATATTGAAATATATATATATATATAAATCAAAACACGAGTGTGAATCGCAAAAGAGGCCTAATCTCCGTTCAAATTAGAGCTGACCGAAATGCGATCGATGGTTGGTGATTTTGATTTTTTTTTTCTTTTCTTCATATTGGATGGTTGGTGATTTTGTAGACGAGTGATCTATATAGAAAAATAATAAACCATTGTGTAATAATTTGGAGCGTTTTAATCTCACATCAATCCATTACGCCTGAATCTGGTGGAATACGGCGATGCAATTTTTATAGCTTCTTGATAATGATCAGAACGTCAAGAAAAAAAATGAGTGAAACCAAAGGAAGGTGAAGCTCGGGTTTTCCACGCCTCTAAAGCACTAATTTGCTGTAAAACCCCAAATCTGGAGCTAATTTTCAAGCTAAAATGTTTTGATAAAATAATTAGTATTTTTTAGAGATACTAAATATTATGTAATTATATAAATATTTATTTAAGTTTTTTGAAACACATTGAACGTGCTTGGAAATTTTCAAATTACACTCTCAAAGTGCGGGGACCTCACCCTCTTTCATCTGCGGGGAACCTCAGCTCCCCTTAACTTCAGTTCCTTATTCCTCCACTCCTATGGATTGCAGTGACATTTTTCTTGTGTCTGTCACCACTGTCTAAACCTACCTACTCAATGGATTATGGCCGAATTCCGAATGATGCCGCGAAAAATTTACCAGTTAACCCGAATCACAGCTGTGAATCTGGGCCGGCAGTTGTTGAGCCAACATGTCTCGGAAGCCGCAAGTGGTAAGTTCATTATCTATTTTTCACAATTTACACTGACTTTTATTTCGGTTTTCTTACGCTGGCGTTATTATTCTTTTCAGTTCCAATCACGAGGTGAAAAAATTTTAGCTCTGGTCCCGAAACCGTTCGCTGATTCCGACGTTGAAGAAGAGGTGGATGATCGTGAGTTTTATCCAGTAGATCAGGTGACAGAAGAGGAAATGGAGGCTAGAATCAATGATCTTTTTCAAGAGATAGAGTTGTATGAAGGTAATGATTTTTCGGACATCCTTGTTGGGATTTAACTTAGCTTTTAGTAAGGGAAAAAAATCACAATCCCAGACTGATTGCTTGTAATAAATTATTATTTATTATCAACATTGTATTTATATTTATATTTTTATTATATTGTTACATCGTTATTTATATTAATATTATTGTAGAAAGTTTTTCAAGTTTTAAGCAGCAGAGGAATATACCTAGTACTCTTGCTTGCAAAGATTTTAATTATTTCATGTATAGTTATCAACCTGTGATCTTAAACCGACTGTGATTTTTTTGTTTTGTTTAATGTTTCGACTGTGATATTAGGAATTGCCTTTGAGTGTGTATGTATGTATGTGTGTGTGTGTGTGTTTGTGTGTGTGTGTGTGTGTGTGTGTGTGTGTGTGTGTGTGTGTGTGTGTGTGTGTGTGTGTGTGTGTGTGTGTGATTAGTGGTGCGTGTTTTCGGGCTGTGGCCCGGGGTTCTTGGCCGGTCTTGGGGCGGCCCCCCTTGGCGCTTGGAATAGGTGGTCTACCTCTATGGTAGACCACGCTGTTCGTAAGGGCTGCCTCTCTAGAAATGGATTGGCAGCCCCGGGAGCCGCCGTGGTGGGTGGGTCCGGGCCGGTCGGGACACCCCGGCCGGTGCGATGGCGCTCCACACACACCTTGTTCCTAGAAATCCAAATCATGGGAGTTCCTATATCATTTAAGTGCCTATTTAATTTGATTTTTTTCACAGTGTTTGACCCGTTTCTCTTTGTTCGTAAATTTAGTTTTAGTATTGTATCCATATGTGCTGTATTCATGCTTAATTATTGTTTGTTTGTAGAGATTGATTTTGACGTACCCATACCTTATGTAAAGGTGAAGGAATAAAGGATAATTTGAATTTGAATTTGGAACGATGGGAATCAGATGCTGGATTTTGACGAGGACAGTAATTCAAGAACTAATGTTACAGCCAGCAATAATAACCCTGATAGGATGGAAACAGAAGTAGTACCTAGGATTAGTCTCCCAGTACCATCAACGTCAAATACGGCAAATTCTAGTCATGTTAATCCATCGAGCAAAGGAAATGTGAAACAGGGCACAAACAAAACACAACCAAACAAAGCGAGAAGGAAGAATGGAGGAAACTGTTCAAAAATTAAGAAAAAATCCTTTAGATGGAAGAAGGAAAGGTTTCGTGGCACCGTAATACTCCCTCATCCTCCCCATATCCAGCAATCTGAGGATCAACCCTCCACCGTTTTTATGCAGATGTTTTCTGAAGAATGTATAGATCTAATTGTTAGAATGTCCAATATGTATGCAATTCAAGATTTACATTCATCCATAATTCTGACACGGGAGGACATCCTAGACTTTTTGGCGGTTCAGCTTATAATGGGTGTTAAAAAGCTCCCGTCTTATGAAAATTATTGGGCAACATCCACTAGAATAGAACAAGTAGCCTCAATTATGCCAAAATCAAAATACAAAAAGATACGTTCGTGTCTTCATTTTGCTGACAACAGTCAAGCCAACAAAGATCCTTATTACGAAATAAGATCATTATCAGAACTCATAAGAAAAAACTTCAATACAATCCCTGAAGAGAAAAAATATAGTATTGATGAATTGATTGTCCCATACAAGGGACACAAAGCGGGACACAGAAAACAATACAATCCAAACAAGCCAGTCAAGTGGGGGATGAAAATGATCTTCAGGTCTGCTATAAATGGAATCGTTTATGATTTCCTCATATACGGGGGGGACTGTAGTTACAATAACACAGATTTCAGTTTATTTGAAAATTACATGGGCATCTGGGCCAAACCCGTAATTTCCCTCTGCCAAACAGTTCGAGATAAGCCTCTAAGTACAGTGTACTTTGATAATTGGTTTTCCTCCCCACAGATGTTTTGGTATTTGATAATATGGAATCCTCTCATAAGGTACTCTAAGGAGCAATCGACTGGCAGGCCTTCAATGGAAGCCCAAAAAAGAGTTTTTGAAGCAAGGCAAGGAGGTTCACACGAATCATGGTCAGACAATCGTCGGAAGGTAGTGATAACTCGTTGGGCAGACAACAAGCAAGTGATACTTGGCAGTTCGTTTGCTGGAGCAGAACCTATTGGTTCAGTGTCACTTTATTCAAACGTTGAAAAACGGAGAGTAAACATACCATGCCCTGACGTGGTGAAGCAGTATAACTCCCACATGGGGGGAGTTGATTTTACGGGAATGCTTGTGTCTCTTTATTGCACTGGTATGCAGACAAAGAAGTGGTACATGTACATCTTTTCACAACTACTTGATTTGTGTGTAAATAATGCCTGGAGTTCATACCGTCGCCATTTGGAACGCCCTATGCCACTAAAACTCCAAACTGATCACTAACTTAATGCACGCACTTGCACGGCAATACGGGGGATCCGGAGGACTTGGAGCATTTTCTGGCGGTTTGCCCTGTGCTAGCGGGACTTTGGGACCGGCAGGCTGAGTCGTGATGTTCTTCTGTGCGTCTTAAATGGATCTGGGTGGCTGCAACTAGCCAGATTTTGTCAATCTGCCTGGGAGTACAGATCGGAGCTGGTGAGAAAATTTAATTGGGAAGAAAGCTGACCGAGGGATGAGGACGAATTGCACCTACCGAGATAAATTGTTATATTAACATATAGAAAGTATAGTAGAAAAAAATGTAATGATTAAGTAATGAGGAATTTCACCATGTCTGTATTTCCTATTTTTGACCCCAAAATCGGATTCAGCACCTCGAAAAACCTCGTAAGGCAAACTTTCAGCCCGAACTTCCTAATTCACGAATAAACAAAACAGTGTAGAAAATACGAATGTTTAAAAAAAACCGGGAAAATGACGTAATCCTGGAATAGTTCATTTATGGCCGCTTGAAGCGCTGAGATCGAGAAATCTATAGTCTTCAGATGCAAAATTTCACGAAACAGTAAAGTTCGAAATCGAAAAACTGAAGAAAAAAATATAAAAAGCAATATGGGGAAAATTAGGTTTTCCCTGTTTCTGTTTGATAACTTTTCTCTTAGAAAACACGATTTCGTCGTCCCAATGGGCAACACTGGGAGGAGACGGCGATCCGAACAGCCCAAACAGCGAGCGTTCCCGCTTCACGTCTGTTTTCCCAGTTAGTTTTGAAATCAAAAATTTTGATTGTCTCCCAAAAATAACAGGTGATTTATTAACCGACATCAGCTCGATTTTCATCTATCCCACACCATTAACTATCCAGGAAAAATGCAAACAGAATTCGGTGAAATTCCTCATTCAATATAGTTGGAAATCATTAGGCGACACTCTGGCAGACGGGCTTGGCCCATTGCCAATTTTCATGTAATTTATAATTATGTTGCGATGTATTGTTTTTTTGTTGTAATAAATGCATGTTTTCTCTCTCTCCCTCCCTCTCTCTCTGCCACTAAAACAGTTCAGGATGAGAGTCGCTGAAGAACTTCATTTACTTTGTCGCCCTAGAAGAGGGAGACCATCAAAGTCACAAGCGTCTCCAACCACACTCAGGAACTATACAATTCTAGACATCCACAGACCCATACTTCCAAAGGAAAGTGCAGGCAGTGTCACAAGAATAAAACTACGATCAAATGTAAAATTTGTGACGTAAGATTGTGCTTTGTGCCTCACAGAGAATGCTTCAACATATTTCATGGAGATTAATTTCTATAAACAACTACCTATATAGTTACCCTTGTGTTTTATACAAGTTCTAAATATGTTCGTAAAGTTGTAAGTAAAATAAAAATTTGATTGCTCTCGCTGACCACCCTTGATTCTATTAATTTGTTTCCCCAAACAATTTAAGGGCTTGAGTTTTAAGTCTTAAAAATGTATGGATATTTGATGCATTCCTCAACAAGTCAAAATTATGTTAGTTCGGCCAGAGGGAATTAAGGTCCCCTTTCATAAACTGATCAACTTTCCCGCAAGCCGGCCGAAGGGAACCTCAGTTCCTATTTCCCCAAAATCTTTAAATTTTGAAAAATTTGTATTTTTTTCCCATAACCCTTTGACTATCAATTTTTTTATCAAGAAAATTAGTGTATTTAATTTGTATCCATTAGGTATGACCAATGAATGGTAATTATTCAATATCTGGAGAATAGGATGGTAATTAGGGGGTGGGACCTATTGTCCCACTGGTATGATCAGATGGGATCTATTATCCCACTGGTATGATCAAGTGGGACCAATTTCCCCATTGGTACAGTAAAAAATGTAGTTTCGCTGTCACTCTGCAAAATACATTGTTGTCGTATTCAAACAATACAAATGATATGCACAAAAAAGCATTTAGAACCCAAATCTTTTTTTTTTTTTTTTTTTTAATCACAGCAAACCCCGTACAATAGAAATTATATTGTTATGTAAAAATTATAATCCAAATCATGTAAGCATGTATTTCCCGCAATTCTTCGCTTGTAAAGCGTCGTTTTCGATCCATTCTACAAACTGCAAATACAATGCCAAAACGGCTCGCTACAAACTTCAAAAAGAAGTAAAAACGTAGGCAAAAAAAAATCGGGAACAAAAGTAGGTAAACACCAATGGGACGTATCGTCCCATACCAACAACAACTACCGGGAAGAATTCGTAAAATCGAATAATATAATGATTGCATGTTGATTTTGTTTACTTATCACTTTATCACGAGGAAAAAACACCTGATACTCGCCGACACTCAAACTGATAAGAAACACAGATTACACTAGGAGAAAAAGCTGTGTTCCACACAAATGAAGGTTCCAGACGCTTCTTCGCATTATCATCAGTCATGCCATGCAATCTAGCGGCTACCATTGGAACAAGAGGACATTGTGATATACCTCTACCACTGGGACACAGACTGGGGCGAATATTATTGCTTGAAAACCCAGTAGTGTAGCGATTTACACGGTTGGGACGATATGTCCCGTTGGTAGTCAAAGAGATAAACATCATTAGTAAAGGTCTATCGGTGAGAAAAACGAAGAAAATTTTTTTTTGCACCACTAGGTCTGTTTGCGGACGAAAGAGGGCTAAAATCTAGAAATACACAGCCTCCATTTAGTAGTGAAAACAATTTATAAACACCGAAGGTCTTTCACACCCTAATTCTACAGGTGATAGACTTTGAGAAAACCACATTACATTTCTTTTTTAGTCACATTGCAAAACGATGCAAATTATTACACAATGGTTTATTATTTTTCTATACTCTTCAATACTACTTTCTATATTATACAGGGTGTCTACACTTTCGGTGGGCATAACTTCAGGGTTCGATTCTACAAGGTATTTCCTACAAAAAATGTCTCTTAGCAATTTTCTTTTAACCCACTCAAAATTCTATTTTTTTCACTTTAAAGTTTTTCTTCGCGTTTTCGACCTTACGGCACTGATATGGTCATAACTCCCTTAAATCTCCTGGAAATTCAAATCTGACTACACCGTTAGAAAGAGCGTTAAATTAACAAGCTACCTAAAGCAAAATCAAAATTTTTTAGCAATAAAATAGTATCAAAAAATCAAGTCAAAAAGCGAACTTTAAAATTTTTTTTTGAAACTTGACTTTCTTCGACCAACGTTTTCACTGTAAATCCCTGCCCATTTCGATGGGCGCTCTTCGGAGAAAACATGCTCAAATTGTCAGCTTTTCAACGGTCTATCAATTTTTCTTTTTAACATTCAAATTGGAAGAGCAAATTAAGTTTGAATGCCAGAAAACGTGTGTTTTACAAGCAAATCCAGTGTTTTAAGCGGTTTATGGTCCCCCTCGACCTCAAGATGGCTTGCCGATTTTGGTATCATTTTCTATGTAATTATTTACGCTGAATCCAATAGTGATACTTCCGAATGATTCCGACTGCTAGAAAGTGGAGTTTTCGAAGAAAACCTTCGGTTTTCGTACATAAAATACGCATTATTCGTAGATATGGAAGATATCATAATGTAATACCTTTCTACTCAACAAAAACTTCAATCAGCTAGAAATTCGGTGTTTTTATTTAGTAGAAAGGTGTTACTTTATGTACGATGCGAACTTTATGTACGAAAAACGAAGTTTTTCTTTGAGAAATTCACTTTCTAGCAGTCGGACTCATTCGAAAGTATCACTATTGGAATCAGCGTAAATAATTACATAGAAAATGATACCAAAATCGTCAAGCCATTTTGAGATCGAGGGGAACCATAAACCGGCTTGAAACACTGGATTTGCTTGTAAAACACACGTTTTTTGACATTCAAACTTCTTTTACTCTTTCTTTTTGAATGTTGAACAGAAAAATTGATAGACCGTTTGAAAGGTGACAATTTGAGGATGTTTTCTCCGAAGAGCGCCCATCGAAATGGGCAGGGATTTACAGTGAAAACGTTGGTCGAAGAAAGTCAAGTTTCAAAAAAAATTTTAAAGTTCGCTTTTTGACTTGATTTTTTGAAACTATTTTATTGCTGAAAGATTTTGATTTTGCACTAGGTAGCTTGGTAATTCAACGCTCTTTCTAACGGTGTAGTCAGATTTGAATTTTCGGGAGATTTAAGGGAGTTATGACCATATCAGTGCCATAAGGTCGAAAACGCGAAGAAAAACTTTAAAGTGAAAAAAATAGAATTTTGAGTGGGTTAAAAGAAAATTGCTAAGAGACATTTTTTGTAGGAAATACCTTGTAGATATCGAACCCTGAAGTTATGCCCATCGAAAGTGTAGACACCCTGTATAGATCACTCGTCTGCAAAGCCACCAACCATCCAACATGGAGAAAAATATCGATCGCATTTCGGTCAGCTAAAATTTGAACGGAGATTAGGCCTCTTCTGCGATTCACACTCGTGTTTCTGATTTATCGTACGCCCAACCCTTAAATTCTCGTAGGGAGCGAACGGTTTCTCCTACAGAGCTCCGCGTGGTCTCAAAAAATTTTAAAAATTCTATACTATCTTGAATTGAAGGAAAAACAATACCTTTATATCAAAATTTTTTCAGTTAGGGCGTTTTCAAAATTTCAAAATTCATTTTTTGACCGTCAGAAGTGACCTACACCAACCAAAATCTTCGGGCCACAACTAGACCCTAAATGGAGCCTACATACCAAATTTCATCAAAATCAGTCAATGCTAAGGGGGGAAAGTGCCGCGTACGGCGGACGGACGGCCAAATTTTTATTCGATTTTTGGATTCTACGTACCTTGAAACTAAAACCAACAAATTTTGAGGGGTGTTAAAATATTAAACCAAATGGATGATTTAAATTAAACCAAATGGTTTATAATTAAAACGAAAATGGATTTGTTTCCCACCCCACTGTGCGCCGTCCGCCGTATGCGGCACTATCCCCACTTACCGATTTTGATGAAATTTGGTATGTAGGCCCCATTTGGGGTCTAGTTGTGCCCTGAAGATTTTGGTTGGTGTAGGTCACTTCTAAGGGTTCAAAAACAAGGTTTGACATTTTGAAAACGCCCTAAATCAAAAAATGTTGATATAAAGGTATTGTTTTCCAATCAATTTAAGGTAGTATAGAATTTTTAGAGACCACGCGGAGCCCTGTAGGACAAACCGTCCGTTCCCTACGAGAACTGAAGGGTTGCTTTTACGATAATTCAGAAACACGAGCGTGAATCGCAAAAGAGGCCTAATCTCCGTTCAATTGTTAGCTGACCGAAACGCGATCGATGTTTTCCTTCATTTTGGTTGGTGGTGACAATGGCAAAATCGTGTTGTTTGCAGACGAGTGATCTATATGGAAAAATAATAAACCTTTGTGTAATAATTTGCAGCGTTTTTTCCTTCTCTCCGTTCGTATGTTTTGATAGTTGAAAACACGTATTTCGGAGGAAAAATCGTATTCTGGGCTCCATTCATGTGCAAATAGTTACGTTATGAAAACCAGAACACACCTAAAGCCACCATCCCGTAAGTGCCCATTTGACAACCGGCGTGTTGATTTAGAGTCAATCCGGGCAAGTTGAGATTCCCACGTCCTGCGGGATCATGAAAAGGGCGCTCGGGAGGACACGACCTTCAGGGCAACTGTTATGACGATACGAGTCAATAATTCCTTTAATCGTGGGCCGTATAGTCGTGTGCGCATGAGCGCTGCTCCCCTTCTCAGGGCATGAATGGGTGAACCCTCTGTGGCCTCTGACGTACCGTCACACGGGGTCGCTTTGCTCCGGTTTTTTGAATTTTTTCAGAAATTATAATTTTTTCTTTACTTGATTCTCTTGAAAAAATTCCATTTTTGGATGAAAGTCAAGTAGGTACTTCCTATTAACAGAACCTGACGTCACAAATGTTGATACATCTTTTAAAAGTTGAATATTTTTTGTTGAAAATTGGAGCAAAGTTACCCGGGGGTATGATGACTTTGCTCCAATTTTAGAATGTAACTGAAAACCAACCTGGAATGAATCTTGGAGCATTTTAACCCCGTCCATTGGAATAATTGGGTCATGTATACACAGGAAAACATGAACAAAAATCTATTTCTTAAACATTTTAAGTTTAAAACAATTTTCCAATTGAATTTCAAGTTTTGTATACAAAATATTTTCTCTATTACAAAAAAGTATAACTTTCATAGTTTAATGTGGAGCTCAAGCGAACAAAATACTTATTAAATTGTAAATAAGATCAAAGGAAGGAACATTTCAACTAATAAAATGGTACTTATCTACAGTGTATCATTTAAATGATGCTTCCGTGAAAAAAGAAAACTTATTTATGTTCCTTGGTGGAAAGAACTACTTAAAATTAGGAACACACCAAAAACACTTGGAATGTGGCAGGCAAGTGGTAACTCAATAACTCAGGCACTTTGGTAAACCATTAAAAAAACTTCAAATTGTAAAATCTCGTCCATGTAATCCTTGTAGGGTCTAGCACCTGGTGTCCTCGACCTGAGGCATCTTGTCAACAACGAACAAACAAAAACGGGATTAAATTCAGTACAGGGTTACAAAAAAATACAAACTTTCTTGTAAATTCCAACTGAAATAATGGGGCTTCTTCGCTCTAAAACATTGGTGCCAAGTCACCCCACTATTCGGAGCAAAGTTACCCCGTCCGACTTTTTTGTTGATTGCAACCACAGAAACCGGTTGAAAAGGAAAAACTCACTGAAATTCTGAATCAGCATCAAAATTATAATAAGAGAATAGTGTTACGAACCTGCTGTGATAAATACGTTGGCGTGCAGCTGAGAAATTTGCGGGACCGACTTAGAACAAGATTTCAACTGCACTACAAAAACGGCAATGCCACGAGTATGAAACGGTTGTGGAAGATTATTCTTCACATGGAAGTTATTTGCATTTATGCCCAACAAAAATATCACTGGAGCGCTACGGTCGGATGAAGACAAAAGAGTGACGTCACTCTCAAAGATTTTCGGATTTTGGAGCAAAGTTACCTCAAAGGGAGCAAAATGACCCCGTTTGACGGTACTCAATGGATAGAAGACTAAACCCCGTCTGCCTCCCCTCCCGCTGATCTTCATCCAGGTCCAGATTAGGAATGGATTTTCGTTCTTATCCCCCCCCCCCTCCTCTCGACCGCCATTGCAACAATCCAGACTGGAGATGAAAGAGTGCTTTCGGTGAACGGTTAGGATGCGATGAATGGACTCCGACTCTTTCTCTCTCCTCAAAAGAACGAAACAACCAGGAATATCGTACCTATATTTTTCCGATACAGAAGTTTTAATTAAAACCAATGCTGGAAATGTCATGAAGGCTCTAGGGAGGAGGATAACTTATGTTTTGAGTATCGAGGATTATGGATTCCTAAATACTACTCAGTTCTGAGGCTCTTGTGATTCCTTAATTGGAGAGTTTTCGTTCATACGGGCTTGTTTCCATTTTTTACACTTTTTGTTTTTTTCGCCGATCCTGAACATTTTGGATAAGGCCTATCACCTCACTAGTTGAATTCCTCCCAAAACCGTTTGTATCCTTTGAAAGCTTGCTAAAAATCGGGTTGGCCGACAAAATCCCGTTGTTTTCAATAAACCTTTTTTTTTAATTCGGTTTTCGGATTCTAGTTACGTTGAAACGTAAACCATCAAATTTTGAGGGGAGTTAGAACATTTTTTCTTGCTCGATTCCGAGGCTTCATTATTGAAAATAATGGGTAAACAAATTTAAAAAAATGTAAATGAGACTGTTCTTCACACAGCTCGTTTTTTGGTTTATTATTTTCAATAATGAACCTGTGGAATCGACCAAGAGAACAAATTAAAATTTAAATAATTAAAATAATTTAAATTTATTTTAATTTATGAATAATTTAAATTTAACCCCCCCCCCACCCACCCCTCAAAATTTGTTGGTTTACGTTTCAAGGTACGTAGAATCCAAAAATCGAATAAAACGCTGCAAATTATTACACAATGGTTTATTATTTTATATTTTTCTATATAGATCACTCGTCCGCAAAGCCACCAACCATCCAACTTGAAGAAAAACATCGATCGCATTTCGGTCAGCTTTAATTTGAACGGAGATTAGGCCTCTTTTGCGATTCACACTCGTGTTTCTGATTTATCGTACGTCCAAACTTTAAATTCTCGTAGTGAGCGGACGGTTTGTCCTACAGAGCTCCGGGTGGTCTCAAAAAATTCTAAAAACTCTATAGAATCTTAAATTGAAGGAAAAAACAATACCTTCATATCGAAATTTTTTGAGTTAGGGCGTTTTCAAAACTTCAAAATTGATTTTGGAACCCTTAGAAGTGACCTACATCAACCAAAATCTTCGGGGCACAACTAGACCCCAAATGGAGCCTACATACCAAATTTCATCAAAATCGGTCAATGCTAAGTGGGGAAAATGCCGCGTACGGCGGACGGACGGCCAAATTTGTATACGATTTTTGGATTCTACGTACCTTGATACGTAAACCATCAAATTTTGAGGGGGAGTTGAACTTTTTTTTTCTTGGTCGATTCCGAAGGTTCATTATTGAAAATAATAAACCAAAAAGGCAGTGAGAGTCCCGAAAGAGCGACTCGTGGTTGGGGGGGGGGGCAACACTTGTGTAAACATTGCGATGACTCACTTTTGTCGATCAGTTTGTTCTGGATCAGTTCCTAGGCCTAGATGTTCACGATCTCGACTACGAACAAGGGTGCTCCGTGATTGGTGCGGTCACACTGCTTTGTCTTTACAAAGCAATCATGTGAGCGAGCTAACCCGAAATTATCATCCCGAAAACGACTAATGGGACAGAGTTTCCTCCGCAATTGCTTTTACCCAACAATTTTACGCACCTCTTAGTTCAGTCCATGTGGTTGTTGACGTTCTCCGTAGTACCAGGCAGGAATAACCTTGAAATGAACCCAATTTCACAAGGGATGGTTCGCCGAAAACGCCAAAAAGGAAAAACACTACTCTTCGTGACCTTTGGGAAAGTTAAACTCGCTCGAATGGCTGAAAAGGGCTGGCATTCAACGGGCAGTGGGGTCTCCTCCACCCAAACATAGCGAACACTGTTTGCCTTACTAAAAATATGCAAAACGAATAAATTAATTTTTGTTGAGATTCTCCAACATTTCCATTGTTGCAAGTAATATTTTGCCGATTTTTGAAAAATTTTATAACATTTAGGGACTATTTACATGATTACCAGGGAAGTTAGATGAAATAGGAGGATGGAATAAGTGCGTATTTTGCCTTGGATACTAGCCCGCTACACACCAGAGTTGTAGAATGATGTCAGTAACTATGAGTGATTGCGGATGATATGGGTCATTTCAAAATTTGGGGTTATTTTGTCCTCGAACTTTTCCATAAATTATTGATGATGTTTTTATGTTTCTTCTCCCGTAAACGTCCTTTGTTTTGACCACTGAGGCAGATTCTGAAGTGGGCGCACACTTTATCAAGTAGTTTCAAATTTATAGAATTTTGAATTTTTTTCCATAATTTCGACTTTGTAGGGAGAGATAAAACATTGTAGGGAGAGAGAAGACCAAGTGTGAGTTGAACTCATGAAACCTTCTTATTCTTTCAAAATGCGAGAATCTTAGATTAGGAGTCTCTTTTATTTATCGCAATCACAGTCCGAAGCTATAATCTAGGTACATCAGAATTATCAGATTCTTCACGTCTCTCAATCAGTCTAATCTTTCGTAAAATGTGGATTATGGAAAAGTCAGAATTATATGACCCAGCGTTGTAAATAGTTCAGGTAACTTTTAAAAATGTAAACGGCTTTGAAAAAACTTTTGAGAACCCATAGTTTATTGAGTTTCTTAATAGTACATAGGTAACTCATTTTCTTAATAATGCATAGGTAACTCAGTTTCTAAGTAATACATAGGTAACTCGGTTTCTTGATAATACTTAGGAAACTCAGTTTCTTAATAATAAAATTCTTACAAAACCGCTCGATTCCAAAGGTTCATTATTGAAAATAATAAACCAATAGTGTCCAACATTCGGGAATCAGAGCCTAAATAAAATAAAATGAGGTAAGCATCAAAAATCCAAAAATGTCTAATGGGAACTGCACTAATGGGAACTGGGAATCTGAACAAAATCTCCTGTATTTATGACTCGAATGTCATTGTCATTAACCTCAAACTGTGCATGGATCCCCGGAAACGCCGTAATCCATTTTTTACTCCAATCGTCATTAATAGTATCGTTGCTGTAAACATAGTGATAAGGCGTAATGTTTTCCTTCCGAATCTACCAAGATAGCGGAAGCTTTGTTTTCACTTTTCTAGGTAGAAAAAAAAAATGTTCTCCAAAATCAAAATTTCTACTCGCGTTTTACGTTTCAGACTTTCCTGAAGAATTTTGGTTCCGCGTCTGTCTGTCATGAAATCCTTGCCACATCCATAACTTCTACATTTCTCATCCGATTTTGATGAAATTTTCAGGGATTGTACGGATTGCCTTGTAGATGGTCCCCTATGAAAATCATCACCCCCGGATTGATTAATAGTTATTAATAGAATTCTTTTTTTTTGGGCTCGCTCTTCAAGCTGGCCAAAATGAACATTCCTGGAGTGGGTGTTTCGGGCACAGGCGGCTTAGCTGAAGCTGGAAGTCCAGTAGAGGTAGAAGGAACAGCACACGTAGACGGTTCATCCAAGGTTGACTAGAACTTCTGCACAAAATATGTTGTTGTAATTACTGATGTAACCTATGGATAACTACTAATACCAAGAATATACACCAAGAGCTCATATTTAAACCATTATCTTGGTGAACCATGAGCAAAACTTCTCTCCCTGCAATTCCATCTCTCTTCCTACAAACCAGCCTCTTCCCAGAAGTTGTAGGGAGAGAGGTTGTAGGGAGAGAGATTTGTGAGGTTATCACTCTCTACTGGCCTCATCATTATTGATTCTGAACGTTAGAAAAAATACATAACACTATGGCATTCATAATTGTAATTTGAGTTTAATTAAACTTAGTTGAACACTTAGCCTGATGAGTGAGGTGGTTGTAGGGATGGAGAAAGTATTTACCTACTCTCAAAGCTTCAACACTTCACAACATAACCCACACAACTGGGAGCTTGAAAATTCAACAAACTTCAGTAGCTTCGGAAGCCATCTTGCAGCAGTGTTCACTTTTGTTTTTCATGACACAAAATAATCGTTTTCCAGGAGTGGGCGGGCATTTCAAAAAAATTGTAGGGAGAGAGAATAAAACCTTGTGACAGCATCAAAACATAGCAAAAACCCTTCCAATTCATGGAATTTTCGTTCGTTTCTAATTTATTCCTGAAGAGGAGAGTATCCTGGACCACTGAAATTTTTTACTTAAATTAAAATATGAATATAGAGTTCTCCAAAAAATTTCAAAGTTCCCAACCTACCCTTTGTGACAGGTGTAGGGAGAGAGAATTGGGATCATTAACGATTTTTAATTATCTGAGTTAATTGATTAGTGAAATTCATTCTATGTGATCTTTGTAGACACCAACCTGCTGTATCTCTCTGAAAAAATTCTGAATTTCCAAGACAAATAGAGTGTTCACAAAAGCTGCGTGACAAGAAATAACCCCAAATTTTGAAATGACCCATATGCAAACTAGCATGGGGCCCAGCGATGCAAGGCGAGCAGTTCGAAGAAATTAATTTTGTGGTACTGTTTTGGATGACAGGCGACGATCAGCGGGTAGGGTCAGCGTATTGAGTCTAGTATTGCTATACCCCACTACCACAGCATCAGCCAAGGCAAACAATGGGGTATTTCGGTGGGTCGGAAATTCAGGTTTTTGACCTCTAATTTGGATTCAGCACCATTGAAAACTTCTATACTACATTTGCTTTGCCTATTGATACTATAACATGTGGTAGAAAAATTAAAAAAAGAGATCACACGTTTGAAAAAAAGGCGGGCCTCCATGAATGCACACATACTACGCCGCGGGCGTGTGTGTGTAGTATTTTGTAGTATCCAAGGCCACGAGGCGTTCGAGACTGCACGGGATTAGTCGAATGTCTCGATCCAAAATCAGCAAGTTAATACGTCACAACAACTTACTACGTCACATCATTCAAATCTTCAACTTTCATTACCTTCCCTAATTTCTTCTAAACGTTTTCTCGATGAACAGACCCAATTACTGTTATTCCTGACCCATGCTCTTTTGAAAAAAAAAAAAAATTAAATTGACTGAAACACCCCATTTAGGAGCTGTTTCGTGACTGTTTTTACCCTGGTAGTGGGGAGAATGATCATAGCACTATACACTGTACAAGAAAGGGTTTTATTGTACAGAACAATTATGGTATAAGCAGAAATAAGCAGCATTCAAATGTTAATGGGGAAATGGTTGTACATCGAGATCAGGACTGAGGTAAGATGGCGGAACGGGGCAAACGACGCCGCTCTGATTTACTACTTTCAGGGAAATGAACTTTTTCCATAGGTAGTGTTTAACGTGCTTTGATTATACTAAAATCTACTCGAACTGGTTCTTATATTCCGGTTTATGCAATATCGAGATTGGGCTTTTAGACGGGGTGTAAACGGGGCAGTTGCACTAACCTCTGTAGGCGGGCTTCGGAACTGTGTTGGGCGGTTACTTTGAAATCACCGTTTAGTGAAACGGGCGGGGAGTTCAAGCACATGACCTTGAATGCAGAAAAACCTAGAAGATGAACCATGGACTAAATAACCCCCGCTTGGCAAGACATGAAATATACATCCACCCACATTATCTCACCACCATTCAGAAATTCCTCAGCAATCAGTAGCTGGTCAAATTTCTTACTGAAGAAATTCTTTATTTCTTTGAATGAAGAGCGAAGTGTTCATTTCATCTAAATAAACACGATTATGAAGCGAAAACATGGTTGGTAGGAAGTGACAATGGAAAAAATGTATTCTTTGCCCTTGCTTGATCTATACAGAAAAATAATGAACATTTGTGTAATAATTTGCTGCATTCTTCATTGTTGTTTATTCCTCTGGCCAAGCTGTTTGCCTGACAAATATTCTCACCTGACGCTCTTGAAAGTGAGCAGTGAAATTGAGAGGCAAAAGAAGAAATGTTGCATAACTTTCTCATGTACGTTTCACACTTAGACCAATAAATAATAATGACAAAGGGCGGCGCGGTGGCCGAGCGAGCTACGGCATGTGTCTCTGGCGACGAGACTCGGACCGGTTGCAGGGGCCGTGAGTTCGGGACTCATCTCGGGAGCATATTTTCGGGCAAGTCGGTCGCAGTTCCCCCTCGTCCCAACCCAGGGCGGTGAGGCCAATGGGAAGCCATGAGCGAAATCATCAGAACAAATTCTGAACTTCCATTAGGAAGACAGCTGATGACGTCCGCGACGCCAGGAATGTCAGTCTGACGAAAATCCAACCTGAAATGGTTGTTTACTTTACTTTTTCACTGCTAATAATGTCAAAATTTGTCATTTAATTCATTAAATGTAATTCATTAATTCGTTTAATTGACAAAATTTGTCATTTTCGTTTAATGAAACGATTCATTATGAACCATTTATTTATCTATTTATTAACAAAACGGGCAAGTGACCAATTACATAATTGAGTAAAACTAAGTATTGACTCTATTGAGGTGTAATGAAAAAAAGTCTGGCAAGTGGGTGTGGCACATAGCTTCCTGGTATCCATAATCCGATTGTGTAGAAGATCCGATGCATAGTAGTTAATCTCAAAACATCAATCACTAAGTGCCTTGCACTACCCTCATAGGGGACCATCTCCTTAAGTGTGGTATATGATGTAGCACTATTTTTCAACGCTGAATCACGTGGTCACGTCAATTTTCTGGTTTTTCACAGTTTTACACGGTCGTTCTTTCATTTTTAACCATGCCGTAGCCGGGGAAGGCAGTTGCCTAATGTGCCAAACCTGAAAATTGACGTGACCACGTGATTCAGCGTTGAAAAATAGTGCCACATCATATGCCACGCTAGGGGTTTACCTGCATGTACGGAGTGGATACAATATGTCATAAAGTTCCTGTAATTTGAATTGGAATAGGGTGTGCGCCTGGGTAGGAAAAACTGTTTATTGTTATTTTTAATCTAAGGTAGACCTCATTCTGAGAATTTTGGTACCAACCGCGACCTGTAGACCGCGATGTAGTCTACTTTCGATTACAAATCTAAAAAAAAATCAAGGCGCACTCCCCTTTGTTCCCATTACCTTTTCCGTGATGGGTAATTTGAAGGACACATTACATTCAACAACAAGTACTACATTCTATCGGTATTGCCCTCAGTTTACAAATTTTTGTTTCAGATACTTTACACCAGGAGAGCGACGATTTCTAGCTCAAGTTTGTACGAAATGGAGAGACGTCCTATACAGAGGCCCCCGTTACTGGTCCGGCATTCTCCCGGTCGTACATTGCAGAGAACTCAAGACTCAACAGGAGCGAGTCAAGCTCTACTCGTCCTTCGTAAGAAGAGGTAAGCAGTCTGAAGAAACTAAAAAACATCGGATAAATTTGTTTTCATTTTTCATTAGAGAAATGGGTAACAACTCGTTAACTAAACATAGGTACCGTATATGGGTAATTTTCCCAGAAAGTGCCAAACGCTGTCCCCTAAAGATTCAGAAGCCCTCTCACCAGTTGGGTTCTTCAAAAGAAGCGCAAATTACGCCATTGTACTTGCTCTGTCGTTTTAATCTGGTGATTTTATGTTTCCAAGGTTAAATTTCAATGCGAACTATCGAAATGTCCTTCACCCGCCATGCCCCACTTAAGTTTCTTAACTTCGCCCTTGTCAACAAACCCACCAATCATGATTTCCGGAGTTTTCATGACGTAGAACTATTTAAAAACATGTTGTTGAGTAATGCATGCATTCCAGGGGACGTCCCATTGGATGAGCATTGGGCCAATTTAAACCAGTTGGTAAGCGGTAAAACAGTTTCACTCAATGTAATTTATTTAGTATTTTAGCATAACATTTTTAGCGGCATGGGAGCCTCGAATTTTAAGAGCATTTTAAAATCTATGTTCTACAATACCCAACATGCGAATTCGAGTACACCCCCCCCCCCCACACCACCAATGGTGCCAGTCTGGTACCAAAGCGGAAATACGTCGTAACGTTGAACTTTCATATATTAGTTTTGATAGGCAGTCCGTCGAGGCTTACATCCGTTTTCAAAGTAAACACAAAAAACCCATGAAATATGCGGTTTATGGTGCCCTCGCACCATGGAATTATTCATGAGAGAATAATTCATGGAAATCCGGAGGTATAATGAGAATTTTTCCTCAATTTCAAAGCTTGGGTACACTTACTAAGCAATAAAGGAACCGAAATATTGCTAAATCGGATATTTTGTGAATATTATTCCCACTCGCCCCCTCCCCTTGCGAATTTTGATACTCTGGTGAAATAATGAGCGATTGGAAGATTTCTAAGTCGAACATATAATGAAACATGCAAATCGGTTGGAAATTGAGGCCTGGGCAGAGTTTACAAGATTATGCCCAAAAACGCATGTTTTTGTTTTTAGCTTTAACCCCCCCTTCTCTCCCTTAAAAAGCAAAATTCTAAATTCCGGCGACGTAGCGCACAAATAGATAGTTTTCCGCGTCGAACAAAAGAAGAACCAAGAAAATCGGTTGAAAACTAAGGCTTGTGCAGACGACACAAGATTTTGTCACACACACAGACATACACGTACGGTTTTTTTTCGTGGATTTTGATTCAGAATGGTCTAAAACGGATCAGTAGGATGTGTTTCCTTACTCGCTCTTCCATGGAAGTAGACGATGACTCACTACTTCGTAAAGCAGTCTCAGTCATAACAAAAGTATTCTTATTATTGATAAATCGAAAACATCTAAAGCGTCGAAGAACTCATCACAACTAAAAGTCCACGTTCATAACAAAATCTCGCCTAGGTTTCAAAATCCATTGATGACCTTCGTAAAAACCAAGCCAACCAATAATATCAGTATAATCCACTAAATTTTAACTGCGAATGTTGTTAACAGCTCTTTTAAATCAGAGGTATATTTCAGCTGTTTTGGCAGTACATAGTTTACACATAAATTGAGGGCTTTTCAACGAGAGGCGAACGATTCATCTTTCGATTTAACCCTCGGGGACTCGCGGGGCGGCACTCCCTCCGCTATTCTCTAAACATTCCAGTAAATCGGTAATGCGGAACGTTTCGATTAGGTTGAGTCTAAGTATCTGTCCATCAACTACCAGGCCATCCTTACCCAAACGCGCGGATTTTTCTATCACTCCTGTTAGTTGTTTTCGATCACGTGAAGTGGAAAAGTCTCCAATCGGAACCCTATAGCGCCCGTGGGTAACCTAGAATAACCTTGAGTATAAATGAGTTCGGATGAGGGAACAAAAACGCAGCAAAAGGGATGAAATTTCATGATATTTTTCACGATAAATTCCATTTTCAGGACCCTCCCTTTCCTACCTATACTAATGGTGACCTTCGAATAACCTTGAATAACTGAGTGTAAATGAGTTCGGATGGGAGGACAAAAACGCAGCAAAAGGGAAGAAATTTCATGATATTTTTCACGATAAATTCCATTCTCAGGACCCTCCCTTCCCTACTTATACTATTGGTGACCTTCGAATAACCTTGAATAACTGAGTGTAAATGAGTACGGATGGGAGGACATAAACGCAGCAAAGAAGCTCCAGTGTTTCCATTCGCCAAGAACAATAAAACGTTGTAATTCAGTTCGTCGTAACAATATTAGCGTTGAACAAACGTTCGGATCTACAAAGCGATTTAACAACCAAAAGTTATCAGCTTAACGTTCGTGAAAATATTGTGCAATAATCAACCATTTAGTCACCACCCGGAAGATTTTCGTTTTCGCTCGTCAAGAACAATTTTCGAATTTTTGTGAGAGATTTTTCGTGAAACGTGAAGTTCATAAAACGGCCTCAAAATTGTCATTATAGGATTTTTTTCTTCACAGAAGGTAATTTTGGAACTTTTTGATGAAAAGCCCTCAATAAAGAGAAGTGTTAATTGGTGAGCGTTTGGTACGATTTTCGAACAGGGTCACTGCCCTTTTTCACTAGGGACTCCCCCCACGGGTTCTTCGAGTTAGTATAAAAGTCTCCCCTTCGTGGCAGGTTGAATCATAAATGGGAACCTACGAGGGTCAGAGGAAAATGGCTGTCATTAGAGCATCTAAAATCAAACATTCCGTCGACTACTTTTGTGTTGACTATCTATTTCATGTTGAACACAGGAAACGGCCGGGTCCTGGAGCCGAGGACCGTCCCCCTCGAAGCAGGAAGTTTTATACGGTCAGCTGGCAATTAGGGCCTCTTAATAAAAAGTCAAAATGTGACATAGGAAAAAACAAAACAAAAAAAATGAATTAAAATAAATGTATATACCGTAGTTTCAAGCTTCCTAGCTATCAAATTCGAAATAAAAAAACCACAAGCTCGAAAAAATGTCCACTCTCCACACTACACTCTTGCAAATCTACAACACTACATTTTCGAGAAAACGAAAAATCAACCGCCAAGACTACAAACCCGCGAGAGTACAATCTTGTGAGAACAAAAAATTGAGAGTTTTCAACCTCAGAGACTACAATTCTGCGTGACTATAATATTATATGAACAAAAAATTGAGAGTTTTCAACCCCAGAGACTACAATTCTGCGAGACTATAATATTATATGAACAAAAAATTGAGAGTTTTCAACCCCAGAGACCACAATTCTGCGAGACTATAATATTATATGAACAAAAAATTGAGAGTTTTCAACCCCAGAGACCACAATTCTGCGAGACTATAATATTATATGAACAAAAAATTGAGAGTTTTCAACCCCAGAGACTACAATTCTGCGAGACTATAATATTATATGAACAAAAAATTGAGAGTTTTCAACCCCAGAGACTACAATTCTGCGAGACTATAATATTATATGAACAAAAAATTGAGAGTTTTCAACCCCAGAGACTACAATTCTGCGAGACTATAATATTATATGAACAAAAAATTGAGAGTTTTCAACCCCAGAGACTACAATTCTGCGAGACTATAATATTATATGAACAAAAAATTGAGAGTTTTCAACCCCAGAGACCACAATTCTGCGAGACTATAATATTATATGAACAAAAAATTGAGAGTTTTCAACCCCAGAGATTACAATTCTGCGAGACTACAATATTATAAGAATAAAAATTGAGAGTTTTCAACCCCAGAGACTACAATTCTTCGTGACTATGATATTATATGAACAAAAAATTGAGAGTTTTCAACCCCAGAGATTACAATTCTGCGAGACTACAATATTATAAGAATAAAAATTGAGAGTTTTCAACCCCAGAGACTAATATTCTGCGAGACCCCACGACGGGTTGTAGCGCCATTGAAGAAGAAGAAGAAGTATTCCTGGAGTTAAACGTTATTCTAGGGCCCTATTATAGGATTTGACTTGGAATCCCAGAATCTAAAATTGAGGCGAATTACCCATTCTGCAAGACTACCATCTTGTGAGAACAAAAAATTGAAAGTTTTCATCACCAGAGACTACATTTCTGCGAGACATCAAAACCGCTAGATTACAATCTTGTGTGAACAGAAAATTGAGAGTTTTCGACCCCAGAGACTACAATTCTACAATACTCCGCGAGGCTACAATCCAGTGAAAACAAAAAATTTGCACGTTTTCAGCCCCAGAGATTACAATTTTAATAGACCACAAATCCGCGAGACTACGATCCCACGAGACTACAACTCTGCGAGACCGCAAACCCTCTTCACCACAAATAAATAGAATGTTTTTCCCTCTCACAAAAAAAAACGCCTGCCAAGTGGGTGTGGCACATAGCTTCCTCGTATCCATAACCCGATTATATAGATGATCCAGTGCATAGTAGTTAATCTCAAAACATCAATCTCTAAGTACCTTTCACTACCCTCATAGGGGACAGTCTACTCGCTGATCTGGACAATCCTAGAAAATTTCTTCAAATTCGGATGAAAAATGTAAATGTTATGGCTGTTACAAGGATTTTACGTATGCGCATGCGCAGAGGCTTCTGTAAATTTTAAGGCCTCGCTTTTCATTGGGGACCATCTACAACCTAATCCGCATAATCTCTGTAAATGTCATCGAAATCGGGTAGAAAATGTGGAAGTTATGGCCGTTACAAGGAAATTCACGTTCGCGCATGCGCTGTGGCTACTATCAGTCGGGAGGTGGTGATTTTCATAGGGGACCATTTAAATACTAACTGTAACATCCCTGAAAATTTCATTGAAATCGGATGGAAAATGTAGAAGTTATGGCCGTTACAAGGAATTCACGTTTGCGCATGCGCAGTCGCTTCTATCAATCCGGAGGTGGTGATTTTCATAGGGGACCGTCTACACACCAACCCGCACAATCCCTGAAAATATCATCGAAATCGGACAATAACTTCGTATAGTTATGCGCGTTACAAGGAATTCATGACAGACGGACATACACACAGACACACAGACAGACAGACACACAGACACGGAACCAAAATTGTTCAGAAAGGTCTAAAACGCAAAACGCGAGTGAAAATTTTGATTTTGGAGAACTTTTTTTTTCATCCTTGAAAAGTGAAATAATAATAATAATAATAATACCTATATTTAAAAATAAATAAATAAAATGTAGTATATCTGGAAATAACAATTTTTTCCTACAAATTGTATGGAAACATACAAACGGTAAGGAATGTAGACGTTCCTTATCTATTCCCCGCTCTCAATGACTTACTGAACGTTTCCGTTACTAAAAGAAACGCCGTTTTTGTTTGCTCTTTAGGTCTGCTCTATCTCCTCCAGGTTATCTTCAACTAAGCAAACATAAAATAATGCATTCCCTTTGAATGACAGATAAATTTGTTTTCTCTTCTTCATGTACTGGTCAGCTTCTTTTTATATTTCTGCCGATGATTTTGTTGGTAATTCTCTGTATTGGATACCAGTTATTTCAAAAAATCTTCAAATTTGGACAAAAATGAATGAACACTCGATGACGATATTTTTTTTAATGAAAAATACAAACTTGAGTTTGGTGATAACGTTCACAAAAAGCTCACACACAGAATGAAAATCGGTCGAGCCTCTCCAGAAAGAAACCGTATTGAGTTTTGCCCTCAAAGGTGCAATCTATTTTTAAAAAATCTTAAGGTGAAATCACCAGTAACGGAAACTTCTGGTATTTTGCATTACACACGACCTCTAATGATCTTGGACCATTTAAAGCATCTAAACAGATTCAGCTAGTTCCCTACCTCCAACCTGACTCCAAAATTTTTCAACAAAGTGAAAGAATTATTGTTTTTTCTTGTATTTAAAAAAAATGAACGTGCACTTGTAATGGACCGGTAAAAGATCTAAGGGTTTAGCGATGGACCATTTTGGGAATAATAACGGACCACAAGATAAATTTTCGTGTTTCTTTTTTTAATCGACGCGGAAATCTATCTAATTGTGCACTACGTCGCCTGAAATTCAAATTTTGCCTTTTATAGCAAGGAAAGAGGGGGGTTAATACTCAAAAAACTTGCGATTACGGGCATAATCTTGTGACTCCGCCCAGGCCTCAATTTTCAAGCGATTTGTTTGTTTCTTTTTTTTTTAAATCTTCCAAAATACACACTGTTTCACCAGAGTATCAAAATTGGCAAGTGGAGGTATAATATTCACAAAATATTCGATTTTTCAATATTTCGGTTTCTTAATAGCTTATTAATTTATTGTACCCAAGCTTTGAAATTGAGGAAAATTTCTCAATCTACCTCCGGATTTTCATGAATTATTCTCTGTACCACCATGGAACTAATAGTGGTGATACCATGGTGCCAGGACTCCAGAAACCGCATATGTCAAGGGTTTTTGTTTGTTTCACCTTGAATATGGATGTGAAATTCGACGGACTGCCCACCAAAACTTATAGATGGAAGTTCAACGTTACGACGTATGACTGCTTTGGTGCCAGATTGGCTCCATTGGGAGGGGGGGGGGGTGAACTCGAATTCGTATGTTGGGTATGGTAGATCATGGATTTTTTTAATGGTCTTCTAATTCGAGGCTCCCATGCCTCTAGAAATGTTATGGTGGATAAGGGTGTGGGGGGGGGGAGAGACCACTATTGCCTAATAAACTAAATAAATTACATCGAGTGATACAGTTTTATCGCTTACCAACTGGTTTAAATTGACCTAATGCTTATCCAATGGGACGTCTCCTGGAAAGCATGCATTACTAAATAATATGTTCAACATTACGACGTATTACCGCTTTGGTGCCAGACTGGCACCATTGGTGGTGTGGGGGGAACTCGAAATCGCATGTTGGGTGTCGTAGATAAAATTGCCTAAACACAATCATTAAGAATCAATGCCCTGATTAGGTACCCTCTGGTCCCTCTAAAAGAAAGTGTTGACTAGTGTTGGGCCACCCCGGTGAAATACTAGTTCTCGTCATCTGACTGCTATTAAACTTGGAAGAAATGTTGTTCTTAGTGAAAGCTATTCAATAAAAGCAACAGCTAAAAATAGACCTGAAAACCATAATTGGACCGGTTGGTCCAACACTAGTCATTTCATCTTATCAAAGGAACGATATCAGTCCACCAAGAAAACAAATCAAGTTGTAGTTTAATCGCAAAACTGATGATGGATATCGATTCTGCGTATAATAATTATCTGAAATTAAGCTCTCTGACTACAAAATCCCTTGAAAAACAACCAAGATATCCTTAAAAACGTAACTTACCTCCTTATCACCACGCTCAACAAACGCCCGAGCTACAGACTGTGGTAGTTGTAGTTGTAGAAAAGTTAACATTGTCTCCCAATAGGTTGCACTACCACTCTACAATTCAGATATCTTCCGCATAAGGCTCTAATGAAGTTCTACGCCCAGTTTGAATGTGAAACCTCTGTCTGGAAGCTTAATATTTACTTCTTTGTGGTAGGTGGTCCATTACTAGGGATGTTTTTGGGGGTGGTCCGTTACTGGTGACATCACCTACTAAAATAAAAACCTTTTTAACAAAAAAATGGATCGACCTCAAAAATGATGTCCGTGAAAACCAAAAAGGGAAAAATAATAATCTCAGCGAACACATAATTGATGTAGTAGGTTATTGGACATAAATATCTAGTATTGTTGGTATGTTGGAATACCAACAATTATTTGTAGTGTGATACACACTTATTGCCACACTCATATCCTCCATCATACGATAGCAGTGACATACTACCCGATAGTTTTGGAACACTTATATCTACTCGTATTCATGTTTTGTATTGCTCGATCGACGCATGATGTAATACTAACCAGATCATGTGAGTAGTACTCAATAACCACAGCGTATCCAGATAGGTAGGCAGGAACGCATTGAAGTCGCCGCCGTGCCCATCTGTAGACACAAACGTCTTCTAGATAATGAACCTTTGGAATCAACCAAGAAAACAACATTTCACCCCCCCCCCCCCCCCCCCCCCGCAAAAAAAAATTTGTTACTAGTACTTGCACTTTCCTTAGTTACCATAGACCGATTTCAATGAAATTTGGTATATGGGCTCCAATCTGGGTCTGGCGGTGCCCCGAAGCTTTTGTTTGATGTCTGTCACTTCTGTAGTTGAAAAACGTCTGCCAAGTGGGTGTGGCACATAGCTTCCTCGTATCCATAACCCGATTATATAGATGATCAGATGCATAGTAGTTAATCTCAAAACACCAATCTTTAAGTACCTTTCACTACCCTCATAGGCGACCATCTACACGCTAATCTGGACAATCCTAGAAAATTTCATCAAATCCGGATGAAAAATGTAAGTGAGTAGTGGTTGGATCAAAAAATTTCTCAGTAAGGCTGGGAGTCGAACCCGGGACTCCTGGGTGGGAGTCAAAAGCGCTACGTCTGAGCCTGGTGATAGCTTGTATAGGATTCTGACGTCACACGGGAGGGCGACAAATGCACGGCTGTTACAAGGATTTTACGTTCGCGCATGCGCATCGGCTACTATCAGTCTGGGGGTGATGATTTTCATAGGGTACCATCTAAATACTAATCAGTAACATCCCTGAAAATTTCATTGAAATCGGATGGAAAATGTAGAAGTTATGGCCGTTACAAGGAAATTCACGTTTGCGCATGCGCAGTGGCTACTATCAGTCCGAAGGTGGTGATTTTCACAGGGGACCATCTAAATACTAATCTGTAACATCCCTGAAAATGTCATCAAAATCGGATGGAAAATGTAGAAATTATGGCCGTTACAAGGAATTCACGTTTGCGCATTAGCAGTCGCTTCTATCAGTCTGGGGATGATGATTTTCATAGGGGGCTGTCTACACACCAACCCGCACAATCCCTGAAAATTTCATAGAAATCGGACAATAACTTCGTATAGTTATGCGCGTTACAAGGATTTCATGACAGACAGACAGACAGACACGGAACCAAAATTGTTCAGGAAGGTCTGAAACGTGAAACGCAAGTGGAAATTTTGATTTTGGAGAACTTTTTTTTCATCTGTGAAAAGTGAAAACAAAGCTTCCGCTACCGTGGTAGACTTGGAAGCAAAATAAGGGCTGAAATGTTCAAAACGCCCTAGCTCAAAGCCTCCCGATATAAAGGTATTGTTTTTTTCATAAATTTAAAATAGAATTGAATTTTTGAACTTGAATTGTTGAACTAATAAATGTTTTTTTCTGATAAGTCAGAAACACGAGTGAGAATCGCAAAAGAGGCCTGATCTCCGTTCAAATTTTAGTTGACCCAAATGCGATTGTTGTTCGTTTCGTCGAGTTGTACTCAATTTTGCGTCGTTAGCAACCAGTAATCAAATTTCCTAATGAAGGTACCCACAACTATTTAATTCTTCGAATTGAGTGTGAAGCGCTTCTTTCTTCAGAATAGACTTGATTGTGAAGCGAAAATATGACTGGTAGGTAGTGGCAATGGCAAAGCTGCGTTCTTTGCAGTCGAGTGATCTATGCAGATAATAATAAACCTTCGTGTAATAATTTGCAACGTTTTCGTACGGAGTAGACGCGAGTGACGGATAGGACCGAGATACCCCGAAGACGCCCGAACGCATCTCATTCCGGCCACTTCAATCTCCAATCGCTATTCACAGGATCACGAAGTATCGAAAACGCCAATTTTCAATGTCAATAGGTTTTGCAGCTATTTATAGAGTTTGTTGGATGTGGGAGGGATAGTTCTTATCTTCTTACAGTCAAGCTGTTGGAATTCACATTGATTTCTAGTTCAGTGCTCGGCGGCTCACCGATCAGTGACGACCGTTCGTTTACACGCCCAGTTCAGTGTTATTCGCGGTTCACAAAATGTCTGACAAGATGAGACGGAGAGCGTCACCTTCGTCGATTGATGATGAAGATCCGCCGATCAAAGTCAAGAGGGTAAAAAACAAAAACGACGAACCACCAACAAACATGAAAAACGTACATCAAATCGGAATTTCAAGAGACACATTAGAAAGAGAAGAACTCGCGAAAGAGAAATTAGGACGCGTGGAACAAAAAACAGAACTCGCGAACATAAGACCAAGACGAGCGGATGAAAAAAAAGAACTTGCGAAGGAAAGAGAAGAACACGAGAAGGAAAGAGAAGAACTCGCGAAAGAAAGAGAAGAACTCGGGAAAGTAAAGGAAGAACTCGCGAAAGAAAGAGAAGTACTCGGGAAGGAAAGAGAAGAACTCGCGGAAGTAAAGGAAGAACTCGCGAAAGAAAGAGAAGTACTCGGGAAGGAAAGAGAAGAACTCGCGAAAGTAAAAAAAGTACTCGCGAAAGAAAAATTGGATCGCACGGAAGAAACGCGTAAGAGTATAGAAGTGTTTGAAAGGATAATTGCGCAAGAATATAATCAAGTTTTGTTTATAGTTACGTCCAAATCGAACGCACAAAACGATTTATTCAAAATCGGTGGCGTTAGAAAATTCAATCAACTGCAAAGCCGTCTGGATGTTTACAATAGAGGAAGATCGGCACAGGACAAATTTTATTATTATAATTTTGTGTTATGCGCAGATTTTCAAAATTTGGAAGAAAGGATCAAACGAGACATCAGAATGTATCGACAGCCAGGTGAAGAGGGATGGTACAAACTTCCGTTGAATGCAGTCGTGGAGATCGTCAATTATTTCAATCAACGACTGATCGAAGACCTGAAGAAATATTCAGATATGAGAATGCTGATACCTTTATTTCTTGATACCGTCGAAGAACGTCCGGTTCAGCCGGAAGAGATAACTGCCCAAGCGTCGAGGATGGTTCCTGGTTGTTGAAGGTGATCATATCTGTTAGTTGCTCAAGCTCCAATGAGAAGCTGTGTTGAAAATACGAGAGTAAAAGTAATTTATGTCATGGTTTAAATCATAAAACATTTTTAATTAGAAATACCCATTCGCCCTGGTGCAGTCTGTCCTTGGTTATTGTCTTCCGGCTTGGGGAGGCGCGGCCCAAACAACACTGAATCCAATCACTGTACCTCAAAAAGCAATGGCTAGAGTGATTATGGGAAAGAGCTTTAGAGATCATTCTGCACCACTTTTTAGGATCTTGAATGTTCTTCCATTCAACATGTTAAGGGAGTTTCTTTCTGTTAAACGCATTCTGAACCATACACAATTCAATTTCCCTGCCCATGACATTCTCACTAGATTTAAGAAAAACTGTAATCTTGTTGTTCTCTCTTCCTCAACGACTAAGACGCAACACTACTTTGAACATTCTGCTATAGCCATTAGACTACCCTAATGAATTTAAATGCACCCTGTTCAATAAGTTAAATGATGGAAAAACTAATGTGGCATTACTTCTGAAAAACTTCTATTACAACAAGTTGCCAACAATGTAGATACTTACCTACCCCATTTTTCATTTTCATTGATAATTTGCAAGTCCTTCTGTATCGCTTCACTACAAATAGTATGTTAATCAACATAGTATAATGTTATTGTACATGCACACACAGTGTAAGTTCGCCGAGTAGCAATATCATTCTTATGTAGCCACGGCAGCTCATCCCCTATCACGGGCATTAAGCCTTTATTGGGGACTAATTTCCAAAAATAAGCAAATAAGGTAACTTGCGAGAAATTAATGTCTTCTTTTCCTTATTATGTATTGTTTTTTATGATTGTATATACTATTTACGGAAATAAAATTTAAAAAAAACCTGCCTATTACTCTTATTAAAAACGTCTGCCAAGTTGGGTGGGCAGTATAGCTTCTTCACTCATTGTAACATGGACGTATAGAATCAGTTGGCGAAAAAATTATGATTCAAAGAGTTATTGAATACCAAAATATTGGCGATAATATGCGGGATAGGGTTGCAGGTATTAATGTTCATAATTTTACGTTATGTTATTTTCAACGTAGAATTTTATTTAGCGGTCCACCGTCTAGGACCTAACCCACACAATCCCTGAAAATTTCATCGAAATTGGTTGAATAGTTGCGGAGTTTTGGTTGTAACAATAAATTTAAAGTTCGCGCATGCGCAGCGGCTATTGCTTGACCAATTCGATTGAAACCTATAGGGTGTCTCTTAGAAGTTAGTCCCTAACTAACCTCCAAATTTGAGCAATATCGGTTCATTAGAAACCGAGAAACCGAGGTTCCAGGAAATTCACGTTTGCGCATGCGCACTCGCTCCTATTCGTCCGAAGGTGCTGAAATTGATAGGGGACCGTCTAGGACCTAACCCGCACAATCCCTGAAAATTTCATCAAAATCGGACTACAGGTTAGTATAGTTTTGCCCGGGACAAGGATTGACCACAGACAGACCGACAGACAGACTGACAGACAGACAGACAGACAGACACGGAACCAAAATTGTTCGGGAAGCTCTAAAACGCAAAAAGCAAGTGGAAATTTTGATTTTGGAGGACATTTTTTTCCCACTTCTTTCACGAATAAAGCAAGCTTCCCTACCTTCGGTAGTGAGGAAGCAAAAAGCTAAGGTTTCCTTGCCTGGGACCCCACCGAAAACAATAATGAAACATATTGTTAAGTAATGCATGCATTCCAGGGGAAGTCCCATTGGATAAGCATTAGATCAGTTTGAACCAGTTGGTAAACGAAAAAACTTTTCACTCGATTTAATTTATTTCGTGTTAAATTTGACACCAAAGAAGACGTATCACTCTCAGTAGTATACAAATTGGGGCTTCTGGCCCGATCCTCAAAAAAGGTGCCCCTTGCCAGGGGGTGTTCTAGCCCAACTCGCGATCGGAAAAACAATTTTGGTAACAACTGGCTAACATGATTATTTCACGAGAATCAATGTCTGTTCTGAAACTAACAAAAAAAAAAAAAAAAAAAAAAAAAAAAGGTGCCCCTTGCTGCGGAGGCACGTCTCGAAGAGTTTATCACTCTGTTCCATTGACCTTGGCTGCTTCCTCCCGAGCCTCGTGCTTCAGTTTCGGTTCGTCTGTGGGACAGTGCGGGTGTGACATGACGTCATCCAATTGACTCACCTGATCTGCTAGCAGCCAATAGAAATCGTTGATTAATACCTGATTCCGCTCAACCAATCAAATCCTAGTAAAGTGACGTCATGGTAGTGACCTAGATTCATCATTCAGTGACCGTCGAGTTTGAGGACCATTAAGGAAGCTGATATCTCGAGCTGTGGACCGTCGAGTTTGGGGACCATTAAGGAAGCTGATATCTCGAGCTGTAGACCGTCGAGTTTGGTGGATATTAAGAAAGACTGAGCTGAGCTTTTCACGATGAGTCCTCAACATAATCAACCTTCCAAACGTCTTAATCGTTCTTCTCAGAACGCTACAGGATCTTCGGACTACAAATTTTGTGAAATCTGTGATGTGTTCCGTTCTAGGAGTCAGTTTGCACGTCATTTGAGGAGTAAGTCTCATAAAACCAACATCCCCATTCAGTTGACTAAATTTCCTTTGAACAAACATGTTAATTATGATCCTCGAGCAGAAGCTACAATACCTACTCGACGTGAAGAAAAACTTCCTGCTTTTGTACCCACGGAACCGGATAGGATGACCGACTACAGTAAGGTAATCCCGATAGATTCCGATATTTCTGAATATATTAAACGAAAACCGACGCGACCTCAGCAGTGTGATCAGTCCGCCATGTCGGTGGTTCCTCCCTCGGTTCGGGAATATTACGAAATGCCCTCCGTTTTAAGTCCATTACCATCATCTCCTGTTGATGTTGTTGACGAAGCCTTATCTAGAGAGTTTGACCCGAAAGCTGTAGCAGAAGTTATTGAGGAATTAAACTCATTATTATTATTCACACCCCCTGTAAGAAAAGTTCACCCAGACAATAATCGAATTGTTGGTTTGTTGGGCGAAAATCCATGTATCTCTAACAATCCACCTAAAACCTTTGAGCAATTTAGGGGTTGTATGAAAAATTTATCTGGCAGTACCACTATTAAATCAAATCCTGAGGAAAAAATTAATTCCCATGAATCGAGAGAGGAATCTCTGAAACGTATTTCTAAATCGATATTTGATGCAGATTCTCAAGAGGAACTTTCCACACCTCACTCTCCGCCAAAAGAAATCCTATCAGATAATGATAGAATCGTAATCAAATTAGTTAAAGACCCTATTACTAATCAATATAAGGTTAGTCAAAACTCCACTGACATACCCCCTAATTCTCACATTGATGGTCCCTCTCTAATGAGTGTGAACTCTAAAAAACATTGTTCTACTTGTAATATTCTGGTGACAAAATCAAATTGGGCTCGGCATATCAAATCTGCAAAACATGTAGGCTCCCAGAACTCATCAATTTCAAAAACTTCCGTACCTCAGAGCTTAGATAAAAAATATTGTTCTTCTTGTGATGTTTCTATAACAAAAACCAACTGGACCCGCCATGTTAAGTCTAAAAAACACCAAAAATCCGCCCTATTGGAACAGCAAGCATTGATTCATAAAAATAATAATATCAACGAGGAGTTCTCAACTGAAGAAGAAATAACAAAAAACTCAAATTTTAAAAAAATAATATGGAATTACATAAGAGGTTCGGGTGATATATCTGTGTTCTTGGAGTCCTTAGAGGGTAAAATAATAGATAAGCTATTGGAATACTTTATTTTAAATCCTTCTATTAAACTACAGGTAAGCTTAGAATGCACATATTTTCGAGAAAAAATCGATGGGGAAATACAATACACAGACATGTATTTCCACACAAAAACGGATATTATTTCGACAAATAATGATATGAATGAATGTTTATCAAACAAGTTTGAGGATTTGAAAAATCGTGAATCACAATACCAACCCTCGGCTGGTTCTGGCTGGTCATTGCATAGACCTAAGAGGTTTATCCTGAGTTTAATTAAATATAACCCACTGAGTGCAAGTTCTTACATAAAATTACCCAAATGGATTTCAGATAAAAAAGCTTGTATAAACGTTCAGAATACTTCAGATAATTTATGTTTTGTTTATTCAGTTTGTTGTGCTGTTAATGACCAGAGAAATAAAAACCCTCAGAATGTGAGCCATTATAAGCATCAAATAAATGATGAAATATTTAGGGGGTTTCAGTATCCTTTGACCTTTGATAATATTTCAAAGTTTGAGAAGAAGAGCCAGAATAATTACCCGGGCTACCCTACAATGGCAATTAATGTGTATGAAGTCTCAGGAAATGAAATCAAACCGATATTGATATCAAAACAGAGAGGTGCTGAAAAAGATGTAGACTTGCTGTACTTGGCTAATGAGAACAAGGGGCATTATGTTTACATTAAAAATCTGTCTCGTTTGGTTCGTTCTCAAATAAGCAAGCATAAGGAAAAAATATTCTTGTGTCGAAGATGTTTGACATCTTTCCGACATCAAGGTCAACTCTCTGATCACTCAGAATACTGTGGTGAACATCAACCCGTGAAACCGGTTATGCCTACAGAGGGGAGCACCTTAGAATTTCAAAACTTTATCAACAAATTCGAACACCCATACGTTATTTATCTTGATTTTGAATGTTTGTTGTATGATCAGAAAAATAATACTAAAATTGATCAAAAAGAATCATATACACTGAAGACTAAAAAGCATATTCCTTACGGATTCACAACATATTTAGTATCCAGGGTGGATGGTAAAATTCACAAACCTTCTTGTTACAGAGCAAAAAACCAAACAGAACTCGAAAACTTACCCCTCAAGCTCATTCAAAAACTTCATAAAATACTGAAATCTATTGCAAACAGATATGAAAATTCAAAACCATTGATGTTAACTGATGAAGAGGAAAGGAGTTTTCAGTTATCAAATGTATGTCATATTTGTGATAAACCAATAGAACTCGGAACGCAAAAAGACAGAGATCATTGCCATCTACAGGGAAGATATATCGGAGCATCACACCCAGAATGCAACCGGCGTAGGCAGTTAGTCACACATATACCGGTTTTCTGCCACAATTTATCTGGTTACGACTCACATCTGTTCATAAAAGAATTATTCAAATATGGTGACGAAACGAATAAAACTACTGTACTAGCTAATACAGAAGAGAAATATATAACCTTCTCAAAAAACATGGTTAAGTTGAGGAAGGGATACTTGAAATTGTGTTTCATTGATACTTTCAGATTCATGCCAAGCTCTCTCGAGAAACTAGCGCAGAATTTGAAACCGGAAGAATTCACACATCTTAATGAATTTATTAGGGATAATTCTATTTGTGGGAAATATTTTCATAGGGAGAAAAATGATGAAAATGAACTGTTTAGTATACTACGGGGAAAAGGTATATTCCCTTACGAGTTCTTGAACAGCCTTGAAAAACTTAATCACGATAAGACCCTTGCTCCTGAAAATTTCTACGATTCATTAAATGAATCAAATATAAGCTCCGAAGATTTTAATCACTACCTCCACGTATGGAATAAACTTAAAGTCAAAACTTTAGGAACTTATTCGGATTTATATAATACTCAAGACGTTTTGTTGCTAGCAGACGTATTCGAGAACTTTCGGTACGTTTGTTTGAATAATTATCAACTGGATCCTGCACACTACACCACAGCTCCGTCACTGGCTTGGGATGCGATGTTGAAATCAACGAAAATAAAACTCGATCTGATTACAGACTACGATATGTATTTAATGATTGAAAAAGGTATTAGAGGAGGTATTTCTCAATGCACCACAAGGTACGTGAAAGCCAATAACCGATACCTCAAAGATTACGATGATACAAAACCGGATAATTATCTAAGTTACATAGATGCAAACAACTTGTACGGTTGGGCTCTATCTCGTTCACTCCCATACAGAAAATTCGAGTGGATCCCGTCAACGCTTCATGATATTGAATCTTGGAAACATATAATTGCAGGATACCAAGAAAGCCAACAACAAGGTTATATATTCGAAGTTGATTTACATTATCCTCAAAGGCTTCATGATGCTCACAGAGATCTCCCATTGGCTCCAGAACACTTCAACCAGAAGTTGTGTACGACTCTCTATGATAAAAAGCGATACGTTGTACATATTGATAATTTGAAATTGTATTTGAATCAGGGTTTAGAGATTACAACCATTCACCGCGTTATAAAATTCGAACAAAAACCGTTTATGAAATCCTACATAGATTTTAACACTTCTAAACGGGCTAACTGCTCGAACGATTTCGAAAAAGATTTTTATAAACTTATGAATAATTCTGTCTTTGGTCGTACGATGATGAATTTACGTAAACGTCAAGATATTAGGCTATGCAACGAAAAAGGAGCATCCAAATTAGCGAAAAAACCAACGTTTTCTAGATTTACAACATTCGATGAAGATTTCGTAGCGTGTCACATGACTCGAAATAAAATAAAATTTAATCAACCCTTATATTTAGGATTTTCGGTTCTCGATTTATCAAAACATCTGATGTATGATTTCTTCTACAATAAACTAAAACGCTACGATCCTAATTTAAACCTTTGTTATATGGACACAGATTCGTATTTCGTAGAAACAACGATAGATCCCTATCAAATAATTAAGGAGAACTTGGATGAATTTGACACGAGTGATTATGGTAAAACACATCCCTGTTATAGTTCAAGCAACAAAAAGGTGATTGGGAAATTTAAAGATGAGCTGAACGGTGCTCCTCTCTCCGAATTTTGTGGTTTGCGATCCAAATTGTACAGTTATTCTTATGTTAAAAAAGATGATGAGCATTCTAATCATGTAAAATGTAAAGGGATAAAAAAGAATATTGTGAAACAAACTATAAATATGGATGATCTAAAATCGTGTCTCTTTGATGGAAAAGAACAGCATCGTAAACAAAATTTGATCAGAAGTTATAAACATACGCTATATTCAATCTCTCAGAATAAATTAGCTCTCAATTCGAATGACACCAAACGATTTACCGAGGAAAATAAAATTAGTACTTTACCTTGGGGTCATTACAAAGTCCTAAAATGAATTATATTATAAATCTATTAGGTATATTATTTATATAGGTATGTATATGTATAGAAATTATAAAATGTATAGTATATACCTACCCTCTTAGTTCCTCATCTAGCATTCTGCTAGGAATACACCTAGTAAGAGGAGAACAGCTTGTGATATCTGAGAAACAATCCCATCAAGGAAAAATGTCTTTACCTCTGTACAGAATCAACATGCTCGGGAAGGTAGATATAGGAGACTTTAGAGAACAGAAAAAATTTTCTGAACTAGAAGTTGACAAATTCTACAGCGTTACCAAGTTGAAAAAGATCAATACAAAATTTGGTGAGCGGCTTATGGTATTCAGTGAAGGATTCCGATGTTATTTACCATCTAGACTATCCAAGGTTGATAACGAAACCCTTCACGAACTGAACCAACTCGTTCACCTAGGTTTCAGAAGAAATAATTACGGGGAAGTAATATTTGAAGAAGCCTTAGACTGTGTGGGGGTCCGCATTATATAATTATTCAGAAGCTCAGAATAATATGAAGGAGAAAAACTTCATGATGTCTTGTGATTCTGCCAAGCGTGTTACTCGTTCTTCTCAGAACGCAAACTCGCGTCTGTGTTGGTAGATTTTTTTGTTGTAAATACCTGCTTATAAGAAGACAGAACATAAAACAAGAATGACACTCTTCAAGATTTCTGGTACAGGCTCAAAGCTGAGCTTACGGTTAGAGCATCCTATTCATTTAGATGAGCATAAAGATTATTCCCTAGGTCTTTTGGGATTTTATGGTAGAAATTGTGCTGCAAATATTTCTGAACCTATACAAGTGGTGTTTACAGGAAGTGATGATGATCAGCAAACATTGTATATAGGTAGTGGGAATTACTCGATAGAAAAAATTGAAAATATGCTCATAGGTTTTATTAAATCGAATTATACGAATCTTGCAGTGCTTGTTAGTAATAAAGATATGTATTATCTTCGTGTAAACGAAACAACTGCTAGAGTTGAAATGAAGATGCCTGTTGATGTTGACTTGTTCCCTCCATCGTCTGAATATCGTAAAAAATTAGGTTATTTGCTAGGGTTCTCACAAACAAAAACGAATGTTTCGTTTTATTTTAAATCAAATACTCACTATGAAGCAAAATCATACCCGAGGTTAGAACCTTTCAAAGTTATTGAAATTCATTGCAACTTGATCAAACCTGCTGTAACTAACCATCAGACTGATCCACATTCCCATCAGGAAGCAGATATCCTACATATGTTCTATCCTAAAACTGAGCAGGTTAAATTTGGTTCCCTTATTGCAGAACAACCTGCTCAAATTAACTACCTCCATATCAATAAGAGCGTGAAGTCAATTCAGAGAATAGAATTGGTACTTAAGAACGAATCTGACACCGAAATCGATTTTTTGGGAACTGATTTGAATGTATACCTGAAATTAATCGAAAATGAGCGAATGTAATGTTACGCCACAAATTTTTTGTTTCAAATGTAGGAAAAAAACTGATAATGTAAATACTTCAACAGTTCAAGCAGCAAATGGCTCCTGGAAGAATATAGCAAAATGTAAAGTATGTAATACTCAGAAGAGTAAATTTTTGAAGCGAGGATGGAAAATTGAACAGAATTGTATGAGCACGAATGATAGACAAATTGAAGCAGTTGAGGTGCATAGACCAGTCATAAAAAAATTTCAAAAGCGTAAAATAGTGACCTTAGGGATCGATGATTTATGGGCAGCAGATTTGATCGTGATGACTAGTTATAGTCATGATAACGATGGGTATAAGTATTTGCTTAATGTTATAGATACATTTTCAAAGTATGTATGGAGTGAACCTCTGAAAAGGAAGGATGGCCCGACGGTTGCTGCTGCATTTCAAAATATCATAGTCAGAGCAAAGAGCATTGGGCATTCATCTCCCAATCTCCTTCACACCGATAAAGGACTGGAATTCAAAAACAGACATTTCAAAGCAATTTTAGATAAAAACTCGATTAAACTATACCACACGGAGAATTTGGAGAAATCTAGCATTATAGAACGTTTCAATAGAACGCTGAATGGTAAGATGAAAATTCGTTTTTACATTAATCAAAATTTCAGATGGATCGGTATATTGCAAGATTTAATTGCTGAGTATAATCATAGCTATCACAGAACTATTCGGATGAAGCCTGCAGATGTTTGTAAGGATAATGAAAATACCATATTAGAGTTGGTGGGCTCTAAAAATTCCACAAAGATTCGGTCAGACATTGAAGTGGGTGATCGTGTAAGAATAACCAAAGATAAGAAAACGTTTAGCAGTAAGTACGGAAGTAGTTGGACGAAAGAAATTTTTGTTGTGGATAAAATCGTTTACACAGAACCTATAACTTTCAAATTAAAAGCACTGGACGGTGAAGAGATTGTAGGATCATTTTACCGAAAAGAGCTTCTAAAAACAGCGTTATAACTATTTAAGATAAGATGGAACACCTCGCTATAATGAGCAATTCACCAAAGAGAAAAAACAAATATATTGTTACTCCCTACGACTCTGTGTTGCAGGAGAACAGACAAAAATTTCCAGATGTCATGAGAGCGATAATTGTTGGTTCGAGCAATTGCGGTAAAACAACATTACTTATGAATTTCATATACAAAAATTGGATTGATTTTTCTTATTTGTATATATTTAGTAAGTCCCTCAACCAACCTCTCTATCAGAAACTATTGGATCGTTATCATGCTGCTGAAACTAAACTCGGACAGGAAATTTGTTTCTCTTCTGATAATTGTGAAGATATGATTTCTGTTGATGACTGTAAGCCTGATTCGTTAGTCGTTTTTGATGACTGTCTTCTAGAGAAACAAAAGGAAATAAAGAATTATTTCACAAGAGGACGTCACAAGCGTATATCCTGCATTTATTTAGCACAATGCTACAACTTGGTTGATAGACAGGTAATCCGTAATAATGTCAATCTTGTTTTTGTATTTTCACAGAATAAACATTATTTGAAAAACATATATGATGACTTCGTTGCTGGTGATATGTCAATTCAGGAATTTTCTGATCTTTGTAAGCACTGCTGGGAAAAGAAACATGGGTTTATAACTATTGATTTAACCAAGAAAAGAGATTGTGGAAAGTATCAGTGCCAGTTGAACGAAATCCTATCTCCACTCAAGAAGAGAACTATTGTGTAAAATAATAACTCATCGATTCTTGACTGATGTCTGAACGAACGATCCTTGAACGACATTTATCGATGTCTGAACGATCCTTGAACGACGTTTATCGTTTGTTTGTCGTTTTTTTTATCGATGTCTGAACGATCCCTGAACGACGTTTATCGTTCGTTTAACGATCCTTGAACGACGTTTAACGTTTGTTTGTCGTTTTTTAACGTTTTTTTATCGATGTCTGAACGATCCTTGAACGACGTTTATCGTTTGTTTGTCGTTTTTTTTATCGATGTCTGAACGATCCCTGAACGACGTTTATCGTTCGTTTAACGATCCTTGAACGACGTTTAACGTTTGTTTGTCGTTTTTTAACGTTTTTTTATCGATGTCTGAACGATCCCTGAACGACGTTTATCGTTTGTTTGTCGTTTTTTTTTTTATCGATGTCTGAACGATCCCTGAACGACGTTCGTTCAACGGTTTTTTTATCGTTCGTTCAACGTTCGTTTAACTTTTTTTTTTTTAATCGATCGTTGTTTGAGCGTTACCTGACCGATTAGCGTTCAGCTAGTGATTCACGAACGAGTATAGATTCCCTCAATAGTAAATAAGAACGTTAAGATGGATATGCAAAAATTAAATGCTGAAGCCAAAAAAGCTCGTGAGCTGTCCCGTATTGAAAAAGAGCTAGTAGCAAAATTCAGACGGGCACAGACGAAAATACAAGATCGTAATAGGTTTAGACGCGAGGAATATAAACCTATAACATCTGCTATTCAAAATCTAATTGAAAAAGGAGAAGCTAATGATTATAAACCTATTACAGAAGCAATTGAAAATCTACAAAAAAAGGTTGAAAATCAGTTAGTACCTTTTCAAAAAACGATAACTTATCTCCCTCAAAGTGAAGAAAGCTATGAGGAACAAAGTTCTGAAGAGGGAACGGATCCTTATAGTTCTTCTGATGGAAGTATGGAGACTTTGAAATTTTCCCCAAATGCTCTTCAGAGTACACCCACGAAATCAAATGAACCAGATCCTGAAGCTGAAGACAGTAACCTATACGGTACACCTTCAAAGAATTCACCCAAAGATATACAGTTAGGAAAAATCGCCTACAAGTTTCTACCAAGAGCGAACGATAAAACATTTGGACTTTACTATGAGGCACCAAAACAAACGTTCATGATTGGTAATACAGCTGTTGATTTTGATAAAAATGATATTATATTAGGGTTTGAACGGTACGAAGGAACTCCTGGACTTTGGAGGTTGATAACCTATGATAAAGCACCAAACGAAAATTTATACACGTCTCGGGATTTAGAAAATTATGAAAAAATTCTCACTGATACGGATTCTATGTTCCAGGGAAATAACCATGAATCCAAAAAACCGAAATCTAGTAGAGGAGATAAATGGTCAAAACTAGTTAAGAATATATGGAAAAAATATAATGATGACAGAAGGACTGAACAAGTAGGATCTGGAATCGTAGAATATAATAATAAAGATATTGAGTATAAGTATATTGATAATTTGAATGAGCTAGTGGCAAGAATTCATTACATATACAGTCAGGAGCAGGCAGGAAACAATAACTTTCATAACGAAAAAGTAGCTATCCTACAGTTTTTCAACGATAGGCTTGAAGAGATTATAGACACTCCGAAGGGTACAGAATATTTGATTCGGTTCGTTTCCAACATGCCATCAAAGCTTTTAAAAGGTGACAAGGTAGGGTCTGGTTTATTCAATTCAATACTGAAAAAAGTTCCTTTTGAAATGCATGCACGAGGTTATAATTTCCTAGGACCCGGAACGAATTTGGAGAAACGTTTAGAAAGAGGAGATGTGGGAGTGAACAAACTTGATGAAGCTGCAAAGGAACATGATATTTTTTATAGAGATCACCCTAAAACCTCAGACAGACATACCGCAGACAAAGTTTTGGAAGATAAGGCCTGGAGTAGATTGAAATCCAAAGACGCTGACCTGAACGAGAGATTTTGGGCGTTAGCAACAGGTGCAGCGATGAACGTGAAACAAACGTTTGGGATGGGAATTGAACCTCAACTAAAGTTTTAATAATAAGGTTTTCACAACTTCACCGCGCAAGATTTTATTCGTAATACTAAGAGGATTAACAAACACCATGAATATCTCGTCGGCTTTGCTATTAACGACCGGTCAGCGGACCAAAATCCGAGCTGCATACAAGCAGGGGAATGGAGCAACCATACAATTAAGTAAAGATCAATTGTTACAAAACAATGGTAAAGACAAAATTTTTATAACACACAAACAGCATAATGAAATAGCTAAATCTCGGGTGAAAAAGAAAGGATATCGATTGAAATTGTCATATGACCAGTTGAAAGAAAATTATAGAGGTGGGTTTCTTCCCCTCATATTTGCTGGGATAGGCGCACTGAGTGCATTGGTGGGAGGTGGTGCTGCTGTTGCTAATTCAGTAATTGATTATAAAGATCGGCAGAAACGGTTGGAGGAAACGATAAGACATAATAAAGCGTTGGAAAACCAGAAAACGGGTGGTCGGGTGAAAAAAAAAAAAGTTTTGAAGCGTTGAGCAATTTTGATATTACTTATTATGCTTTGGATAAACTTGGAATAAAAAATTTTAGAGGGGTATTTATGAGAGATGCTTTACCTAAAACTCCAAACATAATTGAATGTGGAATTCTGAATCTTGGTGATTCGAAAACAGACGGTTCACACTGGACTGCTTACTACAAAAACAAGATGGACAAATATTATTTTGATTCGTACGGAAACGCCAACCCTCCGAGGGAATTAATTTCTTACTTGGGTGGAAAGCGTTTGTTCTACAATAGAGACAGGATTCAAGATTACAGCGACCCTCCAATATGCGGGTACTTGTGTCTAATAGTTTTGTACTTGCTAGTGAATAAACATATGTCTCTTAACTCGATATTAGAAAAACTGAAACAAGATAAATACTTCTGGGAAAGTTTGCTTTAATTTTTTTTCAGACTATTATATAAGAAGGAGAAAGATGGCGAACGTATTTTCGAAATACATGAAGGACATCGTCCGCTCAGAGTACAAACATTACTATCCTAATAGCACTCAAAACTTTAACTCTCCCAACAAAAGAACAGAGTTCAATATCGATTATGGAGATGGATTTTCTATGTCAAAGTTTCAATATTTCATTTCTGGGACGTTGAAGAAGCGAGATGGAACTGTTTACGCTGCAAAATCAAATGTGAAATTGGTTGATAACTTTGTTCCGTATTTGTTCTCTAGAATCGAGGTGAAAAAACACAATTATTTAATTGACGAAGTTGAATACCCTGGTGTTACTAGTACCGTGAAGAGCACTGTCTCGTACAGTGGCTCAGAAAGTAGGGCGCTTGCAAACAATGGCTTTGTATCACAGTGCAACGCAGATAGAAATACATTCTACGTATGCGGGAATCTTTCACATTTAGGGTTGGGATTTTTCGAGGATGTTAAAATACCGCTTTATAAAGGAGGATTCGTAATTACCTTTATCAGAGATGGTGACGCTAACACCATTTACAGATGGAAAACAAAAAAAGCTGATGGGAGTTACGACGATGCCACCCTACCAGAAGAAGGACAGGTGCTTATCACAGAGTTTATGATTCGGGTCCCTATGATTGAATTCAAACCTATGGCTAAAATAGAGTTGGTGAAAGAATTGTCCGACCTGCAAAATATACAGTTCCATTTCAGGAGCTGGCAGTGCATACAAAAACCTGAAATCAACGGAAATACGTTTACATTTGATGTAACCAATATCTTTAGAAACATCCGAAATCCTACGTTTGTGATGGTAGCTTTCCAATCTGAAACTGGCTCACAGTTGCAGGATGCTTCGCTGTTTGATTCAGCCAATGTTAAAAATATTAAGGTGAAGATCAATGAGAACGTTTACCCTGAAGAAATGGAAAACTTGGATATCGCGGCAGGTAACTACGCTCTTGTCTACGAAATGTATAAGGATTTTAAAAATGTCTATCAAAATAATAATGATGTGCTTTACAACCCGCATAATTTTGTAACCGGAAAATGCGTTTACGTGATTGACACAAGTAAACAAACGGAAAATATTTCGAATTCGAAATCTAATATTATAATTACCGCGGATTTTGCACCCTCAGCAGGAACAAATCTATATGTAGTTCTCGTATCTCACACTACCTTAGATTATGATCTCTTCAATAACATAATCAAGGAAAATAATATGTAAGTCTGTTGTTACCAAAAATAGTTTTTCCGATCGCTAGTTGGGCTAGAACACCCCCTGGCAAGGGGCACCTTTTTTTTTTTTTTTTTTTTGTTAGTTTCAGAACAGACATTGATTCTCGTGAAATAATCATGTTAGCCAGTTGTTACCAAAATTGTTTTTCCGATCGCGAGTTGGGCTAGAACACCCCCTGGCAAGGGGCACCTTTTTTGAGGATCGGGCCAGAAGCCCCAATTTGTATACTACTACTCTCTGATCACAAGGAGGAAAGCAAGACAAATGAAAATTGTTACCAGGAAGATACAGAAATTGAAACGTCTGATTCGGAAAATATCTAGGAAGAACTGACGTCACCACAGAACCGCCCAGTTGCAGATCAAGATAATAAAACTTCAGAAACGCCTCGACGATCGAACAGAATGAAAAAACCCATGAAAATACAGAGGTATATTGATTATATTTCCTCAATTTCAAAGCTTGGAAACAAGTATTAAGCTGTGAAGGAATCGCAATATTTAAAAATCGGTATTGTGTGAAAGTAATCTCTACATTCGCACACATCCCCCCCTCATGCTAATTTCGGGAATGTGCAACTGAAATGTTTTCTAAATCGAAGGAAAAAAGGCAGCAAATTATTACACAAAGGGTCATAATTTTTCTATTGAGCTAACAAAAGAAGCTTCTAAAGAACACAGCTTTGCCATTGCCACTACCTACCAACTATATTTATCACAATCAAGTTTTTGGTTTATTATTTTCAATAATGAACCTTTGGAAAAAAACCGTCGACCATGAAAAAAAAACGCTGCAAATTATTACACAATGGTTTATTATTTTTCTATATAGATCACTCGTCTGCAAAGCCTCCAACCATCCAATATCGAAAAACATCGACCGCATTTCGGTCAGCTTTAATTTGAACGGAGATTAGGCCTCTTTTGCGATTCACACTCGTGTTTCTGATTTTATATATATATTTCAATAAAAATCCTTAAATTCTCGTAGGGAGCGAACGGTTTGTCCTACAGGGCTCCGCGTGGTCTCAAAAAATTCTATAGAATCTTAAATTGAAGGAAAAACAATACCTTTACATCAACATTTTTTGAGTTAGGGCGTTTTCAAAATTTCAAAATTTATTTTTGAACCCTTAGAAGGAGCCTACATACTTACCAAGTTTCATCAAATTGGTCAATGCTAAGTGGCAAAAGAGCCGTGTACGGTGTACGGCGGACGGCGGACGGACGGCCAAATTTTTATTCGATTTTTGGATTCTACGTACCTACCTTGAAACGGGTGTATGACAGTTCCGCGCAAATCCCCAAAAAGTATGACAGTTCCGCGCCAACAAGGCCTTCCTGAACCTTACAGTTCCGCGCGGTTCCATGTGACAGTTCCGCGCAAAAGAAATTAGGGAATGACGACCAAAGATGCGAAAATATCGTGTATTTCATAAAAATCAACCTGAGCAGCGATTGGGCATAAAAGAATCGCGAAAAAAATTATGTAGTAAAGTATACTATATATACCTATATATACAACTAAAAAACTATAGTTTTTACAAATTTTTACTGTTCTTGATGACCATAGTGGAATTGGAGGCGTTGTACTAGGTCGTAAGCAGAAATTTCGCAGTTTTTGTACTTCTCCAAGCAGTTTTCTAAGTGAGTTTTGTTTTTATTCTGTTTCCTCCCTCGTCTTATTGTTTTCGAGCTGTTGAAACTGTTGATGGTGGCTTGGCTGGTGATTTGCGAGTCCTTAATTGCATCCAAAAACAAGAAAATGTTAGGGTTGTCGCAATAAAAATTTTTGGAGAATGATGAATGGAAGGACTCGCAAGCATTTGTTGTGCGCGCTGAGTCCGTACCGGGGAAGGCCCATTGTGACGGAGGGAAGGTGCTTGTGTCAAAGATGTACTCCAACAAATACTCGGCGAAGTCAAAAACTCGAGAGTTGACGGGCATCGACGGCAACATGTCGAGTATGAAGCAACTTGCAACGTCCTTCGAAGCAAGAAATGGCATTCCAAAAACCAGCTTCATCCATTTACCCTCTTCGCTTTCTTTATCTTGGTAGAGCGTCTGGAGGCCACAAGCTTGAATTTGGCGATACCAAGCTTGAGTCAAATGAAATCGGCATCCCACCACCTGTATCGCGGGCCACGTCGCCACCGCTGCATTTCTAATAGCCAACCTTTTTATGATACAACAACTTTCAAAGGGCACTGTGGGCCAATTTTAGTTCACTAATTTCAAAGTGCACTCGTAAGGTCGTCGAGAGTGATGGTACATACAAACAGGTAGTAGCTTCAACGTTGACTCTTCGCGCGGAACTGTCATATGGAAATAGCGTCTCGGCCGTGCAGAACTGTCATATTCAACAAACCATTTTTCGGGGATTTGCGAGGAACTGTCATACACCCCTTGAAACGTAAACCATCAAATTTTGAGGGGGTGTGAAAAAAAATTTTTCTTGGTCGATTCCAAAGGTTTATTATTGAAAATAATAAACCAAAATTTTAACACCAGCTCAAAATTTGATGGTTTACGTTTCAAGGTACGTAGAATCCAAAAATCGAATAACAATTTGGCCGTCCGTCCGCCGTACGTGGCACTTACCCAACTTAGCATGGACCGATTTTGATGAAATTCGGTATGTAGGCTCCATTTGGGGTCTAGTTGTGCCCCGAAGATTTTGGTTGATGTAGGTTAAGTCTAAGGGTTCCAAAATGAATTTTGAAATTTTGAAAACGCCCTAACTCAAAAAATTTAATAGTGAAAAATTGATATAATGGTATTGTTTTTCCTTCAATTTAAGATTCTATAGAATTTTTAAAACTTTTTGAGACCACCCGGAGCTCTGTAGGACAAACCGTTCGCTCTCTACGAGAATTTAAGATTTGGACGTACGATAAATCAGAAACACGAGTGTGAATCGCTAAAGAGGCCTAATCTCCGTTCAAATTATAGCTGACCGAAATGCGATCGATGTTTTTCTTCATTTTGGATGGTTGGTGGCTTTGTAGACGAGAGATCTATAGAAAAATAATAAACCATTGTGTAATCATTTGCAGCGTTTTTTTTTTTCCTTTTTCTTGGAAACTGAGATTACAACTCGAAGAAACGAGCAATCGATTCTAAAAATTCAGTAGGTACTATTTTAAATTGATACAAAACATTACCTTTATGTCTGAATTTTTAGAGCTAGGGCGTTTTGAAAATTTCAACCTTATTTGTCAACCCCTTGAAGTGCCAGACATCAACCAAAAGCTTCGGGGCACAACTTGACCCCGAATAGAGCCCATATACCATATTGCTTCCGAGTCTACCAAGATAGCGGAAGCTTTGTTTTCCCTTTTCAAGGTTGAAAACAAAAGTTCTCCGAAATCAAAATTTCCACTCGCGTTTTACGTTCCAGACCTTCCTGAAAAATTTTGGTTACAGGTCTCTCTGTCATGAAATCCTTGCCACAGCCACAACTTCTTCAATTCTCGTCCGATTTCGATGAAATGTTCAGGTAATGTGCGGGTTAGCGTGTAGATGGTCTCCTATGAAAACCATTGCTCCCAGACTGATTGTAGCCACTGCGCATGCGCAAAATATATTTCCTCGTTACAGCCATAACTTCTACATTTTCCTACAATATTCGGAGATTGTGCCGGTTGACCTGTAGAGTCCCCTTTGAGGGTAGTACAAAGTATTTAGAGATTGTTGTTTTGAGATTAACTACTATGCATCGGATCATCCAATCGGGTTATGGATACGAGGAAGCTATGTGACACACCCACTTGGCAGACTTTTATATTAGATATGTATAGCATATTTAACATAAATTTGATATGTTATGCCATGGCCATATGGCATATACCCATATTTTGATATACCTAATTTTTATTAGATTTTCGGATTCTACGTACCTTGAAATGTAAACCAACAAATTGTTAGGGGGGAGGGAGTAACATGTTTTCTTGGTCGATTCCAAAGGTTCATTATTGAAAATAATAAACAAAAAGGAACACGCAAATCGCTTGAGAATTGAGAACTAAATAGTGTGCTAAAGGAACGAGCCTCAGAACGAGCCTTAGCCAAGCCGAGCCGAGCATAGCCTTAGCCGAGTGTGTCAGAACGAGCCTTATTATCACTAAATAACCTTTCGTTCCTTCCCCTGAAACACAAATTTCAACATTTCGGCGACGTAGTGCACAAAAAATATAGAAGGTGATTGTTTTTTCATTAATTTGGTATAGTGATAAATGTATGGAATCTAATGGGACCACGCAGAGCTCTGTAGGACCAACTTTTCGATCCCTATGCTTTTTCTGCAGAGAACAGATTCTACACCTTGGACCTACTTTGAGTCCATTTTTTTTTTGTCCCATAGTTGTAGAACTCGAAAGGCTATAAATGAACAACGAAATACTGACCTATCAGTGCTGAGAAAACAATGTCCACGATCGAAAAACAGAGTAACCCAACCTGTTGGAGGCTTCTAGCGGCAATTACACAATTTAGAATCATCTGAGGTGTCACTTCTGGTCTCCAGTAGATGACAGGGTCATACAGATTAGTAAAAACCTGCGAAACCCCCATTTAGAAGCGCATTGAGCTCGAAAAAAGAAGAAGCACGGTTTTTCGAAGAAGCACGGTTTTTCGAGACGTTCCGGCCCATATGCTGGGCCAGACGCATTTGCGTAAGAATGTCGCGGCCCAACTGTTGGGCCAGACGCAGGGAACGTGTTAACATCAATCTATTAGCTACGTGTATTCATTTTTCTTGTCTTAATAATTTCAATGGCATACGAGTTATGAATGTACAAAGTCTAAATTGAAACATTTATAATTAAAACTGTGCTTTCTAAAATTAAAAACCCTTTACATGTAATTTTCGTTCTTATTGGTTAATGTTTTGCTTCATGTAAATTATTGTTTTGGTTTTTTCAGGGTTTCATAGCCTGGCATTGCTGAGTGCAACAGATGAGGACGTGGTCGACCTTGTTGATAGCTACCCTTTGTCTGCCAAGCAGCTCAACAGTCTCTCTCTTCGCTGCAGTTCAGTCACAGATCGAGGGCTAGAGACGTTGATAGACCATCTGCAGGTTCGTATTTAGCATTTTCGAAGTGAAACAAAATTATCCTTACCAAGAGATTGGGGCAATTGAGAGGTTTTATTTAGGGTAGAAACCATTGGTATTTTTCATTCTGGAATGCATGCATTACTAAACAATATGTTTTCTTTACTCCTCTTTTGATGGCCCAAGAGGGTAGGGGAGGGAGTTAACTGATAACTAGTACGTATGTAGTAAACGAATTGCAGCTCGCCAGCAAGAAAATGGTTCATGTTCTTCCAGAGCTGATAGGTAAGTCATGATGTTCGTTACTTAGCAGTTTAAAAGAGTTATCTCAATCTATTTTCTTCAGGCTCTTTACGAACTGGAGTTAGCGGGATGTAACGAAATCACAGAAGCAGGTCTGTGGTCGTGCTTGACGCCAAGGATAGTGTCTCTCACCTTGTCTGACTGCATCAACGTTGCAGACGAAGCTATAGGTGAGTTTATAAGAACTGTCATACTCTGTTGATATTAATTATACATTGAATAATCTCCAAAATGAACGAGACGCCACACCACTTCTAGTTTCCTTAGAACGCGATCAAAAAATTGATTGCTTGTGGGGGAGGGACTTCAAGCCTCACGAAACCGACTTATCGTATTCGAAATCAACCAACCTAAAGTCAATTATTCTAGACATAAAGTATAAAATGGAAGCAAAAACTATCATCGTATCACGACGCTAAATTATTTCTTTGAAGCAGTTTTCCATTTACTTTTATGAACAATATTGATACATATTTTTGCCGGTCTTTTGACTTACGAATGCATATAGAATGGATAAATACATCGATACCACGTTTGGTCGAGTCTATCGCTTGTATTTCGGCTCTCCATAAAACCGTGCTGCCTAACACTTCAAAAAACGCCATTTATGGTTAATTATTTTCAACGATGAACTTTTGGATTCGAACAAGAACAAAAAATCCCCCCACCCTCCTCATAATTTGAAGGTTTACGTTTCAAGGTTTGTAAAACCCAAATTCGAATTTAAAAATTCCGTATTTACGCCGTACCAAGCACTTTGCCCAGTTCCCATGGACCAATTTTGTGGAATGTTTCAATGTTTAAAATAGCAAAGATTTTTGAGAATATTTTGACGACCTTGAGCTCTTTGGGACCAACCGTTCGCTTCCTTTGAGGATGATTAATTATTTAATTAGTGAATAAATAATTACTAACGATAGCATAGTGTACACGTTTGAGATACAAATGGGACCGGTTAAATGGTTAAATGAGAGTTGATTGCGAAGTTACTGGGATTACATGTGGCTGCCTACGAGGCTTCAGAGAGTCCCCCCTCCCCCACCAACCGTTCACAGGTCCTACACAACATTGGGATAACGATGTTTTGCTAGTAGTTACTTTCTCTAAATATACTTGACTATAAGCCTAGCGTGATAATATGGTTGGTAGGTACTATTTATAGAAAAAAAAATCTTTACAGCAAAATTAAGGCAGTGTGTAATAATTTGTAGCGTTTTCTCCCATAACTTACATTTTATGGATGCAGCCAAAAAATTACGGAATTTGTCGATATATAGAGGCCGTTCCTAATTTTGCATTGGTCAACTCTGCTATAGAATAGGAGAGAGGCTTTGACTAATGGATCTTCAGCAGGCCCAAAACAGGCTCAAAACTTTGCTTATGGTTTACAAATTGTACAACTGCTCTTTTGCTTCCTCACTACCGAAGGTAGGGAAGCTTTGTATTCGTGAAAGAAGTGAAAAAAAATGTCCTCCAAAATCAAAATTTCCACTTGCTTTTTGCGTTTTAGAGATTCCCGAACAATTTTGGTTCCGTGTCTGTCTGTCGGTCTGTCTGTGGTCAATCCTTGTCCCGGGCAAAACTATACTAACCTGTGGTCCGATTCTGATGAAATTTTCAGGGATTGTGCGGGTTAGGTCCTAGACGGTCCCCTATCAATTTCAGCACCTTCGGACCATTAGGAGCGAGTACGCATGCGCAAACGTGAATTTCCTGGAACCTCGGTTTCTCGGTTTCTAATGAACCGATATTGCTCAAATTTGGAGGTTAGTTAGGGACTAACTTCTAAGATACACCCTATAAGTTTCAATCAAATTGGTCAAGCAATAGCCGCTGCGCATGCGCGAACTTTAAATTTATTGTTACAACCAAAACTCCGCAACTATTCAACCAATTTCGATGAAATTTTCAGGGATTGTGTGGGTTAGGTCCTAGACGGTGGACCGCTAAATAAAATAATAAAATTCTACGTTTAATTTTAAACAAAACTCAAATTACGAGTATATAACAAATTAATACCCATAATCCTAATTCGTACACCTATTATAGTTTTAGTATTGAATAATAATAATCATTATCGTCATAACTTCGTAGTTTTATTTTATACCTACACTCTTTCGTTCTTTTATTTCAGTGGTTTATATACCACAACTATTTACAACACTATTATAAACATTAATACCTGCAACCCTATCCCGCATATTATCGCCAATATTTTGGTATTCAATAACTCTTTGAATCATAATTTTTTCGCCAACTGATTCTATACGTCCATGTTACAATGAGTGAGGAAGCTATACTGCCCACCCAACTTGGCAGACGTTTTTCTTCGGTTTGCAGATGTTTTGCACTCGACTTTTATACTAATTTGATTTTCAATGGGGTTTTGACAGGCGCCGTAGCTCAGCTGCTGCCTTCGCTGTACGAGTTTTCCCTACAGGCCTACCATGTGACCGACGCTGCTCTTGGTTTCTTTTCCCCGAAGCAGAGTTCCAGCCTCAACGTGTTGCGGCTCCATTCCTGTTGGGAAATCACCAATCATGGAATTGTGAATATCGGTGAGTGAAATTCGAGCAATGATACTCAGCATTATACAACCAGTACTGGTTAGTTATAATTACAACGATGAAAGCATCAAAAGTCGCGTCGTTTCTCAACTTTCCAACAATCCTTCAAAACATTCCATGACAACTCATCAATAATGTAGCAGCATAACTGGGTTAACCAAATGTTCAACTAACAAACTCTTTGGGTGGGTGCCACAAGAGGTTTCAACAATTAGCTTTCATTCGGTCGACTTTCTAGACCAAATCATTTCGGGGACAACCTGCAGAAAGTCGCAGACAATTCTAGATGATGTTACGATGGTCGATCAGGGATGTCAGAGTTCAAAGGCGACTTAGCGTGATGCAACTGGTGTCACCAAATGGTGATGAGGTGCAATATAGAGTGACAAGACTGTGACGGACGCAGGGGAGAGATGAAGAAGCTGATCAGACAGAAGAAAAAGTTAGTTTCGGTTCGGTTCCTGTCGGTGATGTATGGAAGGAACCTGTACCTGTCGATTTGAACTATTGCACAAAAATTTTGAAAATCGGTTGGATTAGCGGTGTCATTTAATTATTACCTATTTCCGCATCCTAATTAAGGTTTAAGTTATCTCGCCTCCCAAATTCGGTTTAGCGTTCCTCCCATAATAATATTAAAATGTTCTGGTACAAATTATCTCCAAAGGTGAGAACCAATCTCGAATGCCCTGATATTACACTGTATAGTCTCAGATCGGAATAATCCTCCAAAGGTAATGAAATATCAATACATATGGTGGAACGAAAAATCAGAATCAAACAAGTGAAGTTGATGGTGACTATTGGGGAAGGAGGAGGTCACAGGAATCCAAATCCCATATTGGGAGTCGAGAACAATTCTTATTTATTTTATACATAGATAGGTATCTTTAACCAATTTAATCATTTCCGAAGGACGTCAAATGGAGCATTGGTAAGTAATATTCATGAAATTCCATAAATGAGAACAACTGGCTCTAGCCCAACACTTCAATCCCCTGGAATTGATCCTTGAAGATACAGAAGCGCATTTCTGACGCTGTGTACCGGATAAGGCTGCCGTATACAGGGTGTCCCATGTTAAGGACCGAAAAACTTCGGGAGTCGATTCTACAGTGAAAAAATGTCTCTTAGCAATTTTTTTAACCCCTTGTTTCTCCAAGTATTTCCTATTTTAAGACTTTTTTCGTGTATTCGACCTTATGTCACTAAAATTACCATAACTACCTAAATTTACCGTGAAAATTTAAAAATAAGGGCACCGTTGGAAAGGGGGTCAAATTTCCCATGTTTATAGTGCCAACAAAAGACTATTTTCGGGGTCCTGATGGGTGAAAAATCTAGTCGTAGAGTAATTTTTGTCAAATTGGCAAACATTCCTTAATTTTTCTTTGGGTTGTTAGGGTTTTCCTTTCCGATGGTTTTTCACGTACCTCAACATCAAAAACCGCGCAAAAATATTATAATTAAACTTTTATTATAATAAAACTCGATTGTAAAATATTTTTTGATTTTATCATTGGAAAGCTGAGATCTTTGCGCAATTTTTGGTGATAAGGTACGTGAAAAACCATGGGGAAGGAACACCCTGACAACCAAAAGAAAAATAGGATATTTTGCCAATTTGACAAAAATTACTCTACGACTAGATTTTTCACCCATCAGGACCCCAAAAATAGTCTTTTGTTGGCACTATAAACATGGGATATTGGACGCTCTTTCCAACGGTGCCCTTATTTTTACATTTTCACCGTAAATTAAGGTAGTTATGGTAGTTTTAGTGACACAAAGTCGAACTCACGAAACAAATCTTAGAATGGGAAAAACTTGGAAAAACACGGGGTTAAAACAAAATTAGTAGGAGACATTCTATTACTTAAATTAGTTGTAGAATCGACTCCCAAATTTTTTCGGTCCTTAACATGGGATACCCTGTACATGGCATTTCTAAGTCAAATTCAAGATTTTGCAACCCAAATTCAAGATTCTTTTTCAAACTAAATTCAAGATTGTTTTACACATTTGTTTTACACAAGTCAATTTCTGTGTGAACTCAATTAATATTTCTATCGGTGATCTTCGGCCGCAAAACTCAGTACCTACCTGTCCTAATTTACTTTCGTAATACCTCCTATATTTGGGAGCCCTTCTTTACGCGCATCTCTTCCAAATGCCTGGAGGTTGAAAACTATCGATGTATTGATTTGCTTTTCTCTTCTAACGAGTTCAAGGACTAGTTTGTGCAAAATTGAATTTCCTTGATTATGAAAATCTTGAATTTGGTATGATTAATCTTGAATTTGGTTTGGAAAATCTTGAATTTGGTCTGAAAAATCTTGAATTTGGTTTGGAAAGTATTGAATTTGGTTTGAAAAATCTTGAATTTGACTTGAAAATCTTGAATTTGGTTTGGAAATTCTTCAATATGGTATGGATAATCTTGAATCTGGCATGGATAATCTTGAATTCGGTATAGAAAATCTTGAATTTGGTTTGGGAAATCTTGATATTGGTATGGATAATCTTGAATTTGGTTTGGGAAATTTTGAATTTGGTCTGAAAAGTCTTGAATTTGGTTTGGAAAATCTTGAATATGGTATGAATAATCTTGAATTTGGTATGGGCAATCTTGAATTCGGTATGGAAAATCTTGAATTTGGTTTGAAAAGTCTTAAATTTGGTATGAAGAATCTTGAATTTGACTTGGAAATCTTGAATTTGGTTTGGAAATGCTATAGTTCATGCAAATCAACTAGCAGAATTTCAAAGAACTGAGAAGAACAGTGCAGTACCAAAAACCAGAACCAAATTAATGGGCAGTCAGACCAAAAGTTTGCATGAGTAGTTATAATTGAAATGGCTAGGAGGCGGGATAAGAACAGGAGAGGCAAAATGTGATTCGACTATTTTATGAATCTTGAGGTGCTCGAATCTTGTATTAAGTATTTTGATTGTTCCAACATTGTGTTTAAACCACCATTTACGCACCACGTTGGCTCAATATGTTGGATAAACCAGCTGATCAGATTTTGTTGTATTCATTTTCAGTGCACTCGCTACCCAACCTTACAGTGCTGAGTCTATCAGGATGCTCCAAAGTGACTGACGAAGGTGTAGAACTAATAGCTGAGAACCTCCAAAAACTGAGGTGCTTGGACTTGTCATGGTGCTCTAGAATCACGGATGCTGCGCTGGAGTACATTGCCTGTGATTTGAATACGCTGGAGGAGCTAACCCTGGATAGGTTAGTAATCGGTTTGTTAGCTGATTACAACTGATGTATACCAATAGATTACTGAAACCACTACATGCAAGGAGTGGCTGAAGCAAAGCTGTGCGAACTCAGTGGCCTCCCCACTCTCTTCTTGATTACTATATTTATATTTATTCCGTTCCGAAATCAGGCTCCGGGGTCGAAAGAAGGAGGGGGGGGGGGAGTAGTTAGTCCCTGCCAGTAAGTACTTAGTTAGGTAGCCGCCAGTCTTTAGAACCCTTATTTTGTTGAAAATAATTCATGTTTTTCCGCGTTCAAACACGAATTTCTACCCAAAATTCGATTGTAGAACATTTTTCTAATGCGCCGTTGGGAAGCTGAAATTCTGAGGGAGTGCTTCCCGTAGAGTGGCTCTCAAAAACACTATGTAATAAGTAATAAGGGTTTAAAAACTGGTCGAAAACGCTGCAAATTATTACACAATGGTTTATTATTTTTCTTTCACAGATCACTCGTCTACAAAATCACCAACCATCCAATATGAAGGCAAAAAAAATCAAAATCACCAACCATCGATCGCATTTCGGTCAGCTCTAATTTGAACGGAGATTAGGCCTCTTTTGCGACTCACACTCGTGTTTTGATTTATATATATATATATATATATATATTTCAATATAAACCCTTAAATTTTCGTAGGGAACGAACGGTTTGTCCTACAGAGCTCCGCGTGGTCTCAAAAAAATTTAAAAATTCTATAGAATCTTAAATTGAAGGAAAAACAATACCTTTATATCGAAATTTTTTGAGTTAGGGCGTTTTCAAAATTTCAAAATTGATTTTGGAACCCTTAGAAGTGACCTACATCAACCAAATGCTTCGGGGCACAACTAGACCACAAATGGAGCCTACATACCAAATTTCATCAAAATCGGTCAATGCTAAGTGGCAAAAGTGCCGCGTACGGCGGACGGCGTACGGCAGACGGCGGACGGACGGCCAAATTTTTATTCGATTTTTGGATTCTACGTACCTTGAAACGTAAACCATCAAATTTTGAGGGGGTGTTAAAATTTTTTGTTTTTCTTGGTCGATTCCAAAGGTTCATTATTGAAAATAATAAACCAAAAATCGAAATAAGATAAACTTATCACAAATTTGATTTAGATCTCTTTTTCCACGCTTTTCCTTTCAGATCTTTTAGAAGTATTTTTATTTGACATCAGGAAATGGAAAATTTAAAGCTCTTTCCAACTGTGTTCTTATTTTCACATTTACGTGGTAAATAAAGGTAGTTATGGTAATTTTAGTGATTTAATGTCAAACACTCGAAAAAAATCTTAAAATTGAAAAAATTTGAAAAAACGAGGAGTTACAAAAAGTTGCTGAGACATATGTTTTTGTAGGATTTAGTTGTGGAATCCATCTCTTGAAGGTTGGACACCTTAGAGGTGTCACCCTGTATATATAAATACACTATACCCTGTAGACCCTGAAGCACCGTCATTTACCTAAAGTAGCCTCGAGGATTCTCAACATTTGTTTTTTTCAATTTATTCACAACTCTCATAGGACAGCATAGTATGCTCTAAGTGGCTATTACTCTGTAACGGTCAGTGTCGTTTTAAGTTTGTGAATGACAACAAAAATTATAAACCAAGCATTTATTTTCATAACGATTCCTTTGTTACAGATGTGTCCACATTACTGATATTGGAATTGGTTACGTGTCTACCATGTTGTCGTTGACAGCACTGTTTCTGAGGTGGTGCTCACAGGTCAGGGACTTCGGAGTGCATCATCTGTGCGGAATGCAGAACCTACAGGTCCTATCTTTGGCTGGTAAGTTTATTTGCGTTAGTGTCGTTGTTTTTATTCTACCCAGACTGCCAATCACGAACCATTCCTAACAAAGTGTGAGAGTAAGATATCGTGGGTTGTCGGGCTATGAATCAATTTCGTAAAGTTCAGTTGGCAAAGCTAATGGATTTCAATGATTTGAAGTGATTCTATTTCTATGTTGTTGAAAAAAATCGTACGCAGACTTCATTCATTTTTAAATTATAACGACGCAGTTTGTTGAAGATTACAAAACATGCTTGCAGGTTGCCCTTTGCTAAGCTCTAGCGGGTTATCATCACTCATCCAACTGCGACACCTTCGTGAACTGGAGCTGACTAACTGTCCTGGAGCCTCCAGGGAGCTGTTCGACTACCTGAGAGAACACCTGCCTCGCTGCCTGGTCGTCGAGTAACGACAGTTGACGCTGGGAGGATGATCTCAGCTTGGATACTCCACCACCATATTGCGTCACCACCACGGTGCATGGTGGTGGATCCCCCCTTCTCACACTTCACTGCTCCACTGTATGTTGTGGAGGCAAAGGAAGACCAGAAACCGTTCACTTCTGCCTCTTCGCCTGTACGTCGTTTTTGTGTTATCTCTTCTCTTCATGATTCGTGTAATAATGTCTTTTTTAAATTTTCGATTTGGATCTTTACTAGATTAACTACATTGTCAGGAATCAGTATACTCGATTACATTGCAGGTCTGAGGTTGCATGCAGGTTCTATTTTGCTGAAATCAGTAGTCGCAATCTATTCTTTAAAAAACCAAGACGAGACGAAAACCAAATAGAGTTGAGCTAGAAGTCACTATGCCAATTTACTGTTTTCAACTCTTTCTAATACAGCTGTTGATTGGATTCTTGGATAACTCTTTTGCATGTTGCTTCACAGATTTATCGGTAAGAAACACAAGTTAATAAGTCTGGAATTCCATCATCAAAAACAACTGATAATTTTCTATAGGTTTCTCCATCTTGGGATGGAAGATCTCGTTTGGATATAAAGAACACAAACGCAACCCAAGTATCGTTAAGTACCGTTGTGATGTGGGTTTGAACTAATTTGGGGGGGGGGGGGTCATCACTCATTCAAATCTGGGCCCTATGGGTGCTTCGACTGGAAAGCTTCCCCAGCCGCTTGCTGACATTCCTTTTCCTGCACACCAAGGCCCATTAACATGTTTGGAAACCTGTACCAATGTAAGTACCTACCAAAGAACGGTCAAATTTGTGAATTTACTTCAAGTGACGACCCCTCCGGGATTAACTTTTAGCTTTGCATTATGCATTATAGAACGTTACCCCAGGGTTGCCAGCTCCCCTGATGTGCCTGAGACAGCTTTGCATTGCTAAAATTGCACTTCATAGTTGAGTTTGTTCTTATGAAAGTCTATATGTGCCGAGGTATTTGTTTCCAAGCAAATATGGTGAAGCACGGTGCATAATATAAAAATTGTATATCTAGGTACCTATACTCTGTTATCTGGAACCATTTTTATATCATTAAATTGAATAGGAAACTACCTGCATCTAAAATATTGCTTCACACCACTGTCAATTTTAACATTTCTTTTAACCCTTAGCACTCCAATACCGGGCTGTCACTGGAACGGTGACTTCCAAGGCTACTCCGCTGAAAAATTGGAGCCCTTGTGTAATGCTCCAATACCGGCCTCTGACCGGCAGGTCTGGGACCGGCACGTCGTTTTTCGATCTTTTTTCATAACCAATTACTATTATCACTTCCTTGAAATTTCCAAGGTATTGTTTTGCCACATCATACAAAAAAGAATCAGATGTTCATATTGACACAGGTGTCCTGGGAAAAGACGAAAATCTGGCTTCATTCATTATCCATCTCTGAATGTCACCATTTAGTATTCCCAATTCCTGCTTCTCGCGATCTTTTCCTTATTGCTGAAATATTTTCCTTCTCATTATTCCAGTTTATTGTTATTTTATTTATAGAATTAGTGAGCATGGATGATGAGGCTATTGAGCAGCCTTTGTTAGAGATGGAAGAGCGAGAGTTTATTGCTTCAGAAAATTCCACACCCAGCATAACTACAAATCATCACTAAACCTACCTATGTTCCCTGATCCTTTTCATATTCTTATACAATGTTTTCAAAGGTTATTAAGTGTTTTACTATTTAATTAGTATTTGAAAAAAAGCCATAATAGAAGAGGTAGTTCGATGTTGAACAAAAACGCTGAAACACTTGTGGAGCTGCTGAAGTGGTCAAGAGTAGAAGAAGGCGGTGAAAGCGACTCGCCGGTCAAGTACCGCCATTGGATTGCTGGGACAGCCTCCCTTCCTCATTGCTGAGTGCTAAGGGTTAATTTACTTGTAAAAGGGAACTCTAGTGGACTCTACTGGTTATAATCCGCATAATATGTGTTTTATAATGAATTTATAAATTGATCACCACCCTTGGTCCTGGTTAAATGGGGTAACTGGGGCTACTTCATCATTTCCTCACAATCACCAAAATTTAATCCAATTCCATTTATTCTCTGGGATATTTAAGTTGCAGTGGAAATTAACAGTAGCAAAACACAGTAGAGACACAAAAACTGTAGTAATCAATCGTGCTTTCTTGAGGAAAAAAAATACGTTTTTCACGGGTCATGCACATTGCAACGAATGGGACAGCTGAAATGAAGGTAACTTTAGGTACTTCTTGTTATCATGGTAGTCTTGTGAGGACAGGGGTTGATTCATTTTTATTTAGAAGCCCAAAAAGTTCTACCTCATCTGGAGTATATTGAACTGTAATGGGGTCGCAAAGGGCAGTTCTAGAAGGTGATTTTTAGTCGAATACCACCAAATTTTCCAATGTGAAGCGTGCCTCAGACATTGTTACCCAGGAATGATATTTTTAGTTGGCAACCAACCCTGAAACATTTTGATGATATTCTTACAGCTAAGAATCCAAACGTGGTAAGTACACTTCATTAGGTTAAGTGATGTTGAGGATATTGTACTGACTAGCGCAATATTGATGAGTAGAATGGTTTAAATTCGATAACGGTAAGTTGGACTGGTTTAAAGATGGCTAGAGTGTGATGTCACATATCGGTTTGTTTAGGATTTTGAGAGTAAGTTATACCTATTAATATGTATAAATATGGATTTTTATGCTTCATTATGGAAGACTGATGTTATTTTCTGGAAAAGAATGTAGGAAATGCGGAGCATAATTTCTTATTGTACATACAAAATACTGTAACAGTAGCTTGTCAGTGAATTGATAATAACTCGGACAAAGCAGGCAGGTCAATTGCTAATTAGATGGCCTCTTCTTCTTTGGGCAATGTACCCCTCCACAACGCCATCAACACACTACATCATCATCTTGAACATAGCTCGACTCATTGAGAGTAAAGTAAACTAAACTCTCAGGCGATGAAGCTCAAATTATTCGTAAAGAAGTACCATTATTCATATAAACATGCCACGTACATTCCAGTAGAATTCTCTCTATCAAAACTCAATATTAGTTGATGTCACAATCTCAGATATTGTGAATAGATTCTATTCACTGATGTTAGAATTGCAAAGTTTGAAACTATCTAGGATTGTTGATAAAACAATGCTGAAGCTTTGAATGCCTTCCAGAGTGGTATCATTCGATAAATACTATTTTATGTAAATTGATGAAAAACAATAGGTACCTCCTTTATATCGAATGTTTAAGAGCGAAAGCGCGCGCTTTGAAATTTTCACCCTTCAATTTTCAACCCCTAGAAGTGACTGACATCAACCAAAAACTTCGGGGCACAACTAGACCCCAAATGAAGCCCATAAACCAAATTACATCAAAATCGGTCATTGGTAACTAAGGAAACATTTGTATAAAGTGTTTTGTTCTGAATGCTGATGCTTAATTTATTGTTACATTTAATAGATACCATACAATTTAATCCTTAATAATTATGGTGGCATCTCCACCAACCCCCTTCAAAATGACTCTTAGCATGCTCACTGAGTAAACCATCCTTCGAGCCCTGAAGAAGGTAATATGTTAACTGAAAGCTCGGCGAAGAAGGAGTTTATCATTCAGTAGACCCCATTCCCAACGCTGTAATTTGTTGGGTCGATCTACTTAGTTGCTGTCCTAATAGTTTATTTACCAAAATGACTCCTTGATCTCTGTTACCTACCCGATTAATCCAATAATAAAGGTTTTGCCTATTGATCTCACAATGTGTGGAAACACACTGTAAGAGCTTGGCTTCCAGATGCCTCCAGGTATGCACGATGAATTGACGTATCTGTGGCGTTAAGCAACACATTCTGTAGCGTGATTCTCAACCAGAATTTCGGTGATAACTGAAGCTGGATGCGTTTTAAATACTCGTAAATAATTTGTGGTTACGACTGATAATTACAACCGAATGGCTAGTTCGTTGTGAGATTAATAATATGAAATAAACACAACTTATCTCAAAAGACTGCTCCTGTTCCTGTTGAACCGAGTTGAAGAAGAGACGTCTAATTAACTCTGTGGCTAAGAGCCAATGCTGATGAGGCAATCACCTCCTAGTTTTTGTCATTCATATTTTCTTCTGTATCTTCTAATCGACGTTTTATTAATATACGATTAACGCATTAATTTTATAAAATGATTGATATGAGAACGGCAACAGGTAGAATGTGTGTCATAATGCTAATTTATCTGGGTAATATACTACAACGGTAATAGAGTATACAGTCAGCGACAACCATAACTTATACTTTACCACAATAATTAACGTAGGAATTCCACAATTCCTACTTTGTAAGTTGGAATAGATGTAGGTATTTGCCTTGATTTAACAACACTATACTAACTTGCTTTTAATCTTGGAAATTATTCACTTCAAGACTGTTGTCTGTGATTATTAACGTAACTATCTAAAAAGAGCGAAGATTCAGTGCAAACCATATTGTAAAGGTGCAGAAAAATCTAACTTACCTAGGTACATTAAAAATGCTACAGGGATTGTTCACTATTTTCAAAGCAATATTTTAATTCTGTGGTTTAGTGTCATTGTTGTACATTGGACATCTCTCTCATGTTTTAGCAACTAGTTTTACCTGGTTTGAGGTGGATGGGTAGGGCGTTCAATCAACATAATTTGTGATACTGCTTGTAGCAACTTATGGAATGTCATCCGTTTCCTTGCGACCAGTTCTATTTTGTGAGCTTTATCTCACTTGACAGATAATACCTTCCTACCCAAATACACGGTCACACTGTAGTTTTTACATGGTTATTTTCTCCATATTTGCCTATAGTAGTTGAAGTACCTTGTAGTAAACTAATTGGAGGAGTATGACCGCTTTGGACATGCTCTCATCTGTAATTCTTGATAACAAGTGCACTATTTTAGAGGAAGAGAGATATTGTTGTGATAACACCCCTCTCTTCTGTAAAAAGCTTGTAATCTGATTAGGCCCAAACTGTTTCCCCCAAGATAGGGCAGTGAAAATTGCAGTCATTGTGCAATTACTTGTCTGGGTTCCCATTGCTAGGGAGCTGGGCGAGGACGCCATCCAAGCCAAGAAATTTAGATATGTCATTGCGTACGGACAACAAAGATACCTAGATACTCATACTGAGCTTCTGTTCAAAACACCCTATTACACGCACGTCGCTACATCGCGTAGGTACCCCACTCGATAGCACCTCCACTGAGCTTTGCTCATTTTGTGAAGTTGCAAGCTTCAGTTGTCTCTATTACGAGGTAAAGTTCAACAAAATTAAAACTATGTACCTTCCAGTTACCGATGTTCTAGATTTTTCTCGCACCACTTAATGATTTTCTTACTTATTCCACTCAACTACTGTGGTTTTGCCTAAGTCAGTACAGATGTGATGGAGAAAGAAATTGTGACTCATGGACAATCCGTGTTTGATATTATATTGAATTAACAATTATTGGTGTTTTTGCTTTAGATTCAAGATATTGTAGGTAATGCATCATTGTATGCTTATATAATAGGTAGGTGACCCACAATTTAACCAAACAAATTAAAAGTACTACCTAATTATGAAAACCTGAGAAAATATGCAATAAAAAAGGCGTATCATGTAAGAGCATCATCAGCTCTGGATCAACATGGAATGATGAGGAACTGTTTCATGCTGAGATAATCACTATATTACTTGGCGTACTTATTAATTCTTGTAAACCAGATAATGAGGTCAGAACGGTGACATCTGCTGGCTACTGAAGATTCACATCTTAATGGGGATTAGAGGTCATAAGATCCCCTTTCCCTTTTGGCCACACCTGCCATTGAAAGATTTTTTTATTTCGATAGAGTAATTCTTATGAGTCTGAAAAATCAACTTCCGTACGATGTCTCCTAGTTTAAAACATGAATGCTACAAAAGTCACATGAAAGGTAAAATTTTAAGCAATGATATGAAGAAAGTTACTCGTTTGCGTGCTTCCCTGTAAAACCCTGCTACAAGTTTTTTGTTAGGTTGTAATTTACCATGAACGAGCATGCTGAATAAATACGCTGTCCTTCCGTTGTATATTTGAGTTGAAAGTTTAAAACAAAAAAGTTGTGTAAATCAACTCACACCTACCCCTAAAACAATGTAACGAATTTAGTGAATTTTTATAATTCGGTTACTCCCGCCTTCTTCTCGTCAGACATACTGTGCGTGGCAGCAACAACTATGTCCCATTTCCACTATGTAACTGCTTTGGTATAAATTTCCCTGTCAAATGACATGCTGCTCCATGTCAAAACTAAATTACATCCCTTCTTTGAGGTTCAGTTTCCCCGCATGACATCATCCAAGTTTCTTGTTTAACCACCTCTTTTTTAATTTTCTTCGATTTCTTTGTTACTTTTTTCTGATCACTGTCATATTTATTTTGTCAGCTTTACAGAGTTCTGATGTTCAAAGTTTAATTTTCGAACCCAAGCTAATTCCCACAGACATTTCAGTTCGTGTTCAGCAGCAGTATGTATAGTGTATACAGACAGTAACAGTGCAGTATGTAGTGTGGCTGTGTGAGTAGCAAAAGCATCAAAATGTTCTTCTGAGTGGAGGGTGCGTGTTCTTGTTAGAGGGAGAAAGGCGATTCAAGTCTTCCTGTAAAATAATCTTCAATTAATTTGTAAAAAAGTAAAAGTAAACTAAACAACCATCTCAGGTCTTCCAACGGGAAGATCAGAATTGGTTCTGATGTTCTCGCTCTTGGCTACTAATTCGGTTATTCCCTCGAGTGGAGCGGGATTCACCAATTGCCGATCCTGAAAAATTATCAAGACCTGCGATACCGCCCTCCAGTCACCAATCCAGACAATCTCCCGAGCCTTAACTTCGGTGATCTAACGTGAACCGGTTAATTTATCCAGCCGTTTAATTGATGCAGCCCAAGTATTCTTTCTCTTTCCTTCTAGTTGATCCAATTTATTATAGAAATGAACCAATTGTTACATCGAAACACTCGAATATATTCGTAACGTGGTAAAAATTACTTAAAAACAGAGTGGCTGACTATCGCCACTTTGTTGTTAAACTTTAGTCTACCAATGCTAAATTTTCATTGTATTACCTACAGTTTTTAGGATTTGTTTGGTGCTTTGTTTATAAAACGCTTTTATTGGATTTTAATTATCCTTCTATAATCAGTTGGTTTGGTATGTACTTATACTTAGGTTAATTTCAAGTGGCCACATCCCATATATTTTTAAAAATATGTATTAAGACCATTTTTATGAATGATGTGTACTGTTTCGTGGACACATGATGCATCTTTCCTAATTTGTACGATCTTGTTGTAATGAGGAAATGATGATAGTGAAATGAATTAAAAACTTCTTTCAAGGGCTCACTTAGTCATTATATCAGTTGAGCAACCGTTGTGTTATACACCTCTGGAAAAAAAAATACCTACTATTTTATTTGACTTTGGTTTCGTAGGTAATCTAAAATAAGTTTTTTGGGGATATAATATCAAACAATCATTTTTCCTCCTATCACCCGAGTGTTGAAATGAGTTGTCCCAGTATAATTGCCAATTCTGCAGAACAACCTATCAATGAAGAGACTAGAATGGGTAGTCGTCTCTTTTCCTATCGGTTACCCCCGTAGTTTGTGGTGTGTCAGTGATCTGATTGGTCGCGAGCTCTCATCCTCAAGAAAAAATTCAATACAATTGAGGAGTGGCATAAATCCATTGACCATAGAAGCTACTAGTTGAATGGCTAGTACGCACCTACATGACAAATCCATATTTTCGCACTCGTCAGTGTCAGCAACAGTTCACCGTACTCCAAAGGGAAAACATACATTTTACTCTGATTAACTATACTCTGCTGAAGGTTAAAAATACACATTAAACCAGATCGAAACGATTATAGCTGCATGGATTAGAATACTTTTCTAAGAAGAAATTCAACATTCTTGACAAACTTTTTTGTACAAAAAAACAAAACGAAATAATGATGTAATAAAAACATTGTCTTTTTCAACAAAGATTATGAATCCCCTTTGAGTTTTTGATTATAGATTGGAAACAATCTCAGGAGAGTGATTATTAAACATTAAGGAGTGTTGAAACTTTCCACTATCTCATAACAAATTTCCAAATCACAAAATAATCACCCTTCCGGGAATTAATCTCCGGTCTAGAATCAAAAATTTTAAAAATTAATATTCTATAGATGATCAGCATTTTCCTGAGTCTCGGAGCCAACCAGGATTCAATCAGCATTGGTTCAACGCAGTATCGAAAAATGGGAGAGGAGAAAGAATGTACCTACCCTTTGGGTTGACCATACTCAAACTGTTGTTTCCAAAGGGTCCTAGTGACTCAAGTCCGGTGAGCAGAAGGTTGTGGGGTCGAGACCCGAACGGGGACCACATTTTGGTTTATTATTTTCAATAATGAACCTTTGGAATCGACCAAGAAGAATTTTTTTCAACCCCCCCCCCCCCCCCCCCCTCAATATTTGTTGGTTTACGTTTCAAGGTACGTAGAATCCAAAAATCGAATAAAAATTTGGCCATCCGTCCGCCGTACGCGGCACTTTCCCCACTTAGCATTGACCGATTTCGATTAAATTTGGTATGTAAGCTCCATTTGGGGTCTAGTTGGCCCCGAAGATTTCGGTTGGTCAGTCACTTCTAAGGGTCGAAAAATAAGGTTTGAAATTTTGAAAACGCCCTAACTCAAAAAAAAATTGATATAAAGGTATTGTTTTTCCATCAATTTAAGATAATATAGAATTTTTTGAGACCACGCGGAGCTCTGTAGGACAAACCGTTCGTACCCTACGAGAATTTAAGGGTTGGACTTACGATAAATCAGAAACACGAGTATGAATCGCACAAGAGGCCGAATCTCCGTTCAAATGTTAGGTGGCCGAAATGCGATCGATGCTTTTCTTTAAGTTGGTTGGTGGTAACTATGGCAAAGCCGTGTTCTTTGCAGACGAGTGATCTATATAGAAAAAATAAACCTTTGTGTAATAATTTGCAGCATTTTTCATCTATTACTGTTTTAACTATTCCATTTCAGCTAACTATTTATGTGGGTATCTGCTATTACATTTGTAACTTTGGAATTCCTAATAATCCAAGAAAAATATTCGTGCATTGTTCTGAATTACATTGTGACTTGCGAACACTCTTAAACCATCACTGTAATTGGTTACAAAACGTTTTACTATTTCCAGCATTGATCACCCATCTGTACAAGTCTCAGCTGTATTATTGCTCTATACTGTCATACAAATTAACTATACTGAACAGAAAGGTGGCGAGAAAGAGCCAGTTAATGCTCAAAAGCCTTCTTCATCCTAGAGGTGGAACTAGAACATTTGATGAGGGAACGAGTAATTATTCACAGTAAATAACTGTATAATTACTCGGACTGGAGGACGGAGCAGCAACTTGGCTCCCACAAGACTAACTCAAACCCTTTGGCATAAATCAATTTCAATCTTTGGCAAACTTTTGGCATACCAATTTGAACTTTTGGCAACTCATTTTGAACTTTCGGCAAATCCATTACGTTTCGACAACTACTGGAGTCCTTGTCCACCTTCATTCCTTCTACAATGTTCAATAAATTGTTTTTTCTCTCTCTCTCACTGTAAACAAAACAAACAAAAATGTAATAGGAAACATCTGGTGAGAAAAAGCGAACAAGTTTCATGGAATACAGAAACATCATCAATCAGGTTATGCCAACAATCTTGATGAACAAATGAGGTGCATTGTACAACATGGAGGTGTAGACAATGTTCAAGTTGCAGAGGTTTTCACTCCCTCCCAAGATTAAGACTCCAATTGACGTGCCATTCTTGACAAAATATCCATTAGGAAGGCTCTTTGTTAGTGGTTGGCATAGTAACAGGCTTTACTCCACTCCGATTCCATCTCAATCGCAATGGGGTAATCCACCATACAACCCTCTGCAGGCTGCGTGGAGAGGCTGAAGAAAAAGCCTCCCACATAATATTCGATTGATATTCACCTCCTTGGGTCACCTACACCCATGGAAGCTTTCCCCTGCACAAATCTAGCCAAACTGCTACTGGCCCTTACCAAAAGGCTGGGGCACTTTGACTAGAAACAGAATCCGCGGCATAGCACAATAAGCCAAAGGCTTAAGCGATTTGGGCTTCCATCACCCTGATCTGCGGATTCAGCTACAAAAAAAAAATGCAATGCTACAATATGCAAGGCTCTTTGAGAATGCATCTGCAACAGCTGCAGCTCAAACTCATTGTTCATCCACTTTGAACAGATGATGACAAAAAGAAATGAAATGCAAAAACAGTGAAAACGTAATTCAATATTTTTTGTGTGGCGATGAAAATCTGGATTCCGTATCATCCGTATGGTACTTGAATTGTCACCCAATAACTGTGGAATGCCATGTGGAGTTGTCAGCTCAGTTAACAGTCGCTAAAGCCTAACCAAGGGTGCTCGTTAGACTCGTGGCAGGCGAATTGCAAGTCTTGTTCGTCCTACTGAGCGCAGGTGGTCTCATTCGATGCTTCCAATTTGAAAAATGATTGAATCGACGTGGAAACAAAACCTTTTCATTCGTTAAGTTTTTCGAGCTAGGACGTTTTGAAAATTGAGCCCTCAATTTTCACCCCTTGAAAGAAACGAAGTTTCAGACACAACTGGACCCCAAATTTAACAAGTTGCTGTAATTTCCCATATGGGGAAAGTTCACAATAAAGCGTAATAAAAAAATATCAAATACTTCATGGTATCTACTTTTCTAGTAGAGGGGGGGGGGGGTCAAGCATCGTAACCAAGGTTATAACAAAAAGAAAAAACGAAAAGGTTCTAACTATTTGAAGTGGTTCATGAAAACCCACCGCCAGTCTCAAAAACTTTTTTGAGTACGAAAAAACCTAACTGGTCCGTTATTGAAATTCCGATCAGAAAAGATGTTTACGGAATCCGTGAATCGCCACGAAATATTGAGGTTCTTCAAAAAGTTGTTGAGAGGAAAATTCGACAAATTCGGACAAACATTCAGACGAAGTTAGGTTTAACAGCTTGAAATGGCAAATCACGGGACGGTGAATGAATATGACACAAGCGACAAGAAAACAAGGATAGAGCTCTACCCAACTTCAAAAAAGAGGAAGGTGATTAGATTAGTGTTCATATTTTCTCTATTCGGTGTTTTCTATGAACCCGATGCACAACCCGTAGCTAGATTGTCCGTCGTGGTAAAATTTCCGCTATAATATATAGGAAATTAATGGCACTTAGTACCTAACGTTTACTTACAATTTCCAACAATTTAGTTATTTTTATTTTAATCACTTAAACGGAACAATACACAATTTAATTTAAAAAACTACGATCACCCAATAATATAAAATTTGGTCAATTATTAGAACGAGCAGAGCTCCGCCAACTGGAATTATTTCCCCCCCACTCATAAAACTTTGATGAAAATTGCCAGGTGCTTCTTTTTATCTTCGGGTATATGTAGTAGGTAGTTATATCGTTGCTCTCATGTGTTCTAGATATTAGATTAACATTGTTGTTTCAAGTGCTGTCTTCCCCTAAATTATTCAATTTATTCATAAATTTCTATTTTGAAAAAATTTCAACTCGGGATTCGACATCTGCGTTACTTACAGCTTGAATGCATTGTAAATACCTGGATTATGTACATACAAACTACCTTGTACACAGTGTGATCTTGTATATGTATGTAAATAAACTTGAATGAAATAATTTGTGTTTTAATTTCCTGTAAAACCGATTAGAATGTCGGGAATTGTTCCTATCATACCTACAACAGTATGATGAAGAGGTATATGTTATTACTGGAAAAGAAAAGAAGGTAGGTACCAACAACATTTACACGCAGTGTATAGAAATCTACCAAGGTAGCGGAAGCTTTGTTTTCACCAATCATGGTTGAAAAAAACGTTCTTCATAATAAAAATTTCCTCTCGTATATATTTTTGGCCTTCCTGAACAATTTTGGTTTCGTGTGTGTTTGCCATGAAATCCTTGTAACGAGCAAAACTATACAAAGTTATTGTCCGATTTCGATGAAATTTTCAGGGATTATGCGGATTGGAGTGCAGACGGGGCCATTATGAAAGTAGCCGATCCTCATGCGAAAACGTAGAAACCTTAAAACAGCCATAACTTTTATATTTTCCACCCGATTTTGATGGCATTTTCAGGGATTGTGTGGGATGGCTTGTAGATGGTCTCCTATGAGGGCATTCTTCGGTACTTGGAGATTAACTACTATGCATCGGATCATCCATACAACCAGGATATGGATACGAGGAAGCTATGTGCCACATCCACTTGGCACACGTACCTCCTTATCATTTTCCTAATAGCCCAGGCGAATTAGACCAAAAATGGGCAAATAAGAGAAATAATTCATAGTAAAGAAATTCCTTCACCAATGTCTTCTTTAATACGTGGTTAATTACACCTCAAAAGTCCCCAAGGGTGGGGGGTGAGCTCGAGGTTTAGGGGAGGATTTTCTCCTATTTTTTCGGGTTTTTTCCTATAACTTGAAAAGTAAGCGTTCAAGCGACTTGTACACTATTACTAAAATTAAAGTACATAAAATGCCCTACAATTTTAATTTTTGACTTAAGTCTCTACGATTAGGCGTTCCGCCGCTAGAGCGCGTTGAAAGTAGGTACCGTTTTGAAAAATCGGCAAAAAGGCCTTTTTATGCTCTTTTTTTACTCAGAAATCATTCTTACGAAGCCTCTAGGTAACTTCAAATATGCCCATGACTTGTTTACCGAACTTCAGTGATGCTCAGACAGTGAGTCGAGCAGGTTTTGTTTCTCCTGTCACTTTTACTCAACTTTTCTACGAACACAATCGTGTCGGTCGCATTTTGTTGAAGAAATTAAAGTTGAGAAAGACATCGTATTTTCGTTTGAAAGAGGTAATTTTTGAAGCCTCGGCGAGCTCACATCCGCAATAGAAATGCTTTTTAAAAAAAAATCGATTCTTTTTTTTTTAAACTATCGGTATTTTGCTTCCGAGTCTACCAAGGTAGGGGAAACTTTGATTTCACTTTTCAAGGACGAAAAAAAAACAAAATTCTCCAAAATCAAAATTTTCACCGGCATTTTGCGTTTTAGACCTTTTGAACAATTTTGGTTCCGTGTCTGTCTGTCTGTGTGTCTGTCATGAAATCCTGGTAACGCGCATAACTATACGAAGTTATTGTCCGATTTCTATGAAATTTTCAGGGATTGTGCGGGTTGGTGTGTAGACGGTCCCCTATGAAAATCATCATCCCCGGACTGATACAAGCGACTGCGCATGCGCAAACGTGAATTTCCTTGTAACGGCCATAACTTCTACATTTTCGATCCGATTTCAATGAAATTTTCAGGGATGTTACAGATTAGTATTTAGATGGTCCCCTATGAAAATCACCACCTTCGGACTGATAGTAGTCGCTGCGCATGTGCAAACGTGAATTCCTTGTAACGGCCATAACTTCTACATTTTCCATCCGATTTCAATGAAATTTCCAGGGATGTTTGTAGTGTTTAGATGGTCCCCTATGAAAATCATAGAGAATGGGTTTTCATAGAGGGATTCATTCATAGAGGGATGATCCCCTGTGAGTATCTCAAATCCTATTCGTTGCATCACTAGGCCTCAATAGGTCAGAGGTAGCGCATAGAACTGTTCCCCAGGGGTCCCGGGTTCGAATCCCAGCCGAGGCTAAGCATTTTTTTGATCCAATCACATTCATCAACTCACTTACATTTTTCATCCGAATTTGATGAAATTTTCTAGGATTGTCCAGATTAGCGTGTAGATGGTCTCCTATGAGGGTAGTGAAAGGTACTTAGAGATTGGTGTTTTGAGATTAACTACTTCGCATCGGATCATCTATATAATCGGGTTATGGATGAGGAAGCTATGTGCCACACCCACTTGGCAGACTTTTTTTATTATTTCATTAGTTTTAAGAATCAATTCAATTCGATTCTGAATCTCAAAAATTGAAAACCTATAGTTTTCTGCTGCTAAGTAGGTATTTTGCAATCAGTTGCTATGTAAACCATTTAGAAGCACAGTTGTGTTTGATGGTTAGCTGGACAATGCCAACTGTACAAAACAAGCAGAACAGGAACGTCTCTCCTCCAACATCACAGCATCAGTTGACTTTGATTTCTCGGAAGACATGACACTATGACTCAGCAACAATAATTTTCGAATGAGTTCAACGAAATCGAGGGTTTGACGGGAGGATTCGGGGGGACTCCTCCGCCGCCGCTCCTCTCACTCGCCATCCAACCCCGAATCCTCCCATCGATTTCGTTGAAAAAAAAAATCACGTTTTTTCGCATTCAAGCGCAGTTTTCTCCACTAATAAAAATATTGGAAACAATCTGACCATAACGTTGGTAAGCTGAGCTTTTGGGTCAACTTTTAGGCTTACAGGCAAGCACTTACACGCTGGAAAGCAGGAACTTAAGAGCGGTTGAAAAAAAGTTGAGATTTTCAATATTTGACAATTTTTCCTCTTCAAGTTAATTTTTCACCCGTTTCGCCTATTTAAAAAACTTTGGTTCTCCATCAGGGAGATAGGAAATTGAACGCACTTTCCAGAGGTACCGTCAAATTTGAGTTTATCTAGTAAATTGAAGGAGTTATTAAGATGTTAATGATACATGGTCAAAAACACGAAAAAAATCTTAAAAGTGAAAAAAGTCGGATTTTAAGGGGGTTAAAAAAGTCAAGAGACAAAAAGAGTCACAAATTAGTTGTAGAATCAATTCCTGGGCTATGGCAGGAACATTGGTGTTACATCCTGTATAACATTCTGCCAAACTGCACTAAGACCCATGTTGTTTAAGATGACCTCTTGACCTTGAGAGGATTCTGAAATAAATCAGTAATCAACTCCTACGTATTCGGTCACATCGCTTCCTATCTCCTCTTAATATTAAAATAGCTATAATAATTAAAACTAAAGAACGTTACATAAAACACATACGGACACTTAAAAGATATAAGTAAGGCTATCAATTTAAAAGTAAAACAAAGATAGGAAGGTAGCTTTTCTCACTTTAGGAAGCAGTGAGACTGATACCAACTACTATAACACAAATCAAATCTTGCCAAGTATCACCGAAAATGGAAATACGATAAGAAAATACATCGAATAATGCACCTCCTAGGGAACCCTAAGCAGAAGCATTTCCAAAGTATTTGCTACTCCTCCCCTCCCCTCACCATACCGAAGTTGAAAAACGGATCCTCAGGTATTTTTACTCTTTTGAATTCGGAACAATTCATTGTCACGACCTGCCTGGGACCTAGGGAGGGGAATTTCATATCCATCCCTCATACAGTCCACCGTCTTACCGCTTCACCGTCTGTACCAACTTGAGACTTCCAAAATCTGCTGGATATTTATCTGATTCTCTGATAAGAAACATCTGACCGAAAAGTTAAAACCACGTGAATGTGATTTGAAGATACAGATCACGAACTAACTGATAAGAGTCTTGGTAAGTTAGTTTCTGTATCGCCGCCATTTCTGATTGGCCTCCACTTTGGTCGCGCTACAATCCGTATCTTCAGAGTCAGTGTCTCTTAGGAACCCTCTATTGAGGCACGCCGCTCTCAATAAAACCGCAGCACATTTTTGGTGACTAAAAATTTTTTTTTAATTTTTGATTCTCTGAGCGAGAAAATATTGAGAAATATTCCCCATTCTTTGACTTAGTCCAGGGTTTTACCTGACTCTTGGTTTGTTTCCTGAAAACAAGTTTGTAAGTTTTTTTTTATGCCTGTCAAACTCAATTCAATGAGTCAAATTGTCAGTTTCAAAGTTACAAGATTCGAATTGTTGAGGCACCAAGCCAGTTGCCTCCAACAGAAAGGTAGGTACTTAACGATGTTATAATAACTCACACAAGTTTATTTTATAAATTATGTGAAAAACAATAGCATATAGTTATACTTAGGAATGTAATTTATACATATTTGATTTCAAAAATACCATGTATGGAGAAAATTTCAGTCACAAATTGATTCAAATCATTTCTTCGCCAGTTCATTGCTCAACCAATCCAGCCCTTCGTAGAGTCCATTGCCCTGAGTAGCGCAAGTTGACTGGATGTACCACTGTTAACACAAAGAATTCAATAAGTTTGAATCGAAATTTGATTTAATGAACTATGCGGTGTACAGATTTGAAGTAAAAGAATTCAGATGTTCTGGTTTTATGAGCAGTGAAGCTAATAACAGAAATGAGCATTTAGTTCTTCAGAAATAATCACCAGGAAGCATAACTGTATCCAAGGGGATCTACCTATTCCAACAAAGAACTCACTCTAATTCATAACTGTAATGTCATACATCTATGTTTAATTCTCCAATAAAGTGACGTGTAGGAAAACCCAGAGTGGCATGAGTCATCGTCAACACGGAAGAGGTGAGGAAGGGAAAGAACACGTCATCTGACGTCACCTCTTTTCCACTCTCCCCTCACCATAATAGCTAGAGTATAAAAGCCGCACTCAAGGGTCTTCCTACATGCGTTCGTACCTAGTCAATCCGACTTATCATTTCTTGTCTTACCTACAGCCCAGTTCCTCCGAGGAAACAGTTTGCCCCATAAAGGAGCCGAACCACTAGCTCCCCTCAGGGACCTCTTCAGAACACTAGGCTTCATTAGGTAAATGTTCCGTTTCCTGCCAGTAGGTCTGGGTCCAGATGCCGAGGTTTGCGGATAGATCTTTCAAGCACTTATCTGGACAGTCGGCCGCGAGGCGCCGCGGATGTAGTGCCAAAGCCGTTGGCTTAGGGATCAATCTCTCCATTGAGTAGGGTTCACGCTAGTTTACAAATCAGCGCATCGAGAGGACCCAAATACACGCAGAACACAACAATAACAATCATCCGTATTTTAACAAGCTTAGGGTAAAATCAGGCTGGTTGGCTTAAAAATCAAGCTGGTTTTTGGCTTCCTCATAAATCCTTACGGTTCATTATTTTCAATAATGAACCTTTGGGATCGGCCAAGAAAAAAATTGTTTAACCTCCCTCAAAATTTGATGGTTTACGTTTCAAGGTGAATAGAATTCAAGATTCGAATAAAAATTTGGCCGCACACGGCACTTTCCCCACTTAGCATTGACCGATTTTGATGAAATTTGGTATGTGGGCTCCATTCGGGAACTAGTTGTGCCCCGAACCTTTTGGTTGATGTAGGTCACTTCTAAGGGTTGAAAAATAAGGGTTGGAATTCTGAAATCGCCCTAATTCAAAAAATTTTGACAAAGGTATTGTTTTTTCATTAATTTAAGAAAGTATTAAATTTTTAGGATTTTTAGAGACCACGCGGAGCCCTGTAGGACAAACCGTTCGCTCCCAACGAGAATTTAAGGATTGGACTTACGATAAATCAGAAACACGAGTGTGAATCTCAAAAGAGGCCTAATCTCCGTTCAAATTTTAGCTGACCAAAATGCGATCGATGTTTTCCTTCATGTTGTTAGGGGGTAACAATGGCAAAGCCGTGCTCTTTGCAGACGTGTGATCTAAATAGAAAAATAATAAACCTCTGAGTAATAATTGGCAGCGTTTTTTTTTTTCTTTTTTCAAACACTCAATTTTTATTGCCTTTTCTAGTGTCTCTAGAACCAATAAATGTATCCTCAATGGACAACGATAATCTAGTAATAATTATTTAATACGCTGTAATATATTACACAAAGGTTTATGATTTTCCTGTAAAGATCACCCTTCTGCGAAGAACACAGCTTGTTCCGACCTTTCTAAGGGCCTGGGATAGGTGGTAGTAAGGTGATAGGGTTTCCTAGGACTCACAAGAATACTAACACATTCATTAATAAGGTAATTAACTGTCCTAATTAGCGAACGGTCGGGTCTACAGAGCTCCCAAGAGTCGCTCTCAAGAATGGCACTGAACATTTTACATAATTACATGTAAACATGCGATTTCCCACAGTACTATCGTAGAATATTTATGCAGATTCATTCATTACCTGACGATTCCGTAGTTGGGCGAGGCCGAGTTTCTCAGTGAGCTGTGAAGGGTCCATGGCGTTGGGGAGATCTTGCTTGTTAGCGAATACAAGCAACACTGCGTCTCGGAGTTCGTCTTCTTGCAACTGGAATTCGTCATAACATCTTGCATCATTAGGAGAACCAATAACATGCAGTGTCGACCCCAATGTTATTTTTTGGAGGTTCAAGACATCAAGTGCATGAAAGTGAACTGAACTAAAAATCGCTAAATTGATGAAAGTGGATACTTTAGAGCTTGTCTCGCCACTCAAGCAAAATTATTTTGTTTTATTTAGTTTTTCTGTAATTACTTGGTAAAGTGGTTAGTTTTTAGTTATTTCAATAGTTAGAGTTGAAACCAAAAACGAACGAATTTGTCAAAGTAGATTGAAATCTGCTGAAAATGTCTTGATTATAAGTAGTATAGAGCTGAATCGGGCTTATATACCTTCCATATTATTCAAAGAGATACCGTTTGAACTCTGACAACTAATTAAAAATACTGGACAAAGAGAAGAAATAGGACACTGGCAGTAATCAGTGCTTTGAGCAATACATCAACAAGTCTCTTATAATTTTTGGTTTATTATTTTCAAGAATGAACCTTTGAAATCGACCAAGAAAAAAAATTTTAACACCCCCTCAAAATTTGATGGTTTACGTTTCAAGGTACGTAGAATCCAAAAATCGAATAAAAATTTGGCCGTCCGTCCGCCGTACGCGGCACATTTGCCACTTAGCATTGACCGATTTTGATGAAATTTGGTATGTAGGCTCCATTTGGGGTCTAGTTGTGCCCCGAAGCTTTTGGTTGATGTAGGTCACTTCTAAGGGTTCCAAAATCAATTTTGAAATTTTGAAAACGCCCTAACTCAAAAAATGTTGATATAAGGGTATTGTTTTTCCTTCAATTTAAGATTCTATAGAATTTTTAGAATTTTTTGAGACCACGCGGAGCTCTGTAGGACAAACCGTTCGCTCCCTACGAAAATTTAAGGGTTTATATTGAAATATATAAATTGAAAATCAAATATTGAAAATCAAAACACGAGTGTGAATCGCAAAAGAGGCCTAATCTCCGTTCAAATTAGAGCTGACCGAAATGCGATCGATGGTTGGTGATTTTGAATTTTTTTTTTTTTTTTATATTTTTTATATATATATATATTTTTTTAATCTCTTCATATTGGATGGTTGGTGATTTTGTAGACGAGTGATCTATATAGAAAAATAATAAACCATATTGCAAATAATAAACCATTTGCAGCGTTTTATAATTATAAGAACTATGTAAACAGTTTATAACTAGTTATAATTTTCACCAACCATCTAGGCCTTCATTCGTTATACAGGGTGTTTCTTAAAGGATGGATTTTGTTTAAAACATTTAGTTAGAAACAACATTACTGTATACAAAATAATGAATTACTTATGGATTTGTATCTCCATTATTTGAAGGGTTAGAAAAAAACTTCAAGCGGTAACTCCTCTAATTTTTTACAGGGAATTCAAATATCACATTTCCGTGTACCGCGCTCTTGTGATATTGTGCAGAACGCTCACCAATTTTCTTTTTTTTTTAATGGCAACCCCATTTTCTATTTCAGATTCGGATTCTACGTTCAATTTAATGATAATTTGATCCCTCACCTGATTTTTTTGGACACGCGCAACACCCTCCAGGAGCGCACAAAGTCGCGTAGACCTGGAAATTTGCGTATTTTAGATGTTGGGTTGGTAAACCCCAAGTGTGGCACATGTTTAATCGCTATTATTCAAAGCTGAGTCACATGTTGATATCCGTGTTTTGTTTTGATTCCATTTTATCGCAGTTCGAAATCAATTTTCTCAGTCAAACTGCCAGCCAAAATGCCAGAGAATCGGTATGTGATATACGACTAGGAAAATTGATTTTGCACTGCGATAATTGCGATAAAATTGAATCAGAACAAAAAATATATATCAACACGTGACTCAGCTTTGAAAAATAGTGGTTAAACATGTGCCACACTTGGGCTTTACCAACATATAAAATACACCTATGCGGCTTTGCGCACTGATGGAGGCTGTTGCGCGCAGCTGGAAAAATCGGTTGATTGGTATAATTTCCGTGAAATTAAACGAAGAATCCGCATCTGAAAAAAAGGGGGTTCCTATTTGTAAAAAGAAAACCGAGCTGGTGTGCGTTGCGCACAATTGCTGAGGTGCGCAGTACGCGCAAATGTGATATTTGAATGCCCCATAGAAAATTAAGACTAGTTACCGCTTTAAGTTTTTTTCTAACGCTCCGAATAACGCAGACAAAAATACACATCCATCCTTCAAGAAACACCCTGTATAATCGTGATTGATTAATTATGATGTTCAAACTATTAATACTGATTAACACAAATTATGAATGCTTACTGGTACACCAAGAACGACAGCGGTTTAAAAAAAAACATACTCACCATATTTTGCAGTTCACTTTTAGCTTCTTCAATTCTTTCCCGATCGTTCGAATCGATGACAAATATGAGACCCTGGGTGTTCTGGAAATAATGCCTCCAGAGCGGTCTTATTTTGCTTTGGCCGCCAACATCCCACACTGTGAAGCTGATATTCCTGTACTCGACCGTCTCCACATTGAACCCTAAATCGAATTGAAGAAGACTCATGATGAATCATCATTATCATTGTTACAAAATGTAAGTATTATGACCTTCTTGCTTCTATTTAGTGATGAAAACCTAAAGACAGTGTCTCGTATATAAAATTATCAATAAGTACAATTAAAATATAAGAATACTTGTTATTCAGCCAAAGATTTGTATTTATGGACAAAACATGTACAAATGGCATGGAAAATTAAAAAGAATGATTATGGTTTATTATTTCCAATAATGAACCTTTGGAATCGATCAAGAAAAAAAAATGTTAATACCCCCTCAAAATTTGTTGGTTTACGTTTCAAGGTACGTAGAATTCAAGATTCGAATAAAAATTTGGCCGTCTGTCCGCGGCACTTTTGCCACTTAGCATTGACCGATTTTGATGAAATTTGGTATGTAGGCTCCATTTGAGGTGTAGTTGTGCCCCTAAGATTTTAGTTGATGTAGGTCACTTCTAGGGGTCGAAAAATAAATTTTGAAAACGCCCTAACTCAAAAAATTGTGATTTAAACGTATTGTTTTTCCATCAATTTAAGATAGTATAGAATTTTTTGAGACCACGCGGAGCTCTGTAGAACAAACCGTTCGCTCCCTACGAGAATTTAAGGGTTGGACTTACGATAAATCAGAAACATGAGGGTGAATCGCAAAAGAGGCCTAATCTCCGTTCAAATTTTAGCTGACCGAAATGCGATCGATGTTTTTCTTCATGTTGGATGGTTGGTGGCTTTGCAGACGATAATAAACAAAGTAATAACACAAAAATAATAAACCATTGTGTAATAATTTGCAGCGTTTTTTAATACAGATCAGTCAAATTCAGTTTTGCTACAAAATTATGAATTAAATTCGGAACATAGTAATATTGAAAGCTAATGATGACACCTACTTTTTCTAACAAAGTATACCATAAATTCCAACGTCAAGTGGGTAGGTAAAAAAAGTCTGCCAAGTGGGTGTTGCACATAGCTTCCTCGTACCCACAACTCAATTGTATAGATGATACGATCCATAGAAGCTAATCTCAAAATATCAATCTCCAAGTGTCTAGCACACTCATAGGGGACCATCGCCATCCCTTTTCACACAATTCCCGAAAATATTATCGAATTTGGATGGAAAACGTAGAACTTACTGTTGATACAAGGGTTTTACGTTTGCGCATGTGCAGAGGCTTCTATCTATCTGGGAGCGACGATTTTTATAGGAGATAATCTATACGCTAATTCCTGACAATTTCATCAACATTGGACGGCAACTTCGTAAGTTTTGCCTGTTACATGAATTAGCGGACACACAGACAGAAAACCGACAGACAAACCAAAATGGGGAATTTGCCTCAATTTTAGATTCTGGAATTTCAAGTCAAATCCTATAATAGGGCCCTAGAATAACGTTTAACACTAGGAATAACCAAGGGGAAAAAATTACCGTAGGAGAAAATGCCTAAACAAGCGAAGCCTCTGTTACAAAACACCGCAAAAATCGAGGAATATTGTTGACGTCATACGAAAAAAAACTACGCGAAAACAACTCCGACAACAGACAGAGTTCTAGCACCGCCACACAAAACGATCCAGTGAAATGGCTACTCGAATAATGTGATTCAAATCTTGAAACTAAATAAGAGAAGATGAAGACTAATAATGCTTGATAAACTAGTAGGTAGAATCGTATTGTAAAAAAGTGAGTAATATTGTTTCTTTTGGTCACTTTTGTGTCTTGAGTTCTGCGTTCTGCCCTCCTTCCTAGTTCACACACTCTTGTGTTAATCCTTGTAAGCTAAAAGTTCGTGTATGTTCCGCTTCTGTGGTAAGCGCCACAGAACCTCCTTTGAAGTCAGATTGGTAGAATATCCGTTACGTTTCAAACATGGCTGCCTCTTACACATTGCCACCACATTTAAAATTTCCATCTTCTTTAAATTCTCTAAATTGTTTGGATGCGTTTTCGAGCAGCTCACTATGGTTTTATTCCATAAAAATAAACCCTCATTCGAAAAAAAAAGTGAGGCAAATTCGCCATTATTCAAGACGGCCCAAAACGTAAAACATGAGTGGAAATTTTGATTTTGGATAACACCTTTTAGTTCAACCCTGAAAAGTGAAAACGATGCTTCTGCTACCTTGGTAGACCCGAAAGCAAAAAAAATCAACACTTGAATGAACGCAAAACGTTTTGAACAGAATAGGGGGCTAACCTTGAGTTTCCCAAACAAATCCTCACACTTCTTTGAAAGCAACGATGAAAAAAGGGTTGGAATTGTGATCAAGATAGCGCATGACAAAAAACATGACTTGGCATGACAAAAATTTCTTGGTCGATTGCAAAGGTTCATTATTGAAAATATTAAACCAAAATGTAAAAAACCTCCAACATAGTCTAAGTGGCGACCTCAATGACGCCTAACCATGATCCTATATCGACCAACCCTACAAATATAGAATGGGGCCCAGCAATTAACTTGACCCATTCTACCAAGCGTTTTTCACACATTATACATGGGTAGGTTCCTACTGTAGAGAAACTACTGAACCTGATAGACAGCAGGTACTGTTCTAAAACGGACTACTCATTAGCAATAAGATAGACAAGCGAGGCTTCCAACACATCACTGTGACCACCAGTTAGTAGGCGAGATAAGCAAGACTCACCCATGTAACACTACGAGAACTATACTACCTTCACTATCAGAACTACGAGTATACTACCGCTGCGTTGGCTAGAGAGAACGAATTTAAAGTGATGCAGAAGATTATTCAAAGTACATAGTTTTTCTAACAAACATGACCAGTCGACACAAGTTTCAAAGATTCACATCACTGGTAAATTAAACTAAGAATTGAGCACTCCTAGTTTTGCATTTCCTTAGGTACCTGAAAGACACAGCAATTTATTAGGGCTTTTAGGATGGATACATACCGATGGTTGGAATTGTCGTGACTATCTCCCCAAGTTTGAGTTTATACAGAATTGTTGTTTTTCCAGCTGCATCGAGGCCAACTGAAAATAAATTAAGTATGTTTAGTATGTAGCTTGTACTAAACTTGAAACAATGTTGATAAAAGAGAAGGTATTGACGAATCAAGTCTGAGAGAAACTTCAGAGTGAGTGGAAATACTTTAGTAATACTATTCTGACGCCAAGGGAACGTTCAACACAGGACAAGATTCGCTTTCCTCCGCCCTCCAGACTATTTTGACTACCGCATGTTAGGAAGTAATGATGTTTCAAATAGGTTGGGACAGTTGGTCATATTTTTAGCGATGAACGCTTCCAACCATTTTGTACGGCTATCAATTACCACCAAAACATAATTATTTCTAATTGGGCGCAGGTAGTCCATAAGATGAAGAGCCCTAGGTTTTCTAGGCCACTCCCACGGAATTAGTGAGCTCTTAGATGGATTGTCAACTTGCTGTTGATTCATAACCGATTCTCTCGGTTAACCACACCTCGTGGTAAGTTTGTTTTTAATTTCCAGTTCAGTTCTTTTGTTTTTCTGTTCAAATCAGTGTGCCAGGTTTGAGCCTTTTCTTTTATTGGTTTATTTTTATTCATTATTCGCATTTTAATTCAGAGTGATAATTATTTTTTCTTTTCAGTTTTTTTTTTTGCTAGAGTGTATTTGATTCTTTTTTTTAGTTGTTTTTATCTTCAAGAAGGAGGAGTATTGATTTTTGGGTTTGTTTTCATTATATTGTTGTTTTTTCCTTATTTGTTTTGATTTATGTTTTAATTGCCTTTTAATTGCCGTTTAGGACAAAAGGTATAATATTAGCTTTTTCCCCAGATTAATTGGTGTGGTAGCAGAGATCTGCAGTTAGAAAAGGGCGTAGAGTCTCATATGGTGGGGGGGAACAGGGATTTGCTGTTAGCAAAGGGTCTTAGGTCTACCACAGGAACTTTGCATCCGTGTGGCGCCTCCTAGGTGGCGGATCCGCGAACTATAACGATCGAGTCAACCTTCCATGGTGAAACCTTGACACGGAAATGGAAGCCGTGAGAGATTTGATGTTCGTGTAATGCCACGAAATTTCAATTTCCGAAATGCACGAATTTCAAGCTGCAGTAGGAGGCAAATCAAGTCCCCTTTTAGGGGAGAAATTCTAGAAACATTACTGTAGGCGCGGGAATCTGCTTGATTATAAGAGATAATTAGTTCTATGTTCTCCAGAAGAATGCGCCAAAGGGATGCAAATTTTCTGTGGCAGACCTATAGACCCTTATACGAAGGGAGGGGGGGCAGAGATGTTGTTAAAAAAGGGCCTCTTACGCCCTTCTTAGACTCTTACAAATACCATGAATTATGGTATCGATACTTTTTGTTCAATAGAGTACTGGTATCGAAAGTTCGGGAATTTGGCATCGTAAATCTCGTAACTGTAAATATACAAAGATTATTGAAGTTATATTCTCAGGGTTGTGATTTATTTAAACATACTTCATTTGAACATTAAAGAACTGTATCGTAATTCTGCGGTAAATCAAATAAATCTATATGTGATAGAATCAAATAATTGAACACAATGGGGGTGCGCCTTGATTTTTTTTTAGATTTTTAATCGAAAGTAGACTACATCCTGAGAATTTTGGCACGAACCGCGACCTCCTGATTTCTCAAAGTTTCGACCGTTTATGACGTCACGCGCCCTTCTCGCCTGGGCGGGACCCCCCAGCCCACTGTGACGTCATAAACGGTTGAAACTTTAAAAAATCATAGGAAAAGATTTACACACGCTAGAAGGTCGCGGTTGGTACCAAAATTCTCAGAATGAGGTCTACCTTAGATTAAAAATAACAATAAACAGTTTTTCCTACCCAGGCGCACACCCTATTTTTTGCTCGAGTACTCACTAGCGTATATTTCAATACACACAGTCTGATACTTTTCTGTTATCAACATTGTATTCTATTACAGCTGCAAGCATTGAGTAACTTCAGTACCGGATAACCCAAAATGAGGTAAGTTGTTGATACTTCTGTTTGAGTACTAATAGAAGTTCTGGTGTCAATACTATATCGGTATTGGGCAATCCGCGATCAATGTGTCTCGTACATTGATACAAATGATTTTTTTTTCAACACCTTCAACACAGGCTCAGAAACCAGTTCCAACCCTGATCACGGGACTATCCTAAGTCGAAAATTTGGCTTTAGAGTTTCAATTTTAGCTATTTAGGCTATAGCTATATGATGTATTTATAGTGAAATGATGAGATAATTTTTTCCAAGGTATGATATAATATTACATCTTCCGTGACTGAGGAAGTCCCGAATTATGCAAACCCGCAACGAAACTTTTTTTTTACAATTTTGTACTCTCCAGGCTATGTTTCCTGGCCTCGAAAGGTATGAAATCCCTCCAAAATCATTGCGGTTAGTCGTGAAGAGGAATTACCCACAACGAGGACTCGGAAATAGGTTTTTCACGAAATAAATTTCCTAATTTCAAGGTTATACGTATTCGCTAACATTAAAGTGGATAGGAAGTGACGGCATATCTCATTTTTCGGTTGTTCGACAACCACACTTTGGAAAGGCCTGAAAGATTTATGATCGTCATCAGGGAACGAGGTGAGAATTCTCGAACCGTAGTCGTGAACATCAAATTTGCTTCTTGATTCAGCAGCTTCTAAAACGGGCATAATAGATTCGTGCCAGGCAGCAACTCTCTTGGCCACTTCTGTCGCCCTAATCGCATGTTCTCTTCGATTTTCCTTGATTTTTTCGATGGCTTTCGAGGCTTCGTCCCCATAAAGGTTTGGGCTTCCTTCGTTGATGATTTCATCGATTTGAGTGAGTGGGGCTACCTCGTTGTCGTCGATAAGGTTTTCGAAGTCATCCGGTTCATGATCATCATCAGCTCCAATGAAGGGATCGAGATCGTCCTCTGGGATATTGCTTTGCACTGCTTTCATTTGAGACTTATTTCATTCTTTTCGGGTTTCTAGTTCGATTTGAATTCGCCTATTATTTGCTTCAACTAATTCAACATCAATAGCTTGTTCACCCTTTCCCTTGTCTTAATTTCTCCTTCTTCTTCTACATCCAACAGCTTGGGCTTCCTCAGTCGTTTCTTCAGATTCGATCATTTTAGGCAATACGATACGGTGTACTACCTTAAAAGGCTTCAAGCGGACTTTTAAATCGAATGGAAATGGTTCCTGTATAGTATCACAAGTATTTATTGGTACGTGTTGTACAAAATGGAATGAATTATATTTTTTCGATATGAAAACCGAAGTAAAAAATTAATAATTCGGCAAGGGCAACTTGGTTGGTACTCAGTAGCAAAGTAGTAGAGGCAAGTGCACGAGAACATACAGGGAGATAGAAAATTTATATTTCTTCTGGCCAATGGGCCTGGTTCTCCTTCGTTTTTTCCGACATGGTCTACAAAAAGAAATTATTGAAGACTAGCAAATAGTAAAACAAGTAGGTTCATAAGAAACAGTGAGAGAGGCATTAGGTACGAAAGAGACGAACTTGACACGAATGGAGTGAGTTACCTACGATTTTATGCACTTAATGGATCAATTTACTTGCCACGAAATGTCTCAGAACATCCGTAAACAGGCTGAATATCATCACTGCATCACATATAAGTGATTATCACATAACCCCGAGCAGACCAGGCCACATGCGGAAAGCGGGTTTGTCTGCCAGAACAAAGGTCGAGGTGGAAACAGCACTTTCTGTGGTGTAAGTATGGAATTAATAGAGAGGAATCTACCTTTAGAAGATTCGAGATGGCACAGTACTTGCTGGAGGAAATTTAAAAGTTGTCGACTTGTCAGAGACCCGTGAGGTTGTATTACATCACCCTTGACTGGGGAAAGCCTGCAAGATGTAATATTACACCATCCGCATTGAAGGTGTTAAACAACTCTCATGATATCGTTCTTAGCGTTTAGCAAAGCTGGTTCTTGTCTGGCTAAAAACGATTGGCTTTTGATTCAGAGATGGCACTGTACTTGCTGGTGTAAATTTTTAAGTAGTCGACTAGTCAGAGCCCCATGAGGTTATATTACATCACCCTTGACTGGGGAAAGCCTGCAAGATGTAATATTACACCATCCGCATTGAAGGTGTTAAACAACTCTCATGATATCGTTCTTAGCGTTTAGCAAAGCTGGTTCTTGTCTGGCTAAAAACGATTGGCTTTTGATTCAGAGATGGCACTGTACTTGCTGGTGGAAATTTTTAAGTAGTCGACTAGTCAGAGCCCCATGAGGTTATATTACATCACCCTTGACTGGGGAACGCCTGCAAGATGTAATATTACACCATCCGCATTGAAGGTGTTAAACAACTCTCATGATATCGTTCTTAGCGTTTAGCAAAGCTGGTTCTTGTCTGGCTAAAAACGATTGGCTTTTGATTCAGAGATGGCACTGTACTTGCTGGTGGAAATTTTTAAGTAGTCGACTAGTCAGAGCCCCATGAGGTTATATTACATCACCCTTGACTGGGGAAAGCCTGCAAGATGTAATATTACACCATCCGCATTGAAGGTGTTAAACAACTCTCATGATGTCGTTCTTAGCGTTTAGCAAAGCTGGTTCTTGTCTGGCTAAAAACGATTGGCTTTTGATTCAGAGATGGCACTGTACTTGCTGGTGGAAATTTTTAAGTAGTCGACTAGTCAGAGCCCCATGAGGTTATATTACATCACCCTTGACTGGGGAAAGCCTGCAAGATGTAATATTACACCATCCGCATTGAAGGTGTTAAACAACTCTCATGATATCGTTCTTAGCGTTTAGCAAAGCTGGTTCTTGTCTGGCTAAAAACTATTGGCTTTTGAAAAAGTGTATCAATGCACCCCCCTACTTACCGATTAGAGATGGGATTTGGGATGGTTTTAACGTAACAGTTAAAAATAACCTAAATAATAAGTACATAAGAGCGCAATTATTAGCTAACATGAGATTCGATATCATCACCTTGAGCTCAAGTTATCTAGCTGTCTGACTCATTTTGAAGAGTTCGTGGATACCAGTTGGTTTCGAAGATTAGGCATTTGTACACGGCATTACCTAAATGTACTACACGAGTAAGTACTCACCCATAAGGATCCTCATCTGCTTCTTGCCAAATAGGCGAGTGAGGACACTCGATATTGTCAATCCCATCCCACCAGAAGGTTTGCTTCTGGAAAAAGAAAAAGAAATATGTTGTAAAGTTGCGAACAGTTTTAGATTCAAAACTACCGAACGCTTATATCAAGAAAATGAAGCTCAACAACGAAAGTTGAATGGCAGACAAACGACTTGAAAAAATGACGGCGTTGTTTATATTCGAAACGTACACTAGAACACGTACCAAGCCGACGATAAGATTGTAGGTTCACCTACAAAGTACGGAAATATTGTCCCTCACTGGCAACAGACACGGTTGAAGATAAAGAGCACGTCAAATAATCCGATAGCCTGATAGCACAGTGTGATTACACCGAAATATGATAACACAATCGTCTTCTTATTCGCGTCCATGTTCGCACATGGATGTTTGTGATAGAACACGTGAACCATGGATGTTTTTACAAGCGTCTACCGGCCAGGGTTACCAACTCTACTGAGTTTGCCGAATTCTACTGATTTTAAGATATTTCTGCGGATTTAGGGAAGAAATTCAAAATCTATTGAATTTTTGACGTTTTTGGGTGACCGACAGAAAAATTGTCAGAAAACCCTTGTTATCCTCCCAAAATTGCTTTTGTAGGTACCTAGCCTTGAATGTAGGTTGAAATGTTGGTTTGAAATGACACAAACAGCCTATGGGTTGATGACTATGTTGGATCATCAAAAATTAAGGAAGCGAATGGACAGAAATGCGAAGAGGCAGCTGATCACAACAACTAGTTACCAAACATTTTTTTTTAAATTCAAAAATGAAGATAAAACTGTGAAACCCCATAGTTGAACTCCAGTTATCTACTCATTTTGCTTGTTTTTGCCAACTTTGCATTATCATGGAACATACTTTAGCCTTGAACTGACTACCCGAAAAGTTTCGCGCAGGAGGGAGGGTGACGAGCGGGGGCTATTCTCCACGCCTCCACCCCATACCTACTCCGCCGAAAAGCGCTGCTAAAGAATATTCCATGTTTTTTGAATTTTAGCCTACTGCTCTAAGCATTAAGGCGAGGCCCGAGTTTTATTTCTATTTATGGTGTGCCCCCTCCGTCACATCGAAAACCTTAAGTCTCAGAGAGGGGAATGTTCTTCCTCGATTCCAAACTCATAGGTGAATGAAAATAATAAATCGAAATCAATTAAAAAGTTTCCCCCCCATCCGCTGTACGGGGTACTTTACTTAGTTTTCTTGGACTTTTTGAGTGACTAAGTACATTTTATGCATAAAGTAACTCATTGTGAGACGATATTTATGTTTAAAAATATTTAAAGAAATGTTAAATGTTTAAAGTTAAAGTGAAATAGTTTTTTGGTGAATTTTAATTTTTTGACAGGTTGATTTTTCAAGTCAAAGTAAAAAAACGGTGCAAATTATTACACAAAGGTTTATTTTTTTCGGTACCTACCTATATGTAACTCGCCATGCCACTACCTACCAACCATATTTTTGTTTCACAATCAAGTTTATTTTGACGAACTAAACGCTTCACACTCAATTCGAAGCAACAGGGAGTAGTGGGTGCCTTTGTTACGAAATTTGAATACTGGTTGCTAAGGACGCAAAACTGAGTACAATTCAAAGAAACAAACAGCAATCGCTTTTTCGTCAGCAAAAATTGGAACGGAGATTAGGCCTCTTTTGCAATTGACGCTCGTGTTTCTGATTTATCGTAAGACCAACCCATAAGTTTTCATAGGGAGCGAGCATTTGATTCTACAGAGCTCTTGTTGGTCTCATTCAATTCTAAAAATGCAATACCATTTTAAATCGAAGAAAAAACAATAGCGAAAGTATTTGAGCTAGGGCGTTTTGAAAATGTCAGCCCTTATATTTAACCCTTAGAAGTGACTGACATCAACCAAAAGCTACGGGGCACAACTAGACCCCAAATGGAGCCAATTACCAAATTTCATCAAAATCGGTTCATGGGAACTAAGGAAAGTGCCGCGTACTGCGGAAGGACGGCCATATTTTTATTCGATTTCCGGATTCTACTATACCTACCTACTTTGAAGCGTAAACCAATAAATTTTGAGGGGGGTTAAACAATTATTTTCCTTGGTCGATTCCAATGGGTCATTTTTGAAAATAATAAACCAAAATAGGTGTTTGGTGAAATTGGTAGAAGGAATTTATTTTTTTAAAGCCGGAGAATCGATTGTGGGAGTGGCTAACTGGATATGGCACTCTGGCTGCCGTTTACGGATGCGTTCAAAAGTTAAAAGGTTTGTGTAATATATATGTATAGTCACCCCAAATCACGGGGCGAGAATAATACAAATATATTTTAGGAATAATAGGTACCTTCTATTTTAAACTTGAAAAAATCCCTCTAAAGCTAGGAGTACTCATAAGATAAATATGTAGGTTTCAGGATCAATAGGACCCAAGCAATTAAAATTAATGATTGGCAATGTCAGAAAAACCTTAAAATTTGTATTATTGTTACCGCGTTTTACCGTGACAGGACCCAAGTCTTTTGTTATTAGGCACTCGACTTGAATAAATTGGGGTAAAAACGAATTAGCAATAGGAGAAAATTGGGTAGGAATGTCGACTTGGACCAGTTTTCCCACCGATGGAAGGGTTGAGAAAGGCTAGCTGGCCCCTAGATCTGGCAAGGAAACTAATCTAGTAGACTCCTATACAGAGGAAGTTAGGCCTCTAGGTGAAGTTACCGATGACCACTGTCAGCACTTCTACCCCGGACTCGCACCTCTTTTGGTTTATTATTTTCAATAATGAACCTTTGGAATCGACCAAGAAAAAATTTTTTTTTAACACCCCCTCAAAATTTGATGGTTTACGTTTCAAGGTACGAAGAATCCAAAAATCGAATAAAAATTTGGCCGTACGCCGTCCGCGGCACTTTTGCCACATAGCATTGACCGATTTTGATGAAATTTGGTATGTAGGCTCCATTTTGGTCTAGTTGTGCCCCAAAGATTTTGGTTGATGTAGGTCACTTCTAAGGGTTCAAAAATGAATTTTGAAATTTTGAAAACGCCCTAACTCAAAAAATTTTGATATAAAGGAATTGTTTTTCCTTCAAATTAAGATTCTATAGAATTTTTGAGACCACCCGGAGCTCTGTAGGACAAACCGTTCGCTCACTACGAGAATTTAAAGTTTGGACGTAGGTACGATAAATCAGAAACACGAGTGTGAATCGCAAAAGAGGCCTAATCTCCGTTTAAATTAAAGCTGACCTAAATTAAGATCGATTTTTTCTACATTTTAATGGTTGGTGGCTTTGCAGACGAGTGATCTATATAGAAAAATAAAAAATAATAAACCATTGTGTAATAATTTGCAGCGTTCTTCGCTATTTTGCACAAAGGGTTGTATACATGTGAATGACAACGTTGTAAATAAAACTTTATTAATAACATTCGCAAAACAACATAAAAAAATATTAAGAAACTACATGTATTTTTACAATATTTAATGCAGCTAAGACCTAGAGCTGTTTGTATTGTATCCTCAATACAGATTGAATTTAAAAAAATTACAGAAGTACATAGCTACATGTCAATCTTCATAGACGAACTTATATTAATACCTGATACCTACATATAAATTTAGAAGTGTTCCTTCGATCTGGGTCGTATGATTTGATGGAAATGATTCTTGTTTTTCTTCACTTGTTGACTTTGTGAGCTTAATAAATTGAAGCTTAAAAGTTTTGCGATGTAATTTATTATCTAAAAATATGACGACAGTCATCAAAACACCTTTTTGTGAAATTTCTGGAATAAGGCTGTGATGGAGCTGACCAATACGGGAAAAGTCTTGAATAACTACATAGATACTCCTTCTCCACTGCAAAACAGGGTGTCTCCATTTTAAGCAAATCGCGTTCTCCTAAGTTGTTGCCGATTTTGCAATTGAATTTGACTATTGGGATCAATAGTAGGTACTATGCAAGTAGGTACACTCATTTCGCAAATTAAAAATAATTGTACCAATAAATTATTTATGAACACTAAAATCTGAACACATACAATGCTTCTTGGATTAATTTTTCACAGCTCTGGTGTAGCATAATAAGTATTCGATCTAAACATTAATATTATGTATATATATTATGATTCGAGGAACTCCCTAATCTTGGCGTTAACGATGACTGGTTCATCTTCTTGGACGAAGTGACAAGCCCCCGGTATGATTTCGGTTTCTAGATTTGGATACGCAGCTTTCGAGAGTTCGACAAGCTTGACGTCGAGCGCTACGTCTTCGTCGCCGAAGAGAAGGAAACCTTTCGGCAGGTCTGATGAAGGAGTAGCTTTTTTCTTATCAGATTCTTTTGAATATCTATAGCGGCCCAAGATGTTGGCTCGATAGTAGGCCAAGGGACCGAAAGTAGCACCTGCAAAAGTGAAATTTGTGTAAGTATAAATACCACATATAATGAGAAATTTTCAAAATAATCTATTTCTATCTTATTCCCCGAGGCAACTTTATAAGTGGGTTTTCACCAAATTTTTAATAGTAAAGTAAACAACCATTTCAGGTTGATTTTCGTCCGACTGCCATTCCTAGAGTCGCGGACGTCATCAGCTGTCTCCCAAAGGGAAGATCAGAATTGTTCTGATGATTTCTGAGGCTTCCCATTGTCTCGACCACCCTGGGTTAGGTCGAGGGAGCCGGCGAGCCCCGAACGAATGAAAATACGCCCCATGAGCGAGATTTGAAACTACGACCTCCCGCAGTAATCGGTTCGGGTCTAGCCCCCAAAACGCACGCCCGAGCGATCGCGGCTGTACCGGACCCCTCAGACGACGTGACGCATAGATTGTATCGGACCTCCCCATTTTCAATAGATAGTACCAACTTCTTGTATTCCCTATAAATAGTTTAGGTTTTTTAAAGAAACCTAACTAAATAAACGTTTTTTTCCCATTTTAGTTTATTAATTTGAATGATGAACCTTTGGAATCGACCAAGAAATTTTTTTTTAACCCCCCCTCAAAATTTTTTGGTTTACATTTCAAGGTAGGTACGTAGAATCCATAAATCGAATAAAAATGTGGCCGTCCGTCCGCCGTACACCACTTTCTTAGTACCCTAGGACCGATTTTGATGAAATTTGGTATATGGGCTCTATTTGGGGTCTAGTTGTCCCCCGAAGCTTTTGGTTGATGTCAGTCACTTCCAAGGGTTGGAAAATAAGGGTGGAAATTTTGAAAATTCCCTATCTCAAAAAATGTCGATATAAAGGTATTGTTTTTCTTTCAATTTAAGATAGTATTGAATTTTTGTAATTTTTAGAGACCACGCGGAGCCCTGTAGGACAAACCGTTCGCTCCCTACTAGAACTTAAGCCGCTTTAAGAACGCTTGGACTTACAATAAATCAGAAACAATCTCCGCAAAAGAGGCCTAATCTCCGTTCAAATTTTAGCTGACTGAAATGGCAAAGCCGAGTTCTTTGCAGACGATTGATCTACATGAAAAATAATAAACCTTTGTGTAATGATTTGCAGCGTTTTTTATGTCTTGGTAGGTACAAATGTGAAGATGGATAGTTTCCTGAGGAGATTACACTGAAAACTGATCCATGGCTCTTATCCATTGGCTAACTCATCAAAGATGTCTAGGAGCGTGAATTACCTAGCTGTCAGCAGACCGTGGTTGGCCGATATTGCTAAATATGAACCTGAAAGTACATATCTCTTGTTAAACCTACCTGGTTTTCCATAGGTAAACTTGTAGGCCTCCAATTCTTCTTCATTCAGCACGGACGTGCGTTTCTTGCTCTTGAAGAAAAGTGCGAATAATCTCAAATCGTCCGCTCGCAGGAACAGCTCAGGAAGGAATGGCAATTGGAAGAAGAACATATACCTGCAGAGATGAATTCTAATTAGCAATAAGTATATCATTCAATTGTGGAGGTGGTTTCTACCCAATAACCTTTGCAGTCAGGTGTAAGCTTGAGTGTCGAAGTATGCGTGGATGCGAGTATGGAAACTCTCTCGTGTTTTAGTACATACTCTATAGGATCGATGAATGTAACCAATCTAAAAGTCACCATGAAGTCAGCCAATAATAGTTGTTATAGAATTTAATTTTTCATTCGATTTAAATGGTCGAAGAGTTGTTCTACACTTGTGGTTAAAACTTTAAATGACATGAAATATTTGAAATGCAAATTTTCGATCGAACTGAAAGTTTAATGAGCTCTAAACCTATTGACTCACCAACTTTGAAGGAACTGCTTCAAGCTGCTCACCAAGTGTTTGTTAAACGCTACAGGGTGTGGGGCGTTGAGTATGACAAACTTCTCAATCATTTCTGGGTACCTCAGAACTGTAGACCACGCAGCAATACCACCCCAGTCATGAGCGACCAAGATTGCTTTCTGTCTACCTGTAACGATGAAGCGAAAAAGGATAATGTGAAGAATGTGAAACACAAACATTAGGATGCTGAACATATTCCTAGGAAAACAAAGGGTGCTTGTATTTCAACAAACGAGAAAGTAACGAGAAAAACTTAATTCCCGAAACGCGCCCACTTACCTAGTCCTTCAATCAAGTTCTTGACATCTTCAGAGAGGTACTTCATAGAGTAATATTTGACACTCGGAGGTTTTTCTGAATCTCCGTATCCTCGAAGGTCAACAGCAACAACCCTGGAAAAATGACAAAGTTGGATGAATGATGAAAAATATTTGAAAAGAAATTGAAACCAACAGGTTGATTGAACACCAGAGAGAAGTTAGTAATGGGTTTCAATTAAAGTTGAATCAATAGGGAATCTAGGAAGGCATTTTGCCAATCACTTCTTTTTTTTTCAAATAAATTACTTTATCAACAATAATAGTTTTTTGGAAACTTGAATCAATCCAAAATAATTTTTCAATAGCTGAGAAAAATTCTTTAGTTCAAAAAGTCCTATAGGCCTCTGGTTTATTTATTTTTTAAATGGTTAAATGGGGTTTTGGGTCTCAATAACTCCTCTTCTCTATCATTGAAACTAAGCAGGTCCAAGCAGTAATTATGCACCCCTGAAGTCAAATTTGCCCAAGCGGCCGTGGGGGCGGCGGTACCAAATTTCGAAATTTTGAACTATTAAATGTTCAACTTTTTTGCACGAACTGATCATATTTTTTAAATGGAAATCCGACCCTCATTTTTCACTTCAATATTCGAGTATTACATTTCCCCTTCACCTCCTTCAGGCACTTGGTATCGGATCATCCGGATGTCTTCTAAATTCTCAATGTATTATCTTTCAAGGATAGAGAAGAGGAGTTATTGAGGTTTGGTTGAGAAGTTATCAAAAAAATAAAACCCTTTGTAGAACGATATAACTGAAGAACTGGGTCTTTTATGGACAATTTTATCGAAATTTCGTTCTCCGCAATTGAAATCTTATTCTGGATTGATCAACGTTATTTATTTAAAAACAAAAAAGTTATTGTCAATATTTACACTTGAGTTTCTATTGATTTCAACCTTTCGCTATCTTCTCTCCGGTGTTTGTACCACGACTATTGGGTCAGCTTGCCCCATGATAATGACGTACTCAACATATACGCTACATGCAGATACTCATAAACATTTTTACCAGTAATCCTTGGAGAACTCCTTTATCTGATGCCTCCAGCAGTACCAAAACTCGGGGAACCCGTGGAGGAGAATCAGTAGAGGCTTCGATTTATCTCCTGATTCGACGTAATGCAGTTTGATATTCTGAAACCAGAATGAGAGATCAGACCCACCAAATTAAGATACATTTCCATCAAAGCTGGATCTACGATTCAGCCACATATGCTGCTCCTCGCCTAGCGCTCCCTTATTGACCAACTTTCAAAATTAGGTAGGTACTTCTGAAGTAGAGTATGGTTTTTAGGACGTCCTATAATAAGACTAGAGCGATTAATCAGGGGTGAAGAACGACATCACACGATACCCCTTGTCCGCTGCTTACTCCTCAATTCTCAACCAATTCACGTGTTTCTTTTCTCTTTTTTTGACTCAAAAAACTTGCCTGCTGCAACGAGCGGTATTTTGGTTCATCGGCGTATCGAAACTAGCGTGAGGAGGGGACAATTGGGGGGATAATATTCACAAAATAGATGATTTTTCATAATTTCGGTTTCATTAGTTTTCAAGAATTGAAATTCAGGGACCATAATCAATTCACCTCCAGCTTTTCATGAGCTATTCTTTGTGCCTCCATGGATCAAATTAGTGGTGCCATCGTGGTTCTGGGCAACCGCGTAAGTATTTCGTGGGTTTTGGGTTGTTTCACCTTCAATAAGAATGTGATTTTCCACTTTACCGTTGGTGGTGAGGGGATGGGGTTCTTCTTATCCAATATCATGTTTCGAGATCTCATAAAGCTAAAAGTCCATTCTAGTCCAGTCAAATTAGCCAAAAAAGGGGGGGGGGGGTTTGCATTAATTCCGGACAAAGCGAAACTTTTATGGGTGACTTGTGGGTGCCTATGGAACATGTTTTTTGTATATTCTACTAGATTCTCCTTGTGCTAACTTTTTGGTGCCCGAAAAACCGCGATTTTTCGGCACTTGTTTCAGTTTTTTGCCTATAACTCGTACACGATGCATCCTACGGAAAATTTTACTCTTTCCTTTATTAAACAGGATGAATTTCTGCGTCGAATGACCACCTGAAACGTTAAGATCGGTTCAGCCGTTTGGCCGAAATCGATCGTTGAAGTTTGACGATTTTTCCCAAATTGGTTGAAAAATGGGTTACGCTCAAGTTTGAAGGCCTGTACATCAAAAACGGCGTATCCAACCAAAAAATGTCACATAATCAAAGTTGTAGAGAATCAAATTTTGTGTAAGAAAAGCATCCCCCCTTCCTCCCCCCTCCCACCCGCCCCTACCAAATGATAGAATAACGAAACAACTTCTGAGTAAACGAAATTATGAGTATTGAAAACGGTGTTGCAATCAAAAAATGTCATATAATCAAAGTGAAACGTCTGTTGTTCAACTTACTAAGGCACTGAGGTACTTGTAATACTAGAAAAGGCGAAAGAAAAAACATTCTCCTGGTCCTAACTTTTGGTGCCCGAAAAACCGCGATTTTTCGGCACTTGATTCAGTTTTTCGCCTATAACTCGTACACGATGCATCCTACGGAAAATGTTACACAATCCTTTATTAAACAGGATGAATTTCTGCGTCGAATGACCACCTGAAACGTTAAGATCGGTTCAGCCGTTTGGCCGAAATCGATCGTTGAATTTTGCCGCTTTTTCCCAAATTGGTTGAAAAATGGGTTACGCTCAAGTTTCAAGGCCTGTACATCAAAAACGGCGTATCCAACCAAAAAATTTCACATAATCAAAGTTGTAGAGAATCAAATTTTGTGTAAGAAAAGCATCCCCTCTTCCTCCCCCCCCCTCCCACCCGCCCATACCAAATGATAGAATAACAAAACAACTTCTGAGTAAACGAAATTATGAGTATTGAAAACGGTGTTGCAATAAAAAAATGTCATATAATCAAAGTGAAACGTCTGTTGTTCGACCTAAGGCACTGAAGTACTTATAATAATAGAAAAGGCAAAAGAAAAAACATCTCCTAGATTCTCCTTTTGCTCACTTTTTGGTGCCCGAAAAACCACGATTTTTCGGCACTTGTTCCAGTTTTTCGCCTATAACTCGTACACGATGCATCCTACGGAAAATTTTTCTCAATCGTTTATTAAACAGGATGAATTTCTGCGTCGACTGACCACCTTCATTTTTTAGATCGGTTCAGCCGTTTGGCCGAAATCGATCGTTGAAGTTTGGCGATTTTTCCCAAATTGGTTGAAAAATGGGTTGCGCTCAAGTTTCAAGGCCTGTACATCAAAAACGGCGTATCCAACCAAAAAATGTCACATAATCAAAGTTGTAGAGAATCAAATTTTGTTTAAGAAAAGCATCCCCCTTTCCTCCCCCTCCCACCCACCCCTACCAAATGATAGAATAACGAAACAACTTCTGAGTGATGGGTGTGTCAATCGCCAAACTTCAACGATCGATTTCGGCCAAACGGCTGAACCGATCTAAAAAATGAAGGTGGTCAGTCGACGCAGAAATTCATCCTGTTTAATAAAGGATTGAGTAAAATTTTCCGTAGGATGCATCGTGTACGAGTTATAGGCGAAAAATTGGAACAAGTGCCGAAAAATCGTGGTTTTTCGGGCACCAAAAAGTGAGCAAAAGGAGAATCTAGGAGATGTTTTTTCTTTTGCCTTTTCTATTATTATAAGTACTTCAGTGCCTTAGGTCGAACAACAGACGTTTCACTTTGATTATATGACATTTTTTGATTGCAACACCGTTTTCAATACTCATAATTTCGTTTAGTCAGAAGTTGTTTTGTTATTCTATCATTTGGTAGGGGCGGGTGGGAGGGGGGGGAGAAAGAGGGGATGCTTTTCTTACACAAAATTTGATTCTCTACAACTTTGATTATGTGAAATTTTTTGGTTGGATACGCCGTTTTTGATGTACAGGCCTTGAAACTTGAGCGTAACCCATTTTTCAACCAATTTGGGAAAAAGCGGCAAAATTCAACGATCGATTTCGGCCAAACGGCTGAACCGATCTTAACGTTTCAGGTGGTCATTCGACGCAGAAATTCATCTTGTTTAATAAAGGATTGAGTAACATTTTCCGTAGGATGCATCGTGTACGAGTTATAGGCGAAAAACTGAATCAAGTGCCGAAAAATCGCGGTTTTTCGGGCACCAAAAAGTTAGGACCAGGAGAATGTTTTTTCTTTCGCCTTTTCTAGTATTACAAGTACCTCAGTGCCTTAGTAAGTTGAACAACAGACGTTTCACTTTGATTATATGACATTTTTTGATTGCAACACCGTTTTCAATACTCATAATTTCGTTTACTCAGAAGTTGTTTCGTTATTCTATCATTTGGTAGGGGCGGGTGGGAGGGGGGAGGAAGGGGGGATGCTTTTCTTACACAAAATTTGATTCTCTACAACTTTGATTATGTGACATTTTTTGGTTGGATACGCCGTTTTTGATGTACAGGCCTTCAAACTTGAGCGTAACCCATTTTTCAACCAATTTGGGAAAAATCGCCAAACTTCAACGATCGATTTCGGCCAAACGGCTGAACCGATCTTAACGTTTCAGGTGGTCATTCGACGCAGAAATTCATCCTGTTTAATAAAGGAAAGAGTAAAATTTTCCGTAGGATGCATCGTGTACGAGTTATAGGCAAAAAACTGAAACAAGTGCCGAAAAATCGCGGTTTTTCGGGCACCAAAAAGTTAGCACAAGGAGAATCTAGTAGAATATACTAAAAATATGTTCCATAGGCACCCACAAGTCACCCATAAAAGTTTCGCTTTGTCCGGAATTAATGCAAACCCTAACTGCTAATTTGACTGGACTATTCATGCAGCATGAATTAATGAGCGAATTTTCAAAGAAATCTTTCAGTTGAAGGTTTTGTTAAGAAAAGGAACAGCGGTGTTGCAATTTCTTTTAGAAAGTTTTTTCTACACGATTCTTGGTTTTTTCGATTTTCAGTATATCGTACCAACATACTGTATGCAAAGGGTATGCTTCAAGATGTCCATATTCACTTTCTACTCGTCTCCACGAACTCATAAGGTACTACCCACACGGCTATTGTTGGTTTTTTTCGATTTTTAGTATGCCATACCAACATACTGTATGCACCGGGTATGCTTTGAAGATGTTAGGAGTCCATATTCACGTTCTACTCGTCTCCACGAACTCATAGAGTACCCACATAGCTATTGATGGTTTTTTCGATTTTCAGTATGCCATACCAACATACTGTATGCACAGAGTATGCTTTGAAGATGTTAGGAGTCCATATTCACGTTCTACTCGTCTCCACAAACTCATAGAGTACCCACGCGGCTATTGTTGGTTTTTTTCAATTTTAGCCTATACCTACTACATGTAATGATGTCGCGATTTTGGTTCATTATTTTCAACAATGAATGCAAATTGTTACACAACGGTTTATTATTTTTCAGTAAAGCTTACCCTTCTGCGAAGAACGCAGTTTCCATTAATAGCTCAATCCAACCATATTATCACCGCGCTAAGTTAACAATCAAGTTTATTTTCACAGTAAGTGCATACCAGCTAAACATCGTTACACCAAATTTGTGGGTGTCTTCAATTGAATTCATTCTTGGTTGATAAGGAAGCATCCATAATACCGTCTAAAAAATCTAAAAAGCGACTTGAAACCTCTATCATTCAGTTAGCAAATATAGTACCTCGATTCATCAACCTGGTTTTGTGTAGACTAAAAACCAAATTCACCTTCAATTTTAGACTCAGATAAACAATCAATCGAAAGTATTAAATTCAGTCAGTCAGATAGACATAAGTAAATTTCTCAAGTAAAACCTTTATTCAAAATTTAACTGTTACAAATACACAACTTCAGATACATTTTCCATTATTTTAAATTAGATACGATTTTTGAGAATTTATTGACACCACACAGCTCTTTGGGACCAACTGTTCGCCTAATGAGGATGATTAGTTACCTGATTAGTGAATATTCATGAAGTATTTCGTCAATTCAAAAGAGTTTTCAATTTCTAGAAATGAATAACGATCGAAAATAGTTAAATGCAGGTTTATTGTGAAATTTATCAGATCGCGTGGGAGTCTGCCAGGCTAGGACCCTAGCTTCTAAGGACCCAAATCTCTCCCCCCCCCCCCCTCCCCTCCTTCCACTTGTCCGAAGAAAGGTTGTGACAGTTCTCTCACAATCAAGTTATCTAAGTTAGTCGATGTTGGACGAATTACGAGTCAAAAACACGAGCGTGAATCGCACAAAAACATTCGCAGACGCAAGTGAGCTAAATTTCAGATGATCAAATGGGATCTTTCTACGATCCTTCGAATAAAATTTCATAGAATTTAACTTGTGCTTATACAACAACCAAGAGTCAAATTTCGTATTGGAGCGGGATAACAATCTTTAGCTGGTAGGTCCTTTCTGTTTCAAGATAAACTTGATTTTTCTTAACCCTGAGCGATATTATGATTGGTAGGTACTAATATTGTAAAACGCTGCAAATTATTACACAATGGTTAATTATTTCTTATTTTTCTATATAGATCACTCGTCTGCAAAGCCTCCAACCATCCAACATGAAGAAAAACATCGATCGCATTTTGGTCAGCTAAAATTTGAACGGAGATTAGGCCTCTTTTGCGATTCACACTCGTGTTTCTGATTTATCGTACGTCAAACCCTTAAATTCTCGTAGGGAGCGAACGGTTTGTCCTACAGAGCTCCGCGTGGTCTCAAAAAATTCTAAAAATTCTATAGAATCTTAAATTGAAGGAAAAACAATAAATTTTGAGTTAGGGCGTTTTCAAAATTTCAAAATTCATTTTTGAACCCTTATAAGTGACCTACATCAACCAAAATCTTCGGGGCACAACTAGACCCCAAATGGAGCCAACATACCAAATTTCATCAAAATCCGTCAATGCTAAGTGGCAAAAGTGCCGCGTACGGCGGACGGACGGCCAATTTTTTTTTCGATTTTTGGATTCAACGTATCTTGAAACTTGAACCAACAAATTTTGAGGGGTTAAAAAATATTATTCTTTTGTGTTCGATTCCAAAGGTTCATTATTGAAAATAATAAACCTGAAAATTGGTACCTGTTTTTTTTTTTTTTTTTTTTTTAATAAGAATAGTAAGTGGTAATGAGAACGAGCAACCAAGAATCAAATGTCCTATTGAAGGCCACAACTCTGGGATGTTTTGCTGTAAAAATAAACCTTTCACGATAATATGGTCGTTAGGTGCTATTAATGGAAAACCCCGTGTTCTTCGCAAACAGGCGATCTTTACAGAAAACGCTGCAAATTATTACACAAAGGTTTATTATTTTTCTACATAGATCACTCGTCTGCAAAGAACAAAACTTTGCCATTGTTATCACCAACCAACTTGAAGAAAAACGTCGATCGCATTTCAGTCAGCTAACATTTGAACGGGGATTAGGCCTCTTTTGCGATTCACTCTCGTGTTTCTGATTTATCGTACATCCAACCCTTAAATTCTCGTAGGGAGCGAACGGTTTGTCCTGCAGGGCTCCACGTGGTGTCAAAAGATTCTAAAAATTCTATACTTCCTTAAATTGATGGAAAAACAATACCTTTATATCAAAATGTTTTGAGTTAGGGCGTTTTCAAAATTTCAAAATTCATTTTTCAACCCTTAGAAGTGACTTACATTAACCAAAATCTTCGGGGCACAACTAGACCCCAAATGGAGCCTACATACCACATTTCATCAAAATCGGTCAATGCTAACTGGGGAAAGTGCCGCATACGGCGGACGGACGGCCAAATTTTTATTCGATTTTTGGATTCTACGTACCTTGAAACGTAAACCAACAAATTTTGAGGGGGTGTTAAAAATGTTGTTTTCTAGGTCGATTCCAAAGGTTCATTATTGAAAATGATAAAAACCAAAATCAACACAATCGGCAACGGTTTCTCAATCGTGTTGCTTTTTGTCAACGCAGAAAACCATCAACATGATCGTGAAAATTACGATTTTTGGGGAGAATTATAATTCGTAATTTTTACGATCAAGTTGATGGTTTTATGCGTTGACAAACAGCAACACGATTGAGAAACCGTTGCCTATTACGTTGATTTTTCATGAATGAAGAAGCTCTTAAGGAAGAACATACAGAATCAAGTCATGTGAAACGTTTGATTTGCACCTCTGATAAATAATATATCAGAGTATGTCCAAGTTTTTTTTATCGATTAAAGCTGTACCTACTGCCCATCTAATTTGTCGTAATTTTTCCCAACTGCGAAGGCGTATTAAGAGACATTTAAAAAATTATTAAAATGACAAAAGCGAAGTTATGAAATTGAATATGATGAATTTATATTTCTCATTAATAATGAGGCCCCATCCTGCTACACAGTTCGTCACCACGAACTCGCTATCACTCGTCACGATCTTGCTATTCAATATCACTGTATATGGCCTGAGCAGATGATTCTCTAGGCTATTGTTATAGTCAGGTCGAATATATCTTGAATAAAACACAGGTTATAGCTTTATGAACGGAATTCGTGCCCACAGTGCACCCAGAAAAAAAAATTCGTAGCTCATTCACCATAATGGAGCCTCCATTTCGAATCTGAAACACAACTGATCACTTCAAACACAAAACCGCATTCAAATCGTTGCAGCGGTCTAACCGTGATGAGCCTCACGTACATCCCTCTGCTCATCTTCGCATTCCTTCAGAAGGACGGAAGTGTGTACTCGGTCTGAGACGCGAAGGAATGCAAATAATGCCAAGGGAAGTAAGAGGATTGTAAAAATTTGAGCGCGGGTATCCGTTTTGAGACGATATAACAGAAATCCCAGCAACACCCTATCCAGCCGGTAAGAACAAGCGCTCAACATCGCATAAGTAACAATTTTACTGTAGTGGAAAGTCAACTTCATCGCTCAAACAGATGATCTCACACCCTTACAATCACATCTATAGAGACCTCAAAGACCATGTATACCTAATTTCAGCGCTTTATGATGAGAAGAAAAGTGGGTTTCATTTTTCATCATTTACTCAGATTTCATCCAAACAACTATCAAAGTTATCCCAGAAAAACTTTGTATTCAATTCTAGAGCTGTAGGAAAAACAAGGGAGAGGAATCGGCTTGTATGATTATAATCACTCACACAGCTGATTCAATCAAACAACTGCAATGGTGGTCCCAGCGAGCCTATTTCGTAATTACAGAGCTCTAGGACAGACAAAGGAGCTTATAATAGTAGTGATAGTTCACCTGAGTTACCATTCGTATCAGCATGAAAAACGCTGCAAATTATTACACAATGGTTTATTATTTTTCTATATAGATCACTCGTCTACAAAATCACCACCATCCAATATGAAAAAAAAAAAAAATCAAAAAGAATCAAAATCACCAACCATCGATCGCATTTCGGTCAGCTCTAATTTGAACGGAGATTAGGCCTCTTTTGCAATTCACACTCGTGTTTTGATTTTTATATATATATATTTCAATATAAACCCTTAAATTTTTGTAGGGAGCGATCGGTTTGTCCTACACAGCTCCGGGTGGTCTCAAAAAATTCTAAAAATTCTATAGAATCCGAAATTGAAGGAAAAACAATACCTTTATATCGAAATTTTTTGAGTTAGGGCGTTTTCAAAATTTCAAAATTGATTTTGGAACCCTTAGGAGTGACCTACATCAACCAAAAGCTTCGGGGCACAACTAGACCCCAAATGGAGCCTACATACCAAATTTCATCAAAATCGGTCAATGCTAAGTGGCAAAAGTGCCGCGTACGGCGGACGGACGGCCAAATTTGTATTCGATTTTTGGATTCTACGTACCTTGAAACGTAAACCATCAAATTTTGAGGGGGTGTTAAAATTTTTTTTTCTTGGTCGATTCCAAAGGTTCATTATTGAAAATAATAAACCAAAATTACAAGAACAACTCTGCAATCAACGTAAACAACTCTCTTAGTTACGGACAGAAAGACAAAACGCTGCAAATTATTACACAATGGTTTATTATTTTTCTATATAGATCACTCATCTACAAAATCACCAACCATCCAATATAAAGAAAAAAAAAAAATAAAATAAAAAAAAATTAAAATCACCAACCATCGATCGCATTTTGGTCAGCTCTAATTTGAACGGAGATTAGGCCTCTTCCGCGATTCACACTCGTGTTTTGATTTATTTATATATATATATTTCAATATAAACCCTTAAATTTTCGTAGGGAGCGAACGGTTTGTCCTACAGAGCTCCGCGTGGTCTCAAAAAATTCTAAAAATTCTATAGAATCTTAAATTGAAGGAAAAACAATACCTTTATATCAAAATTTTTTGAGTTAGGGCGTTTTCAAAATTTCAAAATTGATTTTGGAACCCTTAGAAGTGACCTACATCAACCAAAAGCTTCGGGGCACAACTAGACCCCAAATGGAGCCTACATACCAAATTTCATCAAAATCGGTCAATGCTAAGTGGCAAAAGTGCCGCGTACGGCGGACGGACGGCCAAATTTGTATTCGATTTTTGGATTCTACGTACCTTGAAACGTAAACCATCAAATTTTGAGGGGGTGTTAAAATTTTTTTTCTTGGTCGATTCCAAAGGTTCATTATTGAAAATAACAAACCAAAACACTGAAATCCATACAATACTAACATTTTCTTGCATTCAATATACATTTTCTCCATTAATTTGTACACTAAAATGTCTGTAGAAAGCTGAGGATTTGTGGGAAAGAAGGTCGATTTAGGGAGCTTCTCAAAACTTAAACTTCAAGCTTCGTTTTGAGGTTACATAAAACATATTGTTCGGTAATGCATGCATTCCAGGGGCCGTCCCATTAGATAAGCATTAGGTCAATTAATACCAGTTGGTAAGCGAAAAAACTTTTCCACTCGATGTAATTTAAAAAGTATTTAAGGAAGGAACAGTGCAACCCCCCCCCCCCTCACTATTATCAAATAGGAGAACGTCAGGGTTACCTATCAAGTTTGGAAGAAATCGTTCACTTAGGTACGTTTAAAAAAAATTAAGTTTAATTGTATGTAATTGCACAAATTAAATTTATCGAAAACCATACAGGGGCGAACCCCCACATGAACATTATTCACTTGAATGGGGTGTGCGCATGGGTCGGAAAAACTGTTTATTGTTATTTTTAATCTGAACTAGACCACAGCGCAGAAGCTATCGATGATCAGCACAAAAAGAAACTAACAGGGAACAATCTAGTTAACAATTTCAAGTTAATCGCACTGTAACATCGTTTAGTTTCGCCCGTTACTAGGATTCGTGGACACATATACACACAGATTGTCCAACTTCAACGAGACACGGAATCAAGAAAGTTCAGGATGGTCTAAGACGGAGTATTTGTTTCGCATCCCAAAACTGAAAACAAATCTTCCACTAACTTGGAAGACTCGGAAATAACAGCCAATTAATTACATAGGCGGGGTTATGTAATTAACAGGAGGGTAGTTATTTACATAGTGTTGCCAGGTTGTTAATTACATAGTGGTGCCAGGTTTTGCTTAGTAATGGCAGTGGGGTGGTGATCACACTATAGTTTTGTCATTCGAGTACTAATGAAGGCAAACATCATATCACCCGAATGCTCGGAAAAGAAGGTGAATCAATTCAGCTATCTTCCTTTTCGATTATGACGTCGACGAGTTTCTGTCCGAATTCCAGGGATTGCGCGTTTGGACGTAAGATTGTCTCCTAATAATTCCCTCCCATGTTGACCATTGGTGGACGTACCGCATACGCCACGAAAAATAGGTACTTGTAACAAACGTAACTTGAACTGATTCTCCCGAATTGGAGGAAGGAACTTCGGGATTGACGTTTTGATCATCATTCATGAATCTGACCGTCTGCAATCGTGTGCTACGAGCGAACTATGTCCAACTTGACTAACATTTTGATACATTATTTTCTAATGAACCTACCCCCTCAAAATGTTATGGTTTACTTTTCAAGGTAAATTATTAGGAAAATCGAATTTATAAAAATCCGTCCGTCCGCCGTAAGCGGCAACTTCCTTGGTAAAGACGGACCAATTATGATGAAATTTAGTATATGGGCTCCATTTTGGGCCTAGTTGAACTCCTACGATTTTGGTTATAGTCACTCCCAAAGTTTTGCTTCCGTAAAAAATAGGGGCGACATTTTCAATTCACCTCGAAGACTTCAAATATAAAGGTATTATTTTTTCGTCATTTTATGATAGTATTGCATTTTGCTTCCGAGTCTACCAAGGTAGCGGAAGCTTTTTTAGAATCAATTGAAACTACACAGAGCTCTGTAGGACCAAACGTTTGTTCCCTACAAAGACTCAAGAGTAGGTCGAGTAATAAATCCGAAACTAGAGTGCGAATCGTGAATCGACGTTGGAAAAATCCAACAGCCACGTAGCGTCTTTTGGTTTATTATTTTCAATAATGAACCTTTGGAATCGACCAAGAAAAAAAATTTTAACACCTCCTCAAAATTTGATGGTTTACGTTTCAAGGTACGTAGAATCCAAAAATCGAATACAAATTTGGCCGTCCGTCCGCCGTACGCGGCACTTTTGCCACTTAGCATTGACCGATTTTGATGAAATTTGGTATGTAGGCTCCATTTGGGGTCTAGTTGTGCCCCGAAGCTTTTGGTTGATGTAAGTCACTCCTAAGGGTTCCAAAATCAATTTTGAAATTTTGAAAACGCCCTAACTCAAAAAATTTCGAAATAAAGGTATTGTTTTTCCTTCAAATTAGGATTCTATAGAATTTTTAGAATTTTTTGAGACCACGCGGAGCTCTGTAGGACAAACCGTTCGCTCCCTACGAAAATTTAAGGGTTTATATTGAAATATATATATACATAAATCAAAACACGAGTGTGAATCGCAAAAGAGGCCTAATCTCCGTTCAAATTAGAGCTGACCGAAATGCGATCGATGGTTGGTGATTTTGATCTTTTTTTGATTTTTTTTATTTTTTTTAAATTTTTTTCTATTTATTTATTTTTTTATTTTTTATTTTTTTTTTCTCTTCATATTGGATGGTTGGTGATTTTGTAGACGAGTGATCTATATAAAAATAATAAACCGTTGTGTAATAATTTGCAGCGTTTTTTGCTTCCGAGTCTACCAAGGTAGCGGAAGCTTTGTTTTCACTTTTCAAGGATGAAAAGAGAAGTTCTCCAAAATCAAAATTTTCACTCGCGTTTTGCGTTTTAGACCTTTCTGAACAATTTTGGTTCCGTGTCTGTCTGTGTGTCTGTCATGAAATCCATGTAACCGGCATGAAATTTTCAGGGATTGTGTGGGTTGGCGTTTAGACGGTCCCCTATGAAAATCATCAGTCTCGGACTGATAGTAGCCGCTGCGCATGCGCAAACGTGAATTCCTTGTAACAGCCGTAACTTCCACATTTTCTACCCGATTTCGATGAAATTTTCAGGGATTACGCGGATTAGGTTGTAGATGGTCCCCAATGAAAATCAAGGCCTTAAAATTTACATTAGCCTCTGCGCATGCGCAAACGTAAAATCCTTGTAACAGTCATAACACTTACATTTTTCATCCGAATTTGTTGAAATTTTCTAGGATTGTCCAGATTAGCGTGTAGATGGTCCCCTATGAGGGTAGTGAAAGGTACTTAGAGATTGGTGTTTTGAGATTGACTACTACGCATCGGATCATCTATATAATCGGGTTATGGATGCGAGGAAGCTATGGCACATAGCTGGAAGTGCGGCACACACCCACTTATTTATTTATTTTTTTTTCAACCAAAGTGAGTTGTGCATACCGTTGGACGTCTTAAGGCGGATCAAGTAACAACTTGTTGGGACGATTTCTAACGGGACGAGTATTAAATACTCTAAGAAGAAATCGCCTCAACGAATGTTTTTTCCGGATCCGCCGTAAGAATTTGCTTCCAACGGTAAATGCAGCTCATTTTGGACTTATAGCTGTTAGGAAATTTTTCAGGTATTATTAACATCACAATTATGATAGGTAGGTAGGTAACTTATTTATTGATAGGTATTAATATTAGTAAAAAAAACCCTTGTGAATTGAAATGAATTCGGAAAAACTTTGAAAGTAATTAATGTTTTTAGGTTTGAACAATATAAACGCCAATCATAATAATCCCTGAAAATTTCATCAAATTCCGCTACCTCGGTAAACTCGGAAGCCAAATTCAATTTGGCACATATTTTCTCTTCTCTAAACTCATAAAAGAGAAGAGAACTTTTTTTAATGAATTGTTTCGTGTGGATTTTGTCCAAAATTAAATAAAAAGAATCCCATTTTGAAATAATTTGTATTAGCTGATTTCCCTGTAGTGGGGTAGGATCCACACTGGGGAAGCTCACCCCAACCTGACGGGGTAAGTTCACGCAGCCATTTAAAAAAATAAAATATTTCCAAAAATGAAAAAAAAAATAAAATTAAAAAAAGAATGGTTAATGGAAATGGTTATTTCCTCAGTACTTTTCCAGTGGTGGGAGGACTGTCAGGGATCGTAACCAAGGTCTTACTGAAAGGTTTCAACCATTAATTGATGTCGTACTGATCTGCCTTATCGTTTTAAACGGAATAAATTGGAACCTGCGGAAACTTGCTACCCTGTGGGGAGTTATGTGAAAAAAAGCCAGTGTGACATTACTTACACTTACCTGAGCGTTTCATTGGTAACGTGCAGACGACTTATGAACTAGGGAAGACATGCGAGAGGCAATTAGACGCAAAGAGAGCTTGACTAGGAAGCATGACAGGTAATTTCTAGGCGCCTCGCGTGGAATACCGAGTCAAACAGACCGATGAAAACGTTTTCTAATTGTTCACAAGGTGCATAAGAACCTCATATGCCACCCAACAGCGTGGCCGTGCACATGCATATTCATGTACTCCGGAATTGGATGAGGAATTGTAGGAGAAATACAGTAGTTTTCGTTTTCTCCCTTAAGGGGGGCAAATGAAAACAAAAAGGTCTTCCAGGCTTCCTCTCATACTTACACGATTGTTGATCATAGTGGGATCATTGAAAAGTCAATTTCCTAAGACTCTCCAAGTAGGATGAAACCAACACCCAGAAGTTATGGCAAATTGAAAAGAGTTCACGTTTCACTTTTGCGTATGGGAATTGATGTCCCTCCTATATAATCTCTGAAAGTGTTATCGAAATTAAATGGAAACTGCGGATGAAACGGGTGTTACAAGAATTTGACGTTAGCGCAAGCGAGTACGGTAATACTAGTCCGTGGCCATGAAATTGATACACCAATGAGGAATATCATCGAATTCTGTTTGCATTTTCCTGAATAGTTAATGGTGTGGGATAGATGAAAATGGGTTGATTTCGGAAAATATGTCTCCTGCTATTTTTGGGAGACAATCAAAATTTATGATTTCAAAAAATAACCGGGAAAACGGACCTCTTCAACGTGAAGCGGAAACGCTCGCTAATTGGCTGTTAGGATCGCCATCTCCTCCCAGTGTTGCCCGATGGTACAACGAAATCGTGTTATCTAAGAGGAAAGTTATCAAACAAAAACAGGGGAAACCTAATTTTCCCCGTCATGCTTTTTCTATTTTTTTCTTCAGTTTTTCGATTTCGATATTTACAGGTTTTGAGAAATGTTGCATCTGAGGACTATAGATTTCACGATCTCAGTGCTTCAAGCGGCCGTAAATGAACTATTCCAGGATTACGTCATCCTCCCAGTTTTTTTTAAACGTTCATATTTTCTATACTGTTTTGTTTATTCGTAAATTATGAAGTACGGGCTGAAAGTTTGCCTTAGGTGGTTTTTCGAGGTGCTGAATCCGATTTTGGGGTCAAAAAAGGAAATTCCGAGATGGTGAAATTCCTCATTATACCCTAAAAAACTTGCGAACCCTGGAATATTTTATTGAAATCGGACAGTAACTTTGTATGGACATGGAAACAAAATTAATCAAAAAAGAAGTATTATCCTTAAAATAGGAAAGTAATTTTGATTTCGATGAATTTTTTATTTCCACCTCTCAAAAATACAAACAGTGCTTCCGTAACTTTGATATACTCAGAAGCAAAAAAAACTGCAAATTGTTTCCCAAATTATTATTACATAAACTAATTTGACTAAAAAAAGAACCCTATACATGAACCTTCTGGTCGGAAAGCTTATGATGAATGGGGTTGAGATACAAGCACTTCTAGATACGGGAGCCTCTGTAAACCTGGTTAGGGCCTAGTACAAGAAACTAACTGGGCCAGTAAAGATGATCACCAAGTTTTGAAGGGATTCAATGGTGCTAGAGAACATATCCGTCAATCAGTCTCATTAGATATCGCATCCAATGGAGTCGAAATTAGCACTTCTGCTTTTGTCATGAATAACATGACTTTTGAGGCGATTATAGGATTAGCAACTTTGAAGAAATTAGGGAATGAACTAATCCAATCAGTTCCCGCTATTACCCTCCCATCTCCAACAGTTACAACCATTATGACCACCAAACGAATTTACTGTCGAGAGGATGTGAACAAACTTTTTCCTAAGATCACTAATACAAGAGGAGTTCCTGACTGTCTCATAGACTTCGCGTTGAAACCAGATGCTCCTGTGGTTAAATTGAAACCTTACAGGTTTTCAAGAGAAAAGCATGCATGGGCCCTGGATAAGATTCAAGAACTACTGGACAGAAACATTATGAGACGATCGGAGTCCAACTTTTCTTCTCCATGTGTGATTATTCCCAAAGAGAATGGAAGCTGGAGGCTCTGCCAGGACTACAGAGAGGTGAATAAATTCACCGAACTAGATCCATTTCCATTCCCCATTATAGACGATATAATTTGTGGATTTGGAGGATGCAAACATTTCTCCAAATTGGATCTGAAGGACGTATTCCATCAACTCTGTTCTGAGATTAGAAATGAAATATTCGGTGTTCCGTAATTTTATTCTATATAGATTTTAATACTTCAAGTATTTAATTGTGAGAGAGTCATAACGTTTGAATTTGTTAATGAATTAACGTTCAATTTGTTAAGAAAATTGATTGATTTCTGTGCCAGATTTCAAAGAAATGTCATATTTGATAATATAACAAATCTAGACACAGTAGTAGCACAAATGTGGCAATCACTTTAGTTATCCTCTAGAAAAGTTTGCTTCCTTGAATAAATGTTCTCAACAACATAACATTTGGTTGAACTGTTTTATCCAGTAGAAATAAAACGACAAATAAATCATATCAATGATCTAAGTTTTATCGCTTATTGGTTGGATACTAAACATTATGTAAATTTGATATTTTTCCTAAATGTATCATCTTTTGATTTTATTAACAAAAAACTATACATAATGTAAGATTTCAAGTAGAAAAGCAATTGAGAACTACAGGGTTAATATAAAAACATTTCCGAACTTTTTTTTTCAACATAATTTCTCAATTATGATTTTAATCCACCAAACCGTTCCACGATGAAGCTCTACTGTGCGAATTTCTGACTAGTTAGTCGATTTGAGTGTATCTGCGAATGTCCAATAATTTCCACCACAGTATGAGGTAGAGTTGAAATTGAGTTCGCGGAACTGCTACATGTAAGAAAACCACTTGAAGACATTTTGCAGGCTATTTCATTACCAGCCTGCCAAGATTAAAATTCGCACCTCGTCACCAACTGACAATATTATTCGGGAATGGGTTCTTGACAGTAAGTATTGGTTACTGGAAGTTACGATGAGCTGAAATCCAGCTCCTTGGAAGTTGGAGGAAAATGGAAGTTACGAGGAAGTAAGGCGAGGAAGTAAATATGATGGTAATAATAAGAAAGATAATTTGGATTCTTTCCGAATATTCACACCACAAGATCAAAAACACCGTAATTCTGTACCTCGGATCACTTCCACAAGTAATTTTCTCGAATAAAACTTCAACCATAGAATCGAGGATTCGCGTTGTTCTCAAACATCGGCATTCCTATTCGTCGAGATCCTCTCTGGAATCAGCTACTCCTTCGACGTCCCTTCGTGCTCAGCTGATGAGTGTCCATTGTAGGAACGATACAAACACGGATTTCTCTTCTTCAGTTTCGCCTTTTAATCTGGCTAGGTATATCATTTTACTAACGTACGCATGAATTGATGTAATTGGCTTGTTGATTAATATAAACCAGGATCATCATTTTACACGTGGGAGGTGTCTTGTTCGTAAGCATTTTACGTCCGAGTCCACCTGGGTTGTGGAAGCAATGTTTTCACTTAAGGGAAGAGAATTTTTTTAAATAAAAAAATACTCTCATTTTGGTTTATTATTTTCAATAATAAACATTTGGAATCGAACAAGAAAAAAATTGTTAACCCCCCTCAAAATTTTTTGGTTTACGTTTCAAGGTACGTAGAATCCAAAAATCGAATAAAAATTTGGCCGTCTGTCCGCCGAATGCGGCACTTTCCCCACTTAGCATTGACTGATTTTGATGAAATTTGGTATGTGGGCTCCATTTGGGGTCTAGTTGTGCCCCGAAGATTTTGGTTGATGCAGGTCACTTCTAAGGGTTGAAAAATGAATTTTGAAATTTTGAAAACGCCCTAACTCAAACATTTTGATATAAAGTTATTGTTTTTCCATCAATTTAAGATAGTATAGAATTTTTCGAGAACACGCGGAGCCCTGTAGGACAAACCGTTCGCTCCCTACGAGAATTTAAGGGTTGGAATTACGATAAATAAGAAACACGAGAGTGAATCGCAAAAGAGAACTAATCCCCGTTCAAATGTTAGCTGACCGAAATGCGATCGATGTTTTTCTCCAAGTTGGTTGGTGATAACAATGGCAATGCCTTGTTCTTTGCAGACGAGTGATCTAGATAGAAAAAAATGAACCTTTGTGTAATAATTTGCAGCGTTTTCTGTAAAGATCGCCTGTTTGCGAAGAACACGGAGTTTTCCACTTTTTTTTAATAGCACCTAACGACCATATTATCGCGAAAGGTTTATTTTTACAGCAAAACATCCCAGAGTTGTGGCCTTCAACAGGACATTTGATTCTTGGTTGCTCGTTCTCATTACCACTTACTATTGTTATTAAAAAAAATAATTAACAGGTACCAATTTTTAGATTTATTATTTTGGAATCGACCAAGAAAATTTTTTTTTTAACACCCCCTCAAAATTTGATTGTTTACGATTCAAGGTACGTAGAATCCAAAAATCGAATAAAAACGCTGCAAATTATTACACAATGGCTTATTATTTTTTATTTTTCTATATAGATCACTCGTCTGCAAAGCCACCAACCATCCAACATGAAGAAAAATATCGATCGTATTTCGGTCAGCTTTAATTTGAACGGAGATTAGGCCTCTTTTGCGATTCACACTCGTGTTTCTGATTTCTCGTATCCAAACTTTAAATTCTCGTAGTGAGCAAACGGTTTGTCCTACAGAGCTCCGGGTGGTCTCAAAAAATTCTAAAAATTCTATAGAATCTTACGTTGAAGGAAAAAAATACCTTTATATCAACATTTTTCGAGTTAGGGCGTTTTCAAAATTTCAAAATTCATTTTGGAACCCTTAGAAGTGACCTACGTCAACCGAAATCTTCGGGCACGCGGCACCGTACGCGGCAACCGTACGCGGCACTTTCCCTTATTAGCATTGACCGATTCTGATGAAATTTGGTATGAAGGCTCCATTTGGGGTCTAGTTGTGCCCCGAAGATTTTACTTGATGTAGGTCAGTTCTAAGGGTTCAAAAATTAATTTTAAAATTTTGAAAACGCCTTAACTCAAAAAATTTTGATACAAAAGTATTGTTCTTCCTTCAATTTAAGATTCTATACAATTTTTAGAATTTTTTGAGACCACGCGGAGCCCTGTAGGACAAACCGTTCGCTCCCTACGAGAATTTAAGGGTTTTACGTCCGATAAATCAGAAACACGAGTGTGAATCGCATAAGAGGCTTAATATCCGTTCAAATTAAAGCTGATCGAAATGCGATCGATGTTTTTCTTAATTTTGGATGGTTGGTGGTTTTGCAGACGAGTGATCTATATAGAGAAATAATAATCATTATGTAATAACTTGCAGCGTTTTTCTGATTTATCCAATCCTTAAGTTCTTATAGGAAGCTAACGGTTTGTTCTAAAGAGCTCTGGGTGGTCTCATTCGATTCTAAAAATGCAATACTATCTTAAATTAATGAAATGAAAATCGTTACAGTAAAAGTTTTTGAGCTAGGGCGTTTTGTAAATTTCAGCCCTTATTTTTCACCCCTTAGAAGTGACTGACATCAACCAAAAGCTTCGGGGCACAACTAGACCCCAAATACACCAAATTTCATCAAAATCGTCCCATGGTAACTAAGGAAAGAGCCGCGTACCAAAGACGAAGTGTGGAATCAACCAATTTTGAGAGGGGTTTAAAATTTTTTTTTTCTTGGTCGGTCTCAAAGGTTTATTATTGAAAATAGTATACCAGAAAGTTAGCCAAAAGTAATAAATGGAGATCAAATATATTCATCATTCATTTATTTACTCATTTTCGGGTCGCTGGTCACTAATTTGAAATTAGTTCCGCAAGATCATGACAGTATTTCAAGATAGGTACAAGCATAAAATTTTACCACTCAAAACCCCTAGTTTTTACAACCTACCATCAACCTTCCAGGTGGTGTCACTTTCTGGATTAATTTATTAATTAATATCTCATAGTTGATAACTCCAGAATTTAGGGGATTGAAGCCATTTATACTGAACAAAATATCAAACACGGCAGTGCTATCATTCATCAGGATGGTGCAACTTGGGATTCGAGGTCAACGACCGGAAAAGTCTGTAGGAAAAGAAACTTCTTTAATTTTGGCAGACTTTTTCTGGACCGCCGAATGGCTTCTTCATGGTGACTGAAATGTAATGGCCATATTAATCGTTTCTACAGTTGTTTAGTGTGTGAACGTCTGCACCGTAATGTGTTTTTTTTTTTCAGACTCGTTCGTTTATATTTCGTGATTCGGGTTTTTCAAGGGTATCATCATTCAACCTTCCAAAATGAATGGGAATGTATTTCAGTTTCATGAAACATTCATTTAATAGGTAAAAACTTTAATAACTGGACTTTTTTTCTGTATTAGTTTTTTATTTTATTGTTTTTAATTAAAAAAAAACCTTTCGAGTCCAACTTTTACTTTTAGCGAATTTTCAAGGAAAATGAAGCTATTGCAACGGTCTCAAAATTATTAGAATGAACTTTTTCAAAAAATTGTTTCACTCAAATCCGTTTTGGAACATTCTAAAACAATCCCTGGAGAGTGGAAATAAAAACTTGCTAAGGACTCTGGATACAATATATAAATCTCTTATTAGCTCATATAATTGACTTACTAGTTACCTTTTGTTACCATGGTTTCTTTCCTCAACCACACATTCAACTGAAAGATTTCTTTGAAAATTCGCTCATTAATTCATGCTGCATGAATGGCCTTTTTTAAAGATGCCGTAAACCTTTATACTTTGTTCCAGGGGAGATAACTTTTGTCCAAAATCGGAAACACTTCCGTGATACAAAACTCAAGTGAAACTGCAAAAAGCTGCAAATTATTACACAAAGGTTTATTATTATATAGATCACTCGTCTGCAAAGATCACGGCTTTGCCATCGTTACCACCAAACAACTTGAAAAAAAAACATCGATCGCATTTCGGTCAGCTAACATTTGAACGGAGATTAGGCCTCTTGCGATTCACACTCGTGTTTCTGATTTATCGTAAGTCCAACCCTTAAATTCTCGTAGGGAGCAAACGGTTTGTCCTACAGGGCTCCGCGTGGTCTCGAAAAATTCTATACTATCTAAAATTATGGAAAAACAATACCTTTATATCAAAATGTTTGAGTTAGGGCGTTTTCAAAGTTTATAAATTCATTTTTGAACCCTTAGAAGTGACCTACATCAACCAAAATCTTCTAGGCAGAACTAGACCCGAAATGGAGCCCACATACCAAATTTCATCAAAATCGGTAAATGCTAAATGGGGAAAGTGCGGCGTACGGCGACGACCGGCCAAATTTTTATTGGATTTTTGGATTCTACGTACCCTGAAACGTAAACCAACAAATTTTGAGGGTGGGTTAAAACATTTCTTTCTTGGTCGATTCCAAAGGTTTGTTGATTGAAAAAATTGAAAATAATAAACCAAAATCAGGCATTCTCCGCACATTCAGGGCGCCTAGCATATCATACCATCTTTATATCGATTACCCGTAGATGCTATCGATAATAAGTGTTTTTCCGCATAACGTTCACCGACACACAGTAGGTACTACATGTGGCTAAGCAACTTGTTGAAGGTTAGTATAATAGTTAGTATAATACCTCTCCTGTCATGTTAGGAATCTAATTGAAGTGAATATGAGGGAGAAAAAACACTTTATTGAATATTGTAGAAGGAAAAAAGGTGGACGAGGACTCCAGTAGTTGGTTATTATGGCCATTATTTAAAAAAAAAAATAAAAAATAAAAACATTTGTACTTGTAGAGCACGTTACTTTGGTCCGACTTGTATAAAATATTCCCTGGAAGAAAAATCTCATTTGATTACGACAGTCAAAAAAACGTCTGCCAAGTGGGTGTGGCACATAGCTTCCTCGTATCCATAACCCGATTGTATAGATGATCCGATGCATAGGTAGTAGTTAATCACAAAACACCAATCTCTAAGTACCTTCCACTACCCTCATAGGGGACCATCTACACGCTAATCTGGAAAATCCTAGAAAATTTCATCAACTTCGGATGAAAAACGCTGCAAATTATTACACAATGGTTTATTATTTTTCTATATAGATCACTCGTCTACAAAATCACCAACCATCCAATATGAAGAAAAAAAAAGAAAAAAAAATCAAAAAAAAAGGAAAAAAAATAAAATAAAAATCACCAACCATCGATTGCATGTCGGTCAGCTCTAATTTGAACGGAGATTAGGCCTCTTTTGCGATTCACACTCGTGTTTTGATTTATATATATATATTTCAATATAAACCCTTAAATTTTCGTAGGGAGCGAACGGTTTGTCCTACAGAGCTCCGCGTGGTCTCAAAAAATTTTAAAAATTCTATAGAATCTTAATTTGAAGGAAAAACAATACCTTTATATCAAAATTTTTTGAGTTAGGGCGTTTTCAAAATTTCAAAATTGATTTTGGAACCCTTAGGAGTGACCTACATCAACCAAAAGCTTCGGGGCACAACTAGACCCCAAATGGAGCCTACATACCAAATTTCATCAAAATCGGTCAATCCTAAGTGGCAAAAATGCCGCGTACGGCGTACGGCGTACGGCGGACGGACGGCCAAATTTTCATTCGATTTTTGGATTCTACGTACCTTGAAACGTAAACCATCAAATTTTGAGGGGGTGTTAAAATTTGTTTTCTTGGTCGATTCCAAAGGTTCATTATTGAAAATAATAAACCAAAATTAAGTGAGGTGTATGTGATTAGATCAAAAAAATGCGCAGTCGCTTCTATCAGTCCGGGGATGATGATTTTCATAGGGGACCATCTAAATACTAATCTGTAACATCCCTGAAAATTTCATTGAAATCGGGTTGAAAATGTGGAAGTTATGGCCGCTACAAGGAATTCACGTTTGCGCATGCGCAATGGCTACTATCCGTCCGGAGGTGGTGATTTTCATAGGGGACCATCTAAATACTAATCTGTAACATCCCTGAAAATTTCATTGAAATCAAGTTGAAAATGTGGATGTTATGGCCGTTACAAGGAATTCACGTTTGCGCATGCGCAGTCGCTTCTATCAGTCCAAGGATGATGATTTGCATAGGGGACCGTCTACACACCAACCCGCACAATCCCTGAAAATTTCATCGAAATCGGACAATAACTCCGTATAGTTATGCGCGTTACAAGGAATTCATGACAGACAGACAGACACACAGACACGGAACCAAAATTGTTCAGAAAGTTCTAAAACGCAAAACGCGAGTGAAAATTTTGATTTTGGAGAACTTTTTTTTTAACCTTGAAAAGTGAAAACAAAGCTTCCGCTACCTTGGTAGACTCGGAAGCAAAAGTTTGAAGTCGTGGAAATGGCCGGCAAAGGAGGACATCCTCGATTATCAGTGGGATCAAGTGATAGGGAGGATTAACCCCCTACCCAAGAAAGCAATTTCAGTCGTGAGTGACAGCCTGTAATATCGTTGTTATATTAAAACTTTGACGTTTTATTAGGGATCCCCCCCTCCTCTTTATTGGAACAAACTGATCATGTGGAATCTCATACATAAGTCTAAAGCTTGAAAAACGTTGTTTTAGATGGGTTATGAACCTGGACCATCCTAGGGTTATTTTGGTCCGAACATTACCACACAAAAATGTACATAAGCAGAACTAATCAACTTTTTGAGCAGTTCTAGTTAGATTTGTTAGATTCCTATTAGTATAAAAATCAATTTTTACATCGGAAATTTTTCAAAAGATAATGGCAAAAACTAGACCAAAGTACGAGTGTTCTAGGTACCTTGAATGCACGTGGAATCCAAAAATCGAACTACAAGAATTCCATCCATCCGGCCTTCAGAACACTACAACCAAAATTAATGAAAATTTGAATATGGGCCTCATTTGAGGGTCTAGTTGAGCTACGAAACTTGTGGTTTCGGTCAACCCTGACGGTATGAAGTAGGGGATGAAAGTTTTAAAACGCTCCAACTCGAAAATGTTCAATAAAAGGGTATTTGGAATAGATAGAAATTTGCATGAACGAATGAGATCACCAAACGTCCAAGCGTTTGCACCTCAAAGTTCAAACATGAGCTGATTTGACGCAATTGAACTTATCTATTTTCATCGAGTAAAGTTTGATGCTTCTCTGAAACTTTTTTTGCCCACTGAAGGTTGAGTATGAGGTAGGTAACCTCGGGTAAAATAGATTATAGTAAGCAGATACTCAGGAACAGTGATCAACGCAGAATGTATGGAGAAACAAACATGAACCCTCGTGCATGTTTGCTTCTTCTTCTTCATCATTTTCCATCAAATGATTGATGATTAGAAATTTTCGAGCTACTGCCATGTTGCATGCTGAGGATGAGCCAGCAAGAATTTCAGTTCTCTTAACTACGACTATAATAAATATTTGGAGAAGAAACTAAGCGATTTGGATGAAATTCAAAGGGCTTTCTATTCTTAGGCACTCAAATACTCGAATCAACATGAAATTAGCTCATTCGTGGAATTACGGCGAGGAAAGTAATTTACACCATCCTTTTTCAGTTCATTTTATAATAATCAACACATCAGTGCCAATGTAACAGTAAATATTTTCAAAACTTTACCTAACTATGGAAATTTTCGGGCCAACAAAACTGCTTCATCATCGAAAATTCGTAAGTTACTACATACTACAGAGGAGATTCGAGTAATGACAAAATCATCAAATGAAGATACGTTTGGTGTAAGGCTTCACACTACTTTCCTCGCCAAGAATTTCAAGAAAAAAAACATATTCACGAGACAATAACATAAATTACTTATTATACGTGATTTTCTCGCTGAATCGGGAGAGTTGATAGGTGGAAGAAGTATACTTAGTTTTACTACTACTACTAAAATTGAGTTGTCACGGTACTGTCTCGGCAGAATTGAATTATTAGGTACCTGAAGTTTTTACAAAGTTGTGCCTATTTTCAATTCCGTAGGAATAATAAGATTTGCTGGCAACGTCAACGTTCAACGTTCATCAATGAATTTAATATTAAATCCATTGAAAAAGTACATTGTGATGCTATCGGTGGGCCCCTCCCCCTCCTTGGCTCTTAAATGTTAACTATAGGCACTAGGACTGTAACGATGCTTACTTGTGTAGCCCGACAAGATCTATCTGCCTATATAAATAAAGCTCGAAAAATAGATTTTTCGGAATTGTCACACTGCTATTATTAAGGTGCATAATATATTTAACATTTAAAATTGAATTCCTCCTTTTTCAAATTGAATTCCTTCCTTTTCAAAACGAATTCATCCATTTACAAAAATGAATTCGTCCTTCCTAAATAGGGACAAAATATCGACGTAGCAAGACTAAAAATAGTCCGGGAGAACATCCTTAGGCTAGGAACACACGGGGCGCCGTAGGGCGCCGACGCTTGCGTCAGCGTCTTTTTCAACTCCACCTCCCAAGCTAAAATGCACTGGATTGTATCAGAGCGCACACACGGAGCGTCGGCGATTTTTATCCGCAAGAGTCTGAGAATCCACGACGCTGCACCTTGACTCCGACGCTCACGGCGCTAGAGTGAGCGTCGTGGGAGCCGTGTTAAAATGTGAACCACAGCATCAGAGCGCACACACGAGGCGTCCCTACTCCCTTCGTGACGCTCAAAGGTAGACGTTTCGAGGTTGTGCTTAGTGCGTGCTTTGTTTGTTCGTTCGTCAAAAATGAGTTGTGACATGGATTTATTGATTTCGGCGGTTCAGGAAAGGCCGTCCATTTGGGACAAGACCCTCACTGACTACAAAGATCGGAACTTGACAGGGAAAGCTTGGCAGGAAGTATGCGGATTCATTCACTGCGACATACGGAAATAGTTTTTAAATTTTTCATTGTCCTCCCTCAACTCCGAATAAAGGGTGTAAAAAACTAAACTCTGATTTCGCAAAGAAATTATGGGGTGAATCCACATGAGTCAGTGTTTCTTCTTTCTGAGCCTGCGATAGAGAATAAACATTGCCACAGCTTTCTCCCTTTCCATGGTGAATGCAGGCGTCAAACTGAGAAAAAAGACGCCTCGTGTGTGCGCGTGGGGTTTGGGCGACAAAAGACGCTGACGCAAGCGTCGGCGCCCTACGGCGCCCCGTGTGTTCCTAGCCTTAGCGTGATACAGTAATAGAGTGCATTGACATCAGGGCAGAGGATTAGCGCCACCAAGGCAGCCTCCCCATTGTGGAAAAAAAGTTAAAACCCTTGTATGAATTTCTTTATAATAAACTTGCATGAATTCTCGCAAACTTTTTGTAAATTTCTTGTGAGCGTTGTACATTTCTTCAACATCTGCAAACATCTTCTAGATCTGTTAAGCATTGCAGTTTCTTCGAGAAAAAATTCTGCATCTATTTTCTAGTCTGGTTGCCTTCAAGATTTTTACCCTCTTTATGAAGGACGAATTTGATTTGAAAAAAAAGAAGAATTCAATTTGAAAATGCTATGCGGGGTGGTCCGCGAGTTAGACAGTAATCCAGTCTATTTTGACTCGGAGTAATAAATTCGGTTCAAAGCTATTCTTCATAATTTTCTCCGAAGATTTCAAAACTAAGTTCGTTTGCCAAATGGGAACCTCCGTTTTTAATTGCAGATCCGGATTCTACGTAGATTTCAAGAATTTTCGAACCCTCACTAGAATTTTCTATTGCGCCCAACCACTCCTGGAGCGCTCAAAGATGCGTAAACCCAACTGTGAGCACTTTTTTGACGCTGAATCACATGGAGGTATTCGTTTTTTTTAATCTGACAGGGATTTTTCTAAATGGGGGCCAAATATTCAGTTGTTTTTAGTGAAAAAACATCTTTTTTCTTCTACGAGAAAAAGAACAAAAACATAAAATTCCAGTCATAGAATATACCAGCAAAAATACAAACAAAAAAAAATCAAATCCCAGTCTTTTTGGTTCAAAGCTATTCTTCATAATTTTTTTCGTAAATTTCAAGAATTACAAAATTGCGCGTTGCGCACCAGTTTTGTAGTTTTATATGGGAATCCCCGTTTTTTATTGCAGATTCGGATTCCAAGTGAAATTTCACGAAATTTCTCATAGAACGCTCAAAATTGCGCAACCCCACGATCGCACCAAAATTAGGTTTTGGAAACCCCAACGGTGGCACAAGATATTTAATTATTTTTCGATGCTGATTCATTTTTTAATTTGACCGGGATTTTTCTAAGTGGGGGCCAAACATTCAGTTGTTTTTAGCAAAAAATCCCTCTTTCTTTTCTTCTAAGAAAAAAAGAACAAAAAAATCAAATCCCAGTCAAATCAAAAATATGAATACCAAAAAAACCAAAGTATCAAATTCCAGTCAAGACAAAAAAATGAATACCTCCAAGTGATTCAGCGTCGAAAAATAATCAAATATCATGTTGGGGTTCTCCAAAACCTAATTTTGGTGCGATCGTGGGGTTTCACAATTTTGAGCGTTCTATGAAAAATTTCGTGAAATTTTCTTGAAATCCGAATCAGCAATAAAAAACCGAGATTCCCATTCAAAAAAACAAAACTGGTGCGGATGCGCAATTTTGTAATTATTGAAATTTACGGAAAACATTATGAACATTAGCATGAACCGAAACGTTTTCTCTGACAATAAATTAGTGAAAATAGACTGGGGGTGCCTAACCCGCGGACCACTCTGTATATAATAAACGCAATATCCGAAATAGTACAATCCTTAGATTGTAAAACCGTCTTTTGTACAACGTGCGATAGATACAACCCGCTGTACAAGTTTCGCGCTCTGTCCAAGGAAAGCTGTACAATACAAGGAAATTGTGGGAAGTAGTTGGCATGAACGGACATCGTACAGCTCCGCTTTGAACAATGTTGGTGAAAGGGTCCTCCTTGTTATATTTGGGATCTGATGCCCTATGCCCTCCGAGTCGAAAGCTTCATATCTCTCGAGAGATAACTTCATGGATTATAAGTTCAAAATGAAACTCGATAAGATCACTTCGTTGAGAGACGATTGAAAGAGCTTCCAGCGTCCGAAAACTCCAATTCGCGTCTTGCCAAGACGTATTTTGGCTCATGGAACACTAAATCGTCAATGTCACCTAGAAAATTCACTGCTTGAATGGAACATCATTCCAAGATTCTCAGTTATTTTTCTCGTAATTCGTATTTCACGAACAAATTTCATTTTCCATCAAGAATGAACGCCAACGAATTTTTGACTCATGGAACGCTAAATTGACCAACGATCAGACAATGCTACATGAAAATTGTGATTTTGGGCAGAATTCATATTGTCATTATGGAATATACAACTGAATCCATACACATTAATTTACTTATTTGCCGATATTCGTAGTCGGATAGAGCATAAATCGATTCACGAATTTAAATCGATTACTATGATTTGATTTAATCGACTATTCTGCTGAGTGGACGGTCGCGGAAGAGGACTTTGGACGGTGATCGTGAATTGACACGTTCCGGGGATGGGGGAGACAAGGTCACCCGTAGATTACAGATTGTTGAACATTGAGATTGTCGAGTAAACAAGACTCACCGGTAGCTGGATGTAGCAGTGGTTGCCTAATTCCGGATCGTCGAGTATTTTGGGTGGAAGCGGTCGTTTTTTGACGACGAAGACTTTGCCGATGTCGCCGCGGTAGCGATTGACGATGCGGAAGACGACGACGAGGCCCCAGAAGAGGCCGATCAGGTACATGATGACGGTGATGGCGAGGGGGATGACGTATTTGCGGATGAACGCGGACGCCTTGGCGATCGCAGATTGCGGTTCCTCGGCCATCGCAGGATTCTGTGGGTGACTGAGGGACTGGTGAACTCGGACTGACGCCGCGGATGAAGGCCCCCCCGCTGGCAGACGCCCCCACCTGGTGACCCCCCACCGACTCATCGCTAGACAACATCAACACTGACACATCAATTTTTCCAAGTGGATCTCGATAAGATGAGTAGTCGAAATGAAGAAAACACCAACCAAGAGGGATTCACAGATTTCACAACTATCAGATGGGCGATTAATTCTGTAAAATCATTTGATTTCCTTTCATCGTATTTCTGGCCCCAACAGCAAGTTTCTCGTTAAATTGCTTCCGAGTCTACCAAGATAGCGGAAACTTTGTTTTTACTTTTCAAGGTTTGGAAAAAAATACTCCAAAATCTAAATGTCCACTCGCGTTTTACGTTTCGGACCTTGCTGAACAATTTGGGTTCCGTGTCTGTCTGTCTGTGTGTCTGTCATGAAATCCTTGTAACGGGCATAAGTATACGAAGTTGATGTTCGATTTTGATGAAATTTTCAGGGATTGTGCGAAGTGGCGCGTAGACAGTCCCCTATGAAAATCGACACCCTCAGAGTGATAGTAGCTACTGCGCATGCGCAAACGTGAATTCCTACAGCCGCAACTTCTACATTTTACACCTGAATTACATGAAATTTTCAGGGATCATGCGGATATTCATAAATATCGGCTCGAGCGAGTACAGAGGAAATTCTTACGTTATATTGCCTACAAGATGGGTATGGCTCATGAGGACGTTGATTTCGAGTCTCTACAGCGTAGATGCGGCTTGACCACGCTCGAGAGGAGAAGATGCGTGAAAGACCTAGTTCTCCTCTACAAGATTGTCAACGACGTGATCCACTGCCCACCCTTGCTGTCGAGGATTGATTTCCTTGTCCCTCGCATCGCTTCCCGATCACCGTTATTGTTCAGCGTCCCCTTTGCCTCAACAAACTATGATCGGAATCGACCGCTTCACCGTCTCCCCCGAAGTGCCAATCTCTTTTCGACTTTTTATCCTCAGTTCGATTTCTTTTTCTCTCCCCTCTCATCGCTCAAGATTTTATTTTCAAACTCCCAAGTTTCATTTCAGTAGTTTTCATTTTCATTTCCCCCTCCCCTTTTGTTTTTCTTTTCTCTTTAAATCTTTCATCATTTATTCCCGCATTTATATTTATATCAGTTAGATTCACGTTCCCTTATGTAGAATGACGTACTATTTTATTTTTAAAATGTAATTGGGCTTGCCCGTATTAAATAAATAAATAAATAAATAAAATAAATAAATAAGATACGAGCTTAGATGATGATTCCCTATGAAAATCTCGGCCCCCAAATAGACAGTACTCTGCGCATGCGCAAACGTAAAATCCTTGTAACAGCTATAACACCTAAATTGTTCATCCGAATTTGATGAAATTTTGTAGGATTGTTCTAAGTGCGCCTGATTTTTTTTTTTTTTTTTTTTTTTTTAATTTTTCATCGAAAGTTGGCCTTTCCTGAGATTTTTGACATCAGCCGTTCTATTTTTGGATGGGACCCCCAGCCACGGCCCACTATGAAGTCACAAACATTCGAAATTTTGAAAAATCATAGATAAAGGTCTTCTCACGCTAGAAGGTCGTTGGTGTCAAAATTCTCAGAATGAGGTCTAGTCTTGATTAAAGCTATTCCGACCCAGGCGCACACCTCATTGGGACGGTCCCTACGAAAATCATTGTATCCAGACTGGTAGTATCCGCTACGCATGTGCAAACGTGAATTCCTTGTAACAGCCACAATTTCTAAATTTCTCGTCCGATTTCGACGACATTTTCAAGGTCCATTAGGATTGGGGTGTAGATGGTCCCCTATGAGGGTAGTGGGAGGTACTTAGATATTGATGTTGTGAGGTAAACTACTATGCATCGGATCAACTATACATCGGGTTATTGATGCGAGGAAGCAATGTGCCACACCCACTTGGCAGACGTGGTTTCCTTCTATCTGCTAAATATGAATTTCAGTGATGATAAAAAGCTATACCACAAAACTATCCGTTAAAAATCTACTTTTGGTTTATTATTTTCAATAATGAACCTTTGGAATCGACCAAGAAAAAAAAAATTTTAACACCCCCTCAAAATTTGATGGTTTACGTTTCAAGGTACGTAGAATCCAAAAATCGAATAAAAATTTGGCCGTACGCGGCACTTTTGCCACTTAGCATTGACTGATTTTGATGAAATTTGGTATGTACGCTCCATTTGGGGTCTAGTTGTGCCCCGAAGCTTTTGGTTGATGTAGGTCACTCCTATGGGTTCCAAAATCCATTTTGAAATTTTGAAAACGCCCTAACTCAAAAAATTTTGATATAAAGGTATTGTTTTCCCTTCATTTTAAGATTCTATGGAATTTTTAGAATTTTTTGAGACCACGCGGAGCTCTGTAGGACTAACCGTTCGCTCCCTACGAAAATTTAAGGGTTTATTTTGAAATATATATATATATAAATCAAAACACGAGTGTGAATCGCAAAAGAGGCCTAATCTCCGTTCAAATTAGAGCTGACCGAAATGCAATCGATGGTTGGTGATTTTGATTTTTTTTTTTTCTCTTCATATTTGATGGTTGGTGATTTTGTAGACGAGTGATCTATATAGAAAAATAATAAACCATTGTGCAATAATTTGCAGCGTTTTTCTGTTCATTATATGGCCAAGTGGGTGTGGCACATAGCATCCTAGTAATCATAACCTGGTTGTATGGATGATCCGATGGATAGTTGCTAATCTCAAAACATCAATCTCTAAGTACCTTCCACTAACCTCATAGAGGACCATCTACACCCCAACCCGCGCAATCCCTGAAAATTTCATCAAATTCGGGTGGAAAATGTAGAAGCAATGGCTGTTACAAGAAATGTTATTTGCATATGCGCAGTAGCTACTATCAGTCCGGGGGCAATGATTTTCATAGGGGACCATCTACTCGCCAATCCGCACAATCGCTGAAAATTTCATCAAATTCGGCTGGAAAATGTAGAAGTAATGGCTGTTACAAGAAATGTTATTTGCAAATGCGCAGTAGCTACTATCAGTCCGGGGGCAATGATTTTTATAGGGGACCATCTACTCGCCAATCCGCACAATCCCTGAAAATTTCAACGAAATCGAACAATAATTTCGTACAGTTATGCCCGTTACAAGGATTTCATGACAGACACACAAACCAAAATCAATCAATGTTCAAGAAAACATTTTACTTGTTTTTATTTGATGACAAAACACCATAATATTCATGTTCCGGTGTTTCACTCATGAACCAAATACGCGGATAATAGAATAATATCTTCCAAAAACCGGATGCCAGGTATTTTCGATCAGATGTCCTCATTATCTTTTTTTTTTTCGGCTGGCAGGTGAGAAAATCTTTAAGATCTACAGGTGGTCCTCAACATAATGGAATCCATCTGAATACAAAAAAGTCCCCCACGTGGGTGTGGCACATAGCTTCCTCGTATCCATGAGACGATTGTATTGACGATCAGATGCATAATAGCTGAACTCAAAACATCAATCACTGTGTACATTGCACCACCCTAACAGGGGACTGTCAACCGGCACAATCTCTGAAGATTTCACCGAGTTCGGGGAGAAAATGTGGAAAATATGGCTGTTACAGGGAAAGTCATTTTTGCGCGTGCACAATGGCTACCTACTATCATCCAGAGAGCGATGATTTTCATAACACCTTGCACGCGGGAAAAAAAACGCGTTGGTCCCCTGTGGCGGAGAAATTTTTTTTCGACGAAACGCTATAGCAGCAACATATATTAAAAAGTACATTTTTCCAAAAATTTTGACATAAAAAAAAGTTGAGAATTTTGAGAATTTATTCTCGGCGTCAACGTGACGCGGCCAGCGGTGGTGTCAAGTTGCTCCAGTTTGAATGGGAAATCAACCCCTATGTGAGTGGGTTGGCTCAGGCCGCCCGTCCACTGGACTCGAATTCTGGCGGCCTTTGCAAGGGAGATAGGTTGATGGTGCATAGAATGGGTAGGAATCAATCATGTACGACAATATAATACCTAGTTATTCCATACCTGGAAAGAGAACAAGTCTTCTCTTTTTTGGGAGCTTTGTAGAGTTGTCTGGCAAAGATTCAAAACAGAAAAACCGAGTGAAACACACACAAAATCGGAGTCGAACCACTGTGTCTTTTTCACGATAACGAACTGAAAGTATGAAACTTATGAGAGGATTGAGCTGATTATTGACACAACCAACAATTAAACAATGTCGATCAACCTTAAAAAGAGTGAATTATTCCGTAAAAATGGATGAAAAATGTGAAAACATAAAAAAATTACCGGAGGCGCACACAAAGATAAGGTGTCACTTTGATAACTGCTCAATTACCTTCAACCTCGACCGATTCAGCTCCGGATTGAACCGTTCAACTCATAATATGTTCATCTATCACGAAAAAATGCTAGAAAAGAGTGGAAACTGTGAACGAAAGAACAGGAGCAGATATTCTTGAACCTGTTTTGCGAGAGGTGTTTGCGTGACATAGACGCGGCCAGCCACACAGACCCCGGGATTTGCGTGACATAGACGCGATCCGCGTTCAAGGTGTTAAGGGACATCTCCACCCCAACCCGCATCATCTCTGAAAATGTCATCGAAATCAGACGGAAAATGTAGAAGTTATGGCTATTACAAGGAATTCACGTTTGCGCAAGCGCAGTAGCTACTATCAGTCCGAAGGTAATGATTTTCATAGGGGAACATCTACTCGCCAATCCGCACAATCCCTGAAAAATTCATCGACATCGAACAATAACTTCGTATACTTATGCCCGTTACAAGGATTCCATGACAGACACACAGACAGACAGACATGAAACCAAAATCAATCAATGTTCAAGAGAACATTTTGCTTTCAAGTCTACCAAGTTAGCGAAAGCTTTGTTTTCACTTTTCAAGTTTAAAAAACCAATGTTCTTCAAAATTGACATTTTCATTCGCGCATTACGTTTTAGGCCTTCCTGAACAATTTTGGTTCAGAAAGAGCCAAGTTAGTCATGCCACACCGAGTTGGCAGAATGTTTTTTCAACCTTGAAAAGTTAAAACATGCATCCGTTACCTTGGTAGAGTCAGACAAAAACGCTGCAAATTATTACACAATGGTTTATTATTTTCTATATAGATCACTCGTCTACAAAATCACCAACCATCCAATATGAAAATAAAAAGAAAAAAATAAAAAAAAATAAAAAAAATATATAAAAAAATAAAAAAAAATCAAAAAAAATCAACATCACCAACCATCGATTGCATTTCGGTCTGCTCTAATTTGAACGGAGATTAGGCCTCTTTTGCGATTCACACTCGTGTTTTGATTTATATATATATATATATTTCAATATAAACACTTAAATTTTCGTAGTGAGCGAACGGTTTGTCCTACAGAGCTCCGCGTGGTCTCAAAAAATTCTAAAAATTCTATAAAATCTTAAATTGAAGGAAAAACAATACCTTTATATCGAAATTTTTTGAGTTAGGGCGTTTTCAAAATTTCAAAATTGATTTTGGAACCCTTAGGAGTGATCTACATCAACCAAAAGCTTCGGGGCACAACTAGACCCCAAATGGAGCCTACATACCAAATTTCATCAAAATCGGTCAATGCTAAGTGGCAAAAGTGCCGCGTACGGCGTACGGCGTACGGCGTACGGCGTACGGCGGACGGACGGCCAAATTTTTATTCGATTTTTGGATTCTACGTACCTTGAAACGTAAACCATCAAATTTTGAGGGGGTGTTAAAATTTTTTTTTTCTTGGTCGATTCCAAAGGTTCATTATTGAAAATAATAAACCAAAAGTTCTCCGAAATAAAATTTTCCACTCGCGTTTTACGTTTTACGCCTTCCCAACGGGCATCCTTGTACCGGGCAAAACTATAATATGGTACCTATTTTCCGATTTTGATGAAATTTTCAGGGATTGTGGGGATTAGGGCGAAGATAGTCCCCTATGAAAATCATGGCCTCCGGATTGATAACAGCCCCTGCGCATCCGCAAACGTGAAAACCTTATACCAGCGTTTAGTTGTGCCCCGAAGCTTTTGGTTGATGCAGTCACTTCTGAGGGTTGAGAAATAAGGGTTGAAATGTTGAAGACGCCCTAACTCAAAAACTTTCGATATAAAAGTATTGCTTTTTTATCAGTTTAAATAAGTATTGAATTTTCAGAATATTTTGAGACCACACGGAGCTCTGTAGGACCAACCGTTCGAGAATTTAAGGGTTGGGCTTACGATAAATCATAAACACGACTGTGAATCGCAAAAGAGGCCTAATCTCCGTAGAAATTTTAGCTGACAAATTCCGACCGTTATTCGTATCCGTTGTTGCGTCCTTAGCAACCAGTAATCTAATTTCCAATTGAAGACACCACAACTCTTCATTTCTTCGAATCGAGTGTGAAGCGTTTAATTCTTCCAAATAAACTTGATTGTGAAGTAGGTATGTTTTAGATAGGTACCTAGTACCTATGGTTGGTACTGACAATGGCAAAGCCGAGTTCTTTTTTCAGACGATCTATATAGAAATAATAAACCTTTGTGTAATAATTTGCAGCGTTTTTTCTGTGATGATCACCGTCTGAACACGGCTTTCCCACTAAAAGTACCTACCAACCATATTATCGGACAGGATTAACAAGCAGTTTGAGAGGAAGTACATGAGTGATGCAAAAATTATACAATGTTTGTTAATTTTGCATGACTCACGTACTTCATGTAAAGAAGGTAGTTCTGTACATCAACACCCTGGACTGTGGAACTACGGACCTCTATGTTGTTGCCTCGTGATGGCTGTGGTAGCGCTAAAGTGGGTGAAAGCTCCCTAACGGATGTTTGAAAAGACATGAGAGCTAAAGAGGTCGGCGAAGAAGGAAAAACTCGTACAAAAGCGCGACGAATCGAAGACGCTACGAATTCCCGATTTCGTCCGACACGTCACAATGGAACTCGACCGCTACATCTTTCTCTGGCCAAAATCCGTAGGTGATGAGGCAGTTCTGCGGGGAACCGAAGAACATCAAAATTAAATGTACAGTGAAAACTAACGCTTCGGCAGAAGTCGTCGAAGAGAAGATGTACCTGCTGCATAACCCTTTCCTGGCTGCACACGGAAAGAAATTTCCTTCTCAGTCTACCAAGGAGCCGAGGCATTGTTTTTTGGGAAAGATAAATAATTTTTTTAATTTGATTTATTATTGCAACTGAATATTTAAAATAGAATACATCTAGCAATATTACATTTCATTATACACTCCTTGAGAGCCCGTTTACAGTAAAACCCAGCCCCTTCTCATAACAGTATCTTAAACACAGAGCTCTAAGCACCAAGTCCAGTGCGAGTCGCCGGAGTTCACCTTCGTCGTCCAAAACGTAGAGCATTACCAGGTTCTCATGATCGTGGAGGAGTTGTTCGTGCCTCCTTGAGTACCTTGCGATAATTTCATGGACCCCTCGTACCAAGATGCACGCACTATACTTCTCAGTATTTTATTTTTGGAGGTATGGATTTTGTTAATGTTTTTTTTCGCACAGCCCCATAACTGAATCTAGCTTGGTAGACTTCGCACAGCCTTTGGTCCAGATAGGGAAAAGGATCTGCTTATACATACAGGGTGTCTACCATTTGGATGGACCAAACGTCAAGGATCGATTGTACAACTGATTTTCAACAAAAAATATCAATCAGCAATTTTTTCTTAACCCACTCAACATGCCTTTTTTTTCACTTCGAAGTTTTTTTTCGCGTTTTCGACCTTACGTAATTAAAACTGTCATAACTCCTGTTATTTACCAAAAAATTCAAATTTAAGGATATCGTTGGAAAGAGCGTTAAATTTCTAAGCTAACTAGTGTAAAACCAAAATCTTTTAGCAATAATCCATTTCTTAAACATCTGGTCAAAAAGCACACTTTAAATTTTTTGTCGAAATTTGATTTTTTCTTTTCGAAGTTTTCACTCTGAACGCCAGCTCATTTCGATGGGAGCTCTTCGGAGAAAACATGCTTGAATTGTCAGCTTTCCAACGGTATATCAGTTTTTCTTTTTTATATTCAAATTGGAAGAGAAAATCAAGTTTTAATGCAAGATAATATGTGTTTAACAAGGAAATTGAGTGTTTTATGCGGTGTTTCACTCTCGATCTCAATATGACTTGACGAGTTTGGTATCATTTCCCATGTAATTTTTCACGCTGAATCCAATGGTGATAGTTTCAAATAAATCTGATTGCTATGAAGTGGATTTTTCGAGGAAAACCTTCATATTTTGACCATAATTTACGCAATATTCTCAGATATGGTAGTGAGCATAAAGTAGCACCTTTCTACTCAATAAAAACATCAATCAGCAAGAAATTTAATGTTTTTTTCATTAGAAAGGTGTTACTACCATACACCGCGTAAAACACTCGATTTTCTAGTTAAATCCTGCATTCAAACTTGATTTTCTCTTCTAATTTGAATTTAAAAAAGAGAAACTGATATACCGTTGGAAAGCTGACAATTTAATCACTTTTTTTCCGAAGAGCGCTCATCGAAATGGGCAGGCGTTCAAATTGAAACCTTGGAAGAAAAAATCAGATTTCGAAAAAAATTCAAAGTTTGATTTTTGGCTTGATTTTTTAGGAATGGATTATAGCTAAAAGGTAGGGGGTTAGGGGTTGGTTTTTACACTGGGTAGATTGGAAATTTAACGCTCTTTCTAACGATATCCTCAAATTTGAATTTACTTGGTAAATAATAGGAGTTATAACAGTTTTAAAGGCGTAAGGTCGAAGACGCGAAATCGGTCAATGCTAAGTGGCAAAAGTGCCGCGTACGGCGTACGGCGGACGGACGGCCAGAATTTTTATTCGATTTTTGGATTCTACGTACCTTGAAAAGTAAACCATCAAATTTTGAGGGGATGTTAAAATTTTTGGTTTATTATTTTCAATAATGAACCTTCGGAATTGACCAAGAGAAAAATTTTTTTTACACCCCCTCAAAATTTGATGGTTTACGTTTCAAGGTACGTGGAATCCAAAAATCTAATAAAAATTTGGCCGACCGTCCGCCGTACGCGGCACTTTTGCCACTTAGCATTGACCGATTTTGATGAAATTTGGTATGTCGGCTCCATCTGGGGTCTAGTTGTGCCCCGAAGATTTTGGTTGATGTAGGTCAGTTCTAAGGGTTCCAAAATGAATTTTGAAATTTTGAAAACGCCCTAACTCAAAAAATTTTGATGTAAAGGTATTGTTTTTCCTTCAATTTAAGATTCTATAGAATTTTTAGAATTTTTTGAGATCACGCGGAGCTCTGTAGGACAAACCATTCGCTCGCTAAGAGAATTTAAGGGTTTTACTTACGATAAATCAGAAACACGCGTGTGAATCGCAAAAGAGGCCTAATCTCCGTTAAAATTTTAGCTGACCGAAATACGATCGATATTTTTCTTCAAGTTGGATGGTTGGTGGCTTCGCAGACGAGTGATCTATATAGAAAAATAATAAACCATTGTGTAATAATTTTCAGCGTTTTTTGGTTTATTTTCAATAATGAACCTTTGGAATCAACCAAGGAAAAAAAAAATTAAACACCCCCTCAAAATTTGATGGTTTACGTTTCAAAATACGTAGAATCCAAAAATCGAAAAAAATTTGGCCGTCCGTCCGCCGTACGCCGTACGCGGCACTTTTGTCACTTAGCATAGACCGATTTTGATGAAATTTGGTATGTAGGGTCCATAATGTAGGCTCGATATAAAGGTATTGTTTTTCCTTGAATTTAACATTCTATAGAATTTTCAGAATTTTTTGAGACCACGCGGAGCTCTGTAGGACAAACCATTCGCTCGCTACGAGAATTTAAGGGTTTTACTTACGTTAAATCAGAAACACGAGTGTGAATCGCAAAAGAGGCTTAATCTCCGTTCAAATTTTAGCTTACCGAAATGCGATCGATGTTTTTCTTCATGTTGGATGGTTGGTGGCTTTGTAGGCCAGTGATCTATATAGAAAAATAATAAACCATTGTGTAATATTTTACAGCGTTTTTCTTTTTTTTTAATTTTTAATCGAAAGTAGACCTCATCCTGAGAATTTTGACACCAGGCGTTCTCTTATTGGATGTGTAGATCTTTTTCTTTGATTTTTCAAAGAAGACCTTTTTCTATGATTTTCCGAAGTTTCGAATGTTTATGACGTCACAATGGCAGGGGGGTTCCGCCCAGGCGGGAGGAGCGCGTGACGACATAAACATTCGAAACTTTGAAAAATCATAGAAAAAGATCTACTCATCCAAAAAGAGAACGGCTGGTGTCAAAATTCTCAGGATGAGGTCTACATTCGATTAAAAATTTAAAAAAAAACGCTGCAAATTATTACACAATGGTTTATTATTTTTATATAGATCACTCGTCTGCAAAGCCACCAACCATCCAACATGAAGAAAAACATCGATCGTATTTCGGTCAGCTATAATTTGAACGGAGATTAGGCCAAAAGTGTGAATTTTGCGATTCACACTCGTGTTTCTGATTTATCGTACGTCCAAACCTTAAATTCTCGTAGTGAGCGAACGGTTCGTCCTACAGGGCTCCGCATGGTCTCAAAAAAAATTTAAAATTCTATACTATTTCAAATTGATGGAAAAACAATACCTTTATATCGGAATGTTTTGAGTTAGGGCGTTTTCAAAATTTCAAAATTCATTTTTGAACCCTTAGAAGTGACCTACATCAACCAAAATCTTCGGGGCACAACTAGACCCCAAATGGAGCCTACATACCAAATTTCATCAAGATCCGTCTATGCTAAGTGGCAAAAGTGCCGCGTACGGCGGACGGACGGCCAAATTTTTATTCGATTTTTGGATTCTACGTACCTTGCAACGTAAACCATCAAATTTTGAGGGGGTGTTAAAAAACTTTTTTTCTTGGTCGATTCCAAAGGTTCATTATTGAAAAAGGTAAACCAAAATTAAGTTGCGAACAAAAACAGTTATTCAAGTGTTGACGTTTTTGTGAGGCTCAAGTTTTAGGTACCCGTACCTAGACCTGCAAGTTTACTGGGATTAAAGGTGTTTTGCTACGAAATATCACTATCACTAAACAAATATATACGAGATGCGGGCGAACCTCGAGAGTTTTGTTTCTCCGTTCCCAGACGAATCAAGACTAAGCAATGAATCAGAACCTTGGCGGACAATTTTGCAACAACTAGACAGATAACGTTCCCCGTCAGACATAATTCATTCTTTCCTACCGACAAGTTAACACTTTTTCACCTGTTTTGGATATTTGAACGTTTCAAAGAATATTTATTGTTACAAGTCCACGTTTCCGCTCGACCCATTTTCTTCCACAGCTCGTCGGCTCTCAGTAATATCCGGTCTGTGAAAAATTACAATTATTTTCAGCTGTGTTGAAAACATGCGTCGGTATTCCAGTGGCTACAGATCTCGAGTAATGTGATCATAAATTTTTACCCATCAATTATCTATCTCTATATGAACATAATTGAGGAGTTTGATTCCAAAAGGTACCAAAGACCATTTTCATCGAAATTGAGTTAACACTTTCCCAGGGTTTTAGGGGGGTAGTTCTTCGCAAAAATGCGATCGTTTTGGAACAAAAGATATTCTATTCCCTTGAAAAGTGAGGGTGAATATTCCGTTTAATTTCAAAAGGTACTATATCCAGCACAATGGCGGTCTCTTATCCGTTTTGTTTCAAAAATTACTTTATCCACTTCGTTTGATTTCAAAAGTACTATATCCATAAATCAGATACTTCAAATCTCGTTAAAAATTATTTTTAATTCTGAACTAATTTACCTCTTTTTTCAAAAGTATTGATTATGATTTAGAAATAAATAAAAAATAACATCATTGGTTTATAGCACGTTTTTCAGGTCGCTATGGTGATCGCGTTTTTCTCACGTTTGACCAAAATGGATCCAAAGGTACTATATTATAGTAATATCCAGGAATCGAGCTCCTCAATTACATTATTTGTTTCCTCCGAGTATTTAAGAACCAAAATCGGTGAGCGAATTTGATTTCCATTTTTAAATACTCTGAGGAACAATTAATGTTTGGGGACATTATGTGATAGAAGAACACTAATCTTACCAAACTCTTAACCCCAATCAGGCAAAAGTGTAAAACACATCATCTTTGGAGTTAGATTTATTCTTCAAAACGTAGATGGTGCGGTTTTTAGGACGTCCCACAGTAAGACTTGGGCGTCCTTATGCGATCGATCTGGGGTAAAGTTGGACAACACTCAACAGAAAAAGAAATAACGACACACTAATCCGTTTTAGACCATTCTGAATCCAAATCCGCAAAAAAAAACCATAGGTGTATGTCTGTGTGTGACAAAATCTTGTGACGTCTGCCTGGGCCTTAGTTCTCAACCGATTTTCGTGGTTCTCTTTTTGTTCGACGTGAAAAACTATCTAGTTGTGCTCTACGTCGCCGGAATTTCGAATTTTGCCTTTTAAAGAGGGGAAAGGAGGGGTTAATGATTTAATAAGTGCGTTTGCGTGGATAAACTTGTAAACTCTGCCCAGGCCTCAATTTCCTACCAATTCGTATGTTTCTTTTTTTGTTCGACTCGGAAAGTTTCCAAATAGCACACTATTCCACCAGAGTGTCAAAATTAGCATGGGGAGGGGAATAGTGTGGGGATAACATTCACAAAATATCCGATTTTCCAATATTTTGGTTCCTTTACTGCTTACTAATTGTATCAAAGTTTTGAAATTGAGGAAAAATTCTCACTATACCTACGGATTTTCATGAATTATTCTCTGTACCACCATGGAACTAATAGTGGTGCCACCATGGTGCCAGGACACCATAAACCAGGGTTTGTTTGTGTTTCACCTTGAATACTGATGTGAACATTGACGGACTGCCTACTAAACCTAATAGATGAAAGTTCAACGTTACGACGTATTACCGCTTTGGTGGCAGACTGGCTCCATTAGGCACCCGGGGGGGGGGGGATAGTTGGGGGTACCCACCCATTGAACTTGAATTCCCATGTTGGGTATCGTTGATCATAGATTTTAAAATGCTCTTCAAAATAAATGCTTCAAATAACGAAACTAATTTAATATAGAAACTAAATAAGAGAGGATGAAGACTAATAATGCTTGATAAATTAATAAGTAGAATCGGATTGTAAAAAGAGTGAGTAAAATTGCTTCCTTTGGTCACTTGCACGTCCGGGTTTTTTCTCTTCCCCCAGTCGCGAGCTTCTGTGTTTGATCACGTAAGCTACAGTTTCATTTGCATTTCCAGAGGTAGCGCTACCTCAGAGGGGCACAGCTCCTCCTATGAAGTCAGATTGGTCAAAAAATCCATTACGTTGCAACCCCATGCCCCCATGAACTGATTGCCGATTCTTTTAAAATGTCCATCTTCCTTAAATTCTCTAAATTTTTTGGGTGTTTTTTCGAGCAGCACACTATGGTTTTCTCCCATATCAGTGAACCCTCTTTCGATTTTTTTTTTTTTTTTTTTTTAATATGAGGCTAATTTTTTAATTTTTTTTCAAACACTAAGAATTTTTAAAATAATTTTCATTGTAAATTCCTTTAATTTTGAGACATTCAACACCAACTTCCAAGGGAAAAATCAAATTTTGTAAAAAAATTGTAATATTTAATATTTTCACATTCAGGTGGAATTTTTGCTATTCAAATATACTAACCAATCAAAACTCGATGTCGAAGAATCAAAATGTACAATGAATCAAAAAGTCTAAGGTATCAGAATGTCCAACGTACCAAAAAAAACTCAACGGATTAAACTATCCAATGTACCAAAAAGTCTAAGGTACTAGAATTTCATATGTAAGCAAATTTTCAATGTATCTAAATTTCCAAAATATTAAACCATCCAATGTACCAGAATGTCAAACGAATTAGAATGTTCAATGTATCATAATGTCCAATATATAAAAGAGTCCAAGGTATTAAAATGTTCTACAAATGAAATTTTTCAATGTATTAAACTATCCAATATGTCAAAATGTATAAAGAATCAAATCTCCAACATAATATTAAACTATCCAATTTATCAAAATGTTAAACGAATTAAAATGTCCAAAATAGCCTCTGTTAAGTTTCTTTGTGCTCAGTTCATTTAAGTAGAAAACATCGAGTAGGTACCTACCTGCTAATGTGTGGTGCTTCAAATATACACTGATTACCAATTATCATGTCCTCTTGAGTGAAAAGCCTCAAACCGAGAGAAATGGATTTAATAAAATAAAATTAATGAACCAGTTGCTGCTTTTTGGATTTTGGATCGAACTAGAAACAAAGTGTTAGAATATAATCATGGAATGTGTATTTTTCATAAATGCAGTAAGTCTAGAGATTCAACGATATATAAACATTCATAAACAAATCACAACATAACCTTGAGTACATAACAGCAACATTTAATAAGCGTAGAGAATCATCAACAGTTAGGATTCTTCTCCTCTGTAAAGGATGATATTCTTATCAGTTTCGAAAATTTTCACTTCATACAATAAGGCGGGGTTTTGCATAATCCTTTTTAGTGAATCCCAAATGTAGATTGCGACGTTTTCAGTTGTGCTGACAACGTCTTTGAAGTAGGGGACGTCCTTGTCCAAATGTTTATGATCCATGGTGTCCATTATGGCTTCTTTAATGTAAACTTTGAGATCATTGATGTTCAGCACCATGCCGTCAGTAGGGGACACCGGGCCTCTCAAGGTTACTTCGACTAGAACAGAAGTATTTTTCACATGATTCATCTGACCAACGATTATTTCCTTCATTTATAACACATGCAAAAGATTGAATTTCTGCCCTACGCTCTTATCTCGTTCGTTCGTTCAAATGTCTCGTCTAATCTTCGCGAAAATATAAACAGAAAATTAAAGAATCAAATAACCGTCTGATGCGAGTACCTTCTCAATGTTAACGCGAGACAAGATATAGATAAGATACAGTTAACTCAAGATAATAAGGAAAAGATACTTCGGGAATCTCAAGACTAATTTTGAGATATAACATAGGGAAGACTGTAGGCATCAACAAACTCCAGTTGACATTGAAGACATAATAAACTGCTATACTGACGGTTACAAAATAGAAAACCCGAAGGAAACAAACTTTCGGAGCGGGTGTTTTCTTACCCAGCCTAGGGGTGGCCAAGTCCTATAGCCTAGACAAATATGAAACAGTATTTAAACGGAAATTCTTGGAATTAATTAATGCATCATATCATCAACAAATCTTGGCACTAGCGACAAGAAAATAAACATCATTACTGACAGCCCTTCAAAATCCCATCACTACTTTTAAAACTAGTGAGGGAATCGAAGAGGTACATAAATAATCTGTTTCTTGGAAATAATAAAATGGATGCTGGATATCCTGGCGAAAGAGGGTTCGAAAAAATAATTCTTTGGGCCCTCTGCAGCAATTGGCAACTCAAAAAATGCATGCAAATAAACGGTTAAAAAAGGAAATCCCAAGTCCTTAATATACTTTGACCTTAATATCCATTTCCACCACCAGCCCAGTGGGCTGAAAGCTGAATCTGGGAGCCCGAGAGCATTCTGATTGGTGGAGCTCCAGGACGTAGTTAAAGGAGTGCAATAGATCGCGTTCATAATCGTTTGTTCCCAACCTCATCACAACAAGTCACCTTGTTTATCACATATTTTTCTCCTCAGTGCGTTACTGGCCGCATCTAAGTCATTAATTTGATAACATGTAGTTATATTTCGCGAAAAAATCAAGCGATTTTCAATAATACACTTGGTTTCTAACGTTTCTATGGGTGCCAGTTGTCGATTGATCATTTGAACTACTGTGGATAGGGACAACAACAATTGTAAGGGTAATTCTTGCAAATCTAAATGATGATGAAACGAAAAGTTATCAATTTCTGGTCATTCGAAAGGATTTGAAAAGAAGCGGTATGAAGAGTGTGGCCTCTCCCCACCACTTCAGTTTCTGTAGTAGTTCTTTAGATGAAAGCAGATGGCGCAACTGAGGCAGCCTCAAAAATGCTTGCACGCCATTTTAACATTAGCTTTCTCCTCTGTTAACTTGTCTCCAGTACTCTGTGCACCAGCCTAACCATGAAGTACATATAATGCAGTTCCTAAATAGAAATACATTACCTCATATATTGTTATTAAATTTTTATTAACCTTCCGGTACACGCGTAGGCGGCACCCGTGCCACCTCGACCTTAGTTTTCGTATTTACGCACGCATTCTTGATTCCCGGACGGTGGGATCTACTGCTCTTTGTTAGTTACCATATTTATCCAGAGATCATGCTGGTTTCACCTTGGCGAGTCAAACATCGGGCCAGCATTATCAGTTGCAATCTGGCTAGTGCGAGTTTTTTCCAATAAAAGTTCTTGAATAAAAAAATTGATTGGCTTTTTTTACTTGCTCCCTCCTCCCTCCCTGGGAGCGCTAATAAATACTACTGACTGTACTGTGATAACGATAATTTGGTTGAGGAAACAATCATGTCGATTTCATTGGAAAAAGTTGGCTGTTTATGATTTTAGGTAGGTACCTATTTATTTGGTTTATGAGCATACAAGCTATCAAATTATAGTAAGTTTGATTCAGGTGGTTTACCTAGCATATTGACACAGCTGTTAACAACCTTTACAATAATGACATTGGGCAGTTAAAACTTCATTTTCATGAGCGGCATGGGTGCCGCCACGCGGTGTGAATTGAAAAGCGAAATGGCGTGGGTACCGGAAGGTTAAGTATCTGAAGTGGGACTGACAGTGGTACGCAAATGCCACGTTAATTAGGTTTATAACCTACTATAATCGTTGTTACACGAACTGTAATGTATTATTATACAATAAAGTTATATTTGAAAAATGAAAAAAATTAAATAATAATAAGTAATACATCAGAGCCTCAAAATCTTTTCCAATGGCAACCCCAGGCAGTGAGTGAGTGAGTGAACTCAAGATGAGTCAACCAGTACCAACCCTGGAAATTTCATCAGCTCCGAAATTTCATGCCATCAACACCATAATTTCAAGTAGGTAGTTATGCCTGAACAAAGATTGATCACAGTCAAACATGGAGCCAAAGTCGTTCAAAGATCTCAGAATGCTAGGAGAAATTTCGATTTTGGAGGACGCATTCCTTGTTTAACCTGTTGCAGGAATACAAAGGGTCTGTTCGGAGAGGCAGTCCAGAACCAGTTCCGAACCAAACCGGAACTGAAAAGGGGAGGTGGTAGAGGCGAATGGACCCCTCCAAACTCTTCCGGGCTCCTCCAAACCCCTCCAAACCGTTCAGGACTCTCCGAACAGACCATAAGTTTCCCTACCTTCTATAGTGGACTAGAAAATTACAAGGTCTAAAAATTGATATTTTCGTGAACTTCTTCTTGTGAACATAGGCAGCTGATTTACACGAGAGAAAAGAATGGAACAAAATTACGAAATACGAGCTAAGATTTTTAAACCAACCAAATAATTTGAAACTAAAATTAAAAAATTGCTGCCCAAATCCAACAGTATTTATGTGGCAATCTGTTAGCATTTTACACTTTTCATTTGTCTAAATACCCATGAGCTGTGGACGATTAAAAATTAATTACGTTGGTAAATAGAGTTCTTTCATCGATGTATCGTCGGTGATTATCGATACAAACAACATGAAAATGTGGAGGTGGTGGTTTCTTTAGTGATTGTTGAAACCCGACTTTGTCGATCATGTCGATAACATGACAAAATTATCCCCAACTCTATCTCCTCGGATTGACTTCAAGCGACTGAAGAACTCATAGAACTTGTTCTCAAATGCAGATTAGAAGTATGGCTTACCCACTGCTCATGCCCCATAGTAATTGAATGAAGAATTTCACCATATCAGAATTTCCTATTTTTGACCCCAAAATGTGATTCAGCACCTCGAAAAACCCCCTACGCCAAACTTTCAGCCCGCACTTCCTAATTTACGAATAAATGAAACAGAGTAGAAAATGTGAAAGTTTAACGAAACTGGGAGGATGACGTCAACCAACAATAGTTCATGTACAGCCGCTTGAAGCACTGAGATCGTGAAATCTCACTTTGTGTAGTCCTTGGAGGCAATATTTCACAAAACCAGTTAAGATCGAAATCGAAGAACTGAAGAGAAAAATAGAAAAGCAAGATTGAGAAAATGAGGTTTTCTCTATTTTGGTTTGATAACTTTTCTCTTAGATAACACGATTTCGTCGTTCCATTGGGCAACATGGGGAGGGGACGGCGATCCAAACAGCCAATCATCGAGTGTTTCTGCTTCACGTTGAAGAGGTCCGTTTTCCCGGTTATTTTTTGAAATAATAAATTTTGAATGTCTCCCAAAAATAACAGGAGACTTACTTTCCAAAATCAAACCGATTTTCATCTATCCCACACCATTAACTATTCAGGCAAAATGCAAACAGAATTCGGTGAAATTCCTCATTCTTTACGTTACGAATAAGAAATACGCACCTCTATAGTTGTGTCCATGACCGTTGGGATTGTTGCATTTTGAATAAGTTTCCAGGTTTTCCGCATCGCTGAGGTGAGGGCTGTTTACAAACAAAAAACAAACAATATTTCAGTCAAATCAAAACGAACCTGAGTACTACCCATCTATTGAGTATTTTACAGGGTAATTTGGAGGAATTGTTTTGAGGCCAAATAATTTAGGAATTTGGAAATAGAAGGCCAAAAACCCCTGTAAAGGTAATATTTCTTTGGAAGTTGACCCCAAGAGAAGATGTGTTATCAAGCATATTATCAAAATATTTTTCAAATTCGACCCTGGAAATGTTGTAGTGAATACTCGTGAGGGAGGTACTATTTCTTGTCTAAAATACTAACTAAATTACATTGAGTGAAACAGTTTTATTGCTTAGATTATTTAGATTCGGATTCTGAAAGAAATTTTTCAAGAAAATTGGACGCCTAAACCAACTAGGTGATCTTAATGGTTCATACCTACCCTTTGCATTTGCACTTTTATCATTATCAACGTGCATTTTACAAGTTGACTTAATTTTAGCGATATTATTGTCATAATATGATTTTTTCAAGTAAAAAAATTATTATTAATCTGAAATTTTGGCACACATGGGGGGCACGAAGTGACTGATCAATGATTGTTATTGTCAAAGTAAAATTAATTTAGACATCGGATACTCGCCCTAGAATCGGAAGTGCTAGACCAAGATTGATGTGATAAAATGCTGCTAGAGCGCTCTGAAGATCTCTTTATCTTCGTGTGGGGTAGCTAAACCGTAGCTCGTGGTGGGAGGAGTATCTGCCACGTCTCTTCCCACCACGAGCAATGCAGCGAGGCGGCTGCCTAGGGATGTCCGATACTTCAAAAAGATTGGTGAAAATGTCGTTTATGCGTGACATCTCTCCATCGCGAGGATAATAATTAATATAGAATGACAAAACAATAAATAACTCACTTCTTCATTTAATTTTTTTGTTTTTTGTTTAGGCAATTGTTTTCGTATTGCACTTGGTTGGGTTAACATTTTGGTGGTCCTTCCAAGATGATGGAGGACAGCAGGTTATCATAGAGAGCTGGAGGTGGTGGTACATCATCTTTGTTTCATTTGTTGACGTTTGTTGGTCTCCCAACAATCTACGTAGAGATAGAGGTACTGTCAAGTAGGTACCTTTATGTCGTAGGTGTTGAAACAGATAAAATGTGAAAGAAGAGAAAAATATCGCCTCCGATACTGTAAAAAAAGTATCGATACTACGATATATATCAGAGAAAAGAAGTATCGATACTTTGGGGACATCCCTACGGCCGCCGCAAGGGGTCTTCACACTGCGTAGGGACGGCACGATACTCCAAAGTATCGATACTCGATATCTTTTCGATGCCGATATTACTAGAAATTGACACTTCGATAATATCGGCTCAAAGTATCGATACTTCAAATTGACCCACAAATGATTTTGCAAACCAAATAAAAACTCGATTAATCAAGAATTATAAATATTAACATTATAAATATATTAATAAACGTCAATAATTTAAAATGTGGTTAAAGTCAGTGGTAATTTAAAATGTTATAAAAGTCAATACTCTAAAATTTAATAAAAATGAACGATCATTTCATTTTATATTTATTCCAATTCTTATTCCCAAGAATTCTCCGTTCAATGAAATGATTTTTTCATCCACTTCAAATAGAAAGGATCTAGTAATGAATCAGTTACATTACAAATTAATAATATTTATTATCGAATCATTAAAAAAAATTTGGCTTGAAGTGAATTTTGACTACAATTTTTAAAAAAGTAAATCAAGAAAATTGTTGTGAACCGGAAAGTAAAACAATGGTCACAAGGAACTCAAACTGTTCAAGAAACCCAGAGAAATGAAAACCCATGGACCCAGGATACCACTAGGTCCATGTGAAAACCGCAAAACAATGCGAGGTTATAGGGTTACTGTGGAAAGTTTTTGAATATCGATGAAGGATATTAGAAGCGATATATCGTTTTCATTGATACTATTCTGAGTATTATTCAGTAGCAGATATAGTATGGTACTTGATATTTGGTATTTTTTTTTTACTATTCCACTTTGGCAAAAACATCGATAATATCGTCAGTATAAGTATATAATAATATCATAATAATATTGGAGGTATCAATACTTATATATTATATAAGTATCGATACCTCCAATATTTTAGGCAAAAGTATTGATACCAATATATCGGTATGAGTTTTTTTAATCAAAAGTATCGATACAAATATCGGTATCGTTACCAAAAAAGTATCGATACACCGACATATCAGTGGTATCGTGCCGTCTAGAGATGGGCGAAACGGTTACATTTGCATATTAGGTTCCACCGTTACCGCTCTGGGTGGGTAACAGGTTCCAATAACCTGTTATTTATTAATAGGTTATCTCAGGGACCTTCTCAGAAGGTCATCCCGACATACCATTCCAAGGCATCGTTTTCGTGATTTCTACTTTTCGTTCCCGACCTACGTTTGTTTGTTTATCATGTTATATTGTTATTCCATTCCAAAGTATCATTCCGTTGATCCCTAGTTTTCGTTTCCTACCTAAGTTGGGGTTTCTATCAAGTTATTCCCGACATATTTACGTGTTAGTGTATTTTCACTTTTTTTCAATTATAAAACCCAAGCTATTGTTCTGGTTCCACACATTTTGGAGACTTCCCTGGAACGTTATTTAGTAACAGGATTATTTTGGTAATAGGTTCCAAGCGGAATTAACTAAAACCCGGTAATTGGTTATTTTTAACTGTTACCGCCCATCTCTAGTGCCATCCCTAACACCGCGGTTCTGCTCCGCTGGCTCCAAACAATACAACGATCTTCCGTATTTTTACAGCGTCGTAAAACCGCACTCACAATCACGAATTTTCTGATAACAGCTTCAAATGTGACAAGAGCTTTGCTCAAAATGCTTATCAGCTTCTGAAAATAATGAACATGACGAGCCAAATTAAAATCCGAAATCGTTGATCAAAAAGAGGGGTTTAAGATTGATTCTGTGGGCATCCAACAATGAGGAATTTCACCGAATTCTGTTTGCATTTTTCCTGAATAGTTAATGGTGTGGGATAGATGAAAATCGGGCTGATTTTGGAAAATAAGTCTCCTGTTATTTTTGGGAGACAATCAAAATTTTTGATTTCAAAACTAACCGGGAAAACGGACGTGAAGCGGGAATGCTCGCTGATTGGACTGTTTGGATCGCCGTCTCCTCCCAGTGCTACCCGATGGTACGACGAAATCGTGTTTTCTAACACAAAAGTTATCAAACAAAAACAGGGGAGACCTAATTCTCCCCATCTTGCTTTTTCTATTTTTTTCTTCAGTTTTTCGATTTCGAACTTTACTGTTTCGTGAAATTTTGCATCTGGGGACTATAGATTTCTCGATCTCAGCGCTTCAAGCGGCCATAAATGAACTATTCCAGGACGACGTCATTTTCCTGGTTTTTTTAAACATTCGTATTTCCTACACTGTTTTGTTTATAAAGTAGGAAGTTCGGGCTGAAAGTTTGCCTTAGGGGGTTTTCGAGGTGCTGAATCCGATTTTGGGGTCAAAAATAGGAAATTCCGACATGGTGAAATTCATCATTATTGATACAGGTTGTTTAGTAGTGCATTTCAGGGGTATTTTGAAATCCGAAGTCGTCGATGGGTAGGTACCTAACACCCGTGTATTCAACCCCCACCCTACAACAGGATCCAAGATAAGCCCGAATTAGAACACAATTTTGAAATCCATGATCAGTGTACCCAACACGTGTCTTCTCGTGATACACCAGTTGGACCAGGATGTTTAGTTGGTTTTGGTTGGAACTCAATAAGAGATTAGTGAGAGAGTATTAATTTGAAAGACAAACCCTCCAAGCTATGATGCGGTTTCTGGTGACACTACTGCTCTGTGCTAAAAGCAACGAAAATAATCTAAGAATGTGCTCAAGTAGGTAGATGTCGGAGTAAAACAAACAATAAACCCGCAAATCGGTTGGAAATTGAGGCCTTAGTACCGTACACAAATTTTATCACATACACGGAAATTAATTTGTTTTTTGGCAGATTCGGATTCAGAATGGTCTGAAACTGATTCTTACGTGGTTCTTTTTATCCACGCGTTGACCTGCTCTACTCCAATCTTACTGGAGGACGTCGAAAAACGCACCAACTTGATTTCAGAAAATTTACTGCATTAGAATTTTCAAATCGCAGCTGCGACTTGCGGTCTCACTCCTCTACTGGAGGTCGCACTGCCGGTGTCGAGTGCCGGTCCACGAGTGCCCGCTATCTATATTTTTACTGAGTTTTTGATAAATTATGCCTAAATTTGATAAGAAGATGTAGGTAGATAACTGTAAGTACAATCCTATAAATCTATGAGTTGGTAAGTAATTACCAGTTTTGCAACTATAGAGTTGATCGACCGCAGCATTTTCTAAAGGCCTCCCAGTCAAGATATTGGTTCGTGAAGCTGCACCGAATTAAGCACTTGACGAAGAGAAACATTGAACTAAATTGCAAAAACTTGAATAATGATGTATTACGAAGGAAATGAATTACCTGTGCAATCTGTGCGCAGCGCTGAATTTCTCAACCCTTGTCAAGTACGCTATCCTCGGCATTCTGGAACTGGAAGACTGAACTTCGACAAAGGGACGCTCCAAGTTATATAAGTGGACATTATTACATAACCGAGATTCCTTCCAACCACAACATACCAGCCAGGGACTTGTTTCAAAACCCTAAACAAAACAAAAACGACACTTCATCGGTTGAATCCTCCGCGTATCAGCGAGGAGATAAGAGATGGAGATGACCTTGGATACTTCAAGATCATAGGTGACCATGGATTTCAGGCGAGCGACATCATGGACATTTGGAAACCATCCATGGTTACCGTGGAAGTTGGATTTTACCATGATTACAATCAAGAATCAAGTAGCATTTTTTTATTAATTCTTGGCTCCCATGAGAACCCTCAGGAAAAGTTTCCTTCTCTTGAACTTAGAGCAATCAGTGACCCCAGAGAAAAGGACACAAACTTGGCTTTGAGTAAACAAGGTTATTACATAACAACCACTCAGAAGTTGCATAGGAATGACAAAAACGCTGCAAATTATTACACAATGGTTTATTATTTTTATATATAGATCACTCGTCTACAAGATCACCAACCATCCAATATGAAAAAAAAAATTCGAAAAAAAAATTGAAAAAAAAATATAAAAATTTTTTTTTAAATCGAAATCACCAACCACTGATTGCATTTCGGTCAGCTCTAATTTGAACGGAGACTAGGCCTCTTTTGCAATTCACACTCGTGTTTTGATTTATATATATATATATATATTTCAATATAAACCCTTGAATTTTTGTAGGGAGCGAACGGTTTGTCCTACAGAGCTCCGGGTGGTCTCAAAAAATTCTAAAAATTCTATAGAATCCAAAATTGAAGGAAAAACAATACCTTTATTTCGAAATTTTTTGAGTTAGGGCGTTTTCAAAATTTCAAAATTGATTTTGGAACCCTTAGAAGTGACCTACATCAACCAAAAGCTTCGGGGCACAACTAGACCCCGAATGGAGCCTACATACCAAATTTCATCAAAATCGGTCAATGCTATGTGGCAAAAGTGCCGCGTACGGCGTACGGCGGACGGACGGCCAAATTTTTATTCGATTTTTGGATTCTACGTACCTTAAAACGTAAACCATCAAATTTTGAGGGGGTGTTAAAATTTTTTTTTTCTTGGTCGATTCCAAAGGTTCATTATTGAAAATAATAAACCAAAAGATCAGACTGCAGATAATGAAATACAATTTCAAATGTAACAGGTACCGATTCTAATATTTTTATGGATAGAAAAAATACATTTCAATTTTCGTATCATTTTTTCAAAAATATACCTACCATTAGAATCAAGCAAGAAAAAAATGTTAACTTCCCTTAAAATTTCATGATTCACGTTTCAAGGCGTATAGAATTAAAACACACTGCACATTATTACACAACGGTTTATTATTGACGGTTTAGGACAAGTTTTTTTCGATTGGTCAATACAGTCGTTAAATCCCTTCTTAAAAAGTTCCTTCTTAAATTCTTAAATCATCTTAAATCATCTTCTTAAAGTTCCTTTAAATTCTTAAATCCCATCTTAAAAAAGCCCAGTAACTACCCTTTCCAGATTCGGATCCCTAGTGAAATCATGCTCTTGAATATCAAACAAAGGGTTTTTAACCGTCTCAAACAACATGCAAGGATTTTTTTTTAAATTGTCCTTCGAAATCAAAATTTCTACTCGCATTTCATGTGTTAGTCCTTTGTGAACAATTTTGTTTCATGTCTGTGTGTCTGCAAATCCCTACATCGAGTACAGTTTGATTTTGATGAAATTCCCAGGGATTGTGCGAGTCGGGATGTAAATGGTTTCACATGATATTCGGTGTCCAGATTGACAGCAGCCTCCACACGTGCGCAAACGTGAAATCATTGTAGCTACACTTTTACAGTTTCTATTTGATTTCGATGGGATTTTCAGGGATGGTGTGATTGAGATTGGATCGTTCCCATAAATGTCTGATCATTAAATTTGAGGGTAGGTAGAGGTAGATTTCGGAGATTCAAGTTTTGATCAGCTACGATGACCTACCGAATCATTTATAAATACAACAATGGGGAATTTGCCTCACATTTTTTTTTCGAATGAGGGTTTATTTTTATGGGATAAAACCATAGTGAGCTGCTCGAAAACGCATCCAAAAAATTTAAGGAAGATGGCAATTTTAAATGTGGTGGCAATGTGTAAGAGGCAGCCTTGTTTGAAACGTAACGGATATTCTACCAATCTGACTTCAAAGGAGGTTCTGTGGCGCTTACCACAGAAGCGGAACATACACGAACTTTTAGCTTACAAGGATTAACACAAGAGTGTGTGAACTAGGAAGGAGGGCAGAACGCAGAACTCAAGACACAAAAGTGACCAAAAGAAACAATATTACTCACTTTTTACAATACGATTATACCTACTACCTATCAAGCATTATTAGTCTTCATCTTCTCTTATTTAGTTTCAAGATTTGAATCACATTATTCGAGTAGCCATTTCACTGGATCGTTTTGTGTGGCGGTGCTAGAACTCTGTCTGTTGCCGGAGTTGTTTTCGCGTCGTTTTTTTTTTTTCATATGACGTCAACAATATTCCTCGAGTTTTGCGGTGTTTTGTAACAGAGGCTTCACTTGTTTAGGCATTTTCTCCTACGGTAATTTCTTCCCCTTGGTTATTCCTAGTGTTAAACGTTATTCTAGGGCCCTATTATAGGATTTGACTTGAAATTCCAGAATCTAAAATTGAGGCAAATTCCCCATTGTGTTATGGATACGAGAAAGCTATGTGCCACACTCTCTCAATTTTTTTTCATTGGTTTTTGAAATGGCTCGAAGTTGTTGAGATTGAATGAGACCACCCTTAGCACTTTCTGACATAGGGGTAGTTGCATGGGTCGGAATTTCGTGCTTTTTGACATACTCACATAGAAAAACAACTGAACCAAGCCCACTTTGAAATAAATGAATTATTAATTTAGTTGAAATCGTTATAACAACTCGGGTAATCGATTAATGGTTGAAAATTCGATGGATTATGGAAATCTAGATTGCTGCCCTGAAGAGGCGCGGCCAAGGAAGGACAGTACCTACCTTCCAAGGGCATGGAAGAAGTACACTTATCTTACTTCCATGGGTTCTTGGGGTCACTCGATCTTGGTCACTTTCCGATGAATTATTAGGATCAGTAATCTGAAAAATTGAAATATAAATTATAATCTTTTCAAAATGCATAGAAGGCTAGTTGTGACTCTTCCGTTGCTGTCCAGAGAGTTTGACTGCAGGTGGATGTTTTCCATACTGCAAGCATCCCAGTTGTAAAGTAGATTATCAGTAATTCAAGATTCGAATCAAATTTGTAAAAACTCACGATTGACTGGTTCGATTGCCAAATCAATTTCGGGAAATTCGAATGAATGGCCAGAATGTTATTAGAATGTGAGAAATGGGTGGACCAATCCATCTAGTGCATGGAGTAGAGTGCACTGTAAAAATTACTCAGGTACCTGTTCAATTTTATCTCCAGTCCTACAAAGTCATAGAAATCTCAAATATAGATTTTCTTGAATTATAGAAATCATGGATATCGAGAGTCTGTGGAAACTCAGCGCTGATCAGCAGAAAAGAGCAGACAAATACGACTCTGAAGTTGCACGTCACTGCCGCTACGCTGCGCTGCTTCGTCATGTTTCGCTGTCCCACGAAAACCCTTCCTATTCTAACCCTATCATCAAGTTGCCCGACTTCACATCCGCTCCACGATACTCGTTTATGACTATATTTTTTATTACCTCGTATGAAGTCACGGTACGAGTGCAGTGCGGTGGTACGCTAGTCGGTACCATCCTAATCGAATACCTAAACATTTGAATTTTTGCCATTAAGCGCGCATCTCGTGTTTGTGTTGTACGCAAAATCTCCGAATTTCTATCACTTTAGAAGATCTACGAAGGTGGGTACGTTGAGCTGGTCGGAGCTCCGGCCCGCATTTCCTTATCTCATGTTGCAGTTTCTGTTTTCCACGTTAACGGATACTTGCACCGTTTTTCTGTTATACTTTTTCTTTCCTATTTGCGCAGGCCATGAGCAAAGACATGGATCCCGGCAGTCAAAACTTCAAAGACTCTCTATTCGTGAGCTGGGATGTCGATACGACTGGGAGACGACTGCTCGACGATATCTGCAATGTCGGGGCGTACTGCAATGACTTTTCGATGCAGCAGTACATCATGCCCTACAAGGACATCATGTTACCTATGAAGAGACGACATAACTTGTCTACAATTAGTATAGGAGTCTACAGAGTCCTCAGAGACACCATCACCGGCAAGGTAAGCAATATTTTCGCCTCGTGTCTCTAACAGTTAAACTTCTCTCTCATCGGAATCATGGTTCTTTCCTACCTTATAATTATCTAGATGTTGGAAGAGATCTACGGAAAACTTTGCGAAGTAGTTATTTACGTTGGGTTATCATTTATACAGCCAATCGACACAAGACTAACTCTATAGAAGGGAACTAGTCTATTCAACACCAACAGTCAATTTAATCCGTATCTCTTCATGTGAGCTGTAGTTCCCATTATTTTTTTTACCTTCATCCTAACGTTATTCTCCAATGGATTACTACAAGAGAGGTATTGATAAGCTGTTCAAGGCCTGATATTTCAAGTTAACATAATAGGAGAGTCGTCCTAACGAGAAAAGGCGGGTTATTCAGTTCGAAGATGGTGTCAAACCGAGGTCGGATAAAACCGTGAATGCAGTAGTTTTCCGTTCTTTAGATGGAGTTTTGTGACTGCCAAACGTTAATTAAGCTACGTTCTTTCTATTATAATGAAAAACAAAATGAAAATCCATTTTGGAAGCTAGAATTTCGATTTTAAAACACGTGAACTTCAGTAACAAGACCAGTCACATAGTAGAGAGTTCGTTGTGTATTCGGCTCGGTTCAGATAGGGCGTATCCTCGATCTGGTGCCTTCGTTCACGTTTTTCCCGTATCCAAACCAAACCGAATCTACTTTTACTTACCAAGAAGTCTAGTAAGTCAGGAGTGGATTACATATTTAAAACTAGTTACCAGTAACGGATTCACTCGTATTTCTCCCCTGCATTCAAATGTTAAAGTGTTATTCAAAATGAAAATATGGAAAACCCAACCTTTGGACCTAAAATGGGGAATTTGCCTCACAATTTTTTATTTTTTTTTCGAAAGAGGGTTTACTGGTACAGAAGAAAACCACAGTGTGTTGCTCGAAAACGCATCCAAAAAATTTAGAGAATTTAAGGAAGCTGCCAATTTTAACCTTTTCCCCCCAACGGACGCCTAAAGGCGCGTGAGGATAAACGTTTTGAGATCCCTACAGACGTTTTTAGGCGTCTGCCTCTAGGGTTGTTCCTAAAGTGACGGCAGTTGGAAGGATACCGACTGGCGCATGTGCAGTAGCCTAACTGCTGTTCCCACAGGACGAACCATCCAACTGATCAAACCAACCGCTGTTCCAACAGAATAATCCGTTCAATTGCAGTTGGAATGCATTCGGAAGGAAGTGGACGGCTCAAAGAGGTCCCGTCGAGAATGAAACCTTTTCCATTTGAAACCGATTTTATAAGGTTTGTTCCAACAGAGGAATGCATTTGGAAGGCAATTGAACCGCAGTTCACAGCCTTCTTAATCGCATTTCAAAACTGTCGAACTGTTCAACTTCACTGTAGGAACGCTTTTTGCCATCCCCTTATTTAACGTTACACAAACTGGAGCTCACGTTACTTCCAGTTTCACGTGTCATTTCACCTCTTGCTAAAATTACTAGCCATGTTTTGTTTACCTAAATGAAATTATGTGGAAAATTTGTAAAACGTTCTTACATTTGGTACAACTCTTACTAAATTTGCTTTCCTAAATTCAAATCAATGTTACCATTCGTTTACCTATGAGATTTTTGTTGATTCCTTCTAACATTTACAATCCATTATTATTTGTTTACATCTATGTATTCTGTTGTAAAATGCTTTTTTCATCTCCATTAAAATTGTTAACTCAAACACTATTTTAATTTTTATACAATACCTCTCCTGCGTTTGAAAAAAAAAAACGCTGGAAATGTATACAATTATGGGCCATTACAGTAAGAAAACATTAGAAAGAAAACGTCTCGTACTATTTCGCATTTTTAATAGACTTGCCCTGAAAACGTGAAAAATTACAGTTAATTGTTTTTGTTTTTTTTTAAATGTTAAAAACTTTTGGCATACCAATTTCAACTTTTGGCAAATCCCCTACGTTTCGGCAACTGCTGGAGTCCTTGTCCACCTGTTTAACTTCTACAATGTTCAACAAAGTGTTTTTTTCTATCAGGATTAAATTAAATTAATAAATAGTCCAGGATGATTTGAAATAACCAATGCTGTGTATGGACGACCATTGGCTGGAGGGTGGGGTAAACTCTCAAAAAATATAAATACTAATAACTGCATAACTCACTAATAAAAATGCATTTAAGGAGTGGAGTAATAATTGATTTTTGGGGGTAGTTGTAATTGAGAAGTCCGTGTTGCATTAACACTTTTATTAAACCAAGAAAAAAATGAACTACAAAAAATGGAATATTTTTCCTACTTTATCCATACTTTCCCAGTCACAGTATTACTTTAAATTCATTAATGTATAGCTTACAAGTAACGCAGCACATTAAAGGAAAAACCAGGTGGACCGATGTCCAAAAAATGAAACTAAAGTTCTAAGGAGAAGAGGGCCGGCCGATGAACGAACTAAATACGAAAACAAAAACAACACTAAACCCGATTGGTTTGGAGGAGATGCGAAGTGAACTCCACGAATTCAATTTTAGAATGAGCAGGTTATGAAAAGGTTTCAAATGGGAAAGGTTTCCTTTTTGCCGGGACCCCTTCGAGCTGTCCACTTCCTTCCAAAGCATTCCAACTGCAGTTGAACGGATTATTCTGTTGGAGCAGCGGTTGGTTCGATCCGTTGGACGGTTCGTCCTGTGGGAACAGCAGTTAGGCTACTGCGCATGCGCTAGTCGGTATCCTTGCAACTGCCGTCACTGTAGGAACAAACCTGCTTGTGACAACAAATAACCTGCTCATTCTAAAATTGAATTCGTGGAGTTCACTTCGCATCTCCTCCAAACCAATCGGGTTTAGTGTTGTTTTTGTGTTCATATTTAGTTCATAACTTGTGTTCAAGTGTTATAACTTTAGTTTCATTTTTTGGATATCTGTCCACCTGGTTTTTCCTTTAATGTACTGCGTTACTTGTAAGCTATACATTAATGAATTTAAAGAAATACTGTGACTGGGAAAGTATGGATAAAGTAGGAAAAATATTCCATTTTTTGTAGTTCATTTTTTTTCTTGGTTTAATAAAAGTGTTAATGCAACACGGACTTCTCAATTACAACTAACCCAAAAATCAATTATTACTCCACTGCTTAAATACATTTTTATTAGTGAGTTATGCAGTTATTAGTACATATATTTTTTGAGAGTTTGCCCCACCCTCCAGCCAATGGTCTTCCATTTACTGCATTGGTTATTTCAAATCATCCTAGTCTATTTATTAATTTATTTTAATACTGATAGAAAAGAACACTATTGAACATTGTCGAAGTAAAACAGGTGGGCAAGGACTCCAGCAGTTGCCGAAACGTAGGGGATTTGCCAAAAGTTCAAATTGGTATGCCAAAAGTTTTTATACCGTAAAACCGTCAAACTTTACTCCACCAGGGGTAACTTTACCCCAAAAAGTGAGAATCTTCAATTGTAACGTAAGCGTGGTAGAACTTAGATAAAAGTTAGCTATTGTGTTTTTGTTATTCTCCACATCCAAGAGAATCGATGTGGCTTGTGATGGCGCCTTTATCCATGTTATCAGCTGTTATCAGTCATAGTTTCCTGTTCAGCTGTTTTTGTCCTGTTTCTCGTGCTCCAAAATTTCTTTCATATCAGGTGTTTGGAGTGGATTTACCAGGCAAGCCCTCATCATATCACTTTCAATATCTTATTTTGAACAAAATACACTAATCAAATTCTCAAATAAGTGTTTTCTTAGTTATGCCTTTGTTTACCAAAAATTTGATGGTAACTTTACTCCAAAAACCGGGTATCTTTACTCCACTATAAAGGTTGGGATAAAGGTAGCCTCACTCATATTTTTCTTATTTAATCTCCAACAATTTTTGAGTTTTGTAATTTTTGCAGTGTTGAATGTGAGGTTTCTAGTGTATCTCATGTCAGAAGAGATGGGGAGAAGAAATGAGAAAAAGCTTGGTACGAAATTTTACCCTACCGAAATTTTACCCTACCGAAATTTTACAACAATGATTTGAACATAAATTTGCTTTGGTCTCATAAGTTGTGATTTACAATATTATTTACTCGTGGGTTAACTTTGAAATTTACCATTGCAATTCATTTGAAAGTTATCGAATGTGAAACAGACTTTTTCTGTGATTTTGTTAAGTCATTCGTTTATCGTTTATTGTCCTTTAATATTTCTTTACTTGTAGAAAGTTTTGCTCGATTACCTACATAAGTCTGTCTATACTGGATGACTGAAATTGTGATCTCTTAGCCAGAAATATTGCATTTCAAGCAAATTCGTTGAAATAAATGATCATTGGAATTTATATTTTTCCTAGGTATAACTTGTATTTTTCAAGCTAAAAAGTTCAATTTTTCAGAATATATTTTATAATAATATTATAAATACTTTATATTATCAAGTATTTCTGGGGTAATGAATTCAATCCCGACTAGTAACATTGCACCACTGCCCGTTTCTGTTGCGATAACCGTGAGTTTTTCAGAGTGGAGTAAAGATTGACGCACTCGTAGGTAACGTTGCTCCAACATTTAAACAATTAAATCTGGGGGTTACAATTATCTGATCAATGAGCTCGACCACTCAAAATGTTCAGGAAGCCCTGAAGATCAATTCACTTATTGAAAAAAATCAATTTCACCCATTTCGAGTGGGAGAAATTGTATTTGGAACTGTTTTGGAGTAAATCTTGGGGTAAAGTTTGACGGTTTTACGGTAGTTTCGAAAAAAAAAAAAACAATAAGTACACTTTAATTTTTCACGTTTTCAGGGCGTCTATTAAAAATGCAAAATAGTACGAGACGTTTTCTTACTGTAATGGCCCATAATTGTGAACATTTCCAGCGTATTTTTTTTTTTTTTTTTTTTTTTTCAAACGCAGGAGTGTTATTGTCTAAAAATTAAAAGATCGTTTGAGTGATGAAAATAGAATTTTTTCAACAGAATACATAGATGTAAACAAATAATAATGGATTGTAAATGTTAGAAGGAATCAACAAAAATCACATAGGTACACGAATGGTAACATTGATTTGAATTTAGGGAAAGCAAATTTAGTAAGAGTTGTACCAAATGTAAAAACGTTTTACAAATTTACCACATAATTTCATTTAGGTAAACAAAACATGGCTAGCAATTTTTTGTCGAAATGAGCAAAGAGGTGAAATGACACGTGAAACTGGAAGTATGACGTGCGGATGATCCCCATGAAAATCATCGCCTCGACACTGATAGTAGCCACTGCGGATGCGCAAACGTCTATTTCCTTGTAACAGCCCCATAACTTCCAAATTTGCCATCCGATTTCGATGGAATATTCACTTGTAGACGGTCCCCTAATACGGTAGTGCAATTACTTGAAGATTGATGTTTTGATATAAACTACTATGCATCGAATCATCGGGTTATTGATGCGAGGAAGCTATGTGCCACACCTAATTGACAGACGTGTTTTCCTTCTTTCTGCTAAATATGAATTTTGGTGATGATAAAAAGTTATACCACAAAACTATTCATTAATTGGCCAAGTGGGTGTGGCACATAGCATCCTCGTATTCATAACCTGGTTGTATGGATGATCCGATGAATCATCACCAAAACATCAATCTCAAAACAAAACATCTCAAAATGTCCTCATAGGGGACCATCTACAAGCCAACCCGCGCAATCCCTGAAAATTTCATCAAATTCGGGTGGAAAATGTAGAAGTTATGGCTGACTAGAAATTTTGCTTGCACATGCGCAGTGGCTACCATCAGTCTGGGGGCGATGATTTTCATACACCCCAATCCGCATAATCCCTGAAAATTTAATCGAATACGGACAACAACCTCGTATGGTATTTCCCGTTGAAAGGATTTAATCACCAAAATCAAATTACTTAAATTAAATTACTAAATTGAATTTTTAATTAAAAATTGAGTTACTAAATAAAATCAGCAAAATTGTTCACACAGGTCTAAAACGTAAAAAAACGAGTGGAAATTTGGATTTGGAGAACATTTTTTTTTCAACCTTGAAAATTGAAAACAACGCACCTGCTACAAGTAGCTTCTACTAAGTCTTAGTAGAATCGAAAGCCAATTAAAGTAAAGGACTCTGTCCAGTTGGACGATATAAAGTGCTATTTATACTCCAGTGTTTCATCGTGTAAGCTAATAGTACCATCATGCTTCCAGAGATGTTGAAGGCGTCACAGATCTCCATATGAAGTGATCTTTCCTCTCCTGCCTTTGTATCCTTCTCTATAACATGATGTTTTCTACCTTGCTCTCCGTTGGATTCCAAATATAACTTAAATGTAACAAAACTGCACTTCTTATCAATTGAAGTTTTTTGACTTTGAGCACGATGAACTTCGAATATCACGTGATACTTGATGTAATTAAAAATATAACTTGATAAATGTGACAAATATGATTATAAATATCGTCCCTATACCTGGTAAACCATGTAAGTCGGTATTTTTTCGAAAATAAGGTTTTGAGCTTTTCAGGTAAATTAGTGTCTCTTGATCCATTTAGTGAAGCCGTTTTCCAATCTGAAGAATAGTTTTTATCCAGAAAGCATAAAAAAAACGTGTAAGTCGGTTACCTCTTTTTTCGCCGGAAAACCATGTAAGTCCTGTGTATGCCTTCATAAAAGTGAGCAGCTCACGCTGGTGGCAAGTTTCCATCAAAGATAGTCAGTTTTTTTTCATGTAAAAGTTTACAAAATTCATAAATGGAGTTCGGAGAAAGTGATCATAAATGGAAACCTTTTTATAAGTCTCAATTTCAGCAATAAATTCCACTCCTTGTGTTCTGCAGACACTTGATTTTCCATACTGTGGCGAACCTTAAGATCACGACCTACCTACGTGTTTTTTTTTACTTACCTACCTAAGACCACGTGTTTTTCCGCATTGTTTCTACATTATTTAGGAGGATATTTTAGATGAATTGATTGATTTTGTTGGCTGTTTGACCTAGCTGTAATGCTGATGTTAGAAAGAACAACAAGAGATTAGTAGTGTGCTATTGGTCTGCTCATGTTTTACAGGAAACTCTGTAAAATTAATGATACAAGAGATAATAATGAGATAACCATTAAGGAAATCCAGCTCTGACCAATCCCTTACCCATCCTCAATCCACCTCTAGTTCATCTATTACCCATCCCCAGCTCATCCCTAACCCAGCCTTGACCTATCCCAACCCCTAACCCGTCCCTAGCCCATCTCCAACCTATCCCTAACCCCTATCCCATCCCTAACCCATCCTCAACCCATATACAGTTCATCTCTAACCCATACCTAACTCATCCCTTGTTTTAATGAAACAAAAGTACCTAGTTGCCTAACACTTCATATTAAATGCATACCTACCTAGTTACGGTTTTGATAGGTAAAGTGTTTCTATAAGTAATGGTTGTAATTTAAGAAATGGTAATTGAGGAATTGGTAGTATATTGAATAATTTATTGCTCAACTCTAGTAACATCTTAAACTGAAGACTATCGTTCTGACTCTAGGAGCCTTAAAGTTGGACTGCGTATTAGTCAACGCCTATGAATTTTCATTTAAATATTTTCCTTTTGCATCGATTTGGGTAATTTGTGTAACCTTGAAACCTGGAGAAAAAAATTGAATAATAATCCTAATAATAAAATAACCCAAGCTGGGTGTATTTTCATAAAAATCAAATTGAAAACCATGTAAGTCGGGTGCCAAAGGCTGGGTAAAAGCATGTAAGTCCATTTTTTCGTTCGCTGAAGTAAATTTTGATGAAATTAGTCTCAGGCTCTTTGAAATACTACTGTTACCACCAATTTTATGGAATGGAACGAAAAAACTTATTGTATATGGAATGAAAACTTAATGATTCAGTTTTTAGTGTCCCCTGTAAAATTTGATAAACTCGACTTACATGGTTTACCAGGTATAGGGACGATATATCCAATTTGCTCGGCTTATTTGGCTTCTGTGTTTATTCATGGCTCTACGTCATCGTATGGTCCTTTCAAATATTAAAATGCTTTTGAACGGTTAGCTATTTATAAAAACATTTTTTTTCTCATACGTTGATGGAGATTATTTCATTTACCAAATGTACAATTTTTCATATTATTCCCAATCGCGCATCGGTAATGAGTTCGATGATTTCAGTTCAGTAAACGTTCTCAACATTGATTTCAGATTGTCAAGACTAAGAGTGAGCTGTTCGGTCTACTAGACTTCATCATGAAGTTGGAAGCTCAGGGAAAAGACCGAGGGATTGTTTTGATGTGCTACGAAAGACAGAAGCTGGCTCCATATCTTCTCATTGAAGGATTGAAGAGGTAGCTTATTGTTATTAGTTCGAAATTTTGTTAGCTTCGTCCAATGTTGATCCGAAATCACCCTTATTATTACATCTAATCTAGGTATTCTTAAACCACTTAGACCATATTTTTTCGATAACCTTCTCCTTGCACTCAATTAACTGAGGGTGGATTTCATAGTTGTCCCTCAAGTCAAGATTTTCTTTCACTTGAACGAGGGGCCCCTCATCTTGAGGTTAAGCTTACTCACAGTGCTTCGGGTCCCCAGTGAAGGATTCCTTTGACTGATCACATTGGCTCTCAAGGGAAAATTGGCATGCCTGACAGCATGACACAACAAAGTGGCGCAGTCATTAAGGACCTAGAATGGCCCCTTAGCGCCCTCTGAAGGCAATGAGGAATTTCACCATGTCGGAATTTCCTATTTTTGACCCCAAAATCGGATTCAGCACCTCTAAAAACCCCCTAAGGCAAACTTTCAGCCCGAACTTCCTAATTTACGAATAAACAAAACAGTGTAGAAAATACGAATGTTTAAAAAAACCGGGAAAATGACGTCATGCTGGAATAGTTCATTTATGGCCGCTTGAAGCGCTGAGATCGAGAAATCTATAGTCCCCAGATGCAAAATTTCATGAAACAGTAAAGTTCGAAATCGAAAAACTGAACAAAAAAATAGAAAAAGCGTGATGGAGAAAATTAGGTTACCTCTGTTTTTGTTTGATAACTTTTCTCTTAGAAAACACGATTTCGTCGTCCCAATGGGCAACACTGGGAGGAGACGGCTATCCAAACAGCCCAATCAGCGAGCGTTCCCGCTGCACGTCTGTTTTCCCGGTTAGTTTTGAAATTAAAAATTTTGACTGTCTCCCAAAAATAACAGGAGACTTATTTTCCGAAATCAGCCCGATTTTCATCTATCCCACACCATTAACTATTCAGGAAAAATGCAAACAGAAATCGGTGAAATTCCTCATTATTATAATGTCATCAAAACAGTTTTTTCAAGATACGAGTTGGGGCCGCTGGTTCGGACAAACTGTTGAATTCAGCAGATTCCCTGCCCCGTTCAAGAAGGAATAAGGACAAACTGCTGAGCCAGTCAAAAATGAAGCATTCTCATCGAGTCGTAAATCACTGGCCAAAGACCCCTCACTTTCCTGACTAGGTAACGGAGTACCTAAGATTTCCTTAACAAGGGGATAGATGTGATCAGCTACCTCTTCGCGTTTTTGTCCATTCACTTCTTTAGCTCAGTGGTAGCTGGCCCGACTTAGGTTAGTTTAGTTTAGTTGGGAAGTCTGGAGATCGATCTCCAGTCGAGGGAAGTTAATTTTCAATGACACAACCCAAGCTTGCGAAGGTTTCTATTTGGTGGATGGTTTTGTTGTCATTATTTGTCGTATGTTATTCGGTGGATTGTAGTTGGGTTTGCTCGGAATGGATGCAAAGAAAAGAGGAGAGGAAAAGAGAAAGAGGTTGGTTTTGGTGAACAGAGAGTTGGTGGAAAACTGGAAGTCAGGTGCAGTGAGTGTGGTCGTGAAGAAGAAATGCTATGTTGTTCAATTTATATAGCACAAACATATATGTTGGTACATATAATATATTGGCTCGAGCCTGGAGGATTTGTAGCAAATGGCGAACCAAATTAGTTTGCTGTTCAAATACAAACACAGAAATCTTCTTTTCCATCTGCTAATGGGGTATTTCAGTCAATTTTAAAATTTTTTTTTCAAAAGTGTATGGCTCAGGAATAATGGTAATCGGGTCTGTTCGTCGAGAAAATGTTTTTAAAAAATCAGAGAAGCTAAGGAAAGTTTAAGATTTGAATGGTGTGACATAGCTAGCCAATTGTGACGTAGCTAGCCAAATGTCTTTGAAAAAAGTATACATGCACAGAGAAGAGATGAAACCCTTGGAGGACCTCTTGGATACTACAAAATACTACTCACACACGTGCGCGGCATAGTGTGTGTGTGTTCATGGAGGCCCGCCTTTTTTTCAAACGTGTCATCTCTTTAATTAATTTTTCTACCTCATGTTATAGTATCATTGGGCTTAATGTTGGAGTATATAGGTTTTCAAGGGTGCTGAATCCAAATTTGAGGTCAAAAATCTGAATTTCCGACCCACCAAAATACCCCATTTTGCGTCCAATCAAACTTCTGGTTACCGTGTGTGCTTTATTACTGTTTTGATTATCAGTCGTCGGGTTTTGAAATGGAATGAAAAGTATGGTTTCTGCCCATCACCCAATAAATGTCTACCAAAATTTTCTTTGAGGTGTACTCTCATGTTGTGATCAGCTACCTCTTCTCACTTCTGTCAATTCACTTCCTCAGCCCAGTGGTAAAGAGCTCGATTCAGGTTTGTTTAGTATAGTCGGAAGTCAGGAGATCAATAGCTGCTATAAAATACGGGGAAGTCGAGGGCTGAGCCAGGCCTCATGCAAATAATGTCGAAAATCTCTTCGTTAGGTCCACCTATCATATACAAAATTTCATCAAAATCGGTCCATAGTGACAGACTGATGGGATCGTGCTGGTTGCTCGATTAAAAGTGATAAACCAAAATACCCTTAATGTTTCTAAGTAGCTCAGCGTGTTCACCTCCTGGGCTCTTGATGGGAAAGTACTTTCCATCTATCACCCTTGGAAATCTGGTTTTGTGATAAAAAAGATTCCCACGCATTTCGGTGTCTGCATTTGTATGAATTTAGAGACATGCCTGCAGAAATGTGCCTACTAATACGGTGGACCGATAGCTGACTTATTTTGAATAAATCTGAGCAAACTGTCTGCCCTGAGTTATCATTTCGGAGCTGACCTCTGGAAAAATAACTGATCGAGTTCATCCTCCCAATCGTAAATTTCAATATTTATACGAATATTCCACTAGGTATTTGAGCGATCAACTCAAAACTCTTGAAGAAAAAAATAACTTTTGGATTCCAAAGCCGAAGTATCACACGTCTTGGGATTGCAACTGGTGGATAGCTAGAGAGGTCCCTTGACGCCTTGGTTAGAATCACCCTTGGTCCTTGACCTCAAGGGATCCCCTGAGGAACTCCCTCCCTTCAGGCAGTGGGGCCTCGCTTGACCTTCACACTGAATAGCTTGAGGGGTTTTGTATTCTCTTAAGGGATCTCTTGGAGCAATGAATATGCATAATTGTGACTTTTTTGGTTTACGTTGTAGTTGTTTTCACTCCTCTTCCTTTTAATACCCACCATAATATATGATTTGATTATAGATACGACCTGTTGGACCGATTCAAGGCTGTCGTTAAAGGGTTCGCTAACTGCTACGAGTTCATCAAAGTCAACTGTGCTCAGACTATGGTCACATATTCATTGAAAACCTTGGCCAAGATTCTTCTAGATAAAGAACCAAAGAAGCTTCACGATGCTTTTGAGAGAGCAAAACTCGTTCATGAGGTCAGTATAAAAGAATAGTTGTAGCTGTAATTCATTGTCTAATTTAAATTTATCACTCTTAAATGTTAAATTATATATATATCATTTCATTCCCTGGCCATTTGATCCTGGAATGAAATTGTGTAGTTCCTGCTAAAATTAAGTAGGTACCTGCTTTGATGCAGCAGATGAATGCAATCTAGTTTATATCAACGACGGGTCTCCTTCAGGAACCCAACTGATAAACTCTGCCATTGATATTACATTTACAAGCTCTAATCTCCAATATAAATCCTTAGAACTATCCTTAGAACAGGTAATCGAAAAAAAAACACACTGGTGGATAACGGACTGCAGGATCGCAGTAGAAAACAGACATACGAGGGAATGTATATTAGATATTCTATATGGCTGAACTACATTGAGGCACAAAGATGCTCAGCCATAGCTAAACAAATCCTCACAAAAGCAAAAAGAGAATGATTTGTATCGTACTGTAACAAACTGAATAAGAGCTCGTCTATTAAACAAATCTAATATCAAATCAAGACTATAAGAAGTGCATTCTCTATAGCGAATGGTCTCTTCTCGAATTCTCTATTCTCTGAAGGCCCATGGATGAAGGAGTTTTTTGAAAACCTTTTCTCCAAATGACATTGAGAGTCACAGCCTTGTTACAGAAGTAATAAGATACTCTCTTTTCAATAAGAGAGCTGATTAACGTCCTTTACCGGAACACAGATGCAGCACCGGGAAATGGTGAATTCCCGCATGTAGTCCTTAGTCATTTACCTCAGGCCTATAGGAGAAAACTTATGAAGCTACTCAATACAATGTGGCAAAGTAGTTCGTTCCTAGCTACTTGGAGCGAATACATTCCAATTAAAAAACCAGGAAAACCTTAGGATCAGACCAATAGTGCTCGCTTCATGTCTTTTAAAAGCACTGGAAAGATTGGTTAAGAACCGGTTAGTATGGTGGTTGGAAAACAGGTCCACCATGGATGCCATTCACACTCTTGTTCGCCATACACTGGTTCTTGTCATCGATATTGGGGCTGCATATGACAGTGTAAAATATAGCTAAGAGGTCTGCCTCAAGCTAGCATTCTTTAAACCTTACTATACGTCACTTATGTGTCCGAAATCAACGAACTTCTTCCTGGATCAGTAAGACTGGTTCGATACGCGAATGATATTTGCTTGTTCGTTTCAGTTAAAGACCCAGAGCAATGCTGAAAGGATCTGAATTCTTCTGTGAATTCTGAACAATCTTGACCCTGAAAGATGTATCACCACTTCCTCTACTCAGAGACTGTGGACACGATCTGATCAGGAGATACGGGCTCAACCTCTGCCATTAGGGCTTCCCATCATCGAACCAGAAAAGTTCAGGGATAGTGTGGTTGGAACTCCACATGGTTCCCTTAAAATATAATCATCTGATTATAAAATTTGAAGAGTAGTCATCATCGGATCATCTATCGTGGCATCTTCACGAAATTGGGTTCTTAGTTACTTAGGAAGCACAACCCAGAGACACATGAGACGATTTGAAGATTGCATTTCATCAGCTGAAATTTGGCCTACTTCCATCAGTGGTTTCTGATTAACTCGTGTTTCTGATTAATTATTCGTCCAACCCCTTAGACCTTACAGTCCTGCTCACTTAATAATTTCCGGTAAGGTTAAAAGACTCCAATTTTGTTTTTCAGATTGTTGTTCACTTGAGCACTGGTGACAGCAGCGATCCGATCAAGGATTTAACTTCGAAGATATCTCCATACATCCAATCTTTCGATGAAGTTGAGAAAGAGTTGTCAGATTATAAGCTGATGTTGGAGAGACAGCGAACATTGAAGCCTATTTTTGAGCATCTGATCAAAATATCTAGTGAAAGGAAGAGAGCCATAGTTCTGCGCCAATACCTGACTGATGCCAACATAGACTTCCAGAGTTTGAATCTAGTCGTTAAGGAGGTGAGTATTCTACTTGTTTCTAATTCAGTGCGTAAGTTCCAATAATATAATTTGCCAATTTAATACTTGGAAGGATATGAAATAGTAAATGTTCTGGACATTGTCCATGCCTTCCTAATAAGTCAGTAGTAGCAGTAGTAGGTGCTTGTCCACTAGGTCGGCGGAGGCGCGATGCTAAAATCTTGAGCTTTGTCCACTGGGGGGCGGATTTCATTTGTCGACCCGTTGTTTTGCCAGTCCTGAGGTACCCTCGGTGAAAAACGTGGTCGAACGGGGAAATGTTTAATCTTTGCTGCAGCTCTGGAAGGTGAAGAGGAGGAGGAAATTGCTGGAATAAGAGGGAGGCAATGTATCCATCCAACTAACGAGAAAAGAATGGACTTGGGGGAACCCATCCACCTTTTCCATGATTCAGCAATTTCCTCCCAGCTATTCTCCTTCTAGTTCTGATAGATCGTATGGGTTGGGATATGCTTGTACCGCCAATATTAGAAGCTCTTCATTAAGTTCAGTATGCCTTCGAGAGAAAACAATTTAAAAAACTCTTGGTAAACAATGGGGGGTGCGCCTGTGATTTTTTAAAACTTTTAATCGAAAATAGACCGCATCCTGAGAATTTTGACACCAGCCGTTCTCTTTTTAAATTAGTAGATCTTTTACAATGACTTTTCAAAGTTTCGAATGTTTATGACGTCACGCGCCCCTCCAGCCTGGGCAGGACCACTGTGATGTCATAAACATTCGAAACTTTGAAAAATCATTGAAAAAGGACTTCTCACACTGGAAGATTGCGGTTGGTGTCAAAATTCTCAGAATGAGGTCTAGTTTAGAATAAAAATAACAATAAACAGTTTTTCCGACCCATGTGCACACCCCATTGCTGGAAGAAGAGGGAGGCAATGTATCCATCCAATTAACGAGAAAAGAATGGACTTGGGGGAACCCATCCACCTTTTCCATGACTCAGCTATTTCCTCCCAGCTATTCTCCTTCTAGTTCTCATAGATCGTATGGGTTGGGATATGTTTGCACCGCCAATACTAGAAGCTCTTCATTAAGTTCAGTATGCCTTCGAGAGAAAACAATTTCAAAAACTGTTGGTGAATAATTATAAACGTGTTTTGAAGGCAACATAATTCAGCAATTCGTCAAACTTAGACCTCGGTCACATGAGCACTTTCGAAAATGGGGTATTTCGGTGGGTCGGAAATTCAGGTTTTTGACCTCAAATTTGGATTCAGCACCCTTGAAAACCATAAGGGCTACAACTTTAAGCCCAATGATACTATAACATGTGGTAGAAAAATTAATTAAAGAGATCACACGTTTGAAAAAGGCGGGCCGCTGTAAATGCACACACACTAGGCAAGGACTACACCGCGCGCGTGTGTGAGTACTATTTTGTAGTATCCAAGAGGTCTTTCAAGGGTTTCCGTGCATGGATACTTTTTTCAAAGACAGTTGGCTAGCTACGTCACACCATTTAAATCTTCAACTTTCCTTAGCTTCTCTGATTTTTTAAAAACATTTTCTCGACGAACAGACCCGATTACCGTTATTCCTGAGCCATACTCTTTTGAAAAAAAAAAATAAAAAAAATTGACCGAAATACCCCATTGGCGAGGTCGATAATTTTCGCTTCGACCTTCGTCCACTAGGTTGATAGGGCTCCGCGCTGTCGACCTAGTGGACGAACTGCCATTCATTTCCCATTATATTTCTAGAAAAAGATTTTTGCGTCGCGTTGTGCTGCACTGTCGACCTACTGGACGAGCACCCTTAGTATTACACAAACGCAGCTTTGTCCTGTGTGACTGGGTCCCCCTACTGCAGCATTTCCCTATAACAGCATCTACCTGTAACCTTGGATCGGTGGTGCCTTGCCACATGCAAAGTAGGTCGCGCTGCTGTGTTTACACCGCAGTCATTCTCGTTGCGTATTTTGCTCAAAATAGGAAAATTTATCAATCTGAGACACAATAAATTGAGGTACGCTTGCTTCAGTCAACATGTTTATTCATACAATTGCAAAATATTGGGTAGACTATGTAAACTTGAACAAATCAATTAAACCTCGGAAAGTTTCGTGCAGCTGTTCAAACACCGCTAGGTACTCAGCACACGCCTTACTCAACGACGCTGGAAGCAAAACTGTATTGCAACTTGTACGTCGCTCACAAGGTGGCGACTCATATGCAGTTTAGGGAGTGGGATCCTAAACAAAAAATACTACATTAAAAAATACAATGTCGGAAATTTTGTCAAAGGCAAGCGTTTTCATCCGAGTGCGGTGTAAATACCGCAGGCGCGACCGACGGAAGGTTAACTTGGCTATAACTTCTATTTGTGATGTTTGTTACTGGGCATCGAATGAATAGTATGCAACTATGACAAAGGGATAGACATTTTAATATTGCCCGCATATCCCAATATTTGCTTTTGCTTTATTTCCTCCAGTTTTACAAAAAGGTATGAATACGTCAACAAATAATATAGTGAGTTTATGAGTTGTGAGGGCGTCCACTTGATGACTCCCCACACTGCTCGCTGGGCATTGACCTGGCCAGCCTCCCACCCACTATGGCGGTTTCCAGGCCCAGCAACTGGTGATGGAGTGAGCTAACGCGCACGCTCTGGCTCCCTCCACCATCAAAAGCCAAACTAAATGTCACTCAACAAGCAACCAACCGCTGGTTTAAGCTGATAACCATCTCAGCAACAGAGCCAATGCGGACCAAGATCGGCCAAGACACACAACATCACAGTTTTGACGTAATGTCACAGTAATATGTAGGTTTTGCTTGACCAGGGTACTTTTATAAAATTCGTCTGTCAGCTATATTGATAAAATCTATACTAAAATGTAATCAATTTGTTTGAACCTATATCGTATCACTTTATTGTTCATTTATGATTCACGTCTTGCCATTTATTTGAATAGACCTATTGCTTATAGTCCAGTCGATTCTCTTACTGCTCCCTCCAAAGCTAAAGGCCGAGTAGAAATATTCCTTGTGCCAATTTCTGCTTATTTTTTTCCTCTTACTCCTTAGACTGGCTTTACGTAATGTTGATTAGACGTAGAAATCTATTGGTGTTTTTTTCTGAAGCTGATACTTTTTTTTCTCCTTCCAGGAAAAGGATATGAAGCAATATTTGCATTCCAAAATTGGTGGTGAGTTGCCCGAAAAAGATTTGTCTGATCTTGAGACTGTTGTTACCAAACATTTCAAACACCCGGAAAAAGATGAAGTGAAAGAAAAAGTCAAGCCTGCCAAGAGAGTCGGCCGAGAGCGGAACAGTAAGAAGTCTGAGAAAGGAGCCAAGAAGGAGAAACGTAACAAGACAAATGAAAACGGGGTGAACTCCAAAAACGAGGCTTCTGGGAAAGAAGGTGGCGCTCCAACCAAAGAACAATCTGCCGCTGGAAATAGCAATGAACAATCAAGAACTGAAGAGTCGGACGCCAAAACCAATGGCAGCGCTTCAGCCTCTCCTACTCAAGATTCCCTCGTTGCCAAAGGCGAGCCATCACCCACAACTGACAAAGAAGCACACAAAGTTGATAATCCCAGTGAATCCAATGTGCAGTGTTAGTCAATGTTTCATTTACAAGTACAAGAGTCGTCTCTAATAAGGCTATGTTGAACAAAAAAACACACAAAAAAATTTAAAACGAAGAAAAACTCAAAAAAACTGTGAGGATGATACTTTTTTTTGCATTTTATTTACATAGTTTTGTCAATATTGTAATCTTCTTTTATATATCAGAACATCCATCAGAAGCTATCCATCGATAACATATGAATTGCTATGTCCAGGTAATCGCATTTACATGGGACCTTTCTACGTCCTCGTTTTGCTTCCATATTATGGCCGTTTCGTGTAATGTTTTATTCGTGAATTAGATATATAAACTAGCATCTTCACGTTGAATTGGCAGGTGAAGATTTACATTGCTTTACAAAAACCAATATTGGATTGCGATCAATATAATGAATTCCTGGTTTTGAGTGGATTTCCATTGAAAACCTGGCAATTCTATTAGTTGAACTTGAAGTCAAATTGAGAGACCTGTCTTCAATTTTGAGGATGCTAAGAACGCAGGTATTGGTACCTTTAAAAACAAATCTGAACCTAAATTCCGAACCCCTACATTGAATAACCCAGTTCATACTCTTCAACATGAATCCTTCAACATTCAAAACTTTCAACATGAATTTTCTTTAAAGAAAAAAGATATATTTTCCTTTCATCCGTTTTCCGACCACTAAATTTCGACTTTTGATTTTGACCAATCACCGATCTACAATAGAGTAGTCAACATAGACCTTGTTAGAGTGGGTTATTCAAGTACATATCAAATTCATTGAAGAAAGGACTCCAGTCCACGTGCCATTGGATGCTGATATTAATTACGATATTAATGTGATAAAATTGTGTGATGAAATTTTATTTTAATAACAAAAAATTGTTAAATTTTTATAAACATTAGCATTTTCATAAACGGATAGCATTCTGGATACTTATTTTGTATTTTATTCACATTTATTCTTGTACTTGATAACATTTTGTATGATGCTTCTTGGACTATTAATACTTAACCATTACTATTCGGCGTATATTTTCTTTTTCTATGATAAGAAGAAATCAATATTACTATTCAATAAACCAGTATGAAATGCGAACATTGTACTTCATGTTATATTTATTGTTAGTCGTGGATTCTTGAAAAGAAGGATTTCCCTGTCTCTATCAGTTATTGAACAATATCTTATAAGTGTTTATCAGTATCGTGGCATTTGGGTTAATTTTGAAGTTGCTTTCTAAATCTTCGTATCCTTATTTTTGGACCTGGCTCAGTTCCCTGTGTACTTTTACCGCAAAGCTTTCCTATTCATAGGAATTTGTGCCTTAATTTATCCGATTGGTAATTCATATATTTGTGAATATTTATCTACACAAGATTGAGTACGTAATTATGCTCCAATCATTATTAGTGGATAAATCTTGATTCAAATGATTGTAAAAGTTATTTTGAAAGAAAGGTACTAAATGAGTTAATAAAATTTATGAAAATCCAACCTCGTTTGTGTTTTAAGCCTGTGGAACGCTCATTTCTAGGGTTCATAGTAAAACCAATAATCAACTTGTCTCATTGTCCCCAAAAAACTTATCTCCTTAGGAATCCTTATGAAATCGCTATTCTGATAATAATTGCGGTTTATGGACTCGTCAGATTGCAATAACACATTCAGGCTGGCAGCTTCCACCCTGAGCTTGACCTACGAATTTTTTTGAATATGAACTTTATCAAAATTTGCGTATTTATGGTCCCAATTACTTGAAAAATTAGGAAATTCTATTTTTGTTGTGGACACATTAACTTCTGAGTGATTAGTCAGATAAGCAAACCAAAGTTCATAACGTGAGAAGTGAGTTCCATTCTAATTTATTATTTAATTTCTAAAAATAATCAACCCAGTCTTCGGAAACATTTATAACGAGTCTCGACTTTTTTTTTCTCGGTAAAACGGTATGGTCAGAATTGTTTCCAATATTTTTATTAGTGGAGAAAACCGCGCTTGAATGCGAAAAAACGTGAATTTTTTGGATTCGGGGTTAGATGGAGGGTGGGAGGAGCGGCGGCGGAGGAGACCCCCAAATCCTTCCGTCAAAGCGTCGACTTCGTTGAAAAAAATTCACGTTTAAACACAATTTCTCCTTCAAATTCGATTGTTAAATATTTTATGATTACACCGTTGGAAAGCTGAGCTTTTGGGTCAACTTTTGGGGTTACAGTGGGAAATTAACCGGCAGTTTCAGTTAGGCTTACAAACGTTAGAAAAAACTGTAGATTTCCGAGTTTTTACTATTCGGGCTCATTTTTCAACATCTGAGTCTTCTTTTACACGTTCTATTTAGCACTAGGGAGATAGAGAATTTAATGCTCTTCCCAACGGTACAATGGGGTATTTCAGTCAATTTTTTTTTTCTTCAAAAGAGTAAGGCTCAGGAATAACGGTAATCGGGTCTGTGTGTCGTGAAAATGTTTTTAAAAAATCAGAGAAGCTGAGGAAAGTTGAAGATTTGAATGGTGTGACGTAGCTAGCCAATCGTGACGTAGCTAGCCAACTGTCTTTGAAAAAAGTATCCAAGCACAGAAACCCTTGGAGGACCTCTTGGATACTACAAAACACTACTCACACACACGCGCGCGGCGTAGTCCTTGCCTAGTGTGTGTGCATTTATAGTGGCCCGCCTTTTTCAAACGTGTGATCTCTTTAGTTAATTTTTCTACCACATGTTATAGTATCATTGGGCTTAAAGTTGTAGTATATAGGTTTTCAAGGGTGCTGAATCCAAATTTGAGGTCAAAAACCTGAATTTCTGACCCACCGAAATTTCCGACCCACCGAAATACCCCATTACATTTGAATTTTTACTGAAAAACAAGGGACTTGTGTCTGTTTTAATGGCGTAAGGTCGAAAATACGAAAAACGTCTTAAAAGTGAAAAAAGTTGGATTTTGAGGGGTTGGGAAAAAAAGTCGCAAATTAGTTGTAAAGCCGGTGGTTCGACTTTAACTGTAACACCCTGTATAGTCACAGGTGAAAGGGAACTTGAATCACATAGGCCAACTAGGTAAGTAAAAAGTAACTCCAACAGTTGTGAGGGTAACCAAGCTATTGCAGGAATGAACTAGAGATGGGCTAAACAGTTCCACCGTTACTGCTGTGGGTGGGTAATAGGTTCCAATAACCTGTTATTTATTAATAGGTTATCTCAGGGATCTTCTCCTCACAAGTTCATTCTGACATACCATTCCAAGGTATCGTTTTCTATTTTTGTTCCCAACCTACGTTCGTTTGTTTATCATGTTATGTTGTTATTCCATTCCAAGTATCATTCTGTTGGATCTCTAGTTTTTGTTTCCTACATAAGTTGGGGTATATATCAAGTTATTCCTGACATAGTTACGTGTTAGTGTATTTTCACTCTTTTTCGATTAAAAAAAAAAAAATCCAAGCTATTGTTCTGGCTCCACACATTTTGGAGGTTGGAGCCTTCCCTGAAAGGTTATTTAATAACAGGGTTATTTTGGTAACAGGTTCCAAGCAGAATTAACAAAACCTGGTAATAGGTTATTTTTAACTGTTACGTTAAATACCGCCCATCTCTAGAATGAACCTTTGGCTGGTGAATACTATGACTAAATAAGCTGTGCTTTCTGTGTTGTACCTTCAGTTCTCGTTTGTTACTGATGATCTCCTAACCCTCGAAATCGATTTAACTTTGTAAATCATTACTTTCATGGAGATAGACAACGTTTTTACTGAAATGGTTTCCACAACCTCGATCGAGCGATTTAATTCGTGCCTGGGAAGGTGTTACGATGTATCAGTTGATACGTTGTGTCGACATTTATTCTCCGTCAGATATTTCTGTGTGGAATGGGTGAAGGGTGGAAATGGGCCTTCAAAGTTGGGTGGCCCCTTCCATGACATCATTGCTGTCGCAAATGGGGTATTTCGGTGGGTCGGAAATTCAGTGTGTTGACCTCAAATTTGGATTCAGCACCATTGAAAACCTCTATACTCCAACTTTTTGCCCGTTGATACTGTAATATGTGGTAGAAAAATTAAATAAATAGATCACACGTTTGTAAAAAAGGCTCCATGAACACACATGCACTACGCTGCAGGTGTGTGTATGTAGTATTTTATAGTATCCAAGGCCATGAGGCGCTCGAGACTGCACAGGATTAGTGGAATGTCTCGTTCCAAGGTCAGCAACTTACTATGTCACATCATTCAAATCTTCAGCTTTCATTAGCTTCCTTAATTTCTTCTAATAATTTTCTCAACAAACAGACCCGATTACCATTATTCCTAACCCATGCTCTTTTGAAAAAAAAAAAATTGACTGAAATACCCCTTGTCTTTCTTTGCGATACTTATTATTCCGAATCCCAGAGTATCTTTAAGTGTTTATTTTACCATTTTACGTGTAAAGAACCGCATGTAGCCCCAAAGGCTTGTAGCCTAATAGCAACCTCCACAACTCCCCTTCTAGGTGATCCCATGCCTCTCTTGATGGTATAAACAGTGTAAAATATGTGTACGGTGTAAACATTGTAGGGGCTACTGCCATGTGGTTGAAATTGTTGATGTAAGTGTAAAGACCATAACGAGGTAGTATGAGAACATCATATAAAAGCAACCATATGTGCCTAAACTGTAGAAACGTATCAAACTCACCCAAGTGCAGCACATTTCATCTCACTACCTTGTTCTCACCACTCGTGGCCCCACCGGCCATCCACTTTACCCTAACCCCCTCCTTCTCATCCCTTTCTTCCCCTTCCCTCTCGCTGCCACCAAGTTCAAATTGCTGCAAAGCGACAATTTCTGCATGCAGGGTTTTCCTTTCTGCTCAGTAAGAATGAGTCAGTTTTGGCTGCAGGGATACCTACTTTTCCCGTTAGGTTGGGGTCACTGGCCGCTTCCCCAGCACTGTAGAGAGGGTTGTATAGTATCGATAGAATGCATCAATAGTCGCAAGAGTGTGATAAGGCGAGTTCTGATGTTAGCTTCCTTGTTAGTGTTTAGGTTGTCTTTGAATATACCGATTTTGGTATTAATGAGTAAAGGACATCTCACAGCTTTATTGTGTCTATAGATATGAAAGAGTTAAATACCACCTAAAATAGAATGTGATTATAAGTGATGGAGAGTAGAAAGAGAAATCCGTGCCTGAACTGGCATTTTTAGGATTTCAAAAAAAGCTTATCCACCTTCAGTAATAAACATTACCCCCTGAAGTTATGATTTATAAAGGGTAGGTAGACACGTATCACGCCAGCGACTGTTCCACCTATTTTATAGGGAGGAAGCGTGGAATATGAATAGAAACAATGGAATTTCGGTATTAAATTGAATACTTTATTAATTTTGTCCCACACTGGACGAAAATGGTTTTCGATACTTTTCTCATCTATATTCTCATCAATACTTATCAAGGATACAACACTGTGAAAAAGTGATGGGACATGGATTAATAGTTAAGATCGGTACTTACAAAATATACAGAGTGTAGGTACATACAGTGGAACTTCCACACTATCGAACGAAAATAATACCCAGACATAGTTAGGTACCATTAACAAAAACAAGTCCAATAAACGAACAAACAAAATTAAAAAAAAGGAAACATCACAATATCTAATGTATAAGAGTAGGAGCTAACTTGTTTAGTGACGTAGAACAGGGCATTAAGTAGAAGAGTAGGTAAAAAGGAACAATCCTACCAACTGGCTACAAATATACCTACTCGTATGTATCAGAACAAATAAGCAAATGTATGGAAGGGAGAAAATTATGGGGCTTCATGAACAACAAAACCTGGTCCAAAAGACTCAGCGAAGTGCTCTTCAAATCTAGAGCCAACAAGAATGATATTTAGTTACATCAATAGTAGTACCTGCGTTATAAAACTGGGATTCGGTTTTCCCAAATAGGTGGGACCTTGATTGCCACTCTCCCAACTTGAGGTGCGCCTTCATAAGCTGGTGCATGAACAACATTTCGACCACATCGGTCAACTACAGCAGTCACTTGAAGGTTTAGTGTGACCTAAAACGATACTAATTTAATTTATTTGATAATCTGTCTCCAAAATAATAATGGCCGAAAACATTTATGAGAAAAAATACTTACTGCGAAATGAGAAAAATAGAACTGACTATTCGAATGAAAACGAACTTGTCGACTGAAACCTCAACAGATATAAAAACTTGAAAATGATCTGCAGTAACCGCTACAATAGGTAAAACATACTCTTCAAAATATTATTCAAGGGCTCTCTTATGAAATAAAATTGGTTGCCTGTAAAGTCGGTATACGGGCGAAAGTTTTATTACGTGACAACGACTTTGAGTGGTAAAATAATTTTAATGTTAATATTCATTCGTATAGTAGGAAGAAGGATAAAATAATAGTAACAATAAGAGAACTGTGCTCTTCATAATATTGAAAGTCTTATTATTGAATTACAGGTGGCTTTAAAATAAACACTTTGTTTATTTTAATTATTTGTTCCTATTTGATCGTAATAAAAAAAAAAAAATTTTTTGATTTTGAATTCTTTAAAAATTCAAAATTTAAACAAATTATTATTGGTTGAGAAACGAAATAAACGTCATTTATTTCATCATGTTATATTATCAGTCTGAAATTATTTACCTTTGCTGTTTGAATTGTTGCGATGGACGAAACTACCTTCACATTATCACTACACAATCGTTTTACAATTAACTGGCAACGTGTAAAATTGTATGCAGGCGCCTAAATAGAAGCGCAAGACATGAACCGGTGTGTATGCCTATCTCTCTCGCTCTTAGGCGGGCTAACTGTGCTCGAGTGGAAGGGACGCGTGCCTCTCACTCGCTCTCATTGTGAGCGCATAACGTGAGCGGAGCGTAACGCAGTTTCTTGAAGTGTCACCAGGCAAACCAATTTATAAGACGTTGTCACGTCAAAAACTTTTAATCAAACAGCATTTTAATTATGTAGATGAACGTGTTATAAAAAAAAAACTCGTTGATCATACCTACTTTTCACGCAATGTCATCCGGATCCTATGTCCTATGTCATCAGGATAGGATGATATTCGTAATCACAGTTACATGCTCTATGTAAGAATAACTATGTGGGTGATGCAATATCTATTCAGTACTTTCAGTCAGCTGGATTAGTGGTTTGGTGAATTGACAGATGAACAAATTGAATGAATATCCTAGTTCATTCATTTAACTGGTACCAGTAGGATTTTCACTGCTTGACTACCTAGCCACAAAAAGATCCAATCGTGCTGGGAGTCATGGCATTCACTATACAAGGTCGACCTACCCAACTACTCATTAACACATACAACGCTGCCTCCGCCACTGCCCTGACCCAACCTAATTCCGACAGGCGAACCAGCAACAATTGGAGAGCTCGGCCGAAAAGGGGTACATGTTACTTTTTTGAATTTTACAGGAGAGCCAAAAAACGAATCCCAATCATGCGGTCACGAATTCACAAGCTAAATCGAACATGTACCCCTGTTCCATCAGATTTCCCACAAGTTTGAGGTGGAATTTTTCCTGGAATCGGGATCTTTTTCTTCGAAACGTAAGGCTGCCCCGAGTTTCGCAGGTTCTTTCTTGTGATGTATTTCCAGTTGGAAAAGTTGATTAACCTAGTACGGGACTTGTTCAATCGATCGACATCGTTGGTCGTCAATACCACTCCGTCCATTTTAATAAAAAATTTATAAAAATTCTAATGAAAATAGACTTTGAAGAACGAACAACACTTTGATAGACTTTGAACACAAAACGTTTGATAGATTTGAAAGCTTCATAGCGAGAAGAAAACAGGCGGTCGTCGGGTTTTGAGTAACTCATAGGGTGATCGTCCTAGCAACGGGTACATGTATCCCTATTCGTCTATTGGAGGCGTCACATTTTCACTAGCTCTCATCGCAAAAAAACAACCATGAAGTTAAAAATATCGATATTTTATTCTATAATCGTGTAGAGGAAACCTCAAGCTTCAATTTGACGCAAAAAAATGTTTTTCGTAAAAAGTGACATGTACCCCTCTTCGGCCGAGCTCTTCAATTGACTCTATTGGGAGAAATGGATGGAAAACAACTAGTAAACCCTAATTTTGCTCAGTAAAAAGTACTAAACGGCAGATAAATTCATAAGTAAACACCCAAACGTTACTGTGAACGCGACAGGCTTCTTCAATTTGTTCGGACGAACTTGGAACATCAAAACACTTCGATTTGAAAACTCTCTAAGAACTCTGGATTGGGGATGGGACATCGATATCGATAGTATCGAATCATCGATGTTTTACACTCGATATTTTTCAAACATCTATGTTTCGGTCCAATGATATCGATATGTCGAGGAGATAGTATGATAAAATATTTTGATAAATTTAAATTAAATTAATTAAATAAAATTTAAAAAATCCAATTCCAGACCCGATAACTTCATTGAATTTACTTGGAATTTGAAGAACACCTCCTACCTTTCAATCATCACTTTATAGTGGTCTGTTGGAGAAGCAGATTGGAACCAATTCAGAACCAAACCGGAACTGAAAAGGGGAGGGGATAGAGGCGCCTTGACTACTCCAAACCCCTCCGAACCGTTCAGAACTGCTTCTCCGAACGAACCTGAAGAACCTGGAAACCAATTGAAAAAAGTTTCTTTATGCTTGAAACAACAATTGATATGGGGAAGGTATGGGATATCGAAATGAAGTGCATAAAAATCGAATAATTTATCACGAATGAAAAAAATTATTGGAGTAGGTTATCCAGTAAAATAAAATCACGCCAAAAGAAAACATATCCACTTCTTATGATGAAGGAAGAGCAGCCTCATCAAGTTTTCTGCCTTGATTTTAATTACATGACAAATAAATTAAATTTCCGCTTTTTAAAAACATAGATTTTTTACCATACGATGTTATCGACATCGATGTTTTTCATACGATGTTTCATCGATATCGATGTTTCTATGAAATATCGACATCGATGTTTTCCGTTCGATGTCCCAACCCGTACTCTGGTTGCTAACTGGGGATGTACCAAAGGGATACATCAATGGCGGAGCGCATCCAACGACTTTCTGCGTGAAATTAGAGGTTCGAAATGGTAGTTCAGCAGAGGGGATCCTGACACATGGTCTTGCCGACAGCGTTGAATGTGTTAATTAGTACATTTTTAAAACTTTTTCATATTAAATTCACGTACCTACAAGTGGAATAATGTTCTCAACTTATCAAACTAATATCACATTTTTTAAATTTGTTTCGTATTTACATCTTATTAAATTTTATGTTTCTGTACAAATATACATCAATATTTTAGAAAAATACTGGCCAAATGATGTATTTTCAAATATACCTTAAAACAATAACAACTTCCTTTAAGGAGTCCACAGTAGTTTTACAGTAGGTATGTGTCCAAGGATTTCATCTGAATCACATAACAAACTCACGACTAGTAACATATTGCCACCATATATTGGTGAGGATGGACGTATCGTGAAATTCCCCCCTCCCCCCTGTTAAAAAACTCAGAACATCTCCTGATTCCCGGTACATGAAAGTACAAGATTTTCATTAATTAGATCCATGGTATGTAGTAAAAAACGTCTTTACACAGTTTAAATCCATTTCTTCAGTCAATACTCTCAAGTAGGTACCTGTCTCCTTTGTACTAAAAGTTATTTCAGAACGTTGGATTTCAAACAATGGATGACAGAATGAGAAATGGATCTTCTCAAAGAATCTAAAATACTTGGAGGATGTTTCCACCAGGTTGTGGCGTAGGTAAGCCAAGTTTCAACATTCGATTAATTCGGTACCTATTCAGGCAGTAGGTACCTTCTTCACTTTGCCATAACAATATTGTTTCACGACATAGTGGATCCTCCTGTGTATTTATAAAAGTAACAAGTACTTAGTATGGCAACAACTAAAACCTCATTATCACGAAACAGTCTTTAAGAAGACCGCAGTTAGTAATAGATTAAATAACAAGAAAACATCAACGTTACTAATAGCGGCGGATGATGGTTTAGGGATTCCATTGAGATCAAGGGGAAAAGTGCGATTCCGTAATGAACTGGGATCCATGTAGAGAACGTCTTCTTGAGCCAAATGAGCGGTAGAAACGAATTCATTCTTCCCGGTGGTCATAACATCGAAAACGCACCAGTCCAGATATTGATCAGTCAGATTGTTTCTCACTCCCGTCTCCAAATCCATATCTTGTTTGCACTTGTTCAACGCGGTTTCCCAAGAGAGTCTGTGACCACGGCTGGATGCAATATCCAAGAGTTCGGTGCCAGGGCATCCAGTTTGACAGAGTTCCAAAGCGTTTTCCTCTCGAATTTTCGCTATGTCCCAGGGAAGTCTGCACGAGAATCCAAGATATTCTCCGACTCTTCTAACAACCAGGGTCGTATCAATATACCTGAAACAGTCAAATAGATGTCATGAAGTAGGAACATCGAAACAAAACAGAAAAAAAAAACTGGGCAACTTTGAATAATAGGCCACTTGGATGGAAAGAGTGACGACGAACTTTCATGTACCAATGGGGAATTTGCCTCACTTTTTTTTTTTTTAATTTTTAATTTTTTTCGGAAGAGGGTTTACTGATATGGGAGAAAACCATAGTGTGCTACTCGAAAAAAGCATCCAAAAAATTTAGAGAATTTAAGGAAGATGGAAATTTTAAATGTAGATGGAATCTGTTCATGGGGGCATGGGGTTGCAACGTAACGGATTTTCTAACCAATCTGACTTCATAGGAGGATCTGTGCCCCTCTGAGGTAGCGCTACCTCTGGAAGCGCAAATGAAACTGTAGCTTACGTGATTGAACACAGGAGCGCGCAGCTAGGGAAGAGAAAAAAACCCAGACGTGAAAGTGACCAAAAGAATCAATTTTACTCACTCTTTTTACGATACGATTCTACCAATTAGTTTATTAACCATTGTTAGTCTTCATCCTCTCTTATTTAGTTATTTGAATCACATTATTTGAGTGGTCATTTGACTGGATTGTTTCGTGTGGTCGCGCTTAGAATTCTACCTGTTGTCGTTCTGCGGTACTATCTGTGAGTTCTATGCCAGAGCGCACAGCATGTGAATCTGGTCAGTTTTTGCGTCATTTTTTTTTTTTTTTTTTCGTGTGACGAGAACGATATTCCTCGATTTTCGCGGGGTTTTTTGATAGAGGCTTCGCTTGTTTGGGCATTTTCTTTCATGGTAATTTTTTCCCCTTGGGGTACTCCTGGTGTTAAACGTTATTCTAGGGCCCTGTTATAGAATTTGACTTGAAATTCCAGAATCTAAAATTGAGGCAAAATCCCTATTAACACGACCCCCTTGTTATTAAAGATTGAGAGGAACTATGTGAATCCACTGTAGTTTTTCATGTATAATAAAAAAGTTATCAATGTGTTGAATCATCAAAAATGAACTTCCCTTGACTGGGGATCGAACTCCTATCATTCCGATTCTGAATCGGAGCTCCTACCACATGAGCTAAGGAAGCTAATGGACAGAAATGCGAAGAAGTAGCTGATCTCCACATGTCCCCCCCCCCCCCCCGGTAGGAAATCTTAGGTACTCCGTTACCTAGTCAGGGAGGCAGCTTTGGACAGCGTTTTACAACCCATTGAGAACGCGTATTTTTGACTGGCTTCGGAGTTTTTGTTATTGTTCCTTATTGACGGGGCGGGGGATCTGCTGACCTCAACGTTTGTCCGAATAAGCGGTGGCTCGACTCGTGTCTTGGGAGGGAGTAGTTTTGATGACCCAATCTTAATGAATTATTGTTTCTCTGAGAAATGCTGAGGAGACCATTCGGGTCCGGTACGACTGCGCCACTCTGTTGAATCATCAAAAATTACTTCCCTCGACCATGGATCGATCTCCTATTGTTCCAATCCTGAATCGGAGCTCCTACCACATGAGCTAAGGAAGCGAATGGACAGAAATGCGAAGAGTTAGCTGATCACAACAAATGTATTTCTCAAGTTGAGAACCCAAATTTTAGGTAAAATTTACTAGCCATTAGAATCTTTGAGTGCGTAAATTCGTGGATGATATAAACTTAATAGGATCCACCCTGCACATGACCAGATTCTGTACATTCCTTGATTAAGCATCAAGCACAAAAAGCGGCATCTAGTGTATTAGGAGCAACGCGATTCGTAATCTCAATTTTTCTCCACGTTAGGTAGGTACTAATCATGATTGGTTGCAGTAAGTGTAAATCCATGATGAGTAACACTTCATGTAACCACATAACAACGCTGAAGATAACTAGATACATACCTAAGATATATTTCAACTTTTTCAGTCTTGTTGATTGAGGCCTTCATTTGGACGCTCCCTTCTGGGCCAGTACTGTAGGAGCTGTCTACGAAGAAGGGTCGCAGAGGAGCATCTGATGTAGCCTCAAATGTTTTCTCCTCAGCACAACCAGGCACTCGTCGAATTATAATTGTTACCTGTGAAATCAAGGAGAATAATGTAGGTACCATACGTCAAAACTCCTGGCGCCACAACTGGTTTATATCCTAGTCCTGGGTCTTGAATAATAAAGGCAGTTGAATAATAAAATAGGTTCATTCTGAATTCTTTGATAAACATGACTATGTTTATCAATAGGGTGACTACCATATTGAGAATATGGGAAGATAGTGATATGAGAACAATGGATAGACCCATGGGGCAACAGACTACCATATTATCCCAAGTCGCAATCCGCTACATTCATTTGTCCATGGGACCTCTTCACGTTACTGTCAGAATGTGAAACTACTAACTGCCACACTGGGTAAGAATCCTCCAAAAAGAGATTCAACCCTGTGGCACAGCATTCTACCTTTTAGATAAAACTTTTTTTAATTTCATTTAAGCCTCTCTGACTTTGAATTAAACCATTTTTACTTGCATTTGAACAATTTTTACATTGAATTAAAATTGTTCTATTTTAATGTAGGAATGCGAATTTTTGAAGAAAATTAACGCAAGAAAACTTCATTTACACACCATAAATTCATAGGGGAAAACCCTCAAATTCATAGATGAACATGGTTGGAATAGGTTACCATTCATAGTACGACTTACTATGAATTGTAGGATCGCGCCCTACGCATTTCTCGAGTAAAAGAAGTTTTCTTTACTTTCCTTACATGGGAATAGAAAAATTGTAAAAAAAGTAAACAATGGGAATAATAAAAACGATTTGAATGAAAGTAAGAAAGGTTTAATTCAAGGGGAAAAGGTTCAACTAAAAGGTAAAATACTGAACCTGGAGTAGAAATAAGTGAAGATTAAAGAGTCTTGGCAATCATGCTTATATCGTCTAGATGTTGTAAGAAACCTCTTCGCATTTCTGTCCATTCACTTCCTTGGCTCGATGGTAGCAGGCTCGACTTAGGTTTGTGTTATTTAGTTGGAAAGTCTGGGGATCGATCCCCCGTCGAGGGAAGTTCTTCTTTATTGACATAAAGTTCTATTAACTATAAGTTCTAATTTATTCACATAAATAAGAGGGGATTGATCTCCATACTTTATAACTAAACAACACAAACCTGAGTCGGGCCCGCTATCACTGAGCCAAGGAAATGAATGAACAGAAATGCGAAGAGGAAGCTGATCACAACAACTAGTTTGAGCGTGGAAGGCAAGTCAGTTGGGGCAACAACAGCACTAGGATGTCCACTTCACTGGTTGGATAGTCGTAGATAAAAGAGTGACATTAGAGTCGTGCCCAGCTTACTTATTGGCGAACCCAAGGAATTTAACCAGTGTTACGTAGCGTCTACCCAACGTGGAGTACTCAGTACTCAATCCCCCCCCCCCCCTTCACCAATCACTCGCCCCACAATGTCCCTAGTCTCCTACTGACTTCCTACACACACAATTCACTTCATCTAGGATAGGAATGTAAAAAAGATCTTAGCAAGCTGTTTTCTCTAGAGAATCGTATTGGTGTTACTAGCCTTTTAACGTTAGTTAGAAACTAACAATTTCCACTCAAACAACTGTGAAGTCTCCCCTTTAGTCAAAGTCGAGATATACCACCTTCGATAGCATTGAGCAACTACGGAATGATCACGAGGGAAGCCAGGAACCGCCAAACTTCTGCGGTGACTCGCTGACTTCAGACTATGACGTATGCTACGCACATGACACCAATCTCGAGGAGAAACACTGACACAAGGGCAGGGCCAAAAAAAGCACGGATATCAAGGCGCGGTTCCCCAAACGATAATCGATGCTGCTTCATCACCTCAGTTCGTTGTTTCGATTCAGATAAAGTATTTATCAACTTTTAATTCGAATTTACCACGAAGAATAGATCAAACTGACAATTGAATCCATCAGAATGCGCCAACATTTAAGTTTACGGATTCTTTGTTTAGGTACGTTGTTTACCTACCTACCATGTCTTCTTCTCCTCGTCAGGGGCACGTGCGGTACCCCTAAATCTAGGTCTTTGATTCTGACGGTACCCAGCAAGAAATATTACAGGATCCTTCCTATAAAATAGTGTAGTTAGATAGTGCAATTACCTTCGTCGTGGCCGTTGCAGACGAGGAGTTTATGACAGGCATATTCGTGACTTGAATAGCAAGGAACTTGTTGTCTATTAGTGGCCACGCTCCCTTCGCACCACACGTTTGGTACGATTTTGTGAAGGTCTTCAAGTGGGGGTCACCGAAAATCCCGCAGTGAACGTACTCCGAGTTGGACTGGTGAGAGCAGATGGAGTTGGACTTGGGTTTCACTGAAGGCCTCTTGTAAGGAGGTCCCCAATTCTGCTGAGCGCACTTGAACCGCTTCATCAGTGAGTCTATCACAGCCGTGGACGTATGGAAGCTGAGGTCGCCCCGACATGCTTTGTTGGCCTTCTTGATGCACTGTGAGTACGCTCGGAGTTCAGCGCAGTACGGAGCACTCGACTCGGGCTCTTGAATTCCAGCAACTTCTAGGCCAGTTCTAAATTCCGAGTTACAAGCTTCGAGTCGGCTGCATGCAGTAGTAACTCCTGCAAATAAGGAAACCACAAATAAGTAACATATTTAAGGGTACAAACTAGGAGACATATTTTATTACTTATAGGTAATTTACTATTATCCTAGAGTTGTTCTTTGAAATCTCGGTGGGTACTACGACGTACCTAGCGAGAGGAGCTATTCCTAACCCCCTCAGAATTTTTAAATTTTGGAGCCTACTATTGAAAAAAAAAATACCCCGTGATGGGTAATCCTCGAATACTACATCAGCTCTGTGAGGTTAATTATTAGCTATGGTGCACATTGGACTGAGTCTCACAAGATACTCTATACCTAAATCAAGGAGGCAGGCCAGTTTAACATTAGGGAGGTTCTGTCTCCTTCACAAAAACAGTCTCGACGATCTGCTCTATTTTGCTAGGTTCTATACTGCCATCAGTTGTGCGTAAACGAAAGTGTAGCCTACCCCAAGAGAGGCAGCGCATCCCCTGATGATACCTAAAGCTCAGACGTGCATTCAACCACATTCATCACCTGCGGAACTGCCAGCGTAGAGTTGACATAATGAGGCGATTTTACTACCTATGTTCTTTGATTCGAAACTGATCTGCTATTTATTTATTTTATAAAATTTATTTATTTATTTATTTATTGTCATCTTTACATTGAACAGGAAACATAATACATAATTCGAAATCTTAACATAAGTCTACATCTGAGATGAAAAAAATGCTTCTATTTGTATTCAAAATTGCATACGATAGAATTTTGTACGGTTGCGTCAATGTAGGTACTTAATTTTTTTAAAATCCAGAATAACAAAAAAAAAAAAAAAAAATTAGTAGGGCCTCTGCAACTAGATTTTAAACATATTGTTAAGTAATGCATGCATTCCAGGGGACGTCCCATTGGATAAAAATTAGGTCAATATAAAATAGTAGGTAAGCGATAAAACTTGCATTTTTATTTACCTTCCTCCTGTACAAAACTGTTTGACTCAATGTAATTTCGTTAGTATTTGGAGTAAAAATGGTGGACTTCCCCCCCATCATCGCCAACTTACCCACCATAACATTTCTAGCAGGATGCGAGCCACGAATTCAAGTATAACCCCCCCCCCCCAGACCAATGGCGCCAGTCTGGCACCAAACGGTCATAGGTCGTGCTTTCATCTGTTAGTTTTGGTAGGCAGTCCGTAGAAGTTCACATCCGTATTCAAGGTGAAACACACAAAACCCCACGAAATATGCGGTCCTGGCACCATGGTGGCACCACTGATTTGTTCCATGATGGCACAAAGAATAATTCGTGAAAATCCAGAGTTACATTAAAAATTCCCCTTCAATTTCAAAGCTTGGGTACAATTAGAAAGCTAGGAACCAAAATATTAAAATATCGCATACTTTCTGATTATCTCCCTCACTCGCCCCTCCCCATACTAATTTTGACACTCAGGTAAAATAATGTGCAACTCGAAAGTTAAGTCGAACAAAAAATGAAACGGGTGATTCGGTTGAAATTGAGGCCTGGGCAGAATGCACAAGATTATGACTTGAATTTGAAGAGCTTTTTAAAATCCACGGTCTAAGATACCCAACATGCAAATCCGAGTTCAACCCCCCCCCCCCCCCCTCCAATACCAACGGTGCCGTTTGGCACCAAAGCGGCGTTTTTTCAAATTAATCGCATAAGGACGCCCAAGTCTTACTGTGGGATGTCCTAAAAAAGAGCAGGAAAATAGTTTGCACTAATTGCCTATGCAGTGTGACTAATATTAATCGACTTAGTAAATAGTTTGAGAGGAAAAAAGTACCAGAGGATGGTAATGGTTAGGGAAAATAGGGGTTTGGAGAGTAGAGCCATGCAAGGGAAGTAGTTGTAAGAAAAGCAGAACGGAAGAAAGTACTGTGGGAGGAAAATAAGTCAGGATTGCATCTAGTGTGAGAGGAAGGCAGTAAGTGAAAATACCTGCTGTGAGAAAATGAGTGGTAGATAAAGAGAATAGTGGTGAGGGAACATAGCACAAATCGTTAAAATCATACAAAAAAAATTTGAAAAAAAATTTTTTTTGTTTAGTAGTGCATGATTTCCAGGGGAAGTCCCATTGGATAAGCTCTAGGTCAATTCAAACCAGCTGGTGACCGATAAAACACACATTTTTATTCACCTTCCTCCAGCAAAAAACTGTTTCACTCTGTGCCTGCGTAATTTGGTTATTATTTTGAGTTAGAAGTAGTGGACCCCCTCCCCCTAATCCGCCATAACATTTCTAGCAACATGTGAGCCTCTAAGTTGAACAGCACTTTAAAATCCATGATCTACGAAACCCAACATGCGAATTCGATTCCAACCCCCCCCCCCTCTTCCACCACTGGTGCCAGTCTGGCACCAAAGTGGTCATACGTCGTAACGGTGAACTTTCATCTGTATAGGCAGTCCGTAGTACATATATCCGCATTCTAGGGAAAACACACAAAAACCCACGACATATGCAGTTTATGCTGTCCTGGCACCACTATTAGTTCCATGGTGGTACCGAGAATAATTTTTGAAAATCCAGATATATTGAGATATATTGAGAATTTTCCCTCAATTTCAAAACTTGAGTACAATTAGTAAGCTATAAAGGGACCAAAATATTGAAAATTTGGATATTTTGTGAATATTGTCTCCTCACTCGCCCCCTCACCATGCTAATCTCGCTATTCTGGTGGAATAGAGCGCAGCTCGGAAGATTTCTGAATTGAACAAAAAAAGAAATACGTAAATCGGTTGGAAATTGAGGCCTAGGGCAGAGTTTTCCAGATTATGCCCGGAAACGCGCGTTTTCAAAGCATTAACCCCCTCTCTCCACCCCCTTAAAAGGCAAAATTCAAAATTCCGGCGACGTAGTGCACAACAAAGAAGATTTCCGCGTCGAATAAAAAAAAAACAAAAAAAAACACGGAAATCGGTTGGAAATTGCGGAATGGGCAGAGTACACAAGATTTTGTCGCTCACAGACAACACACACACACAGACAATCACCTATAGTTTTTTTCGCGTATTTGAATTCAGAATGGTCTAAAACGGATTAGGTAGTGTGTTGTTTTTTTCTTTTTTCTGTTGAGTGTTGTCCAACTTTACCACAGATTAATCGCATAAGGACGCCCAAGTCTTACTATGGGACGTCCTAAAAACTCAAAAATAACTTTTTTGTCACCCCGAGTTTATGGAGTACACACTCGGCTATAGGAGTTTTGGTTTCATGAAATACAGACATGTTTTCATTATTAACAAGAAAAAAAAGCTGCAAATTATTACATAAAGGTTTATTATTTTTCTGTACAGATCACTCACCTGCAAAAAACACAGATTTGTCATTGCCACTACCTACGTACGATATTTTCGCTTCACAATCAAGTTTATTTTGAAGAAATGAAGAGTTGTGGGTTCCTTCATTAGGAAATTTGATTACAGGTAGCTAAGGACGTAAAACTGAGTACAACTCGAAAAAAAAAACGATCACATTTTGGTCAGCTTAAATTTGAACGGATATTAGGCCTCTCTTGCGATTCACACTCGTGTTTCTGATTTATCTTAAGACCAACCCTTAAGTTCTCATTGGGACCGATCGGTTGGTCTTACAGAGCTCTGGGTGGTCTTATTAGATTCTAAAATTGATGAAAAAACAATGTCTTTGTATCGAAAGTTTATGAACTAGGGCATTTTGACAATTTCAGCCCTTATTTTTCAACCCTTAGAAGTGATTGTCATCAACCAAAAGCTTGGGGGCACTACTAGACCCCATACACCAAATTTAAACAAAATCGCTCCACGGTAATTATGGAAAGTGTCGCGGACGGACGAAAAAATTTTTATTCGATTCTTGGAGTACCTTGAAACGTAAACCAACAAATTTTGAGGGTGGGATTAAAAAAATGTTTTCCTTGGACGATTCCAAAGTTTTATTGTAGAAAATAAAAAATAAATAAAAAACCGAAACAAAAAAAAAAAACAAAAAAAAAAAAAAAAAAACACATAGGTTATAGTGATCCGACTATTTTCAATGAATGGAGGAAGGTGTCGATACATACTTGTTTCATATCCGATCAGGTAAAGTAAGATGAGGGGCAGCATCATGGTTAAAGTCCAACGCCATCAAGTTGCATAACATGTCAAACCCTGGAAAAAGATAAATAAATTAGTTTGAAATTTGTTAACTGCTTCGTTTCACCAATACATAGGCTGAACAAATGTTGTAATAACTTCCAACAAGTTGGTACAAAACCGTTGAGAGTTCGTGAGGTTTGCATTGTAAATTGTTTTAAAGGCCCTATTAGTTTTTGCGCGGTATCCATTTTCTAATTACAAACCGATACTAATACCAGGGTAGAATTTATCGCTATACCAAGTGTTCATTACGGCATTCCAGGAAAAATATTGATGTCATAATTTCTTTATCCGAAATTATTAATCATTATTAATTTATTTATTTTAAAATTTTATTAATTTTATTTAAATTACTATTAATTTTCATCATCCACTTCTTCTCTTGAAATAAAGACAGTATCGAAGTGTACCCAGATGGATTTTCCAGCTTCTCTCATACGAAGTCATCATGAATTATTTTAAGAGCCGTCACCAATATTTAGAGATGTTTATACTTCTTTATGATTATCATATTGTACTCGCAATAATTATGGCAAAATCGCATACTCAGTTTCTGGCACGTTCTATCACTGAAACTTCGTGGACCAAAGTGAACAAAAAAAAGAGCAAGTTTTCAATACGTGAAAATTCAGTTTAGAGTTAGAAAAAGGGTGTTCTCACTTTCCAAGGTTAAAAATGAATGTTCCCAAAATCAAAATTTCCACTTGTGTTTCATGTTTCTGTCATGAAATCCTTGTAAAGGGCATAACTATACGAAGTTAATGTCCGATTTCGATGAAATATTCACGGATTGGTGTGTAGATGGTCCCCTATGAAAATCATCGTCCCAGGACAGATAGTAGCCAATGCGCATTCGCAAGCGTGAATTCCTTGTAACACGCAAAACTTCTTTATTTTCCACCCAATTTTGATGATGTTGTATGGGTTGTCGTGTAGATGGTCCGCTATAAGGGTGTTTTGAGATCAGCATAATTGATCGGATCATCAATAGAACCGGTATAAGGGTACTAGGATCCTATGTGCCACACCCACTTAGCAGACTTTTCTTCTTGCTCGAGTCCACAGGCTTTATATTGAAAATTTAATGGTCAGTCCTAGGATTCCGGATGTGATATTGAACTGGGATTCCGGAGAGGTTAGTGGCAGCGCACAGGTGAAGGTGAGAGAGGCGAGTAGGAAGTCTATAATAAGATGGCTCCCTCAGACAGCGCGCCTCCTCGGTCGAGCCCAAGACCCCCCACCACCCTCACATAACTACCTCTCGTACCACAACTATCGCAGTATAAAGCGACATCTAGGAGATAATTTCCAAGAAACTCTCCGAATTGAAGCAACTCTAACGGCTGGAAGAGTTTTACGTACAGAAGAGAAATGTGAGAATCGACGTATTGGAATCTGCAGAATGGCTTCATCACAGTCCAAGCTACTTTCTCAGCAGACTTTACAAATGACTGGGAGTCCATATGAATGTATGACAAGAGTGGATGGTCAGTTTTTCAATTTCAATACCTTCGTTAACATTGGCGCTAAGCCCAAAAATACAGATTTTCAATGGTTATGAGCCCGTTTCCATTTGAAACTAATTAGTTTTATCTCCAGGACGATCCACCACCCAGTAATTAAGGAAATTGGTGAATATTCTTGTCGATCAAAACCGACTAATTAGTAGAAATGGGTTTAAAATAATCGAAATAAGCTGTTAAAAAATTAATTTTCGATTAATTATTCATTAATGTTTGTAATAAAGTAAGTATTACATTATAGGTATTTCAATCGATGATAACTAGGTTCATCCAAATAATAGGGTACGATTAATCAAAATGTTGTTAATTCGAAGATGAGGTTTAAAAACGTCTGCCAAGTGGGGGTGGCACATAGCTTCCTCGTATCCAGCCCGATGGTATAGATGATCCGATGCATAGTCGCTAATCTCAAAACATCAATCTCTAAGTGCCTTGCACTACCCTAATAGGGGACCGACTACACGACAACCCGCACAATCTTTGAAAATTGCATAGGACTCGGGTAGAATATAAAGAAGTTATGGCTGTGGCAAGGAATTCACAAATGCGCATGCGCAATGGCTACTATCAGTTTGCTGGCGATGATTTCTATGGAGGACCATCTACACGCCAATCTGAGATCCCTGATAATTTCATCAAAATTTGATGAGAAATATATATTCTGGCTGTTACAAGGAATTTTACGTTTGTGCATGCGCAGTAGCTACTATCGTTCCGAAGTCGATGATTTTCATGGGGGACCGTCAACACTCCAACCCACACCATCCCCGAAAATTTCACCGAAATTAGACAATAACTTCGTATAGTTTTGCCCATAACAAGGATTTCTTGGCAGACACACAGACAGACAGACAAGCACGGAACCAAAATTGTTCAGGAAGGCCTAAAATGTAAAACGCGAGTGGAAATATTGATTTTCGAGGACTTTGTTTTCAACCTTGAAAAGAGAAAACAATGATCATCAAAAAAAAAAAAAAAAAAAAAAATCATCAGTTTACGTTAAAATGTATTCTGTAGGAATGGTGTCGTATTCGGTGTAAATAAACGTCTGAAAACGAGTGATGCGAAGGAAAAGTTATATCTAACTTCCCAGTGTGAACAAACCATTTTTTCAAAGTTGATTATAAACTTTCAAGTGCTTATTATTTATAATGTTACTCTATAGTCCACCAAGCGTGACTGTTGTAATGGCCATGAATGAGTGGACCCTTTTGGTGGGACTTCTATTGATGCCGGACAATACGATGGAGCTCGACCGCGTATCTTCTCCTTCCCTGCATGACGAATCCTTTTCTTAACAACTCGGCCGAGGGAGAGAAAAAATGTATTCACGGTGGAGCCTTTGTGACGGATTTCGACTCGCAGGCCCCGTCATCGAACTTTGAGGATTTCTCGAGAAAATGTCGGGCTAACCGACAAAAAAAAACTCATTTTCCCATCAATAGCCGAGTGTTCCTCAGGGTAACGGTTCTCCATCACATATTTTTTATAAGCTCGTGTCTAAAATAAATAGCACACGATTTGTCTTCACATACAAAACTAATAGATTATTACGAATAATATGCTTAAAAAAATGCCTCAATTGTACGATTTTGTGTATCAGCGTTGTTTCTGGATATCAGCTACTGCAGAAAGCATTAAAAATCAGTGTCTCCACACCTAGCAAATGAACCCAGTCACAGACCATAACTATACTGTTGAGTACTGGTAACTTTTAGACTCATATTGGCAGGTACCTGACTTCCGGTCCTAAAATAGTTTCCAAGTGGATAGTTTTCATTATAATTTGATAATATCCCCACAGATCTAGCACGCTATGGAATAGCTTGAACAGTATCGTATAGTGTGTAGGTTCGAAAATGTCCGATTATTAATAAAAGGAAAGTAACCGCTGTAACCGCTAACAGGAAAGTAACTGTGCAAATTGCCCTGGAGTACAGGAGACAGTGGAACACATAGATCTTGTATGTACACGCTATGCTCAACCTCGCATCAGGCTCTTAGAAGACATCAACTCGAGCAGTGCAGAGAAACCCTTCAACCTGAACACTTTACAAGCTACGATAGAACCAACAGAGTATGAAATATCATTCAAATTCTTCAAAGACAGTGACCGATTCATTTAGGTAGCGACTTTATTAGAATAATGCAACTTTAATTTATAATCTTACTGGAATATTTTGTAATTATTTAAATGTACATTCAAATTAACGATATCAATTTAGGGCTACACGAATAACTTCACGAGGCCAATAAAACTTGAAAAAAAAGAAAAAAGTAACCGCTCATAAATGAATGAGCGGAAATGATGAATGATGATGTGTTATTTAAAAAAGAACAAATCCACTTTTTTGAGAAACTGTATTTTTAGGACGTCCCACAGTAAGACTTGGGCGTCCTTATGCGATCGATCTGGGGTGAAGTTGGACAACACTCAACAGAAAAAAATAACCACACAGTAATCCGTTTTAGACCATTCTGAATCCAAATCCGCGAAAAAAAACCATAGGTGTATGTCTGTGTGTATGTGTATGTGTGTGACAAAATCTTGTGTCGTCTGCCCAGGCCTTAGTACTCAACCGATTTTCCTGGTTCTTTTTTTGTTCGACGCGGAAAACTATCTAGTTGTGCACAACGTCGCCGGAATTTCGAATTTTGCCTTTTAAGGGGGAAAAAGGGGGGGTTAATGCTCAAAAAACGTGCGTTTTTGGGCATAATCTTGTGTCGTCTGCCCAGGCCTACGCAGAGTTAGTTCTCACACCTATTTTTGTGGTACTTTTTTTCATCGACGCGGAAAACCATCTAGTTGTGCACTACGGCGCCGGAATTTTGCTTTTTAAGGGGGGGGGGGGTGAAAGGGGGGGGGGGGGGGGGGTTAATGCTTAAAAAACGTGCGTTTGCGGGCGTTATCTTGTAAACTCTGCCCAAGCCTCAATTTCCAACCGATTTGTGTGTTTCTTTCTTTGTTTGACTCAAATAACTTTAAACAATCAACTCAAATAACTTAACGAGTTGTACATAATTTCACCCGAGTACCAAAATTAGCAAGGAGAGGGGATGAGTGGGGGATAATATTCACAAAATATCCGATTTTTCAATATTTCGGTACCTTTACTGCTTACTAATTGTACCCAAGCTTTGAAATTGAGGAAAAATTCTCACTATACCTCAGGATTTTCATGAATTCTCTGTACCACCATGGAACTACCTAATAGCGGTGCCACCATGGTGCCAGAACACCATAAACCGCATATTTCGTGTTTTTTTTTTTGTGTGTTTCACCTTGAAAACGGATGTGAACCTCGACGGACCGCCTACTAAAACTAATAGATGAAAGTTCAATGTTACGACGTATTGCCACTTTGGTGCCAGACTGGCACCATTGGTGGTGGTGGGGGGGGGGCGAATTCGCATGTTGGGTGTCGCAGATCATGGATTTTAAAATGCTCTTCAGATTCGAGGCTCTCATGCCCCTAGAAATGTTTTGGTAGATAATGGTGTGGGGGGGGGGGTCAGTTTTTCTTGCCTAAAGTAATAAACCAAATTACATCGAGTGAAACAGTTTTATCGCTAACCAACTGGTTAAACTGATCTAATGCTTATCCAATGGGACGTCCCCTGGAATGCATGCATTACTAAACAATATATTTTGAGAATTAACTCCCCCCTTTCCCCCCTCCACCCTCTTTAAAAGCAAAATTCGAAATTCCGGCGACGAAGTGCACAACTAGATAGTTTCCGCATCGAACAAAAAAAAGAACCACAAAAATCGGTTGAGAACTAAGGCCTGGGCAGAGTACACAAGATTTTGTTACACACACACACACACACAGACATTCACGTTTGGTTTTTTCGCGGATTTGGATTCAGAATGGTCTAAAACGGATTAGTGTGTGGTTACTTTTTTTTCTGTTGAGCGTTGTCCAACTTTACCCCAGATCGATCGCATAAGGACGCCCAAGTCTTACTGTGGGACGTCCTAAAAAAGAAATACGACAAAAATTTCCAAGAAAATCGATGAAAAAAATGTCAAACTTTTTGTCATTCTCATGCCGCTAGAAATGTTATGGTGGATTATGGTGGGGGGGGGGGGGTCACTATTTCTTGTCTGAAGTAATAAATAAATTACATCGAGTGAAACAGTTTGATCGCTTTTCAACCCAAAGGTAACAAATCCATTCCCTTCAATTTTTTCCTATCATGTCTATCAAAAAGGAACGTAAAAAATATCCAAAGCCCATTGAATCGAAACTCAGTTTTCTTCAAAAGGGCACATATCCACAGCACTAAGAGTCCAATCTTCTGGTAGTACTAGTAATTGATTGACTGAAACTTGATCCTATAGATTAGACCTTACGTTTTGGAGACAAGTTTAGTATAACTTTTATCTGTTTCAATCAAAAGGGCACATATCCAAAATTAAAATGGCGATTTATCCTTCAATTTTGAATATAAGTCGATACTATTCTAGGTCAATATACTTCATGCTTGTTTGTACAATACTACGGCCAGAAACCCTGAAAAAATGTGAAACTGCCTGTGCAGTTCGTTTTTGGTTTATTATTTTCAATAATAAACCTTTGGAATCGACCAAGAAAATTTTTTTTAACACCCCCTCAAAATTTGATGGTTTACGTTTACGTAGAATCCGAAAATCGAATAAAAATTTGGCAGTCCATCCGCCGTACGCGGCACTTTCCCCACTTAGCATTGACCGATTTTGATGAAATTTGGTATGTAGGCTCCATTCGGGGTCTAGTTGTGCCCCGAAGATTTTGGTTGATGTAGGTCGAAAAATGAATTTTGAAATTTTGAAAACGCCCTAACTAAAAAATTTTGATATAAAGGTATTGTTTTTCCATTTAATGTTTTTCAATTTAAGATAGTACCTATAGAATTTTTTAAGACCACGCGGAGCTCTGTAGGACAAACCGTTCGCGCCCTACGAGAATTGAAGGGTTGGACGTACGATAAAAATCTCCGCTCAAATTTAGCTGACCCAAATGCGATCGATGTTTTTCTTTATGTTGGATGGTTGGTGGCTTTGCAGACGAGTGATCAATATAGAAAAATAATAAACCATTGTCTAATCATTTGCAGCGTTTTTTCTCCTTCTTGCCGTTTTTTGAAAATGACTATGTTCCCTTTTGATAAAACACCCCTCAAATACTTTATAACCAAGGACTGGAGTTACAGTCGTGTTGACAATTTTCTGGGATTGTAGACAGCAACGTGATTCAGAAGTTTTCCCGGATGTGTTGATAAAAATTAATTTTTCATATGAATCGTGGTTCTTACTAATCGGATTGTCAGGATATCACCGAGCATTCTTCCTGAGTCCAGCGCTAAATCCCCCCCACCGAACTATCTGATCAAGAGAAGTCGTAGTTCGAGTAAACATCTGTTTGCGCGTGTGCTTGTGCTGTTTTTGTCCCATGCTCATGCGCAGAGGTGCGTCATGGAATGAGGGTGCAATCCCAGAAAATTTCATCAGAATCCTCACGATTTCAGATAGAAACGTGTTTCCGACAGTACTGGAATGCAATTTATCTTGACCTGCTGCACGAATACAACACAGGGATGAGAATTAGTAGTTAATTTTTTACGTAGAAATCAGAAATAAGCAAAAAGGACCTGAGTTCTTGAATATTTAAACAGATCAGTATACTCGGCAGAGATTCTTTTCAACCAAAAAAGGGTGTATCATTCAATGGATAATCAACCGAAACACGACATGGAACACCCAGAGTTAGCTTAATCACGTGTTTCTGTCTATATCGAGTTTGTTTTTATTAACACTTTTGAGCGACGAGGACACGAGCCGCACGAGGTGCGATGTTCGCGGAAATTCTGACTCCGAGCATTAAAACACCTTCGCAGTTGCTCGGGATTGCTGACTTCGCGAGTATCCGCAGCTTCAATACCTTCTGTCTCACAAGACGTGCCTTCCACGCTATCCGAGCTTTTACCTACAATTCCAATGCTGACGAAGGTTATTTGACGTAAATCAGATTTGAACTCTTCGACGTTGACCAACCAGGATGAATGATGACATTCCTCTGACCTTTACCGAGTAAGACATTGTTCCCACCAATTTTCTCTCTCACAACGAAAACGCTGCAAATTATTACACAATGGTTTATTATTTTCCTATATAGATCACTCGTCTACAAAATCACCAACCATCCAATATGAAGGAAAAAAAAATCAAAAAAAAAAAAAAAAATCAAAATCACCAACCATCGATCGCATTTCGGTCAGCTCTAATTTGAACGGAGATTAGGCCTCTTTTGCGATTCACACTCGTGTTTTGATTTATATACATATATATATATATATTTCAATATAAACCCTTAAATTTTCGTAGGGAGCGAACGGTTTGTCCTACAGAGCTCCGCATGGTCTCAAAAAATTCTACAAATTCTATGGAATCTTGAATTGAAGGAAAAACCAATACCTTTTTATCGAAATTTTTTGAGTTAGGGCGTTTTCAAAATTTCAAAATTGATTTTGGAACCCTTAGAAGTGACCTACATCAACCAAAAGCTTCGGGGCACAACTAGACCCCAAATGGAGCCTACATTCCAAATTTCATCAAAATCGGTCAATGCTAAGTGGCAAAAGTGCCGCGTACGGCGGACGGCGTACGGCGGACGGCGGACGGCGTACGGCGGACGGACGGCCAAATTTTTATTCGATTTTTGGATTCTACGTACCTTGAAACGTAAACCATCAAATTTTGAGGGGGTGTTAAAATTTTTTTTTCTTGGTCGATTCCAAAGGTTCATTATTGAAAATAATAAACCAAAAATAAGGCGGTAAACTGCAGAGCCCAAAATGATTTATAATCGCGGTATTTTTGTGTTATCATTACTTAATATGTTTTGTTTCATCCAACCTACAACAACGAAATGGTCTGCAGACAAGTCATATCGAGAAAATTTAGCTACAAACTAAGGTTCCTACTCAAATTATATCGACTATTGCTTCCGAGCCCACCAAGGTAGTGGAATCATTGTTTTCACTTTTCCATGTTGAAAAAAATATTCTCCAAAATCAAAATTTCCACTCGCGTTTTACGTTTCAGACCTTCCTGAACCATTTTGGTTTCGTGGCTGTGTCCGTCATGAAATCCTTGTAACGGGCATAATCCGGGCATCCTTGTAACTATAAGAAGTTATTGTCCGATTTCGATGAAATTCTCAGGGATTGTGCCAGTTGACGTACAGATGGTCCCCTATGAAAATCATCACCCCGGACTGGGACTAGCGACTGCGCATGCGCAAATGTGAATTCCTTCCAACAGCCAAAACCTCTACATTTCTGTCCGATTTCGATAAAATTTTCAGGGATCATGCGGATCTAGATGTTGATGGTCTCCTATGAAAATCATCACCTCCGAACTTATAGTAGCCGATGTACATGAGCAAATGTCTTGTAACAGCCATAACTTCTACATTTATCATCCGATTTCGTCGACATTTTCAGAGATTATGATGATTGGGATGTAGATGAACTGTTTGGAAACCATAGCCCGCAGACTCATGGGGTGTGCGCATGGGTCGGAAAAACTGTTTATTGTTATTTTTAATCAAGACTAGACCTAATTCTGAGAATTTTGACACCAACGACCTTCTAGCGTGAGAAGACCTTTTTCTATGATTTTTAAAAATTTCGAATGTTTATGACGTCACAGTGGGCTGAGGAGTCCCGCCCAGGAGGGAAGGGCGCGTGACGTCATAAACATTCGAAATTTTTAAAAATCATAGAAAAAAAATTATAAAAAAATTATAAAAATTAACTAAAATTATAAAATTATAAATAAAATTATTTATTTTATTTAATTATTTAATTATTATAAATAAAAAAATTATAAAATTATAAAAATTAAAAATCATAAAAAAAAAAAATCACGTGCACCCCTTATTTACTTAAAACCCCCATAAGTTCTACATTTTTCATCCGAATTTAATGAATTTTTCAGGCATTGTTCAGATTGGCTTGTAGAAGCCTTCTAAAATCAGCCCCCAAATTGATTGTAGCCACTGCGCATGCGCAAGCGTGTATTCCTTGTAACAACTATAACGTCCACATTTTCCATCCGATTTCGATCACGTTTTCAGAGATTGTACGGATTGGGATGTTGATGCTCTCCTATGAAAATCAACTCCCCCGGATCTATAGTAGCCAGTGCGCATCACAAACTTGAATTTCCTTATAATATTCATATTGTCTATATTTTCTCTCCGAATTCGGTGAAACCTTCAGAGATTGTGCAGGTTGGCGTGTAGAAGATCCCCTAAAAGGGTAGTGCAAGGTACTTAGAGATTTATGTTTTGAGATTATCTACTATGCATCGGATCATCTACACAATTGGGTAATGGATACGAGGAAGCTATGTGCCGCACCCACTTGGCAGACTTTTTGCTTTTGTGCCCGTCTGTCAGTCGGTCTGTATGTGTGCTCAAATCCTCGTAACAGGCAAAACTACACGAGGTTACAGTCCGTTTACTATATTAATCTTGATAACGTCTGCGAATTCATAAACTTGCAATCTTTATTTATCAACCATAACTTCAACAGTTTGTTTGGATGACATTTTCAGAGATTCTGTGTTTGGAACACTGGGCGGTCCCTCATCAATTTCATCGTGACGAAGATACTGAGCATGCGCCAACGTCTCCCTAATAAGCAGTCCTCTCCTCCTACAGCAAAATTCAGGGATTGATTACCAAATTTGGAGGGCAGTTCAGAGATTAAATTTTTTATTATCCACTATGTTCCGGATCATCCATACAATCGTGTTATAGACACGAGGAAGCTATGTGCCCCACCCACATAATAGACAACGAAATAAATAACTATTTCCACGAAACTAGTAAATTACAAATACATAGACATCATTCTACCACCTCCATTATTTATGCATCCACTACCTTGGTAGGCTCGTAAGGAAAAGGAAGGGTGCGAACAAACGACTGGGTGGTACAATATTATCTGCTTACATGTTGCACTAACCGTTGCGCTGAATTGATCACAGGTATGAATTATCGACGGAAGCTGACCCTCTCGCTTGACCGACTCACACTGACTAGAAGCTCTTCAGAGAATACACCTGGTTTTATAGGTGAATTCCTATATGATCAGGCGCCGCGGCGTTGTAGCTTCGAATCAATCGAAAACACAAGACGAGATAACACAACTGTGATAAAACCAGCCATAAGCCGTGAAACAATAAAGACGGCGCGACGACTTGGTCGAGTGTCGCGAAGCACCTGAGATACAAAAACGGCTCCAACCTGGGGATGTGGGACTACAAGCACCCTTGATCCTCCTTCATTGAAGAATTTATCTAGGGTTTAGGAGAAACTGTTCTAATTGAGTAGCTATCAGAAGTCAGGAGGATTTTTCTGTATACACAGACCTCTCAGCAAGTCTTAAGGAACCTAATCCTACACGATGATTCTCAACACAATCTCCCACTACGGCGCCAGCCAGTTTTTCCCACATGATCGATGAACCAGTCACTTCACTCTAAATCCTTGGCAGGTATATTAGCATTGAACACGTTCAAATAAAGAGAGCGGCGAGTCGAGTTTCTAACCACCGGTTACATGAATCCAGTCGTGGTTTGTTGTGTTATTTTGAATCATGCAAGTTAGATACTCGAAATGTGGGTCTTCAGAATGAATGATCGAAAGAATTACATTTTGTCACGTGCTGGTAGCCTAATGTATCTCGAAATAATTCAGTTTGAATTTTGAATTCCCAGCAAAAGGAATATGAAAACAGATGATGAATAATGTAATCACCAACATGTACAGACAACTAGCCGAATGATTCGCCCAAACTAACAGATTCCCGAGTGTATTACGATAGAGAAGTATCGATTTCCAAGATTTCTAATCATTGATGATAAATATAATAAGAGATCGATATACAAATTCTAAATATTTCAATTGAAGATGTTAACAAAATATCAGCGGACTAACTCAATTTTAATACATAGCAAATAATTCTTGTAAAGAATGATTAAGTAAACAATGGCGGACTTCACAAATTTAGATGTTCTCGATCTAGTTTGTGGTTTAAAATATTTCATTTTCAACATTGATACACGATCAAACTTATAAAAATTAACCTCACAACTTCTAGTTAAATTCCTATTAATAATAAACGTTATTTGTCAATATTGGCATCAGTTCTGCCACTAGTTTGATGTCATACGAGGTCTGAAGAATCAGTTCGGCGAAGAAAAACGCTGCAAATTATAACACAATGGTTTATTACTTTTCTATAGATCACTCGTCTGCAAAACCACCAAACATCCAACATGAAGAAAAACATCGATCGTATTTCAGTCAGCTAAAATTTGAACGGAGATTAGGCCTCTTTTGCGATTCACACTCGTGTTTCTGATATATCGTACGTCCAAAACTTAAATTCTCGTAGTGAGCGAACGGTTTGTCCTCCGGGCGGTCTCAAAAATTCTAAAAATTCTATAGAATCTTAAATTGAAGAAAAAACAATACCTTTATATCAAAATTTTCTGAGTTAGGGCGTTTTCAAAATTTCATAATTCATTTTTGAACCCCTAGAAGTGACCTACATCAAATTTCATCAAAATCCAAAATTTTGGATTCTACGTACCTTGAAACGTAAACCATCAAATTTTGAGGGGGTGTTAAAAAATTTTTCTTCTTGGTCGATTCCAAAGGTTCATTATTGAAAATAATAAACCAAAATTCAAGTCATCAATCTTCGGTTCAAGGGCCATTTTGAGGTGTGATCTCGTAATCAGCATGAAGGTAACGTCAAATAAGCCATCGAGTCGTGACAGACGCGCGTCAAAAATGTTTGACGAGTAAACTCGAGCTGTCACCACAATAACACGTGTCTCCCCAATCAGTGGTATAGCGAATGAAGTAGCTGATCTATCCCACTTCGTGAACGGCACAACTCGGCGCATCACATTCCCGCAATACGTGTCACTTTGCAGCAAAGGAGACAAGGGATTCGTACCATGTTGATTGTCAAATTGATATAGATTATTAATCGAAAAAGTCTCATTCGTAAATAGCGAATTTTCAAAGAAATATTTTTAAAAAAATCATCAACCATGTTTGACTTGAATAATTGTTCTAGTTTATAAGGAACTTTCATTCTGATTTCATATATGCCTTAAAGCATCAAGATAGGCAGCATTTTACACCAAAAACCTCAAACAATACTTGTCTACAAAGGATTATGGAGTACCCACTCGTAAGCATTATTAGATTTTAAGCAAACCCTACCATCGAAATATTACGCACGGAGTTTGTTTTCAAAATATAATTAACATTTTAACTCTAATCATCTCCACGGACTCATAGTCACTACTCACTTGGATATTTTCGATTTTTTACAGTTTTGGGTACAAGGATTATACTGAAATCCCAAAACCAATGTTCAGTCATTTCTGAACAATTTTCAATTTCTAGTGTGTTGTAACTAACTCTAGCAATCACAATATATTCGGTATATGCTGATACCGAATATACCATACGTTAATTATTTAATAGTGGTAATTGCCACTAATAACATGGAAGAACCACAAAAAAGGTCGTTGCAATAGCTTAATTTTCTTCGACCTAATACACTGGATAAGAACGATGGAGAGTGCAGAGAGGTTTTATTTCGTTTTATTTACCCTGTTTCTTCCTGGGGTCCCAAACTTGATAAATTTGGTTGGAACAGCTCTACATTCATTGTCTGTTCCTCCCCCTTCGATGGTGCAAACTGCAGGGAAAGCGATATTTTGTACTTTGATATTCTAACGCAAACTGTAGGAGTTGAATTTTCTGCGTTGAAGGGTATCAATTTCTATACGATATTTTTTTTAAATCGTTAATATTTTCGTATCGATCCAACAGTTGCACCGATGTATTTCTATTGATACCTACAGTAATATCCTATCCCAAGATCATGGTTCTAGTTCTGATTGTATTCAATTGAACGGAGGAGGAAATGAGGAATAACGGCAACTAGATAACATGCACCTATGCAGATTTATTATGATAGGTGCCTACGGAAGTTAGTTACGATTCTTCCGGAACTAGTGGGTAAAGAGGCATTTCATTTTGGGGAAGTCTTCATTTCCAATTGTGTCATAGCGTTTGAAAGACATAATGAGGGGTTTTCTTGGCTAAGCGACTAAAGAAAAAATGAAACATGCAATTTTCTCGGGTAATTGAAGAAGGGTCCTTTTCAATAGGTGTAAATCGTCGTTGTGCGACGGTCGGCTCGTTAAGTGGCCTCAGAGAGGAAGATGCCTGGCAGACAGATGGGAACCGGTTTGTTCACACCGTGGGGCCCCCGCACTACCTGGACCAGCCTCTCCAACACATCCAGACTCCCTCTCCGATATTCGGATCCTTTCAATGCCGCCAACTTCACCACCAGAGTTCAGCGCCCGAAACTTCATATTGCTTAATTGAGCGCCCCATTCACGAGGTCTCAACACCTTCGACTTTTCGCCGTGAAATGAGGAATCATCTTTAATGAGAGCTACGGAGTTGTCTTGAACATTTTGAAAATCGATTCATCCTTCGAATAGTCGCCAAGGCATGTATAATCGCATCATGCAACCGTGCAATAATACAAGGAGGCGGGGAAGATGCATTTTGGCACTTCCTGTATATCTTGATAATCATCACTTCATTTTCACCTTTATTTTCCGATATTTACACATCACACAGAATTTCTTCAGACGAAGATCATTACAACAAGAACATGTGTGTTGTTTACTCAACAGCCCACATTCAAATCACTATTGGTATTTCATATCCAATACTTTTATGGAACATTATCAAAACATTGAGTCGGGTTAACTAAACATGAGTGGGATTCTCGCATACCGCGCTTGCGTACTCAGTTAGGTAGTGCTTGTGGCATCTTCCAGTACTTTAAAAGGGTTTTGAGAAAGAACCCAAATACCAAAGAAAGAACAACAACATCCTCAGCGAAGAATATCATCATTATCATTTCAATGCCCTCAAAATGTTTTGAAAAGAAAATTTCGGCAATTTTTCTAAAAATCAGTCAAATTATTCCATCGAAAATTCGATAATGCTGCACGAATGGGACTCATTATTTGATTAATTGATTCTTCATCTCTAACCAGAGTCAGAACTGATCGCCAACAATCAACCTTGATCTGCGATTCAAAATCAAAACCCCCTTCAGAGAGTTAACGTTTTAGCTGAAAGTACTGTTCTTTCAGGCCAGTTACCAAGAGCTACTCAACCCATTTTCCTTCAAGTCCAACCGTTGGATTTCTAGTAAGTAGATACTTAGCGCAAAAAAGAAACCTAGAGGAAGCTGTCGAGGGATTAGACTGACTTACTCATTGGCAGTCGTAGTGCAACAATACCTAAAGATAGATTTCCTCAACTAATAAAACGTCTTTTGGAAGAGCTCCAAGATTGCACAGCTGACATGTTAGAGTTCACGGAGACTGGAGTAAACCTACTTATTCAGTAAGTCTTTCCAACATTTCCAATTTCTAATCGCTCAAGAACGACATTATCTCTTGGTGAGTATTCTATAATTCATGAAATCAATAGAAAGATTTGGCTAATACAATAGAAGGGGAAAATATATGTGCCTCCAGGAAAACCTAGCTTGTACCGGAGTTTAAGAAAAAACTGGAAAATTGTCAGTTTGTTTTTCTGGTAATTCTTATAGGTAGGAAATTTCACAATAATTACGATTACTCCACTATGAATATTGTCGACGATGAGTCGAACTCGAAATGCTTTTCGATGAATACATCAAAAAACACGTTTTCACTCTATTTTTCGGAAATTTGACCCAGAGATTACACAAAATTGACGTACATAAATAAATTAGTTAATAAATACATGAACATAAACAGGTACCCATTAAAAATGTGTCAAAACTCCAGAAATTATTTCTGAATATTCCAAATCGAATTTCCATGAAGGAAATGTTCAAAATGTTCAATTCAAATCTTTTGAGGCCAAATAATTAAGGTTTATTCTTCGAAAATTTGCTAAACGAGGTGGGAAGGGGGGGGGGGGGTGAGAAATGTTAACCGATGATAACTTACGAATAACTAGGTAGGTCGATAACTGCTTTGGGTAGTAGTCCTAATATAGCACTCTACATTCACACATGTCAGTTGGAATCTTCCATACTGAATTGAAATGTATTTCAAGATCCTGTTTGCAACCAAAATAACCATGGGCATGAAATCTCTCCATCTCGAGGGAAACAGCGAACGGGGTTCCATTGTTTACGTAACACTGTTTGTCGAACGGGGACAATATTTCCAGTATACGAACACTCGAACAGATTCTGATCTACGAGAAAAAATGGATTAAAAATATTTAGAAAAAAAAATGTCAACAGGTGGCAGACTAGGAGAGACAGACGGGAGGAAGAAACCGGTCGCTATTTCTTCTATCGTGTTTTCCTTCTCGTGAAGTACCGGAGTTTCACATCCCGGTTCAACAGCCTACCTCTCCTCTATTGATTGGAGAACGTTCTGATAAACACATGGTTGGTACGTTTTCTAGAACCACCATCTGCGCACTTGGAGACCAGGTTTCCCAGAAAGAAAACTAATACAGCAGTCAGTGCGTATAAGAGAGCGACCCGTCAGGTTTACTTCCAATCAGTAAGTACACCAACAATTAGGTAGGTACCTGTCTACTTTCTGCTCCATCCTAAACTAGTTTTCCATTACTGTTTTAAAACCCATGATCAACGATTCCTAATACGGGAATTCGAGTGTCGACCTCTGGCAGCTAAAGGGTGGGGTTAGGGTTACGTGATTGAATATGGTATAGGTCGTACCATAAACAAATTGAATTTATAGAAATATCCCAAAATTGAGGATTTTGAAGATTTAGTAATCTACTCAATTGTGAAAGACGAGTGTAAGTGATTTGAAAATTTGAACTTTTTGTCGCAATGCGCAAATTACTTAATATGTATTACCTAGGTAGGTTGTTCTGCTTGCCCAAATATTCTATCAAATATCTGTATGAAGTTTATACCGTCGTCATGCACCAAAAGGCTGAATGTTCCTGCCTCAGACTCACTCAATGGAACGGTGATCCCAATCGAAAAGTGCGAGAGCGAATTGATGACGTTAATAATCGATACTTCTATCACTGTTGAATCGGATTTGAATTGAATATGAAGATTTGGAAGGACAGGTGTATTGTCAGGAAGCAGCTTCCCAAGCAAAATTGTGATACCAACTCAGACGGTAAATATAGTTCGTCAAATACAACCACCGCCTTCCACTGGTTTCAACTGGTCTTCTCAGGAATAACGACGCAACTTCAACTCATCAATCTGTAGAGCAAATGGAGATGGAAGCGAACGAGAACGTGAAGAGACAAATAATGAGGAAATCCTGTATATCCTCGAGGGTGGGCAGTGTAGTGTCCTAACTTACTTAGGAGAACATCGTATGAATGGAGAAGACGCCTGCTAGAGAGTTAAATCAATTACCATCACCCTCATGATCAACGGACGCCCTCGTTTGATCACCGCATCCTCCTCATGAGCCATCCCAGAGAGCACCACACATAGTGAAGTGAAAAAACATGTCAGACAGTTAATACCGGATGGAACGGGCAACACACTTCATACCTACCAACATCTTGTGAACAGGATAATTTTCAACTTCCGTTTGGACTTTGGTGACCAAACCTACTTCTCCGGGCGTGATGATACTACTTACAGACAAACGGTTCTTTTGAATCCTAAGAAGGACTCTAAAAAAGATGTTAGGTACTTACGAGTATGAAAAGGGTACCTACTACTGGAAGGACTTATAGTTGAAGACAAAAAAATTTAACGGAACCAACTGGGGTTCTTTCTCATCCAAAATAAAGATGGAAAATTCCGGTGTGTCGAAACATCACTTTCAAAAGCTCCTGAATACAAGTTTTTAGCTAAAAAAAATTTCGTTTAGGTTGGCTGTAAAAGGAATGGGAGGATTTCGCAAGACGTCATGGGAGAATAGGGTGCCGAAGAACGGCGACCAAACTATATTTCGACTATAGCTTTTACTCCTTTCCAATCATTGCTCACTGTATAGCACTTATTTGGAAAGCTCTCATTGACGTCTTTCAATTGAACAACTGCAATAAAACCATTGGAATTGTTGGAATTTGAAATTAAAAAGAAACGAATTTGGTGACCTCACCTCACAATATTACTCAAATTCCAAATATTTATCCCCCAAGGAAACGGCCCGATTCCACTAGAAAACTTGAAGAGAAGTAGGAAACTTAACTGCTGGTGCAGTCTGACCGTGGTTGGTTATCACAAACATGGTTCGACGGTGAGCAGATCATCAGTGGGATGAGATGAATGTGACGGTAAAATGATTATACATCCTTTCCAGGACGTTTCGTTCAATTGAAAGAGCAAATTCAGGGCTTAGGAGATGAGGGAAGATTTATTTCATGCAAACATCATTTGAAAAGGGGTCTGGAAAAAGAGTCCTGTGGTCACTGTTTGCACGGTTTTTATTAGTATGGGAGAGGCCAAGGCCAGAGTATCGCCAGAGGCCAAGAAAATCCCATCTAACCGAAGAAATAGAATAATGGACATAATGGACAATAATGGAATTTTAGATTCTGTTACTCGATCTTACCATAGACTATCTGCTCGTATTTCTGTTTTCAACTTCCATCGTTATTTCTGCATATTTATTTTATTTATATTATTTCTGTTCTCAGTTCACAAAGTTCTGTTCTGTTCTGTTCTCAGGTCTGTTCTCAGGTCAAAGTCTTTCTTGACTTTGAAATCTTATAGGCAATCATCTGCTGGTCACGAAAATTGATTGAATATTGCTTTTTTGAATAATTTTTATTGGCGTCATAAAATTGTTACATTCAGCCTTGAGTACGTATGGTACATTGGTACAATTTATGGTACGTATGGTACAATTTACAATAGGCTAACATATAACCTATATTAGAAAACTGTTAAAATACAATTTTTATATTTTTATTGAAATTTGTTTAATTAATTTATTATTTTTAGGAAAGAATTTAGACGGCTCTTGTTTCCGGACAACCGGCACTCTTTTTTTCCTCTTTTGGTTTATTATTTCCAATAATGAACCTTTGGAATCGACCAAGAAAAAAAAGTGTAAACCCCCCTTAAAATTTGTTGGTTTACGTTTCAAGGTACGTAGAATCCAAAAATCGAATACAAATTTGGCCGTCCGTCCGCCGTACGCGGCACTTTCCCCACTTAGCATTGACCGATTTTGATGAAATTTGGTATGTAGGCTCCATTTGGGGTCTAGTTGTGCCCCGAAGATTTTGGTTAATGTAGATCACTTCTATGGGTTGAAAAATAAGGGTTGAAATTTTGAAAACGCCCTAACTCAAAAAATTTTGATATAAAGTTATTGTTTTTCCATCAATTTAAGATAGTATAGAATTTTTTGAGACCACGCGGAGCCCTGTAAGACAAACCGTTCGTTCCCGACGAGAATTTAAGGGTTCGACTTACGATAAATCAGAAACACGAGTGTGAATCGCAAAAGAGGCCTAATCTCCGTTCAAATGTTAGCTGACAGAAATGCGATCAATGTTTTTCTTCAAGTTGGTTGGTGTTAACAATGGCAAAGCCGTGTTCTTTGCAGAAGAGTGATCTGTATAGAAAATAATTAACCTTTGTGTAATAATTTGCAGCGTTCTTCCAGAGTCGTTCTTTGTTTCCAAAGAATCGGTCTTTGTATCCAAAACTTATACTGCTTTACTGACCCATGGATCACAAAAATCAATCAATCTGGTTTGCCATCATTTTGTTAGGGACCTGGTCTTCCGAGTTTTTATTAGCGTCGTTGGACATCTCAAGTTCCTAAATCCTTAAAAATACAACTTAAAAAAATTTAATTTCGACAGAAGTTTTTTTTTCGGCAAATCACACTAAAATAGTAAAAAGAAGAAATATAGATGTAGTATGTTGGAGCTCTGCATTCCCATAAGAATTGTAAATGGTAAATTTCAGTACGAGAGTACGGCAAAATTATGAATCAGCTATCGAATTTATAAGAGAATGTGACAGTTGTTCAGCGGGGGCCAGCGAAACGTGCCCATACTTGACGGGTTCCTTATGTGAAAGACAAGACGTTTTTGTTTCAATTTGGGCTCCTTCAACCTAGTATTACCAAGCCGTCTTACGCCCTGAATGGCGTATTTTCCGATAAGCAGCCGACGCTGAGTCACTCGGCGCCTTCACAACTTGATAAAAGTCCTATCGCACCGAATATGTGCACCGTTGCGTGCAGTGACGGATGACTTATTTTTTCATCCACGATCCTCGACGGATTTACCGCCGATAAGATTGTCCGTATTGAAGCCCATAAAACCTCTCGCTCGGATCAGCATCTCGGCACGTAAAAGTAACGACCAAGTCTTATCGGACACTCAGCCTCACTCCACGACTTCCATCGGATAGGTAATAACTGACGCTGCTAACGTCAAAACACTGAAATAAAAATCGACGGTAGGTACTGAATGTAATAAACTTGTGACGGATGGTTTGGTTTTATCTCGAGATACTAAAATTCAAGATTACGTTGAAAGGAGTGGAAGAATAAAACAAGCACGTAACCTAGTTACGGAAATTGAGGGGAAAATATTAAATTCCAAATTTCCATCCATGCTTTCCAGAAATGGATTACAAGGGTTACAGGCGATGACTGGAATGCTTCATCAATCACTAAAGTATATGGCTGAGAATCAATTGACAGGCATACAAAACACCATTGAGAGTTCTAAAGGTGAAGTTCTACCCTCAGATGAGCCAGTCGAATAAGATGAAAGGCTTGGCGTTTTTTCCTGAGCTGGGATTTTGCTCAATGGAGGCCCAAATGTTACCGTCACTATAATCAAACTGTCTATATAAACGCTTTATTAATTAAAGATGAAATATTTCAAATAAGAAAATCGATAAATGCAATTTAGAAACAAAGGTATTTTGCCCATCACCCTCATTGACGAGGAAGATGATGAAATAACAAAAACTACCATTTTAATAAACATGATTTGTATGATAAATTCAACGAATTTTCGAAAAATCAAGAAGACTATCAATTATGCACGAATTATTCTAGTTTTCCTCCGGTTGTGGATTCAGTTACCTATACTAATTGAAAACAGCCTTAAAACTCCGAAATATCAAGAAACTTACATTCAACATGACGAATAAGATTGGTTAAGATGACGAATTGATGAAAGGAAAGTAGGTAGGTATTGACGTAATCTTACCCTTGAATTTTGTCAATCAAACTTTTCAGGACTTCCATCAACCAGAAAATGTTGATATTACACATCAATAGACCAGCATTGAGAAACTCTTTAGGAGAGTAGTATAAATTGAAAAAAGTCACATCGACGGAGTGCAAAATACAAATTTGTGTCGTGGCCTACTAGAAGGGAAAGAGATGGATGATGGGGTTTGCATTGTGACGTGCTCCTAAAGGTCTTAAGTGATGTAGGAATACGCCTTTTCTTTGACATCACAACGCAAATATTACACAACGGTTTATTATTTTCCTGTATAGATCATGATATAGGGACCGTGGAGGAGGGTGGGCGGGGGGGGGGGGGTGAGCTCTCTTGGGCTAGCTAACACGTGGGTAGTACTCGGATGAATTTCACAATGATTGCTCATCTAACGATAGTTGATCGTCTGGCTGGTTTCATCCGTTGCTCAAAACTGAACATTATCTTAAATCGAAGAAAATAAGTCTTGAACATTCGTTATTAATCATCGTTTGGCAAACGTTTGGGCTTACTGAGCTCTGGATGGTGTCGTTCGACCCTAAAAATTCTTGAAAATTCTGAACTAATGCAAAAAAAAAAAAAATTGTACATCGTAAGTTTTTGAGCTAGGGCGTTTTGAAAATGTTTTTTCCCCACTTTTTATCCCTTAGAAGCGACAGACAAAAACCAAAACCTTCGGGCACAACAGTTGTTACTAGAACCCCAGGTTCTAGTTACTAGAACCCCAAATAGAGCCAGTTTACCTAATTACATCAAAATTGGTCCATGGGAACTGGGCAAAGTGCCGCGTACAGCGTAAGGACGAAATTTTTGTTATTCGATTTTTGGATTCTACATTATCTTGAAACGTGAACCACCAAATTTTGAGGGGAGTTATAATTTCTTTCTTGCTCGATTCAGAAGGTTTATTAGGTTATTTATCGAAAATAATGACCCAAAAATTGAATTCGTCTTTTAACTTATTTACCCCTACATTATACAAGTTATACTTCCCCCTCAATCCCATTTCCTTTTGATTTTAGTGTTCAGGTGCAGTTGTAGTGTTCAGTTATCCTATTGTTTCTCTACAAGAGCCTCAAAATTATACAAGCTTGTGGCGATTTCCGATCATTTGGAACCTCCACCACTCGAAATTCAATGTTTCGATTTGCACCAGCCGAAAACTTATTATTCTGAAATTGAGGAGTTTTATTCAAAAAGTTACTAAAGACCAGTTTCATCGGAATTGAGTTAACACTTTCCCAGGGTTTTAGGGGGGTAGTGCTTCATCCGTTTCATTTCAAAAGGTACTTACCATATCCAGCGCAATGGCGGACTCTCATCCGTTTTGTTTCAAAAAGTACTTTATCCACTTCGTTCAATTCCAATAAGTACTATATCCACTTCTTTTGATTCCAAAAAGTACTATACCCACTTCGTTTAATTCCAAAAAGTACTATATCCACAACGTTTGATTTCAAGAAGTACTGTATCCACTTCGTTTGATTTCAAAAAGTACTAAACGCCACGTGTTTTTTTATATCTATAAATCCGATATTTCAAATCTCGTTCAAAATTATTTTAAACTTCGAACTAATTTACCTTTTTTCCAAAAATATTTACTATAATTTAGAAATGTATAAAAAAATAACATCATTGGTTTATAGTACGTTGTTCAGGTCGCTATGGTTTTTCGCATTTGCTCACGTTTGACCAAAATGGATGTAGTACCTTTTGGAATCAATCTCCTCAATTGTTCTTGTAAAAAAATCAAGTGACTTGTTGATTCTGTTAGTTTGGATTTTCTTACGTAGTGCAATACTTCTATTCATACTAGTAAATCCTCAACTCCTTTGTAATTATGTTATCTATTCACAGGCTTCTCGATTGGCTAGACCCCAACAACCATTTAGTGGTACCATGACAATATGGATATGGATCCCCGTTCACTTCATATCTTCCGGAGACATATCCATGTTCACGTGACTCGGAGATAAGTTTATACAACATAAATTTGAAAGAAAGGCGACTTTCGGAAATCGCAGTTTGTATAAGTCATTTGAAAATTGCACTAACGCGTTTCGTAAATCAATCATTCATAGGTAATTGTTGATTCCCTCCTCATATGATGACTATTGGGAAGACCCTCTTTATAGCGATCGATGACGAAATAACACGCTGTTTTCCCCGGTCCCATCGGTGTCCGCTATCGCGAGGTTTGACTGTAACAACTGAAGGGTAAACTTATCAACGAACAAGTTAGCTTATTACGTGACTGGTCTATTATGTGGAACTAACAGTAACGGAAACGGTTGTTAATTTGGTCGAGTAGGTGCGATACAACGTTGAGTAAGTGGGAGAATGGAAGATAACCAGTTAATTTCCAGCTGGTGAGCCGGGTAAGGATAAAAAAAGGAGAAGGAGAAGGGAAGGGGCTTCTCCAGGTACAGGCATATGTGGACCCCCAACAAAAACCTGACCATTCCACACCCACACTCGCACCTCCTGTCCCATCTTGGAATCCAAGCCACCCGTCTCTCCCGGGGTTTCTTCCCTCGAACGAATGTGCCGACAAAAACATGGGAGGCCTCGGTCGTTTCCAACTAAGGGCATAAGAATGAGGGAGAGGGGACGTGTGAAGGGGGCAGAGGATCAGTTAACGAGGGTTCCAGGGGAGACTGACCGACCCTGAGCCAGGAGAACTTCAGACACATCGCCCAAGTTACCTGATATCCGGTGGTATTTAGAACCTAATCCAGGAGGAAGGTCAATTATGATTGTGATGATAAAAAAGAAGTTCATAAGCCATGATATTTCTCATTCCATGAATACCTAGTTCATCTGGGCTGAAGCTTCAGACATATTATGCCACATTAAATACGACACCGCACAAAACTGAATAGACGTTTTCATCGGAATGCGCATGCACGCCTGTTATCAGTGATCCTCCAAAATGCAGGATACATTCGGACCACCGTCATTGTTTTTACTCTTGTTGTCATTAGAAGATTGCCAGTTTTCAGCTTCTACTCAGTTTTTGAGCGCGTATTAGGTTTATTGTCAGCTCTGTCATGTCTGGGGCGAACCATATACAGTTGATTCGGGTAGTAGACCGGGAAGATTGTGGTAGGTTATGCTCCAAAATTACTTTTTTCTCGTTCACAAAGACTTGTCTGAACTTCCGTAGTCCAGCATTTCGAAATACATCAATCATCTCCGCGTTGTCTCCAATCTTTCTGATTACGTCTAAAACTGTGTTTGTTCTATCGAGGTTGGTCGTAAGTGTGAAAAGTGGGCGTGAAATGCAGATGGAATGATAGAAAGTTCGTCTCAGTCGCCGACAATAGTAAGTAGGTACAATCCTATATTCATTGTACCCAAAAATGTAACTTAGCCTCTATGAATTCGTGGAGACGAGTACAACATGATTATATACCTACTATCAACGTCTTCAAAATATACCCTGTGCATGCAGTATGTTGGTCAAAACACTGAGAATCGAAATAAACAACAAAATACGTTTGGGTACTCAGAGTTCGGGGTGACAAGAAGAGTATTTTATTTGTTGACTTTTTTTCAATTGTTTTTAAAGCAAGGGGTTGATTGAATAATTTTAACAAATCGTGCTGTGCCACTTCCACGAGGCTACTCTCCCATAAATAGCAAAATTTTTCAATTCTCTTTACCGTTGCCTTTTTTTCTTTGAAAATTCGCACATTAACTCATATTTATGAATGAACTTTTTTGAACACACTCTGACACAGGTTCTAACAACACCAAGGGTGATACTTATTGGTAAGGCAGTTGGGGGTTTCAAGGATTTTCAGAGAATAGCCACTTGTGAACTTCCAGGATTTCTACTAAGTTAGGCAGAATTGAATTAGTACAGAATTGAATTGGTTCCGGTAGAAATCCCCTTGAAAAGGGAATGAGAACTAAGAAAAATTGCGGTTTTAGAGTAACTACCATATCATTGGTAAAATTTGCAGCGTTTAAGGTCGAGAACTTTACTTGATCGAACATCGGGTAATGGGAGAAGCACCCCTGACACGCTATTTATGTTCAAATAAACGGAGAAGTATGCTCCTATTCCCGAAGTGTTCACTTAACAAATCGTTTTAACATAAAATAAAAAACTTAGAGTAGGAAAATTAGTGTATTAACCCTAATTGGACCATGGTATCGCTAGTGTAACCGAAAACATCTCAGGAACCCCACGGCTGTTCCAAGGTGTCACCGGAGTATCCAAAATTAAATTGCAATTTTAAATTTACTGGAGAATTAAGTACAATTATTTGTGGGCAATTATAAGTCTCGAAATATAGTTACTTATGACAAAAATTTCAAAAAATCGATGAACAAATTTTCGTCCTAACATAATTTTTTAACTTCTAACTAACAAATGGTCCTCCATCGACTCAGTCGGAAATCACAGGGGAAGAAGAGTGAATGTGGACCAATATTCACCAAAGCGGGAACTACGTTTTACAACTTCTTTCACAAATTTTCATTTTCATTTTTTTTACTCAGATTGTAAATTAAAAAAATCGTATTCAAATACTTGAGGGAGAGCGAAATTCTCAATGTGGGAGAGGTAAATTTTTTGTTGGGCACCGTTTGGTGGATTTATCTAAATTTTTAAAATGTTGGATTCATCTGTTTTTGGTATCGGCGTGAAACTAGAAAAAATCATTACCGAACAATCATTTCAAAAAGATAGAAAACCTCCGACACTAAATTTCATTAAATCACTGATTTCGTCCGTTTTCAGGACCGAGGATTCGCCATCTTTTGGTTTATTATTTTCAATAATGAACCTTTGGAATCGACCAAGAAAAAAAATTTTCTAACACCCCCTCAAAATTTGATGGTTTACGTTTCAAGGTACGTAGAATCCAAAAATCGAATAAAAATTTGGCCGTCCGTCCGCGGCACTTTTACCACTTAGCATTGACCGATTTTGATGAAATTTGGTATGTAGGCTCCGTTTGGGGTCTAGTTGTGCCCCAAAGATTTTGGTTGATGTAGGTTACGTCTAAGGGTTCCAAAATGAATTTTGAAATTTCGAAAACGCCCTAACTCAAAAAATTTCGATATAAAGGTATTTTTTTCCTTCAATTTAAGATTCTATAGAATTTTTTGAGACCACCCGGAGCTCTGTAGGACAAACCGTTCGCTCACTACGAGAATTTTAGTGTTGGACGTACGATAACTCAGAAACACGAGTGTGAATCGCAAAAGAGGCCTAATCTCCGTTCAAATTATAGCTGACCGAAATGCGATCAATGTTTTTCTTCATGTTGGATGGTTGGTGACTTTGCAGACGAGTGATCTATATAAAAATAATAAACCATTGTGTAATAATTTGCAGCGTTTTTCTCTACAGTGCGCTTCAGGCTGTTATAGTCAGTGACAATTTTGAAACGGATGCCTTGTAGATAAGTTTGGAATCGATCCAAAGCATGCACTATGCACGCAGCCTGCAATTCGAAGCTTTGGTACCTACTTGGCTTCCGCTTCAGTAGTACGAAGAAAATAAGAAGTCTGCCGAGTGGGTGTGTCACATAGCTTCCTCGTATTCATAACCCGATTGTAGATGATCCGATGAATAGTAGCCAATCTCTAAGTACCTTGCACTACCCTCATAGGGGACCGTCTACACTTCAATCCGCACAATCTCTGAATATTGTTGGAAAATGTTGAAGTAAGTTATGGCTGTTACAAGGATTTCACGTTTGCGGATGAGGACAACATGCTTTCAATATTTGGGCCATGATTTCGATGAAATTATTAGGGAATGTCTTCCCCTAATAATTTCATCGAAATCAGATGAGAATTGTAGAAGTTATGGCTGTGGCAAGGATTTCATGACAGACAGACAAGAAACAAAATTGTTCAGGAAGGTCTGAAACGTAAAACGTGATTGGAAAATTTGATTTTGGAGACTCGGAAGGAAAATGGATGAAATTTGCCATCATAACTTTGTCGTTGGAGCAGGATTGTCCGAGCCATTGGAGCCAAAACCGGCAGTCAGGCGAATGGATACACAATATTGGATCCACCACGCACGATTTGAGAAAATCAAAATACTGCAACTGATCCTGACCAAATACAAACTCAGACTTTTTTTCCGACTTAAAATTCCGAAAATAGGACATAAAACCATAAAAGCTTTGTAACTCTTTGAAAATTCGGGGTACAGGATAACTAAGTACAGAGTCCATCCAAGCATGATCCCGTGTCTCGTAACCAGGTAACGCAAATGACCAATTTCAGTCTTTAGAAATTCGCTTTTGTCAAAATTTATTTCTAGCTAGTTGGCGACCATGAGTTGTAAAACATCTGTTGAAATAATGAGATTTTCACCTATAGTTTCTGTCGCGATCAGAAAATCGGCGAAATACGCAATTAAATGTGCTTTCACAACGAGATCGTTGAAAATAGTAAACATATTGTTTAGCAATGCATGCATTCCAGGGGACGTCCCATTGGATAAGCATTAGATCAGTTAAACCAGTTGGTAAGCGATAAAACTGTTTCACTCGATGTAATTTATTCATTACTTTAGGCAAGAAATACTGACCCCCCCCCCCCCACCATTATCCACCTTAACATTTCTAGCGGCATGGGAGCCTCGAATCTGAAGAGCATTTTAAAATCCATGATCTACGATACCCAACATGCGAATTCGAGTTACCCCCCCACCTCCCCAACGCCAACAATGGTGCCAGTCTGGCACCAAAGCGGAAATACGTCGTAACATTGACCTTTCATCTGTTAGTTTTGGTAGGCAGTCCGTCGAAGTTCACATCCGTATTCAAGGTGAAACACAAAAAAAAAAAAACCACGAAATAAGCGGTTTATGGCATCATGGCACCATGGTGGCACCACTATTAGTTCCATGGTGGTACAGAGAATAATTCATGAAAATTCGGAGGTATAATGAGAATTTTTCCTCAATTTCAAAGCTTGGGTACAATTAGTAAGTAGTAAAGGAACCAAAATATTGAAAAATCGGATATTTTGTGAATATTATCCCCCCACTCACCCCCTCCCCTTGCGAATTTTGGTACTCTGGTAAAATCATGTACAACTCGGAAGTTATTTGAGTCAAACAAAAAAAGAAACACGCAAATCGGTTGGAAATTGAGGCCTGGGCAGAGTTTACAAGATTATGCACGCAAACGCACGTTTTTAAAGCATTAACCCCCCCCTTTCCCCCTCTTAAAAAGCAAAATCCAAAATTCCGGCGCCGTAGTGCACAACTAGATGGTATTACGCGTCAAACGAAAAAAGAACCACGAAAATCGTTTGAGAACTAAGGCCTGGGCAGAGTACACAAGATTATGCCCAAAAACGCACGTTTTTCGAGCATTAACCCCCCCTTTCCCTCCCTTAAAAGGCAAAATTCGAAATTCCGGCGACGTAGTGCACAACTAGATAGTTTTCCGCGACGAACAAAAAAAGAACTAGGAAAATCGGTTGAGAACTAAGGCCTGTGCAGAGTACACAAGATTTTGTTACATACACACATACACACACACACACAGACATACACCTATGGTTTTTTCGCGGATTTGGATTCAGAATGGTCTAAAACGGATTACTGTGTGGTTATTTTGGGTTATTATTTTCAATAATGAACCTTTGGAATCGACCAAGAAAAAAAAAATTTTAACACCCCCTCAAAATTTGATGGTTTACGTTTCAAGGTACGTAGAATCCAAAAATCGAATAAAAATTTGGCCGTCCGTCCGCCGTACGCCGTCCGCCGTACGCGGCACTTTTGCCACTTAGCATTGACCGATTTTGATGAAATTTGGTATGTAGGCTCCATTTGGGGTCTAGTTGTGCCCCGAAGCTTTTGGTTGATGTAGGTCACTCCTAAGGGTTCCAAAATCAATTTTGAAATTTTGAAAACGCCCTAACTCAAAAAATTTCGATATAAAGGTATTGTTTTTCCTTCAATTTAAGATTCTATAGAATTTTTTGAGACCACGCGGAGCTCTGTAGGACAAACCGTTCGCTCCCTACGAAAATTTAAGGGTTTATATTGAAATATATATATATATATATAAATCAAAACACGAGTGTGAATCGCAAAAGAGGCCTAATCTCCGTTCAAATTAGAGCTGACCGAAATGCGATCGATGGTTGGTGATTTTGATTTTTTTTTTTGATTTTTTATTTTTTTTTTTATTTATTTATTTTTTTTCCCCCTTCATATTGGATGGTTGGTGATTTTGTAGACGAGTGATCTATATAGAAAAATAATAAACCATTGTGTAATAATTTGCAGCGTTTTTTTTCTGTTGAGTGTTGTCTTCCTTCACCCCAGATCGATCGCATAAGGACGCCCAAGTCTTACTGTGGGACGTCCTAAAAATGAAGGGTGTGAAAAAACGTGGTCCGTTTGCCACCAGTGATAAGGATCCCCAAATCTTACTGTGGGACGTCCTAAAAAGTGGCCCCCCTCTCCCGCCCTTCGCCAAACCCACCATAATATCTTGATTGTGGAGAACATTTTTCTATATCCTTGAAAAGTGGAAACAATGCTTCAGCTACCTGGGTAGACTCGGAAGCAAAAGTTACTTGTGCCTTCCCTGACTCGGCAAATTCAGGGACAAATTCTTGGAGATTTGCCATGCGTACATCAAGTCATACTTTGGGTGAATGATATCTGAATAAAGCTATGAGCGGCACAGCAATCCGAAGTCTACATCATAACGAAAATACGTTATCCGTTGTATAACCGCGAGGACGATATTTACCGAGGAACCCGCGGCGTCCGATAATTTCTCGAGCGTCGCATATATTGAAGACCTACATCCACCGGTTTCTAGATAGGGGTGAGTAGTGAGTATGGTAATCGACAGGTCGATGAGCGGAAGGCAGCCGCCGATTCATAATATTTTGCTTGATAGGACGTAATGAGCTCCCACAAGGTCACCTCCATTCAGCCCGTTTCATTCGATACTGAGGTAGGTAATCTACTGGCGACGCGACGTATGCTTTGCGAGGACTTTCCCCATTAGATAAATTTGATAGACGTTCCTCATAGCCGCATTGGACCAGCTTATTTCCTGATGAGATAACTTGTCAACTACCACACGTAGTTTCATAGCAGATATTAAACATCGCAACCTCTTCGAATACTAATTGAGGGTTGGTAGCGAGTAGGCCCAAGTACCTACAGTACGTATTCCGGGAGATGCCAACTCAAGGCAGAACAATAAACTCTTTCCAATTTCTTCCAAAATCATTCGAATTGTCATGGGATTGTGTAATCAATTAATAAGCGAGACTAGATTTTTCTCACAATAAATTTATGGAAGTTTGAGTATTTCCCATATTGAGTATAGTCTCGTGCGAATATAGTCAAAGAAGAACTAATTACATGCCACAGCTGCCGCCGTTCTTCAGATGTTTTGTGGATTTGACCCATACGGATCTGAGAAAAACTATCCTTCAAAGAGCATCCCTTGGAGGGACAAACCGAGGAATTCCACCACGTCTATCAAAGGAACATCCAAAAGGGGATTCCGAGGATTCGAGATATGTCTCACAAAAGGGAGGACAGAATTCAGAATGAAGGCAGGTATACCTGTTTGGGGCTTTTACTTGTGAGGGGTTTTTTCCGAGCTCCGTAACAATGGGAAGGGAAGAAATGGGAGACGAACTCCTGTATCATAATAGAAATGAGGATTCCTGGTAGGTAAGTGGACATCACAGGTGGGCCCCCGGAGCTACACAACAGAAAAAGTACCCAAGGCGGTAGACAGTTGGGCTCCATAGAAAAGGTGAAGTCTCACCTGTTGGAAAAGCCTGAATAGGGAATCAGTCGCGATCAGAATATTCAGGAGTTATTTTCTACCAGGGTATTTGTTCACGTGTATGTCCAGACTTTACATACAAACTGGACAGTCCAGAATAATCAGGAGCTCAACCCTACTGATCTGACCTCCTCCAAAGTCCAGTGCTGTACAATAAAACTGCTAATTATTACACAACGGTTTATTATTTTTCTGTATAGATAACTCGCCATTTCCACTACCTACCAACCATATTTTCGCTTCACAATCGAGTTTATCTTGATGAAATAAACGCTTCACACTCAATTCGAAGAAATATCGAGTTATGGGTGCCATCGTTAGGAAATTTGATTACCGGTTGCTAAGGACGCAAAACTGAGTACAACTCGAACAAGCGAATTTTGATCAGCTAAGATTTCAACAGAGATTCTTTTGCGATTCACACTCCTGTTTATGACTTATCGTAAGTCCAACCCTTAAGTTTTCATAGGGAGCGAACGGTTGGTCCTGCAGAGCTCCGGATGGTCTCATTCGATTATAAAAATTCAATATTCTTTTAAAATGAAGAAAAAACAATATCTTTATATCAACAGTTTTTGATCTAGGGCGTTTTGAAAATTTCAGCCCTCATTTTTCAACTCTTAGAAGTGACTGACATCAACCAAAAGCTCCACTGATCCAGGGCTACATTGGAAACTTCACTTTTTAAAATCATGTATGTGGATATTATTCGGTTTAGATGTTTGTACTATACAATTTCAGTCTAAAGGAATTTTCGCTATTCATTTTCTAAACCTTGTAAGAAACCATCTTTGTCCAATGTATCCCTGTGAGCAGTATTCACACGAAAAATTTTGAGATTTACAGGGAATCATTGTAGGAAAACGATTGATAAAACGAATCTGATGCGACTTCATCACTTTCCTCGTAACAACCAAACAAACGTCTGCCAAGTTGGGAAGGCTTCCTCGCATAGGGAACATGTACATTACTACAATTAAGAATTTTAACACTACCTAGATAATAATAAAATTATGTATTTTGGAGTAAAAATTATAGGTCGTAATAATGAGCAGTTTCCCGATAATTAAGTTGATTTTCACGATCATGTTGAAGGTTTTCCGAGTAGAGAAACGCCAACACGATTGTGAAGTCGTTAGCGATTATGTCGATGATTTTTTCACACCTATCTACCGTAGCTCTTAGTGAGTGGATGCTGATGAAATCAATACCGTAAAACGGGGTGACAATGGTAAAAATATACAATGTTTTTCTGACATAGTCAATATTTTGTTTGATCCTACTGATCCTGAAACCTACATATCTCACGAGAACTCCTAGCTTTAGAGAGATTTTTAAAGTTTAAAATTGAACATTGTGGATTATTCACGCCTCGCTGTTTGGCGTGACTGTATAATACACACATTTTTTTTTCACTTCTGAACGCATCCATAAACGATATGTGCCGTAATCGATGCCTCCACAATCGATTCTCTGGTTTTAAAAAATAAATTCATCCAACATATTCCACCAAACACGCATTCCTTCGTTCTTCGAGTTACACACAAGGTGTTGAAACGTTTCAAAAAAATTCAGATCCATCAGGGCGAAGGAGAATAATTCAAGTGTACAAAATACGATTCACATTTTAGAAAATTTGAAAGTCCTCAATCGTATCACTTAGGTTGCCTAGGATTACTTTTTTCTGTCAATCGATTGGGAAAGAGGTCTTCAGAAATAAAACTCCTCTTTTGCCGAGCTTTCGGTGATGACATATTGGCAACATGTTTGTTCGTCTTCTCAAATCATTCCACGAAATGTTCAGAAAAACAATTAAAACGCCATCAAACTTTCGAATTCGTATAATGTTCGTACATCGTACGATTGTAATTAAATAACCTAATTTCAAGGAAACTGAAGGAATTTTAATTTGAAAATTTGTTTTCCAATCCTAATAGCCCAGTAAACAGAGGATCCAAAGTGGGGTCGAGCTTGCAAAAAATGTAACAAGATTTATTATTTTCCAGGATCGTTTGGTATAGTGTGAGGATGGAGAAACCAAGTTTTCGACCTCAAAAGTCCTTTCGACCACGAAATCCTCTGAGTTTTTTTCATTTTTTCTCTTTTTATGTCTGAACGACGCATTCTAGCTAATTATTGACCACATACATAATGAAAGATTGGATGAAATGGTCAAACTTTAAATTGAGACTTGTACATTGGTCACAATTGACAGTCAAAAAACATCAATTTCCCCCAAAATCTCTATAAACCGCGAAACCCCCACTTTGAAAGTGTTTTATCATTGCATCAATATTAATCGCAACCCCTCCTCCTAAAAGTTGTAGGGCATCTATCAATGAGTTCAAAAAGCACAAACAATTTGAAATTTGTTCAATTTTGAGATATTTTATAACTCAACAACCAAATTTTTGGAAATCCAATATTTCAGAAAAATCGGGGGGTTTTTTTCCATGATTAACGACCCATGCCTGCGGTCAACAAATAGAAATCTATGAATTCGAATATCTGGGGCTCCCACAAATAGAAGTGACATCAATTGAAAAAAGTATAGTCGGTTTTGTTAGAAGACTGTGTGTGACGTTTGACAAGGTATACATATACATGAAGATAATTATGAATGAAGCCAAGAAGAATTGAAAGTTACATAACATGCATGATAATGATGGTTCTTCCTTGTGCAAGCCTGCTTGGATAACAGGCTTGAAAGCCTAGTAAAGATGATATTTTGTTCCCTTTCGTAGTCCTTCTTAATTAAACAACGGTAGTGGCAGTAGAAAGAAAGAACAAAGTAATACACTCGCTCAGCTGAGCGTTGTTGGCTCTGAAGTTATGACTGCTGTTGATCCAACAACTTTGTTTCAGAGGATAACGGTACTTCAGCTACCAGCTCGAACTATTCCCACTATCGTGGTTTAATTAAGAAGGGCTCCGAAAAGGAACAAAATCTCATCTTTCTTAGGCTCTAAGCCACTAATGACACTGCGAAGAATCACAGCTATAGGGCATTTCTGCAGGTTCAGGCCTGGCTTGTCAACACCTACAATCACTCGATTGGTGGTGGTGATTTGACTGTTAGTTGTGACCAATGTACAAGTCTCAATTTAAAGTTTGACCATTTCATTCGACGCAGAATTCAATGATCTTCCATTATGTATATATGGTTAATAATTCACTAGAATGCGTCGTTTAGACGTGAAAAGAGAAAAACTGAAAAAAGTCCGAATATTTCGTGACTCTTGGCCCACCAAAAGTTTTTCCAAGGATTTTCGAGGTCGAAAACTTGGTTTCTCCATCCTCACACTATACCAAACGATCCTGGAAAACAATATCTCTTGTTCTATTTCTTGCAAGCTCGGACCCCTCTAATTACTGGGCTATGAGTGAGTCTGATAATTTGAGAACCACCAACTTACCTCAGGGATATTATTGCTGAATTATTATTCCTTTTACATAAAGGCACGCAGCTTTTGTTCCCTAAGAGCTCGCGTTACACCCCATACCTGCTGTCTTCTGGCCTCAATGAATTGTATTACGTTACGGGGATTCGCCCTCGTTATTCCAAGAAAAAAAGTCATTAGGCGAAGGAAGTTTGTGCCGTCACATTGAACACTCGATAATTTAACAAAATTTCGAATTCCGAATATCAGATGCCAATTGGACGGTGTTATACACAAACCGACCAAGCGCCAAATTATCGTTTTCGAGAAAAATCGAATCAAAGATTTTTCCGGTTTTTTTAATATACGGCCTCTCCAGTGATACCTGGAGTGACGAAAACTCGGCATCCCACATTTTTTGGGGCGCAGGATCCATTGGTGACGTCAAAACTAGAGTAACTTGGATAGTTTTTGAGTTATGGCGCATACCTGGTTTGTGCATATCAAAAATATCAACTAATACATTTTGCACAACCCGGCCAAGCGAAAAAATCAGCACAAACCGGCCAAGCGCCGGCGCTTGGCCGGCTTGTGCCAATCAATTGTTGGATGTTTAGCAGGAAAAAAGGCTAGTCGTTCGTCACTGGGTACAGCAAAAGCAGAACGTACTACAAAACTAGTACACTTTAGATCGAAAAACTCAAGGAAAATAAGAATAAAAATATTTTAAAAAAATTATCACCAGCTCTTTATTGAAATGAAATAATTTTAACTTGAACTAAAATAAATCTCCAATAATTCTCATCTTCACTCCTCTCCTAATTTCGGAACTTCACATGTCTTCTCGGTTCTCCATCAAATCCGTCTATATCGTCCTACCACAGTGGGTAGATTGTCCACGTCTGTTTTCCTATTAACAATCTGTAACTCCAGGTTCTTGATCGATTTGAAATCTGTTCTTTCCATCTTTGAGACCACAAATTGTCTTTTTCGGCGGTTAGTCCGCATGACATTCATGTACTCGTCAGGGGTGTAAAGCTGCAGGTGGAGCTTTAGGGCACATTTCATCATCATTGGGGAGAAACGTGTGTCCCGGGACGAGGTATTTTAGGTGAATCGTCTCAAGGGAGGGATGAGTTGCGAGCACGCTCTTCAAAAGAAGCGCAATTTTTATGTTTCTGTTTTGGCCCCCGCAGGAGTCAGACCACAAAATCAATTTTTCAGATGTGTGGGGAACGACGATAGCAATGTGCTTTAGCAAACATGATCCCACTTCCTGGGCCCCTCTCCTAGCTTCAACCTCCACCCAGACATAGAAAAAACCTAAACTTGATCCCCCATCATGTATGCCGCAGTTGTAAAAGCAGTGCTGTCTTTTGTAGTAGGCAACATTCGATGCGAATCTTTGGAAACGGCAGCGTCTTTTGCATGTCGTAAGTCAATACAAGGAACAGCAACTTCCTGCCAGAAAGTCAAGAAATGAACGAAGAACGAGTGAGAACAATCGGATTGTAGGGAGAAAACCTGGGTAAAACTCAGCTGCGTTTTTCGCAAAGCGGCCAAGCGACTGGCGTTGTGTCATTTGGCCGCTTTGTGCTTAATACTGAGGCTCCAAAAGCCAGAAGCTGCGGTTATTGGCGCTTGGCCGGTTTGTGCAAATTGTAGAACTTCGAAAAACGTTATGCACAAACAGTCTATCAACCATAATTCGTCAAGAAGTCGACAGAGAGCGTTATAATGCACAAAATCTGAAAGTACTCGTCGAGACGAATCGATTGATACCAAAAACTCGATTTTTGACATTTTGGCGCTTGGTCTGTTTGTGCATAACACCGTCCAATTGAGAATGAGAAGAAATTTGTGAAATTAAAAACTCAAAGAGCATTTTTCATTGATTAAACACAGACTTTGCCCAAGCAGAATATTCATCATGAAATTAAACTAAATTCTAACTTAGGTTCTATGTTTTCTACATAACAATTTCAACTCATTTTGAATAAAAATAATTACTATTTATTTGCTCCTCCAAAGTGTTGACTTGGATGACAGAAATACTACATGAAGACTGGAATGAAGATTCGAAAATTATCCATCATTTCCGTGGTGGCATTTGAAATTGTTTAAATCTACAAAATAGGTAAAAAGCAAGAATTTCATTTTTCAGCAACCTCTTTTGCATAATGTTTTTCTCAAATACCTAATGCGTAATCCCTATTGGTTTCTACATGAAGGAACGAAGCCTTGAAATAGGAATTTTTTATTGGAACTGCAATCGTTACTAAATAACTGTGTACAAACGAACCTAGGAACGGAGATTTATTTGTCTTGAACGAGGAGAAACTTGTTTCCAGAGAGGTCTTTTGACAAAATGGTTTTTCTTTTCAGATCTTCCACCTTGAATTCAGAGGTGGTCTTCTACTAACTGCTGAAACCAACGACACAACAGACACTTTGGATTCGTAGCTCTAATTATTATAGAAATGTGATATATGGTGATTCCCTATAGAAAAATGCTCGTCATATTAACACTGAAATCAATTTTTTTAGGAAGGAGTATGAAGGTAATTGATATCTATGTATTATATTTGTTTCTCGTTTGATGTAAATCCCCCCGAGTGCTTGCACCACTAAACAAAATATTCATTTGGATATTCTCTCAATTTGTTTCGATTCTGAAAGAATATTTATGCAGCGCTCACGTAGAGTCTCCGACCCTCCTTCTGCCGTCTCCACTCCACAGACGGTCGTAAAAGTCGTCCTGTACCGCCTCGAAGGTACTAGTAGGTACCACAGCTCCGGACTCAGAGATGAGGTCCGTTTTTTATAGTTAAATCACTTCTTTATGGCCCTGAACATTTTATACCTACAGCCAAGGCAGTACAACTGCCTGAGAGGATGCGCGCCTCCTTATAACTCAGGGGTTCAGGAAAACAATAAATTATGTTTGAGAGAAGAAAAAAAACTACCTGAAAAGGATTAGGTTGGGGGTTGTAAAATTGCAAAACCCCTGCAGTCTTCTTTTTCAGAGACCGCCGGAAAGCACGAAGAGCCGAAATTAGCGAATTTCATTGAACTTACCCAAACAGAAGTCTTTTATACGTGTTTAAGGGGGCATTATTCTAATGAATGCCATGATTATTGTTTTCAATCAGAAGGTTGATTTTCATCGATTACCCACCCGATCTGATCGGTTTCCTCTCAATATATATTACAAACGGTGCTGGCGCACACTACTGATCTGATTGCCTGCTGCACAGGGAAATTGTCTCGGCGATCTAGGGTGTAAAAAAGATGAATTAGCTATCGTTCACACCCATGGGTCTCCAACAGGACGTGTCCATCAAAACATTTGTTTAGTAATGCAGGAGGACGGCTTCGCCTTAGCGACCCAGGACCTGTACAAGCTCAGCTCTATCAGCAAACACAGCTAATCTGACCACACCTAGTGGTCTCCTGCAAGCCTTGAAGAACTGAGGAAAGAACAAGCTCGTTTATACACCACTCGTCTGACAACCCTCTGTATCGTCTCTCTTCTTCTTAGCGATCTAGGATGTAGAGAAGATGAATTAGCTGTCGTTCACACAGCTGATCTGACTACACCTAGATCACTCCCAACGGCCCCCTAAAGGGTAAGGGTCCATTTCCAGCTTTTTATGATAACGAGGGATAAACATTGAGAACAATCATACAGGTAATGTGAGCGATAAAGCCAAACTTTCTGTCCTAGAGAGTTTTATGACTGGAAGCAAGAACATTGCAACAATCTCAGATCTTTTGGCTACTGGAAACTATTGGGAATTACCACCTCCTAATGAAATTCAGGGAATTCCGGCGAGGAAGATGTATGTTACGTTCACCCCTGGATTACCTCCTCATGGTCGATTCGATCCCACCCTTCAATTAGTATTGTGTTATTGAGCAGATCATATACCAAGTGAGTACTGGTTCATTTTCCATTACATAGGAGGTGGTAATTCCTACAGGTGGCAATGGCTGCTGATTCTGAATGTACCTAATTCCTCATTCTATACATTGCACTCATCTTTTTATTATAACTTCGTGACTTTAGAGCCTTATAACACCTTACAAACCAGATCTTTCTTCGCTACTGTTTTGTTCAAATCTTTAACACTGATTATAAACAATATACGAGACATATCCGATTAGCTGTTCATTGATGTGAAGTCACCAGCAAACCAATGAAACCAAACCTCCGCCGTCGGGATTCTGCAAAGTTCCGCGTAAAAATATAATATACGAGAGGCCAGACAGCAGGAGTAACGCTGCAGCTACTAGCACTCCAAAATAATATGTGCCTCACTCTTTTGAACATGAAGGATTTACAGAATCTCATACCAACGAAGAGAGTCGTAAGCAACGACCCAACTACACGACGCAGATTAGCCCAGCTTTGAAAGACCTATGTTCCGCAGAACTAAATTGTTTGCTTGGATTTGTCATCATGGCTGTTGGACTTCAAGAAAATGACCTCAGCATTCGAAGCATGATGTATAAACACTTGTGCGGAGGATACAGCATTTCAAGAACTCGATTAGAATTGTCGCTCAACTGCCTTCGTTTCGATGATCGAGCAACCAGAGAAGATCTGCAAGCAAACTGGCACCAATATCTGTTCTCTGGTCCATATTGAACGATTCAATTCAATTTCGGTTATTCAGAATGTATTTTGAAAAATTGTCCTTTCTACTCCTCGGTCTTATTTGATGGAGTCAAATATTTATATGAGAGTTCCTGCTTCAAATTTTGTGATTTTCTTCTGAAAATTAACCGTATATTATGAATATTTTGTTCTGTTGCACAAAGATCATACCATTTTCATCCTGATTCCTTCGAATATTGTCGAGAAATCGACGTTTTTCCGACATGTAGATAGAATGGAACCAATGGGTGGTAACATAAATATGATGGGAACTCAAGGGTGGTTTTTAGGACGTCCCACAGTAAGACTTGGGCGTCCTTATGCGATCGATCTGGGGTGAAGTTGGACAACACTCAACAGAAAAAAAAATAACCACACAGTAATCCGTTTTAGACCATTCTGAATCCAAATCCGCGAAAAAAACCATAGGTGTATGTCTGTGTGTGTGTATGTGTGTATGTGTGTATGTGTGTGTGTAACAAAATCTTGTGTACTCTGCCCAGGCCTTAGTTCTCAACCGATTTTCCTGGTTCTTTTTTTGTTCGACGCGGAAAACTATCTAGTTGTGCACTACGTCGCCGGAATTTCGAATTTTGCCTTTTATGGGGGGGAAAGGGGGGGTTAATGCTCAAAAAACGTGGGTTTTTGGGCATAATCTTGTGTACTCTGCCCAGGCCTTAGTTCTCAACCGATTTTCGTGGTTCTTTTTTTCTTCGACGCGGAAAACTATCTAGTTGTGCACTACGGCGCCGGAATTTGGAATTTTGCTTTTTAAAGGGGGGAAAGGAGGGGTTGATGCTTAAAAAACGTGCGTTTGCGGGCATAATCTTATAAACTCTGCCCAGGCCTCAATTTCCAACCGATTTGTGTGTTTCTTTTTTTTTTGACTAAAATAACTTCCCCGTTGTACATGATTTCACCAAAGTACCAAAATTCGCAAGAGAAGGGGGTGAGTGGAGGGATAATATTCACAAAATATCCGATTTTTCAATATTTTGGTTCCTTTACTGCTTACTAATTGTACCCAAGCTTTGAAATTGAGGAAAAATTCTCATTATACCTCTGGATTTTCATGAATTATTCTCTGTACCACCATGGAACTAATAGTGGTGCCACCATGGTGCCAGGATACCATAAACCTCATATTTCGTGGGTTTTTTGTGTGTTTCACCTTAAATACGGATGTGAACCTCGATGGACTGCCTACCAAAACTAACAGGTGAAAGTTCAATGTTACGACGTATTTCCGCTTTGGTGCCAGACTGGCACCATTGGTGATTGGAAGGGGGGGGGGGGAGGTGAACTCGAATTCGCATGTTGGGTATCGTAGATCATGGATTTTAAAATGCTCTTCAGATTCGAGGCTCCCATGCCGCTAGAAATGTTAAGGTGGATAATGGTGTGGGGGGGGGGGTTATTTCTTGCCTAAAGTAATAAATAAATTATATCGAGTGAAACAGTTTTATCACTTAACAACTGGTTAAACTGATCTATTGCTTATCCAATGGGACGTCCCCTGGAATGCATGCATTACTAAACAATATGTTTCAGGGTTAAGGGGGTCTCAGTCGGTCGACGTTCAATCCTCGTTCCGGGTCAGTATTTGGCCAAATCGAAGAGGCAAAAACTTGAAAAATTGTACTTAAATTGGAAATTTTAAAAATTCATTAGTGCACGGCCCTAGGGAGTGCCAGAGAAATAAGGGAAAAGCCGTTTATTCACTAGTTTTTCCCATTTTTCTTTGGCAATTATTGTTCGATTTTGATGATTCCAGCGGCAATATTTCAGTTATTCAATTCCTTAGGGCCGTGCACTAACTAAATTTCTAAAATCTTTTAAAATTTCAAATTTACGTACAATGTTTCAAGTTTTTACCCCTTCAATTTCGCGAAATACTAAGAACGGACGGCGACCGAATGAGATCCCCTACAGCTGTAGAGAAATCTACACACTCTAGACTAATCTAAGAGAATCTACACACCAGACTAAAAACTTACTCGCCCCAACTCACTCGCTTGAAACTGTCATCAAATGTCACTAATAAGCAAAGAAAGGCTGAGTATGTAGCCGGAATGTTTGAGCAACAATGAAGAGTCGAATTCTGAAATAATATGAATGAAAAACGTGGATTTCGACGATTATGGTGGCCAACTTGAACATAAATAAAATATGGTGTAATTAATCGTGATAAGCGTGAAATTTCCTGTAAGAATAGGTAAGAGGTACTATACTATACTATAGATGTTAAAAAATCTTTCTTTGAAACGTACTGCATGAAGAGCTTATTTTCGGTATTAATACAGCACGGTTAATCATAAATTACCAGATAATCAATGAGGGTTTGAATGACGAAAGAAATAGTTGACACGCCGTGGGAACAAGGCTTAACGAACATCATCTCATTCCACAGTCACAGTGACTTCTACGTTCTATAGTTGGTTAACTATGATAACAAACTCACTGCTCAAAAAAGGTTCTCTTTTCAAAACAAAATAAAGGCCGCCGCAGATTTTGTGATTCTATCGGTTCAAGTGGATCACTAGGTAGGTAAAACGGTACCGGAGCAACAAACATAGGTTATCAACAATAATAATCGATCTCAGAGGCAGGTTTCATACTTAGCAGGAATATAATAAAGTTTATAATAAAAAGGAAGGTACCATGTTACCATTAGGTCTTAACCACCCATTTAGAAACGTAGTAGTCAAGTCGCGATGCTTATCACTAATGATACTCATCTAGTCCAAGTCATATTAAATATGCAATTCATTATTAAAGTTGACGATCTCGGATTATATCCATAAATCAATTGAAGATATTGATGAAATGAAATTTAGAGAGTAAACAATAATAAAGATGTACTTATAGATGAAAACGCAAAATGCCGACAATCATAAAATAGGAATGTGATGATAGTATTGATATTATTGGTTAATGCCCACCTAACAGAAGGCTCTAAAATCGAAAAGGGTCTAAACATGCGTGGGATCGGTGTATTTCTTGGTAGGTAGTGCCTACTAGGAATAATAACGAAGGAATTTACTGATGTTATGTTGGTTAGTAACTCCTACCCTCCTAACTGTAGCTTCTATAATTGAAAATTGTGGTAAAATGTGTGAAATGTGAGCATTTTATGATATGATGTGAAATTTGTGCATTTTATGATTTGAGCAATATGATGTGATGCCTTATTGCACTATTTAAAATAGACGAGGTTGGTATGTGTCACACTATGGATCCACTCAACAATCTCGATTTACAACATTAGCGACCGGTGGAAAGTTACGATTTCAGCGAAGATCGCAGCTGATGACTGTTTGAAATGTCTGCTGTCCACCGCTGAACTGGTGATAGTGGGAGATAACGCTTGTTGATTGTTGTGAACTTGAAAACATTCCGAATCCCGACTAAATAGATTCGGCTCCGTCGTCGCTTCGGAGATCTCACGATTGAATAGTCTATGAAGAACATTCAAGATGACTTACCTCATTCAATAAGAAGATCAGGTCAGCATAAAAGGAGTTCTAGAGGCCGAAGAAAACCAACAACACAACACACCCTCTCGCGACCATCAGACGTTGCCAAGCCAACAGGGCAAACTGACTGGACTCGAAGCTTCGCGCCTGAAGTTGGATTAGGAGCCTCTTCGTAGCGGTGGGGTTACGGCGGGGGGTCATCTGCCTGCCGAGGAATCGAAAGCAGCCGACGGTAGCCGACGGAACCCGAACTTCACCAATCTCCCGCCTTCACAGCGTTCCTTCTTAGGGTTGAAAACGAGATTATTTTCAACAAAATTTATTACAGATCAAAACTTGATTATACATATGAATAACCAGTAAACGATAATATTGACACTGGAATACTACACTTCGATTGAGCGACAAACATGTAGTATCTACTGTTTTCTGTACAGAGCTACAATAGCACGCAAGGCCTAGATTGTAGATTCGTAAGGGCTCATCTATACTTTTACTAGTCTACGTGACGATGGAAAGAGCAGCCAGTGGCTTGCAACTTTTAGTGATTTTGGTTTATTATTTTCAATAATGAACCATAGGAATCGAGCAAGAAAAAATGTAAACCCCCTTCAAAATTTGATGGTCTACGTTTCAAGGTGTGTAAAATCTGAAAATCAAATAAAAATTTTTCAGCCCGTCCGCCGTACGCGGCACTTTTTTTAGTTCCCATGGACCAATTTTGATGATATCTGGTATATGGGCTCCAATCGGGGTCTAGTTGTGCCCCGAAGCTTTTGGTTGATGTCAGTCACTTCTAAGGGTTGACATTTTGAAAACGGCCTAGCTAAAGAAATGTTGATCTAAAGTTATTGTTTTTCTATCAATTCAAGATAGTATTGCATTTTTTTGAATCGCATGAGACCACCTGGACCTCTGTAGGACAAACCGTTCGCTCCCTATGAGAACTTAAGGGTTGGACTTACGATAAATCAGAAACACGAGTGTGAATCGCAAAAGAGGCCTAATCTTAGCCTAATTTTAGCTGACGAAAATGCGATTGCTGCTCGTTTCTGCAAATTGTACTCAGTTTTGCGTCCTTAGCAACCAGTAATCAATCATTTCTTCGAACTGAGTGTGAAACGTTTATTTCTTTCAAATAAACTTGATTGTGAAGTAGGTATTTAGTAGGTAGGTGGTGACAATGGCTAAGCCGAGTTCAATGCAAACGAGTGATCGATATAGGGAAATAATAAACCTTTGTGTAATAATATGCAGCGTTTTTTTGCTTCACAATCAAGATTATTTTGCAAAAGAACACGCTTAAAATTCAATTCGGAGAAATACAGAGTTGTGGTTGCCATGATTAGGAAATTTATTGCTTGTTGCTAAAGATGCAAAACTGAGTACAATTCGAAGATGCGAACAACGATCGTACTTTGGTCAGCTAAAATTTGAACGGAGATTAGGCCTCTTTTGCGATTCACACTCGTGTTTCTGATTTATCGTAAGACCAACCCTTAAGTTTTCATGGGGAGCTAACGTTTGGTCCTACAGAGCTCTGGGTGGTCTCATTCGATTCCAAAAATGCAATACAATTTTCAATAATGAACCTTTGGAATCGAGCAAGAAAAAAAAATGTTTAACACCCATCAAAATATGATGATTCTCGTTTCTAGGTAGAATCCAAAAATCTAATAAAAAATGTTCCGTCCGTACGCCGCGCCGTTTTTGGCACTCTCCTTACTGTGAACAGAATTTGATGAAATTTGGTATATGGGCTCCTTTTGGGGTCTAGTTGTGGCGCGAAGCTTTTGGTTGGTGTCTGTCAATCCTAAGGTGTGAAAAATAGGGGTTGAAATTTTCAAAACGCCCTGACTTTCGATAATAAGTTATTGTTTTTTTCATCAATTTAAAATATTGAATTTTTAGAATCGAATGAGACTACCCAGAGCGAAATTGATAAATAGATACCATTCTTACGGGTGAAAAAATTATGTTCAAAGCTTTTTGAATTTTTGAAAACTCTTCAAGCTGAAATGAGATTTATTTTGACTTTCCATGGCGTCACTAAACATTTCATGGGAGTTGGCAGACAAATTGGAAAGTTACGCAACGAATTTACTTTGCACATGCGCACAAGCCCAGTATCAGACTTTCAAATGCAAGATTTCTTCTGGGGCTTAGTAATCAAAATTGGAATTTCAGCAGTACCTACGTAACTGCAACGACCTGCGAAAACCATAACAAGTCCTGCAGGGCAACGTTGCCTGAAGAAAGGTTCGCATTGGGGAGGGGTCCACTGCAGAATCCTTCCAGCCACTTCTTCAGTCTCAAACCGAATAAATAAAATATTCCTCGCTAACAACACGAGACGGGATGCTCTTCCTTTTTTCTCAAGAGGTGTCGGGTCTTTGAGATCCACCGGTTCCCTCACAAAACGATCTGTCGGCCGCTGCACGACTGTCGTTTTTTCTTTCCATCGTCTTTTCTTACCTTCGATCTTTTATTTTCAGAATCGACGCCATCGTGGACTTCTTGTTCGCCCCTTCTATACGATCAGATATCCACGAAATTGAGCTCGAAGAATAACGAGCTGGTCACAGGATGTAGTCTTACCTCAAAGGAGTGAAGGAATCCGCTTAGCAATAGATTTTATTGCCATTCTCGTCTTTCAATACAATCGACCAGGGTTAAGATAATCGATTTATTACACCAACTATAATCGTTAAGTCGATTTCGATAACGGTCAGAGTCTAGAAAAGCCATTGCAAATTATGGATTTGCAAGATTGTTTCCAACTGGTTAAACGAGAAAATTATCGATTTACACGAAAACCTCAAGAAATTCTGTTATCGTCCCTTTGGACTTACTTAGTACCACTTTGTACTCTGTCGCAGAGCAACAGTTGCTCTGACACCTGATTGGAGATTTGATGGAACAGTTCCTTTGTTCCCCCAAATCACAACTCAGGGATTGCTCCCCAGTCTCATTCCAGATCACTTCCCTTACCCTCGTGGTTCAAATCCGAAGATTTAATAGGTAAGCTCTATTGATACTTCACCCCCCCTCACATATTGATACAAGCCTCATTGATTATAGGATAATATATCTACTTATCTTTCCTAAATCAATTTGTATATTTCATTCATCATCTCTAGTCCTAGGTTGATCTCCACCAAGCAATAGGTATTATAACGAAACATATAGTTCTCTAGGGGTAGAATACAACAAAGATTGAATTATTCTGAGTTATTAATCAGATTCTCCAGATCCCCTAGAACAATACTGTTTCAACTATCTTACTACACTACAGATTTTGACCCTTTTTCGATTTTGGATACCCCTCTTCAATTTTTTAGGGTCTCACGATACCTTGCTGCGTTCATGGTCACCTCCTGAGGCTAAATTCTATCAATATGATGCCTTTGTGATCCCAAAACACTGATATATATTTTTTTTTTTTGCTGAAATTGTGAATTGTGAAACGCCACTGTTCAGACCGTCTTTTGATCTCAGGCGTATCATAATGTACAGCCTAAGTATCATCTCACTTAACAATACACCTGAGCAAATCATCACCCTCTACTTTATAGCGTTCCAATATCTCATCAGAGGCTTTCATTCGATTCAACTCGCATTGTTCAGTCAGCTGTTTTGGGACCCATCTTGCGCACAGTTTATAAAACCCGAGGGTTTCCCTGATTGTTTCTTGCAGTAAAGAACTGTAGTACAGTTAGAGAAAAATCGTGGAAATTCCGTCCAGAGTCAATTTGCGACCGACTTTCGCTACCATGAACCGATCTTGATCAAATTTGGTATATGAGTCATTTGGTGTCTATTTGTGCCCCAAAACTCTTGGTCATTGATAGTAACATCTATATAGTGATGAACAGTGCCTGAAATTTTCAAAATGCCCTTGCTCGAAAAATTTCAATGATTATTAAGGTACCTATTGTTTTTGCATCACATGGAATCGAGGAAACATACAAAATCAGTGGGATAGCCTCCACTGTGTTGTAAGGAAGATGAAAAACTGTCTGTTTCATGCATTCAAAAACGCTGCAAATTATTACACAAAGCTTTATTATTTATATGAAGATCGCTCGTCTGCAAAGTACATGGCTTTTCCATTGTCACCCTACCTACTACATACCTACTTTACAATCAAGTTTATTTGGATGAAATAAACGCTTCACACTCATTTAGAAGAAATGAAAAGTTGTGGGTGCCTTCAATTGGAAATTTGATTACTGGTTGCTAATGACGCAAAACTGAGCACAACTCGAGGAAACGAACAACGATCACATTTTAGTCAGCTTAAATTTGAACGGATATTAGGCCTGTTTTGCGATTCACACTCGTTTTTCTGATGTGTCATAAGTCCGACCCGTAAGTTCTCATAGGGACCAAACGGTTGGGCCTACAGAGCTCTGGGTGGTCTCATTCGATTCTAAAAATTCAATACTATTTTAAATTGAAGAAAAAACAATACCTTTATATTTTTTGAGCTAGGGCGTTTTGAAAATATCAGCCCTTATTTTTCAACCCTGAGAAGTCACTGAAATCAACCAAAAGCTTCGGGGCACAACTAAACCCCAAATGGAGCCCATATACCTACCAAATATCATCAGAATCGAAAAACGGAGAGAAAAAAGATTCAGTGGTTCATTATTGAAAATAATAAACCAAAATGTCTGAATTTTTATGCCCCGTAAAAAGATTCGACCTCAAAATGAATCAAAGGTTATTTGTCAGTGAGCTTAATTGAAAACACTCCCGGGAAAGTGTGGATGAGGAAGCATGGGGAGCAGACCGAATCCCGGACAACGCAAATAGAACTTTTTTAGAACTACTTTACAATATACAACAACGCATTTAGAACGTTTTTTTTTTCCAAAGTTTTCTCAAAAATTGATGAGTTTTGTCCCCACATTCTCTGCTGATGTTACTTTAAATATTAGAGAAGGTGACGAGGCAAAAGAGCCTCGATAAAATTTCAGGAGGGATTTCGAAAGTCGTGCAAATTCTCCTAAGTCCTTTGGGAATATTGCACCACTATTTGGTTTATTATTTTCAATAATAAACCTTTGTAATCGACCAAGAAAATTTTTTTACCCCCCCCCCCCTCAAAATTTGTTGGTTTACGTTTCAAGGTACGTAGAATCCAAAAATCAATTAAAAACGCTGCAAATTATTACACAATAGTTTATTATTTTTCTATATAGATCATTCGTCTACAAAATCACCAACCATCCAATATGAAAAAAAAATCAAAAAACAAAATCGAAAAAAAAAAAATCAAAATCACTAACCATTGATCGCATTTCGGTCAGCTCAAATTTGAACGGAGATTAGGCCTCTTTTGCAATTCAAACTCGTGTTTTGATTTTTATATATATATATTTCATTGTAAACCCTTAAATTTTCGTAGGGAGCGAACGGTTTGTCCTACAGAGCTCTGCGTGGTCTCAAAAAATTCTAAAAATTCTATAGAATCTTAAATTGAAGGAAAAACAATACCTTCATATCAAAATTCTTTGAGTTAGGGCTTTTCTTCTTGCTTTGTCATGTTGGTCTGGGTCTGTTGAATAAATTATGTTCACAAATTTCTTTAAAAGATTAGAATTTGCTATTTTTCCACCGAAATTGCAAAAGTGAGTTTTGTTACATTGACATGCAAAATCCAGTTTACGGCACACGAACGAACCAGTTATTGACACCACCTTGAACTTTGAAAATGGGTAACTATATTTGTAATATAATAAATTATAGAAATTGGTAACTGAGATTAAGACTAGGTAATAAATAATTCAACTCCATCTCTCCTCTAGTCAATTGGTACACAATCTGAGAATAAAACTCGCTACAGAATTTCGCTTTCGTCTCTATTGAATACTCTTTTAGGATCTTCCAATATCTCAAACAACGAGTGCTCTCTCAAGTAGTCTTCTGTTTTTGAAAACCATCCCTTAAATTCATCTCCTGTAACCGCAGCCCTGCTCCAGAATTTTCCAGAAAAATAGAGAAAAGAGGTGGGAGAATAGCAAAAAAGAGAGAAAAAGCCACTTACTTTGACGGTATTGTTTTTCCATCAATGGAATCGATAATTTTAGAATTTGACTGAGACCACTAGAAGCTTCGTAGGAACAACCGTTCGCTTCCTATGAGGACATAAGGGTTGGTCAAAAAACTCAATTATGAGTCCGATCAAATCATTAATGACGCAAGTACAATCAGAACAGTAATTTGAACAGTAATCTCTGTTCAAATTCAGCTTTCATAGTTTCGTTATTCATTTTTGGTATGAATGAATGAATGAATGAATAAACGTGTATTTGTAATAGACATAATAAACAAAAGTAACAAAATCACGCAGTACAGTTAGGCTTAATGAAGCCGTCAACTGGGTTGGCAATATGGTACCTTTTTAACTTTAGGTACATTTATTTTCTTATTATTTATATTTTCATTTAATTTTCATATTTTACACTATTTTATGTTTACAGAACAATACTCGACAACTGACTACCACAAACAACCATACTATCACAACTATTAGGTATCTATATTATCACATTTTACTTCTAACATAGTAACATACCTAACTTAACATAACATAACATAACATACATGTAACTGGTAACTTTAGTTTAGGTAAACCCGCCGATCATGGTAACAGGGCCAAGATACAAATTTATATTTATTTACTATTGCCTCACTTATTTTTTTTTTGTTTAAATTAATAGTTGAATTCCTGGATTAGTTCATACCTCTATGCCCATGCTTGCTTGCAGAACCCTACCAGCGCAGTGATATTCTTTAGTTCCTTGAGCATCTTGATACACTCCGCTCTTGAGAAAAAACTTTTACCAAGCCAATATTTCCTTAGTTCCAGCAGAATAGAACACCTCCCCAGAAAGTGGAGAGCGTCCTCTCTCTCTTGGGAGTTGCACAGGGCGCATTTCCACCTTTCCTCCGAGCGGGCTGGAGCAAAATTCAGTAGAATCTGTCCCGACCTCAATTTGAATATCCATCGGAGTCGATTCATGTTATTCACCTTCAGATATTCAGGTAGTGCACCAAGTGACATCACCTCCTTAAAATGCACGTGGAAGTTAGACTGGTGTGCTCTTGAGACCCATTTCCCTTTTTCTTCTGCCACCGTGCGTTCCCGGATCGCGGTCCATTGTGCTCAATCAATTCTCTTGTGACAGTTCTGTTGACTCTGGTTTCAGCGCATTTCATTGTTTTGACTATACAGGGTGTCACCCTAACTCGAAGACCAAACTTCAAGGATCGATTCTACAACTAATTTGCAAACTTTTTTGTCTCGTGACATTTTTTTTTTAAACGCTTTAAAATTATACTTTTTTCACTTTTAAGATTTTGTTCGTGTTTTCGACCTTGAGCCATTAAAACGGCCATAACTCCCTCAATTTACTGGATAAACTCAAATATGAGTATATCGTTGGAAAGAACGTTAAATTTCCTATCAGTTAATCAGGACACAAAAGCTTTTTAAGCCTTTCGTATAAGTGAATAAATTGGTCAAAGTCAGAAATTTAAAACTTTCTCGAAAATCACCATTTTTCAGGCTGACTCATCTTATGTAGGTAATAAACAGCCGTATCGGCGGGCACTCAACGGAAAAAAACATGCCCAGAATCTCAGCTTTCCAACGGTCTATCAATTTTTCTTTTTAACATTCAAATGAGAAGAGTAAATGAATTTTGAATGCCCGAAAACGTGTGTGTTACAAGCAAATCCAGTGTTTTAAGCGGTTTCTGGTCCCCCTCGACCTCAAGATGGCTTGACGATTTTGGTATCATTTCCTATGTAATTTTCTACGCTGAATCAAATAGTGATACTTCCGAATGGTTCCGACTGCTAGAAAGTGGATTTTTTGAAGAAAACCTTCGTTTTTCGTACATAAAATACGTATTATTCTTAAATGTGGTAGTGAGCATGAAGTAACACCTTTGAACTCAACGAAACTTCAATCAACTAGAAATTCGGTGTTTTTATTGAGTTAAAAGGTGTTACTTCATGCTCACTAACACATTTAAGAATAATGCGTATTTTATGTACGAAAAACGAAGGTTTTCTTAAAAAAATCCACTTTTTAGCAGTCGGAACCATTCGGAAGTATCACTATTTGATTCAGCGTAGAAAATTACATAGGAAATGATACCAAAATCGTCAAGCCATCTTGAGGTCGAGGGGGACCAGAAACCGCTTAAAACACTGGATTTGCTTGTAACACACACGTTTTCGGGCATTCAAAATTCATTTACTCTTCTCATTTGAATGTTAAAAAGAAAAATTGATAGACCGTTGGAAAGCTGAGATTCTGGGCAAGTTTTTTCCGTTGAGTGCCCGCCGATACGGCTGTTTATTACATAAGATGAGTCAGCCTGAAAAATGGTGATTTTCGAGAAAGTTTTAAATTTCTGACTTTGACCAATTTATTCACTTATACGAAAGGCTTAAAAAGCTTTTGTGTCCTGATTAACTGATAGGAAATTTAACGTTCTTTCCAACGGTATACTCATATTTGAGTTTATCCAGTAAATTGAGGGAGTTATGGCCGTTTTAATGGCTCAAGGTCGAAAACACGAACAAAATCTTAAAAGTGAAAAAAGTATAATTTTAAAGCGTTTAAAAAAAATGTCAAGAGACAAAAAAGTTTGCAAATTAGTTGTAAAATCGATCCTTGAAGTTTGGTCCTCGAGTTAGGGTGACACCCTGTATAGTCCACATGTAGGTCCAGAAAACCAAAAAACAGTGGAAACCTAGGTATAGGAAGCCTAGCCAGACTCTAGGTATAGGATATAGTGAGGGGTGTTAGCATACACACCAAATAACTTGCGCAGGAAGCCAATCTGGGTTGCCTCCACCACCGGACTTTTAATATATCCCCAGACCTGAGCTCCATACCCTACTATGGCCCTGATGGTAGCGTCAAATACCTTGAACTTGGCTTCCAGATTGATCTCATTTTTGGTAAACAAAGCAGTCCAAGTATTATTGATTGCTCCATTTGCGGTAATTCTCTTCTCTTTAAAGTGGCCTTCCATTGATAAGTTAGCTGCCATCCTCACCCCAAGGTATCTGTACTCCTTAACCACGTCCACCTGCTTACCATTTAGCTTCCATTCCTCCGACCTAGCTGGTCTACCTCCATTTTTAAACACCAACGCCTGTGATTTCTTAAGATTGATCACCATACCCCATTTTTTACAGTAACATGCCAAATCATCAATCATCAGTTGAAGCGCCACTGCACTAGAGGCCAGGAGGACTATGTCGTCCGCAAATGCCAGTATTTTTACTTTCTTCTGTCCAATGAACACCCCTCCGCCAACTGAGTCCCACAGATCGCTAAGGTACAGGTTGAACAGGTACGGGCTAAGCTGACATCCTTGGCGCAGCCCGACTCCCGAAGTGAACCACTGAGAAAGTCCCCCATCGGCTTGCACGGCAAATTCTATGTTTCCATATAGACCCTCGATGAAGCGAACCAATTTACTTGAGATACCCATGCTGTACAGTTTCGAAAACAGTGCTCTCCTATCTATCCTGTCGAAGCAGCTTGAAAAGTCGACGAAAAAACAGAAAATCTTCCCTCTTTTCTTCGAGAGTGCAAGGTCAGCTATTCCTCTCAGTGCATAGATATTGTCCACCGTTGAGTAGTTTCTCCTGAACCCTGCCTGGCAATCCGACAGCAGGTCTCTTTCCTCCACCCATCCAACGAGTCTCTCTATGACCAAACTTGTGAGTAACTTGAGATAAATTATAGAAATTGGTAACTGAGATTAAGACTAGGTAATAAATAATTCAACTCCATCTCTCCTCTAGTCAATTGGTACACAATCTGAGAATAAAACTCGCTACAGAATTTCGCTTTCGTCTCTATTGAATACTCTTTTAGGATCTTCCAATATCTCAAACAACGAGTGCTCTCTCAAGTAGTCTTCTGTTTTTGAAAACCATCCCTTAAATTCATCTCCTGTAACCGCAGCCCTGCTCCAGAATTTTCCAGAAAAATAGAGAAAAGAGGTGGGAGAATAGCAAAAAAGAGAGAAAAAGCCACTTACTTTGACGGTATTGTTTTTCCATCAATGGAATCGATAATTTTAGAATTTGACTGAGACCACTAGAAGCTTCGTAGGAACAACCGTTCGCTTCCTATGAGGACATAAGGGTTGGTCAAAAAACTCAATTATGAGTCCGATCAAATCATTAATGACGCAAGTACAATCAGAACAGTAATTTGAACAGTAATCTCTGTTCAAATTCAGCTTTCATAGTTTCGTTATTCATTTTTGGTATTTCTGGTAGGTTTCATAATTTTAAAACCCGCGTTTTTTTAAAGGCCAGTGATCTATTTTCATTAATTATTTTCAGTAGTTAGTTATAATAAACCTTTGTGATCGAGATAGAACATTCTTTTTTTACTCTTCTATCAAATTTGATGGTTTTTGATTTATTGGTTTGGTTGTTCCAAGGTATGTAGAATGAAAAAGTTTCCGTCCGTCCGCAGTACACCGTAACTTGCCCAGTTCCCACGGACGGATATTGATGAAATTTACTTTATCCGCTCCGTTTGCGGTCTAATCGTGCTCCGAAGGTTATTGTCATTCACTTCTGATGAGAAAAAGTGGGGGAAAACATTTTCAGAGCGCCATCGCTCCGAACCTTTCGACGTACAGGTATTGTTTTATTGCTAACTTTGAATAGAGACGATTTTTACGAATTTTTATACACCACCCAGAGCTTAGTGGGACCCACCGTTCGCTTCCTATGAGGATAATTGGCTGTCGAATTTTTTTCGAAGTTTTCACTTTTCGAAGTTGAAAAAATGTCCTCGAAACTCTAAATGTTCACTCGTCTTTTGCGTTTTAGATCTTCCTGAACACTTCTATAATTATATCTGTGTGATCTGTCTGTCTATCATAAAATCCTTGTAACGGGCATAACGAAGTTATTGTCCGAGTTTGATGAAATATTCAGGGATTGTGCGAGTTGGCTTGCAGATGGTTCCCTATGAAAATCATCATCCCCCTATTGACAGAAGCGACTGCTCATGCTCAAACGGGGATTTCCTTGTTACAGCCATAACTTCTAAATTTTCCATCCTATTTCGATGACATTTTCTGGAAGTGTGAGGATTAAGATGTAGATGGTTCCTCATGAAAATCATAGCTGTCGGACTGATAGTAGTGACTGCACATGCGCAAACGTTAATTTCCTTGTAACAGCCATAACTTCTACATTTTCCGCCCAATTTCGATGAATTTTTCCGGAATCATGAGGATTAGGTTGTAGATGGTCCCCTATGAAAATCATAACTCTCGGACTGATAGTAGCCACTGCGCTTGCCCAAACGTGAATTTCTTTGTAACAGCCATAACTTCTGCATTGCCCATCCGATTTCGGAGAAATATTCCTAATATGGTCCCTAATATCCCTAATGGTCCCCTAACATGGTAGTGCAATAATTGCATCAATTATTACATATCATCAATTATTGATGATAAGAGATTAGCAACGATGCATCGGATCATCTGTACAGTCGGGTTATGGATACGAGGAAGCGAATGAAACCGTGGTTGATTGTGAAATTAATAATTGTGGGTCCCAAACCCTTTACACCCATCCTAAAAGGTGGTAGAAAGTAAGGCTTTGTTGGAACCGTATTGGCGAGTGCGGTTCACTTAGTGATTTATGACGAACGAGTAAGTTGTAATTAAAAAAAAAACATTCTGTCATGATAATGTTGATTGTAAACCTTTAGAGACGATACGGTTGGTAGGTAAAGAAGAAGAAAGCCGTAGGTAAGAAATCTGTATCTTTGCAAAAGGTTGATTAAAACAAAAGTCTGCCAAGTGGGTGTGGCACATAGCTTCCTCGCATCCATAACCCGAATGTATAGTAGCATCCGATGCATAGTAGCAGATTTCAAAACATCAATCTCTAACTACCTTGCAACACATTCCTTTGCAATCGAATGGCAAATGTGGAAGTTATGGCTATGATTAGGAATTCACATTTGGGCATGCGTAGTGGCAGTCCGGGGGCGATAGTTTTCATAGAGGGCCATCTACACGCCAATCTGAACAATCCCTGAAAATGTCATCAAAATCAGACAATAGCTTCGAATAGTTTTGCCCGTTCCAAGGATTCTGACAGACAGACAGACACAAAACCAAAATTGTCCAGAAAAACCTGAAACATAAAACGCGACTGGAAAAATTGATTTTGGAGAGCTTTTGATCCAACATTAATAAGTAAAAACAAAGCTTCCGCAGACTCAAAGCAACATTGTGTAATAATTTGCCGCGTTTTTTAAAAACCGTTGTGTGTAAATTCGCTGGGATTTAGAGGTAAATTCTCTTTAGTTTTGCTAAAATTCAGAAATAGGAACTGCTATCAAAAGGCAGTAGGTGATTCCAAATTCAAGGAACCAATTTATAAAAAATTACCAGTTCTGATCAGATAGGTACGTGCGTCGGACACTCCAGAGGTGTTGGAGCTGAGAAATGATTAGAATCTGAGCGAAGGAGGCTGACTGTACCCGACCAACCTAATGAATTGTACAGAGAAGGTACAGTCCGGCCTCACACCTAAATCCCTGGGTCTTTTACCTTTTGGACCGCCATATTTCAAGTCCTCCTGACACGCTCTAACGAAGTCTATCTCGCCGCATAATCCTCGACTCTTGTCCGACGAGCCGGTTTTTGCTTACGAGGGTGGGAGTCGACTATTTATTACCGGCCTACGAGGGTCCTCCCGCCGAAGGAATTGTATTCTCACCCTCCATAGGTGGCACTGCGCCGGCCGATCTTCAAGATGAGATTCCGTTCATGATAATTCCCTTGTTCTCTACACCTACATTTCTACACGATGGAAGGGTTGCTACAAAGGAGTGGGGAGGGAAATTCCAACAACTAACACTCAAAGGGATTCCTGTGAATTCGTAAAAAATGACATTGCAAGACATACGCCTGGTATGCGGTTGAAGCTCTGGCCTCGTCAAGGCAAAAGCTAGGCTGTGGTTTTCATTCCATTCTCAATATTATTTTACACGGCCGGTTTCTACAACAATATTAATAACTAATAAATACAAACCAAGAGGTAAGTAAAAATAATAAACTAAGAGGTAAGTTTCAGGCTCAGGACTGGTTTCAACACAATATAATTACAAAAACGCTGCAAATTATTACTCAAAGGTTCATTTATAGGGGTCTCAGTCGGTCGCCGTTCATTCCTTGTTTCAGGTTAGCATTTCCCTGGATTACCTGCTCTCAAATTATAAAAGTTGTACCTAAATTTGATATTTTCAAGGATTTTCGAAATTCATTAGTGCAGCAGTCTAGGGAATTGAAAAACTAAAAGTTTGCCGCTGTAAATAATCAAAATCGAACTATAATTGCCAAAGAAAAACGCTGCAAATTATGACACAAAGGTTTATTATTTTTTATTTTCCTATATAGATCACTGGTCTACAAAGCCACCAACCATCCTACATGAAAGAAAACATCGATCGCATTTCGGTCAGCTTTAATTTGAACGGAGATTAGGCCTCTTTTGCGATTCACACTCTTGTTTCTCTTCTGATTTATCGTACGTAAAACACTTAAATTCTGGTAGGGAGCGAACGGTTTGTCCTACAGAGCTCCGCGTGGTCTCAAAAAATTCTAAAAATTCTATAGAATCTTAAATTGAAGGAAAAAAAATACCTTTATATCTGAATTTTTTGAGTTATGGCGTTTTCAAAATTTCAAAATTTATTTTTGAACCCTTAGAAGTAACCTACATCAACCAAAATCTTCGGGGCACAACTAGACCCCAAAAGGAGCCTACATACCAAATTTCATCAAAATCGGTCAATGCTAAGTGGCAAAAGTGTGGCGTACGGCGGACGGACGGCCAAATTTTTATTCGATTTTTGGATTCTACGTACCTTGAAACGTAAACCATCAAATTTTGAGGGGGTGTTAAAAAAAAATTTTTCCTGGTCGATTCCAAAGGTTTATTATTGAAAATAATAAACCAAAATGGAAAAACCAAACGGGTTTTCGGGAATTCTTTAGTTTTCAATTCCCTAGGTCGCTGCACTAATAAATTTAGAAAATCCTTGAAAATATCAAATTTAGGTACAAGTTTTAAACTCTGAGCGCAGGTAAACCGTCGGTCGCCGTTCCATCCTAGTTACGGGTTAGTCTAATCTCATAAAACCGGCGCTCGGTAGCCCCTTTCCCTCCAACCGCCAGCCAGCTGATCAGTTTTCATCAACAGTTTTTCCCAGTTTTCTCAGGAAATAATAATCCAATTTTCATGTTTCTTGTGGCACTTTTCCTATTCTTAAAATCTCTACACCGTGTATAGGTTCCGTGTCTGTCTGTCTGTCATGGAATCCTTGTCACAGCCATAACTTCTACAATTCTCATCCGATTTCGATGCAATTTTCAGGGATTGTGCGGGTTGGCGTGTATATGGGCCCTATGAAAATCATTACCCACTGACTCAGAGTAGCCACTGCGCATGCGCAAACGTGAAATCCTTGAAACAGCCATAACTTCTACATTTTCTTGTGCGGGTTGATGCGTAGATGGTCCCCTATGAGGGTAGTGGAAGGTACTTAGAGATTGAAGTTTTGAGATCAACTACTATGCATCGGATCATCTGCACAATCGGGTTATGGATACCAGGAAGCTATGTGCCACACCCACTTGGCAGACTTTTTAGGTTATTATTTTCAATAGTGAACCTTTGGAATCGACCAAGAAAAAAAATGTTACCCCCCCCCCCCTCAAAATTGTTTGGTTTACGTTTCAAGGTACCTACGTAGAATCCGAAAATCGAATAAAACATTTTCCGTCCGTCCGCCGTACGCGGCACTTTCCTTAGTTCCCATGGACCGATTTTGATGATATTTGGTAGGTGGGCCCCATTTGGGGTCTAGTTGTGCCCCGAAGCTTTTGGTTGATCTAGGTCACTTCTAAGGAGTGAAAGTAAGAGCTGAAATGTTCAAATCGCCCTAGCTCAAGAACTTTCGATAAAAAGGTACTGTGTTTTCCAATTTAAAATAGTATTGAATTTTTAGAATCGAATGAAACCACCGGGCAAACCCTTCGCTCCTTACCAGAACTTGCAATCTGATTCGCGAGTGTGAATCACAAAAGAGGCCTAATCTCCGTTGAAATTTTAGCTGACCTAAATGCGATCGTTGTTTGTTGTTGCGTTGTTGCGATCGAGTTGTATTCAATTTTGCGTCCTTATAAACCAGTAAGCAAATTCCCATTCAAAGGCCCATGAAAAAAAGGCCATAAAAAAACGCTGCAAATTATTACACAATGGTTTATTATTTTTCTTTATAGATCACTCGTCTGCAAAGCCACCAACCATCCAACATGAAGAAGAACATCGATCGCTTTTCGGTCAGCTAAACTTTGAACGGAGATTAGGCCTCTTTTGCGATTCACACTCGTGTTTCTGATTTATCGTACGTCCAAAACCTAAATTCTCGTAGGGAGCGAACGGTTTGTCCTACAGGGCTCCGTGTGGTCTCAAAAAATTCTAAAAATTCTATAGAATCTTGTATTGAAGGAAATACAATACCTTTATATCGAAATTTTTTGAGTTAGGGCGTTTTCAAAATTTCAAAATTCATTTTTCAACCCTTAGAAGTGACCTACATCAACCAAAATCTTCGGGGCACAACTAGACTCCAAATGGAGCCTACATACCAAATTTCATCAAAATCGGTCAATGCTAAGTGGGGAAAGTGCCTCGTACGGCGGACGGACGGCCACATTTTTATTCGATTTTTGGATTCTACGTACCTGTTTTTCGGTCTGTTTCTTCGTGGTCGTCTCCATGGTCTGTTTCTTCTTGGTCGACTCCAAAGGTTCATTATTGAATATAATAAACCAAAAGTGACAATGGCAAAGCCGTGTTCTTTGCAGTCGAGTGATCTATACAGAAAAATAATAAAACTCTGTGTAGTAATTTGCAGCGTTTTGGTTTATTATTTTCAATAATGAACCTTTGGAATCGACCAAGAAAAAAATTTTTTAACACCCCCTCAAAATTTGATGGTTTACGTTTCAAGGTACGTAGAATCCAAAAATAGAATAAAAATTTGGCCGTCCGTCCGCCGTCCGCAGCACTTTTGCCACTTAGCATTGACCGATTTTGATGAAATTTGGTATGTAGGCTCCATTTGGGGTCTAGTTGTGCCCCGAAGATTTTGGTTGATGTAGGTCACTTCTAAGGGGTTCAAAATCAATTTTGAAATTTTGAAAACGCCCTAACTCAAAAAATTTCGATATAAAGGTATTGTTTTTCCTTCAATTTAAGATTCTATAGAATTTTTAGAATTTTTTGAGACCACCCGGAGCTCTGTAGGACAAACCGTTCGCTCACTAAGAGAATTTAAAGTTTGGACGTACGATAAATCAGAAACACGAGCGTGAATCGCAAAAGAGGCCTAATCTCCGATCAAATTAAAGCTGACCGAAATTCGATCGATGCTTTTCTTCATGTTGGATGGTTGGTGGCTTTGCAGACGAGTGATCTATATAGAAAAATAAAAAATAATTAACCATTGTGTAATAATTTGCAGCGTTTTTTAGTAAGCATGCAAGTTTGGAATAATTGAAACACCGGACGACTTTTCGAAACGAAGTTAAAATTCAAATGAAAGGGCTTTAACGGATTAACGTACTAAAGTTGAAGAGTTTCTTTCCAAAACCTATTTGGCAGAGCCGAATCTGAATAAGTCCAAGGTCGCCTCAATCCAACTTCATAAGTCGCATGGAAATGAGATTGGAACCTTCCTCAGGACGGTTCCTTCGCTGAGAGGCTCCACAATACAAGATTTACTACCCGTAACTAACAATCTCGCTCCCCACCTGGAATTCTCCAACAGTCAGAACTCCTGAACCGTGAATATGAAACGTGTCGCGGCCTAACGCGCCTCATCCCATTAAATCCCCAATAACTTCAAATCGACTGGCACTGATCCGGGACTGCGAGGCCTCCGAGTGCCTGAGATTCGTTTCCCCTTCGCTCATGTTTAATGCAAGAAAGGCTGAAGGAGGTTTCGTTTCTCATTCTTTTTCTCCTCCTCCCAAGCGAGGCCGAAGGAAAAACGAAGGTGTGAGCCATAATAGTTATGTTTAATAATAAATCACGACTCCTTCCCGCCCACTGAGAAATTAGGGGAGACTCGGGTTCGGACTCTGATGCTGTGAGATGATAAAGGGTCTCAACGTGGCCCGGACGTACGAGTCTTTTCGGGTTTGAACGCGTCATAATGGAGTCGAGGTCCTTTTTCAGGTAATCTCATCCGTCATACATGATTACCGTTGAAATAAATTTATGGAAGTGACTTTTGGAATCCACCTCGGAGGTAAGACGGACTTAAGGTGACGTGAATCTCGTAAGCACAAATTTTATGGGGGTGAGTAATGCCTATTTTATCGAATAAATAATGTTTTTGTTAATCAATGAAGACCAGTTTAAATTATTCTTTAAATCGAATAAATGAATACATTTTTCGTTCAATTTAAATACTCTAGGAAGTCATTCCTCGGTCTTTCAGTTAAAGAGTTATAGTTTGTAACAAGTGGGTGTGGCACATAGCTTCCACGTATCCATATAGCATTTCCGAATTGAGTTCAACTTTTTCCATTTAGGTTTAGTCCTTTTCCATTTAGGTTTAAACCTTTTCCATTTAGATTTAAACCTTTTCCATTTAGATTTAAACCTTTTCCATTTAGATTTAAACCTTTTCCATTTGGATTTAAACTCAGGAGATTATCGTGGAGTTAGAGGTAAAAGTACCCAAGTCACAAATTCAACACGTGCGAAAATCAAATGCAGAATATTATGATTATTTAACTGTTGTTATTATTGGTGATTAATATCATCAAACTATGTATCCAACCTAGGATAATAATTTATTATCATATTCACCAAACTAACTTTTGAAATTTAAATTTGATTTTCGCACAATATGAATTTACCTCTTCGGTACTTTTACCTCTCGGTACTTTTACCTCTAACCCGACGTTATTATGCCACAACTTGAAATGAAATCATGCAAGTGTTTTTTTTATGCACAGAAATGTAATATATATATAATAATGAACACATGTTTTTTGAACACAAGAACACAAGAATTTCTCATGAAGAATTTCTCTCTTCTTTCATCACATCTGATGTGGAACAGATATGGCGCTATGCAAATGAGAATAATATTACTTACTTACTATGATGGGGCTAACTACTGATGTTTTGATGGAGTTTAAATCCAAATGGAAAAGGTTTAAATCTAAATGGAAAAGGTTTAAATCTAAATGGAAAAGGTTTAAATCTAAATGGAAAGGGTTTAAATCTAAGTGGAAAAGGTTTAAACCTAAATGGAAAAGAACTAAATCTAAATGGAAAAAGTTTAACTCAATTCGGAAATGCTATAGCATTTACAAGTCAAATTCACCCTTTTACAAATCAATTTCACCCTCTTCGAGTAATGCGAGAAATGCGGCGGTGGCAAATAAATAGGATTTGTGGCATTCCTTTTTCGTGAATATACCTACCCTAGTATTCCTTCTCTCTGTGTAGTATTCCTTCTGTGTGTTGACGATAACCTTTGTCGACGTTTCTCAGTTGTGGAAGTGAATATTATTTTGGTTCAGTATCATAATAATTAGATATGAGTCAGTCAGAATCGTTCAGTAGCAGATGTAGCAAGGTTTGGTTTTTTGGACCTTTTTTTGTTTTTTTTCCTACCTGCTTTTTGTTGTTGGCAATTTTTGATATTATATATCATAATATTAATATATTATAATAATATATATTATGTATAATAAACCCCTATTTTGTTGTATTCAGTTCCATTTCTTTGCCCTTCAACGCATTTCTCGCATTACTCAAAGAGGGTGAAATTGATTTGTAAAAGGGTGGATTTGATTTGTAAAAAGGTGGATTTGATTTGTAAAAGGGTGAAATTGATTTGTAAAAGGGTGAATTTGACTTGTAAATGCTATATCCCGATCGCATACAGGGTGATTCACGAAAAGGTTACACCCCCCTTCATTTTCGCAAAATACGGCGTAAAAAATTCCGACCAACGCAATTCTTCATGATTTTTTCGTGAAGATCTCAGGAAATACTTTTGCTCAAAAAAGTTGCGCGCTATCGTGCGCAATTGACACTAATTTCATTTGTTCAAAGGAACCCCCCCTTTTTTATTACAGATTCGGATTCTACGTCAAAATTCATACCCGAACCGATTTTTTTTTATTGCGCGCAACCTGGCTTTCTGAAGGCTCCAAGTTGCGCAACTCCACAATTGCACAAAAATTAGGTTTTGGAGAACCCTCAGTGTGGCACATGTTTTTTTTAATCATTTTTTCACGCTAAATCACATTGTGTCATCCTTCCTACAATTTGGCTGGAATTTTTCTAAGTGGCGGCCAACGATTCGGTTGTTGTTAGTGAAAAAATTGCTCGTTTAAAATCGTTATGAATTTTTAGGCAATTTTATTCAGTTCAAGCATGATCCTGCTGCCAGTTTTTATTTTTAAATCCACCGTAGACGGCCCCAAACCCGTGGTTCAAAAGGAGGTGAGAAAATAAAAAATGAACATGATTTCGACCACAAAACTGATGTTTTCGTGAAAGAAATGTTAATTTTTCCTCTTGAAATCTTGGTCTTCTTCAAAACGGATGACACCCTGTGATTCAGCGTCAAAAAATGATGAAAAAACATGTGCCACACTAAGGGTTATCCGAAACCTAATTTTTGCGCAATTGTGGAGTTGCGCAACTTAGAGCGTTCAAAAAGCCAGGTTGCACGCAATAAAAAAAATCGATTCGGGTATGAATTTTCCATGAAATTTGACGTAGAATCCGAATCTGTAATAAAAAAGGGGGGGTTCCATTTGAAAAAATGAAGTTAGTGTCAATTGCGCACTATTTTTTAAAAGTATTTTTCCTGAGATCCTCACAAAAAATCATGAAGAATTGCGTTGATCGGAATTTTATACGCTGTATTTTGCGGAAATGAAGGGGGGTGTAACCTTTTCGTGAAACACCCTGTAGATGATCAGATGCCTTGTAGTTAATCTCAAAATATAAATCACTAAGTACCTTCCACTACCCTCATAGGGGACCATCTCCACCCCAACTCGCACAATCCCTGAAAATTACATCATAAAGTGATGGGAAATGCAGAAGTTATGGCTGTGGCAAGGATTTCATGACAGACAGACACGGAACCGAAATTGTTCAGGAATGTCTAAAACGTAAAACGCGAGTGTAAATTTTGATTTTGGAGAACTTTTTTTTCGAACCTTGAAAAGTGAAAACAAAGTTTCCGCTACGTCGGGAGACTCGGAAGCAAAATGTATCCATTTTCCTCCCGTTTGAACCTGGTGATATGATACGATATCAACAAATCTACCTGCATGCATATCGATGCCTTAAAGCACAAATGCGCTATGTCCATCGATCTTCCAATTTTTTTATTTTTTTAATTTCAGAAAACTCGAATTTAACAAAACTATTATTGACCTTCTTGGTGATTATACCTTGAAAATTTGTTGAAGAAATGAAAGAATTTTGTGGAAAAAGCCATTATTTCAGGAATTGTGCATTGTTGAAAACTTCTTTTCCGTTTTTCTGAAAACTCCGTTTTTGGACATAGCGCCTTTGTGCTATCGTTGTGGTATCGATATTATAATGAGACTTCATGGGTACCTTTTTTTAAATTTTATTGACAGTGGGTTTTTTTCAACCCATATATCCACATTTACATTTAAAATAGAATTATAAAATATTTGCTTCTACATTAAGCTCTTATACAGGTTGTCTACACTTAAGGCGGGCATAACTTCAGGGTTCGATGTTACAAGGTATTTCCAGCAAAAATTGTCTCCTAGCATTTTTTTCTTAACCCAATCAAAATGCCTTTTTCTTCAATTCAAAGTTTTTTTTCGCGTCTTCGACCTTACGCCATTTAAACTGTCATAACTTCTGTTATTTACCAAGTAAATTCAAAATTAAGGATATCATTGGAAAGAGCGTTAAATTTCCAAACTACCCAGTGTAAAACAAAAATCTTCAGAAATAAAACATTTCTAAAAAAATCAAGTCAAAAAGCCAACTTTAAATTTCTTTCAAAATTTCTCTTTTCTTTTCGAAGTTTTTACTTTAAACGCCTGCCCTTTTCAATGGGCGCTCTTCGGAAAAAAACATACTCAAATTGTCAGCTTTCCAAAAGTATATAAAATTTTCTTTTTGAAATTCAAATTGGGAGAGTAAATCAAATTTTAATGCAAGAAAACGTGTGTTTCACTAGAAAATCGAGTGTTTTAAGCGTTGTATGGTCACCCTCTAGCTCAAGATGACTTGACGAGTTTGGCATCATTCCCTACTTATTTTTCAAGCTGAATCCAATGGTGACACTTCCAAATAATGGGGTGTGCGCCTTGGTAGGGAAAACTATTTATTGTTATTTTTAATCTAAGGTAGACCTCATTCTGAGAATTTTGGCACCAACCGCGACCTTCTAGCGTGTGTAAATCTTTTCCTACGAATTTTTAAAGTTTCGACCGTTTATGACGTCACAGTGGGCTGGGGGGTCCCGCCTAGGCGAGAGGGGCGCGTGACGTCATAAACGGTCGAAACTTTGAAAAATCATAGAAACAGATCTACTCACGCTAGAAGGTCGAGGTTGGTGCCAAAATTCTCAGGATGTAGTCTACTTTCGATTAAAAATCTAAAAAAAAATCAAGGCGCACCCCCCATTCTGACTGCTAGAAAGTGGATTTTTCAAGGAAAATCTTCATTTTTTGTTCATAAAATACGCATTATTCGTAGATGTGGTAGTGAGCATAAAGTAACACATTTCTACTCAATAAAAATATGAATCAGCTTTGAAAGTTGATGTTTTTATTGAGTGAAAATGTGTTACTTTATGCTCACTACCATATTTATGAATAATGCGTTTGTTATTGTCAAAATATGAAGGTTTTCCTCAAAAAGTCCACTTTCTAGCAGTCAGAATTATTCGGAAGTGTCACCATTGGATTCAGCGTAAAAAACTACATGGGAAATGATAATAAACTCCTAAAGTCACCTTGAGATCGAGAGTTACCATACACCGCCTAAGACACTCGATTTTCAAGTAAAACTCACGTTTTCTTGCATTGAAACTTGATTTACTCTTCCAATTTGAATTTTAAAAAGAAAAATTGATATACTTTTGGGAAGCTGACAATTTGTGTATGTTTTTTTTTCCGAAAAGCACCTATTGAAATGGGCAGGCGTTTAACGTAAAAACTTCAAAAAGAAAAAATCAAAATTTCGAAAAAAATGAAAGTTTGCTTTTGGGCATGCTTTTTTAGAAATGATTTATCGCTGAAAGATTTTGGTTTTACGCTGGGTAGTTTGGAAATTTAACGCTCTTTCCAACGATATCCTCAAATTAGAAATTACTTGGTAAATAACAGGAGTTATGACAGTTTTAATGGCGTAAGGTCGAAATCGCGAAAAAAACTTCGAAGTGAAAAAAAGGCATTTTGAGTGGGTTAAGAAAAACGCTGCTAATTATTACACAATGGTTTATTATTTTTCTATAGATCACTCGTCTACAAAGCCACCAACTATCCAACATGAAGAAAAACATCGATCGTATTTCGGTCAGCTAAAATGTGAACGGAGATTAGGCCTCTTTTGCGCTTCACACTCGTGTTTCTGATTTGTCGTACGTCCAAAACTTAAATTCTCGTAGGGAGCGAACGGTTAGTCCTACAGACTTCCGCGTGGTCTCAAAGAATTCTAAAAATTCTATAGAGTCTTAAATTGAAGGAAAAACAGTACCTTTATATCAAATTTTTTTTGAGTTAGGGCGTTTTCAAAATTTCAAAATTGATTTTGGACCCCTTAGAACTGACCTACATCAACCAAAATCTTCGGGGCACAACTAGACCCCAAATGGAGCCTACATACCAAATTTCATCAAAATCGGTCAATGCTAAGTGGCAAAAGTGCCGCGGACGGCGGACGGACGGCCAAATTTTGGTTTATTATTTTCAATAATGAACCTTTGGAATCGACCAAGAAAAAATATTTTAACACCTCATCAAAATTTGATGGTTTACGTTTCAAGGTGCGTAGAATCCAAAAATCGAATAAAAATTTGAGTGATATATATAGAAAAATAAAAAATAATAAACCATTGTGTAATATTTTGCAGCGTTTTGTTCGAGTTTCGGATTCTACGTACCTTGAAACGTAAACCAAAAATCAAATTTTGAGGGGGTTTTAAAATTTTTTTTTCTTGGTCGATTCCAAAGGTTCATTATTGAAAATAATAAACCAAAATCGCTATGAGACATTTTTTGCTGCAAATTAGTTGTAGAATCGATCCTTGAAGTTATGCTCATCTTAAGTGTAGACACCCTGTATAATTAATTAGCTATTTTAAAATGTATTATTAGTCCTGTACACTCTATCACATTATTTTTTTCCAGCGTCTCTGGCCATTTGCAGCATCACTTTCAACTGTCTAGTTGTTGCTTCCTGCAGATCTCTCGACCTTCCACCGTCCGAATCCATTATCGCCGTTCTTCCTAAGTAGGCACCTAATCACTGTACGTGAGGCTATTCAACGAAATAGGCCTGGATGAAAATGGAGTCCAAGTAACATCACCTTGGCAACTTAAAAGATGTTTGGTACTCTTCATCAACTTATAAATTACTAATAAACATAAATAACTAGAAAACTACCCAAAACTATTACTACTAATTAACTTATAAATTACTACTACTACTAATTATTATTCCAACTAAGTTTGTAAAAAAAAAGAATAAGAATTATCCAATACTACGGTGTTAAGTAGGTACAGGATTTATAATCTTGATCCTCTTTGTAACTTGTTCCTCTAGAAACTCAGCTTTAGGTAGTTTTAGCAAGCATGTTATCACATTCTGGGGCACATACTGGAACCAGTCATCAGTGAGATCTCAAGTAAGCAACTCATCTCTATCTATAATTCCTCAAGTAGCAACTTTTAAATTTATAAATTCAGTGAAGTGTGGGCACAATCCTGTGAAGAAATCCATCATCATACTGTTTGCAATCATACACTGAAGAAGCTATGTCTAATAAATTGTATTAGTCCCAAGTAAAGAGCTCCAGTAGTTAATCTCATGCTTGCTCATTATTGTATTTAGTAATCTATATAAACACTTTGAATGAAGGTAGGGGATTTTAACCATGAATTCCCTCTATTTCAACACCAAAAGAAGTACCTCAATGTAAGAGAAAAAATGTATAGATGATCCGATGCATAGTAGTTAATCTGAAAACAATCTCTAAGTAGGTACCTTGCACCACCCTCATATGGGACCATCTCTACACGGCAACTCGCACAATATCTGACTATTGTTGGAAAATGTAGAAGTTGTGGCTGTATCAAGGATTTCACGTACGCGTATGCGTACATGTTACTTTTAATTTGGGGGCAATGCTTTTCATAGGGGACCTTCTCCACCCCAACTCGCATAATTCCTGAAAATTTCATCGAAATCGGGTGAGAAATGGCTGTTTCAAGGATTTCACGTTCGCGCATGCGCACAAAATACTTTCAATTTGGGGTCAATGATTATCATAGGGGACCACCTCCACCCCAACTCGCATAATTCCTGAGAATTTCATCGAATCAGATGAGAAACATAGAAGTTATGACTGTAACACGGAAATACACGTTGAGCAAAATATCAATTTTGAATTCTCACATTAACTCTCGCCTAATCTGTATTACTCCAGAGAGATATTTCAATATTCTTGTAACGGGCAAAACTATAAGGAGTTATTGTCTGTTTTCGATGACATTTTCAGGGATTGTGCAGATTTGGCGTGTGGATGGTTCCATTTGAAAATCCGATGTGGCCGATAGTAGCCACTGTGCATGCGCAAACGTGAATTTCCTTTTTTTTTTTGGGTTGTTGGGGTAGGGTAATAGAGGGTGTTTTTATCTCTTTGGAGCCCTTCTTATCCCTACCCAAGTCAAGGTCATGCGTCCCCGTCGCACAACCTGGGCCCCCTGGGATGGACAGAGGTGGTTCCATTAGGTTTCCCTTGTGGACCCCTCTTGAACTTCCAGGGGTGGCTGAATGACCCTCTGGCGACTAGGGAGGGGACCCCTGTTAACGGGTTCCCTGACCCTGAAATCCCGCGCTTCCCCAGTTATGGAAAGAAATACAGACCAGCCTCATAACCCCCGCCAGCCCATTGGCTCGCGGGGTATTAGGGGAGGCGCTCAGAGGCGCCCCAGGCAGGGGCGTCGGCCATCCTCCCCCTCCTCCTCTTCCTCATCATCCCTACCCTTTTCCTCTTCCGCTGCCTCTTTGAACCACCAGTGTGCCCATTGTGAGCGGGCATTCACTACCAGGTCCGGCCTTGGTCTCCACACCCGACGCTGGAATAAAGCTCCTAAGACGATTAAGCTGCTCATCCTCAACCTGCTCCTCCTTGCGGGAAGACCCCCGAAAGCATTAACCCGTACCCGAACCGTGTTTATTCCCAAGAAAGGGAGAAGTGGGCCTGGAGGCTATCGACCGATCTCTGTATCTTCGGTAGTCTTCCGCCACTTCCAAAAAGTACTGGCATCTCGCCTCCAGGTGGCTGGTGTCATTGGTGATGTCCAGAGAGCGTTTCGGCCAGCGGATGGCACAGCGGAGAACCTTACAGTTCTCCAAACTGTCATCTCGCTGGCCCATATTAAACGCCGGCAACTCCGGATTGGGCGTGGGGTACGCCAGGGGGATCCCCTATCTCCACTTCTCTTCAACCTGGTCGTGGATACGGCCTTGGGTAAGCTGCCCACAGAAGTAGGGTTTGATCTCGCCCCTGGGGTGCGAGTAGGGGCATTGGCTTTTGCCGATGATGTTATCCTACTCGCAGAAACCCGTGAGGGCTTGCAGATCGCCCTCAATGCATTTGCTAAACAGCTAGCCGGGTGTGGACTTGTGGTTAACCCTGATAAGTGTGGGTCGGTCTCCTTGGTCCCGTCGGGTCGCCAACATAAGGTGAAAGTTGTGGATGGGGGTTTTGTCGTTGGACAGTCCCCCATCCCATCTCGATCCGTGTTGGAGGTTTGGCGGTACCTTGGAGTCGACTTCATGGGGGTGGCCACTATAACTGCCAGCCGTGTGGACCTTGGTAGAGCGCTAGCTCGCGTTACCAAGGCTCCATTGAAGCCACAGCAGAAGCTGCGCCTCCTTCGCACGTACTTACTGCCGAAGCTAACCTATGGGTTAGTCTTTGGCAGGCTTACGGCGGGGAGGCTGCAAGAATTAGATCGAGAAGTTCGCTCTGCTGTGCGCTCTTGGCTGAAGTTCCCACCTGGTGTCCCAAGTGCCTATGTTCATGCACCGGTCAAATCTGGTGGGCTTGGCATTGTGTCTCTCTCGGCATGTATCCCTTCTCTGCGCCGCCGGCGCCTGCTAGCCCTTCAAGGGTCGAGCTGGGAGGTCGCCCGTGCAGCTGCTGATCTTGATTTTGTCAGGCAGCAGTTAGCATGGTGCGACCGAGCAACACCATCTGCTCCAAAACCCAGTTCGTCTGCTGAGTTCGCTGCTGCGCTGCATGAATCAGTAGATGGTAAAGAACTCCGACAGTGCTCCGAAAGCCTTGTCTCATCCCAATGGGTAGATTGGGCTTTGGAGGGCATTGGGGCCCGGGACTACCGACACTTTCACGCCATCCGCGTGGCATCTTTGCCAACTGCGGTGAGGTGTTCAAGAGGTAGTCGCGGGACAACCCTACCCCTTTGCCGCGCCTGTCGGAGTGGAAATGAACATTTATATCATGTAGTGCAGCAGTGTCCTCGGACTCATGGTGGCCGCATTCTACGTCATGATGCAGTCGCCAAGCAGATAGCAGGTGCTTTGTCATCTAGCGGCTGGGATGTTGAGAGAGAGAGATTGTATCACATGCCAAGTGACCAGGGTAAGAAGCCCGACATTGTTGCCGTCAAGCCCGACCAGTCTTGCATTATCCTGGATGTCCAAGTTGTCAATGGCAGCTTGGACATGGAGCAGACTTGGCGGGCCAAGATAAGGAAATATGACACAAATGATTTGCGGCAAGCAGTGTCGGAGCTAAAAGGAGTGGCACCCAACAACATCAGGGTGATGGCTGCAACCTTGTCATGGCGCGGTGTGTGGTGCGGGAAAAGTGCCACGGCGTTGCGCGAGTTGGGCATCTCGGTAGGCGTACTCCGTGGTATCACCACCCGTGTCCTGCTCGGCTCATATTTGAACTGGTGGTCGTTTTATAGAGGCACTTCCCTTCATCCTTCTCTCCCACCCCCACCTTCCTCATCATCCCTTATCCCTAGGGCCGGCGTCGGGTGAGTCCTGGGCGTCCTCCCCATTATATTTGATTTATTTTTTTTTTTTTAATTTATGGCGTGCCCCCTCCGTCACCAAAGACATTTTGTCTTGAGGGGAGTTAATTTGAAAAAAAAAAAAAAATAATAACACCCATAACTTCTACATTTTCCACCTGGTTTCGATGCTGTTTCAGAGATTGTGCGAGTTGGGGTGTAGATGGTCCCCTATGAGGGTGGTGCAAGGTGTCGCGAAAGCGATACTTCAATACATTCAAATAATTTGTAGCATCAAAATTTAATACTCAAATTTTAATGTTTAATTTCTTCTTGCGATAATTTTGGCTCTAAATTAGTTTTCACGTGATTATATAAATTGGTTGTCATTGTGTTTTCACGACTAAGATTAAAAAGTTTAGAGTATACGAATAAAACTGTTCAACCAAATAACGAAGTGTTATGAGTGTTTACAAAGAAGAGGAAGAAGAATAATAGATACACAACTTTACTACAGTGGTAGAAAGAGCGTGGTTCGATTCACGGCTAGAATAATAAGAATAAGAAAAACCGAACTGGAGAGAAACAGGGAGAAACAGCGATGAATATATACAAACTAGAAATCCAAATACGATTCAAGAGCATCGAATTTCTCGAAAAAATGGTAAATCAGTAAGAAAGTGAATTAGACAACGAACTTTTGAAACCGAACAACCAAGATTATGACCAAACCATCAAACAAAAATTTCTCAAGAGGAAGAGAGCAGAAATAGAGCGCAAAAAAGAAGAACTTCAAGTGAAAATGTTATTAGAACATCAACGTTGGCGGGAAGGGTGTTTGTAGCTTGGACTTGTGGAGTGAAAAGGGAGACTTGTCAGGACTTTTCCACGAAGAACCACTATTCTCAAGACAAGCTGAGTTGAAAAACGCTGCAGATTATTACACAATGGTTTACTATTTTTTATTTTTCTATATAGATCACTCGTCTGCAAAGCCACCAACCATCCAACATGAAGAAAAACATCGATCGCATTTCGGTCAGCTTTAATTTGAATGGAGATCTCTTTTGAGATTCTCTTTTGCGATTCACACTCGTGTTTCTGATTTATCGTACGTCCAAACTTTAAATTATCGTAGTGAGCGAACGGTTTGTCTTACAGAGCTCCGCGTGGTCTCAAAAAATTCTAAAAATTCTATAGAATCTTAAATTGAAGGAAAAACCTTACCTTTATATCAAAATATTTTGAGTTAGGGCGTTTTCAAAATTTCAAAATCGATTTTGGAACCCTTGGAAGTGACCTACATCAACCAAAATCCTTGGGGCACAACTAGATTCCAAATGGAGCCTACATACCAAATTTCATCAAAATCGGTCAATGCTAAGTGGCAAAAGTGCCGCGTACGGCGGACGGACGGCCAAATTTTTATTCGATTTTTGGATTCTACGTACCTTGAAACGCAAACCATCAAATTTTGAGGGGGTGTTAAATTTTTTTTTTCTTAGGACCCTCTCTTTTTTAGGACCCTCAAGAGGTGTTTCTATCGAAACTGGATTTTCCAGTAACACTTCAATTTCCAAAATGCAAAACATGGGAACCCAACATACAAAACAGATTAAAAGTGTGAGTGACAAATTGGTTCACAGTATAACTTTAGCTACAACAAGGATAGCAATGGAAACAGCACGAACGAAGTTGCAGGCAACTCCAAAAACGAGCGCTTTCACAAAGGGTGTAAAAATCACAATCATCATTAACGTTGGAGGACCTTATATTCATTCTTCATATTCCGGGAAAGCCAGGTGTGTTTTCGGCAGGTGGAGGGTCAACGAAGAAAAACAACAGACGAGAGAAACTCAAAATTTGATAAAAATGCAGAAAAACCATCATCTGGATTGGAAGAGGCGAAAAAAGGGAACCTTTCCACATTTTTAAACAAGCGACTTGAGGACACTTCTTTGCGCTGGAGTGTCGCGAAAGCGATACTTCAATATAGGGTAAGGGCACCAGTCATTGGCCACTTAACAACGTTTATCTTCATACCCGCTTTATTTTTGATGGTATTTGTTTCTTTCCTGGTTTTTTAGGTAGCTTAAAATCCAAATATTACGATACAATAACAATTTCAAACAAATAAAAGATCTGGTAAATATTTTTTTCAATTAGTTTCATAAAATCCGTTTTCCACCAGTCATTGGCCGGGAGTTCCTAATATTGGCCACCTTGTCCCCAGTCATTGGCCACCCTGTATTCATAGTTTTCTGCTCCTCTGTGACGGAAAACTTTACAATTTTTTCCGGCAGGCAGGTGAGAAAGCCTTAAAGATCCACAGATCGAGTTGGATCTCATAAGATACCTTGAAGGGTCTGCGTTTTCGAGGTTATGTGGGATCCCCCACTAAAAAAAAACACCTCCTTTTCTCCCATGTTGAAAGCTCAGCCTGGAACCGTTTGACTCATTACTTCTGGTTGTGTCCTATACCGCTTCATTAGTACCAGGTGGGGGGACGGACCAGGTGCTCCCTTCTGTCTCTCTCCCGTTCTAACCATGTCTTCCTTGTGAGGGTACTCGCTGCGTAATCTCATACACTGCCACAAGACTCCAGCTCCTTTCACCTTCCAGCATCTTGCTGACAACAGTTTCTGGTGTTGAACTTTGGGGAGCTAACCACAGTTCTTCTAGCAGCTGATTTCTTTCAACCATCTATATGATACATTTGAAAAACCATCTTCTCTCTTCTGGCAGTGCAGGCATGTTGGGGCAGTTACCTTTGCCATTTTATGCAGATAGGCATAAAACAGTCCATGTCCTATGAAGAAACTTTGTAAGGAAAAATTTCAGTCCTTCATGCTTCCTGTCTATCCATGTCTCAATGTTTGGCACTAGCCGTGCAGACCACTGTTCTCTATCATTCTTCAGTCCATGTCTATAGCCAGTTTGCCAAAGTGCGCTCTCTTTCTTCTTTGGCTATGCAGAACCCTCTCCTACATCCCTTCTATCGAAGATTATTTTTCTCTTTGAAGACATCAGCTGAATTGGTATGTCGCTGGTAATGACTTAGACTGCAGGTTTGGACACCGTTCGGTGAGCGCCAGACGATTCGTATAGCTCATCTTTGCTGTGCAGCAATTAAATCTCTGTTGGAGATATGCCACACTCAACGCATCCGTCCACATCTAATCTCTATAAAAGAGAATTGACTGCACCTTTGTCATCATCAAGCGTCTTTTGCATGGTCTAGAGTCATTTACGTTCCTCATAAAGTGACAGAGCTGCTGATTTTTGTGCAGCCCTGTCTGCAGTTCTTCTTATATGTTCACCAAATGTGATTTTTGTGTCAAACATGACACCTAAATACCTTTCTGCTGGTTTAGTTGTTACTTCGGCGTTAGAAATCCTCATCGGAATGATGGTAGGTATGAGCTTATGCGTGATATGGCTACCTCTGTCTTTGCTGTAGCTAAGGCCAGACTGTGTTCTTCCATCCACTCCATTACTCGTGACATTATCTACTATCGTTCGGCATGGACTGAATCCATTGTCCTTGCTAGTACTATTGCTGCCACATCAGCATAATTCTACAAGAAAATGGTCCTCATGCATTTCCAATCTTAGGAAACCATCGTATGATGCATTCCACAGTTGAGGACCTAGTACATATCCATGAGCAGGCCCTGATATGATATCTTCCGTTCTTACCCTTTGAGCAGTCTCCTATGTCTGTTTTCAAATGTTTTCACAAATTTTCAAGACCTAAAAGGTCAGCTGACTAGAACCAAACGTGGAATTTATAGGTAATGAAACGAAGAACTGTTTACAAACTCAACTGAGAACTGACAAGAACAGAACGAAAAACTATATAGAGTACGAAGGCACGTTTAGGTTGAGGCTATTCATTGGAGAGTTAACTAAAATTCATTTACCATTCCAAAATCTAAGAAGAATGAAACCAATCAAACGTATTTTCTTACGTTTCCCTGGAATCATTTTAGTGCTAGAAATAATAGCTTCTTGACTAAAAATTATTCATAGTAGATCTGGAGATTAATATAAGAGTGCTTATATAAATGGTTCATATTATGAACCATTTGTATAAGCATTCTTGGTAGTTAAAACCATGTGGCAATGATTGGGGTAGGACAAATTCGCATCATTTCAGTCATTGGCCACCCGGCCAATTACTGGAGGAATCACCCTTGCTATCATCCAGTTATTAACCGGCCTTATCAATGCTAAGTGGCAAAAGTGCCGCGTACGGCGGACGGCGTACGGCGGACGGACGGCAAAATTTTTATTCGATTTTTGGATTCTACGTACCTTGAAACGTAAACCATCAAATTTTGAGCGGGTGTTAAAATTTTTTTTTCTTGGTCGATTCCAAAGGTTCATTATTGAAAATAATAAACCAAAACTAACTTGAAAAACTAGGTGGTCAATGACTGGGGGGTGGCCAATGATTGGTGCCTTTACCCTATTCAAATAATTTTTAGCATCAAAATTTAATACTCAAATTTTAATGTTTAATTTCTTCTTGCGATAATTTTGGCCCTAAATTAGTTTTCACGTGATTATATAAATTAGTTGTCATTGTGTTTTCACGTGTAAGTTTAAAAAAGTTCATATAGATTAAAAGATAAAAATGTTCAACCCAATAACGAGGTGTTATGAGTGTTTATAAAGAAGAAGAATAATATATCACAACTTTACTTCACAAGGTACCTACTTAGAGATTGATGTTATGGGTTTATCAGGTTATGGGTACGAGGAAGCTATGTACCACACCCACTTAGTAGACGGGTTTTTGTCTGATTTCGTTGCTCAGCTTGGTGTATTAGCCTTATGCACGTTCTCCGATTCCGATGACATGTTTTGGGATTGATAATTGGGCCACGGACTTGGATTCCTCCTAATTTTCCGATTCTCCCCTCACTTGTTTAGTTTGAAGGAGTTGTTCCAAAAGTATTCCATTTCACAGTTGAATCTCGTTTCGTACGGCAGCAGCCCATCGCCCATCATTACTATCGCCTGTGAAGGTTGAGGTAGGCAATCACGGATTCGCACCAGCGCGGCGGGTTCGGCCTCCATGAATTGATGAAGGAACAGTCTCGAAGGTAGAAAGTGCGTTTTACTCCCTCCATCATTTTTTTATCAAATAAATGATTTAGCATGAAACATTATCATCTTTGTTCAATTTCTTCGTCGAGTCATTACTAATTCTCTTATTGTATAGAAAACAAGGGAGTAACGATTATTATGGCAATTATTATCGGAGTCCGGCTGGAATAACCTGGCAAGAATTTTTTCGTGACCACTCTATATTGTAATGTTACGAATTGTCACTTCAAGACTGTTATTGAATATTTGGTGAATTATATTTTTACACAACTTGTTGATCATCACAACACAAAACACGTTAGTTAAAGTCAATCTTTTCCTGTACAACACCTGTTGAATAAAATTACCAACGGGTGTAACAGATAGGTCAACGAATAGATCATTTTAAAAGGTCAACGAATTTTGATCTCTTTTGTTGAAAAACTTTCAATCTCAAATTAGTTGTCGATAAGTCTGAACTTGTGATTGTTTTATTACGAGAGTTTAAGAAAGATAGTTTTATGTTTTTTGGAAGTCAAGGATCTTGAAATTTTACTTTTGACATTTTCATGTCTTTGCTTTGGCACATAAACTGAAAAATCGTCACGAAAACTTGCTCACGCGATACCGATAAATAAAATAGACTCAATGGTTGCGTAGTCAACAATCAACTGTTTTCTTATTTTGATGCTTTTGATTTATTAATTTACTATTATCCCGGCAACACAAGACTTGTTATACTTAGTGTAACAACAACGCTACTGGGGTAGGTGATGTAGCCTGGCTCGAATTCAATAAAGTACCCACGGGTAGGCGGTTTCTCTTATGGCCCATTTAATTGATCTGTACGCTCCGCTGTGCAATGCACGGGTGAGATCTGCCTAGTAATAAATACAATAAGAAAACACACATGAAAATGTCCCAATGTGTTGCAGACTCGTATGCAAGCATTATTTTATTTTGCTTGTAATGATTCAAATTTCAAATTTTATAGCGTTAATAAAGCCTAAAGTTTTGTTTTATACAGAGTGTCCAGAATCTCCCTCTACATCGTCCACAGTCTCCCACCCATAGGGACACTTTGGACAATATCAACTTTTTGGTAAATTTTGATTTTTCAAAAAAGTTGACAATTAATTGCCTTTGTTCGCTTAGATTATGTGAATTCATATCTGCCAGAATCTAAGTGCTCAAAAAAAAAACTATCATTTAATGAAAGAGGGACTGAGTATCGCGTTTTGAAAATGACTGTCCAAAGTCACCCCACTCTCCCCTAATGATAATATTATTATCGTTTATTGAGTGAATCAACCTATTTCACTCCCCCTCACGAGATGGTCTGCTGGATTCTTTTCCAATCCCAGTTGACGTCGAGATTCCTTCAACTTGCAAGCCGGATATCCCCCCCCCCCCCTGATCTGTTGGTATGTAATTCTGGGTTGTTAATTCGTGTGGACGTATATATAGCATTAAATGACGACAGATGACAAAAAGAAGGACGATTGAAGTTCGAGGGCACATTAAAAGGGAAATGGCAACATTTGAGTAACAATGACAAAAATTGGCGAAATTTTTAAATTTGCGTAATTTTTGATTGGTAAATAATAAATTGGCAATCAACCACTTTTTTTTAAACTTTTTTTTGGCTTTGAAAAGGATTTCATTCAGCCGCATTACGACAGGTGCGATAACATTTGGTTACAATACAATTGTTTTTAGTTCATGAATAATAATAATAATAATATGACTGTAGGTAATCTATTTAAACTGAAATGTTCATTTCTTTCACAAAATTATAAAGCCGAATCATGGTCTCGCTGTCACCCTCCATGAGTATGGCATCCAGGTTGAAGGGCCGACTTATATTTGGCTGGATGTTCCGCAGGAACTCCTCTCGTCGATCGTGATGGGCTGGGCACTCCAGAATCAAGTGCTCTGCGGTTTCCTCTGAAACTAGGCAGTGCCTGCAAACAGGTGACGTGGTGTTGCCGATTTTGTACTGGTATGAGTTTGTGTTGGCATGTCCGGTTCTCAATCTCGATATTATTCGGTAAAATGTTTTGGCTTTATATCCGTGATACTCTGGAACCAGCTGCATTTCTTTGGAGTTGCGAAAAGGCTTTTGTACCGATTGCCTGCGTGATAGGCCAGGTGTTTTTTCTTCCAGCGGCTCAACATTAGGGTGTTAGCGAGGGGCATAAGGTCTGAGCTAGGATAGCTGTTGGAAGGTGCTGGTTCTGGGAGGATCGCAGCTCTTTTCGCTTCAGCATCGACTACGTCGTTACCTGATATTCCTGAATGGCTCTTTATACATCATAATAGTCTCAGTGTGCATATTTGTTGGGCTATTGCTGCCTCTATTCTAGTGAGCCGGGAGGTGAGTTTCAAATTTTCCAATTTCGATACTGCGCTTTTTGAGTCTGTCATGATCACTATTGCTTCCGAGTCTACCAAGGTAGCGGAAGCTTTGTTTTCACTTTTCAAGGACGAAAAAAAAAGTTTTTTTTTTTTTTTTCAGTTTTGCGTCCTTAGCAACCAGTAATAAAATTTCCTGTAGAAGGTTCCCACAACTCTTTATTACTTCGCATCGAGTGGGAAGCGAAAATATGGTTGGTAGGAGGTGGCGATGGCAGTGCCATGTTCTTTGCAGGCGAGTGATCTATACATGAAAATAATAAACTTTCGTGTAATAATTTGCAGCGTTTTCCGCACTCGTTCAAAGTTGAACTTAGTGAAATCTGCCCCGCACTTGCCCCACCATAGCTTAGCTGAAATTTCGATTTTCTCCATCGTACCTTCGAAAATTTCTCTGAAAATTCGCTCAGTAACTCATGCTGCAGGAAAGGAGATTTCTAATATGAGGAAATTTTTAGGATTGCGAGGAATTTATACTTCCCACCCTCCTGGAGTTGATCCGCGCGCCGCCTCCACCCGTCGAGGGGGCGGTGGTCGGTGGGGCGGCGGTCGGAGGGGACGGCTTCTGCGCACCTCAGAGTCAGCGTCCTCGATCCGCTAGTTGGCCGTCGGTGGTTGTTGGCAGCTCAGGCTGCACGATGTTCATCACTTACGCGCTCTTCTCGTTCTTCCTTTGTAGCGGTAAGTGCGGATGTCGATCTTCTCGGCAGTCGATCTTCTCGGGAGGTCGCCGCGGAGGGATTCGGTCGAGTTTGAGACCGCAGCCTTCTGGGAGGACCTGCGGACACCGGAGGCGGCGCCCCGGCTCCGGTGTTTACTCCGAGATGAAGGGAGGGCACAGAGCGATGCGGCCTCAGATACAAGTGGGGAGGCTGCCGCTGCGGCAACTTCTGTGGAGGAGTATTGATCTCGATATTATGCTGGTTTTTTTTTCGGAGGAATCCGATCACGTCGAAATCATCGATATTGTGTGGCTAGCCATAGTACGAGCCGTGAGGCTGGGAGGGGAGTCAACGTCCTCGTAGGGTCGTCAAGTACCGACGATCTCCTCCCTCTCACGCCCTCTATCGATCCCGCCTTCAAACTCAAAAATGATGAAAATTCGACGGAAAACACTCAATTTGGATGGTTGGAGGGTCACTCACGTGGAGGAGGGTCACTCACATGGAGGAGAGTCACTCACTGACTGGGTGTGTCCATCGCCTCCACACTATTCCTTCCAGAATCACTTGATAAAAAAAACGAGATGAAATGTAAACATGTCGGTTCAAGATGGCGACAACGTAAACAAAACAGGTTGCGAATTGTTTTAATGTGGTGGTGGACAGTGATAGTGTGGAAGGTGATAGTGTGGGAGGTGATAGTGTGGACGGCGAGGAATCGGCTACAATACACCTGAGAACACCAACGCATACACTCACAGAATCATCTGAAAAGTTCGTTCCTAATAGTCATACTACAGAGCAGCTATTGTCATACAGAATGTCAGATCGTAACTGACATACAAAAGAACTGAACATTCATACAGAAAATTCGTTTGTCATGATCGTATTGCACACTAGAAACTTTCACGTCGAACGTTTTCTCGTAATAGTCATACTACACAGCAGATATTGTCATGCAGAATGTCATATTGTAATAGACATACAAAACAACTAAACATTCATACAGAAAATTCGTTTGTCATGATCGTATTGCACACTAGAAACTTTCACTTCGAACATTTTCTCGTAATAGTCATACTACACAGCAGATATTGTCATATAGAATGTCACATCGTAATAGTCATACAAAACAACTGAACATTCATACAGAAAATTAGTTTGTCATGATCGTATTGCACACTAGAAACTTTCACTTCGAACATTTTCTCGTAATAGTCATACTACACAGCAGATATTGTCATATAGAATGTCACATCGTAATAGTCATACAAAACAACTGAACATTCATACAGAAAATTAGTTTGTCATGATCGTATTGCACACTAGAAACTTTCACTTCGAACATTTTCTCGTAATAGTCATACTACACAGCAGATATTGTCATATAGAATGTCACATCGTAATAGTCATACAAAACAACTGAACATTCATACAGAAAATTAGTTTGTCATGATCGTGTTGCACACTAGAAACTTTCACGTCGAACGTTTTCTCGTAATAGTCATACTACACAGCAGATATTGTCCTACAGAATGTCACATCGTAATAGTCATACAAAACAACTGAACATTCATACAGAAAATTAGTTTGTCATGATCGTATTGCACACTAGAAACTTTCACTTCGAACATTTTCTCGTAATAGTCATACTACACAGCAGATATTGTCATATAGAATGTCACATCGTAATAGTCATACAAAACAACTGAACATTCATACAGAAAATTAGTTTATCATGATCGTATTGCACACTAGAAACTTTCACTTCGAACATTTTCTCGTAATAGTCATACTACACAGCAGATATTGTCATATAGAATGTCACATCTTAATAGTCATACAAAACAACTAAACATTCATACAGAAAATTCGTTTGTCATGATCGTGTTGTCATACAAAACAACTAAACATTCATACAGAAAATTCGTTTGTCATGATCGTGTTGCACACGAGAAACTTTCACGTCGAACGTTTTCTCGTGATAGTCATACTACACAGCAAATATTGTCATACAGAATGTTACATCGTAATAATCATACGAAACAGCTGAACATTCATACAGAAAATTCGTTTGTCATGATCGTATTGCACACTAGAAACTTTCACGTCGAACGTTTTCTCGTAATAGTTATACTACACAGCAGATATTGTCATGCAGAATATCATATCGTAATAGTCATACAAAACAACTGAACATTCATACAGAAAATTCGTTTGTCATGATCGTGTTGCACACTAGAAACTTTCACGTCGGACGTTTTCTCGTAATAGTCATACTACACAGCAGATATTGTCATGCAGAATGTCATATCGTAATAGTCATATAAAACAACTGAACATTCATACAGAAAATTCGTTTGTCATGATCGTATTGCACACTAGAAACTTTCACTTCGAACATTTTCTCGTAATAGTCATACTACACAGCAGATATTGTCATACAGAATGTCATATCGTAATAGTCATACGAAACAACTGAACATTCATACAGAAAATTAGTTTGTCATGATCGTATTGCACACTAAAAACTTTCACTTCGAACATTTTCTCGTAATAGTCATACTACACAGCAGATAATGTCATAGAGAATGTCATATCGTAAATGTCATACTAAACAACTGAACATTCATACAGAAAATTCGTTTGTCATAATCGTATTGCACACTAGAAACTTTCACTTCGAACATTTTCTCGTGATAGTAATACTGCACAGCAGATAATGTCGTAGAGAGTGTAATCTCGTTATAGTCATACTAAACAACTGAACACTCATACAACAAATTCGTTTGTCATGATCGTATTGCACTCTAGAAACTTCCACTTCGAACATTTTCTCTTGATAGTCATACTACACAGCAGATAATGTCATAGAGAATGTCATCTCGTTATAGTCGTACTAAACAACTGAACACTCATACAGCAAATTCGTTTGTCATGATCGTATTGCACACTAGAAACTTTCACGTCGAACGTTTTCTCGTAATAGTCATACTACACAGCAGATATTGTCATAGAGAATGTCATCTCGTTATAGTCGTACTAAACAACTGAACACTCATACAGCAAATTCGTTTGTCATGATCGTATTGCACACTAGAAACTTTCACGTCGAACGTTTTCTCGTAATAGTCATACTACACAGCAGATAATGTCATAGAGAATGTCATCTCGTTATAGTCGTACTAAACAACTGAACACTCATACAGCAAATTCGTTTGTCATGATCGTATTGCACACTAGAAACTTTCACGTCGAACGTTTTCTCGTAATAGTCATACTACACAGCAGATAATGTCATAGAGAATGTCATCTCGTTATAGTCGTACTAAACAACTGAACACTCATACAGCAAATTCGTTGGTCATGATCGTGTTGCACACTAGAAACTTTCACTTCGAACATTTTCTCGTGATAGTCATACTACACAGCAGATATCGTCATGCAGAATGTCATATCGTAATAGTCATACTAAACAACTGAACACTCATACAGCAAATTCGTTTGACATGATCGTATTGCACACTAGAAACTTTCAAGTCGAACGTTTTCTCGTAATAGTCATACTAGACAGCAGATATTGTAATAGAGAATGTCATCTCGTAACTGACATACAAAACAACTGAACATTCATACAGAAAATTCGTTTGTCATGATCGTGTTGCACACTAGAAACTTTCACGTCGGACGTTTTCTCGTAATAGTCATACTACACAGCAGATATTGTCATGCAGAATGTCATATCGTAATAGTCATACAAAACAACTGAACATTCATACAGAAAATTCGTTTGTCATGATCGTATTGCACACTAGAAACTTTCACGTCGAACGTTTTCTCGTAATAGTCGTACTACACAGCAGTTATTGTCATGCAGAATGTCATATCAAAATAATCATACAAAACAACTGAACATTCATACAGAAAATTCGTTTGTCATGATCGTATTGCACACTAGAAACTTTCACTTCGAACATTTTCTCGTAATAGTCATACTACACAGCAGATATTGTCATACAGAATGTCATATCGTAATAGTCATACAAAACAACTGAAAATTCATACAGAAAATTAGTTTGTCATGATCGTATTGCACACTAGAAACTTTCACTTCGAACATTTTCTCGTAATAGTCATACTACACAGCAGATATTGTCATACAGAATGTCATATCGTAATAGTCATACGAAACAACTGAACATTCATACAGAAAATTAGTTTGTCATGATCGTATTGCACACTAAAAACTTTCACTTCGAACATTTTCTCGTAATAGTCATACTACACAGCAGATAATGTCATAGAGAATGTCATTTCGTTATAGTCATACTAAACAACTGAACATTCATACAGAAAATTCGTTTGTCATAATCGTATTGCACACTAGAAACTTTCACTTCGAACATTTTCTCGTGATAGTAATACTGCACAGCAGATAATGTCGTAGAGAATGTCATCTCGTTATAGTCATACTAAACAACTGAACACTCATACAACAAATTCGTTTGTCATGATCGTATTGCACTCTAGAAACTTTCACGTCGAACGTTTTCTCGTAATAGTCATACTACACAGCAGATATTGTCATGCAGAATGTCATATCGTAATAGTCATACTAAACAACTGAACACTCATACAGCAAATTCGTTTGTCATGATCGTATTGCACACTAGAAACTTCCACTTCGAACATTTTCTCTTGATAGTCATACTACACAGCAGATAATGTCATAGAGAATGTCATCTCGTTATAATCATACTAAACAACTGAACACTCATACAGCAAATTCGTTTGTCATGATCGTATTGCACACTAGAAACTTTCACGTCGAACGTTTTCTCGTAATAGTCATACTACACAGCAGATATTATCATGCAGAATGTCATATCGTAATAGTCATACTAAACAACTGAACACTCATACAGCAAATTCGTTTGACATGATCGTATTGCACACTAGAAACTTTCAAGTCGAACGTTTTCTCGTAATAGTCATACTAGACAGCAGATATTGTAATAGAGAATGTCATCTCGTAACTGACATACAAAACAACTGAACATTCATACAGAAAATTCGTTTGTCATGATCGTGTTGCACACTAGAAACTTTCACTTCGAACATTTTCTCGTGATAGTCATACTACACAGCAGATAATGTCATAGAGAATGTCATCTCGTTATAGTCATACTAAACAACTGAACATTCATACAGAAAATTCGTTTGTCATAATCGTATTACACACTAGAAACTTTCAAGTCGATCATTTTCTCGTAATAGTCATACTACACAGCAAATATTGTCATACAGAATGTCATATCGTAATAGTCATACAAAACAACTGAACATTCATACAGCAAATTCGTTTGTCATGATCGTGTTGCACACTAGAAACTTTCACTTCGAACATTTTCTCGTGATAGTCATACTACACAGCAAATATTGTCATACAGAATGTCATATCGTAATAGTCATACAAAACAACTGAACATTCATACAGACAATTCGTTTGTCATAATCGTATTGCACACTAGAAACTTTCAATCCGATCATTTTCTCGTAATAGTCGTACTACACGGCAGATAATGTCATACAGAATGTCATCTCGTAACTGAAATACAAAACAACGGAACACTCATACAGAAAATTCGTTTGTCATGATCGTCCTGCACACTAGAAACTTTCGCTTCGAACATTTTCTCGTGATAGTCATACTACACAGCAGACATTGTCATAGAGAATGTCATCTCGTAACCGACATACAAAACAACTGAACATTCATACCGAAAATTCGTTTGTCATGATCGTGTTGCACACTAGAAACTTTCATGTCGAACATTTTCTCGTAATAGTCGTACTACACAGCAGATTATGTCATACAGAATGTCATCTCGTAACTGAAATACAAAACAACTGAACACTCATACAGAAAATTCGTTTGTCATGATCGTGTTGCACACTAGAAACTTTCAGTTCGAACATTTTCTCGTGATAGTCATACTACACAGTAAATATTGTCATACAGAATGTCATATCGTAATAGTCATACAAAACAACTGAACATTCATACCGAAAATTCGTTTGTCATGATCGTGTTGCACACTAGAAACTTTCATGTCGAACATTTTCTCGTAATAGTCATACCACACAGCAGATACTGTCACACAGAATGTCATCTCGTTATAGTCATACTAAACAACTGAACATTCATACAGAAAATTCGTTTGTCATAATCGTAATGCACACTAGAAACTTTCAATACGATCATTATCTCGTAATAGTCGTACTACACAGCAGACATTGTCATAGAGAATGTCATCTCGTAACTGACATACAACACAACTGAACACTCATACAGAAAGTTCGTTTGTCATGATCGTCCTGCACACTAGAAACTTTCGCTTCGAACATTTTCTCGTGATAGTCATACTACACAGCAGATAATGTCATAGAGAATGTCATCTCGTTATAGTCATACTAAACAACAGAACATTCATACAGAAAATTCGTTTGTCATAATCGTATTGCACACTAGAAACTTTCAAGTCGATCATTTTCTCGTAATAGTCATACTACACAGCAGATAATGTAGTACAGAATGTCATCTCGTAACTGACATACAAAACAACTGATCACTCATACAGAAAATTCGTTTGTCATGATCGTCCTGCACACTACAAACTTTCACTTCGAACATTTTCTCGTAATAGTCATACTACACAGCAAATATTGTCATACAGAATGTCATATCGTGGTAGTCATACAAAACAATTGAACATTCATACAGCAAATTCGTTTGTCATGATCGTGTTGCACACTGGAAACTTTCAGTTCGAACATTTTCTCGTGATAGTCATACTACACAGTAAATATTGTCATACAGAATGTCATATCGTAATAGTCATACAAAACAACTGAACATTCATACAGAAAATTCGTTTGTCATAATCGTATTGCACACTAGAAACTTTCGCTTCGAACATTTTCTCGTGATAGTCATACTACACAGCAGACATTGTCATAGAGAATGTCATCTCGTAACCGACATACAAAACAAATGAACATTCATACCGAAAATTCGTTTGTCATGATCGTGTTGCACACTAGAAACTTTCATGTCGAACATTTTCTCGTAATAGTCATACCACACAGCAGATACTGTCACACAGAATGTCATCTCGTTATAGTCATACTAAACAACTGAACATTCATACAGAAAATTCGTTTGTCATGATCGTGTTGCACACTAGAAACTTTCAGTTCGAACATTTTCTCGTGATAGTCATACTACACAGTAAATATTGTCATACAGAATGTCATATCGTAATAGTCATACAAAACAACTGAACATTCATACAGAAAATTCGTTTGTCATAATCGTATTGCACACTAGAAACTTTCAATCCGATCATTTTCTCGTAATAGTCGTACTACACAGCAGATAATGTCATACAGAATGTCATCTCGTAACTGAAATACAAAACAACTGAACACTCATACAGAAAATTCGTTTGTCATGATCGTCCTGCACACTAGAAACTTTCGCTTCGAACATTTTCTCGTGATAGTCATACTACACAGCAGACATTGTCATAGAGAATGTCATCTTGTAACCGACATACAAAACAACTGAACATTCATACCGAAAATTCGTTTGTCATGATCGTGTTGCACACTAGAAACTTTCATGTCGAACATTTTCTCGTAATAGGCATACCACACAGCAAATACTGTCACACAGAATGTCATCTCGTTATAGTCATACTAAACAACTGAACATTCATACAGAAAATTCGTTTGTCATAATCGTATTGCACACTAGAAACTTTCAATACGATCATTATCTCGTAATAGTCGTACTACACAGCAGACATTGTCATAGAGAATGTCATCTCGTAACTGACATACAACACAACTGAACACTCATACAGAAAATTCGTTTGTCATGATCGTCCTGCACACTAGAAACTTTCGCTTCGAACATTTTCTCGTGATAGTCATACTACACAGCAGATATTGTCATATAGAATGTCATCACGTAAATGTCATACAATACAACTGAACACTCATACATCAAATTCGTTTGTCATGATCGTATTGCACACTAGAAACTTTCATGTCGAACATTTTCTCGTAATAATCATACTACACAGCAGATATTGTCACACAGAATGTCATATCATAATAGTCATACTAAACAACTGAACACTCATAGAGCAAATTCGTTTGACATGATCGTATTGCACACTAGAAACTTTCAAGTCGAACATTTTCTCGTAATAGTCATACTAGACAGCAGATATTGTCATAGAGAATGTCATCTCGTAACTGACATACAAAACAACTGAACATTCATACAGAAAATTCGTTTGTCATGATCGTGTTGCACACTAGAAACTTTCACTTCGAACATTTTCTCGTGATAGTCATACTACACAGCAGATAATGTCATAGAGAATGTCATCTCGTTATAGTCATACTAAACAACTGAACATTCATACAGAAAATTCGTTTGTCATAATCGTATTGCACACTAGAAACTTTCAAGTCGATCATTTTCTCGTAATAGTCATACTACATAGCAGATAATGTCGTACAGAATGTCATCTCGTAACTGACATACAAAACAACTGATCACTCATACAGAAAATTCGTTTGTCATGATCGTCCTGCACACTACAAACTTTCACTTCGAACATTTTCTCGTAATAGTCATACTACACAGCAAATATTGTCATACAGAATGTCATATCGTAATAGTCATACAAAACAACTGAACATTCATACAGCAAATTCGTTTGTCATGATCGTGTTGCACACTATAAACTTTCACTTCGAACATTTTCTCGTGATAGTCATACTACACAGCAAATATTGTCATACAGAATGTCATATCGTAATAGTCATACAAAACAACTGAACATTCATACAGACAATTCATTTGTCATAATCGTATTGCACACTAGAAACTTTCAATCCGATCATTTTCTCGTAATAGTCGTACTACACAGCAGATATTGTCATACAGAAAATTCACAAAAATTGTCATATCGTAATTGTCATACAAAACACCTGAACATTCATACAGAAAATTCGTTTGTCATGATCGTATTGCACACTTGAAATTTTCAAGTCGAACATTTTCTCGTAATAGTCATACTACATAGCAGATATTGTCATACAGAATGTCATCCCGTAATTGGTATACAAAACAACTGAACATTCAAGTAAAAGGAAGCAGTGAACAAAACAAAACAAGGCTAAAGCATGTTCCATGTTTCTATAATTTTGGCCGAAGGCTTAGAGGGTTACTATCCGGGGGTCCAGGGGGCTTAAATTTCCCATTTATTTTTTCGAGTTAAGGTTTGAGACATGAAAAAGCCCTCTGGAAAGAAATTGTTACGTAATTTGGGAAACCTCGATTTTTTTTTTTTGAAATCGGAAATTGAACTAAGAGAACCTATATTTTTTTTCAAGGTACAAGAACGGTAAAACCTGCCCCTAAATCTAACCTCTTTAACAGGCTAATAATTTTTATTTTTAAAGTGGGCTTCTTACAGAAATTTGTGTTTGAACGCGGGAAAACGTGCATTTTTGTTTATTATTTTCAATAATGAACCATTGGCAAAAATTTGGCCGTCCGTCCGCCGTAAACAGCACTTTTCCACTTAGCATTGACCGATTTTGATGAAATTTGGTATGTAGGCTCCATTTGGGGTCTAGTTGTGCTCCGATGATTTTGGATAATGTAGGTCACTTCTAAGGGTTGAAAATAAGGTTTGAAATTTTCAATACGCCGTAACTCAAAGAATTGTAATACAAAGGTATTGTTTTTCCATCAATTCAAGATAGTATAGAATTTTTAGAATGTTTTGAGACCAACCGGAGCTCTGTAGGACAAACCGTTCGCTCCCTACGAGAATTTAAGGGTTGGACTTACGATTAATCAGAAACACGAGTGTGAATCGCAAGAGGCCTAATCTCCGTTCAAATGTGAGCTGACCGAAATAGATCAATGTTTTTCTTCAAGTTGGTTGGTGGTAACAATGGCAAAGCCGTGTTCTTTGCAGACGTGTGATCTATAGAGATAAGTAATACCCCTTTGTGTCATGATTTGCTGCGTTGTTCAACGAAATCAGCGCTCCGGCTAAGACGATCTGAGGGGTCCGTCGGCGTGAGTGGGTGGGCGGGCGCACAGTAAAGCTGCAAATTATTATACAATGGTTTTCATGTTTCTATATTGATCACTCGTCTGCAAAGCCACCAACCATCCAACAGGCAGAAGGACGTCGATTGCATTTCGGTCAGCTAAAATGTGAACGGAGATTAGGCCTCTTTTGCGATTCACACTCGTGTTTCTGATTTATCGTACGTCCAACCCTTAAATTCTCGTAGGGAGCGAACGGTTTGTCCTAAAGAGCTCCGCGTGGTCTCAAAGAATTCTAAAAATTCTATAAATTCATAAATTGAAGGAAAAACAATATCTTTATATCGAAATTTTTTGAGTTAGGGCGTTTTCAAACTTTCAAATTTCATTTTTGAAATTTATAAGTGACCTACATCAACCAAAATCTTCAGGGCACAACTAGACCCCAGAAGGAGCCTACATACCGTATTTCATCAAAATTGGTCAATGCTAAGTGGGGAAAGTGCCGCGTACGGCGGACGGACGGCCAAATTTTTATTCGATTTTTGGATTCTTGGTACCTTGAAACGTAAACCATCTAATTTTGAGGGGGTGTTAAAATTGTTTTTTCTTGGTCGATTCCAAAGGTTCATTATTCAAAATAATAAACCAAAAGTGAGACCTCCGGAGATATTGTTTAGTAATGCATGCATTCCAGGGGACGTCCCATTGGATAAGTATTGGATCAGTTTAACCAGTTGGTAAGCGATGAAACTGTTTCACTCGATGTAATTTATTATTTACTTCAGGCAAGAAATAGTGACCTCCCCCCTCTCGCTCTTATCCACCATAAAATTGCTAGCGGCATGGGAGCCTCGAATCTGAAGAGCATTTTAAAATCCATGATCTACGATACCAAACATGCGAATTCGAATCCCCCCCCCCCCCTATTGAACTTTCATCTAATAGTTTTAGTAGGCAGTCCGTCGAGGTTCACATCCGTATTCAAGGTGAAACACAAAAAAAAACGAAATATGCGGTTTATGGTGTCCTGGCACCATGGTGGCACCACTATTAGTTCCATGGTGGCACCACTACTAGTTCCATGGTGGTACAGAGAATAATTCATGAAAATCCGGAGGTATAGTGAAAACTTTTCCTCAATTTCAAAGTTTTTAAAGCATTAACCCCCCCTTCTCTCCCCTTAAAAGGCAAAATTCGAAATTCCGGCGACGTAGTGCACAACAAGATAGTTTCCCGCGTTGAACAAAAAAAAACGCTGCAAATTATTACACAATAGTTTGTTATTTTTTATTTTTCTAGATCACTCGTCTGCAAAGCCACCAACCATCCAAAATGAAGAAAAACATCGATCGCATTTCGGTCAGCTAAAATTTGAACGGAGATTAGGCCTCTTTTGCGATTCACACTCGTGTTTCTGATTTATCGTACGTCCAAACTTCAAATTCTCGTAGTGAGCGGACGGTTTGTCCTACAGAGCTCCGGGTGGTCTCAAAAAATTCTAAAAATTCTATAGAATCTTAAATTGAAGGAAAAACACTACCTTTATATCAAAATTTTTGAGTTGAGGCGTTTTCAAAATTTCAAAATTGATTTTGGAACTCTTAGAACTGACCTACATCAACCAAAATCTTCGGGGCACAACTAGACCCCAAATGAAGCCTACATATCAAATTTCATCAAAATCGGTCAATGCTAAGTGGGTAAAGTGCCGCGTACGGCGGACGGACGGCCAAATTTTTATTCGATTTTTGGATTCTGCGTACCTTGAAACGTACAAACCATCAAATTTTGAGGGGGTGTTAAAATTTTTTTTTTCTTGGTCGATTCCAAAGGTTCATTATTGAAAACAATAAACCAAAAGAACCCGGAAAATCGGTTGAGAACTAAGGCATGGGCAGACAACACAAGATTTGTCACACACACACACACTCGTTTTTTTCACGGAATTGGATTCAAAATGGTCTAAAACGGATTACTGTGTGGTTATTTTTTTTCTGTTGAGTGTTGTCCTCCTTCACCCCAGATCGATCGCATAAGGACGCCCAAGTCTTACTGTGGGACGTCCTAGAAAACAGGGCATATTTGAAGCGTTTTGCTATAATTAAATGATGATGCCTGTCAGTGCCCCATGCGAGTGCCAAAGTTGGGATCATATAATCTACGAGTGCCCAAAATATGAAGAATTCCGCGCTGGAATGGAAAGAAGAATTGCGTTTTGTGGGGGTCTTTGGCCAGCCTCATTCCAGGACTCGTTGACATTCATAAACTATTGACTTTGACAATTTTTATGTGATGCTATCTATGTGTTTGCTCAAATTTTAAATATTTTAGTTGTTGATTGTTCATCTTAATGTTTAATGGTTTCACTCTATTCATATTGTTAAATAATTCATAATTTAGTATAATTTTCTTTGTATTTTAGAACACGTGTTGTCACTTAGAGCAGGTGTGATTGTTAAATTAATTTAAAAAAAATAAAATAAAAAATAAAAAAACTCAATTCGAAGAAATAGGGAGTTGTGGTTGCATTATATTGGGGACAGGTGCAAAGAAATCTTTTTAAAAAAATCGATTTTGAGATAATAGTACTTGAAAAAACTGCAGATTTTGGTGAACATTTTGGTATACGACTTTATCAATGCACATAAGCTTATGAAACTCAGTGTCACATTATTGAATCCATGTTCCGCAAGCGTGGCCGGCTCTTTTGGTGCGACACTCTAAGCAACAAATTTTGTGATAAGACACTGAAAAAAACGGCGGGTGATACTAGAATGCTATTCTTCTTCTTTGGCTTTTTTAGTAGATATCTGATGGGTAAGCACAGCGAGTGATGTGAGTTTGTGTTGAAGAACGTAAGATGAGCGATGGAACTCATGAAATCTGGGTGCGGGAAGGTGCAGCCGTCTCTCTTCACGGAAACGCGTTTTCGTACCTTTCGGAACATGTTTCTCAAGTTTGGAGCCACTTAGAAAGATGAATTTTGGTTTACTATTTTCAATATTGAACCTTTGGAATCGACCAAGAAAATTTTTTTTTAATACCCCCTCAAAATTTGTTGGTTTACGTTTCAAGGTACGTAGAATCCAAACATCGAATAAAACGCTGCAAATCATTACACAATGGTTTATTATTTTTCTGTATAGATCACTAGTCTGCAAAGCTACCTACCATCCAATATGAAGAAAAACATCGATCTGTATAGACAAATAATAAACCATTGTGCAATAATTTGAAGCGTTTTATTCGATTTTTGGATTCTACGTATCTTGAAACGTAAACCAACAAATTTTGAGGAGGTGCTAAAAAAAAAAAAAAAATTTCCTTGGTCGATTCCAAAGGTTCATTATTGAAAATAATAAACCAAAATTTGGCCGTCCGTCCGCCGTATGCCGTACTCGGCACTTTGCTCAAACTTTGCTAGGAAACTTTAGCATTGACCGATTTTGATGAAATTTGGTATGTAGGCTCCATTTGAGATCTAGTTGTGCCCCGAAGATTTTGGTTGATGTAGGTGACTTCTAAGAGTTGGAAAATGAATTTTGAAAACGCCCTAACTCAAAAAATGTAGATTGTCGTGTTCGGCGTGTCGGCGAGTGAAGGAGACGACCTTCTCGCTGCAGCGTTTTGACTTTACTTTAACTCCTACTCAACCTAAGAGAGACTGTCCCTATCCTATCATGCAGTACTGTCGCATCGGCGGGTCAGACCCATACCGGCATGCAGAGTACTGTGAGAATCGGGCTAGCCCGTCGACCCCGGCGTTTCAGGGAAACCTACCGGCGGGAAGACGGGATATTTACTTTGTTGAGCCTACAACTTCGAGGAGATACCTTGATGAAGGAGAAGTTGGAGAGCGAAATGAACAAGACGAGAACTGGACTAGATTGGCATACTCGAGCATCCCTGAGTGAGCTTATATACTAGTGTGATTAGTTGAGGGAGAGAGAGGTGGAAGGGTGACGTCATGCGGCGTTTACTCCCCGTACCTCGTCCCTCCCGTGCGGGTGGTGGCTCACTCAGGGATCCTCTTGTACTTCTTTATTAAGAACTAATACTTAGATAAATGTGGGTCATAACATAGATATAAAGGTATTGTTTTCCCTTCAATTTAAGATAGTATAGAATTTTTAGAATTTTTTGAGACCACGCGGAGCCTTGCAGGATTAACCGTTCGCTCCCTACGAGATCTTAAGGGTTGGACTTACGATAAATCAGAAACACGAGTGTGAATCGCAAAAGAGGCCTAATCTCCGTTCAAATGTCAGCTGACCGAAATGCGATCGCTGTAGGTACTTGGTAGGTAGGTAGTATCTATGATTGGTGACAATGGCGAAGCAGAGTTCTTTGTAGACTAGTGATCTATACAGAAAAATAATAAACCTTTGTGTGATAATATGGATCGTTTTTTTGCCTCACAATCAAGGTTATTTTGCATAAGAACACGCTTCAAACTCAATTCGGAGAAATACAGAGTTGTAGTTGCCTTGATTTGTAATTGTGTATTAATTCGCAGCGTTTTAACTAAAGCATGATTTCATGTATCAAAAGGAGCTTCTAATATACTTCCTGAGCGATGTAACAGGAATGTGTCATTTGGAAATTATCTCCTACTTTGATACTACGTAATTAAAGCTGAGTAAATTTTCGGATGCTTCCGAAGAATCCCAGATACGCGAGGATGGCACTCAACTCGTGGTTTTATAACCAAGTTGGTTATTATGGGAGGAAGCCTTACGATTTCCCTAAATGGATCATGCAAGACATCGTTCGTAGAATCTCACAACTTCCATGACAAAATATTCCCTTCATGTTTACACTTTATCTCCGTCGGTGGTTGTTGTCTACAGTTATGAAAATATAATGAAATCCAGATTATTTCTCAACGATTCGTTTCATGTAGGGAAACTTTGTATTCTTCCGAGGTAGGTATACGAGAGGTAGAAAGCTTTGTTTTTTCGTTTGATATAGGACTTCAAGGTTGAAATAAAAAATGTTCTCCTTAATCAAAATGTTCACTCGCGTTTTATGTTTTACACCTTCCTGAACAATTTTGGTTTCGTGTCTGTCTGTCTGCGTCTGTAATGAAATCCTTCGGGCATAACTAAAGGAAATTATGGTCCTATTTCAACGAGATTTCAGAGATTGTGCAGATTGGCGTATAGATGGTCCCCTATGAAAATCATCACCCCCGGACTGCACATGCGCAAATAATATTTCATACAATAATAATAATACATTATTATATGTTAATATAATAATATAATAATATAATAATATAATAATATAATAATAATAATATAATAATAATATAATGATAATAACATAATGATATAATAATGATAATGATAATAATAATAATAAAAATGATATTATTATTATTATAATTATATATTATTATAATAATATTTCATATTATGAAATTCATATTATGAATTTCCTTGCAACAGCCATAACTCCTACATTTTGGTTTATTATTTTCAATAATGCATTTTTAGAATCAACCAAGAAAGTTTTCAACCCCCCCCCCCCCCAACTCAAAATTTGTTGGTTTACGTTAAAAGGTGCGTAGAATCCAAAAATCGAATGTAAATTTGGCCCTCTGTCCGCCTTTCCTTAGTTCCCATGGACCGATTTTGATGAAATTTGGTACATGGGCTCCAATTGGGGTCTAGTTGTCCCCATTAGGGCTGAAATTTTCATAACGCCCTAGCTCAAAAATGTTCGATATAAAGGTATTGTTTTTCTTGAATTTAAAATAGTATTGAATTTTTAGAATCGAATGAGACCACCCAGAGCTCTGTAAGCTCCGTGTGCTCGGCTTAACGATACGAGGAAGCTATGTGACACACCCACTTAGCTGACGTTTTTTTTCGTTTAGATCACCCCTCAGTGGCCTTATGTTTTACATTCCCAATGGCTTCTAAAGGAAGAGAGATTCCCCCCCCCCCCCCCCCCCGGTTTTCTCAGGTTATTTTTATCTCTAATTCAATGTCAACTGGTTATATTTATCTGTCCATCATTATTTTTTTTGGGTTGGAAGGAGACAACAAAGAATATCAGGAGAACTCAATTTAAACGCCTGCAAAGAACACAGCTTTTCCATTACCCTTACCAACCATATTTCCGTGCAAGGTTAACCCTCTAGTGGGCGCTATGTCGACTGTCACGTTAAAGGGCGCTACCTGTTCTTTGTACTGCACATTCATTTTTCATCATTTCTCACTATTTTTGGGTATTAAAATCCATTTTAAATGATTGGGACGGATAGAAAATATAGATAATATGTCATAACATCTTCACAAATCCATTTTAGACCCTTCTGAAACGATCGGGAGGGAGTTACCATACGTATGTTGGTATACTGAAAATCGAAAAAAAACCAACAGTAGCCGTGTGGGTTCAATATGAGTTTGTGGAGACGAGTAGAAGGTGAATATGGACTCCTAACATCTTCAAAGCATACTCGGTGCATACAGTATGTTTATATTATATACTAAAAATCGAAAAAACCAAGAATCGTGTAAAGTTTCCTTGAAAATTCGCTCATTAATTCATGCTGCATGAATGGACTTTTTCTTTCATCCCCTCATTTACTTGTCCTCTCATCGTCCTTCCTGATCACCCATCGGTTTCAGGGCGAGGTGATCATCCTAATTATCCAGCACCAGCAACTAACGGGTTCGGACTAGATTATATCACCTCTCACCCTACCTTAGTCCCTATCGATTCTAGGTGCCAGGCGACTACCTGCCATCTCACAATAAACTTCCTTTTCTTACCAGAGTATTTCCTAAAAGGCAAAGTCAGTCCAATAGGCACTTACAAGTCAAAGTTTCAGTAGGAATTTGCTTTTGAACTTAGGTCAGAATAGAGTTATTACAGTACGAGTATGTAATGCATGTATGCACATTGCAATTATTGTAATAATATTGCTTAGCAAAGAGCGATTGAGCGTTACCATTTTGATGATGTTAAAAATGCAAAACACCTTCGAATTTTACTCTTTTCTCTATGTAAAATATCTATTAGGAGTCTCTGCACTCAGATCTGCTCCCAGAATGGAGTTCCTTGCTAGGGTTTAAAACATTGGTGAACAGCGAGTTTTCCATTGATGTAACTGACTAGTAAACTGCTTTCAATAATTGGAATCAGTACTTATGAACGAGATTCTAATGAACGAGTGTGCATAGTGCGGAATCCACTATGGCCTTTATTTTTCTGAATAGGACAAGAAAGATTATACAGGGTGTCTACACTTTCGATGGGCATAACTTCAGGGTTCGATTCTACAAGGTATTTCCAACAACAAATGTCTCTTAGCAATTTTCTTTTAACCCACTCAAAATTCTATTTTTTCACTTTTAAGTTTTTTTTCGCGTTTTCGACCTCACGGCACTGATATGGTCATAACTTCCCTTATTTCTCCTGAAAATTCAAATCTGACTACACCGTTAGAAAGAGCGTTAAATTACCAAGCTACCTAAAGCAAAATCAAATTTTTTTAGCAATAAGAAAGCATCAAAAAATCAAGTCAAAAAGCGAACTTTAAATTTTTTTTGAAACTTGACTTTCTTCGACCAACGTTTTCACTCTAAGTCCCTGCCCATTTGGTGTTTTCTCTTCGGAGAAAACATGCTCAAATTTCAGCTTTCCCAAGGTCTATCAATTTTTCTGTTCAACATTCAAAAAGAAAGAGTAAATGAAGTTTGAATGTCAAAAAACGTGTGTTTTATAAGCAAATCCAGTGTTTTAAGCGGTTTATGGTCCCCCTCGATCTCAAAATGGCTTGACGATTTTGGTATCATTTTCTATGTAATTATTTACGCTGAATCCAATAGTGATACGTTCGAATGATTCCGACTGCAAGAAAGTGGATTTTTCGAAGAAAACCTTCAGTTTTCGTACATAAAATACGCATTATTCGTAGATATGGAAGATATCATAAAGTAATACCTTTCTACTCAACAAAAACTTCAATCAGCTAGAAATTCGGTGTTTTTATTTAGTAGAAAGGTGTTACTTTATGTACGATGCGAATTTTATGTATGAAAAACGAAGGTTTTCTTCGAAAAATCCACTTTCTAGCAGTCGGAATCATTCGGAAGTATCACTATTGGATTCAGCGTAAATAATTACATAGAAAATGATTCCAAAATCGTCAAGCCATTTTGAGATCGAGGGGGACCATAAACCGCTTAAAACACTGGATTTGCTTATAAAACACACGTTTTTTGACATTCAAACTTCATTTACTCTTCCAATTTGGATGTTAAAAAGAAAAATTGATAGACCGTGGGAAAGCTGAAATTTGAGCATGTTTTCTCCGAAGAGCGCCCATCCAAATGGGCAGGGATTTAGAGTGAAAACGTTGGTCGAAGAAAGTCAAGTTTCAAAAAAAATTTTAAAGTTCGCTTTTTGACTTGATTTTTTGATACTATCTTATTGCTAAAAATTTTTGATTTTGCGTTAGGTAGCTTGGTAATTTAACGCTCTTTCTAACGGTGTAGTCAGATTTGAATTTTCAGGAGAAATAAGGGAAGTTATGACCATATCAGTGCCGTGAGGTCGAAAACGCGAAAAAAAACTTTAAAGTGAAAAAAATAGAATTTTGAGTGGGTTAAAAGAAAATTGCTAGGAGACATTTTTTGTTGGAAATACCTTGTAGAATTGAACCATGAAGTTATGCCCATCGAAAGGGTAGACACCCTGTATATTTATGATTTATAGGAAAATCGATATACGTATAAATTAATTTGTTCCAGAAGTTAATTTATTTAAATTATTAAAAAAAATAATAAAAAATCTAATGGGGTTAGAAATATTATTTATGACGTGGGTACATGTATATATACCTATATAGGTGTAAAGTAAAGTAAAGTAAACAACCTCACGGCCCCGCAAACAGTTCGAGTCGAGTCTCCAGAGACACATGCCGCAACTCGCTCGGCCACAGCTGAACCCCCCTATACACCTATACACCTATACACCTATACACCTATACACCCTATACACCTATACACCTATACACCTATATAGGTGTATAGACGTGTACGTAGGTATACGTGTGTGTGTTACGTGTGTATGTGAACATAGATATAAGAATATAGAAAAGGAAGAAAACAGTGTATGCTTACAAGTAATGGGAGTATTTCTAACCCTATAATATAACCCAATTATGCCGTGTGAAACTAGGTGTCGCAAAGTCAACCATGTCTTCTATTATAATATTAATATTGTGAATTTTACGAATTTCAAATAATATATGTCCTCTGTTTATTTCTCTTTTCAGTAAGATGTTCGGAAGACGAGGAAAGACTGGTCCGAGACTTATTCAGAGGCTACAACAAACTAATTCGGCCAGTACAGAACATGACTCAGAAAGTTGACGTCCGATTTGGGTTGGCTTTCGTTCAACTCATTAACGTCGTGAGTACAATCAAGTCAAATCATAGTTAGAGATAGTATGTACTAGATGGTGGTTACCCCACTGGTAAATAACTTCGGAAATTATTTTTAAAAAAAGAAAAAAAAAACACCCCCAAGTCACCGTATAATTCTAATTTCCTACACAAAAAAGATTTATTATTAACCAAGAATATTGATAAATAAGATAGTTATTTTTCAAAAACTATTCATTTACTTCCAATATTATTTATTTAAAATTAATTTTTATTTTTTTAAATTTTAACTAAAAAATTTTTGATTTGTTAGCGAGAAATAAAAAGAAAGAAAGCATTGTTGATTCATGAGATTGATGCGATTCTGCTAATAATTTTATCGTTCACTGTCTCACGTTTATTCTTTGTTTACACACCCTTCCCGTGGAAAACCCCAGAGAGAAGGGGATCATCGAGCAATGGAATCAGTTTGGTTAGAAAGGCGGATACGTCACAACATACAGATTGCTGCTCCATTTGAAATTTCCATCTTCCTTAAATTCTCAAAATTTTTTAACGCTTTTTGAACACTATGGTTTTTTTTTCATATCAATGAACCCTCTTCGAGAAATTTTTTTTAAATTTTGAGGCAAATTCCCCCATTACTTTGTATTAGCTCCCTTGAGTGACAGTTTCAATGGAGTTTTCCAAGGTTGAAGGTTCATGGGATTCACACAGAAGTCCCGCTGGCTCCGCATCCTCAAGATAGAGTAAAATTATTATCTAGTTATTCACCACTCTTATTGTTATAGTGTTAGTTTATGGTCACAACCACAATTGCAGTTTATCTTTTGACGCCTTCGTGCACTTCAACCAAGTATCCATCCTTTCATAAGAAGAATTATGGAATAACAAGTAAGAAACATTACAATGTTTTTCTGTTTTCAGAATGAGAAGAACCAAATCATGAAATCTAACGTATGGTTAAGGCTGGTGAGTCAGTTATTGAGTTAATATAATCAAGTACCAACCTAAATGAACCCAATATTGAGTCTCTGATCAATGATGATTTACATCTAACTCGAATATCTGAATTCCTCCAGGTGTGGAACGATTACCAGCTACAGTGGGATGAAGCAGATTATGGGGGCATTGGCGTTCTCCGGTTACCGCCCGATAAAGTGTGGAAGCCCGACATCGTACTGTTCAACAAGTGAGGACTCTCATACGATTGCCTTCCAAACAAATCGTAGTGGCCATAAGCCCTTTGGTTCATCTGAGAACGGCTTGGTTAGCTGGTACTGGAGTGGGGTTACATTTCGCTGAATGCAGTACGCAGAGTTGAGAATATGCGATAGAAAATTCAAATTTTATTTATTTACGTGAAAAGTAAAGAAGTAAAGTAAAGGAAACAACCATTTCAGGTTGAATTTCCGTCCCACTACCATTCATGGTATCGAGGACGTGATCAACTGTCTTCCAAAGGGAAGATAAGAATTGGTTCTGATTATTTCGCTCAACAAAATTATTTATCGTCTCACCCGCTTAAGTGGAGCGGGGCTCACCAAACGGTCCGACTCGAAAAATTATGAAGACTTGCGATACTCCCTTCGAGCGGTCATCAATCCAGGTAATCTCTCGAGCCGACCGGCCTTAACTTCGGAAATATTACGGGAATCGGTTTATTAAACTATCTAGCGTCAGATTGATTTATGTATTTTTTCACATTATTTGATGTTACTCCAATTGGAATAGTTGAAAATAGAGAATATCCCTTCAAACTTGGAATTGTAATTAGCGAAATAGAACACCACTCTTAGGTACCTACATGTCCATTTAATTATGATGATTTTAACAACGGAATTTTGAGAATGAAATGTTTCCAGTAGCACTAATCATCCCAGCGAATATCTATCATATTTACATACTAACTATTATTTGTATGAGAATTGATGAATTGAATTCCACTTTTCAGCGCCGACGGAAATTACGAAGTGCGGTATAAATCGAACGTCCTGATTTATCCTAACGGCGAAGTACTTTGGGTTCCACCTGCAATTTATCAAGTAAGAACAATTTTTCTAGCAAATTTTATTGTTCAAACAGTTTACCAGTTATGGCTCAATATGTATGCCACACTATGTATAAACATCCAGATAGCGGATCTGTGTATTTTTACAATAGATACTGTAATCTATAACAACTTACATCAGTTATTGGAACAAAAACCTTCCGATTGGGGCAAAAATGGGTAAATGCGTATCACTGTAGTTTCTACAATAAAATTAGGTTTTCGCTATGGGTTTCACAAAAAATTATGCTAGATTATTTTTTGCAATCATCTCGTGTAGTTTATCGTAAGAAGAAAGTGATCAACAACGATAAAATTGAGTTGAAATTACTTAAAAACGTGGACATTTACTTCAAATTGATCCTCCATAAAATGTGCAGTAATATTAAAAGTTTCGAGGGTTGGTTAGAATAGATAGATCGATGATAATGTTCGAAGTTTGAAGATGTAACATAAAGATCCCATCGCTACCCATCAATGTTATTGAAATCAATTCATTACCAGTAGTAACCAAAAGTTCACCTCTCCACCTCAAAAACAATATACTCTTAATACCAATATGTGGATAAAAACGCAGCACATGATCATACAACGGTTCACTATTTTTTTGTAAAAATCTTTCCAAAAAAACTTTCCCGTCAATAGAACTTATCAACCACATTATCGCGCATGGTTGTTAATCAAGATTACTTTATCGGAAAGTTCCCACCAGCAAAACTTTGTTATCCCAAAGTTGTGGGCGCCTTCATTAGGAAATTTTATTCTTGGTTGCTAAGGATGCACAACCGAGTACAACACTAAACACTATTCAGAGAAACGAACGACGATCACCTTTAATTAGCTGATATTCGAATGGAGATTAGGTCTATCTCCGCCGGTGAACTGTTGTTTGCGATTCACCCTCGTGTTTCTGGTTTATTGCTAGTCCATCCCCTTACGTCCTCAAAGGGAATGAACGGTTTGTCGTACAGAGCTCTGGGTGGTCTCATTCGATTTTAACAATTCAATTCTATTTTAAATTGGAAAACACAATACCTTTATATCGAAAGTTCTTGAGCTAGGGCGATTTGAACATTTCAGCTCTTACTTTCACTCCATACATTTTTTTTGATAAAAACAATACTAGAGTTTTAGAGCCAGAGCGATTTAAAAATTAGAACCCCTATTTCTCACCCCTGAGAAGTGACTGAAATCAACCAAAAGCTTCACAGCACAACTAGACCCTAAATGGGGCCCATAAGGCACATTTTCCATTCAAAATCGGTCCATGGGAACTAAGGAAAGTGCCACGTACGGCGGACGGACGGAAATTGTTTATTCGATTTTCGGATTCTACGTATACCTTGAAACAAAAGCTATACAATTTTGAGGGGGGGGGGGGGATTTTTTCTTGTTCGACTCGAAAGGTTGGTTATTGAAAAAAATAAATCAAAATAGAGCAAACACCAGCAGTCCTGCAATTCATGAGGCTCAGCCTTCTTGTTCAACCGTTTGCAACTTTTCCGTGTGTTTGACTTATATCTACTACAATTACCATAACAATCTTAATTTACCGTAAACATGAAAGAATAAGGGCACCGTTGGAAAGGACGTCAAATTTTCTATCTTTCTGGTGCCAGAAAAAAAAACTATTTTTGGGGTCCTGATTGGTAAAAATCAAATCGTAAAGTAATTTTTGTCAAATTGGCAAAATTTCCAATTTTTTCTTTTGGTTGTTAGGGTTTTTCCTCCCCACGGTTTTTCACGTACCTCAAGATCAAAAACTGCACAGAGATCCCAGCTTCCCAGTGGTATAATCAAAAAATGTTTTACATCGGTATTTAAGGGAGAAATTTGTGTTAAAACGCGGAAAAAACATGCATTTTGGTTTATTATTTTCAATATTGAACCTTTGGAATACACCAAGAAAATGTTTTTTTTAACCTCCCCTCAAAATTTGTTGGTTTACGTTTCAAGGTACGTAGAATCCGAAAATCGAATAAACAACTTTCCGTTCGTCCGCCGTACACGGCACTTTCCTTAGTTCCCATGGACCGATTTTGGATAAAAAATGTGCCTTAAGGGCTCCATTTGGGGTTTAGTTGTGCCCCGAAGCTTTTGGTTGATGTCAGTCACTTCTAAGGAGTGAAAATTAAGGGTTAAAATTTTCAATAGAGCACTAGCTCGAAAACTCTCGAAATAAAAGTATAGTTTTTCTCCAATTTGAAATAGTATTGAATTTAAAAAAATTTTTAAGACCACGCGGAGCTCTGCAGGACAAACCGTTCGCTCCCTACGAGTTGAATTTACGATAAACCAGCGTGAATCGCAAAAGAGGCCTATTTTCCGTTCAAATTTTAGCTGACCAAAATGCGATCGTTGTTCGTTTTTTCGAGTTGTACTCAGTTTTGCGTCCTTAGTAACCAGTAATCGACTTTCCTAATAATTAGGGCAACCTTAAATCCCTGTTCCTTCGAACTGAGTATGAAGCGTTTATTTCTCCCAAATAAACTTGATTGTGAGGTAGGTATGTGTTAGGTATCTTGGGTTGGTAGAAGGCGAAAATGGCAAAACCGTGTTCTTTGCAGACGAGTGATCTATATAGATAAATAGTAAACCTTTGTGTAATAATTTGCAGCGTTTTTTCAACGAAATCGACGATTTGTCGAGGGTTCGGTGCTTGGGAGAAGCGGCGGCGGTGTAAACCCCGGAGTCCTTATGGGACTTTTCGGTTCTTAACATGGGACACCCTGTATACCTAACGGGCACCCGCGCAATAAATTATAATGGGTGGGTGGGGGGGGGGTGCATGATAAAAAAAAAAACATTTTAATCAAAAGTAGACCTCGTCCTGAGAATTTTGACACCAGCCGTTCTCTTTTTGGATGAGTAGACCTTTTTCTATGATTTTTCAGTTTCGAATGTTTATGACGTCACTCGCCACTCCCGCCTGGGCAGGACCCCCCTGCCCACTGTGACGTCATAAGCATTCGAAACTTTGAAAAATCATAGAAAAAGCTTCTTCTCACGCTAGAAGGTCGCGGTTGGTGTCAAAATTCTCAGAATGAGAACTAGTTTAGATTAAAAATAACAATAAACGGTTTTTCCGTGCGCACACCCCATTGTAAAGAAATATCGAAAAAAAAGTACTCATTTACTTATTTTTATTTTTCAATAGAATAAAGATAATCTTGAATGAAAAACACTACTGGGAACTGCGAAATAACAAAATAAATATCAGTAGAAGGGTTTGTTATGCCCAGACAACACATAGATGTAGGTATGTACGAAATGGCCTGGATTCGAAAGTTCTCCGGCAGGTAGTTGGTGTGAATGCGTTGTTGTTGGTGGGTGATTCCATCCTTCTATATCCACATCATGGATAATTATGAGCATAATAGATTTATATTTCTATGGTTGTTTCAGAGCTCTTGTACGATTGACGTTACCTACTTTCCATTCGACCAGCAAACGTGCATCATGAAGTTTGGTTCGTGGACGTTTAATGGTGATCAAGTGTCCTTAGCGTTGTACAATAATAAAAATTTCGTAGATCTTTCGGACTATTGGAAATCGGGTACATGGGACATCATCGAAGTTCCAGCTTATTTGAATCTTTATGAAGGGAATCAACCTACTGAAACAGATATTACGTTTTATATAATTATTCGAAGGAAAACATTGTTCTACACAGTCAATCTTATACTGCCGACAGTGCTTATCTCGTTTCTTTGTGTCTTAGTATTTTATCTTCCTGCAGAGGCTGGAGAAAAAGTGACCTTGGGTATTAGTATTTTACTGTCACTGGTTGTGTTCCTGTTACTTGTATCGAAAATATTGCCTCCCACGTCACTCGTGCTACCTCTAATTGCCAAGTATTTACTATTTACATTTATCATGAACACTGTGAGTATATTAGTCACCGTGATAATTATCAACTGGAACTTTCGAGGACCAAGGACCCATAGGATGCCGCCTTGGATTCGACTCACGTTCCTCTACTACCTGCCCATCTTCCTTCTCATGAAGCGACCCAAGAAGACGAGGCTGCGGTGGATGATGGAGATGCCTGGGATGACTGCGCCGCCCCATCCGTCCTATGGGTCGCCTGCTGAGCTGCCCAAGCACATCGCGCCGCCTGCACCTGGCAAGAGCAAGATGGAGGTCATGGAACTGTCTGATCTTCACCACCCCAACTGCAAGATAAATCGCAAGCCCAGCACTGAGAGGAGAGAGAGCGAGAGCTCAGACTCTCTCTTGCTCTCCCCTGAAGCTTCCAAGGCGACTGAAGCTGTTGAATTCATTGCTGAACATTTGAGAAACGAAGATCAGTACATTCAAGTAAGTTTAACAGGCTCCTAATTCTAATTTTTTATGGGCCCTGGTGACCTAGGCGATATTACTATATGCCAAAACCGAGGAATGTTCATTCTTCAAAGTTAACATTTTGCTTCCGAGTCTACCAAAGTTGCGGAATTATTGTTTTCACTTTCCAAGGTTAAATAAAAAAAAAAAAGGTTCTCTAAAAAAACATTTTAACTCGCGTTTCACGATTTAGACCTCTTTTTTTTAACAATTTTGGTTCCGTATCTGTCTGTGCGTCTGTCATCAGATCCTTGTAACGCACGAAACTGTACGAATTTACTGTTCGATGTCGATGAGATTATCAGAGATTGTTCAGATTGGCGTGTAGATGACCCCCTATGAAAATCATCGCCCGGGGCTGATAGTACTCTCAGCGCAAGCGCAAACGGAAAATCCTTCTAAGGGCGGTAACTTCTACATTTTCCTCCCGAATTCGATGAAGTTTTGAGAGATTTTGAGGGTTGGCATGTAGATGGTCCCCTATGAGGGTAGTGCGAGGTACTTAGAGATTGATGTTTTGAGATTTGCTGCAATGATTATCCATGCAGGGTTATGGATATGAGGAAGCTATGTGCCAACCACTAGGACGTTTTTCAGAATCTAAAAGACTGCAGAATGCATCCTCACTGATTTCGTTTTCAATAGCTCATTCATCAAGTGGTGTTTATTCATTTCGGAGTTATCTCCTTCAACAGTGATTAAAGTCTAATAACTGATCTAAACTTTTGCTTCCGAGTCTACCAAGGTAGCGGAAGCTTTGTTTTCACTTTTCAAGGACGAAAAAAAAAGTTCTTCAAAATCAAAATTTTCACTTGCGTTTTAGACCTTTCTGAACAATTTTGGTGCAGTGTCTGTGTGTCTGTCTGTCTGTCATGAATTCCTTGTAACGCGCATAACTATACGAAGTTATTTTCCGATTTCAATGAAATTTTCAGGGATTGTGCGGGTTGGTGTGTAGACAGTCCCCTATGAAATTCATCATTCCCGGACTGATAGAAGCGACTGCGCATGCGCAAACGTGAATTCCTTGTAACGGCCATAACTTCTACATTTTCCATCCGATTTCAATGAAATTTTCAGGGATGTTACAGATTAGTAATTAGATGGTTTCCTATGAGAATTACCACCTTCGGACTGATAGTAGCCACTGCGCATGCGCAAACGTGAATTTCCTTGTAACGGCCATAACTTCCACTTTTTCTACCCGATTTCGATGAAATTTTCAGGGATTATGCGGATTAGGTTATAGATGGTCCCCAATGAAGATCACCACCTTCGGACTGATAGTAGCCACTGCGCATGCGCAAACGTGAATTTCCTTGTAACGTCCATAATTTCTACATTTTCTACCCGATTTCAATGAAATTTTCAGGGATGTTACTGATTAGTATTTAGATGGTCCCCTATGAAAATCACCACCTTCAGACTGATAGTAGCCATTGCGCATGCGCAAACGTGAATTCCTTGTAACGGCCATAACTTCTACATTTTCCATCCGATTTCAATGAAATTTTCAGGGATGTTACAGATTAACTTGTTTTGATGTTTTGAGGTTAACTACTATGCATCGGATCATCTATACAATCGGGTTATGGATACGAGGAAGCTATGTGCCACACCCACTTGACAGACTTTTTTTAATGCGTTGGTCGACCTCAGCTTGACACAATTTCATTCTAATTAAAAAACATCCAATAGGGGCTGTAAGAGCTGGCTTGGTGCCTGTCACTATGCTAATGACAGCCCGTCACGTTGAATATTGGATCGGGTAAGGAAATTTGGAAGGCTTAAAACTGACCAAGTTTTGATTATAGGTTTTGGGAACGTTTTAAAGAAGGAAGGCAAGATTTTCGTCAAAGATACTGACTCTAGATCGTTCAACCACCGAATCCCTGGCCCTTGAGGCCAGGTGCCCTATATGTATACAAGTTCCCCCACTAAAGGTCTGGGGAATTCCCCAGGGGCCCTGGAAAAACCAGGAGAATGACCCCTGGTTTGTTGTGGCTGTGGTTGGATGACCTAGGGATTTGTTTTATTTATGTAAAATATGATATATAAATAAATAGTGGTACCTCACATGGGTTAAAACTAACGGTATGGAAAGAGGAAAGTGCAATTCTCGTAGATGAAGTCAAAACCATTGTGCGATCTACAGAATATTTTCAAAGAAATTCCGAATAATTAGATGGTACAAAATATGAGTTAAAAGAACGATGAAATGGAGACAGGAACTGTAGGTTTGGGATATCGTGCTCTGTTGCTGTTTTGCACAGCATTGAGTACTGCGACGTTACTGGAAGGAATCACTACCATAATGCACATTTACGAACCATTCCATAATGTACATTTATTAAAGACAAGTGTTTTGAACTGAGCTCACGTAAAATTAGGAAGAATATTAAATTACTGGGAAATTTCACTGTGTCATCTGACTTACTAATTTTGACTCTGAACCAATTTTGGTAGGAAGTTACCGGCTTACCACATTTTTAGGTACCAGTTTCTAGTCTGTTAAAACCGGGATGCCGAAAGTACTGGCTTTTTGTCTGTCAAAACCAGGTTACCGAGAGTTAATGGAGGTTAATGGTGATATTTTGAGCTTCAGGTTTGCAAATTGGGGTGTTATACTTCTGGTTGGTTGACTACTTTCTCAACCCGAGTATTTGTTGGGGCCTGATACTTTGTTTGGAGACTACCCTAGACAGCTGTCGGGGAGGACTTACCACTTGTTTATTGAAAAAAAAAAACAATCCTACAGGTGTTGGAGTAACGACAAACAGACTTCCATAATTGGGACGACGATAACGACAAACTAATTATTCAGCAATAAAATATATAAATACTTATCATAACTCTCGAACCAACATGATGTTCGATCACATAATTTACTCCTCATCCTTTCTTTTACAGATTCGAGAAGATTGGAAGTACGTTGCTATGGTCATCGATAGGTTGCAGTTGGTATTATTTTTCATTGTAACTACAGCTGGTACTGTAGGTATTCTCATGGATGCACCGCATATATTCGAGTACGTAGATCAGGATAGAATCATAGAAATATACAGAGGAAAGTAAATAATTATAACGTTAAGAAAATTCACAAACATTGTTTCTACTGCGCTGGCACAGCCTAGGGTGTTTAACGGGTTTCGGTAGAATATCATTTATGGAGAAGACTAATAAGGAGATACCAGATCCTGGCAATCCCATTAACAGCTCAAAACTACCAATGGATGTTGCATTATTTTCGGTAATAGTGTTGTGAACGTGTTTATTATAATTAACTCAGTTTAAAGGTTGCCTGTGTTCACTGCAGAGTGGTTGTTGGGGAGTCGAATGAATGATATCGTGAGTGCTTCCATAATTCAATCAGTATTATAAAATAAGTTATAATATAGGTATCCAATTATATGTGTATCATTGGGTCGTAAAACAGTGGCGTCGCCATGGAGATAGGAAGACATTTTAGAGAAACTTTGGGTGTAAGAAAAAAAAAGCTGAAATGCCAAAGATACCAGTTTTATGCCCACAAAATTCGTGTCTCTGCAACTGCGCCTTCAAAATGACACACGGCTCCCAACTCGAAAAAAGTTGAAAATCGTGGGTAAGAAAAAATGGTACCTGGTTACACCTGGTACCATGTGTACTTTCCAAACTGGACAGAAGTTGGACAAATTTGTTGACATGAATTGAGAGGTGAGGGTAAAACTCGATTAAAAAAATATTCCCTACCAAGTACAACTCTTATGTACGAACATCCCAGAAATCATATACGACAGGGTAACGAAGAATGTGGGAAGAAAAATTTGAATAAAGTCAAAAAATTGCGATCAAAAGTTGATCAAAAAAAATCCTACTTGATGAGTGAATGAGCGAATTTACAATGATATATTTTTACCGGTTTTTAGCTGTTTTGGAACTAAGATAATTTTACGCCGATTCTGAATAACTAAACTCCAATATCAATATGTTTAAGATAGTAATTTACACAAAAAGTTCGAAACAACACGTTTTTAGCTCATATTTTTTGAAAATTTGATTCCTCAAATTTGTCCAAAAATGTTTGCCAACAAATTCATCTTTTCTCTTGTTGTTATAAATACGTTGGCACACTTTTGGCGTTTTTATATGTGGTAGTAAAGTAACAACCTTCACAGATCGAATTTTCGTCCGACTGCCATTTCCTGGCGTCACGGACGTCATCAGCTGTCTTCCAGAGGGAAGATTAGAATTGGTTATCAGATGAGTTCTTGAATGATTTACCTCATGACTACTTGTTGCCTCACCGCCATAAGTGGAGAGGGGTTCACCAATGAGCCTACTCAAAATTTGTGATCCCATGGTCACCAATCGAAACAATCACCCCAGCCGACTGGTGATCTCATGGGAACTGGTTCATTCAACGGCCGCTTGAGCATAATATGTCGCACCCCGAGAATTGGACTGTAACAAATCAAACATCTCTAATTTCGGGAAATCAACTCATAAGTTTATCGTTTCAAAGGTAGTTGACAAAATCGTGATTTTCTAGTTCTTATTTTTTCTGCTTGTAAGTACTAATTCTTGGGGAGTCCAACTGTCATTCTGGAGAGCAAAAATTTAATTAAAATTCTTGAGCAAGTTTCCCTCAAATTTGAAAAGTTTTGAGAAGTAACTTTACTACCTGAGAAATTCGTTGAAAAATAGAGAGTTGTTTCGTTACTCACCATGATGATCTTCTGCTTGTAACTGAGGCATCTTCGGTGTGCACAAACTATCTGCCGCAGAAAATTAAAAAAATATTCCTTTGAGCTCTCGACGTTGTTGTCACGTGGCTATCACAGCACTCCGTTGCCGCCCTAGTGGTGCAGGGTATCGAACGAGCATTCGTTCGATGCTCAGGCAGTGCAAACAGTCGCTTCGAGCCGAGCAATGTTCGCGAGCAAGGTTTGCTCGTGCTCGAGGCTGATCCGTCCGATGTCGGTTTTCCGACGAATCATCAACGGGACGCTCGTTCGTCGCTCGCTCAGTGTAAACACCCCGGACTGGTGTTCGTGGAATCGAATCTAGTTCCAGCCATGATATTGAAGGTGTCACATCTCTCCCGTTTGATTTCGACTTTTTCGCGATGGAGTGGGAAAATGAAAAGTCTGTTGTTAATTTCCCTGTATGAGGGGTTCCCTGTGGCAAACCGACCACAAACTTTATTTTAATAAAATAAAGAAAAGTGACGCCTGGGAAGCCATTGCTGCGGAGCTTCAAACACCGAATGACACCGTGAAAAGCAAAATGACTTCCATGCTGGCTTCGTACAAGGAAGAACAGAGAAGAAAATTCGAAAGGGACAGGAAAAGGCAAGTGGCTACCTTTTGGTTTATTTACTTATTTTTGAGAACAAGAAAACATGATTGAGTTGGGTATCGTTCTCCATGTAATTTTGGCTGCTGTAGAAGTCACCAGTCGCTAAAAATCGCAGCGTTATTGCCAACCGAACTGCTGCTGGATCGCTCTCTTGGAAGTTGGTGTCGCTTTTGGAGATGATTCCTTCAATTTTGTGCAGTATGAGGGTGAAATCTTCTTGTGACATGCGACTGAAATTGTTGAACAGCCCACTGTCATCCTTCAAATCCTTCAGCAATGAAGAATGCTTTCTTACCCGCAGAAACGAATGCCACATGTGGCGCCTTTTTCTTTTGTGATTTTCCTTCTTTAATAGGTGATCTAAAACCACAATTGATTCAGCGGTAACCGCAGCTCTCGATAACACAGGTGCCATCTTATCGCAGGATATGCTCGCGAGCGACTGATCGGCGGAAATGATCGGGCAGTTTAAACGAGGCTTTAGGCTTGTAACGAATCAAGTCAAAATTCATTATTGTTGCGGCCAGAATGGCAAAACAATAGTCAAACTACAAACAAAACAAAACTCGGAACAAATACAACAATAAAAAGGGGACGTATAAGGCTACACAGCTCTCTATGTTGCTAAAAACTAAATGAAAAATTATTTTATATTATTTTATAAAGTGCTGCATTTATCAATAAAAACTTTATCCTACGTTTGAAGGACTTGCATGTTAAGGAAAGTACGTTTTCAGGCAAAACATTATGAAACCTGACGCCATTCTGCATCGGGTCACAACGCAAAGAAGAAGTGAGGCGTACTGGATTGGGTCGTAAATTATTACAAAATCGGGTATTGTGGGTATGAATGTCTATCCCAGCCTGAAGGAAGCAAGAGCTCCTATGAACCAAGTACAAGCACGTGTACACGTATAATGCTGGTATAGTTAGGCAATTCATTTCTTTGAAGCGACCCCGACAACTTTCCGCATAACCAAGATTCAATAGTATCCTAATTGCCGATTTCTGCAACTCGAGCAACCGATTGCTGCAACGACACTAACTCTACATGTAGAGCTCGTCGAGATCTAACTGCCTAAATTTATAACTAGAAATTCAAGATTTTTGACTTGACACAGACCTATCCCCGGGGTGCAATATGTATGTGTACGAATATACGAGTATTTTTGTGTGTATACTGTTAAACTTCACAAAATGTAATAGAAAGTCCAAAACGGTTTTCCAAAATTAAATTTTCATAATTTCCTTTACTAAAATTGTTGAGGTCATTATAGTAGCTTCAATTTCTTCCAAAATTCGCTAAAATGGGAAAGGAAGAAGACTCAAGATTTCCTTCACTCGTGTTTCTGTTATTACGTCTTCAAAATTCAAGATGGCTCCCGACTTGATAAGTCATTGTATTATTCGAAAGAATAGTATAATGTTGAAAATAAACAATACTTAATTTGGAACTCCCGGACTCATTGACAATTACAACTAGATAATTTCTATTAAAAACACGTTCAATATTTTTCTGAACGGTCACTAAAGGTCATCGGAATTTCCCAATTTTTCCAACTTTTGGTTCTAAGTACGTCAACTATCAACTATTATTCCTAGTCAATCAACTATTACTAGTCGTAAATTGAATATGAAATACAAGGTTCGAAGTTGGGATGCTTTGTGTGAAATATTTGAGAAACATACGCGCTGGAGTAGTGACATTCCTAGCCTACCATTTGAGTCTTGCGGCGCCACTGACTTCGCAATTTTGATTTTGCTCTGAAGCACAGAGCTAATGGAATCAGACCCCAATTGAATTGAAAGTGACGGTAGCTTCACCTTACCTACTCATTTTCATACTTTCAGAGCATCATAATTTGAAACTACTGACGTGTACATAGACGATTTTTCCAGTTTCAACAAATCACCTTTGGAGGTTGATGATTCCAACTGTCTAGCCGAAACGAGCTGTGCCAGTGTGCGAATGTAAAAATTGAAATTCACGCCGTTTGTTAAATAATTATTCACGTTTTTCAAGCATGCAAATATTTGATAAAGGAATACGATTTTTGTACCAAGAGTTATGCTAGATGCAGATGGTGCTCCATGCACTTTAGATGACCTTGCATAATATTTGTTCGATTATTATACCCAACATCATACGGCAGAATATTATTCGATACTCAATAATTAGCTAGGTAAAATATTTATAGAAGTCTGCACATGGTGATATATATGTTATTGTAATAAGTAGTAACCATAGTACTCATAAATAATTAATAAATTATTCAATTACGAGTATTAAATCCTAATCGACCTTTTAAGACGAGAGTAGATTATTACGTTCAAAGCATACATTGATTATTTCAAAAGATGTCACCAAAAGATGACAACTCAGGTATTACGTATTTGTCAATGCAATACTTCTACGGCCCTAAATACAGTGATAATTTGTGTGTTTCGAGGTGAAGATGATAAATTAATCTTCAATTGGTTCGTAAAGGTACTGTTGTAGGTTAACCCTTATATTTCAATTCTAGTCAATGTGCACAGTATGCAGATTTGCATTCATTAAAGTGTATATTGTGTCATCAGTCAAACGCAAACTGTATAGAATGCAATAACAATATTGTGATAAATTGAAAACTCCACAAAAACAGGTAACACGAACAAGATAATTTGGTAATAGTTCTCACGTGGTTTATTTAGGAAAATATTCAGTAGTGGCCTTCATGAAACATAGTAAATTCAATTGATTACACAGCTGTTCAAAACAAGGAAGCTCGAGGTAGAAGAGTCGCGGGAATTGTATGCATTGTTCACCTTCTGTGCGGAGGACCTACGAAGCGGTCACACAAACATACACACACACACCCTCCATTACATACTTCATTTGTAGTCTTTTTTGCCTTCTTCGCATTAGCTATAAACCAGATCGGTCAGATATCATTGACCTATTTTTTCCTTGACAATTCAGATGGCAGGGTTGGCACGAATTTGGGACCCGCATTGAAGGTAAGGTTTAGGATCTAGACGTGCAAGCAATGAGGAATTTCACCATGTCGGAATTTCCTAATTTTGACCCCAAAATCGGATTTTGCACCTCGAAAAACCCCTTACGGTAAACTTTCAGCCCGTACTTCCTAATTTACGAATAAACAAAACAGTGTAGAGAATAAGAACATTAAAAAAACGGGAGGATGACGTCAACCTGGAATAGTTCATTTACGGCCGCTTGAAGCGCTAAAATCGTGAAATCTATCCCCAGATGCAACATTTCACAAAACCAGTAAAGTTCGAAATCGAAAAACTGAAGAAAAAAATAGAAAAAGCAAGATGGGGAAAATTAGGTTTCCCCTGTTTTTGTTTGATAACGTTCCTCTTAGATAACACGATTTCGTTGTACCATCGAGCAACACTGGGAGGAGGCGGCGATCCGAACAGCCAATCAGCGAGCGTTCCCGCTTCCCGTTGAAGAGGTCCGTTTTCCCTGTTTTTTGATTGATTCCCAAAAATAACAGGGGACTTATTTTCCGAAATCAACCCGATTTTCATCTATCCCACACCATTAACTATCCAGGAAAAATGCAAACAGAATTCGATGAAATTGCTCATTGTCGTAGATTGGCTCTCATTCCTGAGTAGAATACTGTCGTCCAAAGTAAAATAGCCGTAGGGTAAATTTTTGTCGATTTTTGGGTTTTAGAATGGTTAAATTCGTAATTTTGAGTTCTGCTTGATCATTCAGAAAGAAAAATTGGGGAAAATGTATTACAAAAGTTATTCCTCAAAAATACCTACGGTGTTTTGCGTTTTGCAAGGGTTTCCAACAATAAAAAATAAAACAGTAGCGATTCTTCCATCGAAAAGAGACCCAGGACGTAAGGTCCAAGACCAACAAGTAGGGTATGCTAAACCACGACCACCACGATTCTGACCTCAATTGAGGGACAGGCAGGTGATGCTTTGACCAAGGTCGGTGCATCGGTAGCCCGGGGCTCCCCTCTCCCGTGGTACTGGTGATTGGGATGAGTAATCAGCCTTTTACGGCAATACTACTATCCCCAGAAGCCCGACAAGGTAACAAGCCCGGAAGCAGAGAATTTGTGCTGTACTTGTACCTGCTCCCTAACCGCTCTACTTCTGTCAGAGGCACATGTCAGTGCCCTAACATTAAGGGGGTACAGAAGAGGGAGGGCCATTTAAGCACAGCAGCATGAATCCCAAAAAGGCAGGATACGTTCTGATAACTGAAACTATCAGCCGAATGGAGCGGGAATGTGGATCTCAGATGGCCCCTCTGTCGCACCAAATATCCAACTGACAATGTCCTGAAAGGAGTAAGTAGAGACTTCTTCCCATTGCAGCAGAACATCCCTAAGTGGCTATAATGTGAATCAAGCATCCTTAAAAAGCATATTCATGTCCCAGCCGATGTGTTTCCCCAAATTCTTTTTTCTAACGATCAATTCCAAACCTTTTTCATAAGTAATTGAAACGCCCTACACCACTTTAAAATATAAACAATAAATTATAAAAATGAGGACAGATGAGAGAGTGTTTTGATCATGAGAATGAAAAGTATCAAAAAACAATGGATTTAACCCCTTTTGGACCATGGTATCACTAGTGTCACCGAAATCATTTTGGGAATTCTGAAGCTGTCCCAAGGTGTCACCAGATTAACTAGATTTAAATTGCAATTGAAAAACTAATACACAGAGCTGAATTGTTTAAACAATTTTTTGAAAGTTATTAAAAGTAAAAAAATAGTGTTATGAGAAAAATGTTGAAAATTTTGTCAGTGATTTCTTTGGAGATTTTTGCTACAACTCTTTGAGACTTCCAATAGCCCACAAAAATTCTGCTGTCTGGTTACTCCGGTGACACCTTGAGAAACCTGTGGAGTCCCTGAGATGTTTTCGGTGACACTAGTGGTACCATGGTCAAATTAGGGTTAAGGAGGCGATTATTGTGATTATACAGTCACTAAAGGCCAAAAGTACATCGAACGGTGAAATGCGCCCCTTGCAAGGGAAAAATCTTTCCAAATCCTTCAGGATGACCTACCGGCCTCTAGAGGCCTCTTTCCACTCTATAGTGGCGATCGGAGCAGATAGTAATACGACTGTTGGAACTTCACAGATGTAGGTATCTCACAATGAACATAACTCAAAACCATCATTCGTATAGCTGCGTCTCTTGTATTCTCGTAGTGCTACATATTTTTGTTGACAGAATTTATCTGAAAGTGTAAATATGAAAACTTTCGATTTCACTGTTATAAATCTACAAAAATAGGCGTGAAAACTGCTTGCATTTCCAAATTCAGTGACCTTGAAACCATACAGATTCACTGCCACTCTTCTTGTACCTTGACCTTCATAGTTCCTTGTGTAGCTGTGTTTAATATGATTCAGTGTTGTTCTGAATGTGTTGGCGTCTTGCGAGAAATTCCTATCAAAGTATGAAGAACTTCTTATAGAGCGATATCATACCTAATAAGTTCCTCCTAAGGCAGGTACCTAAGCGATTATTGAAATAATTCTTCTTCACGAGTAGCATAAGTTCACTAAAGAGAGTTCCATTATAGCTCCTGGAACCGGTGAGTTCCTGGAATGGGCCTTACAGCTACTTTTGCAAGGCGGTGATAGCTTAGTAAGTAGTGTTATTCCATTAAAAAAACAGTAAAAATAACAATTAAAATAGGTAACAGAAACAATACAATAAATTATATACAATTTAAAAAAATCTTGTCAGTTGTTGTTTTTGTACTAATTTTAGTCGGGTTGGGTGGATTAACTAGGGAGGAGGAATGAAGTACATTCGTTATTTTTCATAATAGTTATTTGTCAACAATTCACAGTTATTTAAACAATCTGTTAGATAGTTTCCTTACGATTCTCTTACCTTTCACCTTGAATGAGAAGTATGTTACGACCTACGCTGTTATGTCCTGCCTGAGGAGGACATCATGGAACAAGTATTTATAGTTATTCCATGAGGACATTTTGTGACGTGGGTTCGGTTTTGTTTATTAGAAGCACATCTGCCCAATCTCAATATACTTGCGAGTATTCTAGCACCACCCAAAGTAGGCTCCTATCTAATTGGTTGTACGAGAGTAGACTAACAATAATTGCTTACAGTGCAAGTGGTAATTCATAATAAGAAGGATTAGTTATTTACAAGCGTATACCAACTATTTAGTGGTTATAACAGAGTATCTGTACAGTTTGCCAATTATTGGGTAGCGTAATTAAAGATGTATAATGTTATTCTATGAATTTGGAGTGCTGATGAAATATTGGTTGTTTTCAATAAAAAGTGAAACATTCGTTGAAAAGGGTGAATGACGCGCATAAAGAAGAGTGAAAATGTATTTTCAACTTGCGTCGCATTTCTTTCCATTGAAAAATTCTGCTCATGTTACAATAAAAATTACGTCCCGGTTAGAAAGGGTTGTTAGTAATTTATATTTTTCACGGTGACGACTTTTTCGGGTTGAAGAGGTTTGTGGAGTCGCTTCCTTGAAGGTTGAATTTCAACGTGGGTAAGGTGTCCAACTCATCTCAATTACTAACGCAATTATACCAATCCATTGAATTTTTTTCATACCGATAAAGCAAGAAATTTCGTATAAAATAGGAATCATGTCTATAATAAATTATTTGTCATTTCTCACCACCTCTACTGTTATTCGTCCTGTTGTGAACGGTTTTTGTGATCTAATAAACATCGAGTCTCCGTCGAGAGAGTTTCTGACAATCACTTGTCCAGGTTTTATTTTATACAATGGAGCGAGTCCTGGACTCCTGGATCAGATTTCAGGATTCATGATCATATCTGAACGAACGTCCAGGACCTTTCCTGACCACGTTTGACCAGGAATACCTCAAACCGAGTGCCTTTTATTCTGAGCCTGGTTCAGAATCAGGTACGGACGAATTTTCTTTGGTACCAAATTACTCACATCGCCTGAGTGAAAAATAAGTGCTGGGAAAGAAATATGTCTAAAGGTACCTAGAAGTAACCTTCTTCTTCTATAAAGTTTGAAGTTTCGGTACCTTCTAAAATATTATTTGGTTATTTAAATATTACCACACCTTACGTGCCAGCATCTAGATTAAAATAATTATAAATTGGGTGTAGGTAAGTTGTAACCAGTTCAAAAATTCAGCCTTAAGTCTGTATCCCTCAGACAGTTTGTTAGGACAGTTGTCCTTGTTGCGAAGGTAGTCCTGACCACGTAACACCTCAACGTTAATAATACAGAGTGGATTGTCAAAAACACACTAACATTTTGAGTTCATTTAACAAGTATAAACAAAATTATTTATAACTTTACTGATAAGAACAAACTCACCTTCATCGGATTACAATTCAAGTTTGGAAGGATTCAGAAATTCGACTAGTATTTTCAGTACTAATTATAATTGAATCAGTTTTGTTTATAAAGAGCCTAAGTCCATTTCACTTTTTCTTCATTTTTCTGTTCTAAAACCCTAGGCGCATCGTATGCAATTGAAAGGGCATGCGAATGAGGTATCAGGCAGAGTAGAAATCGCTTTTGAAAATCCACAATTTTATTCAATAGCGGCACACAGGAGGTTTTTTTTTATCTCCCACAAGTTTGGTTGCAAGGACTTACGCCCTTTAAAAAAAACCGATTCAGTTGTACTATTATTTCTACAGGCACATTATGACAGGTCTTAATTTCGTTCAGAACCTTAGGAGGCTCTCTGACATTCTCCTCGACTGAATCAGGAACTTAGAAAATAACAAAGCACAAAAATTCGACATAATAAATTGGTGTACACACGAGTGATGATTGTTATTATTGGTTTTTATAGTTGGTAGTAGTTAGTTTCGGTTGTAACGTAGTTAGTAATTAGAAAACGCTTGCATTACCTGCACCGAAGGAATGTAATTTTTGTTTTTAATTTTCGGGACAAGTGAAGTCTTTGAAGGCATTCAACTTCGAATTACCAAAAGCTCACATAGAAAGTACTACTTGAAAGTTGAGACAATACATGATGTTACCAACGGCTTATAATTTTCCTACCTCTGTGTTGGCTGATCATTTTTTTTGTCGGACTACCTCATAAAATCTACTTTGTATCGAAGAAAATGTAAAATTACGAGTAATATTTAATCGAAGCGTCTCATCATCTTACAGATTCCAAACATCCTCGAAACAATATCAATGAAATGAACAATATCAAGAGGTATTTTTAAAAATTGCTTCAAATTGTACACAACGGTTTATTAAAAAAAAAAAAAAAAAAATCACTCGTCCGCGAAGAACACAGTTCCAACCAGAAAAACATCATTATTCCAAAGTTGTGTGCCTTCTATACGAATTATGATTCTTGGTTGTTTAGAAAGCACAAATGGTTGACTTTAAAAAAATAATTGTTATTGTTACAATTGTGCATAATGTACATCTAGTAACTAAACTTGGATTAACATACAAACATTTTGTGGTTCATACACCCACTCCCACTTATCACATCATTTCAATGAACTTCCAGTTCAAAACGTTTGGTCCTTTTCAGCCTTCGTATGTCTCGAGTGTTGTTCAAGAGAACCTACTCAAACGACAAAAGATCTCCATCGAGACCTCAAAGTCTATATGGTAGATGAAGTTGTTACAAGTCGAGCAACGGACGACAAAAACCGTCTCCACAAACACACGAATGTCGACAATTGGTTGTCATGAAGGTATATTTGAAGAAATGAGAAAATATTTCCTTTCATCAGACTAAATTTGGCTCACTTCCGAAGGCGATTCACGCTCGAGTTTCTGACTATCAGTCTGACCACGCCATCTCTCACGTAAGGATAGAACCAACTGTCAATTTAATTAAAGTGTATTTAACAATTATTGTTGATCGTCATGGAAATGCCGATCGTTTCTAAAAATTGAACACTATCAAAAATTGACAAAAGACGCGATGGAAAATCCATTAATTGGGTATTAATTATTCTCATTAGCGAACGTTCGGTCCCGCCAAGCTCTGGGTGTTGTCAACAATTCTCAAAAATCATCGCTATTTTAAATTGATGAAAAACTAGTACCTGTATATCGAACGCTTTCGAGTTTGGGCGTTTTGAAAATTCATTCCCCCACTTTTTGCCTCTTCAATCAGAAGTGAATTATTGTTAGAGGTGACTGACAATAAATAAAAACTTCAAGGCACAACTAGACCCCAAATGGAGCTGATTTACTACATTTAATCCAAATCGTTCCATGGGAACTTGGCATAGTAGTAATGTAAAGTACCTAAACGACCATTTTAGGTAGGACTTTGGTCCGACTGCCATTTCCGGCGTCGCGGACGTCATCAGCTGTATTCCAAAGGGAAGATCAGAATTTGTTCTGATGATTTCGCTCATGGCTTCCCATTGCCTCGCCGCCCTGGGTTGGGACGAGGGGGGCGATGAGAGCCCCGGACGCCGAGAAACGCACGCAGCCCGCGATGAGCCTTGAACCCACGACCCCCGCAGTAGTCGGTCCAAAGTCCACTGCCACACAACGACGCCCCAGCGACCGTAGCCACATCGGGCCCCAACTGGGCAGAAGTGCTTGGCACAGTGCTGCAAAAGAATGCATTTTCCTTGCTCGATTCCAAAGGTTCATTATAGAAAATAATTAACCGAAATCGATAGGTCAAAATAAAGGAATAGGTAGGTGGATTAATGAGATTCATTCCTCTTTAACTTAATCTAGGAGAATCTTCATGAACCAACTCCCAAAAAAGCCATGGTACCTGCAGAACTAGCAGTAAATTAAGTGTATATGACGGACGGGTGGATTTTTCTAAACCGATTTTCAGATTCTGCGTAGGTAAGTACCTGCTCATTTAACCCTCGACCCTTACGAAACGTGAAAAGCAAATTTTAGGAGGACGGAGGGAAAATGTTTCTTTCTTTCCAAAGATTCAAATACTTTGGTGGTCAACTAAGAGACTGCGGAGTGAGGAGGCAATCAAAATACTGTTCAGTTACGGGCTCCCATAATGCTGGTCATGTTATGGTACTCCCCCAAAATTCTAACGAAATAATATTCGGTGAAACTGTTTTATTCAGGAATTGATTTAAAATGTATGGTCTGTCGCTTACTGGTTGGAATTGAATGTTCTACTCCTCATCCAAAGGGACATCCCCAGGAATTTCATTACTACACAATATATTTTTCAAATAACTTTGACTTTGGGGACTCGCTATTTCGATGACATTCATGCTTTTTGAACAACTTTGGTTCCGAGCCTGTCTGAGGTTAATCTGCGTCTCGAGCATGACTACTCGAAATAATGGTCCGATTTCGATGGAGATCTCAGGATTGATGAGACTAAGCCACGAGACGGTCTCAACATTAAACAAACAACAGCTTGTGAGCATGCTCAAACGTGACTTGACTAAAACACCAATTTCTCGCGATCAAATTGCTTGCTTTTCCTCACATTCGGGGAGAAGTTTGAGGCTGGAGAATGCTCACTGATATTATCATGATCTGATCAGTGTTAGAAATACCTCTGTGGTGTTACATAAGAAAACATGTAAAATCACCAACTTGATTGTGAAAATCAAATTTAGTTTCTTGAAATGTTCGGTGATAATTCTATTCCAAGTTGTTCTTTGAGAGAAGGCGATACTTCCCATCCATCTTGGCAGGTATTTTCGCTGTACTACCAACAATTTTCTTTTGAAAAATTCAATTTCTTGTTTTCAATTAATTCAAGTTGTTGCTATTAAATTGATTAGTAGTTGAATCTTAATTTAAGGGGGCCGTACATAGTAAAATATTTGTTCGAATGTCTTAACTTAACTTTTTATTATCACTGTTTATGCAATAAAAGTGAATAAATTTGGACGATGGCAGACCACAAAGAATTAACCAACAGACACCTGTTCTTTCAGTTTCTTGAAAGGGTTTCAAAATACTGTACTTGAAAAATTTTTTGATTCAAAAAATGTACTTGAACCGGGCATCGCTAACATTCTAGATACGAGGGGGTACCCAAAAGTAACCGGAATCGAGCTGGAGGCGAAAGACAGGTGTGATTGGCTGGTTGGCAGGTGGGGGGTTTTAAAGGGGCACATCTCACGATTCAGTGTGCGAAGTTGGGATGCTGTGAGTTTAACGGTTCGTCATTGAGATTTTTTCTAGTGAAACATATTTTTCCGTTTTGTCGAAAACGTGTGATGGCAGACAGCGTGGAGCAACGCGCGGCCGTGAAATTTTGTTTTCTGTTGGGAAAAACGCCGGCTGAAACTCTCGTAATGCTTAAAACTGCTTAAGGGGATGCTGCATTAAGCAAGACACGAGTCTACGGGTGGTTTCAACGTTTCAAAAATTGGCAAATGAGGATTGAAGACCAATCTCGTACTGGCCGCCCTTCAACGTCAAGAACTGACGACAACGTTGATAAAACCAACATCATGATTCGCGAAGACCGTTGTCGAAAGGTTGATCAATTAGTTGATATGTCTGGGAGTTTAATCCAGAGAATTTTATCGGAGGATTTGTGCATGAGAAGGGTTGCAGCCAAATTTTTCCCACGCCTTCTCACAGACGAGCAAAGCCCCCGCACTCATTGCCTTGTCTGTGAAGCAGTTTCCTACGAAAAATGGCGTGACACCGATTGTTTACCCCCCCCCCCCTTATTCACCTGATCTCGCCCCCCGCGATTTTTTTTGTTCCCCTGACTCAAAAAGGACTTGAAAGGAAAACGATTTTCGGTTGTGGAAAATGTCAAACAAAAATGGCCGGATGGCCTCAAGCTCATTCCATTAAATTAATTCCAAAAATGTTTTGAACAATAAAAGACGCGATTGGAAAAGTGCGTTGTAGTCAGTGGTAATTACTTTGAAGGTGATCAAAATTTGGTGTAAAAATATTGAAAAATGAAGAAGTTATGACGAAATTCCGGTTACTTTTGGGAACCCCCTCGTATGATAGATCGGTAGTTACTGTCGCCAGTGAGGAGGGAAGTGGTTATTTCTTACCCTGTCTGAATCTCTCCTGACATCTGCGACCATTTTGCACTGAATGGAGGGTCCAGGAGATAGGATGACGTCATCCTGCCTTTGTGCTCGACATCATATCCTACCCCCTGAGTGCCTCATCCCTCCCCTTATGGGATTGGGCTGTTGTTTTCATTCATGGAAACACTTTCTAAAAATTGAGGTAGGGCTTAGTGAATCGAGGTCTAAAACCACATTTTACAAATTGGAGTATGATTCTCTCCATGAATTTTTTTCCCCCTGAAATTTGGGTATGTTTAATCCTAAAAATGCTTTTCAGAAATTTGTGTAGGTTTTCTTCAACAGAAACGCTTTTCAAAAATATGGGCATGTTTTCATATCTAGCAACACTGTTTAGAAATTGGGATGGGGACGGGACGGATTGGGATGGGACGGAAACACTTTCTAAAATTTGGGGTATCGTTTATCCATATAAATACTAGAAATTGAGGTTGGTATGTTTTTATTCATAGAAATACTGTTTAGAAAATTAAGGTATGGTTTTGTTTTACAAATAAAAAAAACCTGGAATTTGGGTATGTTTAATCCTAAAAATACTTTTCAGAAATTTGTGTAGGTTTTCTTCAACAGAAACGCTTTTCAAAAATATGGGCAAGTTTTCATATCTAGAAACATTGTTTAAAAATTGGGATATTTCTTCTTCCACGGTAACACTTTCTGCAAATTGGGGTATGTTTTCATCCATGGAAACACTTTCTAAAATTTGGGGTATCTTTTATCTATAGAAATAGTAGAAATTGAGGTCGGTATGTTTCTATTCATGGAAACACTGTTTAGAAATCATGGTACCTAGGTATTGTTTTGTAAATCGAGGTCCACGAACACGTTGGTAAATTGGGGTATGATTCTCACTCACTCTCTCTAGGAACACTTTCTAGAAATTGGAGTATGTTTTTATTTATGGAAACACCTATTGGAAATTGAAGTATGGTTTAGTGAATCGATGTCTAAAACGACGTTTTACAAATTGGAGTATGATTTTCTCCATGGATACACTTTCCAGAAATTGGGGTATATTTACACCTAAAAACACATTATTGAAATCTGGGTACCTATGTTTTCATTTCTGGAAACACACTCCTACAATAAAAGTAATTTTTTGTCCTTAAAAAAACTTTCTAGAAATTCGGGTATGATTTCATTCCTAGAAACACTTTATAGAATTTGGGGTATGCTTTTTACTCTTAGAAACGCTTTCTTGAAATGGGGGTATGTTGCATCCCTAGAATCGCTGTTTAAAAATGGGGTACCTATGGGGGTACCTATGGTATTTATCAATCGAACAAATTTTCAGTAATTCGAGTAATGTTTGTCTATCTACAAAAATAGATAGCTCTGGCGCATAGGTTACAGATCTTTTGAAAAGTCTGCACTAAAAACATGAGTGCATAATGCAATAGTAAACGAGAATTATATTTTTCGTGTCATAGTTGCTCATCAATTCCCCAATTTCAACACAGGAATTATATTATCATTTAAAATGGATAATTCTTCGTACTGCCTTCCTGAACCACTCATCCTCAATTGGGAAGCCATCAATGACAAATCACTAGAATAGGAATAAATATAAAATATAAATTCGCAAAATAATAAGTACTTAGTTTCACAGCAGTAAAATGTCTTCATGAGTACTTCACTTGTCCCTGAAATTACACTCGCATGTTTCCACCGGGAACACTAAATTACAGGTTAGTTTTCACATTTTAAATCAAATAAATTGACCAAATACTTGTAGATAGGAAATCTTCTGTTATATGAATGACATTTATAATGAACGTATTTCAATTAAAATGAAATTATATCATTCAAATTTTTTGATATTGTAAAAAAGTTCTGAACTGTCGATTGTTTTTATTAATTTTGCGTTAAGTAGGTTCCAAAATAATTTAATAATAATTACGAAATGCTAGTTAATTAAACTGTATTACGTGGAAATGTTCGTCTCGTTAGAATTACACAAGGTTACAAAATTAAGGGGTGGTCTGGCTGCTCCGTTCTTTGACCACTTTTCTTAAGTTATTTGGTGCGCTGAATCCGAATCCTCCATCAGTTTTTTTTGTTTACCTCGTATATTCAAGATATAGCTAGTTTCACGATTTTTGTGGTTCACACTTTTCTTCATTTTTAGGACGTCCCACAGTAAGACTTGGGCGTCCTTATGCGATCGATCTGGGGTGAAGGAGGACAACACTAAACAGAAAAAAAATAACCACACACTAATCTGTTTTAGACCATTCTGAATCCAAATCCGCAAAAAAACCATAGGTGTATGTCTGTGTGTGTGTGTGACAAAATCTTGTGTCGTCTGCCCAGCCCTTAGTTCTCAACCGATTTTCGTGGTCCTTTTTTTGTTCGACGCGAAAAACTTCGAATTTTGCCTTTTAAAGGGGGGGGGGTTAATGCTCAAAAAACGTGCGTTTTTGGACACAATCTTGTATACTCTGCCCAGGCCTCAATTTCCAACCGATTTGCGTGTTTCTTTTTTTGTTTGACTCAAATAACTTTAGAGTTGTGCATGATATCACCAGAGTATCAACATTCGCAAGGGGAGGGGGTGAGTGGGGGGATAATATTCACAAAATATTCACGAAATTTTTCAATATTTCAATATTCACGAAATTTTTCAATATTTCGGTTCCTTTACTGCTTACTAATTGTACCCATGCTTTGAAATTGAGCGAAAATCCGCATTATACCTCCGAATTTTCATGAATTATTCTCTGTAGCACCATTGAATACGGATGTGAACCTCGACGGACTGCCTACTAAAACTAATAGATGAAAGTTCAATGTTACGACGTATTTCCGCTTTGGTGCCAGACTGGCACCATTGGTGATGGTGAACTCGAATTCGCATGTTGGGTATCGTAGATCATGGATTTTGAAATGCTTTCAGATTTGAGGCTCCCATGCCGCTGGGAAAAGTTATGGTGGATAATGGTGAGGGGGGGATCACTATTTCTTGCCTAAAGTAATAAATAAATTACATCGAGTGAAACAGTTTTATCGCTTACCAAGTGGTTAAATTGATCTAATGCTTATCCAATGGGACGTCCCCTGAAATGCATGCATTACTAAACAATATGTTTGAGCACTCATCTCCTCAAAAAGTGCTCAGACTTTCATCAGAAAATTTCATGTTAAATCCGAATATGTACTTAGTTTTTGAGTTAAGTTGTGTTAAACCCCCTATTTTTCACAAAACGTACCAAAAAACACCGGTTTTCAACGTTTTTTCTTCGGTTTTTCCCTTACATTTTGCCACTTGAAAAAAGAATTTAGGCTAAAAATAATTACTTTGTAGGGGGGCACCTCAGAGTAGAATGAAACCAATCCCAACCTCCTAAACCCATTAATATCGAAGGAATGAGCTTTTTCATGTCACTGTGATGAAAGTTAAAAAAAAATGTTAATTAATTTTTGAGATAAGTATATGTGCGTTCCTATATCTGTTTTCCTCAAACGGATCGGGAAACTCTTGTTTTGTTAAGTGATGTTAATTCAGTTTCACAAACGAAACACAATCAACTGCAGAAAAGTTTACAGGGTAAATCTGTTTCATGAAGGCTTAGATGAATCAATAGTACAAAGTTTGGTTGAAATACATCTCTTTGTAAGGTCCAACGCCATCATGAGAACGTCCCAAAACCCTTTGTACCGCTCTTCCGTGGTTTTCATATCTTGGTGGAACCTCTCCCCTGGTTCTTCACTAATGTCGCCAAGATTGTGAGCGAATTTATCCAAGTAACTGAAAAGGTAGTAGACCTTGATGGACATGTTGCTCCCATGGTGACGTTAGGAAGGCACAGCCAAGCTTTGACGGGAAACAGAGTGCCTATTTTCGATCTCACTCATAATAGGTGACATGTATAAAAAATGTAGAAGAAAGGAAAACCCATTTGAGGAAAACAGATATCGGAACGCAACTTATCTCATAAATTAATTAACAGTTTTTGTGAGTTTTCATCACAGTGACATGAAAAAGCTCATTCCTTCGATATTAATGGGTTTAGGAGGTTGGGATTGGTCTCATTCTACTCTGAGGTGCTCCCCTACAAAGTAAAGGCCCGAGAAATTTTTAGCCAAAATTCCTTTTTTCAAGTGGTAAAATTTAAGGGGAAAACCGAAGAAAAAACGTTAAGAACCGGCGTTTTTTGGTACGTTTTGTGAAAAATAGAGGGTTTAACGCAACTTAACTCAAAAACTAAGTACATATTTGGATTCTACATGAAATTTCCTTAAGTCTGAGTACTTTTTGAGTAAACAAAAAAACTGATGTCAGGTTCGGATTCAGCGCACCAAATACCTTAAGAAAAGCGTTCAAAGAACGGAGCAGCCAGACCACCTCTAAATGTTGTAATCTTGTGTTATTATTTCATATAAGTTTTTGGTTGTTTACAAAGATCAATTAAACTTACACTCGAATGAGAATATGCAGTTTGAATATCTGCCTGAGGGTACAACATTTGGTAACGTTCATCCCACCTAGTAACCCTCGTTCTTACCTTTGGAGCCTGAAAACTGTTTAAAAACTGCAATTTGATGTGTGTCTAATAATATTTAGTGATAATAAAATGTGGAATTTTTTGCCTTAGCCATGTGAGGCTCCTACTTTTGGTCGCAAGCTAGATTTGTTCGTTTATTTGATTGATTAGTAGATACTCGTATTTATTGCTTTCACCTCACTGGAATCCGATTTTCATTCGTTTGTTTCTGAACAAATTTTAATTGAGACCAAACGACTGTGCGACTATCATGAATGTGCGACTATCACGGCAGCGCCACTGTTTGCGACAGTACGCAGTGACGGTGCCCTCGCTCTTTGTTCTAAAGAAAACTATCGATCGCCCGTTCAATTACCGAATCCCACTGAAGTTCCTTTCTAGAATTGAGATGCATTTGTGCGTCTGTTGTTCGTTTGTTTGCAAATCAGTGTGGTAAATAAACTGACAGCAAAATCTGAGAAAGATAGGAAAAAAATAAATTCCAATGCTCAGTTCCCTCCACGCGATCTTGAAGTCTGATTTGGTCTCAGCAGACAGCCTAGTGTCGTTCAAAAATGAATACAAAATCGTGCAAAAACATTTTAGGTTCCAGCAAAAAAGAAAATCGTTCCAGTCAAACAAACTTGGGTTGAAACCAGACATGGGTGTCGGAGGAACGAAATGGAAAACAAACTGAAATATACAAAAATAAAATAAATAAATCATTTATCAGTTTTTGCCAACTTAAGTATGATACAAGCTAATTATGAAGAATACAACAAACCTACTTTTTTTCAATTTTCTACAAGAATTTCGAACTCTTAAATAGTTTTGGCTAAAATGAATACAACTGTTAGAATTCGCACTTTATGATAGTCACACAGGAACTTAACGGTTGAGTATTCATATTCAGGGAATCTACATTTAAAACTTCCAAAAAACAATAAGTATTAGTGATACTCCCTACATTGTTGAGGGTCATACAAGTACACAAAACTACAATACTAAACTACATGTTGCTTATAAATTAAACCATATAGTGGTAATTATCGAATTGAAGTCAATAAATGATGCATTTCTTGGTCTCAATACCCTTCAAGATTGTATTTCAGTCCTTTCAATAAGAATTGAATAATTCAAATTCATACAGTAGACAGTTATCATAATAATTATCTTGGCAAACGGGTTTGTTACGTCTCAGTAAAAAAAAAAAAAAATGGATTGGGGTATCAATGTGATATAATATATTACGTAATAGCAAAATTCCCTTTGGGTTAGTTTAGTACTGTAAACAAAATGAATTGTTATCTATTAAACATTGTTGATACGTTTGGAATACAATTTAAGAATTGAAATAAAGGCTTTATTAAAACATGATATTTATGTCGATTTTTTCAACGATTCCCCTCATTAATCCTCATTTATATAAATATAAAAGAACACAGACAGAATCAAATTGGTCAAGTAAAACTTTTGAAAGGTCAGTCAACTTGATAATAAAACCACCAAGGGAAATATTGAAACAATAACATTTGGCCTTTGTGAAAAAGTCCCGAGGTGCAAGGACTTGTCTTTCAGTACTTCATCCAGCTGACACTTCGTGTAAGATGAGCCGTAGATTTGATTCGATCACATCAACTGGTTGAGGAATCAGTGTAGAACAAACTTGCCTACACAAGTGAGAATTTCCGTAAAACTTAAACTAACTCGTTTTGCGCACATTTTGGTCACACACACAGACGTCCTGTAATCCTCAACATCTCATAGTCTCTAAGCATTGGCTAAGAAGTTAATTTATTTAAACCATTGAATATCTGTGATAATTTGAAATGAGGAATTTCACCCTGTCGGAATTTCCTATTTTTTACCCCAAAATCGGATTCAGCATTTCGAAAAACCCCCTACGATAAACTTTCAACCCGTACTTCCTAATTTACGAATAAACAAAACAGTGTAGAAAATATGAACGTTTAAAGAAACCGGGAGGATGACGTCAACCAGCAATAGTTCATGTAGGGCCGCTTGAAGCACTGAGATCGTGAAATCTCACTTCGTATAGTCCTCAGAGGCAACATTTCACAAAACCGGTAAAGATCGAAATTGAAGAACTGAAGAGAAAAAATAGAAAAAGCAAGATGGAGAAAAGGAGGTTTCCCCTGTTTTTGTTTGATGACTTTCCTCTTAGATAACACGATTTCATTGTTCCATAGGGCAACAATGGGAGGGGACGGCGATCCGAACAGCCAATCAGCGAGCGTTTCCGCTTCACGTTGAAGAGGTCCGTTTTGCTGTTTTTTTCAAATCATAAATTTTGAATGTCTCTCAAAAATAACAGGAGACTTATTATCCAAAATCAACCCGATTTTCATCTATCCCACACCATTTATTCAGGAAAAATTCAAACAGAATTCGGTGAAATTCCTCATTATCTTGTTGGTTGCGTGATTTAAAATAAAAAGCTTGGGGAAACAGACAGACATGAACTCGATTTGAAGTAGAGCTAGCTTCACACAGGTATCCAAGATGGCCTCTTCTCTAATAAGCAAACGACATTCGCAATTATTTTAGTCCTTTCCAAGTCATTTAAGCAGTATTCCTTTCGCATTCGCAGATATTCTCCAAATTATGAGTCGATTGTCCGATGACACGAAAAACTCGAAAATAAGTATGCTACGAGGTGGTATCATGGGAATCAAAATGATATTAATTATACCTTCATATTTTCATAATTTCCAAAAATTTTGATACCAGGTCATTCTGTTCAAAATTGAGTGAAGATTAGAAACTGAAAGAGATGACAAATAATAGAATCCCTTAGAATCAGAGCTGTTTTGCTCACGGAGTTCAAGTTACTTAACTATAAAGTCGAGAAATATGAGCAAGGTTACACTGGATCTTTGTGCATTGAGATTTTTTCTGTATTATTTCAGTCACCGAAAAAGAAAATTAACAACGAATTCAGAGACATCTGTGTTACGAAAAACTAACTTCTAAAAGGTACATAACATAAATTGGTACATACTGGAAAAATTTCATGACAAGAGTATTCCGAAGTTCAATGTAGTATTTGTCACACAACGATACTTCAACTTCTTACTCTGCAATATCATCGAACATTTCAATATCGTCTGGGAAATCTTCGTCTGGGTAGAAGACAGTGTTGCCGTTGGCGTCAGGGTCAGTGATGCCTTCCAAGTCCTTCAAGTGAGTCCGGATCTCCCTTTCCATGTCGATGAGGTTGAGGTTCTCTTGTAGCCTTTGCCGCATCAGTCCCTCCAGAGCATCGACGATTTGATACCTCAGCAGGTTAGGCAGCACGTTCGCCACCAGTTCCAAGACATAATCCATCGTGCCGAGCCCGTCACTGCGCAGCTGGATGTTGCCAACGCTGACTTTTAGATCCTCCAGTTTGGGTGTCTTCCGAACGTTGAGGCTTTGGTTGACTTTGGCGTCGATCTCAAGGTACTCCACGGAGAAACTGGTGTAACCTGTCCGAGACAAGACGCTGCCGAGTGACACCTCCCAGTCCGTCTTCCCTTTGATTTTCTTCGTCGCTACTTGCAGCCCCACGGTCAGTGTGTTGTTGGTCACTCCTACAGTAATGTTCCCAACCCGATAGAACGTGGCGAGTCCGAACAGCCAAATCTGTCGGGCGTCGAAGGAAAAAATGCCTGCGCTATAACTGTAATCCTCTAATTTGAATGGGTCGTATCCCTTCTCCCTGGTGGCCTTCCTCAGCTCAGCTATACCAAGATCCAGAGGAGGTATGGAGTTCGGGAACGTTTTCTTGACGTTCATGAGAAATTTATTGACGTCCCCTCTGAGGTTGGTGTTGACAGTCCTTAAAATGAAAGGTTTGATGCTGTCAAAAACGAATGTTCCCAAGGTGTTGATCATTCCTGAAATCAATAAATGTCTATCCTGTACTTTATTTATAGTAGATTATTAGACATTTAGATCTACATTAAAGGTTTATCATGGTGTAACTATCAAGTAACCACATTTTGCAATCATACGAAAATCCAACGCAATGCAATGCAATTCTTACGATCTTAGATTCAGAATCAACTTATGCATCTAATTTCAATGAATTGCAATTTATTACCTACTAAGCGATTTATTACGCTCCCATACAGATCAAATATCAGCTAAGAACTAAGGTCCATTTTCACCAACGTGGATAAACTAGAGTTGATCCTCTATAGAGGATATCTACAGGAGCGCGTTATCAAGGAGGTCTCGGTCGTTCGCCGTTCGTTCCGAGTTAGTATTTCTCTCAAGAACCGGCGCTCAAAGTTTAAAAGTTGTACATAAATTAGAAATTTTCATTTGAAATTCATTAGTGAATCTACCTTGGGTTTTGAAAAACTAAAGATTACCTACCGCTGTAATCAACAAATTCGAACAATAATTCCCGGCGAAAAGTGGGAATTCAGTAGTGAATAAACGGTTTTTCTCACTTTTCTCCGGCAATTATTGTTCGATTTTAATAATTCCAGCGGCAATCTTTTAGTTTTTCTTTTCTCTAGATAGATGCGATAATACATTTCAAAAATCCTTGGAAATTTCAAATTTAGGTACAACTTTTAAACTTTGACCGCCGGTCCTTGAGAGGAATACTAACCCGGAACGAGGAACGGAATTGTCTTCGAATCGAAGGCTGTCGCCATATCGGAAACCTTCGGTTAATCCGGGACTATTAGCTCGATACACTTTCTGGTTGAATATCAATAATAAAATCGTATTTGGCTAATACCTGGATGCAAATTTAGCCTACGCCCGACATTAAAAATTGGTTGGTGATTCACTCGGATTCTGTTGTTACCTACGTGGTATCATAAAGTAGTAAGTGGAGAGGGAATTTGATTTGTAATCTTGCTCGATTCCAAAAGTTTATTATAGGCTTTGCAGACGAGTGATCTATATAGAAAAATAAAAAATAATAAACTATTGTGTAATAATTTGCAGCGTTTTCTCTGGCAATTATTGTTCGATTCTGATGATTCTGGCGGCAATATTTGAGTTTTTCAATTCCCAAGGGCCGTGCACTAATGAATTTCTAAAATCCTTTAAAATTTCCAATGCAAGTACAACTTTTTCACTTTCTGCCCCTTCGATTTGGCAAAATACTAAAAATGAACGGCAACCGACTGAGACCCCCTTAAGGACGATATATGGCTTTAAGATCAGATAAGTGATCTGAAAGCTTGTTGCTCTTACATCTATGGAAAAAAGTATGCTAACTAATATGTTAGCTGACGACACACAATACGACTGATCACAAACCCAAAAAGTGAATAAAATTCGATGCAAACTCTGGGAAATGATTTCATGATTTCTTGGGTGTTATTCTGTTGCCAATGTGCCTTCAAAGACAGAATGCGATAATTTGATTTTCTAGATCGCTGGTAAGTGGAAGGCTTTCGGGATTTACCGTGGATAGAAGACATGCATAGAGTTTTTGGTTTATTATTTTCAATAATGAGCCTTTGGAATCGACCAAGAAAAATATTTTTTTAACACTCCCTCAAAATTTGTTGGTTTACGTTTCAAGGTATGTAGAATCCAAAAATCGAATAAAAACGCTGAAAATTATTACACAATGGTATATTATTTTTCTATATAGATCACTCGTCCACAAAATCACCAACCATCCAATATGAAAAAAAAAAAATCAAAAAAAAAAAAAAAAAAAAATCACCAACCATTGATCGCATTTCGGTCAGCTCTAATTTGAACGGAGATTAGGCCTCTTTTGCAATTCACAGTCGTGTTTTGATTTATATATATATATATTTCAATATAAACCCTCAAATTTTTGTAGGGAGCGAACGGTTTATCCTACAGAGCTCCGGGTGGTCTCAAAAATTCTAAAAATTCTATAGAATCCAAAATTGAAGGAAAAAAAATACCTTTATATCGAAATTTTTTGAGTTAGGGCGTTTTCAAAATTTCAAAATTGATTTTGGAACCCTTCAGAAGTGACCTACATCAACCAAAAGCTTCGGGGCACAACTAGACCCCAAATGGAGCCTACATACCAAATTTCATCAAAATCGGTCAATGCTAAGTGGCAAAAGTGGCGCGTACGGCGGACGGCGGACGGACGGCCAAATTTTTATTCGATTTTTGGATTCTACGTACCTTGAAACGTAAACCATCAAATCTTGAGGGGGTGTTAAAATTTTTTTTCTTGGTCGATTCCAAAGGTTCATTATTGAAAATAATAAACCAAAATTTGGTCGTCCGTCCGCCGTACGCCGTACGCGGCACTTTCCCCACTTAGCATTGATCGATTGTGATGCAATTTGGTATGTAGGCTCCTTCTGGGGTCTAGTTGTGCCCCGAAGATTTTGGTTGAGGTAGGTCACTTCTAAGGGTTCCAAAATCAATTTTGAAATTTTGAAAACGCCCTAACTCAAAAAATTTTGATATAAAGGTATTGTTTTTCGTTCAATTTAAGATTCTATAGAATTTTTAGAATTTTTTGAGACCTCGCGGAGCTCTGAAGGACAAACCGTTCGCTCCCTACAAGAATTTAAAGGTTTTACGTACGATAAATCAGAAACACGAGTGTGAATAGCAAAAGAGGCCTAATCTCCGTTCAAATTTTAGCTGACCGAAATGCGATCGATGTTTTTCTTCATTTTGGATGGTTGGTGGCTTTGAAGACGAGTGATCAATATAGAAAAATAATAAACCATTGTGTAATAATTTGCAGCGTTTTTGAACTAGTATTTCACCACACCAATGATCAAGATCAAATCCCTCATTATTACTGTCATGAACTTTCAAATAAAGATTTACCTTGGAAAAGGGAACCAAAGTAACCAAGGTTTTTGAAGTCCAGTCGGATGTCGTCGAACGAAATGTCCATTTCGATGTCAGAAGCCTGGAGGTTTCCGTGGCGAGTGACTTCCATCACACCCACTCCTTGAAGGTAAACTCCGACGATTGTCACGTTGAATCCACCAGCAGACCTTTATGAGATCGAAAAAACGATTAGTCTAATCAAAAAAGTCTTATTTGGGAATCTGGAAAAGAGGAAGCAGAACAGCGGACAACTGGTGGGAACCTAACTCTCGTCCTTTTGCACACTTGGCAAATGTTCTTCCTTCTGAGCTATTATTGTGTCAGGTGGTACGATCCCGGAACAGTTCCGGGTTATTACACTTAAGACCAACAGTAGCTCGGATGTTGGATAGTTTGCACAGTGATCAAAAGGACGTCCGATCGGTTCCCACCCTTAGGTCACATTTTTCTGCTACCTGTTTTCTAAATTGAATGTTCCTCCTACAAAAGGTAAGCCATCTAGAGCCAGACCAAAATAATGCCCTAAAACAGTGACAAAAATAGACGACTATTTCATAAATATTTGGCCAGAGACAAAGAACTGGGCTTTTTCTTTTCTTGTTATTTCCCGAGCGCCATGATTCTCACTGCAATGAAATTTACAAGAAATTGTATACAAGTCTACGTCCCGATACTCTCTGAACTTGAGAGATTTTTGACTTGCTAAAAACTTTTTTACTACCGTGAAAATTATACGGGAATATATAGAGTCTAACTCGAACAATCCCTGCAAATTTCATCCGAATCCTGCATAATTTGGTAAGGGAACAAATCCAAATTGGTTTTGGAAGTTCTGCCCGTATTTGGCTGAGCAAGGTTTCAGTTGCATTCGAGTCACGTCACAGTTGAGAATGGTCGGGAACCACGACCTCAGTATTCTGATCAAAGCGATGGAGGAATCATTGCGAAGAACCCAACGGACCCCTTCTCACTTTGGGAAGAAGGACGAACTCAACACCTCATGTTGGTCTGACCATTGATGTCTTGCTACTTTCCTGCTAAACCAGAAACAACGCTTTCCGGCTTTAAAGTTTCCTGCGCGAGGTTTTGAAAATAAGTAAAGTAAAGAAAACAACCATTTCAGGTTAGATTTTCGTCCGATTGCCATTCCTGGCGTCGCGGACGTCATCAGCTGTTTTCCAATGGGAAGATCAGAATTTGCCTAACCACCCCAGGTATTGACGAGAGGGGTGGGGGTGGGGTGCTAGAAAATTCGCAGCCGCGGCGAGACTCGAACTCACAGCTTCCCCGCAGTAGCCGGTCCGAGACTCGTCGCTATAAGACGCACGCCGAAGCGAACGCGGCCACAGCTGACCCCAGGTTTTGGAAATTAAAAAACCAATATTACCGGTTCAGAAAAGCTAAAACTGTGGATTATTGTAATTCAAGTACTACATTATACGCTATTTAATTATTATCAAGATTTTGAACGTATATCGTACGTATTTAAATTTTTGTTAAGATTTTGGAGGTACCAATGGTGGGTTTTGTTTTTCACTTTTAATAGTAGAGGACTGTTGATTAAATGTTTAGTTGATATCTTATATTATTTCTTGATACCTTCCAGTAGGTAATCAGTGATTGTGTCAATTTCGGTTTATTATTTTCAATAATGAACCATTAGAATTGACCAAGAAAAACAAAGTGTAACCCCACCTCAAAAATTGTTGGTTTACGTTTCAAAATGCGTAGACTCCGAAAATTGAATAAAAATTTAGCCGTCCGTCTGCCGTACGCGGCACTTTCCTTAGTTCCCATGGACCGATTTTGTTGACATTTTGGTATATGGGCTCCATTTGGAGTCTCGTTGTGCTCCGAAGCTTTTGGTTGATGTCAATCTCTTTTAAGGGTTGAAAAATAAGGGCTGCAATTTTCAAAACGCCCTAGCTTGAAAACTTTCGATATAAAGTTATTGTTTTTTCTTCAATTTTAATAGTACCTATTGGATTTTTAGAATCGAATGAGACCACCAAGAGCTCTGTAGGACCAAACGTTCGTTCCCTATGAAAACTTAAGGGTTGGTTTTACGATAAATCAGAAACACGAGTGTGAATAGCAAAAGAAGCCTAATCTCCGTTCAAATCTTAGCTGACTAAAATGGGATCGCTCTTCTTCGACTTGTACTCAGTTTTGCTTCCTTAGGAACCAGTAATCAAATATACTATTGAGGGCACATTCAACTCCCCATTTCTTCTAATGGAATGTGAAGCGTTTCGTCAATATAAACTTGGTTGTGAAGGGAAAATATAATTAATAGTTAGTGGCCATGGCGAGTGATCTACTCAGAAAAATAATAAACCTTTGTGTAATAATTTGCAGCGTTTTCCTTTTGCAAAAGGGATGCAGCTTACGTTTCGACAAGTGCTTGGTCCTTGTCCGACTTTTTCACTCCTAATATGTCCATTAAATGGTTTCCCTTTCTCTCTCTCTCTCTCTCTCTCCAAAAAATTATTGTAGTGCTTGCAATAAGTATAAACAATCTATCGATGTAATTTTGCCCCAAAAAAGGGGTTCAACTTGAATATCCTGACGGTCTTACAGACTTTTTTGTGTGCTAATTAAAGGTATCCTTACAGCACCATCCAGCAATTTATGGATGTGAAATTTCCTATGAAACAGGCTATTAAGAGTTTTTACCCTAAAAATTGCTGTTTCTGTTTCGTGCGCCGTACGAGCCCCTGACTAGGCAGTCCACATGACAGATCGGCCTTGAAGGATAGACTGGACTTTGCGCCGTCAATATTCCGAAGCCCTTAATCGTCAATTTAAGTACTTCTCCACGATTTATATTTTTAAGAAACCTTCAAGTTAATGAAACTAGCAGGATATCTTCTCTATGTATAGTGCTACAAACAATATTGAATACTCCCGATTTCTTAAATACCGCCTAAGGACGCATATGCGTTAAAACACGATTGTTTAGAGGGAAAGTAGTGTGAAGCCACGCATCAGTTGTTTAAAAACAATGAATCGTTCAAATACGATTTGAATATTTTTTCTTGAAAAGCAGTTTTAATATTGTCGAATGAAAATTTTCGGCTCGGATTTTGGAAGCATATACTTCGATAATACTTTGAAAAATAGATGTAGGAATCGCTAAAACTGGTTTCTTGAGGTTTTGGTTAAAGTTAAAATCACAGTTAAGGAAATATGCGGTTTTAGGAAGCGAAGTGAATTACAAGTTACTGTTGGTTCATTAACTAAACAGATTAGCCTCCTTACTTGGAAAACCAGTTGGTCAGCGTGTAGTTTCCAATCACTTCCAGCTTGACGTATTTGAGGGCGAGTGATATCTGCAACATAAAAAATGTCAATTACTCCATAGCACAAAAACAAAGTAGGTATGAACAAGATATTATACGATGGTAGTAAAGAAAACGCTGCGAATTATTACACAAAGGTTTATTATTTTTCTATATAGATCACTCGTCTGTCAAGAACATGGCTTTGCCATTGTTACCACCAACCAACTTGAAGAAAAACATCGATCGAATTTCGGTCAGCTAACATTTGAACGGAGATTCGGCCTCTTTTAATAATTCACACTCGTGTTTCTGATTTAAATTTGAACTTAATTGGATGAGGGGAGCGGGACGAAGAAACGTTTGAATCTACTGAAAGTGAAGTTTCCCGGTGAAAAACGGCCCGCGGGGCTGGAGCCACGTGACAGCAGTAACCAATCGACTGAAAATTCTTTCCACGTTATTAAGAAAGTATGTTGAAAAGTTATGGAAAACTCTTCAACTAGTAAACCTCAATGTAAATGTACCTAAAGGCCAATATTGACTTGGTCTTGAAAAATCATTCACTGGGGAGTTTCCCAGCTTACAATTTCCGATATTCCCATACATGCTGAAGCAAGTACTGTTTTTGGTCTTTGACAGCAGTAACGAAACTGTGAAATTTATTTTACAGCTCTTTCTGCCGCATCGTCAACATGCCTAAGTCAGGAGAGCGTTTCCTTGGCTTGAAGAAATGTGATAGTTGTATCCCTAAAAGAAAGAGGTCTTTTCTTCGCAATATACGAAGTCATCCAGAGTCTTCCTTTTAAATGCAAAATAAAGTGGGTCAAATTGAAAAATTACAATTTAGACGAATTGATGAATTTCTAATTAACGCCTAGTTCTCATGAACTACTCTTAAAATGGAGTAGACCTGTGAAGGCTTACTAGAATATCTATGAGCCAATTATTTCCTATGCAGCTGTAGGGAAGTTTTTGCCAGCAGTTGTGGTATTGTCTCACCGATGAAGTAGCAGTCCTGGATATATTTATCGATTCAGTGGAGCACAATACCAAAGTGGAAATCGTGGAAAACTTGAACAGACAGTCAAGTGCGTTACGTGCAATCACCTGAAGAACTCTCTGGGTAATTGAATGGTAAGTTCAGTCCTGTTCATCAAAACAATAAATACCCAATATAAAATTAAGTTGGTCGTGTTTCATAACATTACTTTGCATTTCATTTTTCAAATGAGAGACTCTGGATGACGCCGTTTATTGCTAACTCAAAGACTTCTTTTTGTGTTTCAAACTCGATAACACCTTCTTCGGAGATTCAGCGCATTTATGAGATACAAATAGCACATTCCTTCAAGCAAGGGAAACGCTCTCCTGACTTAGTCAACGATGCAGCAGAAAGAGCTGTAAAATGAACTCAAGACTTCCATGGTCTCCTGAATGCTACCGAAGACCAAAACTGTTCTCGCTTCAGTGTTTCTAGAAACATCAGCTAATGTTGCCTGATAGTAAGGCAGAGACTATGACAGGTAGTTCCCTATGAGAGTTCATCTAAGATCAATAATAAATTACTACATTGTTGTTTACAAGTTGAAGAGTTTTCCCTAACTTTTCAACATACTTTCCTAATAACATGGAAAGAATTTTCAGTCGATTGGTTACTGCAGACAGAGACCAAAAATAGTTCTTACTTCAGTACGTCTGAAAATATTGGCTGTTTGTATCGTGACTGTAAGGGCGAGACAATAAAGAGAATACCTAGTTGTTGTAGTAGTTCTCGTTTAACGTAAGTATCGCGTTAAAAATAATTCCATAGTTCTTCAGTCTAAGAGACATAAATGAGGGGGATGTGAAATAATGCATCACAAAGGTGGTGAGACATCCACTGCTATCATTGGACAGCGATATGAGGGACACGTATTTCGGCGCTGGTTTTAATAATGTGACGAAATGAAGAATAAAGTCAGTCAATCTCGAGGCCTCTTGTAATAACCAACGTCAATAATAACCCTCCCGAATAAACTTTACAGATAAATAACTACTAATATCTTCGTGAGAACATTTGTTATTGAAAGAGGATGCGAGATTGATCACATCCCTGTCTGATGACAGCAGTGGATGTCACATTTAGTTACACGTTACTTGGAGTCAACACGAACCTGCATGATGGCCATATCTGAATAAATATCTTCTATCTTGAATTGTGAAAGTCCGCGAACTGTAGAGTTCTTCATGACGAGCGTCCAAGTGGTCTTGGAATGCCTGAGGTCGGGGATCGGCATGGGATCGAGAATGGGGGCTCCAGGGATGCCAACTGGGTCGGGCTGCTTGAAGTGCTCCATGATCTCGATGATGTGGTCGCTAATGCTACCTTGATCGGTCGTATTCCACTGTGGGAGTCCATTTTCTAATTCTGCACGAACAAAAAAGGGTAGATTACTTATCACTTACTACTGACAGAAACGTATGATGAAGGTAGATATCAGAGATGTGCATTAATCGATTAACTACTTTTACGAATACAAAAGTAATCGTGAATCACGATTTTCCGCAATTACTCTCGAAGTAATTGTGATTAGCGATTTCTTTTTTGCGAATACAGTTACAAAATTAACGAATAACAAATGAATCAGGGGTTGGAAAATCAAAATTGAATCAAATTTTGACTTTTACCCACGAAAATGGAATTTATTTCCCTCGTGTTCGTGGTGAGTACAAATTAGAATCAGTAGGTAGGTAGCCGCTGATGTAAATCTATTCATCACTGAACAGCTGATCAGATTTCACCTTTGAGTTCGGAGTGTCTTTTTTCCAATGTTTCAATTATTATGAATTTCTGTAATGTGACTCTTTGACAAAATACAAGTTCTTAAGATGTAAGTCTGATTATTTAAGTCACAACAGTTAGACTATGAGCAAAATTGTGAAATTTTCGATCAGTTTTAGGGGTGGCTATGACCCGGATGGCGGACATACATTGCAGATTTGGATTCTACGCACTTTGAAACGTAACATGACAACGTTTTAGGAGGATGTTCCAAGAAATTTTGTCAATACGACCTCAAAGACTTGCGAGTGTATTGGAACTGATAAACCAAAAAATGGGAAAATTCCTGTAATCAGAAAACTATGTATTATAGTGTCATGTCTTGGGGTTAAATCTGGGAAAATCGAAAATCATGGTTTTTAGGAATGGTGGCAGATTGGCTGAGAATTATAGGTGGTCTCACAATGGTCAAACCATTGAAGTTGTAAAAAATTTCAGATATCTGGGGATCCGATTGAGTCCAACGCTTTCATTTGCAGCCCACCTCGAAGAAAAAGCAGGCGCAGCAAAGCTCGCAGTACACAGTGTATGGAAAATCTTTTTCTCATAAGAACGGATCCCTCTCTCAGCAAAAATTAAGGTGTTTGATGCAATCATGAGGTCGATACTTTGCTATGCATCACAAATATGGGGCTGCAAAAGTTACGCCTGTGTCGAATCGGTACTCAGGAGTTTCTTAAAGATGATTTTTTCTCTCCCACGGAATATCCCAACGTGCATGTTGTTTTTAGAGTTAGACCTGGGGCCAATTTTCTTATTCACCCTGAAGATTCACTTCAATTACAACGAACACGCGCATAAAATGCCTGGTGAGCGACTGCCCAATGAAGGCTTGTTTGCGGACTAATGTCTTCAGAGTATGGAATAGAGTTGGAAAGGGAGGTAGAAGTTTGTTTGAGGAAGGCAGCTTTGATGAGTTACTTCATGGAATCGCGGCAAATGTATCTGCGATTTAAAACAAGAGTTAAGAACAAATACATGGGCAGTATCGATATCCAGCTCTTCTTTGAGTCACGATATCTCTACCTTGAAGGATAGGCCCTTTTGGGCTTCTAGATGGCTCTTTAACCTTTTGCGGGCGCAAGGCTGACAAGATGAATCAAACGTTGCGGTCGTATGGCATGTGACACATGCAAGCCGCCATTTGCTACCTAGGACGAAGCTTATTCTGTAATGATGAGTTAGCCTGGGCGTTATGGTATTTACGTCAATATCGGAATTTCAGAACACTTTTACAAATTTTTTGGTGTTCCAAATTGAGTGAAATTTCCAAATTTCCCCGACTGATTTGTAATCTTGATGAATGGCTGGACCCTACGATCAAGTTATCTTTTCGTAACTGTTCTAAAATTATTACCATTTTCCTCTTGAAAATAAGGTAAGATTTGATCCTCGCTTTTACTAGTTTTTCAATGGACCATTTTCATGGGTTCTTATCGGAGGAATTCTTTCATATTTTGATCAAGTTGTGCTGAATACCTCACATGCACGCTGGAACAATTTCGACTGCCTCGATTCAATGGCTTAGGTAGATGATTATTTAGAACGTGATGAGTACTCCACGTTCAGGACTCTCGTTTTCCATTTGATGAGACAAGAGTATTGTGGGGTATTTATCCGTCAAACTGTTATTATGAATTTTATGTCAGTATGTCGTCGAGTGAAGACGATGGCCCTCTCGATGGCTTGTTAATTTTTATTGGTCCCTACTCAACAAGGATGCAGGATGGAGATGCACTGTCAGCCCGGCGCGTTTCTTCAACCGATTTTCAGGAGTGCATAGGAATTTTAGCTCAGTCCCTTTCTTCGGCGCGATAGCCGCAGACCGGAAGGAGACGGTACATTTACTACCTAGTGGCTAGTTGGGGAAGACAACTCATAGGTAAGATGGGAGCAGAGGCCAGCGCGATAAGCTACCAATGCCTCCGAGGAACGTGGGCTGCGAAGATGAGTGACATAGGAAAGAGAAATGATCAAGTCGATTTGATGTAGTAGAATGCATGAAGGATAAGCCCTAAGTCGTTCTTTTTATACTACCTGTAACGAGGTAAAGGGAGAGTGGAGGAGGGTGACGTCAGATGACGTGTTCTACCCCCGTACCTCACTGTACCTACCCGTATGATGAGTCACTCAGGGCTTCCCCTTTATGTCTCTTTATTGGAAAACTAAAAGTAGGAAGTTAATGGATCATTACAATGAACTATAACAAATTAAAGAACATTAAAAGTAATAAATAGGAACTGTTAGTTTCTTGAAAGAAATATTTGAAAATGAAATAAAATGCCCAAGAAAATGAAATAAATTAACTTCATCGGGATGTCGCAAACTCATGAAAATCAATATTTAGATAAGATAAGCCACAAATGCAAAGGTTTTCGCAATGTTTGTTTGACTGATTGAATAAAACAGTTGAAAAACAAACAATTATGATCACAACTGCAACATTCCCAGCTGCAACGAGTTTCCCGTTAGGCAATTTATTCATTTGGAGGGAGCGGAAAAAGTTTTGCCGCTCGAATTATTGAAGTATTTTGTTGCCTAAGTATCTCAGATGGGTAAAAACTGCCCAGAATGCACTTAGAAGTTCTTAGGAATAAGTAATTGAGGATAACGGCGGCTGCATGTCACACATGCCATACTAGCCATTCAACCTAGTCAATAGATGACGTCCCGGCTAACAATGGCCGGCTCCATGTCACACATGCCATACGTCCGCAAAAGCTTGAGGTAAGAGGGGGAGACGTCTTGCCTCCCCGATTCCGCTCTTATGATGAAGATATCGAACGCCAAGCCTGCCAGTTATGCAGCCAGAAGATGACCGAAACGGCTTTTCATTTCGTAGCCCAGTGCTCCGCTTACAGCATCGTTAGGCAAAAGTTCTTCGATGTATTGCCCAGGAGCTCATTCTTGTTACTGCTTGGGGAAACTGACATTCGGGTGGCTGGGTTTTGGAGAGTGGCATGTCGATTAAGATTCAAGGCCATCAGTGAGTATGGCTTTAATTAGCACGATATATTGCACAATTTTAATTTAATTTAATTAGCACACATATAATTAGTACAATATAATGGTTTTCTTAAGAGTCAACTCTATCTGTCGGTCCAATATGGACCAAGCTATTTCATGGCTCTCCTTAGACGAAATATTTATATTTTGTTAAATTAAGCATGTTTATTATTATTATTATGTGTAACTACTCAAACTTTTTTGGTTTATTATTTTCAATAATGAACCTTTGGAATCGACCAAGAAAGAAAAAATTTTAACACCCCCTCAAAATTTGATGGTTTACGTTGCAAGGTACGTAGAATCCAAAAATCGAATAAAAATTTGGCCGTCCGTCCGTACGGCGTATGCGGCACTTTTGCCACTTAGCATTGACCGATTTTGATGAAATTTGGTATGTAGGCTCCATTTGGGGTCTAGTTGTGCCCCGAAGCTTTTGGTTGATGTAGGTCACTTCTAAGGGTTCCAAAATCACTTTTGAAATTTTTAAAACGCCCTAACTCAAAAAATTTTGATATAAAGGCATTGTTTTTCCTTCAATTTAAGATTCTATAGAATTTTTAGAATTTTTTGAGACCGCGCGGAGCTCTGTAGGACTAACCGTTCGCTCCCTACGAAAATTTAAGGGTTTACATTGAAAATATATACGTATAAAAATCAAAACGAGTGTGAATCGCAAAAGAGGCTTAATCTCCGTTCAAATTAGAGCTGACCGAAATGCGATCGATGGTTGGTGATTTTTATTATTTTTTTTCTTCTCTTTATATTGGATGGTTGGTGATTTTGTTGACGAGTGATCTATACAGAAACATAATAAACCATTGTGTAATAATTTGCAGCGTTCTTTTGTAGGTACCTACCAAAAATTTCGAAATCCGCAAAAAAATTTCTTCCTTAAAATTCTAATGTTATGGTGGCTCTCTTTTCTATTTATAGTTACTTATTGTTTGCTTAATTCTTGATTTTAAGTAGATGTGAATGTTGCCTGTGCTACGTTCCGACTAAGTTAGGATTTTGAAAAAATTAAAACTTTTTTTTCGAAAATCGAACGTGCATATCTAGTTGTTTTTCGATGTTCAGAGATTATCAAAAATTCAATTCTCATTTATTACATAAAGGCAGGGCAACCAGCTAATAAATACCACAGGTAATTATCAACGGCTGAGTCTTTTTAAATCGCCAAAAGTATTCAATTACAAGCATTTCGAATAATTTTGGCGATTGAAAAAAAAGTAATCGCCACGAGTGATTAAAAATGTAGGTAATCAATTACTCACATTATTCGATAAATTTTACGAATATTATAAAGACATATCTTTAACAATCGTAAATGTGTTAGTTAATCGATTAATGCACATCTCTGGTAGGTATGAATAATTGTTTGTTCTGTGTGGCCCAGCTATCCAGCTTTAAAAAGCTGCAATTCGTGAATGATGAAAAGACAAACTTGTCGCTTGGAGACGGTGTATCCTAAAGGACTCCTGTGTAGTCTACATCACCTTATCTCTCCAATTTGCCGAATCCCTAATCCAGAAAACTCTTCTTCCAACTACCTCAACCGCAACTGTTCTGTGATTCTTACTCCCAACGTTCGGCATGCGTAGAATACTCAAGAGTCAGTTGACTCAGGTTATTCACAAACATGTTCCTGATTCCAAGTTAAAGACGTGATTGAGATATTTCTGTGGAACGCACCGGATAACTTCCGCAAGGTGCATTCCATCAGAATCGGGAGAACAAAGTGGAAATTATGCTTACGACAAGGAATTCACTCAGCGCATGCGCAGGGGCTGCTACCAATCAAGGAATGATATTCATAGAGTACCACCCGCTTAACCATTGAAAATTTTCAATGAAATCGGACGAAAAACATGGATGTTATGCTTGTTACAAGGACTTTTGGTTTTCGAATGCGCAAAGGCCATCATTTTGAAGGTTCATCATTCATAGGCCATCAGCACAATCCCTGAACATTTCATCGAAATCGTGCAATGACTTCGTATAGTTATGCTCTCAACAAGGATGTGCGGATACACAGACAGACTATCATGCACACTATCAGACAAACTCGGAGTCAACGTCGTCTAGGAAGACTCTGAACATGAAGTGAGAGTGAATATTTGGATTTTATTTGTTACACATAATATTTTAAAGACGTCTTCATCAAGGTTGAACAACATCAACATAAACAGTCATCTTATCCAGCTCTCGGATTAAATGTAATACAAATTTTGGTTTAAAGATTACTCACCTGTCCCGGCTACCTGTTTGAGTGCTGTAAACAATAAACACAAACGAATAAGCATGTTGAGGGACACATGTGGACACCGCTACGTTCTACCGTTTTTATCAGGATTCATTGACGACAACTGGCAGCACCAATCTGAAACCCCTGACCTTCCTAAATCGAAAAGGATCTCTAATCTCTTCCAGCTCCCGTTATCTCGTGTATCTTGGGGTTTCCTGGTTGAACAAATAATCCGTCTAGTTCATCATTTTGCGTCAGACTTCGAATAACACTAACGGGAAAATAGACTAGTCATTCAGTATGACGTACGTTCCAGTGTGCTCGCATAATCACACAACGTCTATTAAGTGGGCACGGCACATAGCTTCCTCGTAACCATACTTCGATAATCCGAAAACATCAAATGCAAACAACAGCCTAATTTTATTTAAAAATTCAATAAAACATGGCGAATAAGTTTTTTTAAATTATTTGAATTGAAAAGTTGTTGTATAAAATATTATCGGATGGAGAGGGGGGGTAGGGTAGGGTATAAATTATGCTTATCTCGGAGATTTCTGCACAGGGACTTTTATCCAATTGGAGAGCATGAAATTCATAGGGGGATGTGTCGCAGCTGCCTCGAATTAGGGATGGGACCTGATGAGGCTGCTCTTCCTCCGTTCATAAGAAGTGGATATGTTTTCTTTTAACGTCATTTTATTTTATTGGATAAACTACTCCATTATCATTTTTTTCATTCGTGATAAATTATCCGATTTTCATGCACTTCATTTCGATATCCCATACCTTCCTCATTTCAATTATTGTTTCAAACAAAAGAGACTTTTTCTTTTGTTTTCTAGTAATTAAAGTGACGATTGAGAGGTAGGAGGTGTTCTTCTAATTCCAAGTAAATTCAATGAAGTTATCTGGTCTTGAATTGGATCTTGTCTGGTTTCCTTGCAGTACCTAGTAGGTAAAATTTATCAAACGATGTTATCAGACCATCTCATTGACATATCGATATCATCGGACCGAAACATCGATGATTAAAAATCCCATCCCTACCTTGAAACAGGACGGTGATTTTGCTAACTTATGCTCGAGACAATAAGTTTATCACCGGCGATCGACAGACACGAACCTAAAGTTGCTAAGAAACCTCTGAAACGAAAATGCGAGTGGGAATTTCGATTTTGGAGGACACACTTTATTAAAATTTATTTGACGCTTCCTACCATGACATAAGTAATAGACCATTATATCGTATAACCTTTTTTAAACGACAGACTATAAAAAAATGTATTTAGAAATTAAGTAGTGAAATAAGCGATGGACATTATACATTTACGATGGACTGATATTTTTGCCATTCCTGAATATTAGTTCACAATGTGATCAGATTCCAATCATAGACCATAAAAATTTCATGCATTAAAGGCCCTCGATGGTCCCCCACGGATTAGCAGCCTCTGCGCATGCGCAAACATGAAATCCTAACGCGTAAATATACTATTTTAACATGGTCACGAAACGTTGATATTCGATTACAGATTAATGGAAATATTACAACGGAATGTCAGCATCGTAATGAGTCATTCCTTCATCTGATTATATCCGATAATTAGATACCCATACATAAATAATCATTCAATTTGATCATGATAATGCCAAGTTACACCAGTCAGGAATAAGAACCTTCAAACACAACGTTTGCAATTCGTTTCTCAATTCTCTACGTGCATTTTTATAAATTATGAGAGGTTCTAGTGTTTTTGAATCGCAAAACTGTCTTTAAAGAATGATTTTGAATCCAGCCTATACAAGTGCTACCATGCTGGTTATTTTTGACCCAGATAGAACCAATATGAACTGTGATGCGCCACTGAGTTCGTATCATTTGCAACTGGATTTTGGATTACCTGGAGCTTTCTGTAATTTGTTAGGAAGACACTCTTCTACAGACCCCGCAGAAACTCTGTAAATTCTATACATTTGAATTTAAGTAGGTATAAAATTGAATTTATCTTCCATTCGTCCATTGCTGTCCGATCGTCCAATCCAGAGCAGCGAGGCCGATAGCTGAGAAGAGAAAGGGACCATCGCCAGGAGAAAAAGCTGCCAAAAGACGTTTCTCGTGATGTTCATTGTATCCCTGCAGATGGAAAGATATCTTTTTCAAAAGTTAAGAAGTTGAAGTAGCTACCTACCATACTGACTGAAAACAAGATTGTATTCAATTTTTCATTTTTTATTTTATTTTAATATATCGCAGAATCGTGCATGTATTGAGAAGTACAAGTTGAAACTGTGGTGAATCATCACTAAAACGCTTGCATACGAGTGTCTTCACTCATTTCTGCCGCGTCCTCATTTGCGTTAATTATTTTTACTCGTAGAATTTTCAATATTCATAAAAAATGCGTAAAACTAGTAAATTTTGTTTAAAAAAATATATAAATTTAAAAAATAGCGAAAGCTCACTAAAATAAATCTTGAATCCTGTGAAAACTTTATGCACTCATGAGTTGTTCCGATTCTTTCCCGAGATTTCGCACTAGTTTCAGTTTTAGTTTCGACTCAGTGTTCTAGGGCTTGAAAAACCATGGTATTCCAAGAGAACCAACATCGCAAAATATGCAGAAATTAATGAATTAGCCTTGACGAGGATTTTGCCGGACTCAGGTATTTCATCACGACAGCACCTGTGAAATTATTACATGCAAATGCATTTTGATTTTGAATGGGAGAAACGAATTGAAATGAGACACTTGTTCAAAAATAATGTAAAGTAATTAATATTACCAAGAATAGATTCGTATTTTATTCAAATTTTATTTAAGCAATTTTTTCAAGTTAATTTTTATTTTATTTTGGTTTTTAAAAAGACTAAAAAATATATAAACAGGAGTTCCTTCACTGCAGATCAAAATGAAAGCAAACTCCCAAGACTTTTGGTTTTATGAGGATGTGCAAGGCGGTGAATGAAAAACGTGAGTATAAAGTAATTAGTTTATTTGTATAAATGAATATATAACAACGAATACTAATCCCATACAAATTCTATCGAATTCAGATAGTAAATATATCCATTTAATATAACCTATTTATATATTTATATACCACAATTTTGATAACTGCAGTAGTTATATTTAAAACTTACGAATCAATTAGATGTACACTGTACCTCATTATTTCAGTAATAACAAGGAATAAAGTTATAATGTTTACAAAAATTATGAAATCATTTAAAAAAATATGTACTCATGCGTTATTGTTAACAGTACTTTATTAAAATTTTTCGTTCACATAATCTTGTATTTTTTTCATCTTTTAACGCAATATCTAATACTATGAGCAACAGTATTTTATGCCTCAACAGTCGACTTGACTTTCCCTCAGTCGTAACATTTGAGTGAAAATTGATTACATCATTTCGTCTGACTATTTCGGCTTGTTTGTTCTTTTTTTTATTTTCATTTTTTTATTTTTTATTCATTTTTATTTAGATTTTTTTTTTAAACCCACAATTTTTTTGTTTCACCAAAACGTATAATTACAGGCGCCTTAGAAAACAAGTAACCTAAACATTCTCAGCCTGGTACGACCTCTCTCTAACGCGCGATTTCCTTATCAATGAACCTATATACAATACATATTTATAATTCATAATATATTTTGCCTGTAATCATAAAATTTGATGTCGCGTGGGAAGACTTTTTTTGTAATTTTTTCAAATTTTTTTCATCTATCTTAGATAAAATAGAAGCATGCAAAATGTTTAAGAAGTCAACACTAACGTAAGAGTTTAAGCAGAATAGACAATGTTTAGTGATTTCATTCGTATCAAGTCAAATTAACAATACATGATATTGAATACTGGAATAATAACCGCTCCGATAAGTCACTATTTCTTTGGTAATTTTTTATGTACAGTTTGATGTGGGAGTGGAATCTATCTTCTTTAAAATAAGATTGTCATTCATTATTTTGTAGTGAGGGTGTTTTCCGTCAATTTCAACAGTTTTCAACCTACGATTTTCTTATTTTGTTTTATTGGGTTCCTCAAATCATAGGAGTTTTTCAAGTCGCGCAAAGGTACACACCTACACTGATTCATGCGGAGGTTTGTTCGCTCAAACCGCAGTCCTACGAAAAGAGTCATTTGGGCGTCGGCTGGTGCGATAAGTAAATTCAAAACGGTACTCCGACGCTAATTCATTGTGCGCTATCAAGATTCTCAACCACGAAACCACCGCTGATATGGTGTTATTGAGAAATCAAATAATCGCCGAAGACTTTAGCTATACAGTTTCGTTTAGCTAAAAAACAACCATCACAGGCAGACCAACGTAGCCTGGGGTCCCGAAATCAGCAAGCTGTTTTGGTTTAAATAAGAAACTAACATACGGGTTCATTCACAGTGAAAAAAATAATTCAGTAAGTAGTAAAAACCGTTTAAAAAATACAGTTAAAGTGAAGTTTTAAATTTCAATCACTCAATTTTTGAAATGTTAAACATCCAAACTGTCAAGTTTTATATGTTTAAAATTTAAATGTTGAAGTTTTAACATTTGAATCTCTCAATGTTTGTGAAATTTAAATTTTTTATTCAAAGTCACTGCGAGTTCAGATTACAAAGATCTCGACAAATATTTGTAATATGAACTGTGATCCGAAATTGTATACTTGTTTTTTAACTTTAATATTTGTTAACCTCACTAAACTTCTATTGACGATTGTATTGCCTTGTAGGCTTTTTACTGAATAAATATTTCTATTTCTATTAGGGATGGGTATCGTTAGAAAAGTATCGGTATTTTGTATCGATGCTGTATCGTATTCGAATATCGATATTCCACGTATCGCTTGGCTTCAAAATATCGAGTATCGATACTTTGGTGTCACAAAGAACTTCAGTGTCGAGGAAAATATTTTTCCGAACAATGTTTATTCAATTTCTCTCTATCAAGTGTCCAAGCTGAGTGCATTTACTCAACATACCGTTGGTTATTTTTAACCGTGAATATTCATCGAACATTTTATCCATAATATAAATTAATTTGATCTATAGGTGTGAGTTATCTGATGAAATCCGAGTTGATTTCTTTGTGGGTTGAGCTTCACCCAAAAGTAATGACTTAACAGCCACACTACCTTCATATTTTCATTTTTTAACCATTATGTTGAATTTTCGTGAGAACAGTATCGATATTCGATATTTAGAAATATCGGATCCAAAGTATCGATATCCAAAAATATCGGATAGTGTACTATCGATACTAAAATATCGAGTATTGGTACGAAAGTATCGATATATTGAAATATCGGGTATCGATACCCATCCCTAGTTTAGATGAGACAACGCGTGGGACCATGAATAATAAGTGTATGACGTCATTCTTTTTTCTGAAGAGCGGCTGACGTGGGATGTTGATTGAATTGACATTTTTCTCTACTCCTTATTCCTAGTAATTGCTCGTGATCTACGAGGTAATACACTGTAAGTTAAGTTTTCTGCTTCTGCTAGAGTCTAAGTTGGGAATGGGAGGCTATAAGACGTTTTTAGTTTCGATTCTTGAATAGGTAAATATAATAGACCGATTCCGGGTCTCATTTTGATCTTCTCCAACCTGTAGTTGGGTCCAGATATCCTCGTTAGTTTCTCATTTTAGACTCAACACTAATAAACTGAACCCATGATAGATGAGCTATGTTCCAACCCTGCGTAAAACACGTTTTAATGATTTCCATTGTGGACTGTAGAATCAGTGTAAATAGTTCAGGCGCAACTTCACATGTTATCACTAAGTAGTGCCTACAGAGCATGAAATTTACAAGCAATTAGGAGCATCTAACAAAGGAATAGCACCACTACAACTGCTGTGTTTTAACAACACTGCATTGCCTATCACAAGACTATACAAAAATTTGTCTGTTGTAAATTACACAATAGGTGATTACAATACACCTTGAAAAATCCCCCTAGATGATGAGAGCTAAATTTCATTCTGCAGAAAATACAAAAATGTGTCACCCGGTTTTCAAGTGATATTTTCTCACGAATATTGTGATTGGTAATTATTGAGCATTCTTAGGTTTTTAAATAATCTAATAAAAATATTCAGCAATGCCATCTTGATTCAACCACTCGTTTATTTATTTATTTTTTGAACGAAACGAAAAAAGTCTTCGACTGATCTTTCCAAGAAACATTATCCAGTCATCAGGATTCAGGTTCCGATGTCATTCGGATATAGATTTATTCGAACTATTGAGCATAATATTTGTTCCTTTAGGGTTGACAGAAAGTATAATCGTTCCAGTTATTATTTGAGTTCCACAAACTGCAGCATTTTTAAATTAGGTTAGCTTGGGTAGCCTACTTTTCTATATAATGTCCTCTGCAAATCATCACAAACACAAATTGGTTCTACTGTGTAATTTGAATAGACTCAGCTCGTATTTTTAATTGATAACACCAAGTTTAAAATTTTTGGTAAATGGTGACCAGAAAATGATTTGATCTCTAATAAAAAATTGTAGTATGAGCTGGAGTAACCGCGTGGGCTCATTGAAGTATTATTTGAGAAAATATTTTACATTTCGTCACTAATAAGGTCTTAAAGTGAGATAACTTTAATCTCTCTAAAGTGAGATCATAAGAAAACCTCCGAAGTTTGGTGAAATATGAGTACTGCAACGTATAATGCTCATCTACATATTTGTACACTAGTGCATTGATCTTCATCAGCCATCATGATTAAATTGCCAAATTGAATTTTACTAAAATTTCAAATTCGTTCAATTGCGACCCTCAAATAGAGAATCAGTATTGCACGTAACCATGAATCAATACGACGGTAAGGTTTATAAATGAATAATAAAAACAACACCATTCAAATTACACATTGCGATATATCATAAAATCGAGAGAAAGAATTATGATTCGAACCCACGATCACTTCCAAGGCGAATACTCCAATAGATGTGATATTCTTGTATAGAGGGAGCAGTAGAGGTCCCAAGTTATGTTGGTGATGGAACTCATGCAAATCTCTGTTGGTAAGGTGGTTCCACCACACCACAACCAGCCAAAAAGGGGAGATTCTTATTGAACGGGTATGAGGAAACGCAGGATCGCTACAACCTCCCTCCACCTCCGCAATAGTTCGAGATCGTAACAAAGCTCAACACCAGTCACATTGACGGATCACAGCAGGATGTTGTTGGCTGGTCGCAAGACTACCCAAACCTCGACGTTTTCCTCTGCTGGTGAGGGGATTTTTGGTTTCACCATTAGGTTCCTACCTCCGAAGCGGTAGAGATTCAAAGCATGTTGTGGAAATGCATCATCGCCACACAACTCCCCACCCAAAAAGGTTACAGGTGCTAACAGAGATGTTTTCGAGAGGTAAGTGAACACCTTAGCGCAGAGCAGTCTTACGTCGCCATTCATCACTAACAGCCAATAGGCAGGAATGTTTCCACAACACCCTGTAGTGATTCTGGTGTTTGAGAATGCAGGCCTGTACCGATAATTGCAGATCAGATCGAAAAAAATTTTAATGCCTCAAAGTAGTCGTAATGGCAAATGTTGCTTAATTCATCTCTTACGATCAAGATACAAATTAACATTCAGGAGAGATCACTGCTATACAAATTGGGAAGGTAACCATGTCTAAGTCATGTCTACGTATGTACGAGTCCCTAGGAAAAGGCAGTGAGTTAATCTTGAACAATAGACGCACGAACAGGAAAGTGTTTGGCAGTTAAAAATGGGTAACCAGATTGTGTGCTTATTGGAATACAGCAAACGGTAGGTATTGATAACGATTTGTGAACCATCAATTCATCTTTACGCGAGTTTCCGCAACTCGTTATGCTCATTGTTTCAGATTGGTTTGTAGCCAATGTTTTGCCACTGCGCCAATCGCACTCTACCATCAACTTCGAGGATCCTAAGAAATCAGAAATTTAAATCCGACTGAGTGAAATTTTTTCCAAGAAGTTGGTCTTTTAATCCGAATGCAATATACAACATCTCTCATTCAATTTAAAGAACAATAAGAGGCGAGTAAATTGCAACAAGAGTTCTGGAAGTAAGACACTTCCATTTCAGCGAATTTTCAAAGCAAGCTCAGTGGGTTCAACATTTTTAAAATGAAAAAAAAAAAAAAAAAAATGTTCCTAGGATTTTGAATTTTGAAAGTTGTCTCTTTTGAATATCCAAGTACCCAGAAATTATTACTCGAAAAATCGCAATAGGTGCCAAAATGTCAGTAATATGAAAAAAAAACCCCAAATTATGGAATCGTTGACGAGAAATGTTGAACAATATTTACCCTGAAAGGGTAAAAGTGACTGAATCTTGTTTTCTCGTATTATTTGGAGAAAATCACGATTCGGATAAGAGCATGGCATTGTACGGTATACTGCCTTTCAGAATGTTCCACCTGTCACTGGATCTTTGGAGATCTACTTATTCACTTATGCTGCAAGGCTAGAACGTTAATTTCAGCCGCCTCGGATTTGATGAAAACAGGATATAAAAGGGAGAGCCCGGGTTGAACAAAAATGAAGGGTTAGAGTCGTAATGTTGAGCAAATCAGTTTTAAATAAGTAGGTAGTGTAGTATAATATTCTAGCATAGTATATAACTTTTACAATGTGATATGTGTATGTTTATCCAAAAAATTTACAGCGAAAAAAGGTTTTGATACGCTTTCACGCTAATTCTACGTCAATTTTTTTACTCGGTAGATACAAGAGCTACAGTCAACTGAAACACCTAACTGTAGGTACAGCATCTTCAATCCTGTTAATAATCGGACCCAAACGATTGACACTTCCAAATTGCTATTTTGAAAAATTTGAGAAAATAATGACCAATTTTATCTCGACCCTTCAGGCAATACAGTGCTCAAAGATCTGAGGATTTCCCGTAATCTATAATGATAGTGACCAATATTTTAGTGTTACGAATTCTTCCTATTTTTTTCGTCCAATATAAGAAAAGTAGAAAGCTTTAATTTTGGTTGAACCCTCTTTCGGTAATGGTTGATAAAGAAAACAAATCAATTGTGCAGCCTGATTCAATGTAAATAGGAAAAATTTCTGGTCAAACGCACCCTAAATCATTACTGCTAATACAAATAAAATCAACAAGCATCGGAATATGCACAATGAAGTGGAAAAACTGTGGAATGACGGCTCGAGTCGTGACCAGCACTATCAACCCGTCAAAATATACAATATCTTGTATCTATACAAATGAAACATTGAATAGCCTAGCGTAAGAAAGTAGAAAAGTATTATTTTACAGAAATTGTCGGCTATACTTATTTCAGGAGGTAAAACCATAAATGGAGGAGGTGTTAATAAATCACTATATTGGAACATTACAGTAAAATTCTACACCATGAAAACCGGCTTAATTATATAAAAGTCTGTCCAAAATACGAAACATAACAACTAGAATACCATAAATTTTTTTTAATAAGCTGAACTGTCTCCAATCACAAGATAAGGCCCTGCAGGAAGTAATGGTAAAGAAAAAAAAAACACTTAACAGTAACGACTTAAATGTATAATAATTGCTAGGTTGATCACTTGAAAATTTGCCACTAAGCACTCCCCTCATAATATGAGCTAAATCGAAAAACAATTTAAATTATCATAATTTACTTAGAATAACCGAAAAACTCTGAATTAGTCGGTATTCTTCGTAGTTCATCTAAGCGTGGTTGAATATGCGAGTCGATTAAAGTCAAATAGGTAAACATGAAAAAAACTATGGGAAATCAAGTAGGTTTTGAATTTCGATTTTCGAGTCGGATTTTGCGTCGTTGAAAATCCGGAAAATTGAGTTTCTGCCTTAAATTCCGCCAAGGCTTTCAAAACAAGAAGCAATTCGAAACTGAAGAGTTTTACAAAATCGGATCGACGCACCACTGAGCCTCAGTTTTTTTGCGGACTCTACAAAATATTGTAAGAAGTAGGAGGGTAAAGTGGAACATTCCTCCCGTGAGGCCTCGATCGAATCAACTCAACTCGATTCTATTTGTAGGAGGTTGAGTATCATCTACTACCAACGTCAGTTTCGCTTCTCTTTAATGTTCTTTAACTTTCATTTGACTCTCTCTGTTGGAATTTTAGTCACTGAAGGAGGTAATTTGATTTTGGTTTTGAAGAATAATGTCTGCAACTTTGATTACTGAATAAATTCAACCACGTAAGTTCAGTTTCTCAGAGCGGAATCTATATTGAAAATTAAAAGGAAAATCAATTTGGGAAATTTACATCATCTGGGAAAAGAAAAGGAACCCGAACTTTTTTGTAGAAATCGAACTGAAATGAAGCCGTAGGTAGCAAAAAGTAAATAAATATAACAAACAAATTAAAATTCTTCGCTATCCGCGACAAATAATGAAATGTGTACATAAGGTTAGGTAGGTATATTTCGTCCCTCGTTTCATTTCTTCGAATAATTCGTTATTTTTGAAAATAATGATCTTTAATTATTATTGATCATTATTTTCAAAAATAACGTCCTTCCATCAAGAAGAGATGAAGATAATTGGCTTTGCTTGTTTATGGGGAGCTAGGGTTTACTTCGGATTCGCAACTGAACTAATAGCCGCGTTATGAACTACCGAGAGTGCAACTTCCGCCAACCAATACTGATGTTTGTGACCCCATATTTAGATAGGAGGCCTTCTTAGTTCAGGAAATCTGGACTCTATTGGCAGTTTCCAAAATGTGGGAGTGAATGAGTGTGATAATTTTAATTGAGGAAGGAATAAAATTCCCGAAATTATACATTGGAAGAAGCTACAGACATCACGATCAAGATGACTCAAAGTTAGATTAAGTGTGGACTTGGTGTCCTCGTGATGATATGTTGTAGATCGCGCTTGTTTGAATGCTCTCGTAGTCATATCACTAGTCCTGCAGTGAATTTAAAATTACATTAAACTGAAAGGATATCACAGCGTTGGAACAATTAACCGTTTCTCAAACGAAACCAGCCAGCTTGTTTGATATAACGGGAAATAATCATCGCAGAAATTATTTTCAAAACCATAAAAAATTCTGTTCGGAAACATCTAAAACGACGTGGAACTACGGGATGAAAAATCAATCATGATTCAAGCAGGCAAATTAGTTATGTTGAAGTCTAGAGTTTCAATGGTTGTGATTTGTACCAGGAGCAGTTACCAAGGAAAGAAAATGGCGAATCAGAGGGGAGGGGGAAGGTTGCGTTCCTGACCGTACTTCTCTCTATTGAGAACACCAATCATAGTAAAAAATACCATACTTTATAGCAAATTTCACAAATGGCACATCTATGATGATAGGTTTGTGTACGAATCGTCAACTAGGCAGTAACGTGGGCAGTGGCTTCATGAGAATGCTGAATAAAATTTCTTGAAGGAACAAAACGTAAAAGTAAAGAACATAAGGGTTTCGTACAAGAGGTCTTGCCTGGTGATTCAATTACTTCGGATTCAATGCTTTATACATTATATTGACGAGTACAATTGAGCTACGCCATCAAAACAATTAAATACATAATTAAGGTTTTCCATCTGAATTCCCTACGTAGGCCAGTCTCTAAAATATTCAGCCCGATCTAGAACTGCAGCCTTCTATCATCAGCAGCGTGACTAAGCTGAGTATTAAAGTGTTCAATAATCGCTTAGGTAATAGGACTTTGAAAAAACAAAATATATATAAATATTGAATTTCGCCTCTTGCCCCGATCGTTCGACACCTCGAAAACCTTATTTCTAGCATAAAAGTATACACTATTTCTACTGTTAAAGATTTTAACTATTATTATGTATTGTCATTTTATCTTAATACAAAGTATCCACCAGAGTGATCAAATTCTAGTAGAACTGCTGCATGACGAACGATCGTTTTAAAGAGTACATCTCCGAAAAATGCAAGGCGTTCGACTTTCATGATCACCTGGTGAAACAAATCAGACTCCAATTCATCGAATTAGAGCAGCTTAATTTTGGTAAATCAAACAGTTGTTGATTAATATAGAAATACAACCGTCACAAACCGAAGTGGGCGTCGTCGGAGCAACAGGCGAAAAAAACGGTTGGCGATTCCGAACAAGTAGAATCAATTTATTTATTCGAAATTTCATAGATTTTGGACTAAAACAAAATTGAGGACTACCATCTTGTGACAACACCGCCACATTCTTAACAGCGCTTCGATGAGCGATTAACAATTTGTAGGCACGAGCAATACTTTTACAAAGGTATTTTCTTCAAATTCAAATTTAGTAATTAACCATTATAAAGTACCCTTGTTTAGACCATGACAACACAACATACATCACGGTCGGTAGCATCAACATAAATTCCTGACGGTGTCCAGTGTAAATATGAATTTCGAAAAGAAACGAGTAAGTCAAGAATCAGTTCTAGAAGATCTCGTTCAAGGAGATTACGGTGATTATGACCGTCGAAATGGATGTGAATTCGTAACTCAGTAGTTTCGTAGAAACAGACAACAAAATGACCGTTTCTTGCTACTCCGTTTTTCATTAATATGCTTGCAATTAAACCACAAGGTGTAAGGTGGGAATTAATGAACCTCTGTTTATTGATTCAAAGGCATATGATATTAAACTTGAACACAACCAATTTTGACCTTCAATAACCAAATGGCGTCTAACAGATAATTCAATTGAATATTCTAATCGTGAAAAGTTGAACAAATGGATATTTTTTCCCCGAAATTTCATAGAATTTTTAGAATGTTATACAAACAAGATTGTGAAAACTATTCGGTGGAGGAATTAAGAAAATAGAATGAGATAGATGGAGGGAAGGGTCCGTTCGACCGAAGGCTGAGGCTCGTCTTGACTAATTTCATTGCTAAGCGGTAGAGCAAGAAAGCGCGGGAACACAAGAGTTATCAGGTTCCATTCCTTCGAGCATTCCTTGATTTGACCGACCTCCTCCCTGTTCGCTTCTATACCGTTTCTTCTTTTATTGAGTTGGAATTCATATACTCACTGGTATTGATGCCCTCAATGGTGACATCTTATTAACACCCGTGACTAATCTAGACACTGATAACTCGCTTGGGCTAAATACGTGAATACATGGACCAGAGAGATCTCACAAGGTAAGTTATCTCACTTGCATCTCCAAGCTGTCATGGCCGTATGACAACTTAAATTCAATATGAACAAACGTCAAACTTCATCTCCTTGTGTTGTCATGGTCAAACTCTCAGTTGCTATCCGGTTCAACGCGTAAACCAACATAGCTGGCCTGCCAGATAGGTCTATTACGAGTTATGTACAAAACTACTCCATCTCAATTAAATAGCAACTGTATCATCCTTATGTTACATGGCAACATACAAAATGTAAGTAAAAGGTGAAATATTGAACTATTTTTACTATCTACACTAGATTTTGTCTAAGAATTTCCCCTGCCTAGAAACGTATCTAAACTCGTGGCTCATTACCAAGCTTTTTTCATTAAAATATCCACAAATTTTCAACAGTTTTCTCGTATAAATAGAATATTTTTCCACTTATTAATAGTCCCAACATAACCCAACAACCGAATAGTAACTACAAACACTTTATAAAATTGTCTTCAACGATTAAAATGTAACACGCTAAATTTTTTAACAAACGTTCAAGTGAAATACAGGGAAAATTCTTAAAAATCAGGCAGAAAATCAACGTCTTTCCCGACAAACTGTTTCTCAAATTTATTACTTTTACAGAAATCGATTCTATTGAGGAATTGAAAAACCAATTTTTTCCCAGACAATTCTTAAATTCGTAAATGGTGAGAGGGAGGTTTGTTAATGTGTTCTACTAGGCTACTCTCCTACTGATTCGTATCTGATCAGTATAAGTAAATAAGTAAGAAATTTCGACGAACTTTTCACAATGCATGGAAGAAATTAACAGTTACGTTATATGTATATACTTAGTTGTATACACATATACACTTCCTATATATATAATATATAGGGTATGTATATATGTACATTTTATACATGTTGTTATAAATATCTAAATTACCCGTTATATACAATGAAGTCAACTTGTTAAAGATCTAACCATCTAATTATAATTTTATATATATAGGGTAGGTGTTTTCACCTCACCTTATATATATTATATAGGTACTCTTTTTAAGTCTCCTATATTAAAATTTGTCAACGCTCTCTGCCCCAACTGCCATGGAAGTATTTACTGTGGCTTTCCTTCAAATTGAGGTGGGAAAACTTGCAGCACTTTTTTTTTGTCAGAAAACTTCGAATAAGTAGGTCACCATAAAAAAAGGGGGATTTAATTTCAACTACGACTGTCTAAGAAAAAAAATCTAACGATGGGAGTTATGGTGGTACCAACAACTGAAAGCAAAAAATGATCTTTATAAGTTCTTCCACTCGTGATTTCGAAAGGGGACCAACTGGCAAAGTGGACTGCTTTGGAAGACTTAAGCAAATTCGGCAGCTTGCGAGTTCGTTCACCTGGCTACTGTAACTTCCATAGCTCCAGAAGGACAAGTTCATTATAAGTTATGTAACAATGATATGAGGTGCCGAGAAAAGTACTGCGATCGTCGCTATGACGGTAAAAAGAGTAAATATAATTAGGCACAATCTGTCAACAACCATGGCAGCGAATTTCCAGTCGTTGGTGATTTCTGCTGCTTCGTCTTCCTTGCGCAGTTTATCAGTGATTACCCTCAACTCTTTGAGAATTTGTCCGAGTTCTCTGTGCGGGCCAAGGCAGGAGACGCCTCCGGAGTGCAGAACTCCGCCTCCGACACCTGATAAATCTAAAACAAGTTAGCCATAAGGGTTGGCAAGGACGGTCATATAGGAAATTCAAAGAATCAGATTCAATAAAAGCAGCGCAGGAAGCTGGGAAAGGGAGTATACTTCAAACCCCTGGGTCTAGAGACGCGAACACCACTAAATAGGAAAGACTTTGTATGCCGTCCCTGTTGCTGGTCTTTCCGACAAACGCCCTTTCGGACCACTCACCTGATAAGTGAAGGTGTCTATTCTAACAGTTTCTCCACTGGTGGTTTGGTTCAGTAAGCTGTGTTAAAATGGATTCCCTCTGTCGGATAATCTGGTCCAATCTGACTAGGAACCAATACGTCCAGTTTATCCTTCACTCCATAGGGGTGAAACTGGGTAGAAACTGTTCTAAAACGGTGGCTAGTCAGATAAGACCAGTCTTCTCATTGAATAGAGGAGAGCTGTTCGAAAATCTTGTAGCTTGGGATCCATTCACAATCAAATGGACTTTCTGGCACTGCGCCATTTTGACCTTTCCAGACGAGTCCGGATAGGGAATGGATATAATAGTCTAGAAAGATTCAATAGTTAGGATAGAGGAAAGCATAGCACCTTCTTCGTGAGCTCGGATGAAAGTGTGGGTCGACGCCTGAAGAGGCCCATGTCTGAAGTCGTCGTCAATGTCGAGCACGTTGGCCAGCAGACTTTTGGAAGAGCGCTCTTTTAATTCTAGAGTATGGAGCTGCATTGACTTCCGAGGATTTTCGTTCGGGTCGTTGTGACCCGGCCTGCTCATGCGGAGTAGGCACGGCAGCCAATGAAGGAACAAAGATTTCACCTGTGAAATTGCAAAAAAAAATCTTGATTAATCATTATTCAAGTGGTTGAATCAACATTATGCACGAGGTTTAAATTGAGGTTCGAAATATATCGTCCAAACAGCCATTCAAATTTGTTCAACTTCGATAAAATTAAAAAAAAAAAGAGTAAGGTGCTTCAGAGTCGATAAAAATCAGTCTGGAATGATTGAATCCTCTCGGAGTTAATGAATACGGATTCATTCATTGGAACCCTGGTTGATATAGCATAATGAAATCTCTTTCGACTCTATCATTGATTCAATATCTTGGAACCCACTTTCATTTTATCTTTGGTTCGGCTCGTGGTGGTTCGGTCAGCTTATATGCATGGCAGCAAAAAGAGAAACGAAGATCGGAAGATCCCATTAGTTGAGGCAAAGAGAAATTCAATTAACAACCAACATCTTGCACGCGGTTCACATAGACGAGGTCCAGGAATAGAAAAGCTTTTCAAAGGGGCTTTTGATGACGGTCAAATAACGCCGACGCGGAGTTCTATCAATTTATTGCGGACCACGTCGAGTCAACAAGCTTTTACGTATAAATTGAAACAACCCCGAGCTGGTTATTCGTGTACCGGAAAACTCAGCCTATCAGAGAGCACTTCTGCGAATCAAGAACTAGAAATAGAACGTCGTCATGTCCTTGGCTCTGTGGATTGTGGCCCAGCCGCAGATCAACTTTGCAGATAAAACAACTCTATGTACATCATAAAAATGTTATTTGCCGGGATTTATCTGTCAGGCCTTTTGACTGCACTTGACAGCGGTGAATGGAACGAACATTAACAGGAACTGCAATTAGATGCTTGGAATCCGAAAATCGAATAAAAAATGTCCCGTCCGTCCGCTGCACTTTCCTTAGTTACCATGGACCATGTTGATGAAATTTGGTATGTGGGCTCCATTTGGGGTCTAGTTATGCCCCGAAGCTTTTGGTTGATGTAGGTCACTTCTAAGGAGTGAGAATTAAGGGTTGCAATTATCAATAGTGCCCTAGCTCGAAAACTCTCGAAATGAAGGTATCGTTTTTTTTCACCAATTTTCAATAGTATGAATTTTTAGAATTTTTGAGACGACCCGGGGCTCTGTGGGACAAACCGTTCGCTCTCTACGAGAACTTAAAGGCCAGACTTACCATAAATCAGAAACACGAGTGTGAATCGCAAATGAGGCCTAATCTCCGTTCAAATTTTAGCTGACCAAAATGCGATCGATGATCGTTTCTTCGAGTTGCTCTCAGTTTTGCGTCCTTAGCAACCAGTAATCGAATTTCCTAATAATTGGGGCAGCCACAACCCCCTGTTTCTTCGAACTTTTGTGTAATGATTTGCAGCGTTTTTTAAGTAGCTTGCAACTTAATAACTTACTTCAAAGTAATTAAAGTAAAATTAAGTAAGAAATTAAAAATTAAAGTTACTAAATTAACTTATTTTCAAGGAATTCAAGAATCCTTACACCAACAATAAACGCAAAGAAAAAATCCAGAGTCGTCAGTGATTATTGAATAAAAAATCGAATAGTCACGGTACTATCCCGACAGAATTTAATGATTTCCTCTGGTTGTCACGCTGTTGCATGGATTAAGGAGAATAGGATCCTCATTCCATTGCTGTAAAATAATATGAAATACAATGAAACGGTACTTTGGAATGTAATGCTTCGGAGCTATGGGTGAGCCCCTCTCCTCACTGGCTCAGCGAAGCACTATCTAGTGTTCTACCAAGTGTTAGCTATAGAAACTAGGATTGTTCATACGAATACTAGACTCAAAATCCAATTTTTTGACTTGTCACAATAATATGCTGAGGTGCGATATTTGTGTGAAAATCGTGAATCCTGACTGTCAGGTCTCGTTCTGAACGGCAGAGCTTAGGCTGGAACAGATGCCACCACGAAGATGCTGAACCTCACCCAACCGGCCGACCTACAATTTGGTAGTACCGTAGGTATATGAAGTTGGGTCTTCATTCGTGACTATCTATCACAACTTTTTTTTGGTGCGGAGGTAAGTTAAAATTTGGGCTACACATCTAAGACTGTAGCATCTCTTGTTTATTATTTTTAATAGTATACCTTTGGAATCGACCATGAAAAAATTGTTTACCCCCCCCCCCCTCAAAATTTGATTGTTTATGTTTCAATGTATGTATAATTCAAAAATCGAATACAAACATTTCCCGTCCGCCGTAATCGTGATTTTGCCCAGTTCCCACGGACCGATTTTGATGAAATTTGGTATATCGGTTCTATTGGGGTCTAGTTGGGCCCCGAAGACGTTGGTTGGAAGCTGTGTGGGACAAATCTCTTGTTAATGAGGATTATCAATTATTCAGTAAGTGATTAAACAATTACTGACTTTTTTCATGTATTTAGGATAGTATTTCAGTAATATGGTTGATTAAGTATTTAATTAGTGAATACATAGCAACTGAAGTTTTTTCATCGATTTAGAAACGAATGAGACCATCCACAGTATTCTGAACGATGAACCATGGCAAAATGACAATTGGTTGTGAAATAAGTTAGAAGGTAAATAGTTAGTTGATCGTTAATGAGCCGTATCCTGCCAAGAGGGCAGGAGTGCGGTTCACATTCAAGACTAGGGATCGGATTCTCATTTTTTCACATATTATTTTCTAGGCAATATATTGATGTTCTTCGAGAATAAATGTTCAAAAGTGCAATTTTTGAACCAGTTAATCCTAATTTTATTTTATATATTTTCACATCATTCGCTGTAAATACATATTTACAAATTTCTAACTGAAAAAACCACTATTTTTTTTCATTTTTAGCAGTTTTTCATAATTTTTAGAAAGATTCCTTCGTTTGAAAGATGATAATTTGTAGTGAGTCGACAGATGGTTGTCATAGCCGAGAATCACGAACAGTCCTCACCCATTATTCGAGTCGAACTTATTACCATCTTTCTTGGTTCTTTTGGTTTAATTTTTGGGTTGGTGTGCGATTTTTTATGTTGCGAAAAAAATTTGGACGGAATCGGCCCTTCGGGTCTCGCCTTACTTACTGCTTAGAGCCTTTGGCTAAAATTCAAGAAACACGGAACACACATTAACAGCGCTTGTCGGCGGAGTGGGAATGGGTTAGAGAATAACCCCGCGTTACATTTTTCGGGTAGTTAGTCCAAGGCAAAAGCATGTTCCATGCTCAAATAAAATCTCGAACAGGCAAATGATCGTTAAATATCTGCACGGAAGGGGGGGGGGGTTGATTGACCACACTACTGATGCAGATATTCTCAAAGGGTCTGAAATCTCCAGTGATTGTGTTCACTCCCAACGAGATCACCGCCTTCATGAACGAACCGATAACTTCTGTGGACGTTGAATGGTCGTTCAGTACGTACAAGGCGATTTTTCGTCCAGATCGTCATCGCTTCACTTTCGAACATTTGAAGTTCCTTGTCGTGGCGAATAATTTCAAAGAGAGAATTCCACATTTCGCCCTTCTTTTTCAACTAATCATTTTTTTTCTTTTGAACTGTTCGTTTTGAGCTTATAAACATTTTTGAAGATATTTCAACATTCATACATATTTACCGCATATTATACGAAAAAACATCTGCCAAGTGGGTGTGGCACATAGCTTCCTCGTATCCATAACCCGATTATATAGATGATCCGATGCATAGTAGTTGATCTCAGAACACCAATCTCTAAGTACCTTCCACTACCCTCATAGGGAACCATCTACACGCTAATCTGGACAATCCTAGAACATTTCATCAAATTCGGATGAAAAATGTAAATGTTATGGCTGTTACAAGGATTTTACGTATGCGAATGCGCAGAAGCTTCTGTAAATTTTAAGGCCTTGATTTTCATGGGGGACCATCTACAACCTAATCCGCGTAATCCCTAAAAATGTCATCGAAATCGGGTAGAAATGTTGAAGTTATGGCTGTTACAAGGAATTCGAGTTTGCGCATGCGCAGCGGCTACTATCAGTCCGGGGGTGATGATCTTATTGGGGACCATCTACAACCTAATCCGCACAATCCCTGAAAATTTCATAGAAATAGAACAATAACTTCGTACAGTTATGCGCGTTACAATGAATTCATGACAGACGGACAGACAGACAGACACGGAACCAAAATTGTTCAGAAAGGTCTAAAACGCAAAACGCAAGTGAAAATTTTGATTTTGGAGAACTTTTTTTTTCGTCCTTGAAAAGTGAAAACAAAGCTTCCGCTATCTTGGTAGACTCAGAAGCAATAAATACATATATATATATTAAATATTTTGCATTTTTAAATACACAAAAATCCGATCCCTATTCATGACATACGACTACGTTGTACATTCTGTCATGATAATGTTGGTTATGTTAACCTTTAGCTATGATATCGTTGGCAGGTTCCATTAATGGTGAAGCCGTGTTATCTACAGATCTTTACAGAAAAATGGTAAACCGTTTTGTATAACATGTAATAAATTGGTCAACAACGGAAAATTTGGCCTTAGGAAACTAAGCAGAACGATAATAAGGAAAGTAATAAATTATTGAACCACTTTTTGGGAGGGTACCCTCGGATACTCACGCAAGGAGACATCTCGTGAGTGTCAGCGTTGCGATGGTGATAATTGAGAATTATTATTGTCGACACAACCGATGAAGCCACCATGAACATGATGCAGTTGAAATACGTCCCTAAAATTACAACCAGTGAAATCAGAAAACATCGTCAAGTCAAGTATCAAGTTCCATGCCATGCCACATTATGATAATTATTAGTAGAATGTTATTATCATTTAAAATAACCAGTTATCAGTGAAAGTGGTGTTATTTATCAACAATGACGTAGGTATGCGTTGATTGAAAACAGAAGTTTGGACTATCAATAGGTAATTATTTTCGACAAACGAATTAGCCTGGACGATTTAAGCAAGACTTGACAGTTTTGAAGAATTTAGAATTTCAAAGCAGAAGTGGGGGGGCTTAACTAGTTTTGACGATTTACAGATTCTGAAGTTTTTCGGAGTAAAAGCGTAAAGTGGACTCGCTGAAAAGAGCGTAAAATTGGCGTATTGGGTTGTCATTGTATGGTATAGTCATTGTCATGCACACTGGCAATATTGTCACATTCCACTGCTCGGTCAGAAAGGATTGCAATAAGTATAGTAATTTTCGCATGCTTCCTCATGATACTCATGCTATAAGCCGAATCTTGACAAATGAATACAATTTTGTATTTACACGTTTCTAGTTTATCGTAAAAAAGTGAACTGCTATAGCATGTCAAATTTGATGTGAATAATTTTCAAGTACCATGTTTGGGATGGGTGATATCTATTACATAGGCATCAATAACAAAAAAAGTTGTATAAATATATATAGGTAGTTGTCGAATCAGCTATGAAAAGTGTAGATAACTTTTGCATACAACTAGAGAGATCAATCATATTCGTCTAATATTTATGCTTGTTTATAAGATTTCGAGTAATGTCCATGAGAAGTGAATATACATATTTATATACAGAATCATGATTGTAGGTATTTAGAAGAAATTTTCGCTTGTACGCTCACCCTTGTTGCAATGCTCCAGATTTGATAATGTTTGTGCAATGATCTGGCTAGTAACATGCAACAAATTAAATTATAGTATCGGCTAAAAACAACAAAAATATCATCATTCCATTTTGAAAAAAAAAAGAAAAAAAAAGAAGAAGAAGTGACAAAAGGGCTATTTTTTCATTGAACACAGTGCTGCTAATAAATCACCTCATAGTGATTCCTAGCTTACCAATTTATAATAAATACAGTTATATACCTATAAATTGATATTTAAATTCATATCAATTCAAGTATATACGAAATAAGCTCTGCGAAGGGCTATATACATGATTTAGATATCCCACATCCCTGAAATGGCGCGACGTACATTCATAATGGCGCCACTGTCTGCCATATTTAATAAAATACTGTTCAGTTCATCAACGGAGTTTTAATTATTAGCAGTTGTTGAATTTTTATTATTATCTTTGTTTATGAATAATACAAAATTGCATTCAATAACGTCAAATTATTGTAAATTTAACAGTTTAAGCCAATTTATGACTTGAACTTATTATGGAAACAACATTTATAGATATAATTCGTTAATAACATGCTTTTAATTTTAAAATGCATCTTATTTAAACAGTTGGCGAGTTACGTGGAGGCAGAGTGGTTAGCGCTGGATTAATGTTGAGAAATATTTATCATGGGAAGGGTAGGTATTAGTTATATTCGAGGTGCCATAGTATAACCTTAACAGAAAGGTTACAGTAGGGCAGTCTCGTCGCACATTTACACAATTCCCGTACTGATCCTCTGCTTACATCTGTAAGAATTAGTCACAAAATTAGTTAGAGGAATACCACATCCCCAAGCCTACTACACAACGTAACATGCACTCACACAAGTTGATATACATATATGTGTAGAATTTACACATCATATATGCATATACAATATTTACATTATATATACATAGATATATGTATATATGCATTGGAATTATGTACACTATAATTAGCGAGTTATTTCAATATTTACATATTTATTTATTTAGATGATTTTATTATAATAGAAGCGATGTACCTTTTATTTAGTTCTGTCTTGTTTATTCGATTGATCACAATCTTTGAGCTTTCGGAAGAAGAGAGATAAATATATAACACGCAAGTTCTGCTAAGCATTCTACTACATGACATGATTATTTCACACTTGGTTAAAAATCTCTCTTGGCTTTATGGAAATTATTTTAATTAGACATTTCGAGTTCAAATGATGATTTAGAAACAAGTTTTGTTTGCTTTATGATTTAGTTTTACGAAATTGAGAAAAAATGACTATTTTATAATTCAAAGCTTCAAATTTTGAAAAAAATGAATGCAGCTTCGTGGTGCGATTTAAAGCTCAAATACACAGGATTTCTATCAGGGCGAGGGCATGTGACTTCTCTAACAGAAGGGAGTTTTGTCATATGTGAAGTGCACGGACCAACTCAACCTCAATATTGGTTTAATCGATGAGATTGAAGTAGGTAATTACTCTAATGACTTGAAATGGTTCAGTTCACTTCCCAAATAACATTTCTGCATAACCGACTGTGATTGCAATGATTCATTATCTTATGATCCTAACTTTGCATCCAAATTTTATATCTTGATGAATTTAGCATGCCTGATTTTGTTTATGAATTTGTTATAATAGTATGATTTTGATAGGAGGTTCATGAGTTGTGTATGGTGATTTATGTACTTGGATTGAGGTGAAGAATGAGATAAACTATACATGGAGTAATCACGGTGTGGTGTCGATGTTCAAGAATCTCAAGTGGTGAGCCTTCCTATCATCCACCTCTGGAGGCCATACCTACCTGCAATAGCTATTAAAGCCAACCATAGCTATTATGGTCTCGTATTATAGTTCTGTTGTGGAGGCTGCGGTTTGAGCGGCTTCAGTTCAGACAGGGTATTTTATTTTATAACGGATTTCAGCTTTAGTTCCAAGAGCTGCCACCTCGTCGCTCTTCACAATTAATTCCCGTTTTTCTCGTGAACGCCTCAAGCAATTTTCATCTTATTATGCCATTTGTGATTGTCATCATCGTATTATTCAGACTGTTAAGTTTGATCCTTCAGAACATGAATTGCCTTTGAGATTGAAAATCGGATTTTACTAAAAACACATGTTAGGATTAATATTTCAAGCCTTGGATATATGAAAATTTAATACAGATTCGAACATGAATTGACGACGATGGATTTTTTCACTGTATTCGAACAAGGTGATAATTATCATGTCTCTTGGTAACGCAAATGCCCTCGAGTGTAAGCAAGATTAAATTTAAAACACGATGAAAATTGTTTGAGTCATTTCAGATAAAACCAGAAATCAATTTTGTCCCGAAACTGCACCCACTTAGCGGGGAAAATTGGTTCAAAAACCGAAGATCTACTTTCCCAAATGGTTTGCTTTTTATTTGAACGAAAGGTCAAACTTCAGATGACGAAATTTAGCTCACTCGACCTCGACCAGATTCATCAAACTCCGATTTCCAACCTATATTCCACTCCAATTTATCTGGCAGTAGGGAATTTCGAATCTATTCTCAGAATACCGTCATACCGCTAATTAAGTAATTTTCAAATATACACAGTTTAGAATAAGGTAAGTATTGATCCAACTAGTGTTGCACGATAATAATGAGGTGATTGACCAGAGCGCATTATTTTGATTTTCAACCCTAATTTGGAAACGCATGTAAGTCAAAATTCTCCTCCACACAGATGGACAGTTACTTCAATAATCATTAAAAAACCTAATGTGTTCGATTTTGGAGGATTTTTTTGAAAGTGAAATGGTAAACTCAATTTGGTTGACTTTGTTAGAGTGACTAGTTAATGTGTTTATTCGATTCAACAATACGTCATTGAAAGTAGGTACGTGAGTGAGGTAGAAAGCATTACACCTTGAAAAAAAAAAAAAAAAAAACGGTGAAATTAAATATAATTCAGATCTTGGGACGTTTCCGTTTTAGGGAAAGTAATAGTTGTATTGGTGAAAACGGTGCATCGATCAAATTGAAGTCCTACGATTCTACTACCTACTTATCACCTTCGAAATACCCATTATATTCAGTATGAAATGTACACACAACGGATAGTAGTATGCAGTGAAATGTGCTATGAAGTGGTGTGAAGGTATTACATATTCGAGGCGTGAGACAAGGTGCAGACGATATGGTGAACAGTGTGACTGATATTGAATTGTGTGGTAGTTGGAAAACAAATACGATCTTTTTGTGCCCTTTCCTATCGCTCAACCTAATTAACGAATCACAACTCGACCAGTCGCTACGACTTTGGAAATCCTTCTGCAGCTCAGACGGACTGTGGCACGGAACTCAATTTTCATGAAGAATTGTAACAGTGTGTTGGTTCCAATGTGATATCACTTTTTTTTTGGTACCATTAGATGTTTTGTTTCAAGAGGGGATTAGCCAGAGATACACAATGATTGTACGAACTTCTTAAATGGAACGTTCTACTGCCCCTCTGGCGACACTCTCGGGCACTCGTTTGACGAATTTTCACAAAGAAAAAACCTCAATATTGGAAAAACTCAAAATACAAGTAAATAATTTTTTAAAAGTCAAAAACAAAAACCAGCAATGTAAGATGCCATGAATTCTGGATTCTACAGTGAATATTTTCTTTGGCATTTTCTTATCAAAATACGTGAATACAAGACAACGAAAGTTCATGTTTTTTTTTTTAATTTTTTTTACTTCCAACAATGATGAGCTTTCTACTACATTCTGGCTGACGTGCTCAACTCAGCATACAGGATGTCCCTTGGAGACAACAAACTTAGTTACTTAATTGGTTCCTACCTTGAGAAAAAAATCTTACTGGCTGAGCTGGCCACAGTATTCACAATACAAGTAGATTATAAAGAATCTACTTACATTTTTTCATCTACATTATTCTATAATGAGTTTGAACGAATAACTGAGAATGCTGATAGGAGGCCTTGAAACGTTGCAGTAGAAGATGTTGATTTAATCATGAAGTATCGCAGAGAATATACACATTAAGAACCAATTATTGTTGATTTCAGTGGAGAATGTGGTCTCTAACAAAAATACTGAGAATACAACAAGGATAAATATGGTGTATCTCACTGTTGCCAATGTGGCGAGAAAACAATGGAACTGGGCTATGATTGGCTGGGTGAGGTGAATGGGTGGATGAGAGAGGGAATGGGGAGAATGAATTACTCCGGCAAAGAGGGGATTCACAGGAAAGAAGCCGAGTTATTACAGATCCATTCAACCTTTCATCAGGTGACTCTCACTTCAAAATCCAATCAGATGAGACCCTGCTTTCCCCATCACCACACCCAGGTAATCTCGGTACCTAAGGTTCTTTTTGCTCGCCAATTTACAATATTTCTTCGTGGAAAGTAGTTTCACTCCAACTATCAACTACTGACATGGGTCTGCTCTCGGAATACAGTATAACACTACTCACCAAATACTGATTAAACGAGTGCCAAAAACAAAATGAAAATTATTTAATGTCGTCGAGTTATCTGTTACCTATAATTGCCCTCAGAATCCACGAAAACCCTTCGAAATCTCGTATTTCTGAATAAGAAAGTAGATTCCAAGAATTATATGGTTAAAAGTGAATTCTTCCTCGGGTTTTAGAGGGGGTCTCGAAATATCAAATTCGTCCGAGAAGCCCTTATAGCAACAAAGTTTCAAACCAATCGGATCCTTGACGAAGAGTGAGTCCCGAAAGCTTCTCAAGAGGCCAATTATTGAACGATTACTGCCCGTTAGCTAAAGATGTAATATTTGCGTGAGAGATCTCGCCGGGAAAAAATTCTCCATCAGTAACAAAAAAGAACTTCCTGGAATACAAACAGCGTATAGATAATTTTCTGTCAGTGATCAAGACTGGGAATCTTGATACTTGTAGGAGAGCATGTTTAGGCCAGCCATGTACCTACATATAGGGCCCACAAGGTTCAAGTAGTACCAACGATTGCAGACCGCACTTTCTAACACTGATTCATCTTCAAGTATTAGTAATACAGGTGTTTCTTGATTTGTATGATGTTCATACTGCTTATTATACAGTATAGAAAAACGTGAACAGTTACTTTTGGGTGACGTAGAATTGATTCAAATTCGGCTTGATGCCTCGCTACTCTAAACCAACGATTTGGTGGGGTCGAATGACAGTCGAAAAAATGACAGTCGATTTTGAAAAGACAGTCGTGGTATTTTAACACGTCCGCTGCGTCACCCAAATAGTGCACTTCCCATGGGCCCGGAAAGGAAATTTGCAGAATTTCCACTTTTTCGAAATTTCAACTTTAATTTGATCTATACAATTTTCTATAAGTCTGACAGAGGAACGAAAGGTATCGCGATCTTTGTACACTATCAGAGAACAATAATCAACATTGAATCGATTTTTAACTCAGTAATCAAATCGCCCAGCGACCAAAATTGGCAAAATTGCGACTTGGGTCGCTCCGAGTTTCTGATTACCTGTTTATCGAGACGGAAGGGACGTGTTAAATAATTTACGCGGGCATCAAACATGAAGTTGGAAGTAGTAAAATGCAGGGAACTACCAGAAAATGTTGCAATTTTACTAGTACAATAACAAATTTCATTTTTGAATAAACACAGCTAGGGGTTGAATTCCTCCATTTATAGCAGCGTGTGACAAATTAAATTCAAAAATAGACATTCAAAAAGTGTTTATTCTATTTATCTTGGGACTACTCAATTTCTATTTCTTGCGTATTCTTGAGAAAGTAAGTGAGGGTTGTTAACTGGACTGAGTGCCGATGCCCAGGTTGTAAGGGGGCTCTAGAGGTTTCCTAGAGCATCTACTTAAAGATATTCTTTAGGACGCTCAAAAGATAATTTGTTGTAGTACTACCTCCTATGCAAACTTTTGTTTAATTATAATGAATGTTCAGGATAGGTGGCATCCCTGGTTCTGAATGGGTTTCTCTTTATTTGCAAAGAGGATGCTCCACACTTTGATCATTCTGGGGGAAATCGGATACTACTCGTTCGATGTTGAGGAAAAGTTCCAAGACAGTGCAAGTAAACCCTTATATGGTTCCTTGAGGATTTGCATCGTGTAAAAAACAGAGCACGCAGTAAGTAGAAGCGATTGTGCTCTTTTTGAATCTTCTTCCTGCTCCTAGATTTGAAGACAGAACAGCGAGGTGATACAGAATGCTCACCTATTATTCTTAACCTTCAATTGTAGTTTCATAACGGCAACTAGGATAAAGAAAGACAGGAGTTAGAGCTACAAGTATACCTTGTAGTTGTGTCTCTCACAATAGGCTAAAACTCAAATCAGTCACCTTCGGAGTTGCGTCCGTTTGAACATCAACAGGCCAACTACCCGCAGGCAACCTTAGTGAAGTGAGTTCTTATTGAGGCAACCAAATGCAGTCCCCTTTAAAAGGTAAGCTTCTTTGGCTGACCATAAATTTGGTTCTTGTAAGTCTGTTGTTCGAAATTGTATCGGTTTGTTGCCAAGAAGTTAGGAGCAACGACAAAAGAGCCAAATAGGCTGTCAAAAAAGCATAAACTAGCAGTCTCCTATAAACGACGATTGAAAAGCTAATTTTGGGAATATTTAGTCGACACTCTGTCGACGTTTCTTCTTCACGAAGAACGTGAAGCAGCAACAGAACCTACTTGAATTGGTGAAGAGCTCGGGGGCATCGCCCCCAACAAGAGGCCACTATCTCAAAACATGGAGAAGCCCTGAAGTTCGTAAGTCGAAGACGAACCAGAATCAAAAACTTTCCATGGGTTATCTATTTTGAATTTCGATCGAAATCTCGCGACATAAGTTGAATGACGCCGATTGAATAAGCCACGAATGAAGCCGATGAGTGAAGTTGGTGTGATTACGACATTTTAGCAGGACCTAGTTCAGGAACTATAGAAATCTATGAAGCCAGAAGTCTCTTGAACCGTGCGAACCTGAAGATCTAATTTCGATGAGTAGGTTCTAAAATGATTTCCACAGAACATTCGATCTGACTGCACGCCTGGAACAACGGTTGAGCACATACTCGATCCCTAACATCACTTTGGATTGAAGTTCAGGGGTATTCAAAACACAAACTAGCCTCATTATTGTTGTTGATAAGAATCAGCCCAGAATTGAATTCTGAAGGCCTAATTCTGTACCTCAGAGGTCGATTATCGTAAGTGACATTTTGGCGATTTTACAGCAGAGCCAAAAGAAGTTGTGGGCACACCTATTTTGATCCCTATGGCCCATTCTGATGACTTTATCATGCTCAATTTAATTCTGTAGAATCTTTTTATGCCTACCAATACAATAGAATACAAAATACAATAGAAAGAATGCACTTACAAAACAAAAACCTCGAAAACGAGAATTTTGGACATACGATAGTTGACCTCTGAGGTACAGAATTGTGCGAATCACCATCACCCGTTCGGCGATTGCTTTGAAATGTTGTGAAAATAAAAAAAAGGTATATACTCTGATTCGAGGAGGGATAAAACAATGACAAATTTCCTTCATTGAAGCCCAGCCAAAACTAATTTAGCATTTTCAAACCTCAAAGTCGCCTCACTACCGTTATAAAAGGCTTAAAACCAAGGCTATTAAATGGTAGTTTTTGCATGGATCAATTAAAAAAAAATAAATAAATAAATAAATAAAAATAAAAAACGATGCACTTTTATGGTGTCGCTTCGAGCATATTCCTGAAGGGTTATTTATTGCCTATCTATAGGCGCGCATCAATGTCATATCACTAACTACAAACGATATCACGAATTCGTCTGAAGTTGATAGTCTACTCCTTTAAACGAAATTGCCTCGAATTTCCTAACTAAATACTTCAATTGAAAGAAAAGAAATCTGTAAGAAGCGGAATAAATCCATCAGACAAGGATACCACCAATAACCCACTAGGAAATTTATAACCAGGAAGTGCATCTTTGATAATGGAGTGGAGACATCTTAGATTAAGAATTATCTCTACGAACACTACATTTTGCTTGATTTTCACAACTTTGCATATTCGAACCAATTAGAATAAAGTTCGACAAGAAATTACTATTTATCGATTGAATCGCACTTTGAGACATCCGCGTCATGAGGAGATGTCATTATCATCTCCGTACAGAGTCCATACAACTGTCTACATAATCGAAACAGTCAAGTGTCTGTCTGTTAGGCATATTCGAATTTTTAAATTAGGCACGTGACGACTGTTTTCAATATTTGGAGGGAGTGTTATGTACAAATGTAAATTTTGAAAAGTATTCTGGAGTTCCGGAGCATTCGTAACCTGAGGGCAAGAGGTACCCTACACATCAGGTCAAGATACTTTGATATGAAATCCTACCTAAAAAAACTACGATACGAATATTTCAAGAGCTTGGAGTTTTTAAATGTGCACTTGAGTCATGGAAAATTGGTCAACCACACCTAGAACGAAATGACAGATTGGTTCAGGCATCGACAATGAACTATCCGTATAGGGATAACCTAATACAGCTACCAGAGGTTCCAGGTGCTATTGAAAATAAGACATTCCCTTGGCCAAATTAAATAATAATAAATTATAAATGATGATAGTCAATCAAGATCATCAAAGGTGATGTCCACGAAAGGGAGGGGGTGTTCGCTAAAACTGAGACTGTGGACAGTACGATTGAAGGAGGTTTCTTTTTAACGAGGGGAGAAAACGAGATACATTGCAGCAAAAGGAATCTAGAGGATATCGTTAGTAATATATTCCAGGACTAAGTGAAGTAACAGTAAATTTAGAGATCAATAATGAAATCAGTGAAGCATAAATTTAGCGTTGAAGCGAATTCCGCATGATGCAGAAGTTATTTTGGGAAGTGTGATAATAATCAATCAAGCAAGATAGAACAGAAGAGTGTTCACTTCGTCACTTGAAGTGATATGAAGAAAAGGGAGGGTAGGGGGGGAAAGTGCAATAAATTTAGTGGAGGAATTGAGTTAATGCAAGGTAATCTTGTCCATAACGAAAAACGGAGTTGAAAAAACCAAATCATAACTTCAAATTGTTTCAAACATGCCTAGGCCCTTTTTACGACAGTTAAAGCGAGGATGGATTGTAATTTCATGTTGCTTTGAAAGGGGCCAATTAGCAAAATAAATGTTAGGAATGTGGATGAAATAATCATGTGAATCAAATAGAAGAAATTCAATGTCAGAAAGTAGGTTTTTTTCATGTGAGTGTGCTGACCTAGAAGGGGTATAGCTTCCGAAGTCTGTGGTAACGCATCAGCTATCATGAGTGAAAATACAGATAGAGATAGTAGAATTGTGACACCTGCAACACGATAACGAAAGGTTTTTGTGTCACCTGGTCAACCCAATCAGACCATTTCAATTTGTTGTCTGGTCGGATCTCCCACGTGAAAATGAACATTTTCTCAAAGTTTTCAACGCAAGTTTCAAAAGTGTTATTAATCGTAATTTTCTCGTTTACTAATTTGACCTCATGCCGTCTCATTCCACTTGATTGACTCACCTTCCAGGCTCCAGACATTCGTGCAAGAGCGATAGGTGTGAATTTGATATACTTTATAGTCGATAATGTTTTCAGAATTTTCCATCTTGTTTAGTATGGTGAATAGAGAGGATTTCTTCCGAGTCTTTGTGTTCACAGGATATGCAGTGGCCAGGTGTAGGTGCAGACAATCCGTGTGGGAAGCGTCCATGAGTGTGTGTTCTGTGATAGCTAGCACAGTTTGATGTTTATAACGTGAGATGATATGAATAATTCCTTTTGGACTTCGAGATACTATTGAGATACAGTGAACAGTCGTAACAGTTCAAGATATAAATAGTTACATATTTTGAGATTTTGGATGTAGTAGTAAAAATATAATATGGTTATAGGAACAGAGGAGGAGTAGGCATGTTGTATATAAGGGAAATCAACCCCACTAATCTAAATGAACGTATAACGCAGATACAATTTCATTACAGTGTTTTCTCAGATTGGTGGCTATTCAAAACATGACGCAAAAAGAGGAGACCCAAAACGACCTCTTTCAAATTGGCGGGAGTTATTCATACCATCAATCAAAAGAATGTTAAAATTTATTCAACACTCATACACTGGTTGTTTTTTGGTCGCAGTTGTCGTTTTGTAAAATATAGTGGTAATGTGCCTTCAGCCATCAATCATATATATCAATAATTTCATAAAAAAATAAAATGTCATAGTTATTATGGTTGATCTGTGTCTGTTTTTTAGTGGTTCAAACCTAAGACAGGCATAGCGATTGAAACTTGGGGCAAAGTCTCGGCCACAAGAATTTGGAACACTGTCAGCGATAAAAGGACCGTCACTCCTGCAAAACACCCTCTGAGTTATTATAAGGCATGCAGTGTTATCGGTCAGAAATCACCAGGGTTGCAAGCTGTCCAGATAATCGACGTTTTTTCAATAACTTTCCCGCTGCCTAAATATCTTTGTTCGGAGTCGAATCACAGTTTTGCTTTCAGAAACACTGCAGGTTCATGGAGGTTCTAGAAACGGTTCTTGTAACAAAGTAACGAAAAACGAGATAATACTAGCACAACCCACCCAAAATTTAGTTTTAAAAGTTGGTGTATCGACCTACCAGTTTATCCATATACAGGAGGCTGTAGAAAACCTATATTAAAATGGATATTGAGAAAAATCCATAGAGATTTCAAAAGCTATGTTTTATGACTTGGTCGTTGGTGAAAATCAGTGTTGCATAACTTTTTTCCACTTCACCGATCCTGACTAGAAAAATAACCATTACGTTTGTGCATTATGAGTGCATTACTTAAATTATCAAATTTTCGAAAAAAAAGTTACCAATTTCCGGTCATTTTTGAGCTGACAATTATTTACTTCGAAGAGAGTTTTTTAACAGGAAAATTCTGAAAATGTCTGATGTTCTACCTGTTTTTTGGGTAGATTGCAGCTATACCATGCAATACTACGTTTAAAATGCCAATTTTTACAAGAATTGTTATTATTTTTCAATAATGAACCTTTGAAATTGAGCAAGAAAGTTTTATTTTTATCTTCCTCAAAATTTAATGGTTTACGTATCACTGTACGTGAAATCCGAAAATCGAATGAAATAATTTCTGCCCGTCCATAGTACGCGACGCTTCCCTTAGTTAAAATGGATCGAGTTCGATGAAATTTGGTATATGGGCTCCATTTGGGGTCTAGTTGTGTCACGATGCTTTTGGCGTTGTCAGTAGCTTCTAAGGGGTGAGAAATATGGGTTGAAATTTTCAAAACGCCCTAGTTCAAAAATTGTTGATATAATAAATATGTTTCCATCAATTTAAAATAGTATTGCATTTTTAGAATCGAATGAGACCTCACAGAGCTAAATATCTAGTTCCTGTGAAGTCTTAAGCCGGTACGAATGATGAAACAGAAACACGAGTGTGAATCGTAAGTGAATGTTAAGCTGATAAAATGCGATCTTTTTTCTTTTTTCGAATAGAGTAAGCCACTCAGTTGTGCTTCCTTAGCAACCAAGAATCAAATTTCGTTATGAATATGGGGGCACTCACTTCTTGAGCAAAATATGGTAGGCAGGTACTGCTTATGGGAAAGCCGTGTCTCTTGAACCTTTCATACTCAGACTCTTTAATGTGCTCAATTCTGGTGAGCACATATAAATTGCATAGGAAGGTTCGATATTGTTCAAATTTTGACATGATTTTGGATTCCTTTTTTTCTGATTTCCTAAGAAGAATTTCAAAAATATTAGGTACTGATTGAAGTTCCGGAGCCATTCCAATATTTTCTGCAAAAGTTTTCTGAACACCTCTCTATTGAAGAAAAATTCTCTTTATCAAGGGAAAAAATTCCTAACTTGGCAACTGTGGACAAAGCAACGGTTTGCTTTATTTTTAAACTTTAAAACCATTATTTTGAACTATATTAAAATGGCAACCTATCAATATAACTTGATTTTAAAATAGGTTCTCGAATATTGTCAAGAATATTATCATTGAGAGTTCTTGCAGAATGGGAATGTGAGAAATTCAACGTGACTACTGTATGAACCAATTATTATTTTGGAGTACGAGCTCTTGCTCGAGTTTTCGTTGATTAACAAATTTCACTGAACCAAAAAGGGATACGAATGGTATATATTTGGTTCAAGTACTACTGAAATGAATCTATTTCTTTCGAGAGAATTTATACCTGGATATATGGATCAATATATTGAACTTGATTCATTATGGAAGTTTAATGAAAAGCCGGACTGGTCATCGTATATTTTTTTTCAAGTACCAATACACTATTCCAAAATGGAATTTATATTTCAGTTGTCATAATTTTACTGACTGAATAGCTAGCTTGGAGAGGTGGAATCTTTATATTGCGAAAATTAGGTCCTCTGCATAATCGAATTCTTTGATCAATTTTCCAAGATATCAAGATCATCGTGTTTGATCTGTAACTGTTATAGCTGAGTTCGGATAATAAATATAACCTACATATTATTGATTTGTAAATCGTTTCTCCTTGCATTTGTGAACAGATAAACAAGCGCATAAGATCGGAGGAAATCGTAGACGTTGAAACAACAGCCTGCAACCCTGGTGAGCTAAAATCGTTCATTTTTCCCAGCAGTATTGGGAGTGTAAGATACCGAATGAACAATAACAAAATCATAAGAGGAAACGAAAAGAATAAACTAATCTGGATAAAGGGGTTATCAGTATTAGAGGCGGAGAGGATGAAAACGGAAAAATTAAACCAATAAATTTGCGTAGAAAAGAATGCTAGGGTGGTATAGTGGTGGGAGGTAGATCTACAACAAAACGATGGGCGGAATTGTCCGACTCTACCGTCCGGGACAGTTCTCCCAACTCCAGTAGAAATTTTGGGTCAGATTGTTTCCAATATTCTAACGCACAGTTTTCATATAATTTGAAGAATCAATTTCACAATTCAACGCTTTGTGCAGATAACCGTCGTCCAGTTTCCGAAATCATGTGAAAAGTAATTAATTCAACATCTTCCTTTGACTCATTTCAGGACAAGTAATTAACTAAACAATCTGATAACATCATTTCGTTCTTTGTTACCTGATCATAATTTCAACGCCTCTTGAATTGAATACCGAGATAATGATGTCATCGTGAATGCAGCAATTACTACACTGCTCAAAAAAAGTCAAAAGGAAATTGCAAGGGATCTGCCACTAGTCCTGAAGGATTTTTGAAATGAAATTCAGTTTTGAAAATATTAAAAAATCCAATCACCGATAGAAAATCCAAAAAATTTAGAAAAAGGTTCGTCTTTGACGGTGTTTTTGGAAATTTTCCTATTGTTCCAAATAAAACTATAAAAAAATGCGCAACTAAAGAAATCAAGAGAAGTTCTATGGGTTGAATGTCAGATTACTTATTTGATTTTTGATGTGAGTGGATATGTTCTCAAACCAAAGGAGGTTGAAAGTCAATATTTACATTTTTTTTTACTCAGGCCTATAGGTCTAATCAATTTTTTTTTTTGTGGTGTAAAATGCGGTTTGTATTATTAAAAAATGGACATATTGGGGAAAGGAGGACTTCGACTTTGGATTCAGAACTCTCACAGACCTTCAAGACCAGGGTTAAATCCTCGCAATTTATCATTGAACTTTAGTTGTTATATGTTAACAATGCTATTATAGGTTTCCGTAAGATATCCTTCAAGGACCGAGCTGTAATATTGATGAATTAACAAGTTTTTTTTTTCTGGATATTCTTTTAATCATATCTCAAAGTCCACCCCCTTGAAAATCCTGAAACTTTATGTTGCGCCAATGTTCGGAAAATTATACATTTGTTTCTATCTAACATACTTTTTCTACACCCGAGCTGAACTTGGGCGGTGTTGAGCAAGAAATCCGCGGTGCTGACTGGATTCTACTCTCCTCCATGTACTCTGTTGGATATTCAGCCAATCTATTCTAAAGCAGGTGGTCAACAATCCACACAACGAAAGATTTCAAGTCATTTTTGAACTAAGGAAAATTATTGTTTCAAGAGAAATAATAATACTCTCATATGAAATTTCGCACTTTTAAGTTAATAATGGACACCCAAAACCAAAAAACATGTTTTGTGACTCAATTTTTCGAAAATATGCCGCCATAGAAGTGTTCAAAAATTCTGGGCAACGAACTTACTTATTATGGACATGACACCGGTTTCGATTCATTCAGGTTTAGATGCTTCTCAGCATGAATCTAAAACACTTTTCAAACATTTCAATACTATGAATTTGTGGCTATTGCAACCGTTCGTGTGTGGCCATCCTACGAAAGATTGGAACTTGTTCATAAGTTTATATGTATAACAGCTCGGACATCATGAAACCAAGACTACCGCCAGGAAACCAATAATAATCATGATTATCTACGTGATCTCACGAACAAGCGATCATATACAAGGTTTACAATTTCTTGATTAGAATCGTGAAAAGGTTCGAACATTTTTATTACGGGCGATGCGATGACGGAGTGCGTAATTCGAATATCGGATTGACCTAACCATGTGGGCAATCGAAAATGTGATCTTGTAATAGGGAAATCACCGTTAACAATTGCCTTCATCACGATCTCAATAAACATAATGAGATTATCGATATAAAGGAGCAAAAACCTACGTAGTGAGATTAATAAATGTGAGACTCATAGTGATGAAAGTCAACACAGAACAACGATAACGGAGAAAATTGGAGTGGAGAAGTGCCGGGACGATGGAGTAGAATTACAGATCGACAAATAAACAGAACAAACTAACATAAGTTGTGGCGAATAGATAGCGCTTGGATCTGCCTAATAATACGGTTGTAAGCAGGAACTAGCAATTATACTGATTTCGTGGGACAATCAATAACGTGGCAAACGAGGATTTGTCCCAATGATGATTTTGAATAGTTAATCAGCTAGATAGTTCAATTTCGTACATTTTTTCTGTTTCGGGTGGTAATGGAGTTAAAGGAAAGAGGGAATGATCTAATCCGTTTTTTCTAATGCACCGCTCTGCCTCCTTAGTATCTCGATGCTCATTTTTACCTATCAACGGCCTTTCCGAAGTTGGCGGCATGGTCTCTGCCACCATGTTTAGGAAAAATGTTAGGGACAGAAGAACTGTCACATCTATGAACAAAAGTAACACAATGTCAGCTGATTCTCCGACAAAACAGCAATTCAGGACAAATTAAGACAAATTAGGTACCAAACTTTTCATTCCTACCTATCATTTCCATTTTTGTACCGCAGTAGTTTTTTGTTTTGCTAGTTTCAGCGCAAATTTTCGGACGGAATAGGGAATGAAAATTCCGTAAAAAGCAAAATTCTACACACTGAGAGGGCACACGGTTCATACTCCAAAGATGATTTCACATTGATGATAATGCCACACATAATCTTCAATTACGCATTCAATGACATTTTAATTCAATGAAATCGAAGAGACGCCTCTAAAAAATAAGGATGAAACAATTCAGTCTATGAATGATTGGTAAAATTTGATGAAAACTGGTTTGTACAGCTGATGATCAGAATAATGTAAAATCCCATAAATACGAGCAAGTAATGAATAACGGCATATCACACGAAATTAAAAAAAAATCGCCATGAATTTCGACGTCCATAGTTTGTCCATAATCAATATGTTGAGAAAGAATGGGAGAAATATACAATATATGTATTGGATTTTTTAATCATAAAGGGTTTTGGGCAGGTTTTATAGAATCAAGAACTATGAAGATCCCATTGAAGAAGAGATTCAGTCAAGAAAGATCGATTCACCAACGCGATATCACCGTTCGATTGGACCTTATCACGATTTAGCTCGCACTTTCTTCCAGGTTTGAATAATGAATTCGTGGATTATTTGTGAATACAAAACTGTAAGCAAAAACGTATTACTCTTGTTTTATCTTCTATGTTAATGACGGTATTACGTCAAGAAAAAAACTTAAAATTGATTAAATTCGGTTTCTCATGACAAATTGTTTATTACAACGTTTTTTACTCATCAATTTCTGTAACCGAACCAAAAACTCTTCTGGTTTAGCAAATTTTCAAGGAAAATTAAGCTATTGCGAATTTTTAAAATATACTTTTTCGAAAAATTTCTTCACTGAAATTCGTTTTGGAACATTCTGAAACAACGCCTAAAGACTGTAAAAAAAATTTCTTTGAAAATTCGCTCATTAATTCATGCTGCTTGAATGGACTTTACTACTCATTATTTTCCCACAAATTAGATTTTATTTATTTTAAAAAACACGACGATGCAACCGAATCTGAGTCATGATTAGCGACAGGAAGTAATGATTTGGGATCAAGATTTTGCTGTCATCGATTCTGAGTCACTTGTTTTAATTATTTTTGATGGGGAAACGACGAAATCCTAGAACGATTATTTTCTAGACGTTCCTTGAAATTATCAGAATCCTGATCCGTGGATCTAACATAAATCCTAGCTGAAGGCCTCTTTGAGGGATTTCAAGAGCCCTAGAGAGTCTCTACGCCATTTATTTGGACTGTTCGATAGAAATGCCTCTCCTGATTCTTGAGAAATCAATGAGTTCATTAATATGACAAGTGAGAGGACAGAATATCGCATCAAACTATGAGATTCTATTAATTATGGACCAACTAGGTACGTCTGAACTTGGATAATTTTCGTCAGTCAAAATTCAGTTGAATCGAAAGAACTATTATCTGATAAAACTTGACGTTTTAAAACTGACTCATCTGTAGTTGATTTTTCCTGATTTGTTCAATGTCCTCGTTTTTTTCATATTGACTTAAAAAAATTAAGCATGACTGGAATATTGATCAAACCACTTAAACAGCGAAATCAACTGAAAAAACGTGAGGCAAATAATAACAGACGAAATAATAGATAGGTGTACAGCGTTATTAAAAGAAAAGATCCAGTACTGATCTTGATCAAACATTGCAATATTTCCATAAATCAAAATCAAACTGGGGATTTTCTCAAGCATGCGGAATACTCGTCGAGATGATAATAAAATTAAGTAGCTACAGCCTGCAGATAACATACAAAAATTACAGGGCCATCACATTTTGGAGTCAGCATTGGTAAGATTCTCAGAAAAACAAACCCTTCGATCCAAGATGGTTTTCAGGAGGTCAAAAGTGGTGTCCGTCGATTAATAGATGCGAGAACCACACCGCCAGTTACAAAATGAAATATGATATTGCTGGAAAACCAGCGCAAGCGGTAATTTGTCAACAACAAAAGCAATGAAACAGGAAAATGTACATTTCAAGGGGTTAAACATTAATTGAAACAACTAATAGCGTCAACTAGGTTGGAAGTAAGGCTATCAGTTCAGGGTTGACTACGAATAGATTAAATTCTGGGATAGCATGCAATTCCGTTTAGAATTCTCAAAGGTGCTTCTACATAATTCGACTGGTGGGTTGTACAAATTCATAATAGTTCTCTATAGTAGGTGATAAGTCTAACGAGCATCAGATAGACAGGGAAGATTGTGGAAGTTAGCTTAATAATGTAGGAACCTGCATAATTAGAATGATATTTAGTATGATTCGGTCTAAAGACAAATCAGTACAAGTTGGTGTCACTTCATTTCCATCTCTTGCGTCATCATTGCGGTCCCAGAAAAGATTGAACGATCGAAATGTGAAATCTAGCTCAGTTGAGAAAGTGCACACGTTCAGATATCTAACTAGAATCTGTCTCTCCTTCACACAATTCCCTTCTGCCTATTTCACTTTGATGCGTCTCCAAAATGCTTGGTAGAAACAGTATTTTGGTGGTGGTCTGGATGTTTTCAAAATCCTTCCTTTCACTTATCTGACAAATCGTCTCGCTTTCCTCATATCTCGCAATCATAGTAAATCCTAATGTGATATCTGATTCGCTTTCCAATGCTGACTAATTTGTAGTAGAACTGACAATCGTAGTTAATACCAGTGGCTGCGCAAAAAGTGATTGAATTCGTACTATTAGCTGTCGAGTGGGTTAAGGGAAAAACTATCAACATAAAACTATTTAGATCAAAAATGGGCTAAAATAAGGAAATCAACAAATAATGATTGCATGCAATGGTGGCGTAAGCTATAAAGATGCTAAGTATTCAATGTTTAGAGTAATGCTCTTCAATTGAAGACTATGATGTACACTTAAACCAATGTGAAAGATCCTTGCAGTACTGTCTCATAAATATGGTGTTCTTTGTTTATTTTAATCTTTGAATCAAAATCAAGTTTACTCCTCTTACTTGCAGTGAAAGGTTGGTGGTACATACACTCAATCCTAAATTTTTCCGTTATGCCGGGCTTGCACTCTCAGAATCTGATCATTGAAGATCTATAAACGGCCATGAAAAAGTAATGAAGGATAATAAAAACAAAGTCGGGGTAGAAGGGAAAATAATGTCTTGAGGAGTCTTGGAGAGCGATATAGAGATGTGAGCTTTAAAGTTGGCGTCCCACGTTGGGGTTTTGGCCGATTTGCTTTCGGACAACCAATTAGCGACCCCGTGGTGACCCCTTCACGTCGAGCATTTGGAGACGTTCGCGAACCACTCGTGAGCATTGAAGTATTAAAATTCCAAAGGAACGTCATTGATAGTGACCAGCAAGGGGAAACTCAGGAAGTGGAATGATACATTGGTGATTCCATTAGGGACATGAGAAGTGTGACCCTTCCTTGGAATCGAATTGGGACGCTACAGCAGCAGTCAGATATGATAATTCGGCAGTGCAACCTTCGAAACGCAACATTCTGGTTGATATGCCATAAAATTTTAGTGTAGTAAAGGAAATGTTGTATCTGAAAGTACGCTCTTTTCTGGAATGGAACAGCTGCAGCAGCAGTCAGATATAATAACTCGGTAACGCAACCATTGAAATGTAACAATCAGGTTGAATTTACCGGTTATCAAATGAAGGTAATCAAAGTCCCTATACTAACAAATTGCCAATTAATGCAACGCATGCACAGCTCGTGACACTTGTATTTAACCCGCCGAATTTGGGAACTCGATCCAAACATTTTCCGAAAAAAACTCAACTTCTTACTATAACCCTACCAATTACTGGGTTGCCGAAGTAGGAAGTAATGGTTTACATGCAACGAGAAAAGAACCTACTCATTTTAGGACTGCTGTCTCACTCATGTACTTGATAAGGATCAGATGACCAGCTTATGACCACTCATTGCATCAAATTCGAAAATTGACGCAGGTGAGTACATTGAATTCAATCAGTTTTTCAATCGTGCAGTATATACTCGTATGTGTTACGAGTCAAATTTCACACGAGAGGCGATAAATGGAATAACGGTTAACATTTCGTCATCCCAAGGTATTAAAATTGACATTCCAATCGGTTATAGTTCAGCTCTCGCTGGTCACTAGAATTGTACGAGTATAATCAGATGATCTATCGCCTTGGATACTCAAAATCAGAAATCACGTCAAGTCAAGCTCACGAGTTTCTCGCACGCGGGTACTGAAAATCACATCAACATGCTCAAGTAACAAAATCATTTCAAGGAGCAACTGCAGAAAAATAGAACTGTATTGGGAACATAGAATAGGTAATGTACATTATCTCTGTGTTTCAAACAAAAAAGGTATCTAGTTCGTTTCGTAGTCACACCGTTTGAACCAAAAAATAAAAATGCACATCGCTAATTTCCTGTAACACATTGAAAAATATTGCAGCCGAACAGTTCACAGACGATATTATCTTTGCTCACAACATCACCAACTCATGTAACCACACCATTTGAAAATTGATTTCGCGTAATCAACAGGATTGGTACAACCAAAGGATCCAGCGGCTACTGCAGCGGCATAAGCATTTACTTAGTGAGGAAAATCCAATGACTGTAATTAATGCTGATGAAGAGTGACAGTGTAGGGGTTACTATGAGGTAGTTGGGGTGCAGGCGTGCGAATTTCTATGATGAGCATCAGCATTTCTATGATTCTGCTGCGAAGTAATTCGTGGTTTTTGATCGGCAGTGTTTGAGATGTGTGATGGGATCAGCAAGGTACATGGTGCATTTTTTTGTTGAGGATGTGAGACACGCATGACGATAAAAATGAAGTGTTTCAATCATGGAAAATGAAGGTGAGATCACGCCGTCCCGCTAACATATTAACTTCATTGATGCAAACCTGGAAGACTGATCAATACAATATTGCATTACCAGATAAGTGATAAATTGGCCGATTCCTGATTCAACGTATCTCTTGGGAGTGATGAAGCGCAAAATGAGGTTGAGTAAATAATGAATGAATGGCTCAGGTAGTAATAAGCAGCGTTGTAAGGAGAGGGAGAGGAGGATTCATTTCATATCAAGGTATTATTGTCGCAGTTTATGAAATGTTCAAAAGAACGAGGTTTATTGGCTATAAAAAGAAGCAAATTCCTAAGAATGAATTCATACACGGAAATTCTCCGGCGTTCCTAATCTTTTCGACGAATAGTTAGTATCTTCCGTTTTTCCTTTCAGAGATGATTAATCGTGCATAATTGCCTCTTATGATTATATTTATGTTGATGCGTTCATAATGATACATTTTTCGAATTTGAACTACTCAGTGAATTCTGAGTCAATATTTTTTGATTACTCAAATCTGTTTTTATCATTATTTATGTGTCCATGATTTATGAAAACACAATTTTTATCATGATGATGTATTCCATTAATTTAATATTTTGGTGGCCGAGTTTTTAAGTCGTAAACTTTACGTTGAAAATTAATGACCTTTTAAATTTTAGGAGGCTTTCACACTGGTTAGACACGAGACATCAGAGCAGTAGACACGCGATCCAACCCATTGAAATGATTGAGAGCTTTTACACTGAAGAGACAAATGCTTCATGTCTTCTCGAAACATGGAACAAGTGTCTGAAGAGATCCAGCAGGTTGGAATTCGGAGCAGGTTTCATGGTATTGTGGGTTAGTATTATCTGTAATGGCAGGCGTCCCTGGGTTCCAGGCTCTCAAAACGAGCGTCTCTAGTCAGTTTGTGTCCAGCAATTCGCCTCCATAAACAGATTCGTCGTACCTAACTCGTTTTCTGTGTTGTTTCTTTTTTTCGCGTTTTGACGATGTTGCCGGACACAGAACAATTCAATATCATATTCTTCCGCATTTTGCCAGTTGGGATGTGCATTCATCCCCTCTTTACAGCCTCAGCAATTGATAACTCGTCATCTGATGATGAACTCATTTTGAGTGATAACACTATCGACAAGATGGCTAACTTGACTAAATACAAAAAGCACAAGTTTCTTGTGTGTAAAAGGACTTGTCTAATGCTTAAGTCGCGTGTCTACTGGTCTGATTTCTCGTGCCTAACCAGTGTGGAAGCAGCCTTAAATTCACTTATACATGGATTAGTTGTACGTGAAAACTAACAGAAAATATTTATTTATTTTTATTGTTCTTGAAAAATTGATTAAGCTATTGTTCTAATACAAATAAAGTTGTGCATCAAGCCCTGAAACGTATCAGCTAATGTAAAACTCAAGCTAGGAACTTGACAGGTTGTAAGTTTAGGGAGACACGAGGGACGGTTTGGAGAAATTCGGTTGAAGGAAGTGAACTTGAATTGTGAGCGTGAGTGCTGATGGCTCTCAATCTAACCCAACTTGTCGTGTTGTTTTCAGGTCGTCGAACTAAACCGTTTGTTCTTCAACAAGATTGTAATGGAAAACGTAGTCTTGCAAGAGTGAGAGAGGGGAGAGAACAGACGAAGCTCACCTTGATGCCTTAAGGGGCGTGTGCAACTAGCAGAGGGAATACGCTTCAAGTCACATCGCCATGGGTTTTTCTATCCCATGTGACTCTCTCTGACAGCCAGCTCCCCCTCACTATTTGTAGCCTTCATAGAAAATTCAAGAACGGATATTATATCCACGGGGGACCAACAAACACGTCAGCACTTGCGGAGTATGCGGTTTCTTGATTCTGAGCTCTTTTTCTAGGTGGGTTCGGAATCGTGGATTGTTTCTGGTGCAGACCGGAGATTGTTTTCTCAAACATCGAATATTCTTGTGTTTCACTGAATTGGCACCAATTGGTAACATCGTGGAATTGACTTTGGGAAGTGGTAGAAGAGGTTATATAGAGCGACCATTGAATAACACCAGTCAGTAATATTATTTGACTCGAAAAAGTACACATGACGATCTTTTATTCATTTAGAACCTACAATTTAATAATCATTCGTAGGTAAAATATGTTTGATTCACAAAGGCCTACCAAATAACAGACACCAATGTAGTACCAGTATTTACTCCGATTCTCAATGATTCCTACAGGAATGTTTCTATGAAGGCTTTTCGATCACATGCCGAAGAAAACGGAATGAATATAACGAATGACGCATACACCATCAGCACCGGACGATGACTGTATCATTAGACTTAACTCAAATTGATCTAGTCGTCACCAAAGATCTGGAACTCGTCGAAAACGTGTACTGCAGCTGCAATTCGCAGATGATGATTTTGAACGAGCTCTCTTCGAATGAGACTGTATCATCAACATTAAGCGTCTGAAATACTTTCCTTATCAATGTCCTGGCAGTTCATACATGCCTTTAAAGTCACGCGATGTCTAATCAACATTGCACACGAAGTCATCAATTCCCTCATACCATCACCTCGAGATACTATCAATTCTCACACATCATCACCTTGGGGATCTGGTAGCAACCACAGTGAGTTTTCGGCGTATCTAAATCACTCATGTTTTCCGATGTTCAGTAGTAGCCCGAAAAGGTTCACAATCCTCAAATCAACCAAAGCCAAAACACAAGGGTCACAACCCTGAAATTAACCAATCAATCAAACAGCAAGTACGATCTGAAAGGCTTTGATCACCGTCAATCACAAATATGCCATTTTACTGTTGAATCACGCATAATCAACATTGCTCTCCCAGTTTAAGGATTGATTGGTACTCTATTCATAGACACGTAGCCAACAAGCATTTCGTCTCGAATGTCAGTGATCTATAACAATCTCATAGTTCTCCACATATCTATCTCTAAATCAAACATGGTTACCGATGCTCATTCATGAGCTCACACATTTTTCCATCTATCAGAATTATACTCTGCGATCAGTAAGGCTCTTGTCACCATCGTTCCGCCAGTCACAAAATATGACTAACCATTTACAAAAAAAATTTAACCAACATTTTTTTACTATTTGATTGGTAGATTCGATGTTCTGTCAGTAATTGGGATAAGTAGATGAGCATTAGACACGCTATCAACTCATAAAAATAAGTTTTCCACTGACTGTCAATCTCCAAGAGTTCATCGAATTCGTAAAGAAGTCCTTTCTGTGCCTCAAGGCATTGAGATCCTCATCAGATATTGATCTGTTCGTTTCGCCGCCCGCTTTCTTGGAGGATTCTCATGAATTGTCCTTACACGTGGAAAACATCATTCAGATTTAAAACGCAGTGCGAAAGAAACACACACAACGTTAATATTTTTATGCGTCGTGTGATACGTACGATAACCACCATGACGGCTATTCGCAGTTTTATAACTGAGCTAAAAGCGTTGTAAGTTTGCAGTTCAATGCATCGATGAATTAAAATCACCCGGGAGGTGGAGCCGACATGTTGTCACGAATGATTCGATTCTTGTTGGCCATTATTATCGATAGCAGGTGTCCGTTCAACAGCTGACTGATAACAGCTGTTATGAATCCGGGGATGCAACCCGTATTATTCGCGCTTTTGTCGTGAGGTTCTGCGAGGAGTACATCTAGAATGCTTGCAGCCATGACCTCGGTTCGTACTCTTCTAATCGGTGCGTTCTTAGATGAAACAAAGAGCAAGTGTTCCACCTGCAAATAAGAACTTATTTTCGTGATTTCAAAATCGCCTAGTTCATCTTGACTCAGTGAGATTGCAGTTCCCGATGTAAGGTAAGGAAAACATTCAATCATTAACATATGTAGGTTTTGATATGTAGGTTGGTTTTCAGGTGACAACAAATTTACCGATTCTTTTTTTCAACGAGGACATTTGGTGTGTTTTCATCTCCTGCGTTTTCGAGATTGATGCCCTTCAGGATATAAAAACCAATGGTCCTGGGGGTGATGTTTTGCTTAATTAATGCCATGACGGTATCAATGCAGGATTCATTGATCGTTTCCCCTCCTCTCCAGACCGAGTCAGAACAACAACAACCCCTTTTGCCGCGCGTTACATCATCAACCCTGCGATTGCAACGGATCTACCCTCGCTTCCAACCCACTTTTTGCCGTATCAAAGATATTTTCGGTCATTTTCAGTATCATCATTCGGAAAAAACAGGTGGTTCGTGGAAAAAAAGGTGGTTCGGGTGGCAGCAAGGGATAAGCCTTTTTCGTCAGAAAGCGTACAAACAATCGTTTCATATTTTTCAAAGAACCTTGTGTCATTATTCGCATGTTGATGTTGTCAAATCATTGAAACCTGAAATAACATTACGTCATTCCTCCTCAAAACCATGAATTTACTCCTTTATGTTCCAAAAACCCCCCAGTTCAGATAGTTTAGACTGAACCAAGGCAAATTTACGAGCAATCATCAGCAGGACCTTCTGTCATCATGAGAAAAAACCTCAAATTTCATTTCATTTATGTATTCTCCCTCAATATTGTCCATAGATTTCAGCCCGAGGAAAACGTACGACAAATCTTCCGCGCGACCTTTCATCATCATTTACGTTTCGTGTTGTTGAAATCATCAATAAAACCAATACTTGAGTTTCGTTAATATATTCTCCTTCAAATCCGTCTGTAGATTTAAGCCTTTTTGTACTTAAAACACCCCTCAGTTCATGGAGGTTAGAATGAACCAAGGAAAATACAGGTACGAGAAATCGTCCTCTATCGATCTTTGGTCATTATATACTGTTTATTGTTATTGTAAACTTCAGTGAAACTGATTCCATTTCTCATAGACATTCACGGGCAGTGGCTCTTCTAGTATTGATGCAACATCCTCTTGATAAGGCTGGTTAAATTTGAACTCAGTAGCCATTTCGAATAGCCACCAATATTCATCAGGAGCCAAGAATATCGACGAACATTTTCTCACCAGTAGATCTTTCGACGTTTATGCTGCCATTTTTTAAATGACGAGTGCTAACTGTTCCTAAATCCACGTTTTTCGATCACCATAAAATACGAAGTTCGGGAAGAGCGGTTAGTGAAGAACAAAGAAGTTGGAACTAACCTTTAACCTCCACTTACTGATCTATCATTGATAGTGTTCCATTTTCATAGATCGGCCGATAATCACTTTCATAAAATAAGGCGAAATATATGTATTCAGTTCACGTTAGATTGGCAGTCACTAGAACCAAGTTTGATTGATATAAGTGTTCAATCTGTTGTTGGCAGCGAAGAACATGAAAGTGGTACCTGCATTGATTAGTGTACATACAGGTTCAATTGCAATATTTAGTAGAAATTGAACAATTCCATGCACATTGTGTCAATACGGAATTGATTCTAGACACCCTGATATGGTCACTATCGATTATTATTAAGTCGCAGATACGTGAGAACGCAGTAACCCATTAACGCCCAGGACAATTTTTGATCGTTTTTTCAACCAAATGGCCGATGTTTATCTGATGGTTTCTGTGGTCACCTGAGAGTTTATAATAATGGTTTTTGTGGCGCTAAATCTCGGAGTAGCGTAGTTATTACATACTTGGTCGGGTACCTGATAGCGATATGCCGACAAAATCAAGCTGGATAATAGATTGGAGCTTTCGATAGCTGAGTCAGGCATGTTTCACAGCATTATCAATCGGCCATGTGATTATCGATAACCAACATTTTTTACTTAGCATATCGATCTGTAGCAATTTATGTTTGCATCCATCTGGTTTGTACCTTCTGTATCCCCTTGTTATACATATCAACAGAGTAAGGGCGGTTGCTGACACATTCTTTTTCTTTAGAACATTTCATTGCAGGAATAGCAAGGAAGAAGGGGGGGCCTTCCCATCGGCTAGTCTAGATTGTTTCCAAATTTGTACATTCGAAATCGGCTAATGGCTACCTGGATCTTGACAGAAATGCAGGTGGCTGAGAAGAAGTAATTGACATTGCAGATGAAATTTCGCCGTCTAAGCCAGATTCTGACTCACCAAAAACAATTTTAACAGCAGCTAAAAGCTGATTTCCTGGAAGATGTATTACGAGTAATTCCCCTGGCTCATCTTCGCCACCAGATTCTTCATCTATATCTGTTGTGAGATGGAGAGTTTAAAAAACAGGCTGGAAATTTGGCGAAAGATCGCTGAGAAGTTCCATCGTTTCTTGGAATAGCACTGTAGGCTTGTAAAAATCCCAGTACTCATTAGCGCCCAACGATGCCGTTTGGCACCAAAAAAGATGCAGCCAATTACAAATACTAAAAATGCATTAAAGTGTGATTTTTTTCTTCATACATCAGTGCTAGGACAATAGTCCAAGTCCAATTACCGTCAAGAAGTTCAAAGTACAGTACTTAGGACAGTAAACGTTGCAAGGTGTCGCCGTCGAAATTCTCTTGCTGCTGGGTAAAAGCTGGATGCAGAATAAAAACGAAAACCCCTCTCAGGAACCTCAGGAACATGATCAGATAGAATTGAACATGATCGAGCACACAGGGAAATCATTGTATGAACCTGCTTTCTGAGTGCCAAATGGCACCGTTGGGCGCTAATGGGTTAATGGTGACTTGTCTGATCTCCATCAGGTTTTGGCAACTAACGTGTCTTCGGGAATATGTTTCTACAAATGTGTAGGTACCATTGTGATGTTGAGAGCCAAAATAACGAGTAGGTTTTTTCCCCTCGGCACCATAAAGACGACATTACTCTTTTGATCATTCGTTTCCCGAGTTGACTGGTTTACTGAGGAACCCGGAAATAGCATTTCCCAGCCCCTTTTTTTTTACAAATCAAGTTTAGTGTTTTACAACCACTTTTTTCATTCGAATTTATTCAATCAAGACCAAACTTATTTCATCTTAATCAGAGTCGAGATGTTATAAAATCCGAGTGTGATTGGACTATTAAACCTGACGGAAACACTATGAGAAAGAACAAAATTACCTAAGTCAGAAAAAGAAAACTTGCTGGTTACCTATTTCAGAAGCCAATCATTGGATGGATATGTGATCTCAAACCCGAAGTCAAAATTCTAAAAATCAGAATTTTGAACACAATTTTTTTCTTCAAACAAAAATCCTAATTTAAGACACTGATGTTATGTAAAATTTCATGGAAAAGTTGCAGGATCCATCGTTAAGATTTTTCGAGTCCACGCGAAAACTGTGTTAGTATGTTCACGCGGAAATTTGAGTTTTGTCTTGAGTAAAAACTACCACTTATGATACATATTTTTCTCTTGTTTTTCTAAAAAACTTCAAAAATACGAGATATAAATATTATTGAAGTAGCAATCTTCAATCATTCTTTGTAGATTAGCAGTCATGAGAACCAAATTAAAAAAAAATATATACATTTTTGGTCTTTCAATACGATTTGCTGATCAAAACTCGGAAGAGTCACAAAATCGCCGTAGAACAGAATAGTTCATTCATTCATTTTAGCAAAAAACAGAATGTATAAAAAAGGGTTCTGTTCTGTGTGCCAAATAGTGTGAAAAATGTCATTCCACATAATGTACCTATACATGGTGGTTCGTTCTTTGGATTCAGCGCAAATGTTGAGCGGAATTCCACGCACTCAAAAATTCTATTCTAGGCTAATTATTTCATGAAATTTCAAGTAACGTTGGTTTCTGATATGGAAGTGGGACGATTTTTCTCCCAGTTGATGTCAGAAATTTGACTTTTTAAAAGAATTTTTCAAACCTTTCGTGTCCGTTTCTCGAAAGAAAATCCTAGCTTAACCCTTATGTGGCTGAGGGAATTTTCCGAATAGTCCTTTTGGTTCTCAAGCATCATCATATTATAGCGGAATTTATTAAACAGGGTGTTACATTTGAAAACAGTCACATGCCAGGAATCGATTCTACAGCTCATTTCCACCAAAAAAAAGCCTCATGGTAATTATTTGTAGAGGCTTCGTTTTCGAGTAATTCCACTTTTAAGAGTTTTTTTCTCGTGATTCTGACCTTATCGCAGTAGAACGGCTCGAATTTTTATCCAAATTCAAATCTGATTACACCGTTGGAAAGTGTGTGAAATTTCCTAGGGGTTCGTCGATGGGTGGCGTAGGAGACAGCGAGGCCTCCCGAAACCCCTCAGATCGCCTTAACCGGAGCGCTGACTCCGTTGAAAAAAAATTCAAGTTTTTCCGAGTTCAAACACAAATATTTGTTATAAATCTTACTTTAAAAATTAAAATGACTAGGCCGTTGGAAAACTGAAATTCTGGCGCATCTTTCAGGCCTACAAGTAAAAATTTACGTGCCGGATTACGGAACCTATGAGCGTTTGAAAAAAGTTAACAATCTCAAGATTTTACCATGTTTTCGTTTCAAGTCCAATTTTCACCCTTTTTTCCGATTTAAAAAAATATTTTCTTGCATCAAAGAGATAGGAAATTTCACATTATTTCCAACAGTGTAATCAGATTTGACTTTTAATGGAAATTCGGGGAGTTATAGCCGTTTTACTGAGATAAGGTCAGAATCACGAAAAAAATCTTAAAAGTAGAATAACTCAAAAACGAAGCCTCAAAAAAAAAAAAAAAAAAAAACTGTAACTACAGCTGGAAATGAGCCGTAGAATCGATTCCCGACCTGTGACCGTTTTAAAATTCAACACCCTGTACAATTCAACTTGCATGTGACGCCCAAGCTTTTTCGTGGGAGTCTCCGATCTATAATTTCCATGACGTGGATGTTTTAGGAGGAGGAAGGGTATCGATATGACAGTGAATCAAAGTTTTTGAAACAAAACAAATTGAAAATCTGGAATCGGATTGAAGTCGGTGAGCAAAACTGATCAACCTGAACCAATTAGAACTGGGCTCGCCTACCTTGATCTACATTGACCGGCTGTGGGAAACTAAATGACGACCTGGCAGAAGGTTATCGTCGATGATGTTGCTCACAAATTCGTCTCTTAGGTTTGGTTTTTCCTACCAAAATAATTTAAATTCGATCATGGAAAAATAAATAAAAAATCTAACATGAAACTGACTATCCCATCTTTTTGTACAACTAACAACGAGATATTCTACCCTGTTTCACACTTTTTCCATGCTGCTACGTTGTCGAGTAGTCGAATTACATCCGGCACTCATCGAGGGGGTTAGAAGCGACAAACGTTTGAGTTCAGCCATTTTTTTTCAAGAAAGGTCCGGCAAAACAACTTCCACTTCATAACCCTGGCTTGAGCTATTTTTCGCAAAAAATTCCAGTTGAATGATGTGGGTAGTTGAGTCTTTCATTCGTCAACTGAAGAAGTTATTTTGCCGAAACGATCCTTCTCCAAAGGATGGAAATAGAGCGTGTTGCTGTTCACTTCAGTTGACCTCGTTAATTAAATAAAAATGATTATAATAGTAAATTTGAGTGTGAAGAAAGTGAGATCTTGTGATGGAAGGACCGGGTTTTGAGATGAAACAGTGCTAATTCACCTGAAGTGCCCAGTCGATAAATTGATAACTTAGTAATTAAAAAATATTTTAAATTTGGAAAAATATAATATATCAACAGTGTTGGTCGGGAACATGAGTAATTGTGTCTTGGGGAGTTTGATTATAAATGTGGAAACAATAATTCAGTAAGCAGGTTTGGGGGGGGGGGGGAAGGGATGGTACATGAGTTTCAGGTCTAGCTACTGTTCGGAACGTATTCCTTAATGCTGAAACAAATTAAAACAAACCCCAGATCGGAAACACGCCCAGATAAGAGAAACAATGGGGATCACTCGATTCCAATAAAATTACTTTCTACATTGAATAGTTACTCATTCAGAAAAAACTTTTGGGTGAGGTTATTTGCCTCTCATTTTCCCACTCGGAATTGAACGTGACTCGCCGAAAGTTTAACCGACTATTACTTCCTAAGTTACAAAATTTACACAAATTGGTACTTTATGTCAATTTTTGTGATCAACAACGCAGCATTTCTTCTAATAATATGTACCTACTTATTTACTTTTTATATGAATGAATAGATTATTTTTTTCTAAAAAAAAAAAACGAACTCTCCGATCGCACGTAATCTAGAGAATCTTGCTTCGTAGCTACCGATATGTGACTATGATTGTGTTTACTGGTATCGCGTTGCATTTCTTGTGGCAAAAAATATAAGTGTCGCGGAGAATTCCTTCACCCCCAGCCAAAAGACATATCCATGTCAAAAAAAAACTATTAACTAGCTTGAGATATCAAAATTTTGCTAATTTTGGTTTATTATTTTCAATAATGAACCTTTGGAATCGACCAATAAAAAAAAAATTTTCAACCCCCCCCCTCAAAATTTGTTGGTTTACGTTTCAAGGTACGTACGTAGGTAAGGTATTCTACGTAAGGTTCCTACGTAGAATCCGAAAATCGGATAAAAAATGTTCCGTCCGTCCGCCGTACGCGGCACTTTTGCCACTTAGCATTGACCAATTTTTATGAAATTCGGTATGTAGGCTCCATTTTGGGTCTAGTTGTGCCCCGAAGATTTTGGTTGATGTAGATCACTTCTGAGGGTTGAAGTAGAAGGTTTGAAATTTTGAAAACGCCCTAACTCAAAAAATTTTGATATAAAGGTATTGTTTTTCCATCAATTTAAGATAGTACAGAATTTTTAGAATTTTTTGAGACCACGCGGAGCCCTGTAGGACAAACCGTTCGTTCCCTACGAGAATTTAAGGGTTGGACTTACGATAAATCAGAAACACGAGTGTGAATCGCAAAAGAGGCCTAATCTCCGTTTAAATGTTAGCTGACCGAAATGCGATCGATGTTTTTCTTCAAGTTGGTTGGTGGTAACAATGGCAAAGCCGTGTTCTTTGCAGACGAGTAATCTACATAGAAAAATAATGAACCTTTGTGTAATAATTAGCAGCGTTTTTCTCTCAAAACTGGATTTGCGGTACATTTTCAGAGGTTTCGAATCTCTCTCAGAAATATTGACTGAGGAAAAAGAATAATTTTCGTTTTACTTTTTTGACCGGAATCGAATAATTTTGGACTTTTGGTAAAATATGCCTACGTTAAATTAAAGAATGTGCTCGTGGTATGTTACTCAGGGAGGCGTGTAGAAGATGTGAGCTTAATTTCTGGCTCCGTTTATTTTGACACAACATGATCATAATGAACTCTTCTTTTTCTTCTTTATTAATGCACATGCAACCTTCAAGTGGTCATGGGCGCCAAATTAAATGGTTACAACAAATTATTGATTAACAATAGAAAAAGTAAGAAAAACGAAAGCTTTTACAGTTTGTAGAATAGTGACAAAGTTCTAAATTTATCGAAGACGTTCAACCAACGTTCAAGCTGAATTGTTATCCAGGAGCTCTTCTAAATTCCTAGGAGTTTCGGGTGGGAGGTGGTTGAAAATTTGGCATTCAGTCAGCAAGTGGATTTAGTCAGAGGGGATATACAGGTTGAGCAGTTGGGGGGAGGTGTTGCTTCTCGTTCCATGAGGTGGCCAAGCGTTAGGCGGGTAAGTCCTATCCTGAGGCGAGCGATCCTAATGAGCTTTGTTATCTTCTACCAACGAGAGTCACAATTGACCAAATTCAAACCCCATACTTTAGTTTGGTGGTCTAATCTTGAGCTAGTCGTAATATTTCAAGTTTGGATTGAACTGTTATCCCTAAGTTCAATAGCATTCAGTTAAAAAACAGTAGCATTGTTTGAGGGCTAAATATTCTTCGCTAAAATCAATGTTAGACAGACGGAAAAAATTAACATGAAGGTATCCATGTAGTTGGTTATATTTTCTTCGTGGTATTTTCCAGTTATCAGGGGAAAACATTAAAAAGCCATAATTTTGAACGAGAAAAAGACAAATTTCTAGCGAATCCAACTTGTTCAAAAGCAGAACAACCTCGATGCCGAATTATCAAATAATAAAAACAAAATAAAATAAAAAAATAACTAGAATTTTAGTAGTGGTGAATCCCAATAAAAATTGATGAATTTCAACCAAATATTTTCTAAAAGGATCGATCAAGTGAATCCAGGGATTGATTGGATAACAAAACGGACATACATCGAATGTCCAATTAACATCCCGTCCTGATAGCGATTGTGAAAAAGGTGCCGGAATGAACCTTTTGAAACCTTAAGAAAAACCATCTGTGGGCACCTACCTAATGAATTATTATGATCACAGAGTGGAAGAGCATTTTATCGTCACTGAGTGCCCGCTCGGAACGAAAATACATCGCTGCACAATTGATTATTTGATGGTTTCCCATCTAAACTTGTGAATTGACTAAGCAAGACGTAAATATTAATCAGCAATGAGTTATTTAGTTTATTGTAGATTCGCGAAATTTAACAATCAATCCGGTAATAAATTTGTCTCCACAACCAATTGTTTACTATTTCTGAATAAATTGCCAATACGAACTGCGGAAATCGAATGGAAATGTATTCACTGGGTATCTACTTTAACTTGATACATTTTTCCGAAGTGAAAGCGGTAGTGTGTTCAATATAGGCGAGTTGGTTTCGATAGAATTGCATTGATACTAATGGAGGCACAGGTATCAATCCACAAAAGGGTGGGTTGTAAACCACAGGTATTCGGTTCTGAGGATCGACATGCTGAAACGTAACCAGCTCTAAAACACCACAAATTTAGCGGAAATTTTCGGGATACAAAATGTGTTACTTGTTGCTCGAATATAATAAATTGTGACTTTCATACCTTGAGTATTGAAGGCTAAAACGTATTGTGTCTAACCAACAGAAAGTGTTAATAGAAAAACCAACTTTCTTCACACCTCGTTGGTACTTAGTAATTCCAATAAAAAATATTCCTTACTACAACAAATCACTACTAAATATTAATAAGGAACGAATGGGGATAGGTGAAGCTCTATTTTGAACACAAATTAAACCTCTTTTGAAACCAAGTCATCGTGAGAGAAATGAATGAAACAATGAGATGAGTGTCAAGAATAAACAACACTATCCTAACTTACAATATACATACAAAAAGCTAGCGCTGAGGGGTTTCAATTCCACAGTTATTGAACTCATACGTGTAAAAGAATACTATTTTGATGGTGACTTATGTTGGCCACGATGACCACCAGAACCTACTATTTACACCAAGAAGTTTGGAAACATCTTAATTTAGATGTCATTTTTTTTTAAATATTATGTAGGAAACACGAGTCTCTCGAGGTCGAAAACTTTAGAACGCCCCCAAGAAATTCAGCGAGAAACAAATATTATGATCGTTCGGTATTGGGCAACCAATTTACAAAAAATAGCACATTAAATTAGGAATTTGCTATGGAAAAATTTCTTTGCAGAAAACAAGGAAGAGTTCCAAGTCCGAGTTTGTCTAGCTGACAATTTTATTTCAAGAAGACTTTAGGTACGTGTTTCGGTACTTCTTTAAGCACGAATCTGCACCGATCGCGAAACAACGTATTGTACGATGGAGGAAGGCTGATCGAAAGTGTTGAGATGATTTGTGAAGCGGAAAACGGGGAATGAGGTGTACAAAATAAATGGCCTGAATCAGGAATCGAACCCACGGCCTGCTTTTTGCTGTCTAAGCGGATCTCCTATACCAATCTTTCTAAACCCAATTGGGTGGTTTCAGCGATAATTCAAGAAATATTCTTATGTTCATCGCAGGAAGAAGACCAAAAGTGCTGCTCTGGTCTGATTCAAAGTGGAGTGAAAAAAATCAAAACTCCCACGGTCACTGATGGGCGTTTTCAGTTCACTGGAGTAGCTCGGAATTTTCTAGTTATTGGGCAAATTATCAGACAGATAATCCCTACCATGTTGTGCTCACAGAGTAGAGTGTGTGTTATGAATGTCCGTAGTGGTGAATAATGCGTGATGATATCGAGGTTAACAATTCCACGTACTTGTACATTTTCCACATCAAGCAAATACTTACACAATGACGTTTTTCTTCTAACGATTTAAGATCATTGGATGATAACTTACTTCTTTCAGTTATTAAAGAAAATCAAATTCAAATTTGACGAAAATTCAATGTTTCAGGTCGCGTTAGATAGTCGCTAGTTGGCTCTGATTCTTGAATTGTCTGCTACTCAATTCGAGTAAACACCGGACGATAGAAGAGGTCTACTCATTTATTGGGACCTAATAAAAATACTAAGATCGCCATTTCAAATGTTTTTAGGGTTTCCCCGTTTTTTCTACAAGTGAAATGATTGATGACCTTTTAAATTTCCACTGATTTTATTTCTGTAAATATCACAAAGTTCCCCACTCTCAATCTGTGAGCATCATTTCTACTCTGTGAATTGTTTTAAAGTTTTCTGCCTCATGATGAATAGAAATTGTGGGTGAAGAGAATTGTAATATTTCAAGAAATAAAAAGGTGGAGATTTAAGAGGTCATTAATGAATTCACCTTCAATGAAGTTACTCCTATACATTACTTTAAATTATCTTTTTCAAAATTGAAGTAAATACATGATGAGTTATGCCCTTGAAACTAATTGTTCCTATTTCACCATGGGACTACTGGTCGAGTAGAGCTCAGACCATACTCAACAGGTATAGTCATTGATTTATAATCATTAAGGGGGTCTCAGTCGGTCGCCGTTCATTCCCAATTCCGGGTTAGTATTTCCCTAAATTGAAGGAGCAAAAACTTGGCTAAAAATTTGGCTAAATTTGAATTTCTAAAATTCTTGAAAATTTCAAATTGAGCTACATTTTAAAAAGTTTTGTCCCATCAATTTAGGGAAATACTAACCCTGAACGAACGAAATAACGGCGACCGACTGAGACCCCTTTAAACGGAATAGGTGAGTATTTGAGTGCAAGTATTACGTCAGAAAATAGCTGATGCTCTAGTAGGACTGGACAAAATGAGGCCTCATCACTGGTTCTAGAAGATCCGTGCAAGCAATAGCACTCGATGATCTCGCCTCGAGGCTTCAGGCGCTATCGGCAAATTTGGTCGCTTCGAGTGATCAATCACGTAAATTTAATGTTACCAGGCAGATGTATCGAAGACGCACAGAGCGACCAAACTTGCTGATGGCAACTGAAGCCTCGAGGAGGGATCATCGCTTGCTACCGTCGGGATGGATATTTTAAAACAAGTTTAGAGTATCCACGGTAGGCTCAACCCTCCTCCCCTCAACCAAAACATCACAAATTTTAATAATACATGCATGTAATAAAACGTAATTTCACGTAACTCTTACCTATTTCATTTAATGATTATTAGTCCACGCCTATTTACAATTTCGGATGTGTTCTGAATTCTACTCAAGGAGTAATTTCATGGTGCAACAGGTACCTATTCGTTTTGAAAAGCATTTTCCCACATAACAGATTTCCAAGATTTTTTTAGAATTTGTGGGCTTTACTCATACTTGTACTGATATTCAAGATTGTTATGTACTCATGTATGTGCTGTAGTCATATCGTAGTTATGTGTGGAGAAAGAAGCAGTAAAACCCAGTTCTCATTTGTCATTCCAGTTACTCAGGCGAGCGCTTTCGAGGCAAACTGTGTCTCAAGCCTATATTCAAAAAACTGTAGTATGACTTCAAAGTTTGACTGCAGTTTTTTGAATATAGGCTCGAAAAAGAGGCCACAGTTTGCCATGAAAGCGCTCGCCTGAGTAACTGGAATGACAAATGAGAACTGGGTTTTACTGCTTCCTTCTCCACATATTACTACGATATTCAAGATGTACATACATATGAACATCCAAGTGAAATGACTTCAATTTGGTCACTTTTTTGAAAAAAGTAGGTGTTTCACGATTAGGTATAACCATTATCTCTGAATAAGAAAAAAATCAGGGGAACTACACCATTTTGTTGAGAGGCAACAACAAAGAATGGGCAAGAGCTTGAGATTGAGTGGGAATCGCCAACTAGCGATTCTACGCTTATTTTAAATTCCGCAAGAATCCTTTTCATCCCGAGTACGCTATTTTAAAATAGTGTGGTGGTTCTGGGTTGGTGATAGAAATTATACGACTATAAAATAAAAAATCATAATTCCATCGGAAAAATAAAGTGAAATACAAAAATTATTTTCCAAAAGAAAACATTAAAAATAAATTCTTTTTTTCAATAGAAGGGAAGAAGTGTTAGTTTCCAGGGGTAACTCTCCGCTCTGCCTCCATAGAGAGAAGTGCTGTAGACATTTGTTACCTAATAATGGGACAGCATCAGAAGTGGCTGGCATCGTCTCGGCAACCATGTTTAGAAACACTGTCAGCGACAGCAGTATAGTGACCCCTAAAGACACACAACTTCGATAAGTTTCAACTTTTTCATCAAGCTCTCCAAGTTTTCTCAAAATGTCAATACCTCGTCGTTTGAATTTGACCCGAATGTTCCCAGAAAACAGGCCTTGATGGGGTAAACGCGATGCGCCTAATCATACCTTATAGTTCAGGAAAATTTCCGGATGTTGAGTGGCAACGTCTAACTATTTTTGTTGGACATTGACAAGAGTTTTAATTCGGGGGGTCAAACCGCGAGTCAGTTTTGATTGAAATCTTGAAATTCGAGTTGAACGATTGAACGATACATTTCGTATTATTAGGAAGTCTGAGGTAAGAAAAAATGACTGTGAAAATTACGGCAGAAATAATGGCAAACTCTTTTTGTTGAGACGTTGAAATTGGAGAAAACATTTATTACCTTTGAATGAATTTGTTATTCTGAGTTTCGGTTCGAGTCCTAGGATTGCGATAATTGGAGTTTTTTTACCAGACAACATTAGGATTTTTCGTTCGTTTTTGTTTTTTGACACCGAGTTTTTGACACCCTACCTAGAGTGAGTTTCTCTCCACTCCCGTGAGGAAGAGTGAAGCCGAGGAGGGTCATGGAGGAAATGACGACGCAAGGCAGAATAAGGTTGACGCAATAGTAGATGGTCCGGCGAACGAAGAGAATGGTGAAGGTCACATCCATGTAGGGTTGCGGGCAGCAGGAATATTTCATCAACTTCCTCCTGGCTGGCATACCTGTCAACAGCCTTACTCACAACAAAACTGTCCAGAAAAATTGGAGACTTTTTGATCACCCGCGACTGGATTTATCGGTTTTGGTTGGTGAAGACTAAGGAATTGTTCTGGTACGATCGCTGAATATAATCAGTAACTTCCTCTTATCACTTGGGTGCACGGTTTCTGTTGTTTTATTGGGTTTCTGATTCTGCCAGCCTTTCTACGATCAAACTACACTAATCTAAGCTTGACACGAGTTGATGACAAACTCCAACGATTTTGAACATTGGCGTGATTCTGAAACCCGCTATTTCTATCAAGAATCGTGAGAAATTGGACATATTTGAACCGAAACCCTTCCATCTTCCAAAGGAGGCTGTAGCCAAGTATTGAGTTGCAGTTCGGAGAGAACTGCATTCTGCTCCAAATTTTATCTCACATAAATATGATCCTGTATCATGGCTATGTGATAAAAATCCAATCCTGATTTCAATAAGTGCAGGAGGTGACAGCCATGAGGTGAACTGACATCGATTTTTACCGTACTCAATCAATTGGATCAATTTGTCGCAAGAAAGTGAATTTAATTAATTTATTGTGTGGCTCAAAGCAACAGCATTGTTGTGTTGTTCAAAAATCCAACACAATTTGGGCTGAATACGGCACTATCATACTCACTACTGGTGACCTGCTTTAATACAGCTATCTGTCTGGAGTGTGGGAAGTCAAGGTTCACTCGTAAGCGCCATTTTTTTTTCCATATCACAGATCCCACACTCTTTCTACTATTTTTATATTTCTTAGGAATCACCCCTCCGTTTTTTGGTCTACCAAATCGGGATGAAACATGGGAATAATTCATTTATCCTGAACTGGAAGATCTCATTTATGCAAAGAATTACAAAATGTCGAGATCATTCCGACAAAGACGATTTGTAGACTATAATACCACCCAGAGAATCTTGTTGGTTCAGAAAGACCTGAGGATCATTCGTCCGACATCATTATCATCCTTAAAATCAATGATAGTCTCGAGAGCGAAAGGGAAAACTACGTTCATCTTTAGCGCATCTCTAATGAAATATCTTGTACACACGTTTTGTCTTCGACTGCCACTATTTTCGGTTATCTAGGAGGGTTATATTTGACTACACCATTCTGGACAGTTATGTTAGAAAACACTGCTGGAAGAGAAATCAACTAAAAAAGGAGAAAATAATCACATTTATGACAACAAAAAAAAACTATGAATAGACAACACGCAAGGACAGATAAGCACAACAAAGAATTGAAGTGAAACGGCAGTTGCACATTATAATCACAACTGACGCTACAAGTACAGAACAATCATGGATAGTGGAGCACAACATCTATAGAAGAATGAATGAAAAATTTACCTAATGAAAGTTTTTCGCCTGAGTCAGGTGGCAGGGTGAAGCCGAGCACCGCCATTGATGCGATGAGAACGCAAGGTACGATCAGGTTGAAAAAGTAGTAGAGGGTCCTCCGTCGTATTATAATTACAAACGTAATATCAATATAGGGTTCTGGACAGCAATTGTAGTAGATTTCATTCCTCTTTCCAGGCACACCTAAAAATAGGGGACAAGGGAAGACGTGCCTTAGAGAAAAAAAAAAACATACCTTTCGTTTAAAAGTCACTTTTAATCATGTAGCTCTTGGTTTAACTTTCTCATCTCATTTAGAAGTGTTCTCAGGTTGAACCTCCTTCTACTCAAGACGTTCACTTCTTTTTTTAGCTTGCCATTTGACTTTCTGAAGCGCACTGTGTAAACTAGCTCGTGAAGAGGATGAATTCATCCAAGAATAAAAATCTCTTCAAAATTACAACACCGAAAGTGCATCCACGTTATATACTCAGTATTTCCTCTATTCCCACCGCTTTCTACATCGTACGAGTATGTTCGACAGCACACTACCAATGATGTCATTTCAAACTCGTTCACGAGGGTAAATCGTGCATTGCGCCGAATAAGTTGATAAAAAGGGAGACCGGAAGGCTGTACTTTTGTCCTATCGAGCTGCAAAACAAAGGGTTTCTCATAGTTTTTGGTCAAAATACGAAGGCTGTGCAAAAAGTAAGTTTCCCCCTTTTTTAGAAAAAAAAGTCTACCAAGTGGGTGTGGCACATAGTTTCCTGTATCCATAACCCGTTTGTAAAGATGATCCGATGCATAGTAGGTAATCTCAAAAAATCAATCTCTAAGTACCTTCCACTACCCTCATAGGGGACCATCTAAACGCTAATCTGAACAATTCTGAAAATTTTCATCGAAATCGGATAGAAAATGTGGAAGTGTTATGGCTGTTACAAGGATTTTACGTTTGCGCATGCGCAGAGGCTACTGCCAATTTTAAGGCCTTGATTTTCATTGGGGACCATCTACAACCAAATCCGCATAATCCCTGAAAATGTCATTGAAATCGGATAGAAAATGTGGAAGGTATGGCTGTTACCAGGAATTCACGTTCGCGCATGCGCAGCGGCTACTGTCAGTCCCGGGGGTGATGATTTCCACAGGGGACCGTCTAGAACTTAATCCACATAATCCCTGAAAATGTCATCGTAATCGAGTAGAAAATGTGGAAGTTAATGCTGTTACAAGGATTTTACGTTTGCGCATGCGCAGAGGCTACTGCCAATTTTAAGGCCTTGATTTTCATTGGAGACCATCTACAACCAAATCCGCATAATCCCTGAAAATGTCATTGAAATCGGATAGAAAATGTGGAAGGTATGGCTGTTACCAGGAATTCACGTTCGCGCATGCGCAGCGGCTACTGTCAGTCCCGGGGGTGATTATTTCCACAGGGGACCGTCTAGAACTTAATCCACATAATCCCTGAAAATGTCATCGTAATCGAGTAGAAAATGTGGAAGTTAAGGCTGTTACGAGGAATTCACGTTTGCGCATGCGCAGCGGCTACTATGAGTCTGGGGGCATAGGTTTTCTTAGGGGACTGTCTACACGCCCACCCGCACAATCCCTGAAAATTTCATTGAAATCGGACGAGAATTGTAGAAGTTATGGCTGTGGCAAGGATTTCATGACAGACAGACAGACACACAGACCCACAGACACGGAACCAAAATTGTTCCGAAAGGTCTGAAACGTAAAACGCGAGTGGACATTTTGATATTGGAGAACTTTTTCTTCAACCTTGAAAAGTGAAAACAAAGCTTCTGCTACCTAGGTAGATTCGGAAGCAAAAACTACAATAGATATCGAAAAAAAAAAATTTTACAGACTTTTAGCACACATGTGCTGGCCACCCGAACGGCTTGGCGTCAATCTAATAACCATGGAAACCCCCCTGTCCACCTACGCTGCTGATGAATTGCATTCTGTAATTCGTTTTCTCTTTGCCGAAGGCAAAATTCCGACAGAAATCCATCGCGAAATTGTTTCAGTGTACGGCACGGGCGCAATGAAGATGCAATGGTGTTCTGCTTTCGACGAACCCCTCTCAGCTCGTCCTTCGATTGAAGCTGTTGGAAGAAGCTGTGTAATGTGTTTCGGATATTGTTGAACGCGATGGGTGCCTCACCCTCGACGATATCGTTGCAGCCTTACCTCCCCGCATCGAAATCAGTCGCAGGTCAGTGAGCAACCTCTTAAATGAGGATTTCGGGATGACAAAAGTGCCCCACGAAAATGCACGCCCTCACACAGCAGGAAAGACTGTTGAGCTGCTTAATCAGTGCAATTGGGACTTTATTCCTCATCCATCGTACTCACCAGCCTCAAGTGATTACTTCCTGATTCCAAAGTTGAAAGTTCACCTGGGCGGACAACGCTTCAGCAACGACAACGATCTCAAGGCAGAATTCCATACATTTTTGAAGGAGGTGGCGTCAACGGACTAAGAGGCCGGACTAAAAAATCTTGTGCCACGGCTAAAAAAATGTGTTGAAAAAATGGTCATTCGTGGTCATTGGTTCTTTAGTAGAAAAATAGTTTTGAGTCAAGGAACCCGAAAATGAAAGAAATTTTTCAATATGTATTGTGGTCTCTTGTTCTAAAATAAGTGAAACTTACTTTTTGCACAGCCCTCGTACACCAATTTTCTGATACGTGTTTGTAGCAGTCTGCTATTGCTCCCGAGTCAACCGAGCTTTGTTTTCACTTTTCAAGGTTGAAAAAAAATGTTCTCCAAAATCAAAATTTCCACTCGCGTTTTACGTACAGACCTTTCTGAACAATTTTGGTTCTGAGTCGGTCTGTAATGAAATCCTTGCCACAGCTTTAACTTCTACATTTATCATCCTATTTTGATGACATTTTCAGAGATCGTGCGTATAGGCGTGTAGATGGTCCCCTATGAAAATCATCACCACCGGACTGATAGTAGCCGCTGCGCATGCGCAAACGTGAAATCCTTGCCACAGCCATAACTTCTACAGTTCATACTCGATTTCGATGACATTTTCAGGGATAGTGTGGGTTGGCGTGATGATGGCTCCCTATGAAAGTCATTGCCCCCGGACTGATAGTAACCACTGCGCATGCGCAAAGGTGTATTTATTTGTTACTGTCATAACTTCTACAGTTTCCAACAATATTCTGAGATTTTGCGGGTCGACATGAAGAGTCCCCTACGAGGGTAGTGGAAGGTACTTGGAGATTGATGTTTTGAGATTAACTACTATGCATCGGATTATCTATACAATCGGGTTATGGATACGAGGAAGCTATGTGCCACACCCACTTGGCAGACGTTTTTTGTTGTCCCCAACAGAAGTTAGGATCTCAAGACTTTGCCACCAAAATCTGAGCAAATGGGTCTTGGATCCCAAAGCATACAGCTGCGTACTCAAGAAGCAGTTCACACAGCTAGCACGTGACTCAGTTTCGAGCAACCTGGCTTCAACTTTTTAGCAGACTTCCAACAATCAGCCGATAGAAAGTAAATTACAAGAATTTAAGGCCGATTAACCAGTTCTTCTTATTCGGTAACCCCCATTCCCCACTCACTACTATTACACGGTTCTCCCTAAGAAATAAAAATTATTCGCACAATTACTGACCTGATGCTCCACCATGAAGAACGTTTAGAGTTTTGCTTCTTCACGTTTCATCAAACTTTTCATCTGTAGCTTCCGAGTCTACCAAGGTACCGGAAGCTTCGATTGTTTTCACATTTCAAGGTTTTAAAAAATTTCTCTAAATCAAATTTCCACTCGCGTTTTGGACAATTTGGTTTTGTGTTTTTCGTGTCTGTCAGTCATAAATTCCTTGAAAACTCAAATTTCGATGAAATGTTCATTGAATGTGAGGGTTTGCGGGTAGTTGGTCTTATATGAAAATCATCGCCCCTGAATCGATACTGAAACCCTTCCAACTACCTTTTTCGACCGAATTCGATTAACTTTTCAGGAATTCTGCGGGTTGGTAGATGGTCCCCTATGAGAGTAGTGCAAGGTACTTAGACTGCTACCGCTGCTGCTGCTGCTGCTGCTGCTTAGGTGACTTAGGTGCTTAGGTACTTATGTTTCGAGATTAGCTATCTTCTGTAATTCGGGGTTATGAATACGAGGAAGCTATGTGCCACACCCTTTGGCAGATGATTGGAAACGACTTTTCATTTCTATAGCAACTGTTTTCAATTATTTTACGAAATTTCCGGGTTGCCAATGATAAACGGAGTAATTTGTCATGATTTCAGAAAGCCTGCAATCCATGAAAGGTGAGATTGTACACGATTCTTTTTAAACGGCAAGTCCGTAGGATAGATCAGCGAATTTGGAGCTCCTAGGTGGGGGATAAAAATCTGGAAAAATAAGTAAAATGCGTCAAATTGATTGCTGAGATAGAGAAAAGTTTTCCCTTTCAAAAGAAACCGATTCAAATGTACTCTTTCCTTGAAAACTTCAAAAACTAGAAGAGTTATAGGGCTCTTAGTCAAGGAATTTTATAATTGACTATGACAGGACTAAAATTGTGATTAATATTTGTAATCCTATTCAATCGCTCCGAGTTTTGTAAGCTAAGTTATTTACGCGCATCCTGTCAATAACCAGCGGGTGTTGATCAGTTGGAGATCTATTGTTTCGGCATAACGAAATGCAAACAGTTTTGAGGGCTTCGGTTGACAATTAATCAATATTATCGTCAGCGGTCAGAAATTTCATGCAGCGGGGCTAAACGGGGTTTTAGAGGGAACTGTTTTCATTTTAGAGAAGACACTTCGAATGAGAAGGATTATTTCGGAGGATTTGGGGTGTTTTTGAGACAAGAGAGATACAAAATATATCAAAAGGGTTATCACACGTAGCTTCTATGTATCCAAACATGATTGAGTTGATTAGGTTTCAAGGGAGACCATTATACTAGAGAGTACTTTTTATAAGTATCAAATATATCTAGGTGCAATGAAATTTGGCTGGCGGGGGGCGTTATTTTGTGACGGCTTCCGTTTGCGAGTATCAGCGTAGGTCTACCATGCTTCCTATTGGCTGGGGCGTTGGTGATTATTCGGTTAACTCTCATTCCCGAAATTTCTGTTTCGATCACAGACCGGTAACTGATTTTACCTACTTTTTCCCAGTGTACTAAATTGCGCTTAACCAGGCAAGTAGGTTTTCTCATGGTGGGTGAGCAGGTAAGTCTGAAAATTTGGTCGCTCGTAACCAAGTAAGTATGGAAATTAGACTGCAAGTAACCAGGTAACTCGACAATTTTTAAAAAACCAATGAATTTACCATTAAGACGTAATTTGAGGGGCAGTTCGAGCTATCATTTCGGTTTTAGGATACTTTCGTGAAAAAATGGCAGGGTTAAGTATAAATTATTGTGGATTCCTGAATTAAGAATACAATTTGAAACCTGTGGAATTCCATTTTTGTACCTACCTGCCCCCCCCCCCCCCCCCGCCAGCCATTTATAGGTTGCAATTTATAGACCTCAAAATGCTATCTGAAAATTGTGGAAGTGGCAAAGATTTTATGTTTGTACTAATCGCTTTCCTTGACAACACATCTTCAATTCCCCGAAGATATGCTGAGAAGATGTCACGTGACGTCATAACTCGCGATATTGTGAAATTCGTTTTGCTCCATTCCATCGGATACCCCTCGAACAGCGTCTTTTTGGAAAACTCTCTGAGATCTCTCTGTTGAACAAGCTGAATATTGCCGATTGTTTTTGTATTAAAAGGTGAAAGCTTCTACTAATTATTCTGAAGCAAAACATGATATTTACAGCTGTATTGTTATAGTAGTGAAGTTTTTTTATTTATCATTTAATGCTTAATTTTTACAAATGTTTTAATGATGAAATGCTTGGTTCGCAGTTTTTATTCGTGATTAATTAAATATGCATATCGCTTTAACCCTAATCGGACCATGGTGTCACTAATGTCACCGAAAACATCTTAGGAACTCCACAGCTGTTCCAAAATGTCACCGAACCAAATTGAATAACCAAAACAGAGTACCAAAATTGAATTAGAATTTAAATATTAATGGTCAGAGCTGAATTTTTTGTCCCATTTTTGTGAGATTTAAAAGTCAAAAAATGAGTTAATGAAAAAAATTTGAGATTTTTTCATCGATTTCCTTTAAAAAATCTAGTTTTAACTCCATTTTGTGACATCCTATGGCCCAGAAACAATTTTGGTGTCCATTAAATTTAAAATTGCTATTTAATTTTAGTTACTCCGGTGACACTTTGGGACAGCTATGGAATTCCTGAGATGCTTTTGGTGACGCTAGTGATACCATGGGGGTTAATGTTACCCACTAGATAAGCATGTGAAATGTCCACGTGTACATAATTTTTTTCCTACATTTAAGAAAATTAGTTCTGTGAAACTGTAATTTACGAGGTAGAACCCGAAGGGGACCCCTCAACCAAAGGTCTTCTTACATTCGAAAAACTCCGTTTTGAATGGAGGCCTTTTGGAACGGATGGTAATTTGTTGTAAACTTTGTTTTTTCTATTGTCAAATTTTTTAAACATTTTCTTAATTTTGTTTGTTCACAGATAGATCAGTTAAGAAGAGGGAAGAATAGTTTTGAGCAGGTACGTACTAGATATCGAGATAGTTCGGTTAGGCGTCTTTAATAGAGAATTCCTATTATGGCAGCTATTGAACGTCTTGAGGCGCTGGTATCAATCTGAGAACACTCTCTCACATTCTTAGGAACGTATTTTACCGCTTTCAAACGAAATAAAACTCTGAATGAAAACGAAATAAAAGCTAAACAGTTTGTTTATTCAGATTGATTATGCGAGTTTTTAGGAAAGCAAGTTTCATTCGGGAATCGAATTTTAATCATGAAAATAAATTATATGTAAACAAAAAGATTAATGTGTATCAAGAAAAGGGAAATTCTGGGAGGAGGGGTGTGAATGGGTGCTGAGGGATATGGTGGGGTGGTGGTGGGGGGTTAGTAGTGGTTACGGTAGTAGGGGAGGGGGTTGGACGAAGAGGATTCTATCGATTGGAGGGCCCTGCTACCGCCTGCTCTGCGCTCTAACGTGCTTTCCTAAAAACTATGATCCCTTAACTTTGATGTGGTAGTTAAGAGAGTTGCCGCTACGCAGCAGCACGGAAGGCACTGCGCCAGTACCGCCTCGGAAGGATATCAATGGCGACGGCGGGTTTTCATGACAATACAGATAAGACCCCCTACCTTACGTTCCTACTGAATGGAGTTGTGGAACCTCCTGGGTCACCAGGGCATGTTTTCCTCCTCCGTTGGCTTTCTTAATTATTGAAGTTGGTACACCAAGTACTTACCGAGTAGGTACCCTACATAGATATTCATGATACATGTTGATCTCATAGAGTTCTATTAGATGCATACTATTGCAAATAACAACGACAATATGAGAAATAAAATATGAGCTTTCACTATTTGGAGGTTACAGGCTATTATTGGAAGAGTGTTCCTAAGGTTGGTGGTGGTTGTTGTAGTATTAATAGGATAGTTCTATGGACTTTTATTACAATTGTAATATTTAAAAAAAATTGCAGACCAATTACCCACATAGTCTAGGCTTTCCAAAGCAGTGTATCCACTAAGACAGTAGATATAGAATTTATCACTTCTATGGTAGCTAAACATCCTACATGGAAATTTAAGGGACCATACTCACAAGTACTATTCATATTTGGTTGGGGACTACCTACCTGTATTAATATTAAGTAACAAGAATGAACCGACACTTGATTATTATTGCTATTTTCTTGGGATTAAGTTTATGAATGGGTGGTTAGACACAGAGGTAACTGAAATTAAAACAACATGTTGCCAGGGTTGCCTACTACATGTTCTTCACTATGTAACAGACCTGTTGATATACATTTTTACTCTTTAAATACTCGTAGATATGTTTCCCTCTGTCACTATCGATGCTGTGCAGTCTCGTCCCTACCTACCAAGGATATTTTTCCTGTAAAATAATACCTACCAGCAAATTTCAATATGAAACAACAAACACTTATGATCAGCAACATCAAAATTATGCTTTTAAAGAGAGTCAAGGTATTCTCCCTCCCAATAGCCATTATAATCAATATGTCATTCGAAGTCCAAACATTATTGAGCAAACTTTCTGTGAACCATTCACCACCAACAAAGTCAAAAAAGATGAGGTTTCATTTTGGTTTATTATTTTCAATAATGAACCTTTGGAATCGACCAAGAATTTTTTTAACACCCCTTCAAAATGGTTGGTTCACGTTTTGAGGTACGTAGAATCCAAAAATCGAATAAAAATTTGGCCGTCCGTCCGTCGGTTCTTTCCCCACTTATCATTGACCGATTTTGATAAAATTTGGTATGTAGACTCCATTTGAGGTCTGGTTGTGCCCCGAAGATTTTGGTTGATGTAGGTCACTTCTGAGGGTTGAAATTTTGAAAACACCCTAACCCAAAAAATTTTGATCAACATAGAAAAATAAAAAATCTAAGTGTAATAATTTGCTTTTTAAAATCACAAGCTCTGGACTTGAGAAAAACTGGTGTGAAAATTTTGGGTATAAAAAATTCCATGCATGCAGCATGAGTTTATGAGCGAAGTTTTAAAGAAATTTTAAAGCTTTGGGACAAAGTAGTCAGCATTGTGGGAGTGGCACATAGCACGAATCGTTGAAATTATACAATGGAATCCATGGTTAAGTATTGTTAAAAACTCAAAAATACTCTCTTCGGGGCCCTGAATTCATAGAGTACCCTCACGGAGAAAAGTAAGAAAGTAAACAACCATTTCAGGTTAGATTTCATCCGATTCCTGCGTCGCGGACGTCATCAGCTGTCTTCCAAAGTGAAGATCAGAAATTTGTTCTGATGATTTCGCTCGTGGCTTCCCATTGCCTCACCGCCAAGGTTATGACGAGGGGGGGGGGGATGAGCCCTGACTCACAAAAACGCACGATGCGGGCGATGAGATTTGAACCCACGACACCCGCAGGAGTCGGTCCGCACCCCATCACCAAAGAACGCGCGCCCCAGCGCCCACGGCCAGACCGGACCCTCAAATACAATCCTCACATAAAACCCTTCTCATACAAACCCCTCACGTACATACCTAGTTGTTTTTGTCCTATTTCTGTATTCCTTATCAACATACTGCATGCACAGGTTGTTTTTGAAAACATTTTAGATGTTCATATTCATGCTCTCCTCGTTTCTCTGAACTTATTGAGTATCCACACGCATATTGTTTTTTTGATTCCAATATACCATAGCAATAAAAAACGGAGTAAAGAAAGAACGTAGTCTATTTCCACGAAAGTAATGAGTAACAAATATAAATCGATTTCGACGGTTGAGTCATCATCAGTAACAAACAATAACTAATGATGACCTAACCGTCAAAATCGATTAAACGTACGGGGAAATAGCCTCAGTTTATTATTAAAATGGGTTACAGCAATCTCGTCGCGAGTGATATATTCGTACACCCACACCAGCATACTGTATGCACAGAGTATGTTTAGAAGATGTTAGGAGTCCATATTCACCTTCTACTCGTCTCAACGGACTCAGAGTAGGTACCCACTCGGCTATTGCCCCACTTGGTACCCCCCAGGTACCCACTTATTTTCTCTAATTTTGGACGGAAAGAATGAGACCAATGCCATGAATAATCATCAATAATGAACTTTTGGAATCGACCAAGAAGAAAAATTTTAACCCCCCTCAAAATTGTTGGTTCACGTTTCAAGGTACGTAGAATCCGAAAATTTAATAAAATATGACCGTCCATCCCCCGTACTTTCCCCACTTAGCATTGACCGATTTTGATAAAATTTGGTATGTAGGCTCCATTTGGGGTCTAGTTGTGCCCCGAAGATTTTGGTTTATGTCAGTCATTTCTAAGGGGTGAAATTTTGAAAACGCCCTAGCTCAAAGAATGTTGATAAAAAGGTATTTTTTTTCCATCAATTTAAGATAGTATAGAATTGTATGAGACCACGCGGAGCCCTGTAGGACAAACCGTTCGCTCACTACGAGAATTCAAGGGTTGGA